>OX465600.1:179937781-181187781 GCA_950022295.1 Bromus sterilis | reverse complement strand
CGTCCTCGTTCTCAACAAACAAGTTTACTCGTTCCCATGATATTACAACTCCGTGACCTAGTCACACGTTTGCAAACTTTATGATGTAACATCACCGAGTGGGCCCAGAGTACCTATCCGTCACACGGATGGACAAATCCCGCTTTGATCTATTTGCATACTCATCAACCATCTATTTCGGAATACCCAAAGTGCACCGTTATGGCCAGCATATTTCAGTCAGGCGGTGGGATACAAATCAAAGCATCCTAATAGATCGTAATTACGTATGATCATTACGGTCAAAGGATCTGGTCACTACGTTATAGTTATCGCAATGTCGAACTATGTGACTTGATCACATCGCAACACTTCTGGTGGGTGTATGTCCATCATATCATTATCCAATGATACGACTCCATTGTCAACAGACGCCATTGTCTCATGATCAGGAAACCTTGATCATCAATCGCCCAATGGACTAGTATACTAGGGTTAACTAGGGACCTGGTTGTTTGTATACCACACCTGTATTAATGTTTCCGCTTAATACAGTTCTAGCATAGTATCAAACGTATTATGAACTAATGGAATATGCTCGATAAAACATATTTTATTTGCCTCTAGGGCACATTCCCAACAGTCTCCCACTTGCACTAGAGTACAAATAAACTAGTTGCATTTTCTCTGGATCATAACTCCTTATTGATCATGCTTGCCCGTGGAAGAGGTTGTATCAACGGTCTGGGTACCATTCAGAACCGTATGTCCTTTTGCAAATCATAATGTCACCTAATTTGACATTCCTTCATTATCCACTATAATGATGAGGTATATATATTTGGCGGTGAAATGAGACTTCGTTTGCTGTGTCATAGCAATGACATATGGTTGGTCAGCGGACTCTCCCATAGTCATGCACACTTGAAACTCACTCAATCGGAAGTCGAACTTCTTAAGCCATAATATAACTCCTGCTACTTCTAAAGCAGCCACATCAATGTAGATTCAATCCTTGGTGCATTGTATGCAACTTTGATGTCTAACCATGTTTCTTTCAACTTAGGCATTCATTAGTATGATATCTCAATTTTCTAGGTTAGTGTCAAAACTTGAACCAGCATAACATTTATGGTCAAGTCCACTATCCTTCACAAATTTGAGATGTATCCTCAGTTCTCTTCAGACACTGAAGGATAAACTTAACTCTTTGTTCAATGATTTACTCATAAATCATATCACAACATGTTCTTACTACTAAGAACTTGGGTCACATTACGTCGAGTACATAACTCTGGTTTTATATGAAGAACCTATGACAAAGGAATAGAGGATCCAACACATCCATTTCTTTCATTAACCATTAACCATTGTTCTTGTACTGAGATTAACTCAACACTTCTCTTGGATGTACAAGTAAGGACCACTTCTTGACTTGTCCCATTCTGAACTCCTTCAGAATCTTATCCAGGAAAGTATTACGACTCAATGTTATTAAACACATATCTATCTTAATAGATCTTCAATGCTTAATACTTTATTCATCTTCATTTATGAAAGATTCAAATAATCATTAACACCAACTGCACCATTCATAATATGTTATCCATATATGAGAATGTTATCATGCTCCCACTCAAATATGTCATGCACATATTAAGTTATAGGATAACACTCATATTGCTCCCACTCAAATATGTCGGCCACATATAAGACAAGGATAACATCCACATGGCTCCCACTTAGATATGTCAGACACATATTAAGTTCAGGATACTAACCACATGGCTCCTACTCAAATATGTAATTTACATATAAGTCTAGGATAATACTCCCATAGCTCCCACTCAAAATATGTCGTCTACATATATCAAGTTTCAGGAAACTATTCAGCTCCCACTCAGTTTCATGCAAAATGCATGTTTCCTCGATATTTTGGTTAAGTCCAAAATCCTTTGATCATCCATCAAAATGAGAATTCAGTTTACGAGACACTAGTATCCATATGTTTTTCCAAAACCTTCTGGTTGTACCAATTACAACACTTCTTCAAATACAGGATTTGAGGAAGTCACGATATTGATAACAATCCTGGATCAATCATAGTGAATATCCCTTTGACTCAAGCATTGCTACACATTGTAGTCAACCCATTGAATTTGTCAGAAACAATCTTTGTGACAAACCAATCTTGACGTCCCTTTGATGTTCACATTTATTCCTCATAACTCTGAAGTTATTGTCAATATCAAGTAACCTCCTTACTTGATAAGATTCAAGAAATCTTAAATGTAACTCAACATAGGATTTCATGACTCATAGTCATATCTCGTACTTAGGTCCACCATCGCTTCTTTGTAGTTCGTAGGAATGTCTTGTTCCATTAACATGACAAGTGAATCATGAATATCATTTTGCACCAGGGGCAAATATACATTCTTGAATCCTACCTTTCTCAGTAAAAGCTCCCTTCAAAACATCATGATCTTCATCATTAGTTTCTCCTCTTATTGTAGAGCCTTGCTTCCGGAACATATTCCGTTGCACTACTCTGACATTTGGAGGCAAGGTCAATTACCTTGGTTGAACTTTCACTTTTCTTCCATTACCACATTTATCAAGAACAATTCTTGACAAACACCAAACATAGCAATACAAGTTTTGCTCCTTTTGGTTCTAGTTGTGGAAGATGCATCCATAGTTGTCTAAGGATACTCTACAAAGACAATTTATCTTACATAAATCAAGCTTCCTAGAAACCACAACACACCATGACATATATAGTGTTGGTTTCCATGAACTCAGATGGTTCCCTATGCTGAAGTGAGTGTTTGCATATTAAATTAATAACTCTTAAACAATAATAACGTAACTTGGTAAGAGATAACTTAGACCATACACTTTTCGATAGAATATGATCACAATGTTCAGGCACGTCAATCATATTGAAGTGTCTCAAGACATTGCAATTTGTGGAACAACTTTCACACAAGTCTTTATGCCCAAGACTAACTCAAAACATTTGTCACTTTGATCAAATCGTAGAGACTTGTCTTTCTTGTTAATTTAATATCCATCTTTAATCTGAAATCCCTTTTGATCATATCAAATTATTTCAGACTCATGTTTCATTAGTGAATACATATATTCATCTAAGTCCACATACGAAGTTCATGAAATAATGAAATTCACCACATGCTGACATACGATACATCACAATGTATGATACTCAACAATCAGTACACATTCCGTTTTACCAGAATGCGAGGTTTTAGTCATCTCACCTAAAAGGCATGGTTTGTATGTGTCAAGAGATCAAGTATCTTAAGACATCATCATACCATTCATGACTTAAACTGTAGTGTCATTATTAAGCCTGGATATTTCTTGGCATTGCAATATTTCTTATAAATGATCAAACAACTATCATCAATATAAGAATAGCTCATTCATAATCGTAATGTGACCATAATAGATATCATTCATAAAAGGAGAACAACTGACTTGTTTCTCACTAATATGAATAATTGTCTTCGCGAGATGCAAGACACACTAATAAAGTCCTCATTCAAACGATCATAAAATTTATTCATATATTAATCAATTGATAGATGTAGAGGGAGAGTGTTGTCGACCATCAACTATCTTGATTGCCGTCAGCACACATTGTCACCTCATCCCTTCCAAGCCACTCTCAAGCAGTAAGTTCAAGCATCGAATACTTAATCAACCGCAATTAGTGTTTCGTGGGAAAGACATTTATAAATCGTATATCAAATGTACCTTCTCCGTCAATGACCATTCCTGCATTGGTTCTACTCTTAAAGTTCTCAACTTTAACCATGACCTCATGACAGGTGAACGATTCTCCTTCATGACATAGTCCAGACATGGTCTTTGTAACTAGGAGGAAGCTGATGTAACTCCCCAGTTATCGCAAAGTAACCAGTCATTCAGTAGTCCAAGTTATACACAAGGTGTTCCATGTATCTTATACATTTTCCAAGTGACTTTCTCAGCAGGTTGTTCCTTCCACCATAGTTGAAAGAAACCCCGTCCATATACTCATATTCCATTACTCTGATTTGTGACCAAGTGCTTTTCAAGTTCACCTAGCACGTCATACGTGTTGGTTAACATGCATTCACAATTCAGACTCATAGAATGAAGTATGGTGTATTGGACAGTCATTCATAAGTGACGGTGAGTACGATACTCATCATCATCTTCCTTGAATACGGAGTTAACAGGTGTATCTCCTAGCAGTTTTCGTATTATGTTTAGCAAGTCATTACTAACGAGTATGTCTCTAATGGTGTTGGTACACATTAATGAAGTAAGACCCATTTACCTTAAGTTCTATCATACTAAAAGAGCCATAGTTCTAAACATTGGTATGACGTTATCTACGATGATATTTGCAAAGACATGAAGATTAAGTTCATAATGTGGAGTTTCAATTTGATTTCAAAATTCTAGAAAGCTCCCACTTAGATAAACACCTCTCAATTTAACTAAGTGATTACACAATCCCGGCCCCCATACCTCCCCCGATATGTACGGCCCAGTATGCGAACCAGGTAGGCCTCTAAGCCAATCACATCAGGCATGTGACTCGTGCTCGACCTTTCGGTCTCCTGTGTTCCAGGCCCGCATCTACATACGTCAAGCCTGCCAATCGAACCTTGATGTTAGCTGTTCAGCAAGGCCATATCTGCATATGCCAGGCTTGCCGAACCCAACCTCATGCGAGCTCCGTTTAATATGTAGGAAAACTCCGGTATGTACGGAGCATCAGCCATATGGGAGAACCTTCCAGGCGGTGCCCACCAAGGGAGAACACAATGTTGGTATTGTGAGAGATGGTCCTGTTTCGTGCTACCGTCGATATATCTAGCATACTAGCATAAAACAGGAAGTAAAACTGTAAATCATACAATCTATGATTCCCCCTTACATGCAAATTAAAGTTAAAAACGCCTTTCTACTTTATCTTTTGCAAGTTTTACGTGGCTGCTAGGGGTTTCGAGAAAAGAACCGTTTCTATCCTACGAAAAACAAGCCACAACACCAATCCCGCAATTGTCTCTATTACACCCCTGTCGGGGCCCTCCGTTGCAAACATCTTCGCCTCGCTAATGCAGAGAGACAGACACCCCCCCAGCCACTTTATATGGTACAAGCCATATGTCAAGCGTGGAACCAGTCTCGCGTAAACGCGTAAGGTCGGTCGGGGGCCGCTTCATCAAACATTGCCGCAATGCTAAATGAGTACACGTGAGAGGGTAACAATTGAGAATTTATGCCCACATACTAGATGTGTTCTATCCGTACAAAACATCTACGCATAGCCTTGCTCATGATACCACTGTTGGGGTTCGGGGCAGAAAACACAAATTTTTCCTTGACCTACGATACCCAATCCCAAGACCTATGCTATGCTGATGCAAGTAACGGACAGAAATAGATCACATACCAGTATGTAGTCCGTTAAGCGGGAAACGTTCCCGCATGAACGTGGTTGGTGTAGTCGTACCGGCAATCCCCGATGCCGCGCAGATCCACGATGACTCCTGTAGCCACCCGATCCTTGCAGACCGATGACGGGATTACGTCCCCGTCGGAACGTTGCTGATGAAGACCTCGCGATACGACCACGACGATGAAGTAGCACCACAAGTGTAGTGCCTCGCGGGATTATACACATACAGTATACCCGACGTCCCTCCGGGCTCCGAACCAGTAGAGCAGCGGAAAGAAGATGGATTCGGATCCCGATTCCAGCAGCACGACGGCGTGCGTATAGTGGAGAAATCCCCAACCCAGAGCAGCCTCCAAACAAGGGGAGTCCACTCAGAGGAAGGAGAAAGGAGGGAGAGAGATGAGAAACTTTTCTCAAAAAATTCATGATTAAAAGGGCACCCCTACCCCTCCTTATATAGGCCAAGGAGGGGTGCCACCTCCCCTCAACTTCCCATGTGGGACTAATCCCAAGGGGAGGGGGGTGGCGCACCAATAAGGGGGGTGGGCCCCCTCATGGCGCCATGGCCCATGGGAGAGGACTCCCTCTCCCCCTAATGGGCCCTATGAGGCCCATATGCCTTTTAATTCATTTTTAATTATATTTAAATACATTTTAATATTTAATTCAGATAATTAAATAATAAAACATATATTAAACATTATTAAATATATTTTGAACCTTTCAAAATACCCAGAACAACTTCCGGCCTTCATCGGAACAATTCCGGTCATCACCGGAACAATTCCGGTGTTCTCTCCAATTTCTCCGGTGATCCCGAATCAATCCTTACTGCGTCGAGTACCCTTAAGTGTAACACCCTACTGTCCGGGAAACAGCAGACATGATCGAGACAATTCTCATTGATCAATGACTAATCAATTGGACCTGGTTACAATCCTTGATAGTCCATGCGCTTCCATCGAATGAACTTCAATCGCTGTTGGATCCGTTAACCGTGTGCCTGTTCCCTTTGTCCTATGGTACTTTGCTTGTCCGAGGTTTGATCATCGGTATCCAATATACCTAGTTCGTCCTCGTTCTCAACAAACAAGTTTACTCGTTCCCGTGATATTACAACTCCATGACCTAGTCACACGTTTGCAAACTTTATGATGTAACATCACCGAGTGGGCCCAGAGTACCTATCCGTCACACGGATGGACAAATCCCGCTTTGATCTATTTGCATACTCATCAACCATCTATTTCGGAATACCCAAAGTGCACCGTTATGGCCAGCATATTTCAGTCAGGCGGTGGGATACAAATCAAAGCATCCTAATAGATCGTAATTACGTATGATCATTACGGTCAAAGGATCTGGTCACTACGTTATAGTTATCGCAATGTCGAACTATGTGACTTGATCACATCGCAACACTTCTGGTGGGTGTATGTCCATCATATCATTATCCAATGATACGACTCCATTGTCAACAGACGCCATTGTCTCATGATCAGGAAACCTTGATCATCAATCGCCCAATGGACTAGTATACTAGGGTTAACTAGGGACCTGGTTGTTTGTATACCACACCTGTATTAATGTTTCCGCTTAATACAGTTCTAGCATAGTATCAAACGTATTATGAACTAATGGAATATGCTCAATAAAACATATTTTATTTGCCTCTAGGGCACATTCCCAACATCAACTTCATATGCATTTATTTACATTGTAATGGCTTTGGTCTAAGCCTTAAACTTAGGTGTAAGTAACATGATGACATGACATAAACAACAAGCATTACAAGAATTTAAATAATATGAAAGGAAAACAATGGTTCCGGAGACGGAGTAGTGTCGGTGAACTTGACACAAGGAAGGTGCCACAAAGGTTGGAGCCCAGCCACATTACATATGACAATATGTTAGGGGCTGAAATGAGAAAGAGGATGAAATGAAACAAGATTGAAAAGATCAGACGATTAACAATTTCAAATGCACTGAAGTTGAAATTGCTGCAGACAAAAGATCTAAAAGACCCTGGACTAGGTGATCTCACCTTGTCTCATGAGTTGCACAAAACATTATGGGAACATCATCACTGTAATCCTTACAGAGAAGCACCCCAATTTCATATATGATATGTCTCCATTTGAATTTGCCAGGGCAGTTGCAAATTCAACTGAAGTTCAGGGGGCTGAGTGCAAAATTGGACCACATGAATTTTTAAAAAGGCTCAGATGAACAAATCATCATCACCATGCAATTCCTTGTGCAAAATTACCCCAATTTCATATATGGCATGGGCAACTTTGAAATTTGAACAAACTTGGCACAACAAGAATTTACAGGGGGCTTATTGCAAAATTGACCAAGCTCCACAATTAGAGATGGGCCAATTGCAAATATGCATATCACCAGTGTGACCAGTAGCTCAAGCTACCCTAAAAACCTATATGGCATGCATCAAGATGAACAGGAGGTTGAAATCTAGTTTGAATTTGAATTCAAACTTAATTGGATTTAAAACAGAAGAAAAAAAAAGAAAAAGAGTAATGAAAAAGAAAAGGGAGAGGGGAAGAGCCCAGCCATCTTGGGCTGGCTTCGGCCAGCAGCCCAGCTGCTGCTTCCGCCGCCTGGGCGCGCTAGCTCAAACGGGCCAGGCCCAACTTGGATCCACGGCCACGCGAAAAAAAAGGGCAAAAACTCCTGGGTAAATCGACCCCAGGGGGAATCGAACCCCGCACCCCGCGGCTCTATTCCAGGCGCGCTACCACTCGGCCACTGCTCGTCACTTGACGGAGGACAGCACGCAGGGAAGCTAAACTAACTGTGCGGCACTTGCTGAAACTGAAATGCGAACTGAACTCGAGTTCAGGCGGTGCAGTGGATGGAAGAAAGGAGGGGGCTTTGCGATGCTTGGGATTGATCCAGGACTCCAAGCACTGGCGCAGCGCTGCATCGCCTCCGTACCTGCTACGGTGCTCGTCCTCTCGCGGAATCGAAGACAGATCAAGGCGCGACCTGAAGAAAATGGCTGCTTGCTCTGCTGTCCGAAGAAATTCAGACATCGCAGCTGCCGCACGCGTGGAACTCCGGCGTCGATCACCTCACGCACGGTACACCAGGGGCTCAACGCTCGCTCCTAGCCGTAACCGGGAGCACACAGAACCCGTTTTGCATCAAACCTCGCCTCGCCGTGCTAGGTACGGGAGCTACAACGTATCGGAAAAACGTGGTGGCAACGGTCGCTTGCGGGAGACAGGGGAGGGGATCGGCAGGTGCTCACAGCGGGGCGGCGGTTCGTGCGAGCTCGGGAGGAAGGTCGCCGGCGTTCTTGATGAAGACGCAGACGAAGACGCGCCGGAATTCCTCAGGCCATGGACCTCCTGTCCATGGCGGCTTCGGACAAGACGCGGAGGATGGAGGAGGAGATGGAGGCGGCGGCGCCCGAGGGAAGGAAGCTAGGGTTGGGAGCCAGGATAGGGGGCATAAATAGGAGAGGGGGAGAGGGAGACGTGGCTCCAGGAGGGCCTCTCCTCCACGGGCACGCCAGTGCGTGAGGGGGGAGAAAAGGTGAGAGGAGGGGGATGACAAGCGGGTCCCCTGGCTGAGAGAGAGGGAGGAAAAGGAAAAAAAAACGGGGCGCTGCCCCTGGTGGGATGAAATCGGTCGGCCCAAGTGGCTGGAAGAGGAAAGGAGGAAGGACAGGGTCTTTTCCATATAAAATGAGCAGCAGGGAAGAAAAATAGAAAAAGGAAAAGATAGGGGGAAGGGAAAAATATTTTAAATATTTTTAAATTCCCCTGAAAAGATGCTTGATCACCCAAAATTGATTTGATCAATTTTGCATGCAGTGAAAAATCCCCAAAAGTAAAACATCACCCTTTTCTATTTAAAATTAAATAGAAAAAGCCTTTGGAGAGTTTTTGAGAGAAAAACAAAAGGTTCAAAATTCCATGAGCTTGAAACTCTTAATCCTTGCATTTTTCTAGATTTTTCAAAATTGGTTTGACCAATTTTGGCAACAACAAAAATGTGGCCCCTTTTTGAATTCAAAATCACTTTGAACTAGGGCTACTGTTTTTGGTGATGGAAAAAATGCTTTAAGGATTTTAAAATCCTCGCAAAAGCAATTGAAATGGCTAGGCCAAGTTTGGGGTCAAGAGGAGGGAGCATGTGACAAGGAAAATTCCATCAATGTCCTTCTTGAACCACTTTGGATGCAAAAGAAAACAACCCAACATGACTCTAACCCCAATGCCAATTAAGATCATCACATGAAATGACATACACATCCACCATGCCAAGTTACAGGTCCAACAGAGGAAGTAAAATACATAGTGTTTGGTAGCTTATTACATGTGGGTTGTTACACCGTGACTCGAATGTCTCCAAATGGTGTTTGCGTGGAAGAAAGGGGATATGGATATAATATAAAACAATATTTTTGTGTTGAGAACTTAATCTACTAAAGTTTCACACTTGGTCTTCTTTGGAATCTTATCTTGACTCATCCCCATACCACTAGTCAGGGTCAAGTCAAAATGATCCACTCCTTTTCGACATTTTGAGCACTCATGCAATGGATGAGCGTAAGCAAGAAAGTTGACACTTAGGATGGCAAAGAGAGAATATTGTGGAGGAGGAAGACAAAAAGGTGTGAAAGGTTCACATCAATGAGGAAAATCACAGGCGAGAGAAAGCCAAATGATAGATATGATGTGAGGAGTAGGGATTGCCATGCAACGGATGCACATATGAGCTAAGGTAATCTCTCCAATGGAACTAGTGGGGGTGCATCCAACTTGCTTGCTCAAGAATACCTAGAGCTCATTTGAGGAGGCTCATCATTGGAATATACAAGCCAAGTTCTATAGTGTGAAGGTCCCCACATAGCTATATGCATGAATGATAATCTCTATGGATTACAAGATATAAGATGGAGTACGAGTGTGGATCTCTCAAAAGGAATAGTAGTGTGCCCCCTTCTCTCTTTTTATATCTTTTTCTCCTTTTTCTATTTTTTTGGTGGCCTCAATGGCTCTTTCTATTTCTCTCATTTGTCCTCTTTGGGATCTTTTAATTTTGTCCTCTTTGGGATCTTTTCCTCACTTAGGGGTAACGCTCTATATATTACAAGAAGTATAGAAGATCTTTCACACTTTACAAAAGTACTCATATCATTAAGAAAATGTAACTATCATGATGTATGAAAATGTATGCCTCTGCCAGGGTAGCAGGATATGCAATGATACTAGCGCGTCATGTAGCAATGATTAGGGCAAGGCCCAACTAGCATGCGGCTCACCGATCAAGCAAGTAGCATGTATGACATGAAGATCAAGTCGTGAGAAGGTGGATGTTGCATGGCAATGTATCTCGGAAAGGCTATGGAAATGCCTTGATAGGTAGGTATGGTGGCTGTTTTGAGGAAGGATATAAGGGGGCTTATGATGACAGAGCGTGCCAAGGGTTTGGATGTACCGGCGAAGGTGGACGCCAACTCTCGGAGTGAGAAGAAAGCAATGCACGACACAGGAGAGGCTAGAAAAATATGGGAAGGTGGAAGTGTCAACTTTCGAATACTCACATTAGTCCGAAGAACTCATGCACTTATTATCGGTAACTCTCAATCTAATAAGGAGGTTTCACAAAGAGACAAGTACCCCGGGGAGGAGTGTATGGGGGTTTGGTTATCCTTGCGCATCCTCGACTCATGGTACGTGAGTGTACTCTAATATTCGATCCCTCCAAAGAGTAGTGATCCATCTAGTAGCTAAAGTTCTCAACTAATTTTGTAAGTTTTGAAAATAAACACGGATTGCCCAAAATACGACATCTATCACTAATAGGCTAAAGCTCTTGACACCAAAATTCCAAACATTACTCAAAGCAATACCTCAAAACTATTGCAAGTTACTACTACGAAAGAACATCAACCTCAATTACCTACTTCAAGTCAAGACACAAAACTCAGTGCAACATGCAAACTCTCTAAACAAGATAAACATGAAAACTCAAGAGAGTTCCAGCAACAAACTAAACAAAAGCTCTTAAAAAGATAAGCATGAAAACTAAGAGCTAACCATGACAGTAGCTATGAAAAAGATAAAGAACACACACAACAAAGATAAACATGAAGAATCCTATGTTGTGTTCTAGATTTTGAAAGTGGAGCATGTTTCTCTCCCACACAAAGAAAGCTGGGTTCTAACTTGTTATGAACAGCAAGCAAAGCTAAAGAAAACTAAAAATAAAATCTAAGAGCGAGAAGCTCCAAGCATAGCACATAACGCATGAAGTGATAAAAATATAGTGAAACGAGAGACGAACTGATAGTTGTTGATGGAGAAGGGGATGCACAGGGGCATCCCCAAGCTTAGACGCTTGAGTCTTCTTGAATACTTCTTGGGGATGCATGGGGGAATCCCCAAGCTTGAGCGCTTGACACTCCTGAATCTTCTTTCATCATCTTCCCTCGCACACTTGAAAACTCCCTTCATACATAACTCATCATAATCTGATTAGCGAGGTTAGTACCCATAATAAAATAATTTTTTCTCTACTGGAAATAAGGATATTTTTGAAGAGATACTGTTTCTCAAGTTTTCCAAATAGTTTTTGCAAAGAAAAAGCAAGCTTAAGGTTTGCAAAATGAAGAAAAGACAAAACAGGACATAATCTGTGAAAAACAGACCAGCAGGTAGTAAAGAATTTTTAGGGATACTTCTGCAACTCAAATCAAAAAACTCAGAACATACGAAAGTTCCGTAATTGTATAGAGCACGCTGTGTAAAACATTCAGCTCAAAAAGATGAACTGGGATTTTTCTGTGTTTTTTCTTGTCACGAGGACATAATCTGTTTTCTGGACAGCATGTCACAACTTTCACTTCCCTTGTCATATGAGGCTATAATTGGCAAAAGCTTGAAAAGTAAAGATACAATGATGTTGCTACAGTAGTAACAATCATTAAGACCACTAAAAACAGAAGAAAAACAAAAAGGAAATCCTAAATTCGTTGCGGGCCGCCTCCCGAAAGCGCTTCTTTAAAGCCATTAGCTAGGCTTAATGCAATAGATCAAGTCTTTTCAAGAAAATAACCAGCCCGTGTGACGGACTCAAAAGGCAACTTAATCTTTTTTCATATCAATAACAGCACCCACAGTGCGAAGAAAAGGACGTCCCAAAATAATTGGACAAGAAGGTTCACATTCAATGTCCATAATAGTAAAATAAACGGGAACATAATTGTCATTGACAATGATAAGAACATCATCGATCTTCCCCAAAGGTTTCTTTACGGAAGAGTCGACAAGACGAGCACCAAAAGAACAAGGATCAAAAGGTTTCAATTCAAATATATCATACATTCTTTTGGGCATAACGGAGGTACTAGCTCCAACATCACATAAATCATAGCAAGAGAAGTTATTCAACTTAATTTTAATCATAGGACCCCAACCATATTCTAGCCTTCTAGGTATGGAGGCTTCTACCCTAAGCTTCTCCTCCCTAGCTTTAATGAGAGCATTAGTGATATGCTCCGTGAAGGCAAGATTAAGCGTGCTAGTGTGGGGGTCTCTAGACATCTTGTGAAGGAAACGAATAACTTCAGAAAGGGTGCAATTATCAAAATCAAGGTCACTACTATCAATTAAAGTGGTAGTGGTGTCCTTTAGGCTCACTTGTTTGGTAGCTTTTATAGTCATAGGAGTTTCTTCGGTTGAGGTCATAGCATCACAATTAATAGGCCCTATGGGACTAGGGGTGCATTGGGTGCTAAGAGTTTGGATATCCTCAACCACTTGGATAGTAACAATGGTATGGTGTGTAGGAAGGCTCTTAATTCTATCTTCTTCCTCCTTTTCTCTAGCCCATCTCTCTTTAAGTTTAGCCATCATCCTAATGTTTTCATTAATTTGTACTTGGATAGCATTCATAGGAGTGACTTTCCTCTCCTCAAGAGGAGAAGTTCTAATTTTAAGCAATTCTACTTCATGGGCTAAATTGTCTACCTTTGACGAGAGATTATCTAATTTGTCTAATTTTTCCTCTACACTCTTGTTGAAGGATTTTTGGGTAGTGATGAAGTCTTTAAGCATACTCTCTAATTCAGAAGTGGAGTTCTTGGTGCTAGGATACGTGTTGTTGTTCTCATAGTTGTTGGAGGGGAACGGTCTAGGATTGCTACCAAAATTACTCCTATAAGCATTGTTATTGAAGTTGTTTCTAGAGATAAATTTCACATCTACTTGATCTTGAGCAATCAAAGAATTTAAAGGAACATCATGAGGATCAATAGGAGATTGCTTGGTAAGTAGAGACATAATCAAGTCAACTTTTTCATTTAGGGAGGAGATCTCCTCGACAGAGTTTACCTTCCTACTTGTTGGAGCTCTTTCGGTGTGCCATTGGGAATAATTGGTCATCATCTCATCGAGTAGTTTTGTGGCAGCACCAAGTGTAGTTGACATAAAGGTTCCTCCCACGGCCAAATCTAGCAAGTTCCGCGAGGTAAAGTTCAAGCCTTCATAAAAAGTTTGGATAACCATCCAAGTAGTCAAACCATGCGTAGGATAATTCTTAACAAGAGATTTCATGCGTTCCCAAGCTTGGGCAACGTGTTCATTATCCAATTGCTTAAAATTCATAATATTACTCCTCAATTGGATAATCTTTGCAGGGGTAGTACTTCCCAATAAAAGCATCCTTGCACTTATCCCAAGAATCTATGCTATTCCTAGGCAAGGATTGAAACCAGATTTTGGCTCCTCCTCTCAAGGAGAAAGGAAATTTTTTTTAAGCTTAACAATATCACCATCTACTTCTTTGTACTTTTGGATATCACAAAGCTCAATAAAATTATTTAAGTGCAAAGCAGCTATTGGGGATCGGCGCAGAAAAACAATAAATTTCCTACCTACGAGTCCCGAACCCAAGATCTATGCTATGCTGATGTATGTAACAGAAGGAATCGGTGTTCATACCTTTGAAGACCGAAAGAGGGAAACATTCCTCGAATGTGGTTGGCGTAGACTCTAATCCTACGACCTCCCTGTCATGCTGAAGAACCTCCGACGATGAAGTAGCACCACACGTGTAGTGCCTCGCGGGATTACACACGTACGGTGCAACCGACGTCCCTCCGGGCTCCGAACCAGAAGAGCAGCGGAAAGAAGATTGATCCGGATCCCGATTCCGGCAGCGCGACAGCGTCCGGATGATGGTGAAACCCCCAACCAGGTGCAAACTCCAAACCAGGGGAGTCCGCTCTAGGTCGGAGAAAGAGAGAGAGAAAGAACTCAATGGGATGAAGGAAAAAGGGCACCCTACCCCTCCTTATATAGGCCAAGGAGGGGGGATCCTCCTCCCCTCCCCCATGTGGGACTAAACTCCCAAAGGGGGGGAGGGTGCGGCTAGGGAGGGGGCCAAGGCCCCTCCCTTGGCGCCATGGGCCAAGGGGGGAAACCCCCTTCTCCCCTCATGGGCCTCTTTAGGCCCATATGCCTTTTCCACCCTTTTAATTAATATTTAAATCATTTTTAATATTTAATTCTGTCAATTAAATAATAAAACATATTTAAACATTAATATATATTATTTTGAACCTTTCAAAATATCCGGAACAACTTTCGGCACCTCCCGGTACATTTCCGGTGTTTTCTCTCTTTTCACTGATGATCCCGAATCAATCCTTAATGCATCGATTTCCCTTAAGTGTGACACCCTACGGTCCAGGAAACAGTAGTCATGGTCGAGACACTCTCTGACCAATGACCATCATGTGGGATCTGGTTACAATCCTTGATGTGCCCCTATGCTTCCATCGAATAAATTTCATCGCTGTTGAACCGTTAACAATATGACTTGATCCCTTTGTGCTTCGGTACTATGTTTGTCCGAGGTATGATCGTCGGTACCCAATACCTAGTTCTTCCTCGTCTCTGACATAACATGTTTACTCGTCTGTGAATATTACATCTCTTGTGACCTAGTCACTTGCTTGCAAGCTATTGATGCAACACCACCGAGTGGGCCAGAGTACCTATCCATCACTCGGATTGACAAATCCCGCTCTGATCTATTTCATACTCCTCAACATATCTACTTCGGAATACCCAAGATACACCTTTTCAGTTACCATGTTTCAGTGTAAAGGTTAATGCACTCAAAGCATCCTAATAGATAGCAATTATGTATGATCATCAAGTGCTAAGGATTCAGTCACTATGTTATTAAGTCATCGCAATGCTGAACTTATGTGACTTGATCACACTGCAATGCTTAAGGTGGGTGTGTGTCCATCACATCATTCTCCTAATGATATGACCTCATTGTCAATAGACTATTATGTTCTCATGATCAGGAAACCTTGATCATCAATTGCCCAATGAGCTAGTATGCCGGAGTTTAACTAGGGACCAGGTTGTTATATATCGCACGTGTATTAATGTTTCCTCTTAATACAGTTCTAGCACAATATATAACGTATTATGAACAAACAGGTATGTGACAAATATCTTTATTAATTTGCCACTAGGGCACATATCCAACAGTCTCCCACTTGCACTAGAGTACAAATTACACTAGTTTACATCAGGTATGTATATAACACCAATAGTCTCTCGGTGTTGTTCAAACTTGGCTTGTGGAAGAGGTTTAGTCATTGGGTCTGACGGATTCAGATCCGTATGTATGTTGCAAATCCTAGTATGACCATCCTTGACGTAGTCCCGCGTCACATGGAAACGCCGGAGAATATGCTTGGCTGTAGAGTGAATCCTCGTCTCCCTTGCGTTAGCAATGGCACCCGTATTGTCGCAATAAATGCTAACAGGGTTAGTGCAACTAGGGAATACGCCAAGCTCGATGACGAACTTTTTCAGCCAATGCGCTTCGTTTGACGCTTCGCAAGCGGCAATATACTCCAACTCCATCGTAGATTGGGCGACGACTGACTGCTTGCCGCTCCTCCAGCTAATCGCACCACCATTCAACATAAACACGTATCACGTCTAGGATTTTGAGTCATCGGGATCAGTACCAAGACTGGCATCGACGTAACCTGTTATGGCGAGCTCTGCTTCACATCCTCCATAGACAAGAACCAGATCCTTAGTTCTTTGTAAGTACTTAAGGACGTCCTTCACTTCAATCCAATGATCCATTCCAGGATTACTTTGGAAACGATTAGTCAGACTAACCGCCAGGGACACATCTGGTCGAGTACACAACATAGCATACATGATAGAACCTATGGCTGAGGCATAGGGATTTCAGGACATTTCCTCCCTTTCTTTTGCTGTTGCTGGGCATTGAGTCACACTCAATTTACTTCCTTTCATAACGGCCAATAGGCCTCTCTTGGCGTTATCCATATTGAACCTCTTCAATATCTTCTCAAGGTAAGTTCTCTGACTCAGTGCTAATAGGCGTCTTGATCTATCTCTATAGATTTTAATGCCTAATATGTATGCAACTTCACCTAGGTCCTTCATGGAAAATTGTCCATTCAAATATTCCTTTACCCCCTCTAGAAATTTCACATCATTCCCTATCAATAATATGTCATCCACATATAGTACTAGGAATTCCAAAGAGCTCCCACTCGCTTTCTTATAAACACAGAATTCTTCTTCATTTTGGACAAATCCAAAAGCTTTGATCACCTCATCAAAACGAAGATTCCAGCTCCGAGATGCTTGCTTCAACCCATAAATGGACCGTTGAAGTTTGCATACCTTACCAGCGTCCTTAGGATCAATAAAACCTTCCGGTTGTACCATATACAACTCTTCCTCAATGTTTCCATTTAGGAACGCGGTTTTCACATCCATCTGCCATATTTCATAATCGTAATAGGCAGAAATTGCTAGCAATATCCGGATAGACTTTAGCATCGCTACGGGAGAGAAAGTCTCTTCGTAGTCAACTCCTTGAATTTGTTGGAAACCTTTTGCGACAAGTCGAGCTTTATAGACATATACGTTTCCATCTACGTCGGTCTTTTTCTTGAATATCCACTTATTCTCGACGACCTTTCGGTCCTCGGGAATATCCACCAAAGTCCATACTTTGTTGGCATACATGGAGTCTATGTCGGATTTCATGGCTTCCAGCCATTTCTCAGACTCGGGTCCCTCCATTGCTTCTTTGTAGTTTGCAGGTTTGTCAGGTTCATTTAACATGACTGCATTGACAAGTTGCCCATAAAACTGAGTTTTTACTCGGGCTCTTGATGACCTGCGGGGTACGATAGGATCCTCTTCATCTTGATGATGATCATCATGTATGTCACGATCGTTATGAATATCATGATGACCGTTCTCTTCAGCTCCCACTACGGAAGATGGTTCCGGAAAAACTTCCATTGCCATTTCTTCCACTTGGAGTGATTGGTCAATCATCTCGTTGAGGTCTATTTTCCTCCCACTCAATTCTTTCGAAAGAAACTCTTTCTCAAGAAAGCATCCAGTCTTGGTGACAAACTTTTTGCCCTCAGACTGGTTGTAGAAGGTGTATCCAACAGTTTCCCTTGGATATCCCACAAAGATGCACTTATCCGCTTTTGATTCGAGTTTGTCAGGCTGAAGTTTCCTAACATAAGCCTCACAACCCCAAATCTTCAAGTGAGACAACTTTGGTTTCTTGCCATGCCATTCCTCAAATGGTGCTGTCTTTACGGATTTGGACGGTGCCCTATTAAGAATGTAAGCGGCAGTTTCTAATGCATACCCCTAGAATGACACAGGTAAGTCGGTATGAGACATCATCGATCGTACGCTATCCAATAGAGTTCGATTACGTCGCTCAGAAACACCGTTACGCTGAGGTGTACCTGCCGGCGTAAGTTGTGGTACGATGCCACAAGTCTTAAGATGATCGCCAAACTCGTGACTTAAATACTCGCCTCCTCGATCGGATCGAAGGTGCTTGATTTTCTTCCCGAGTTGATTCTCGACCTCACTCTGAAATTCCTTGAACCTTTCAAAGGTTTCAGACTTATGTTTCATTAAGTAGATATACCCATATCTGCTTAAGTCATCTGTGAAGGTCACGAAGTAACGAAGACCATTGCGTGTGGGGACGTTCATAGGTCCACATACATCTGAATGTATGATCCCTAACAAGTCTTCCGCATGCTCCATTGTTCCATTGAATGGAGTCCTTGTCATCTTGCCCATAAGGCATGGTTCACATGTGTCAAGGGATCCAAAATCCAATGACTCCAGAAGTCCATCATCATGAAGCTTATTCATGCGCTTTTCACCAATATGACCAAGTCGACAATGCCACATCGTCATGTGTTCTTCGCCACTAGGTTTTAATCTTTTGGCCTCTACGTTATCAATATGAAGTATATCACAATCGAGATTAAGAATGAATAAGCCATTTTTCTCCGGCGCGTGAACATAAAACACATCATCCATATAAATCGCACAACCAATTGTATCTGACTTAAAAGAATAGTGGTCTCGCTTCAAGAAAGAACCACTAACGATGTTCACACTCAATGCGGGTACATAGTAGCACTTATTCAAAATCAAAACTAATCCCGAAGGGAGACTAAGATGCTTCGTGCCGACCGCCACCACTTCAATCCGGCATCCGTTTCCCACGCGCATCGTCACTTCATCTTTCATCAAGAGTCGCCTATTCCGTAGCCCCTGAGAGGAGTTAGAAATATGAGCAACAGATCCTGTATCAAATATCCAGGATTTGTTCCCAGTGCCTGTTAATAAAAGATCAATAACGTGTATATCAAATATAGCTTTGTCTCTTCTGACAACCTTTCCAGCCTTCTTATCCTCTAGGTACTTGGGGCAGTTGCGTTTCCAGTGACCATCACCCTTGTAGTAGAAGCACTCAACGCCGGGCTTGGGTCTAGGTTTGGGTGCCTTATGAGGAGTGACAACTGGCTTGTCACCCTTCTTCGGGCTTCCCTTCTTTCCCTTCTCCTTCTTGCCAGACTTCTTGAATTCAACGGTCTTGTTGACCATGAATACAGCATGCTCCTTCTTGATCTCAACCTCAGCAGTTTTCAGCATGGCGAACAACTCAGAAGGGGTCTTAGTCATCCCCTGCATGTTGTAGTTCAACACAAAGCCTTTGTAGCTAGGGGGCAGCGACTGCAGCACCCTATCAACAGCAAGTTCATCTGGAATCTGACATTCCAGAGCATTCAAGCGTTGAACGTAGCCAGACATCTTGACCACGTGCTCACTAACACTGCTATGTTCATCCATCTTTGCTGAGAGGAAAGCTTCAGAAGCCTCATAACGTCCAGCCCTGGTTTGGGGTGCAAAGACGGCCTTGAGGTCGGTGATTATCTCATATGCACCCATCCTCTCAAAGCGTTTCTGCAGCTCAGCCTCCATGGAGTAAAGCATTCCACTCTGGACAAGGTTGTAATCATCCGTCTTGGAGAGGTAGACACTCTTCTCATCCTGACTAGCATCTGCTGGTGGTTTTTCACCTAACGCGACCTCTAGTACGTATGCCATCTTGAGAGGAACGAGGAGAATCTTCAGAGTGCGGAACCAGTTGGTGAAGTTTGACCCATCGTTTTTCAGTTTAACTTTGTCTAGGAATGACCCTAAGTTGAATGAGGGGCGAGGTGCAGACATCTACAATGGTTATTTGCAAAACACATATTTAGACTTTGTTCATAATTGAGTTCAATTTTAATTAATTCTAAAACTCCCACTTAGTTAAACATCTCTCCAAATTTACTAAGTGATTAACATAATCCTAGTTTGAATGATCGTCCTCGAATATCACACGGCCGACGACACATCTCCCTAGGTAGGCCATCATGCCAATCATATCCGTTATATGACTCATCTTAACCTTTCGGTCATCCGTATCCCAAGCTCATATCTACATATGTCAAGCCTGCCAGTCGAACCTTAGTGTATGGCTGTTCAGCAAGGCCATATCTGCATATGCTAGGCTTTCCAAACCCAACCTCATGCGATCGCTAATGTATGTATGACACCCGATCGTCACGGCCTGCCTATCATAAAGAGATCCTTCCAGGCGGTGCCCACTAAGGGAGAATACAATCATGGTATTGAGAGAGATTATCCTATCATGCTACCGTCGCATATCTAGCATATTAGCAAGACATGAAGTAAAACTGTAAATCATACAAGCTATGATCCCCCCTTACATGCAAATTAAAGTTAAAACGCCTTCTACTTTATCTTTTGCAAGTTTTACGTGGCTGCTAAGGGGTTTCGAGAGAGAACCGCTTTCTATCCTGCGAAAACAAGCCACAACACCAATCCTGCAATCGTCTCTATTACACCCCTTTCGGGGCCCTCCATTGCAAACGTCTCCGCGTAGCTAATTTTAGAGAGACAGACACCCCCAACAACTTATATGGTACAAGCCATATGTCAAGCGGGGAACCAGTCTCGCGTAAACGCGTAAGGTCTAGTCGGGGCCGCTTCATCAGGACATTTCCGCAACGCTAAACGAGTACACGTGGGAGGGTAACAATTGGAGAATTGATGCCCACATCCTAGATGTGTTCTACCGGTACAATACATCTACGCATAGACTTGCTCATGATACCACTGTTGGGGATCGGCGCAGAAAACAAAATTTTTCCTACCTACGAGTCCCGAACCCAAGATCTATGCTATGCTGATGTATGTAACGGAAGGAATCAGTGTTCATACCTTTGAAGACCGAAAGAGGGAAACGTTCCTCGAATGTGGTTGGCGTAGACTCTGATCCTACGACCTCCCTGTCGTGTTGAAGAACCTCCGACGATGAAGTAGCACCACACGTGTAGTGCCTCGCGGGATTACACACGTACGTTGCAACCGACGTCCCTCCGGGCTCCGAACCAGAAGAGCAGTGGAAAGAAGATTGATCCGGATCCCGATTCCGGCAGCGCGACAGTGTCCGGATGATGGTGAAACCCCCAACCATGTGCAAACTCCAAACTAGGGGAGTCCGCTCTAGGTCGGAGAAAGAGAGAGAGAGAAAGAACTCAATGGGATGAAGGAAAAAGGGCACCCTACCCCTCCTTATATAGGCCAAGGAGGGGGGGATCCTCCTCCCCTCCCCCATGTGGGACTAAACTCCCAAGGGGGGGGGGAGAGGGTGCGGCTAGGGAGGGGGCCAAGGCCCCTCCCTTGGCGCCATGGGCCAAGGGGGGAAACCCCCTTCTCCCCTCATGGGTATCTTTAGGCCCATATGCCTTTTCCACCCTTTTAATTAATATTTAAATCATTTTTAATATTTAATTCTGTCAATTAAATAATAAAACATATTTAAAAATTAATATATATTATTTTGAACCTTTCAAAATATCCGGAACAGCTTCCGGCACCTCCCGGTACATTTCCGGTGTTTTCTCTCTTTTCACCGATGATCCCGAATCAATCCTTAATGCATCAATTGCCCTTAAGTGTGACACCCTACGGTCCGGGAAACAGTAGACATGGTCGAGACACTCTCTGACCAATGACCATCATGTGGGATCTGGTTACAATCCTTGATGTGCCCCTACGCTTCCATCGAATAAACTTCATCGATGTTGAAACGTTAACAATATGACTTGATCCCTTTGTGCTTCGGTACTATGTTTGTCCGAGGTATGATCGTCGGTATCCAATACCTAGTTCTTCCTCGTCCCCGACATAACATGTTTACTCGTCTGTGAATATTACATCTCTTGTGACCTAGTAACTTTCTTGCAAGCTATTGATGCAACACCACCGAGTGGGCCCAGAGTACCTATCCGTCACTCGGATTGACAAATCCCGCTCTGATCTATTTCATACTCCTCAACATATCTACTTCGGAATACCCAAGATACACCTTTTCAGTTACCATGTTTCAGTGTAACGGTTAATGCACTCAAAGCATCCTAATAGATAGCAATTATGTATGATCATCACGGTCTAAGAATTCAGTCACTATGTTATTAAGTCATCGCAATGCTAAACTTATGTGACTTGATCACACTGCAATTCTTAAGGTGGGTGTGTGTCCATCACATCATTCTCCTAATGATATGACCTCATTGTCAATAGACTATTATGTTCTCATGATCAGGAAACCTTGATCATCAATTGCCCAATGAGCTAGTATGCCTGAGTTTAACTAGGGACCAGGTTGTTATATATCACACGTGTATTAATGTTTCCGCTTAATAAAGTTCTAGCACAATATATAACGTATTATGAACAAACAGATATGTGACAAATATCTTTATTAATTTGCCTCTAGGGCACATATCGAACAACAGCATCATCTCCAGCAACGGAGAATTGATCTTTCATAACAAGGTTCAGCAAAGCAGGTTTAATCTCATAAGAAGGTGCTGAAGTAGCAGGTGTAGCAATAGGAGTGCAGATAAAGTCACTGTTGTTGTGACTAGTGAAGTCACACAACTTGGTGTTGTCGGAGGAACCCATAGTAGCAGCAAGCAAGATAACTATTTTTTTGATAAAGGACACTAAAGCAAAAACTGAAAAGTAAACTAACAAGACTAAACAGCAAAGATAAAAGATAGTGTGCAACTCCCCTATCTTGAAGAGTGGAGTCCCCAGCAATGGCGCCAGAAATTGATTTTGATGGTACGATTTAATGCCCCTCGTTGGTTACCCAAATTGGAAGGTTGAGATGTAGAT
Organism: Bromus sterilis; assembly: GCA_950022295.1. Lineage (NCBI taxonomy): Eukaryota > Viridiplantae > Streptophyta > Magnoliopsida > Poales > Poaceae > Bromus > Bromus sterilis. The sequence continues at coordinate 181,164,676 of OX465600.1, read as the reverse complement.
AGCAGCAATTTCCCTTAGCGAAGAAGCTAAGGTTGAGTATCGAACCAGTAGGACTCCAACAAATACAAGAAGGTGGTAAAGTGAACAATGGCGTCGTTCACAATCTAGGTTGCTTACTTTACCTGGACCTGCACACACAGCAAATAACTTTGCTCCTAACGAGTACAGAGGAATTGTCAATTCCTCCGGCCTTGTTGTTTACAAAGGATCAAACGCACGGGATAATAATGATAGTGATAGCAACGGAAAAGTAAATAAAGCAGTAAATAAATAGTGGGTGTAAACAATATTGGAAATATGGACCGGGGTCCTATGATGTTCACTAGTGATGTCTCTCTCCCAAAAGAAGATAAAATAGCCATGCGAGGTAAACAAATTACAGTTGGGCAATTGACAGGACTATGTGCGCAAAACAATGCTAACTATGCTATAAAGAAAGGAAGAGGCTCAAAAGCATGGGCGGTACGCCAAGACAAGTAGACCGAAATCCATCTGCATCTACCTACTAATCATCCACCTTGAGATATCTATCCAGAACATCTCGCTGGTATTAAGTCACGAATCCCACCCAAAGTGTAAACTCAAAGCAACAGACAACTGCATTAAAGAACTTTGCGTAAAGTAAAGAACCCTTGCACTCGCAAGTACAAGCACCGTTTTTCCCCCTTGTGGCAACAATACATCCCCTAGACTCATGTTTCTGTCACTCAAGCTAGTCATCGGGGGGCATGAACCCACAATCATGCATAACACTCCCTCTTGCAGTCACTACCTACTACTTGGCCAAAGCAATAAACATCAACGGAGAACATGGAAGAATTACTCTAGAACATAAATATAAAAGAGGAGAATCAAATATATTACTCAAACACAATCTGAACATAGTCTCATAATCCATCGGATCCCAGCAAACTCAACATATCAACAGCAGAAAGATTACATATGTGCCTCGATCATGTAGGGCAACTCACGAGGTCTAATCCACGAAGAACAAAGAGGGGAGGAGAACATCACATAGCTACTGATCATAGACTCATGGTCCAAGGTGGACTACTCATGGTTCATCCGGGAAGCATCCATGGTGGTGGAGAAGCTCCCGGAGGTGGTTCCTCCCTCCGGCAGGGTGCCGGGAAGAGGTCTCCTGGTGCTCCCGATCTTGGAAGCGCGGCGACGGCGGAACAGAGCAGAGATCGAGAAAAAGGGTTCCCGTCTCGGGGGTTTTGCGTCACGGAGAATATATGGGCGAAGGGGGGGCAGCCAGGGGGGCCACCAGGGGTCCAGGAACCCCCCTGGCGCGGCCCCACCCTAGGGCGCGCCGGGAGGGCGCCTTGGGGCCCTGGTGGGTCCCCTCTGCCCCCCCGCGATGATTCCCGAAGCTTCCGAAGCGCTGATTTTTTATTGGATTTTTCCCGAATTTTTGGAGCATTTTTAATATGGGGGAAACCTGAAATAGAAAACAACAGAAAACAGGAACTGGCACTGGGGTGCACTGAGTTAATAAGTTAGTCCAAATATGATTAGAAGTGTATGGAAGTTCATCAATAACATAGCAATACCACACAAAAGAGGCATGGAGCAAGCGGAAATTATAGATACGTTTTGGACGTATCATAGACCTACAGTTGGGTTTCGACAATCCGCGGGTGGACGACATGTTTTGTGCGCATCCCTCTCTAGGGCCATATGGATCTTGACCGTACCCGGTCGTGTATGTCTTCTTCATGATGTTATGATGTACCGTTGGATCTTATGATCTTTGAGATGATGTAATAAATACCAGTGGCGAGTGTATGCCCTGGACCTATATATTCTATGTCTTAGTTAATGTTCATGCTTCATTTACCTGTTGTCTAGAATCCGATAGTGATACGAGTGTGAGTATCGTGCATCGGTGGCTACTTATGCGCTTCTATCTCAAGCCAGACCCGAAAGAGACTAACTCTAGATAGTACCGCATAGGAGCCCTTACAAGATGGTATCAGAGCCGACCCTGGCGGTTACACGGTGTGTGTGTCGGTCGGTGAGGCTTACGTGGGGTACATGTTGGATGCCTGCAAATGGCGCACAAACGTGTGCCAAAGGGGAACGTTCCTGCTGGGCCGACGAGGATGTCGGTTCCTTTGAGGGGTGGTGTATGTAACAACCCAGGATATCAATAGGAATGATAGACTACTCATATCAACAAGGTGCACCTTCTTTTTCGGGAGCCCATCGGGAAAGAACTACCAGGTTAAGCGTGCTTGGCTTGGAGTAGTCTTGGGATGGGTGACCGACCGGGAAGTTGTTCCTGGGTGCGCACGAGTGAGGACAAAGTGTGCAGAAAAGACTAGTGTTGGTTTGTGAGGACATTCTGGATCCCAGGCGCACCGACCATGGAATCGGTGGTTAATCGGTTGGGAGTGGTCGGGGCATTACAGCCATTGGCGCATGCAGGGCTATTTTCCTTCACGTTAGATGCCCACTGATGCGAGACGAGTCGTTTTGCTGGATTTAGACTATGGGTTAATTACCAGGAAACTCAGGAGGGTTTATGCAAAATTACATGAAGGAAGGAGAAATCCACCTTCCTTTATTATTAGGAAAAGATTTAAGAGCGTTGTTAATAAAGAAATTCTAATTTGTAAGCCAAAGATCTTTTTTTTGAGGAACCGGTAGGAGCACTGCCTTTTTCAAATGGAAGGAGAGCGAAAAACGCGATGTACAGAGAGGCACACGTTTTTAAAGGGAAAACGCGGCAAAACCTCAAGAAACTATAAAACTACTCTTAGCCAATGCCCACAGGTGGCAAGGCTATATCAAAAGCTAAAGCTCGTTGTTTAATTTCCTCGAAGGCCAGCATAGCGACCTCGTTGTGCGTGAGTCGCCGACCGGTGAAAATGCGCCTATTTCGCTCTTTCCAGATAGACCATAAAGTGTAGATGATCCTCCCGCTACGACGGCGCCGCACCTCCTTTGGTTCATCAGTAAGCATCATGTCCCACTAGTCCGCCACGGTTCCTGGATCAGGAAGGTGGGTTGAGACCGATAAACCCTCATTCGACCAAGATTTCACCTGATTCCAAACCGCGACTGAGAAAGGACAATCCTTGCAGAGGTGGGTTGTCGTTTCAGGCTCCTGGAGGCAAAGCAAACACCTAGGGTTGTGCGGAAAACCTCGTTTGGCCAACATGTCCGCAGTAAGGATTCTACCATTTAGGACGAGCCACGCGAAGAATTTGCACTTGGGCTCAGCATGGGCGAACCAGACCTTGTCAGAGACATACCTCGAATGTGAACCGAAGAATTGCGCCTTGTAGGCCGAGGTAGAGGAGTAAGCACCATTTGCATTAAGGTTCCAAGAAATGCAGTCCTCCTAAGCTGGCAGCAAGGTGATATGGCAGACCCACTCCCATAGGGACACAAATTCGCACAACTGTTCTAGGGTGTGCAGGCCGGCCACCGCCCTGATCCAATTTTCGTTTGCCAATTCTTTGTGCACAGATCTATTCTTTCTTGAAGCGATTTTATAAAGTGCGGGTGCCAAAATCTTGACAGGTCCTCTTCCACTCCACTTTTCATGCCAGAACAGAGCCTTTTGTCCGTCTCCCAAAGATATGGTGGTGCAGGCTTGAAAGAGATCCAAGTCGGCCTGGTCGCAAGTGCTGAAATTAGATAATTACGAAGATTTGAAAATAAATTTATTTGACGAAATGTTATTACACTTTATACAAAAGTAAAATTAGATTTTTATAACACTATTTTTTATTCCCTCCGATCTATAATAAGTGTCACCCATTTTATACTAAGCTAGTACAAACTTTGTTCTAGACGAGCGACATTTATTATTGATTGGAGGGAGTATGTTGCAACTTCGTCGACTTAGAAATAACCGTTACTTAATCCCTGATAAATAGACATTAATATATTATACTGCAACACAACTAATATATGCCATCTTGAGTGAGTCTATACAGGTTCTTTTCCTATAGGTAGTTCTCAAATTTGACCAATTTTGATAAATTAATACTACCTATTTTTTTTATAAAATTTAAATTTATCTCATGATTTTTGTCCATAGAGTATGCTACAAACTAGGAAAAAATATCATGAAGCTAAATATCGATAGAAATAGAAGTATTGAAACATATTTAAGAAATATTATGAAACTTTGATGTTTTATCCTTCTTTTTGGTTCACATTATAAACATCTAGAAAATATCAATATCACCTCATTTGCATGGGAATTTGGTGATCAAGGAAAATATGTCGGTTCCAAATTACCAAGAAAATCATGCATTATAAGATAGCCTGAAGAGATTTCAATTTATAGCACAACAAAATTCAAACTATCCACGTGCTTATTAAGAACAAAAAATAAATAAGTCAGATATAGCCTAAATAACAAGAATAAGGGGCATTGTTCAATAATAAAGGACTAAACAATTTTCAGGTAGCCTAACATCAACAATCCATGGAGCAACAACATAACAAAAAGTATTTAGTCAGAATTGGGTGTCATGAAAATCTTCATTAATAAGTATTAACCTCTTCAAGATGGTCATGAAAGTACTTTAGGTAGCTAGGTATTCCATAAAGTGATGATCAGTAATGACCCACAAGTGTAGGGGATCTATCGTAGCCTTTTAGATAAGTAAGAGTGTCGAACCCAACGAGGAGCAGAAGGTATTGACAAGTGATCTTGAGATAGGAATAACTGCAAGTACGGAGAGGTAACTTTTTATGGGTTTTCTGGTATAAGCAAAAAGGAGATAAAAGCAAATAAAGTAAATTGTCATAAGGTGCAGCAAGGTGGCCCAGTCCTTTTGTGCAAAGGATAAGCCAAATGATTTAAACTTATAAAGGATAAAACGTTCTTGAGGACACACGGGAGAGATAGTCATGTGCCTTCGCCATATTTTGTCTCGGTACTATGTTTTGTGTTGATAAGTGTTGTGTGGGTGAACCTATGCTAGTGCACTTTCTAGACTAAGATAAGTACACTCTTATGATTAAACCTCTTGCAAGTATTCGCAAATACAAGAGAGAAATTAAGGAAAAGCCTAACCATATCAATAAACTCTAGCAGTAGTGCGAGCGACAGCTATGCAAACAGTTTTTGACCCCTATCGCCTACGGGAATAGGAACCGTCCCCTTGCTCTCGATTGCGATAGGGGGGACTATTCCACACGATAGCCAGAAACAGTTTGTCATGTCGCCAGTACGCGCAGACATTTCGGTAAAAGAACTCGTATGCGATACGGAAGTATATCCCACATAGTTAACCTGGAAAACTCGTGTGAAATGATTGACTCATCCCAAACGTGTTGCTTGAAAAACCCGCATATAAGTATTTCTCATTCATGTGGGGTGCAATAACATATCACACAGTCCATAAAACTGAATCGTGTGAATTCAGTGTAGTATTCCAAACGTTTGGAAGAATAAGCACGTTTGCTCTGTACAGAAGATCGGACACATTGGTTGTCTTACAATTGTGTGCGATATAGAAGATAACGCACACAAAACACTAGGAGCAATCGTCTCTTATGTATGTTGTGTGAATAAAATCCCAAATGCTCATTATGATCGAACTGTGTGAGTTGCACAGAGTCATAAGTGACGAATTTATATGAAAAACGTGTGGAATGTAATACGAAATAAAAAATGAGAATATTATGCAATAATCAGATCATTTAATGAATGTAATAAAGGCATGTTCATATCAACCATGACACCCAGTATATTTGTAACATCCCAGATTTCACAAAAATTAAAATTTTTGTTTTCAGTGTGAATTGTTTGATTGTCTGATTTGTTTGCGGTGTTTGCATCCCCGATTTATCGAGCGGCGATTATTTTCCCCCTCTTATCTCGTACCGGACGGAGACCCACCCCTGCCACCCTGACACTCGACCTTTGCGACACCGGGTTTCACTCGATCACCTTCGCGAAAATCGCACGAGACCAGCCGCAGCCAACGGAACGAAAACCCCGTTTAATAACTAAACAGGATATTTTTATAGCACGCCGGAAAGTGTTCTCGGAACGGTTCCAGCGCTAGGTGAACGCCGCCGGCTCGACGCGCTGATCGCGCAATTCAAAGTTTTACCCGAATCGGAGGTCCTGCGGACCCCCGACGGTCAGAAACGTGAGCACCTCGCGCGCGAGAGAAAAACCTTGGATGTTTTTGCAAACTGCGAGCCACCTGGGCTATATAAGCACCACCACACTCCCACCTCTTTCTAGGGTTTCCCTAGCCACAAAATTGCAGCCACCCCCCTCCACTTTGCCAGATCTGCCCCCAAAGTCCCCCAATCCCGAAACCCTAGTTCCCTAGCCCTCCGAAGCCGTAAGATCTGAGATCCGACGCTTCTGGAGCCGCCACGTCGCCTCCCAGCCAGCTCCACCGCAACCGGGCCCCGCGGGGCCGAGCAGCCGCCGCCGCGGCCCGCCCGAAGCCCATCTGCACGAGCCGCCTCGGCTCCTCCCGTCGGCCGCCAGAATCGCCGCGCCGCCTGGCACTCCGGTGAGTGCCTCCACCGCCGGCCACCTCTCTCCTCCTCTTCGCCGTGCGCCTCACCTCCTTCTCCTCCCTGTGCCGCATCCAGGTCTGCCTTCGACAGCCGAGGAGATGCGCCGCCCGAGCCGCCATGGACGACGAGACGAAGCTCGAAACCTCACGCATCCGGCGACCACCTCAGCCAAGTCCGGCGACCCCACCATCCCGGATCCACTCCACCGCCGTCTCCTCTGCACCACCGCCTCGCCGGACCACCTCGCCACCGCGCAGACGCTCGCCGGCGTCCACCGTTGCAGCCAGCCGTCCGCCAGTGCCGATCTGGATCTGGATCGGTCCTGAGCGGGACGAACCGCCGCGGCTGGGCTGGCCCGTCGCCAAAGCCCTGCGGCCTAGGCGCCACGCGCGGCCCAGAAAGGTCCGCCGCCCACGCCGCGCCTTGGGCCAGTCCGTGGTGAGCCCCTTTTGTCATTTTCTTTTCTTTTTCTTTTGTTTCCTTTTGGGCCGACCCGGTTCAGTGTATCTGCCGCATGTAGGCGTACTTTAGCTGTTAACGCCCGCCTGTTAGAACCTATTACTGTAGCTTTCGGCCCAATAGTGTTTTTTAGATCTCTGTATTTATATTTTTGGCAGATTGTGTTATTATTTTCCGAGGCCCGTAGCTTTGCAACCGTAGCTCGGATCGCGACGTGTTAAACATGAAACTTGCTTAGTTTTTTGTGTAGATTAATAAAATTTGCTCCTTTGCCATGTTTGACCTTGTTTACATGTTGTTTACCTGTTAATTACATTGCATGCCACCGTAACGGTTTATCTAATAAATTTTTAACCGTTGCTCGGTTTAAAATGTTTCTTATATGTAACTTGACTAGAATTGCTTGTAGATTGTGTTTATGATGCTCTTGATTGCTAATAAAAAAAATAAAATTATGTTTAGGACAGAACAGTACCAAATGCAATAATTGTCGTGGGGTACGTAATAGTTGGCATGTATAGGTTTTACCCCCACTTAAAGTGACTAGATTAGATAGTTTATTTATGCTCAACCTCTTGCCATGTTTGTGTGCTATGCCATGCTTGAGTGATATGCCATGTTAACAACCTTTTGCTCACCTTGTGTAGCTAAACAACTTGAACCGATTCTAAATGTGCGGTATCGTCGTGTGTGACGAGTACCCCACTTAAATTGTTAGTAACCGCTCTCGACGGTAGGTGCGATGTCTCGTGTTGCCTTCTTGTTGATGCTTGCTCGTGTTTGCTTCGTAGTAATAGATGCTTGCTCGTTGATTTCTTTCCAGTGTTTACCGTCTTGTGTGCTTCCGCGGGTACCTTCGGAGACGTTGCGAGCTTGCGATCAACTACACCTTCGGAACCCGACTTATCAACAGGCAAGGACTATACATTACATATGATCCATTCTATTTCAACCAGCGGTTTGCATGCTAGTCTAGGATAGGTTCGATGTTTGATCCTACCACATGTTTACAACCTCTTTCAAACCGATACAGCCATGTCCCCTCCCAGCAAACCATGTACTGCTATGTTACTATTGCTCGTTGCTCAGCCCCTGCTTAGTATGCATGCTTAGGATGCTACGATGTTACCCTGTTACTCCTTGGTTCGGGATATCACATTATTATATTGTTGTTGATGATATGATTATTATAATGTTGACTATGTTCGACGAAGGATGGAAGGTTTAGGCTATCCCGTCCCGATGCTTTGGTCCATTCGAGTCACCTAGGATCCGAGTTCCGGGTATTGGTTTTAAGACTGAGCGTGCCTAACCGCGTGTGGGATTTTATGGGGTCCCCTTTTCTTACCTATCTAGCTTCAAACATTTCTAGTGGCGGCCCGAGCTGATTTATCATTTGAAACCCCGTGTGTGTGCTTGGTGGATCCCCTCACAGTTTTTCAACAACCCGGACCAGCGGAGACATGGTTTCCCTGTTGGTCCACCTTTGACCGGCGAGGGCCCGAGGCCTCACGTGAGGCGTCTCGGTAACCCAAACCCTGTTGAGACGGAAGAGTCCGATCCGGGAGCGTGGCCAGCTTTTGGCTTGGGTGTCGACTCCCCGGGGGCCACCCGGATTTTTTTGTTGTTAGCTAAAGGGACCTGTCGTTTCGGATCTCTTGGAACTAAATCATAAAATGGTTGCCTGTGATGGGTAGCAACTGAGAGAGATGGGAGTGCGTGCGGAGCCTTGTAATGGGCAGTTGGTACACCCCTGCAGGGTTAAATCTTTTCGAGAAGCCGTGTCCACGGTTATGGACGACTTGAGACCTACTCCTTGTTCATAGACAACAAGAACTAAGATAATCTTATTATAACTTGATCAACGTGTGTGTGTGCCTTGATTGCTTCTTCTTCGTCGAGATGCGAAGAGGAGGACAAGGATAGGATAGGTGTTATGCTTGCGTAAGTAGTTGATAGCAAGACTTGTTGGAGGCGATTCCTCATCGAATGCTTGGCTTCTTATCTTACTCTCTAGATCGTTAGCCACTTCATAAATGCTTGTGCGGCAGCAACCTCACCACTTACCCCATCCTTACCGTAAACTACTAGTTATCCTGGAATGACGAGTAATGAAGTCCTTGCTGGGTCAGTTGACCACTACAGTTGGATGCTGAGTACTTCTATACTCATGATACTACCCCAAACTCTTTTCAGGGTTCTTGATCGACAACAGGTATGGTGATCGACGTTTCACATGGAGACTCGACAACGACTAGTTAGGCGGATCCCGGCGGAGGGCCTGGACCCGTGTGGTTATGGGGATCGATGATTTTCTCTTTGCCACTAGGCATTTGCTTGTAGTCTGTACCCAGACATGTATCTTCCGCTGTTGTATTGTATTAAGGAAGTTGTATGCCGATTGTATGAGATGTTGTATCCTTGTATCTGTAATGTTGTGATATCATGTTGGAAATCCGGGGCATATGGCTATGTCATATGTCGCGGTGGGACCGATATGTGCTTCGTCCCCGGATTTGGATGGAAACATCTAGATCTGGAACAGTACCGCATATCGGGCCTTACAATATTTCAAATCCATCGCAATATTTCATAACTTGCACCAGAGTACACATCAATATTTTACAGCTGACATCATAGTACATAATTGAGCAGTAAATTTGGCATCCAACATCTAAAACCTTTCAAAACTAACATAACAGATGAACGTCATCTAAGAATATGTTGAAGTGGAAGGCGAATATTGATGGCGTCATTGACGGGATCACCAATGGCATGTGGTGTCACAGCCCTGCAAAACACAAGAACAATTACTACCTCTTTTTCCAAGGTTCTGTTCATAGCGTTAAGATAAGTAGAATAAACTTGCAGCTATTATTTTTTTGCAGAATGTCAAATATGTGGGAGTACTGTATCTTACCGTGACAGAGAATTGATCTACAGAATCAATCTTCACACGTATCATGCGGCACTTTGTTGAGCTTAGCTATCAAATTTGGTCCTGCTACCTCTCTGACATAATGGAATTCATAGAAAGATCACCATATTACACCAATTTTCAGACATAACATGTAAGGCCCGATATGCGGTACTGTTCCAGATCTAGGTGTTTCCACCCAGATCCGGGGACGAAGCACATATCGGTCCCACCGCGACATATGACAAAGCCATATGCCCCTGATTTCCAACATGATATCACAACATTACAGATACAAGGATACAACATCTCATACAATCGGCATACAACTGCCTCAAATACAATACAACAACAGAAGATACATGTCTGGGTACAGACTACAAGCAAATGCCTAGTGGGAAAGAGAAAAACATCGATCCCATAACCACACGGGTCCAGGCCCTCCGCCGGGATCCGCCTAACTAGTCGTCGTCGAGTACACATGTGAAATGTCGGTCACCATACCTGTTGTCGATCAAGAACCCTGAAAAGAGTTTGGGGGTAGTATCATGAGTACAGAGGTACTCAGCATCCAACTGTAGTGGTCAACTGACCCAGCAAGGACTTCATCACTCGTCATTCTAGGACAACTAGTAGTTTACGGTAAGGAAGGGGTAAGTGGTGAGGTTGCTGCCGCACTATCATTTATGAAGTGGCTAACGATCTAGAGAGTAAGGTAAGAAGCCAAGCATTCAATGAGGAATCGCCTCCAACAAGTCTTGCTATCAACTAGTACGCAAGCATAACACCTATCCTATCCTTGTCCTCCTCTTCGCATCCCGACGAAGAAGAAGCAGTCAAGGCACACACACACGTTGATCAAGTTATATTAAGATTATCTCAGTTGTTGTTGTCTATGAACAAGGAGTAGGTTTCAAGTCGTCCATAACCGTGGACACGGCTTCTCGAAAAGATTTAACCCTGCAGGGGTGTACCAACTGCCCATTACAAGGCTCCGCACGCACGCCCATCTCTCTCAGTTGCTACCCATCACAAGCAACCATTTTATGATTTAGTTCCAAGAGATCCGAAACGACAGGTCCCTTTAGCTAACAACAAACAAATCCGGGTGGCCCCCGGGGAGTCGACACCCAAGCCAAAAGCTGGCCACGCTCCCGGATCGGACTCTTCCGTCTCAACAGGGTTTGGGTTACCGAGACGCCTCACGTGAGGCCTCGGGCCCTAGCCGGTTAAAGGTGGACCAACAGGGAAACCATGTCTTCACTGGTCCGGGTTGGTTTAAAAACTACTGGCAGCTGACCAGCACACACACGGTTTCAAATGGTAAATCATCTTGGGCCACCACTAGAAATGGTTGAAGAAAGGTAGGTAAGAAAAGGGGACCCCATAAAATCCCACACGCGGTTAGGCACGCTCAGTCTTAAAACCAATACCCGGAACTCGGATCCTAGGTGACTCGAATGGAACAAAGCGTCGGGGCGGGATAGCCTAGACCTTCCATCCTTCGTCGAATATAGTCAACATTATAATAATCATATCATCAACAACAATATAATAATGTGATATCCCAAACCAAGGAGTAGTAGGGTAACATCGTAGCATCCTAAGCATGCATACTAAGAAGGGGCTGAGCAACGAGCAATAGTAACATAGCAGTACAAGGTTTGCTGGGAGGGGACATGGCTGTATCAGTTTGAAAGAGGCTGTAAACATGTGGTAGGATCAAACATCGAACCTAACCTAGACTAGCATGCAAACCGCTGGCTGAAATAGAATGGATCATAAGTAATGTATAGTCCTTTCCTGTTGATAAGTCGGGTTCCGAAGGTGTAGTTGATCGCAAGCTCGCATCGTCTCCGAAGGTACCCGCGGAAGCACACAAGACGGTAAACACTGTAAAGCAATCAACGAGCAAGCACTCTATTACTACGAGGAAAACACGAGCAAGCATCAACAGGAAGGCAACACGATACATCGCACCTACCGTCGAGAGCGGTTACTAACAGGTTAAGTGGAGTACTCGTCACACACGACGATACCACACATTTACAAGGGTTCAAGTTGTTTAGCTAGAGGTGATCAAAAAAGGTTGTTAACATGGCAACTCAAGCAAGAATGGCATAGCACACAAACATGGCAAAAGGTTAAGCACCAAGTAAACTACCTAGGCTAGTCATTTTAAGTGAGGCAACCCCTAAACATGCATAACACTACTTGCCCCACAACAATTAAAGGATTTGGTACTGATCTGCCCTAAACCATATTTTAGGTTGGTTAACAGCAGAAAAAAATAGCACAAACACAAATTACATGAAAAACTAATCAAGTTACATATAAGGCACACTCCAAACGGAGTTACGGTTAAAAAGATACAGGCAAAACAAGTTACGGACACAATCTGCCAACATCAGGAAGCACACTGTAGAGCAATGCATAAACAGGATAATCAATGCAAACATGCTCACAAATGACATGGAACTAAAGTAGACATGACAGGGAAGGCATGGAAAAAAGAATCATGCAAATAGGCATCATAGATCAAAAGATATTAAGCATGCAACATGGCATCGGAACGTTACAGACTTAGAGAAAAATAGAGGTGGCTGTCAAAAACAGCAGCATAGCAACTTTGGAGCTCAATAACTATATGACCAGCAAGCATATCATGACAATGCAATACATGTAATGGAAGTAGACATGATGCTTAACAATATGCAATTGGAATCACTCAATTCCGATAAACGGTCGTGACACACTCGTCGACCGAAGTTGCAACAAAATATAAACAACACACTAACAGCAGGGTAGCTACTTTGGAGCAAGATACAATCATGATGCAGCAAGAAATTATGGCATGTGAATGCATGAAACTGAAGTAGAAACAATGCTTAACGCAACGCAAAAGGAATCACTCAATTCCGACGTACGGTTGCGAAGCAACCGTCGCCCGAAGTTTCAATGAAGCAACCGTTTTCAGACAGTTTAACAGCAGCAGTTGCAATTAACGATCTGATGCCCTGTTTAGCACACAATTACACAATCAAGATGACCTCAAATGCAAATGCTCACAAAAGATGAATTGAAGTGCACACAATTCTGAGCAATATTCGTTTTGGGGGCACGTTCATCGGAGCTACGGTTCAACGGGAAATTACGTTGCAAACAGACATCAGCAGCAAAAATTTACAGGACTCAGAAAAATTTCACAGGGTCTAACCACAAAAAAAATAACGGGCTCACCCATGGGCTTCGGCCCATCAGGCCGTGGCTGGCGTTGGCGGCTGTGGAGGCCGGCTGGGCTGGCGGCTCGGGCTGTCTTGCTGGGCTGGGCCGTCTTGGCCTGGCTGGCTTGACCCACGCGAGCGGGCGCGTGCGCTTGGCGTCGGGGAGGCCGAGCTCCCTGCCGGCCATGGCGCCTGGTGCGGCGGCGGTTTCACGGCAGGTGAGGCAGGGGGTGCATGGAGGAGGCGGAGGCGCCCTGGCCGGTGGAACGGGCGACGGCCAGTCGCCGGCGGCTGCTCGATCCGAGCGGGGCGCCGCGATGCATCTCCGACGGCGGCGCGAAGCGGCTCCGCCCGAGCTCTCCCATGGCTGCGGCGGTTCTCCCGCTGTTCCTGTGCGACGGATGAGGGGACGGAGGTCAGGAGGAGAGGGAGGACGAGGAGAGGGGACGCGGGAGGAAGGAGGCGTGGCGGCGGCCGGCTGGCCGGACGAAGCGGCGGCGGCCCGGCTCCATGGGCGGTGGCCTGGATGGAGATGGGAGGTAGGAGAGAGAAAGGTTGCAACTGGGTGACGACGTGGCGGCCTCTGGGCCGTCGGATCGCCAGATTTGACGGTCCAGAGCGCTTGGGGGGAATTTTCCAGATCTGGGCTAGGGTTTGGACGAAAATGAGGCTATTTTGGGGCAAAGTGGAGGGGGGTGGCTGCAATTTTGTGGCTAGGGAAACCCTAGAAAGAGGTGGGAGTGTGGTGGTCTTTATATAGCCCAGGTGGCTGGCAGTTTGCAAAAACATCCCCGTTTTTTCTCTCTCGCGCGCGGTGTTCACGTTTCTGACCGCCGAGGGTCCGCAGTACCTCCGATTCGGGTAAAACTTCGAACTGCGCGATCAGCGCGTCGAGCCGGCGGCGTTCACCTCGCGTTGGAACCATTCCGAGAACACTTTCCGGCGCGATATAAAATAACCCGTTTAATTATTAAACGGGGTTTTTCGTTCCGTTGGCTGCGGCTGGTCTCATGCGGTTTTCGCGACGGTGATCGGGTGAAACCCGGTGTCGCAAAGGTCGAGTGTCAGGGTGGCAAGGGTCGGTCTCCGTCCGATACGAGATAAGAGGGGGAAAAATAATCGCCGATCTATAAATCGGGGATGAAAACACCGCAAACAAATCAGACAATCAAACTTTTAATTTTTGTGAAATCTGGGCTGTTACATAACACCACCCTGCAACCTGCGGCCGAGGCGGAGATATGAGCCAGAGGATGCAAATAATTAACCACAGGGGGTGAGGAAAGAGGCAATAGATCAACTGGGGGATATTAGAGAACACAAATTTCTTCATCTTGGTGGATTAAACTTCGTGGGCCGCTGGCAGCATGAAGTGCTTTACCTTCAGCAAAATTGCCTTCTATAAAGTTGATATCATTGTGCCAGAATTCTGGCTGCCTGTGATCTCCTCTCAGTGTGTTCCTTGCAAAATAAGGAATAACTTATAAGCGACACAACAGAACATATGTTGAAGCTGCATTATAAGAACATCATATTTTGGTTTTAATGAAAGAAGTAATAGATATGAGGAAGCAAACAACCTCGGGTGGATGACGAATGAGGTAGAAGATCAACTGAGGGACTTTAAAGAACGAAAATTTCTTCATTCAACTCGCTTAAGCTTCATCGGCGGTCGGTAGCATATAGTGATTTACCGTCAGAAAAATTAGCATCATCTACGAGCATCGTTAGTCAAGTATGACTCATTCATATAAGTAGAAGGACTAGGTATAGTGGAGCTGTAAATGCAAGATTTTTCAACCCATTAATTGAATCCAAAGTTCTGTTCATAAATATAGTTAATCTATTTTGTTGTAACAAATTTGAAAGAAGTAAACAACATCGTAAATTCACAACATTCGTCAATATTACTCTCGTCGTGGGTACTTTGAGCAGTTATATGATCGCAAAAACATATAATGAATGAATCCCACTAAGATGCATTAATAGTGTCTATCTCAACATGCAAGCTATCTACCTCACCAACTATTATAGCCAATCATTTGTGCATGTCATCCACAAACAAAACCTCACTACGATACATTTGTGCATACTATTTTAGCCAACCATTTTTCCATGTCACTGAGTTTATTTACATGCATTTTATACCCTTTCAATTTAGATTATAGACTTCCAATAGAAATTTCAGCTGCAACACACGGGATGTTCTTCTAGTTCAATATATGATGTGATCGTCGATATAATAGCTGCTCAAATTACCCCATGACAAGAGTAATATTGATGACTGATTGTCAGATACAATGCGGTTTAGTTCTTCAAATTTGTGTTGCAACAAAAGAGAGCTACTATATCTACTGTTAGGACTTTGAAATCAATGGCGAATGGATAAAGCTTTCTTGCACGTACAATCCTACAATATACATCCTTCCACCTATAATAATGAGTCTAACTTGACTCGTGATGCAGAGCTAAGCACACATGAGATAGCCACGAACGTCCAGGAATAAGTAAACATCTAGGTGTAGCATGGCAGCGGAGTAGTCGGTTTTCTTACTTGATCTGCAGATTGCTCTGTTTCGCCCTCCTCTGCAGGAATCCCATTTTTTATAATCCTCCCTGGCCTCTTCCATTCCTGCGATCAGATCAGAAACCGGAGAATAGTTAATCACAACAGATTGCTGAGAGCCCTTTTATTCTTGAAGAATTGCACGAAATAAAGTGTGAAAATGAATACTATGTTACAGCTCTGACATGACATCACATTGCTCGTGTAATTGTTACTGAAGAGCATATTACATAGTGGCATTACATTGCAAAGGGAAACTGAATATAATGAAATAAGCTTAAGCTTGCTAGTTGAACATATGCATTAGGTAAGCTGAAACGAGCTACTTCTCGTCGTCATCAGAGATGATGATGGTCTCTTTCCCCTTGGAAGAGGGCCAGATCTGCACATCGTGGGTGCCCTGATGGTGGTCGGTGTGGTTCACCAACCTGCTGGATCTAGAGTTCATGTAAGCACGAGCACGCTGAGAAAACATAGCGTAGGGTTCGTCGTATGCACCGACGGTGCCCGCGAAAAAACAGCAAGAGCTGCTACGCAAAGCTGACAACCTTGAGGCAACGTCGATGCGCGACGCGTTGAAGGTGGCCTCGACGGCCATGTGCTCCTCGAGGATCTTAGTGTCCGCGCGCATAGACGCCACCGCGGCCTCGTCAGCGAGTGCGACCGCGATTTGCCTCTCCACGGCCAAGTGCTCCTTGAGCTCCAGGGCTTGGCGCCTGGACTATAGCGAACGGCGGGACCTACGGCTTGCGGGAAGTGGTGGTGGTGATTTGGATGGGACATGGCGGGCCGACGATCATGGCATGGGTGTGGACGAAGAGGGTTGTGTTGGATCTTGGGGTGAGAACAGGGTAGGGGCGTCGTCGTCGAGGAGGCCGGGGAAATATGAAGGGGGTGGGGGTGTTTGAACAAGGAAGGAGGGAATGTGTGCTGAAGAGAGAGGCAAAAGAAGGGGGAGGCTCTATCTTTGCGTGGCTGGCAAAAAATTTCGCTATATGCGCGGGTAAAGTGCCACCAAACAAAGTCATCGCAAACGCTTCTATCTTAATAATTGATTGTGATCATCACATATCCCAAAATCATCGCAAACGCTTCTATCTTTAACAATTGATTTTGATCATCGCATATCCCAAAATCATCGCAAAAAATGGAGGAAACTAGCCAATGCATGAAAGACTTTAGTTGATAAACAATTTAATGATGCAACCTTAGCAACAAAAAACTAAGCACCAATGCATTGTGAAGTATAGTTGCTTAACTCATTTAATAGTTAATACACTTAACACCTCACTTAGCACCTTTGCATTGGAAGCAGTCTTAAAAGGAGCTAGCATTAACATTAAAAATAGACAGGGGATTTACTACTATCAGTGATTAAAAAAAGACCATGGCCGGAGGCCCAGAGATCCGGCGGACCTAAGCATCATCGTCGGAGGAGAAATTGACGACTACTGAGGACAACATCTCGGTGTCATCGGCGTCGGGATCGGCAACGCCCTCGGACGCTGATGGTGCGATGCTGAGGTCGCCGTATCCATTGTGGTCGACCAGTTCATAGTAATGCTTGCAGTAGTGGACACGCCAAAGATCCTTTTGGTGCGCCGTTGCCGATTCTTCTATGACCCATAGGAGGTCTTCCTCATTCTCCAGCTGACGCTCATACTCGCGCTCAAAGATTTCGTGGGGAAGGGGAACCATGGCTTCCGTAGACGCGTCGTCGGAGAGCATATTGGCCGCCGCACCGGCCAACTCTTCGGACGTGGGGTGCAGACTGGAGTCCATTGAGACCGTCCCGATCTGTACGCCAACAAGGTCGATCTGGGCAAGGGCGGCTGCCGCGGCGTGGACGGCTGCTCTAGCAGTTACGACACGTGCATACACCGTCTCGGATGCTGCCGCGGCGGTCTGTAATGCTGCCGCCGCCCTCTTCTCAGCCGCCGCTGCCCTGCTGGCAGCCCCCGACGCACTCTCGGCGGCTGCGGCCGCTCTCTAGGAGGTTGCGGCCGCTCTCTCAGCGGCTGCTCGAGAACGAGCGGAAGCTGCAACCGCCGTCTCGGCTGCTGCTATGGAGGTCTGTACAGCTGCCGCCTCCTCGTGGTCCGCCGCGGCCGCCCTCTCAGCGGATGCGGCTGGGCTTTTGGCAGCTGCGGCCGCCCTCTCGGTGGCGGCGATGGCTCAAGCAACTGAGGTGGTCACATCATCCTTCATGGCGAAGCTACTAGGTGGGGACATGGTCGATGTGATTGGGGATCAGGCGTTTGCACTGGGGTCTAGTGGGCGTAGAAATGAATCTTCCCTCGGATGCCATAAAACATCTGAGCTGTGCGCGAGCGACACGGTCGGTCAATTGGACCGTCTTAGATATTTTCCACAACCCAAACGATCGCTTCATATAAACTGTGGGTATATGGATGGTTTATATTGATTCTGTTAAAAATAGCTCACCTGGGATGGTTTGGGTCTATATCGCCGCTTATATCTCTGAAATGTCATCCCATTCGCTGCAAAATACTTAGCAATGCACTGAGGAATCACATGTTGATTTTTCAAACCATTTTCGTCCACTATTTTAGTCGTTCGCAATGCTAATCTAAATTTTAATCCATTTAATGCCTAGAAATGCACGTAATGCGTTAAAATAGCAAACTATCCAGCAAAAATTCATATTTTAGGACGTGACATGGTTGGGTCTATGGTCACTGTAGAAAAAACTCAAGGTCAAAAGATGAAGCAAATGAGAACATTCATTCGAATATGATTCATTCCGTCCTTAAAACCACGGCTCTTCTTCGGGGATAGTTCGGTTGCTAAAGGGTGTACATCATACAAGTTGTACAATCATATCATATTTTTTCCTCGGCATAGTTAAGTGATTTGATGACACCCTGCTAAGTTTCAATTTTTTCAGACCTAATAAATTTTTTCTGGAATTTTCAAACGAATGAATGTCGCGTTCACGGTTGGATATCGCCGCTGAGATCTTTGAAATGACATCTCATTCGCTGCAAAACACTTAGCAATGCACCAAGGAACCACATGTTGATTTTTGAAACCATTCTCGTACACTGTTTTAGTCGTTCGCAATGCTAATCTGAATTTTAATTCATTTAATGCCTAGGAATGCACGTAATGAGTTAAAAATAGCAAACTAT
The DNA here is from genome assembly GCA_950022295.1 of Bromus sterilis. NCBI lineage: Eukaryota > Viridiplantae > Streptophyta > Magnoliopsida > Poales > Poaceae > Bromus > Bromus sterilis. Next base: position 181,145,845 of record OX465600.1, on the reverse strand, counting down.
CCAGCAAAAAATTCATATTGTAGCACGTAAGATGGTTGGGTCTATGGTCACTATAGAAAAAAACTCAAGGTCAAAAGATGAAGCAAATGAGAACATACATTCAAATATGATTCATTCCATCCTTGAAACCACGACTCTTCTTCGGGGATAGTTTGGTTTCTAAAGGGTGTACATCATACAAGTTGTACAATCGTATTATATTTTTTTCCTGGCATACTGAAGTGATTTGATGACACCCTGCCAAGTTTCAATTTTGTCAGATCTAATAATTTTTTTTTGGAATTTTTAAACGAATGAATGTCGCGTTCACGGTTGGATATCGCCGCTTAGATCTTTGAAATGTCATCCCATTCGCTGCAAAACACTTAGCAATGCACTGAGGAACCACATGTTGATTTTTCAAACCATTTTCGTACACTGTTTTAGTCGTTCGCAATGCTAATCTGAATTTTAATCCATTTAATGCCTATAAATGCACGTAATGCATTAAAAATAGCAAACTATCCAGCAAAAAAATCATATTGTAGCACGTGAGATGGTTGGGTCTATGGTCACTGTAGAAAAAGCTCAAGGTCAAAAGATGAAGCAAATGAGAACATACATTCGAATATGATTCATTCTATCCTTGAAACCACGACTCTTTTTCGGGGATAGTTCGGTTTCTAAAGAGTGTACATCACAAAATTTGTACAATCATATCATGTTTTTTCCCAGGCATACTGCAGTGATTAGATTACACCCTTCCAAGTTTCAATTTTTTTTCAGACCTAATAAAATTTTTCTGGAATTTTTAAACGAATGAATGCCGCATTCACGGTTGGATATCGTCGCATAGATCTTTGAAATGTCATCCCATTCGCTGCAAAACACATAGCAATGCACTGAGGAACCACATGTTAATTTTTCAAACCATTTTCGTGCACTGTTTTAGTCGGTCGCAATGCTAATCTGAATTTTAATCCATTTAATGCCTAGAAATGCACGTAATGCGTTAAAAATAGAAAACTATCTAGCAAAAAATTCATATTGTAGCACGTGAGATGGTTGGGTTTGTGGCTGTAAAGCCCGATATGCGGTACTGTTCCAGATCTAGATGTTTCCATCCAGATCCGGGGACGAAGCACATATCGGTCCCACCGCGACACATCACGAAGTCATATGCCCCGGATTTCCAACATGATATCACAACATTACAGATACAAGGATATAACATCTCATACAATCGGCATACAACTGCCTTAATACAATACAACAACGGAAGATATATGTCTGAGTACAGACTACAATCAAATGCCTACTAGCAAAGAGAAAAACATCGATACCCATAACCACACGGGTCCAGGCCCTCCGCCGGGATCCGCCTAACTAGTCGTCGTCGAGTCTCCACGTGAAACGTCAATCACCATACTTGTTGTCGATCAAGAACCCTGAAAAGAGTTTGGGGGTAGTATCATGAGTACAGAGGTACTCAGCATCCAACTGTAGTGGTCATCTGACCCAGCAAGTCTTCATCACTCGTCATTCTAGGACAACTAGTAGTTTACGGTAAGGAAGGGGTAAGTGGTGAGGTTGCTGCCGCACTAGCATTATGAAGTGGTTAACGATCTAGAGAGTAAGATAAGAAACCAAGCATTCGATGAGGAATCGCCTCCAACAAGTCTGCTATCCACCTACATACGCAAACATAACACCTATCCTATCCTTGTCCTCCTCTTCGCATCCCGACGAAGAAGAAGCAATCAAGGCACACACACGTTGATCAAGTTATATTAAGATTATCTCAGTTGTTGTTGTCTATGAACAAGGAGTAGGTCTGAAGTCGTCCATAACCGTGGACACGGCTTCTCAAAAAGATATAACCCTGCAGGGGTGTACCAACTTCCCATTACGAGGCTCCGCACGCACGCCCATCTCTCTCAGTTGCTACCCATGATAGGAAACCATTTTATGATTTAGTCCCAAGAGATCCGGAACGACAAGTCCCTCTAACTAACAAAGCACAAATCCGGGTGGCCCCCGGTGAGTCGACATCCAACTCAAAAGCCGGCCGCGCTATCGAGTCGGCCTCTACCGTCTGGACGAGGTCGGGTTAGCTACCCAAACAGATGTGGGCAGCCCCCTAGCTTCCAGGTGTGGACCAAAGAAGGAACTAAGTCTCCGCTGGCCCGAGTTGTTTGAAAACTTGCGAGGTCGACACTCGCACACACACGTTTGCAAAAGGTAAAACCAGCTTGGGCCACCACTAGAAATGTTTGAAGCTAGATAGGTAACAAGAGGGGACCCCATAAAATCCCACACGCGGTTAGGCACGCTCAGTCTTAAAACCAATACCCGGAACTCGGATCCTAGGTGACTCGAATGAAACAAAGCGTCGGGGCGGGATAGCCTAGACCTTCCATCCTTCGTCGAATATAGTCAACATTATAATAATCATATCATCAACAACAATATAATAATGTGATATCCCAAACCCAGGAGTAACAAGGTAACATCGTAGCATCCTAAGCATGCATACTAAGCAGGGGCTGAGCAACGAGCAATAGTAACATAGCAGTACAAGGTTTGCTGGGAAGGGACATGGCTGTATCGGTTTGAAAGAGGCTGTAAACATGTGGTAGGATCAAACATCGAACCTAACCTAGACTAGCATGCAAACCGCTGGTTGAAATAGAATGGATCATAAGTAATGTATAGTCCTTGCCTGTTGATAAGTCGGGTTCCGAAGGTGTAGCCGATCGCAAGCTCACATCGTCTCCGAGAGGTACCCGCGGAAGCACACAAGACGGTAAACACTGGAAAGCAATCAACGAGCAAGCACTCTATTACTACGAGGCAAACACGAGCAAGCATCAACAAGAAGCAACACGAGACATCGCACCAACCGTCGAGAGCGGTTGCTAACAATTTAAGTGGAGTACTCGTCACACACGACGATACCGCACGTTTACGGTGGTTCAAGTTGTTTAGCTACAGGTGATCAACCAACGGTTATTAACATGGCAACTCAAGCAAGCATGGCATAGCACACAAACATGGCAAGAGGTGAAGCATAAGATAAACTATCTATGCTAGTCAATTTAAGTGAGGCACAACCTAAACATGGCATAACACTAAGTGCCGCACGACAATTAAAAGATTTGGTACTGTTCTGCCCTAAACCATATTTTAGGTTGGTTAACAGCAACAAAAAATAGCATAAACACAAAGTACACAAAAAACTAATCAATTTACATATAAAGAACACCCCAAACGGAGTTACGGTTAAAAAGATACAAGCAAAACAAGTTACGGGCACAAACTGCCAACATCACGAAGCACACTTTAGAGCAATGCATAAATAGGTTAATGAATGCAAACATGCTCACAAATGACATGGAAATAAATTAGACATTACATGGAAGGCATGGAAAAAAGAATCATGCAAAAAGACATCATAGATCAAAAGATATTAAGCAAACAACATGGCATCGCAAAGTAACAGACTTAGAGAAAAACAGAGGTGGCTGTCAAAAACAGCAACATAGCAACTTTAGAGCAGAATATCTATATGACCAGCAAGAATATCATGGCAATGCAATACATGGGATGAAAGTAGACATGATGCTTAACAATATGCAATTGGAATCACTCAAATCCGATAAACGGTCGCGACACACTCGTCGACCGAAGTTGCAACAAAATAACAGTTTTCAGCACAATAGCACAATAACATCAGGATAGCTACTTTGGAGCAAGATTTAATATAGCTAGAGCACTCAAACATGGCAAGTTAAAGCATGGAATTGAAGTACATATGATGCTCAACACATAGGAGAAAGAATCAATGCAATAGGCCTCATGGATTTGTTACAATCATCATGCAAAGTTGCAACAAAATAATAACAACAACACATAACAGGAAAAGTAGCAGTTTAACGGCCTGATGCCCTGTTCAGCACACAATTACACAGTCAAGATGAGCTCAAACGGAAAAACTTTCTACATACGAATTCTAGAGCACGCAAAACTGAGCAACTTTCGTTTTTGGGGCACGTTCATCGGAGCTACGGATCAACGGGAAAACGCGGTACAAAATAGCATCAGCACACAGTTTTTATCAGACTTACCAAAAATAAACAGCAGCATTACAAATAATAAATAAAAAAAGGAAAAAAGGGCCCTCACCCAGTGGGCTTTCGGCCCAACTGGCCAGAGGCGGATCGGGCTGGTGGCTGGGCTGGCGCCAGCAGATCTGGGCCGCGGTGGCCTGGGCCGGCCCACCCGCTGCTGGCGGTTGGTGGTGGAGGCGCCGGCTCGGGGCTGTTCCCGTGGCCGGCCGGCGGTGGCTCGACGCCGGCGGGAAGTGGCGTGGCGGCGCGTGACGCGAGGGCCACGTGAGGAGGCGGCGACGGCGGATCTGCGGCCGGGGTCGCCGGATCCGTGGGCGGCAACCTCGGGCGGGCGCGAGGGGACCTCCAGGGGCCGACGAGCTTGGCCAGGCCGCAGCCATGGCGCACAGCGGTGGGCGCGGTTCCGGCCACTTGCGAGGGAAGGGGAGGACGGCAGTGAGGGGAGAGAGGCCATGGGGAGAAGGAGAGAGGAGAGGGAAGGACGCAGCGGCGCGCGGTGGCTGGACGCTGGCGACGGGCGGCTCGCCGGCCGGAGGCTCTGCGGACGGTGGAGCTCGGGAGGCGGCGTGGATGGGCTCCAGCGGGCCCGCGCGGCCTGGACGATCTGGTGGGAGGCTAGGGCGACGTGGAGCTCATCTGGGCTATCAGATCTCAGATCTGATGGTCCAGATTTGAGGTAGGGCTAGGGTTTCGAAAACTGGGGGTTGTGGGCAGAATTTTGGGGCAATTTCAGGGGGGTGGCTGCAATTTTCCATTGGGGTAAACCCTAATTGGCTGGTTTGGGAGGTGGGGGTCATTATATAGGCAGGTTGGCTGGCCAGTTGACGTAAACGCCCTCGGTACCCCTCTAACGTGTCCGGTGATCGCGTTCGTGACCGCCGAGACTCCGTACGGACTCCGATTCCGATGAAATCTCGAACCACGCGCTCAGCGCGTCGAGCCCGTCGATCGTACCTCACGGCGGTGAAATTCCGACAACATTTTTTGGTGCCCCAATAAAATAATCCGTTTATTAAATAAACGGGGTTTTCGTTCCGGTGGCGATGGCTGGTACTGTGCCGGTTGCGACGGTGCTCGGGTGAATCCCGGTGTCGCAAAGGTCGAGTGTCAGGGTGGCAAGGGTCGGTCTCCGTCTGGTACGAGATAAGAGGGGGAAAAATAATCGCCGATCGATAAATCGTTGATGCAAACACCGCAAACAAACCAGACAATCAAACAATTCACACCGAAAACAATTTTTTTTAATTTTCGTGAAAACTGGGCTGTTACAATGGCCACTGTAGAAAAAAACTCAAGGCCAAAAGATGAAGCAAATGAGAACATACATTCGAATATGATTCATTCTATCCTTGAAACCACGACTCTTCTTCGGGGATAGTTCGGTTTCTAAAGTGTGTACATCATACAAGTTGTACAATCGTATAATATTTTTTTCCCGGCATACTGAAGTGATTTGATGACACCCTGCCAAGTTTTAATTTTGCCAGACCTAATAATTTTTTTTGGAATCTTTAAATGAATGAATATCGCGTTCACGGTTGGAAATCGTCGCTTAGATCTTTGAAATGCCATCACATTCGTTGCAAAACACTTACCAATGTACCGACGAACCACATGTTGATTTTTCAAACCATTTTTGTGCACTGTTTTAGTCGTTCGTAATGGTAATCTAAAATTTAATCAATTTATTGCCTAGGAAATGCACATAATGTTTTGCATGGATTACTCTACTCTTTGCATTGCCAACGGTTATTTTTATTGAATCGTGTGGAATACATTCGAACCACCTATATGTACTTCGCGAGGAGCGTTATCTCAAAACCCTTCTTCGTTTTATTTCCTCCATCTCCAGCGAGCTATTTCCATGGCAAGTAGTGCGGGCGGTGTTGGGAGCCGTCGACGAAACAGGGCCATCTGCGGAGGCCCTCCCGATGCTCGGGCAGGTAGTTCCACCAAGTCGCTATTCATCCCCATCGGCGGCGGTGGCGACGACGGAGACTGTGGGTACCGCTCATGGCTGGTCTTCCTCCAACTGAGCGAGCACGTTGCACCTGCCGCCTCCAAGATTCGTGCCGCCGAGAAGGCTCTCCAAGCTGCCAACGCGGCGGTAGCAGGAACTGAAAAGGGCGGAGGCTTTCTCTACCCCGAGGCCAAGGCGGCGTACGACCTCGCGTACGAGGAGTACAAGGCGACGTCCGAGCAGTTCATCCCCAAGCCGAAGTTGTCGCAGACGCCCGCCGCATATCGGCCTATGTAGTTTTATGCTAGTTTGTGGCAAAAATAAAAATGTAGTGGAAGTGGATGATGTATTCCGATGAACTCCGATGGATGTGACCAATCTTGTAGTCTGGAACTATCTTTAATGTTAATTTTCGAATCTATTCGCCGTCTCAGATCTTTTACGCGGAACAAATAATGCATGTTATCAATGCAGAGTTGAGTAGATTGCGCCCCTGATTCCGGCTAGCCGCCTATAACTACTGCACCTGCCATTGCGAAAATGCATCATTAGATCCCTACGCCCACCTGATACTCTCTCCTCGTTGGCTACCCCAAGAGGAAGGTGAGTTGTAGGATAGCGGCAAATTTCCCTCGGTGAAGATACCAAGGTTTGTCTCCAGTAGGACTCCGAAGATGATAAGTAGGTGTCAACGGCGCAACTGACGTGGACCTGCACACAACACAAATAACTTTGCTTCCCAATGAGTACAGAGAGGTTGTCAATCTATCCGGCCTTGCTGTTCACAAAGGATCAACGCAACAGATAATAATGATAATGGTGATAGCAACTAGAAAGTAAAAGCAGGAAAATAAAAGCAACGTTGTTTTCCCCCTTGTGGCAACAACACATCCCCTAGACTCATGTTTCTGTCACTCAAGCGTGTCATCGGGGGGCATGAACCCACAATCGAGCATAACGTTCCCTCTTGGAGTCACTACCTACTACTTGGCCAAAGCAATAAACAGCCATGGAGAACATGCAAGAATTACGTAGGAACAAAAAAAATAAAAGATAAGAACCAAATATATTACTCAATCACAATCTGAACATAGTCTCATAATCCATCAGATCCCAGCAAATTCAGCATAACAACAACAGAAAATTACATATGTGCCTTGATCATGTAGGGCAGCTCACGAGGTCTAAGCCATGAAGAACAAAGATGGGAGGAGAACATCGCATAGCTACTGATCATGGACCCATGGTCCAAGGTGGACTACTCACGGTTCATCCGGGAAGCATCCATGGTGGTGGAGAAGCTCCCGGATGTGGTTCCTCCCTCCGGCAGGGTGCCGTGAAGAGGGTTCCTGGTGCTCCCGATCTTGGAAACGCTGCGGCGGTGGAACAAAGGAGAGATCGCGAAAAAGGGTTCTGTCCTCGAGGGTTTCGGTACGACAGAGATATATAGGCGAAGGGGGCAGCCAGAGGTGGACCAGGGCCCCGAGGCGCCCCCCCTGGCGCGGCCTAGGGGGTGGCCGCGCCAGGTGGCCGCCTGGGCCACCCCTGGCTCCCCTCTTGCCCCACTTTGGCTCTTCCCGAAGCTTCCTGTACGCTGATTTTTCCTATATTTTCCCGGAATTTTTCTGGCACTTTAAGTAATGGGAAAACCTGAAATACAAAAACAGCAGAAAACAGGAACTGGCATTGGGGTGCACTGAGTTAATAGGTTAGTCCAAATATGATCAAAAGTGTATAGAAGTGCATCAATACCATAGCAATTTCACACAAAAGATGCATGGAGCAAGCAGAAATTACAGATACGTTTTGGACGTATCAACATCCCCAATCTTAATTCCTGCTCGTCCTCGAGTAGGTAAATGATAACAAGCATAATTTCTGTGGTGACATGCTACCAACCATATAAGAACTTTTAAGTAAAGCAATCAAGGCCTGTAATTCAATTCAAGTCATAACATGCAAGAGTCTATATTAGCATTGAAACAAGCAACATAAGAACATAAAGGTGCAAGAGCTGTCGTTTTCTGTGACTCGAATGTCTCCAAATGGTATTTGCGTGCAAGAAAGGGGATAGGGATATACGAGAGAGTAAAACATAGTTTTTATTGCTGAGAACTTAATCTACTAAAGTTTCACACTTGGTCTTCTTTGGAATCTTATCTTGACTCATCCCCAGACCACTAGCCAGGTACAAGTCAAAATGATCCATGCATAAAGAATTACATATGTGCCTTGATCATGGAGGGCAGCTCACAAAGTCTAATCCATGAAGAACAAAGAGGGGAGGAGAACATTACATAGCTGCTGATCACGTACCCATGGTCCAAGGTAGACTACTCACGGATCATCCGGGAAGCGTCCATGGTGGAGGGGAAGCTCCCGGAGGTAAATCCTCCCTCCGGCAGGGTGCCGGGAAGAGGTCTGCTGGCGCTCCCAATCTTGGAAACGCAGCGGCGGCGGAACAAAGGAGAGATCGGAGGTTTCGCGTCCCGGGGAATAAATAGGCGAAGGGGGGCAGCCAGGGGGGCACCAGGGGTCCAGGCGCCCCCCTGGCGCAGCCAAGCCCTAGGCCGCGCCAGGTAGCCGCCTGGGTCCCTGGTGGTGGCCCTCTGGCCCCACTTTGGTGATTCCGGATGGTTCCATTGCGCTGATTTTTTTTTCCGATTTTCCCGAATTTTTGGAGCATTTTTAATATGGGGGAAAATTGGAATAGAAAAACAACAGAAAACAGGAACTGGCACTGTGGTGCACTGAGTTAATAAGTTAGTCCAAATATGATCAAAAGTGTATCTAGATCATAGCAATATCACACAAAACATGCATGGAGCAAACAGAAATTATAGATACGTTTGGGACGTATCAACATCCCCAAGCTTAATTCCTGCTCGTCCTTGAGTAGGTAAATGATAACAAGCATAATTTATGTGGTGACATGCTAGCAACCATATAAGAACTTTGAAAAGTAAAGCAATCAAGGTATGTGATTCAATTCAAGTCATAATAGGTAAGAGTCTATATTAGCATTGAAACAAGCAACACAAGAACATTAGGTGCAAGAGATTTTGCTGTCTGTGACTCGAATGTCTCCAAATGGTGTTTGCGTGCAAGAAGGGGGATATGGCAATACGAGAGAAAAAAGTATTTTTGTTGAGAAATCAATCTACTAAAGTTTCATACTTGGTCTTCTTTGGAATCTTATCTTGAGTCGTCCCTAGACCAATAGCCAGGTACAAGTCAATTTGATCCACTCCTTTTCGATATTTTGAGCACTCATGCAATGGATGAGCATAAGCGCGAGAGTTGACACTTAGGATGGAAAAGAGAGAGATACGGTGGAGGAGGAAGACAAAAAGGGTGAGAAAGGCCCACATCAATGAGGACAATCATAGGCGAGAAGGCCAAATGATAGATTTGATGTGAGGAGTAGGGATTGCCATGCCACGGATGCACATACGAGCTAAGAAAAGCTCTCGGATGGAACTAGTGGGGGTGCATCCGACTTGCTCGGTCATGAAGACCTAGATCTCGTTTGAGGAGTCTCATCCTTGGAATATGCAAGCCAAGTTCTATAGTGTGAAGGTCTCCACGTAGCTATATGCATAAATGATCATCTCTATGGAGTACAAGGATAAGAGGGAGTACTAGTGTGGATCTTTGAAAAGGAATAGTAGTGTTGCCCCTTTCTCTCTTTTTATTTATTTTTCTATTTTTTCTATTTTTTCTAATTTTTTTTGGTGGCCTCAATGGCTCTTTCTATTTAACTCTCATTTGTCCTCTTTGGGATCTTTTATTTTGTCCACTTTGGGATCTTTTCCTCACTTAAGGGCAACACTCTATTTTACAACAAGGTATAGAAGATCTTTCACACTTTACTAGATACTCAAACATAAAGAAGATGTAGATAACATGATGTATGCAAATGTATGCCTCTGCCAGTGTAGCAGGAACATGTACGAAATGAAGATCAAGTCATGAAGAGGTGGATGTTGCATGGAAATATATCTCGGAAAGGCTATGGAAATGCCTTGATAGGTAGGTATGGTGGCTGTTTTGAGGAAAGATATAAGGAGGGTTATGACGACAGAGCGTATCATGCCAAGGGTTTGGATGCACCGGCGGGTGTGGATGCCAACTCTCGGAGTGAGAATAGGGAAATGCACGGTACTGAAGAGGCTAGCAAATATGAGGAGGTGGAAGTGTCAACTTTCAATACTTACATTAGTCCGAAGAACTCATGCACTTATTATCGGTAACTCTCAATCTAATAAGGAGGTTCATAAAGAGACAAGTACCCCGAGGACGAGTGTATGGGGGTTTGGTTATCCTTGCGCATCTGCGACTCATGGTACGTGAGTGTACTCTAATATCCGATCCCTCAAAAGATTAGTGATCCATCTAGTAGCTAGAGTTCTCAACTAGTTTTGTAGGTTTTGAAAATAAACACGGATTGCCCAAAATACGACGCCTATCACTAATAGGCTAGAGCTCTTGACACCAAAAGTTCAAACATTACTCACAACAATACCTCAAAACTATTGCAAGTTACTACTACAATTGAATAGCAACCTCAATTACCTACTTTCAAGACAAGACACAACTCAGTGCAACAACCAACTCTCTTAACAAGATAAACATGAAAACTAAAGAGAGTTCCATCAACAAACTAAACAAAAGACAAAGCTCTTGAAAAAGACAAACTAAAAATAAAACTAAACATGGAAGTAGCTACGAAAAGATAAAGAACACACAACAGAGAAAGATAGGCATGAAAATCCTATGATGTGTTCTAGATTGGAGTGGAGCGTGTTTCTCTCCCACACAAAGTAAGCTGGGGTCTAACTTGTTATGAACAGCAAGAAAAGCTAAAGAAAACTAAAAAATAAACCTAAGAGCGAGCCCCTCCAAGCATAGCACTAACGCATGAAGTGATAAAAATATAGTGAGACGAAGGACGAACTGATGATTGTTGATGGAGAAGGGGATGCACGGGGGAATCCCCAAGATTAGACGCTTGAGTCTCCTTGAATATTTATTGGGGATGCATGGGGGAATCCCCAAGCTTGAGCGTTTGACACTCCCGGATCTTCTTTCATCATCTTCCCTCGTACACTTGAAAACTCCCTTCATACATAACTCATCATAAGATGATTAGAGAGGTTAGTAACCTAAATAAAATATTTTTTCCCCACTGGAAATAAAGATATTCTTGAAGAGCTACTGTTTCTCAAGATTGCCAAAATGTTTTTTCAAAGAAAAAGCAAGCTTAAGGTTTGCAAAAGTAAGGAAAGGAAAAACGTGGCAGAATCTGTGAAAGACAGAACAACAGGTAGTAAATAATTTTTTTGGGGCACTTCTGCAAATCAAATAAAAAAACTCAGAACATACGAAAGTTTCACAATTGTATAGAGCATGCTGTGTAAACAATTCAGCTCAAAAGATGAACTTGTGATTTGTTTCGATTTTTTTTCGTCAAGCAGACAGAATCTGTTTTATGGAAAGCATGTCACAACTTTTGCTTCCCTTATCATAAGAGGCTATAACTTGGCACAAAGCTTGAAAATAAAGATACAATGATGTTGCTACAGTAGTAACAATCATCAATACCACTAAAAACAGAATTAAAAACATCTTGGGTTGCCTCCTGATGACCCTCAACTATAGGGGATCGTTTGTAGCATTTTCGATAAATAAGAGTGTCGATCCCAACGAGGAGCAAAATGTATTGGTAAGTGAATTTGGTAAAGAAATAGCTGCAGGAACTGAAAGATAACTTTTAGGGGGTTTTTGGTATAAACAACGAGAAGGTAAAAACAAGCAAAGTAAAAGATACCGAGGAGAAAAAAGTGGCCCAATCCTTTTGAGCAAAGGATAAGCCTAGCAACTGAACTTATAAAGGCTAAAGTGTTTTTGAGGACACACAGAAGAGATAGTCACGTGCTTTCGCCATACTCCGTGTCGATACTATGTGCTGTGTTGATAAGTGTTGGGTGGGTGGATCTATGCTAGTACACCTTCTAGACTAAGATAAGAGTACTCTTATGATTAAACACCTTGCCAGCATCCGCAAATACAAGGTAGTAATTAAGGCAAAAACCTAACCACAACAATACGATCAAGGATCCATTATTCCCTTGTGCAAAAGCATGCGAACTAGGGTTCAGGTTTCTGTCACTCCGGCAACCCACCGTAATAATTCTTTAGACACAATGCATTCCCCTAGGTCCTTAGAAAGGCGAAGTGTTGAGTGTTCGACTCACACAACACCACAAGGAAAATAACCACACAACTTAAATATCAAACAACACATATTACTTCAACATCATATGACTACTAACAACTATACTTCTCCCATGTCCTCAAGAACTAAAGTAACTACTACCAAGACATAAAATAGATGATGATCAGAGGGGATAAATAGATGATAAACAATCTAGAAACAATGATATTTCTCCAACAAAACTCAATATCATTCATCACACGATAGTAATCAACACCGGTAGAGTAGAGAGGATAGATAGTACGGATTACAACACAAGTTGAAATTGTGGGGTGAGATTGGATGAAGGTGAAGATGGTGCTGATGTTGGGGATGATGTTGATGATGATCTCAATGATGCCCGCGACGATGGTGTTGACGATGGCGACGATCTCCCCTTCCGCGAGGTGTTCTCCCCGGCGGAATCTGCCCGCCGGAGATGTCTTTCATCCTCTACTGGTTTCCGCCACGGAGCGGCGGCGGAACTCGTGAAAACCCTCCCCCTTTAGGGTTTTTGGACGACGAGGGATAAATAGGCCAGAGGGGGGGGGAGCCTGGGGTGGCCCCAGGGGTCCAGGTGGCCACCCGACGCGGCCAGGGATGGGGCCGCGCCAGGGGGGCGCCTGGGCTCCTGGTGGCCCCCCTTCTGGTCTCCGTTTTGCTTTTCCCCGTCATTCTTCTGGAAAATACTCTCCGTCGATTTTCAGGTAATTTTGAGGTCTTCTCCTTCAACAACTCAGCGTCCAATTTTTACCGCTAAATTCTGCATCTGCTGCTTCGGCATCGGAAAGTTGCAAACTGTGTAAATTAAGCCAAAACAACATGAGAATAGTGTAACAGCCCAGATTTCACAAAAATAAAATTTTTTGATTTCGGTATGAATTGTTTGATTGTCTGATTTGTTTGCGGTGTTTGCATCCCCGATCTATCGATCGGCGATTATTTCCCCCCTCTTATCTCGTACTGGACAGAGACTGACCCTTGCCACCCTGACACTCGACCTTTGCGACACCGGGTTTCACCCGTTCACCGTCGCGAAAACCGCACGAGACCAGCCGTAGCCAACAGAACGAAAAACCCCGTTTAATAATTAAACGGGTTATTTTTATAGCGCACTGGAAAGTGTTCTCGGAACAGTTCCAGCGCGAGATGAACGCCATCGGCTCGACGCGCTTATCGCACAGTTCGAAGTTTTACCCGAATCGGAGGTCCTGCGTACCCCCGGCGGTCAGAAACGTGAGCACCGCGCCCGTGAGAGAAAAACAAGGGATGTTTTTGCAAACTGCCAGCCACCTGGGCTATATAAAGACCACCACACTCCCACCCCATTTCTAGGGTTTCCCTAGCCATAAAATTGCAGCCACCCCCTCACAATAGCCTCAATTTTCGCAATTAGCCCATTTTGCCAAAAAATCCAGCTCCATGCGATCTGGACCGTTGGATCGGCCGATCCAACGGCCCAGGGAGCTCCCCAGCCTCCTAGCCTTCTCTCTCCTCCCATGGACGCAGCCGCCGCCGCCCTCGCTCCGGCAGGCTGGCCGGTGAGCCGACGCCGCGCCGCCACACCTCCTCCTCTCTCCCTCCCTCTCCTCCCTCTCCTCTCTCTCTGACCCGCCTCCCTCTTCCCCTGCACCTCATCGCCGCCACGGGAGCGCAGCCTCCAGCCGCCGTGGTGCCATGGACGGGCCGCCGCCGCAGCCATCCGCCTCCTCGACGCCATCCTCCCCGGATCCAGCGAGATCCAGTGGATCCCCTCCGTTCCCGACCTCCCGCGCCCGCTCCTGCCCCTCCTCTCGCTGGCGGGTGGCTAGGCCGCCGTGAAGGGTCACCGTCGGCCGCTGCTGCCCAGCGAGGCCACGCCCGAGCCACCAACCGCCCCGGTCAGATGGGCCCAGGGCTGCGCGGCCTAGCCCGCGAGCTCCCTGGCCCAGGCGAGCCGCCCCTTCACTGCTGGCCTGATGGACCTCGGCCCATGGTGGGCTTCCTTTTTTTTTCTTTCTCTACCAGTATTTATCTTTTTCGAAATTTCTGCTAAGTCTGGTTATGCTATGCTGCTGATTCAATTTTGCGAGTCGATTTGCGCTCAAAACGTAGCTCGGATCGTGTTGCGCCCAAAAGACGAATTGTTTAGAATTGCGTGCTCTAGCTTTTATCTTTTGTGACTTAATTGTTTTGAGGTTGTTTAGATATAGTTATTGCTGTTCAAACAGGGCTACCTGTCGTTAACTGCTGCTAAGTTAATGTAACTGTTATTTTATTGCAACTTCGGGTGACGATTGCTTCGCAACCGTTCATCGGAATTGATTGAATCCTTTTGCATCCTGTTAAGCATTGTTTCTACTTCAGTTCCATGAATTCACATGCCATAATTGCTTGCTGCATCATGATTGTATCTTTCTCCAAAGTAGCTACCCTGCTGTTAGTGTGCTGCTGTTGATATTTTGTTGCAACTTCGGTTGACGAGTGTGTCGCGATCGTTTATCGGAATTGAGTGATTCCAATTGCATATTGTTAAGCATCATGTCTACTTTAATTATATGTATTCCATTGCCATGATATGATTGTTGGTCATATAGTTATTCAGCTCCAAAGTTTCTATGCTGCTATTTTTGACAGCCACCTCTGTTTTTCTCCAAGTCTGTAACGTTCCGATGCCATGTTGTTTGCTTAATATCTTTTGATCTATGATGCCTTTTTGCATGATTCTTTTTGCCATGCCTTACCTATCATGTCTACTTTAATTGCATGTCATTTGTGAGCATGTTTGCATCATTTTCATGTTTATGCATTGCTCTAAAGTGTGCTTCGTGATGTTGGCAGATTGTGCCCGTAACTTGTTTTGCTTATATCTTTTTAACCGTAACTCCGTTTGGGGTGTTCTTTATATGTAACTTGATTAGTTTTTCGTGTACTTTGTGTTTATGTTATTGTTTGCTGTTGTTAACCAATCTAAAATATGGTTTAGGACAGAACAGTACCAAATGTTTTAATCATCGTGCGACACTTAGTGTTGTGCCATGTTTAGGTTGTGCCTCACCTAAATTGACTAGCATTGATAGTTTACTTTGCGCTTCACCTCTTGACATGTTTGTGTGCTATGTCATGCTTCTCTGCTTTGCCATATTAACAACCTTTGTTGATCACCTGTAGCTAAACAACTTGAACCACCGTAAACGTGCGGTATCGTCGTGTGTGACGAGTACTCCACTTAACCTGTTAGTAACCGCTCACGACGGTAGGTGCGATGTCTCGTGTTGCCTTCTTGTTTATGCTTGCTCGTGTTTGCTTTGTAGTAATAGATGCTTGCTCGTTGATTGCTTTCCAGTGTTTACCGTCTTGTGTACTTCCGCGGGTACCTCTCAGAGACGATGCGAGCTTGCGATCAACTGCACCTTCGGAACCCGACTTATCAACAGGCAAGGACTATACATTACTTATGATCCATTCTATTTCAACCAGCGGTTTGCATGCTAGTCTAGGATAGGTTCGATGTTTGATCCTACCACATGTTTACAACCTCTCTTAAATCGATACAGCCATGTCCCCTCCCAGCAAACATTGTACTGCTATGTTACTATTGCTCGTTGCTCAGCCCCTGCTTAGTATGCATGCTTAGAATGCTACGATGTTACCCTGTTACTCCTTGGGTTGGGATATCACATTATTATATTGTTGTTGATGATATGATTATTATAAATGTTGACTATATTCGACGAAGGATGGAAGGTCTAGGCTATCCTGCCCCGACGCTTTGTTCCATTCGAGTCACCTAGGACCCGAGTTCCGGGTATTGGTTTTGAGACTGAGCGTGCCTAACCGCGTGTGGGATTTTATGGGGTCCCCTCTTCTTACCTACCTAGCTTCAAACATTTCTAGTGGTGGCCCAAGCTGATTTACCATTTGAAAACGTGTGTGTGACTGGTCCGCGGCCGGCAAATTTCAAACAACTTGGGCCAGCGGAGACATGGTTTCTCTTGTTGGTCCACCCAGGGAGCTAGGGCGTTGTCCACATCTGTTTGGGCAACCTATCCAACCTCGTCCAGACGGTAGAGGCCGATTCGAGAGCGCGGCCGGCTTTTGAGTTGGATGTCGACTCACCGGGGGCCACCCGGATTTGTTCGTTGTTAGCTAGAGGGACCTGTCGTTCCGGATCTCTTGGGACTAAATCATAAAATGGGTTCCTATCATGGGTAGCAACTTAGAGAGATGGGCGTGCGTGCGGAGCCTTGTAATGGGCAGTTGGTACACCCCTGCAGGGTTAAATCTTTTTGAGAAGCCGTGTCCACGGTTATGGACGACTTGAGACCTATTCCTTGTTCATAGACAACAACAACTGAGATAACCTTAATATAACTTGATCAACGTGTGTGTGTGCCTTGCTGCTTCTTCTTCGTCGGGATGTGAAGAGGAGGACAAGGATAGGATAGGTGTTATGCTTGCGTAAGTAGCTGATAGCAAGACTTGTTGGAGGCGATTCCTCATCGAATGCTTGGCTTCTTATCTTACTCTCTAGATCATTAGTCACTTCATAAATGCTAGTGCGGCAGCAACCTCACCACTTACCCCTTCCTTACCGTAAACTACTAGTTGTCCTAGAATGATGAGTGATGAAGTCCTTGCTGGGTCAGATGACCACTACAGTTGGATGCTGAGTACTTCTGTACTCATGATAATACCCTCAAACTCTTTTCAGGGTTCTTGATCGACAACAGGTATGGTGATCGACGTTTCACGTGGAGACTCGACGACGACTAGTTAGGCGGATCCCGGCGGAGGGCCTGGACCCGTGTGGTTATGGGATCGATGTTTTTCTCTTTGCCACTAGGCATTCGATTGTAGTCTGTACTCAGACACGTACCTTCCGCTGATGTATTGTATTTAAGGCAGTTGTATGCCGATTGTATGAGATGTTGTATCCTTGTATCTGTAATGTTGTAATATCATGTTGGAAATCTGAGGCATATGGCTATGTCATATGTCGCGGTGGGACCGATATGTGCTTCGTCCCCGGATCTGGATGGAAACATCTGGATCTGGAACAGTACCGCATATCGGGCCTTACAAATAGCTTCATATCATGAAATATATCAATTAATAAGAAATAATTACTATATAAAATAGTGATACGTTTTGGACATATCAAGTCCCCCAATCTTAGACCTCGCTTGACCCCAAGAGAATACTGAGATCGGTAAACCTGTCCACAGGGTACACATGATCTGCCTTAAGAAGGCTAGCACAAATAACAACAGATCGAAAAGGCGAGGCCTCCTACTTGGGAACCTCCAAACTACTCCTGGTCGAAGGGGAACTCGACGTCGTATAAGGCATCGGGGATCTCCTGCTCCTAGACTCCAAGGCTCCAACGTTGACTGCAGCGGCCGATCAGGCAAAACAAGAAGGGGGAAATGAAGCAAAGGTGAGTATCTAGCATACCCGCGAGTCTTACGTCCGCTACTAAGCATTTATGCATTTGTATCAAATGGAAAGGGGAGGCTATATATAGTGGACTGCCAGATAGAAATCAGAATAAGGGTAAGAAGCTAGGCCTATCGAAGACTAGCATCTTCCGACGAGTCTTGCAGCATGAGGAGAGAATAGCCAACAGTTTATGTAAAGCATAAAGTAACAATGCAGCAGAAGTTGCTGCAACATTGTATAATAGTAAGTTGTAATAATTAGCAATGCCTCCGAGATCACCTCCTCGACTCCCCTGCGAGGAAGCAAACCCGGAACCATATATTTTAATAATAATAGTTTGTAGTGGTAAGATCCAGCTTCAGCATAAAGCGTCCTGTTACCGTGGACACGGCTATTCGAATAGATTAATCTTCCCTGCAGGGGTGCACTTGTGTTACACTACACGCACGGAACTCCAGGGTGGCAGACACCTTGTTAGGGAACGCTCCACCGAGGCTATCCGACACTCTGTAGCCCATCTTTCAAACTCAACAGAGAGGCCATCCGCCGGTCTAAATCCTAAGTACGTCGGGCCTTGGACCCCAACCCGAACGTACTCCTGCACGGTGCGTGGCTGGCCGGTGAAGTTAAAGCAAATCCAAATAAGACACCAACGCGCGAGCAAATAAGACAACACCACTTCCCGACAATCAGCCCGCAATACTGCTGACGTCTGAAGAGTCCTCAGACGACACTACGAAGCAGAGGAGCCCATAACTCGTAATTCCCACGGGTAGGTAGTGCGTACATGGCATATAGCCAACTCAAGACATCCACCGAACCATTTAGCATTTTAATTAACCTGCGTGACAACCGTTATCGTTGCCTCGAGTTAACTGACCCGCGGACAACGACAGCAGTCAGGACCACCAGTACATCGGTGCCTGCCCTGTCGTCCCACCAAGTCTCTGCGGTTACCAACAAGGTGAACCGTCTCCTTACCTTGTCTCGCATGTGCTCCTGGAGGAGCTCGACTTTCGTGGTTTGGTAACTCTCGCGGCCAACGATCAGGGGCCAAGCACACCGGTACACTTGTCGTACCCTCCCCGTCGCCCGTCGCAATACCACTCGCATGCACCGTTGGGTCACCCGACTTATTACCTTTAAGGACAACCGTGTTCAGGACCCTAGGGCGGCTATACAGAGTCCGGAATGAGTGGAGTACGAGGATTACTCCTCGATAGCTCCACTTGATGTTGCTCGGCAGAGCCGAGGTAGGGGCCTTAGGCGGTGTCTGCATTGTACCGTACCTGTGCAGTTGTAATAAGTTGTATCCGCGTCACTCCCCTGATTGATCGTGGCCCACTATCTAATCCTAGCTAACAATGCGCAGGGCTCACTGCTGAATATAATATATATTTATATAGGCAGCATAGGGTAAAGGAAGGTACATCAAGGGGCGAAAAAAAATAGGCTATGCAATTGAATAGGATTGTAACGTAGCAGCAGCAGTAACAATGCCTACTGCAATAAAAGTACGGAAAGATAGGCGATATCTGGGGAAGAGAATGGCTCTGCTTTCCTGGAAGCTTGACGGTAGGGGTAGGGTCGTCGACGAAGTAGTCGTACTCAATAGCGGTGTAGTCGGCGGCAGCATCGGGATCTACCGGAGATTAAGGGGGGAAGAAAACAGTAAATACAAAGCAATCATATACAAACAGGTGCATGAAATGACAGATGAAATGTTAACGGTGTTCTAACGCAGTGCAATGCATTATTCTCGGGCGGGAATTCATCCGGGGATGAACTGCCAGCTCCGGGTGATTATCGGACAGTGTGTCCGGAGGGGGGGGTATCATGCCGGAGGTGTCGTGGAAATCCGACAAACGTATGGGTGGTGTATCCGTGTTAGTTGAACTATTCTGAACAACTTTCGTGTTCAAAATAAATTCATCCGGATACTTTAACAGTACCGGACAATTTATCGGACAGTCGGTCCGGAGGGGGACGGTTCGATGTTCGATACGTTAGAGGGGGGTGGTAGACATACGGATATCGTATTCTTATTCGTTGTATTTTCTGATCAATTTTCATGTATAAAGTTTTTGAATATGACTTTCGGATTAAAAGATATTCATTTTCAAATTTTTAAATCATTTAAAATATTTTCTGGAATTATTTTATTAATAAAAATTCAACATTATCCACAGGAAGTTGACTGGTCAAACCTGACATGGGGTCCCACATGTCAGTGAGACAATTAGAAATAAATCATTTTTATTATTTGAAATATCTTCTGGGCCCACATGTCAGTGACTAAACATTTTAATTCTATTTATTTTAAAAACCTGACAGGGTGGGGCCCAAGTGTCATTGACTTACAGCTAAACAAACAGTTTTCTATTTTAACTAAAAGCTAGGGGGCCCACTGGTCAGTGACTATTAAACCAACAGTTATTTAACAGAGGGGTTAAGTGGCATGGGCCCACCTGTCATATGTCCAGGGGGTGGGTTTATTAACTTAACTATCTAACTAATGAACCGGAGGGGATTAGCACTGACATTGGATTAACCAGGCCCTGGGCCCACTGTCATTGGGTGATTAGCACTAAAGAAAACCCACTTAACTCCTACGTGTGTGTGCACACACAATCGCCGGCGACGAGGCCCTAGCGGCCATCTCCGGGGAGAGGGGGAAAGGCGCGGTGGGAGGGGGTGCCGCGCGCAGCGAGCGGGCACGCATGGGCGGCACGAGGCACACGGGGTCGTGGCCAAGCCAGGCCACACAACAACAATGGAGGCGAGCATCACGGGAGCTTGAGCTCCGTCAATGGCGGCCCGGGCGGAGAAGGACCCTACGGCGACCAAAACGAAGGGGAAAGAGGGGGATACGCGGTGCGAGCTCACCAGAGAGCTCGGGGAGGGTTCGTGGAGGCCGGAGGGGGTTGGTGTGGCGCGAATCGAAGTTTCGGGGTCAGCGACCGTGGCGAGTGGCGCGTCCAAATTACGTCATTGGAATGCACCTCGGCCTGGTCCGGTCCTCGGAATCGAAGTAGGAGACGATGGCAGACCTCCTTGGCGCCTTGGAGTGGCGAATGGCGGCTAGTGGCAACGCCGGCGGTGGAGCCGTGACCACGGGCGTGCTAGAGCCGTGCGGGAGGAAGAAGGAGGCGAGCGTGAGGAAGAAAAGGGGGTGGCTCCGATCCACAATTCACGGGGGACCTTATCGTGTCCATGACGACAAGGGGCGAGGGGAGCAGGTGAGGAGGTGAGGGGGGGGGGCGTGCCTGTGACGGCCATGGCAACCTGCGTGAGCAGTGCAAAGGGAACAAGAAGGAGGGAGAAGATGGGCCGGGGTGGGCCTTCGCCCTGGGCGAGGTTTAGGGATTTTTCTTTTTCTGTTTGATTTCTTTACTTTCTTTTCTGTTTGTAATTATTTGTCTAGCTATTGAATTTTGTAAAATGTGAAACTTGCAACATTAATTGTGTTATACTTTAATAGGATGCTGCAAAAAGTTTGGGCCTTATACAAAATCATTTGATATTTTATCAAAATTATAAATGATTAAAATGGACTGTTTGGCTATTGTTTGAATTTTTTAAAATATTTAAATGGTATATTAAATATCCTTTATCATAGTATCTTGTTCTACTGAATTTTGGGCATTTAACAAAATAGGTTTCACAATTTTTTTGGTTTCACTTTTATTTCCACTTTGTTTTTGATTCCATCCAAAGGGGTTTGAAAAAGATTTGATTCAATGATGATCAAGTCATGGTTAATCACTGAGCTTAGTCATTAATAAAAAGTGATCACTGTAGCTTGACACCGAGGGTGTTACATCTCATAAGCTTCACTTCTCCACTCATCTAGAGAAGTCAAGTTCATGACACGCTTTTCGCCGGCTAACTTTGGGTCAGCATTAATCTCTCTAACATCCCAGAAAGCTTTGTGTTCTAATTCTAATGGCAAATTGCAAGCCTTTCCATAGACCATCTTATACGGAGACATGCCCATGGGGTTTTTGTAAGAAGTTCTATACGCCCATAGAGCATCTCCTAACTTCTTTGACCAGTCCTTCCTAGAACTGTTAACTGTCTTTTGTAAGATCAACTTGATCTCTCTATTGATGAGCTCAACTTGCCCACTAGTTTGAGGATGGTACGGTGAAGCAATTATATGATTGACATCGTACTTGGCTAAAGCTTTTCTAAAATCTCCGTGTGTGAAGTGTGATCCTGCATCAGTCATAAGATACCTAGGTACACCAAACCTAGGGAAAATTACATCTTTGAGAATTTTCAAAGATGTTTTGTGATCAACACTCTCAGTGGGGATTGCTTCGACCCACTTGGTCACATAATCAACAACTATTAAAATGTGAGTGTACTTATGTGAGAGAGGAAAAGGACCCATAAAATCAAAACCCCAGCAATCAAAAGGCTCAATCACTAGTGAGTAATTCATAGTCATCTCATTCGTCCTACTAATATTACCACCTCTCTGACACTTATCACAAGATAAAACATAATTTCTAGCATCTTTAAAGAGAGTAGGCCAATAAAAACCTGATTGGATAACCTTATGTGCGGTCCTCTCACCGGCGTGATGTCCTCCATAGGGACTGTCGTGACATTTCTTGAGAATTTCCTTCTACTCGTGTTACGGTATGCATCTTCTCACGATCCCGTTCGGACCTTCTTTGAAAAGATGAGGGTCATCCCAAAAGTAGTGCCTCAAATCATGGAAGAACTTCTTCCTTTTCTGAAATGTTAAACTTGGAGGCAAATACTTTGGAATGATGAAATTAGCATAATCTGCAAACCAAGGATCAGAAAGAGATTCTACTTTTACAACGGCAAGTTGTTCGTGTGGAAAACTGTCGTTGACTGGGATGGGGTCATGCGGTATATGTTCCATCCTTGAAAGATTGTCCACCTCCGGATTGTCTTCTCCTTTTCTATCAACAATATGTAAATCAAATTCTTGAAGAAGGAGCACCCACCTTATGAGTCTTGGTTTGGCATCCTTCTTCGCCATAAGGTACTTAAGAGCAGCATGGTCAGTATGAATAATGACTTTAGAATCAACAATATAAGGCCTAAATTTATCACAAGAAAACACTAATGCTAAGAATTCCTTCTAAGTAGTAGCATAATTCTTTTGAGCACTATCAAGGGTTTTGCTACATAATGTATAACATTCAATTTCTTGTCAACCCTTTGTCCTAAAACAGCTCCAACAACAAAATCACTAGCATCACACATAATTTTAAAGGGCAAATTACAGTCAGGTAGTTGTACTATAGGAGCGGTTATCAAAGCTTTCTTAAGAACTTCGAAAGCCTCCTTACAATCTTCATCAAATACAAAAGGAACATCCTTCTGGAGAAGATTAGTGAGGGGTCTCGAAGTCTTAGAAAAGTCTTTAATAAATCTTCTATAGAAACCAGCGTGACCGAGAAAACTACGAATACCTTTAATGTCCCTTGGATAGGGCATCCTTTCAATAGCTTCAATCTTCGCCTTGTACACTTAAATTCCCCTCTCAGGAATCTTGTGACCAAGAACGATCCCTTCGTTAACCATGAAGTGGCATTTTACCCAGTTTAGAACTAAGTTTGTATCCTCGCATCTCTGCAAAACTTTATTAAGATTGTTGAGATAGTGGTCAAAGGAAGTTCCATAGACGGAATCGTCCATGAAGACTTCTTGTCGGGGGAATGATACCCAGGTAGGGTCACCCAGGCGAAAGCAATCTTTCAAGACAAGGCTGGGGCCGATTGGGCTGTAGCTGGGCCGAGCTAGGCAGTCATATGGCCGATTGCCCACAAGCAATCGACCATGCCGAATGCAAGCAGTCGGCCCAGGCGCGATCGGCTCACCCTTCATCAGTTCAATAGTTGACCTTGAACCAGGTTGGAGCTCCTGGTACAATATCATAAGTGCGAAATCCCGAGAGATCCGGGTGGCAGCAAGCCAAGTCACTTCGCCGATCTGTCAGAAGAGAATTGTCAGCTTCTCCGCTGATACCACGGACAGGACGACAAAACCAGAGATCGTAGCTCCACTGTTCATTCTTCATTGCCTATGAGCTACAGTATGGGCGGCCGCTTGACTGGTCCGGATCACCGGGGAGTTGCAGTCTGTGGACCCCAGCCGATGAGAGAATGACAGCTGGGGCCAGCTGCCGAATGAAATGACCGTAGTACCCCGAGCTCACACTATAAGATCCCGGGGTACCCCTCCTACGAGAGGGACGACCCCATTGCATTCACTACCCGCAGTTATTTCGCATATAGCAGCAAGAGAGAACCATGCCCACGGCAGGTCTCTCCTTCCTCTGATACATCTCCAGGAGCAGTTATTGTAGTTCATGGGATCATTCATATAAAGAAAACAAGAAGGAGTAGGGGTGTTATCTCTCCGGAGAGCCCCGAACCTGGGTACACCGTGGTGTCCCTCACCGTGCTTGTGCCCAACCCGATTCCGGCACCATCGACATAGTTCTCCCTCGAGTCTTCCCCTCTCTTTAGCCATCCCTATGGCATCTGTTGTTACTATGCGATGACAGTTGGCGCCCATCGTGGGGCGCCAAATGTCGTCGATATGTAACGGCAGATGCCATGGGGATGGCCAAAGAGGGGGACAGACCGAGGTTAGTGTCGCTGGTGCCGGAGGCGAGATTGGGAACACTGCGATGTACCCAGGTTCGGGGCTCTCCGTAGAGATAAAACCCCTACTCTTGCATGTCTGCACTATATGGTGGAATATATGTACAAGGTTGCTCCTTGAACTGTATCTTCTAACTACTTTGCTCAGGACTAGAAGAGTAGCAGTAGCTTAGCTAGCAGTAGCAAATCAGCTCGGCCAGAGCTGTGAGAGGAGAGGAGAGCTCTTGCTCTCTCTACTTGTGAGAGGAGGGGGGAAATGAGAGGAAGCCCCCTCCACCGTGGACATCCTTGCCCCTTATATAGGTGGTGGCAAGGTGCTTATGAGGGTGGAGACAAGGGGAAGAAGACAAAAGAGAGTACATGTGAGGTGATGGGGTGATGTGATGTAATGTGACACCTGCCCTTTATACTATTCATGATGTCATGATGTGACTAGAGATGTCTTTCACTTGTATTGTCTTGCTTTATCTGGTCTTGTCGACGGGACACCTTGGTGGACTTCCGGGCAGCCGAGCTGCGGGCAACCGGCAGACGAGCAGTCGGCCGGGTGCGCAGGCAGTCGAGCAGTCGGCCAGGTGCGCGGGCAGTCGGACGACGGGCAATCGCCGGGCGGCTGTTGGGGATAGAATCCTCACAATAGATGTAGGGGTGTAATAGGAGCTAAATGAATCTGTACGTAGAGTCGTTGACGCAGGGGAGATTATACAGGTTAGTCCTCTCCTTGGAGATAACAACCTTAATCCTGTCCCAGGCTTACTGGGGTGTTCTTGCTCTCAATCTGAGGAAAGTGTTGCGCGTACCCGTACTGGATGAGGGGCGGAGGCTTATATATAGTGCGCCTCTGCCCCTTCAATGCCTCAGTTTAATGGGTCTTAATTACAGGGTTAAATTCATATACTAAATACAGGAAACAATCTCTTCATTATTGCTAATAAAGGAGGAGAAACGCTCGCGGTCTTGAATGTTTCACGTCCGTTGCGTTCCTTTCTTCCGAGTAACGAATAGCTCACCGGTCCTCTTCTCCGAGTAGCCAACTACTCCGATCCTGTTTGCTTTCTGAGTAACTAACTACTTGGAGGTGGTCTCTTCTTCCGAGTAACGTGTTACTCAGAGGCACTTTGAATTGAGCTTCTGAGATTTATAAAGCTCTGTATTCTTTAACGATCTTATTTATTTTATTGGGTGTGTTTGAGACCAAAGGGTTTGAGGGTACCCCTTGGTTTCCACTGCCTAAGGGTATACCTTTGGTGTGACCACGACAGTATCCCCCAAGTGCTTTCGGGTGCTCGCGATTGAGGTATTGACATTTGTCAGTTTTCATTAGGTTTTTGAAGGTTAAACTCAATAAGAGGCCCGGAAGGACTTTATTGATATTTGAACTTTTCCCTCGAGCGTGGATTGGGCAGGTTAAAGGAAAAATCTTGCGACACTCAAACGTCTCTCGGAAGAGGTGGACTGAGGCCTCGGAAGGCGTGTCTTGTAGTAAAAGGCCTTAAACTTCATATAAACCAGATTTGTAAAGTTTGATATCCTAAAGCACCGTAATGAGCCTTAGGTCATACCACATGGGATATCGATTCTTTACCCCCTACGCGGGGTCATACTAGTGGCCTGGCATTCTTCGTCAAAGACGGACCATTAGAGAATCAACTACTCGGACTTTTACTTGAGTAGTTGGTAAGTACAAGATTTTCCGTTTGCAGTGAGCTTCAAGAACATAGTTCCTTCATGATTAGCTTACTTAGCTTCAGGTGGTTCCCCCCTGTCACTGTTCGGAGTGACAACTTACTCGGACGTCTTGGGAGTTCAACAATTTCTTCTGAGTGATGACTTACTCGGAGAGTTTTGCTAATTGCTGTTGTATTTGGTCTTGAAATGTTGAAAGAAATTCTTCCGAGTAGGCTGTTGCTCGACGCGGCGTTATGTGCCTTCCGAGTAGTCAGAACGGTCTCGGGCTTCGAATCGAAATCTGATTCTGTTTTAAATGAAGGGGATCTTGTCTTGTCAGAGAACCTTCTCGTCAAGGTAAGTGGACACGCTGTCATGCCTGTCTCCTCGATTCCCGTGGCAGTCTTTTAGGATAATCATCAACTGCCATATGGGAAAGTGGGAGAGGTTACGGGGGAGTTGAGCGAATTATGGGGAAGGCAACCGGCACGCTTGTGATAGGCTGCGGATCTGACGCGTGGCGGTTGCCACCCTGAGCTATAAAAGCCCAACCCCTTTGGCCCAAACAGATATCGGGTCTTCTTCCTCTTGACGCTTCCGCTCTAACTTCCTCTCTCTCTCTCTCCCGTGTTCTTGCTTCCGCCGCCGGGGAGTTCTTCCTACTCCTCGCCTGTCGTTCGCGCTTCAACCTGGGAGGTCGGCATTCGCGCTGCTCCTCCGCTGCCGCCAGGACCATGTCTGCGGGAGAATGGCTCCCGTCGATCGTGACGGAGGACATGCTGCTGGGGTACCAGGACGCCGGCCTGGTTCCTCGCGAGGGCTGCCGTCTTCCCTCTCCTCGATAAGACGAGCCTCTTCTACGGGACGGTGAGCGAGTCATACTCCTTTCGCACGTAGATCGTGGGTTTTCTCTTCCTATGCATCCCTTCTTCTTGAATTTCTTGGCTTTTACGGGCTCCCAACTTCATCACATCGTACCCAACGTCATTACCCTCCTTTCTAGCTTTTCACCCTTTGTGAGGGTTATTTAGGCATAGAGCCCCAGTGGCATCTCTTTCGGACCATATATACTATTAAGCCCCAGAAGGCTAAGAAATCCGGGGAGGGCATAGGTGTGGAGTTCAACCACCTATGTGGCGGTTTGTTTCTGGCCCGAAAACAAGGGGTTCAGTATTTCGCTTCCAGCTTGTTGGATTCTGTGAAGAATTTGCAAAATAGTTGGTTTTATTGCAAGGTGGAGGAGGAGCCTGGGGTGCGTACGTTGCCCCCCTTCTCGGACGTGAGGCTAACTTCTTCTCAGGGTTGGAATCCCCGACTCACCAACGCCGAGAAGGAGCAGGTGGTCCCCTTGATGCGTGAGATCATAAGGTTGAAGAGGAACGACCTGGATGCCATGGACCTGATCGCCACATATGTGATTCGGAAGATCCAGCCTCTCCAAGCTAGGGCTCATGGGATGTGGACATACTCCGGGCTGCAGGATGACACCCGATATAGCAGAACCGAGATGCCCCTAGATGAATTTGAGCTCCAGATGAAGATAATCACTAGCGTGACCCAGGGTCTGCAGCGGATGGGCCGAGTAAAGCCTTTTAGCAGCGAGAACCCTCCAACTTTGGTATGTCGTCTTGTTTCATATGTGCCCTGGGATGCATTTTCCCTTCTTGTTTCTAACTCGGACCCTTTGGGTTTCTTTGTTAGGATTTTTCCCAGTTCCATTCTCCCATTCCTCTAGCCCTGCAACATCCCGCCGAGGAAGATGAAGACAGCACTGATGGCGCGGGGATCGGAGTTGAGGCTGGGGAGGAGCTGGAGTCCGAGGTGGCTCGTGTTCAGGTGACATCCGAGCAGCACTCGAAGAATAACCAGGACCACGAGTCGGCACAGGAGGGCCTTACTCGTACTCGCAAGAGGGCCCACCCTGCGAGTGGTGAAGAAGGCAGCGGCAAACTTCCGTCCCTGGGCTCCAGTTCTGGGAAAGTTGCGACGATGAAGAAGAAGAAGCTTGTCACACTTGGTGGCAGGGAGGTTAACCCCTCGGGGGTTGCTGCTGTTGAGAAGGCCAAGGGAGATGGAGCTGGTCCGGCTAAAGTTGCTCCCCCGAGGCATGCTTTAAAAACCGTTCACAAGTAATGCTGCTAGTTCGCTTGGACTCGATACTTCATTGGTTTTTCGGTATTTTTTAACCATTCCGTTTTGTAGTGTCCGTCTGAGTGTTTCTGAGTCGCTTCCTGGGATTGAGGATCCCGGTGTTGGGGATTACGAGGATGTCAGCACCTGCGGAGTGACTGACTTTCCTTTTATGGATATTATTCCAGAAGATGCTGCGGCTATCGGTAGGGATTCTTGATCACGTCTATTGGTTCTTTTTTTAATGCGACCTCCTGTTTTGACTATCTGTTGTGTCTTCCACATATATGGACATTGATTCCTCTGCGGGTCCGACTCGGATCGTGACTGAGACAGCCGCCACTGGGGTCACTCCTCCTGAGGTGATTATCCTTGGGGTGAGGTACCACTTGGGTCTGGTCGCCCTTCTGCCAGTAGCTTGCCTGCCCCTTCTGCTGCACCTGAGGATCCCGTTGAGAAAGTTGTTGAGAAAACTTCTGCCGTACCAGCTACTGCTCAAAGGGATGAGCCTGCTGCTTCAGCGTCAGTTTCAGTCAGTGCCCCAATTGAGAGTGCGATAATTGGTGGCCTAAAGGAGTCCTTGGTGAAGGCTTCTCAGTTTGCGCTTGCGCGAGCTAGCTTCTGAGGCCGAGCTGGTGAAGTCCAACATGCACGTAAGTACTTATGTAAGTTTTCCGCCCAGTTGGGTATCCATGTGACTTTCTGGCAGAATTGTTGTTACTCCGTAGGTTTGAAACTTCCGCTGGGGGCACTTCTTAGTGTTCCCAGTGGGCGTAGCCCCCAAGGCTCCGAGTAACTTGTAGAAGATATTCGAAGTCTGTTGTAATGAGGCTAAAGATTAATGGACTTTCGGTGGGAGCACTTCTTAGTGCACCCAGTGGGTGTATCCTTCAAGGCTCCGAGTAACTATTTTGAAGTTATTCGGAGTCTTTTGATAGGATTTTTTATGTTAATGAACTTCCAGTGGGAGCACTTCTTAGTGCACCCACTGGGTGTAGCCCCCAAGGCTTCGAGTGAATTCTTGAAGTTATTCGAAGTCTTTTGATAGGGGACCTTATGTTTACCATGGTTTTTCTTCCTCTTCATAGGAGTCTTGCAAGCTTGGTGGCTTTTGTGAAGTTACAAGAGGAGAACGCGGCTACAAAGAAGGCGTATGAAGTGCTGCTTGAAGAGCACAACAAGCTGAAAAAGCAACATGCTGAGGACAATGGTGAGTAATCCCGATTTAGACTTTGTACATGCCCTTGCATCGGTATCCTTTTTCTTCCTTTTGTTCTGATTCGTATATCCTGTCCTTTTTTTTGGTGTGCTACTGCAGAGGCGACCAAGAAAGCTTTTGATGCAAAGGTTAAGGAGAACGATGATTTATCTGCAAAGATGAAGAAAGAGATAGATCAGGTCGAGAAGCGTGCCATGGAGAAGAAGGCTTTAGAGTCAAACTTGCATTAATACAAGAAAGCAGTGAAGGAAAACGAGGCCAACATCGCAAAGCTTGAGTCCGATTTGGATAAATTGTCCGAGCTGCGCACCAAGGAGGAAGAAAACCACAAAGCCGAGATGGAGACAACTTGGAAAGCGGTGAGAGCGGCTGAGGAATATTGCGCTGGGCGGTTTGCTGTCTTCAGCGAGACTTTGTCTGGTGAGATATGTGATATTCTTCTTGAGAATGCGTGGTATCATGCCATTCTGTCGTATGCTAATCTTGTGTTGGTGCAGCATATGGTACCGACCCGGAAGCCGAGCAGGCCCGAATGGCAGAGTTTGCTGAGATGATGAAGAGGGACAATTACACGCCAGTGTAAGGCCCGATATGCGGTACTGTTTCAGATTCGGACGTTTCCGTCCGAACCCGAGGACGAAGCACATACCGGCCCCACCGCGACATATGACGAAGTCATATATCCCGGATTTCAACATGATATCACAGCATTACAGATACAAGGATACAACATCTCATACAATCGGCATACAACTGCCTTAAATACAATACAACAGCGGAAGACACAGGTCTGAGTACAGACTACAATCAAATGCCTACTGGCAAAGAGAAAAACATCGGTCCCATAACCACATGGGTCCAGGCCCTCCGCCGGGATCCGCCTAACTAGTCGTCGTCGAGTCTCCACGTGAAACGTCGATCAGCATACCTGTTGTCGATCAAGAACCCTGAAAAGAGTTTGGGGGTAGTATCATGAGTACAGAGGTACTCAGCATCCAACTGTAGTGGTCATCTGACCCAGCAAGGACTTCATCACTCGTCATTCTAGGACAACTAGTAGTTTACAGTAAGGAAGGGGTAAGTGGTGAGGTTGCTGCCGCACTAGCATTTATGAAGTGGCTAACGATCTAGAGAGTAAGATAAGAAGCCAAGCATTCGAATGAGGAATCGCCTCCAACAAGTCTTGCTATCAACTACTACGCAAACATAACACCTATCCTATCCTTGTCCTACTCTTCGCATCCCGGTGAAGAAGAAGCAGTCAAGGCACACACACGTTGATCAAGTTATATTAAGATTATCTCAGTTGTTGTTGTCTATGTACAAGGAGTAGGTCTCAAGTCGTCCATAACCGTGGACACGGCTTCTCGAAAAGATTTAACCCTGCAGGGGTGTACCAACTGCCCATTACAAGGCTCCGCACGCACGCCCATCTCTCTCAGTTGCTACCCATCAAAGGCAACCATTTTATGATTTAGCTCCAAGAGATCCGAAACGTCAGGTCCCTCTAACTAACAACGAACAAATCCGGGTGGCCCCCGGGGAGTCGACACCCAATCCAAAAGATGGCCACGCTCTCGGATCGGACTCTTCCGTATGGCCAAGGTCGGGTTTAGTCTCACCTATATAACAGGGGACTTCCCTAGCTCACCAGTGTGGACCAACAAAGGAACTATGTCTCTGCTGGCCCGAGTTGTTTTAAAACCACCGGCTGCAGACCAGTTATGCATGCGGTTTCAAATGGTAAATCAGCTTGGGCCACCTCTAGAAATGTTTGAAGCTAGGTAGGTAAGAAAAGGGGACCCCATAAAATCCCACACGCGGTTAGGCACGCTCAGTCTTAAAACCAATACCCGAAACTCGGGTCCTAGGTGACTCGAATGGAACAAAGCGTCGGGGCGGGATAGCCTAGACATTCCATCCTTCGTCGAATATAGTCAACATTATAATAATCATATCATCCACAACAATAATAATAATGTGATATCCCAAACCAAGGAGTAACAGGGTAACATCGTAGCATCCTAAGCATGCATACTAAGCAGGGGCCGAGCAACGAGCAATAGTAACATAGCAGTACATGGTTTGCTGGGAGGGGACATGGCTGTATCGATTTGAAAGAGGCTGTAAACATGTGGTAGGATCAAACATCGAACCTAACCTATACTAGCATGCAAAACGTTGGTTGAAATAGAATGGATCATAAGTAATGTATAGTCCTTGCCTGTTGATAAGTCGGATTCCGAAGGTGTAGTCGATCGCACGGTCGCATCGTCTCCGAGAGGTACCCGCGGAAGCACACAAGACGGTAAACACTGGAAATCAGTCAACGAGCAAACACTCTATTACTAAGGGGCAACACAAGATCAAGAAGTCATCAGACGACACGGCAACACGATACAGATCTATCGTCGAGAACGGTAACTAACAATTTAAGTGGAGTACTCGTCAGACACGACGATACCGCACGTTTAGAGAGGTTCAAGTTGTTTAGCTACAAGTGATCAACCAACGGTTATTAACATGGCAACTCAAGCAAGCAGGGCAAAGCACACAAACATGGCAAAAGGTGAAGCACAAAGTAAACTATCTATGCTAGTCAATTTAAGTGTAGCACAACCTAAACATGGCATAGCACTAAGTGCCTCACGACAATTAAAGGATTTGGTACTGTTCTGTCCTAAACCCTATTTTAGGTTGGTTAACAGCAGAAAACAATAGCATAAATACAAAGTACACGAAAAACTAATCAAGTTACATATAAAGAACACCCCAAACGGAGTTACGGTTAAAAAGATACAAGCAAAACAAGTTACGGGCACAATCTGCCAACATCACGAAGCACACTTTAGATCATGCATAAACAGGGTAATGAGTGCAAACATTCTCAGAAATGACATGCAATTAAGTAGACATGGCAGGGAAGGCATGGCAAAATAATCATGCAAAAAGACATCACGGATCAAAATATATTAAGCAAACAACATGGCAGAAACTATTATTTTTATGTTGTATAAATAGGGGTATAACTATATGAAAAAGTGCAGCAACATGACATAGCAATAAATGGGCATGAAGTAGACATGATGCTTAACAATACGCAATTGGAATCACTCAATTCTGATAAACGGTCGCGACACACTCGTCGACCGAAGTTGCAACAAAATATAAACAGCAGCACACTAACAGCAGGGTAGCTACTTTGGAGCAAGATACAATCATGATGCAGTAAGCAATTATGGCATGTGAATGCATGAAAATGAAGTAGGAACAATGCTTAACGCAACGCAAAAGGAATCAATCAATTCCGACGAACGGTTGCGAAGCAATCGTCGCCCGAAGTTGCAATAAAATAACAGTTCAACAACAACAACACAGTTAACGGTCTGGTACCCACTTCGACGCAGAATTAAATTATCTAGATGACCTCAAACGGAAAAACTTTCTACATACGAACACTAGGGCACGCAAAACTGAGAAACTTTCGTTTTGGGGGCACGTTCATCGGAGCTACGGATTACTCGCAATCGTCACCGCGAAATCGAATCAGCAGCAGAAATTAACATGACTTAGCAGAAATAAAAAGAAACAAAAGAAAGAAAGAAAAAAAAACAGCCTGGGATCTCACCCCAAATGGGCCGAGCCCATGAGGCAGAGGAGGCATGGCGGCCTGGGGCGCTTGCTGGGCCACGGGAGCTGGTGGGCCGCATGGGCCCATGGCACTGGGCGGCCTGGCTGGGTTCACCGGATCGTGAACCTCCCATTCCCGACCACGGGACATGGCGGCGCCGCCGGCTGTCGGCAAGGTGTGGCGAGGCGGGGGCCAGGGGAGCGCGGGGAGACAGGAGGGCGCGGTGGTAGAGGCGGCGACGAGGTCATCCGGGCGGCGTGCTTGAGCTCCCGGCGGGCGGCTGTCGGCCTCGGGTGAGCTCGTGGCACACCGGCCATGGCGGATGCGGCTGGCGGCTGATCCCGCTGCGAGCTGCAAGGAGGAGGGAGGGATAAGGTGAGGCGAGGGGCCAGGGAGAGGAGAGGGCAGGGAGGAGAAGGAAGGGCGCGGCGCAGTGGCTTGGCTGCCGGCGGCTGCTCGCCGGAGCTCCACCGTGGGGGCGCGGGAGGCGGCGTCTGGATGGGCTCCTGAGGGCCTGGCGGCGGCGGTTGCGGGCCCACGCGGCCCGGGGCGCGGTGCTGCGGTTGGTGGGGGGTGGAGGCACGATCTGAGCCTCAGATCTCGCAGATCAACGGCCCAAATCATCTAGGAAGCTAGGGTTTCGGATTTGTGGGATTTTTGGGCGAAAATTGGGGCAAAAAGAGGGGGGTGGCTGAAAATTTTCCATGGGGGAAACCCTAGAAGGCCTAGGGGAGTGTGGTGGTCTTTATATAGGAAGGTTGGCTGGCCAGTTGACGCAAACGCCCTCGGTACCCCTCTCGCGTGTCCGGTGATCGCGTTTGTGACCGCCGATACTCCATACGGACTCCGATTCCGACGAAATCTCAAACCACGCGCTCAGCGCGTCGAGCCCGTTGATCATACCTCAATACGGTGACATTCTGAGAATATTTTTGGTGCCCCATAAAATAATCCGTTTATTAAATAAACGGGGTTTGCGTTCCGGTGGTGATGGCTGGACTTGTGCCGGTGGCGACGGTGCTCGGGTGAAATCTCGGTGTCGCAAGGTCGAGTGTCAGGGTGGCAAGGGTCGGTCTCCGTCCGGTACGAGATAAGAGGGGGAAAAATAATCGCCGATCGATAAATCGGGGATCCAAACACCGCAAACAAATCAGACAATCAAACAATTCACACCGAAAACAAAATTTTTAATTTTTGTGAAAACTGGGCTGTTACAATACAACACCACCAACAAGGGATCTCGTCCCGAGATCCAGGACGATCCGGGGGAGAGGGGGAAAGAGATAAGAGAGTCGACGATCTTCAACACCACCAACAAGGGACTCTGCTCCATGTTGACGTCGGACTTCTGTCGAGATAAATTTCCGTAGAGAGATGACATCGTCGAAAATACGAAACCATCGGTGTCAAGAGGAGGAACGACAACGATAACCGGATCAAAGGATAATGTTTTCGACGCAAGTCGTGAAAACACCGACACAAGGATGGATGACAATGGATGACCCAGATGATACCCGAAAGCGGAGAAGCTAAAGGTACTACAGGAATTCCCACCTGAGCTCGGAATCGAGACAATACTTCCCAAGCAAAGCATTGTAACGATTTCGATACTCCACACACTCGAGATCCTAGAGTTTGATGGGGGTAAGGCGAGAATTAAAACACTTACGACACTTGTCCTGACCAGAGCAAGGGTAAGGAGTAAAAGAATCCTACTCTCCGATAACTAACTTAGTAACTACAAAATAGTTTTGTCTAGACTCGACTTCGGTCAGAGAGGGGTTCCTACGGTCGGTAAGGCTCTGATACCAAGTTGTAAGGCCCGATATGCGGTACTGTTTCAGATTCGGACGTTTCCGTCCGAACCCGAGGACGAAGCACATATCGGCCCCACCGCGACATATGACGAAGTCATATATCCCGGATTTCAACATGATATCACAGCATTACAGATACAAGGATACAACATCTCATACAATCGGCATACAACTGCCTTAAAT
Source organism: Bromus sterilis (assembly GCA_950022295.1). Taxonomy (NCBI): domain Eukaryota; kingdom Viridiplantae; phylum Streptophyta; class Magnoliopsida; order Poales; family Poaceae; genus Bromus; species Bromus sterilis. The sequence continues at coordinate 181,110,798 of OX465600.1, read as the reverse complement.
ACAATACAACAGCGGAAGATACAGGTCTGAGTACAGACTACAATCAAATGCCTACTGGCAAAGAGAAAAACATCGGTCCCATAACCACACGGGTCCAGGCCCTCCGCCGGGATCCGCCTAACTAGTCGTCGTCGAGTCTCCACGTGAAACGTCGATCACCATACCTGTTGTCGATCAAGAACCCTGAAAAGAGTTTGGGGGTAGTATCATGAGTACAGAGGTACTCAGCATCCAACTGTAGTGGTCATCTGACCCAGCAAGGACTTCATCACTCGTCATTCTAGGACAACTAGTAGTTTACGGTAAGGAAGGGGTAAGTGGTGAGGTTGCTGCCGCAGTAGCATTTATGAAGTGGCTAACGATCTAGAGAGTAAGATAAGAAGCCAAGCATTCGAATGAGGAATCGCCTCCAACAAGTCTTGCTATCAACTACTAGTTAAACATAACACCTATCCTATCCTTGTCCTCTTCGCATCCCAGCGAACACGAAGCAGTCAAGGCACACACACGTTGATCAAGTTATATTAAGATTATCTCAGTTGTTGTTGTCTATGTACAAGGAGTAGGTCTCAAGTCGTCCATAACCGTGGACACGGCTTCTCGAAAAGATTTAACCCTGCAGGGGTGTACCAACTGCCCATTACAAGGCTCCGCACGCACGCCCATCTCTCTCAGTTGCTACCCATCAAAGGCAACCATTTTATGATTTAGCTCCAAGAGATCCGAAACGTCAGGTCCCTCTAACTAACAACGAACAAATCCGGGTGGCCCCCGGGGAGTCGACACCCAATCCAAAAGATGGCCACGCTCTCGGATCGGACTCTTCCGTATGGCCAAGGTCGGGTTTAGTCTCACCTATATAACAGGGGACTTCCCTAGCTCACCAGTGTGGACCAACAAAGGAACTATGTCTCTGCTGGCCCGAGTTGTTTTAAAACCACCGGCTGCAGACCAGTTATGCATGCGGTTTCAAATGGTAAATCAGCTTGGGCAACCTCTAGAAATGTTTGAAGCTAGGTAGGTAAGAAAAGGGGACCCCATAAAATCCCACACGCGGTTAGGCACGCTCAGTCTTAAAACCAATACCCGAAACTCGGGTCCTAGGTGACTCGAATGGAACAAAGCGTCGGGGCGGGATAGCCTAGACATTCCATCCTTCGTCGAATATAGTCAACATTATAATAATCATATCATCCACAACAATAATAATAATGTGATATCCCAAACCAAGGAGTAACAGGGTAACATCGTAGCATCCTAAGCATGCATACTAAGCAGGGGCCGAGCAACGAGCAATAGTAACATAGCAGTACATGGTTTGCTGGGAGGGGACATGGCTGTATCGATTTGAAAGAGGCTGTAAACATGTGGTAGGATCAAACATCGAACCTAACCTATACTAGCATGCAAAACGTTGGTTGAAATAGAATGGATCATAAGTAATGTATAGTCCTTGCCTGTTGATAAGTCGGATTCCGAAGGTGTAGTCGATCGCACGGTCGCATCGTCTCCGAGAGGTACCCGCGGAAGCACACAAGACGGTAAACACTGGAAATCAGTCAACGAGCAAACACTCTATTACTAAGGGCCAACACAAGATCAAGAAGTCATCAGACGACACGGCAACACGATACAGATCTATCGTCGAGAACGGTAACTAACAATTTAAGTGGAGTACTCGTCAGACACGACGATACCGCACGTTTAGAGAGGTTCAAGTTGTTTAGCTACAAGTGATCAACCAACGGTTATTAACATGGCAACTCAAGCAAGCAGGGCAAAGCACACAAACATGGAAAAAGGTGAAGCACAAAGTAAACTATCTATGCTAGTCAATTTAAGTGTAGCACAACCTAAACATGGCATAGCACTAAGTGCCTCACGACAATTAAAGGATTTGGTACTGTTCTGTCCTAAACCCTATTTTAGGTTGGTTAACAGCAGCAAACAATAGCATAAATACAAAGTACACGAAAAACTAATCAAGTTACATATAAAGAACACCCCAAACGGAGTTACGGTTAAAAAGATACAAGCAAAACAAGTTACGGGCACAATCTGCCAACATCACGAAGCACACTTTAGATCATGCATAAACAGGGTAATGAGTGCAAACATTCTCAGAAATGACATGCAATTAAGTAGACATGGCAGGGAAGGCATGGCAAAAGAATCATGCAAAAAGACATCACGGATCAAAATATATTAAGCAAACAACATGGCAGAAACTATTATTTTTATGTTGTATAAATAGGGGTATAACTATATGCAAAAGTGCAGCAACATGACATAGCAATAAATGGGCATGAAGTAGACATGATGCTTAACAATACGCAATTGGAATCACTCAATTCTGATAAACGGTCGCGACACACTCGTCGACCGAAGTTGCAACAAAATATAAACAGCAGCACACTAACAGCAGGGTAGCTACTTTGGAGCAAGATACAATCATGATGCAGTAAGCAATTATGGCATGTGAATGCATGAAAATGAAGTAGGAACAATGCTTAACGCAACGCAAAAGGAATCAATCAATTCCGACGAACGGTTGCGAAGCAATCGTCGCCCGAAGTTGCAATAAAATAACAGTTCAACAACAACAACACAGTTAACGGTCTGGTACCCACTTCGACGCAGAATTAAATTATCTAGATGACCTCAAACGGAAAAACTTTCTACATACGAACACTAGGGAACGCAAAACTGAGAAACTTTCGTTTTGGGGGCACGTTCATCGGAGCTACGGATTACTCGCAATCGTCACCGCGAAATCGAATCAGCAGCAGAAATTAACATGACTTAGCAGAAATAAAAAGAAACAAAAGAAAGAAAGAAAAAAAAAACAGCCTGGGATCTCACCCCAAATGGGCCGAGCCCATGAGGCAGAGGAGGCATGGCGGCCTGGGGCGCTTGCTGGGCCACGGGAGCTGGTGGGCCGCATGGGCCCATGGCACTGGGCGGCCTGGCTGGGTTCACCGGATCGTGAACCTCCCATTCCCGACCACGGGACATGGCGGCGCCGCCGGCTGTCGGCAACGTGTGGCGAGGCGGGGGCCAGGGGAGCGCGGGGAGACAGGAGGGCGCGGTGGTAGAGGCGGCGACGAGGTCATCCGGGCGGCGTGCTTGAGCTCCCGGCGGGCGGCTGTCGGCCTCGGGTGAGCTCGTGGCACACCGGCCATGGCGGATGCGGCTGGCGGCTGATCCCGCTGCGAGCTGCAAGGAGGAGGGAGGGATAAGGTGAGGCGAGGGGCCAGGGAGAGGAGAGGGCAGGGAGGAGAAGGAAGGGCGCGGCGCAGTGGCTTGGCTGCCGGCGGCTGCTCGCCGGAGCTCCACCGTGGGGGCGCGGGAGGCGGCGTCTGGATGGGCTCCTGAGGGCCTGGCGGCGGCGGTTGCGGGCCCACGCGGCCCGGGGCGCGGTGCTGCGGTTGGTGGGGGGTGGAGGCACGATCTGAGCCTCAGATCTCGCAGATCAACGGCCCAAATCATCTAGGAAGCTAGGGTTTCGGATTTGGGGGATTTTTGGGCGAAAATTGGGGCAAAAAGAGGGGGGTGGCTGAAAATTTTCCATGGGGGAAACCCTAGAAGGCCTAGGGGAGTGTGGTGGTCTTTATATAGGAAGGTTGGCTGGCCAGTTGACGCAAACGCCCTCGGTACCCCTCTCGCGTGTCCGGTGATCGCGTTTGTGACCGCCGATACTCCATACGGACTCCGATTCCGACGAAATCTCAAACCACGCGCTCAGCGCGTCGAGCCCGTTGATCATACCTCAATACGGTGACATTCTGAGAATATTTTTGGTGCCCCATAAAATAATCCGTTTATTAAATAAACGGGGTTTGCGTTCCGGTGGTGATGGCTGGACTTGTGCCGGTGGCGACGGTGCTCGGGTGAAATCTCGGTGTCGCAAGGTCGAGTGTCAGGGTGGCAAGGGTCGGTCTCCGTCCGGTACGAGATAAGAGGGGGAAAAATAATCGCCGATCGATAAATCGGGGATCCAAACACCGCAAACAAATCAGACAATCAAACAATTCACACCGAAAACAAAATTTTTAATTTTTGTGAAAACTGGGCTGTTACAATACAACACCACCAACAAGGGATCTCGTCCCGAGATCCAGGACGATCCGGGGGAGAGGGGGAAAGAGATAAGAGAGTCGACGATCTTCAACACCACCAACAAGGGACTCTGCTCCATGTTGACGTCGGACTTCTGTCGAGATAAATTTCCGTAGAGAGATGACATCGTCGAAAATACGAAACCATCGGTGTCAAGAGGAGGAACGACAACGATAACCGGATCAAAGGATAATGTTTTCGACGCAAGTCGTGAAAACACCGACACAAGGATGGATGACAATGGATGACCCAGATGATACCCGAAAGCGGAGAAGCTAAAGGTACTACAGGAATTCCCACCTGAGCTCGGAATCGAGACAATACTTCCCAAGCAAAGCATTGTAACGATTTCGATACTCCACACACTCGAGATCCTAGAGTTTGATGGGGGTAAGGCGAGAATTAAAACACTTACGACACTTGTCCTGACCAGAGCAAGGGTAAGGAGTAAAAGAATCCTACTCTCCGATAACTAACTTAGTAACTACAAAATAGTTTTGTCTAGACTCGACTTCGGTCAGAGAGGGGTTCCTACGGTCGGTAAGGCTCTGATACCAAGTTGTAAGGCCCGATATGCGGTACTGTTTCAGATTCGGACGTTTCCGTCCGAACCCGAGGACGAAGCACATATCGGCCCCACCGCGACATATGACGAAGTCATATATCCCGGATTTCAACATGATATCACAGCATTACAGATACAGGGATACAACATCTCATACAATCGGCATACAACTGCCTTAAATACAATACAACAGCGGAAGATACAGGTCTGAGTACAGACTACAATCAAATGCCTACTGGCAAAGAGAAAAACATCGGTCCCATAACCACACGGGTCCAGGCCCTCCGCCGGGATCCGCCTAACTAGTCGTCGTCGAGTCTCCACGTGAAACGTCGATCACCATACCTGTTGTCGATCAAGAACCCTGAAAAGAGTTTGGGGGTAGTATCATGAGTACAGAGGTACTCAGCATCCAACTGTAGTGGTCATCTGACCCAGCAAGGACTTCATCACTCGTCATTCTAGGACAACTAGTAGTTTACGGTAAGGAAGGGGTAAGTGGTGAGGTTGCTGCCGCAGTAGCATTTATGAAGTGGCTAACGATCTAGAGAGTAAGATAAGAAGCCAAGCATTCGAATGAGGAATCGCCTCCAACAAGTCTTGCTATCAACTACTAGTTAAACATAACACCTATCCTATCCTTGTCCTCTTCGCATCCCGGCGAACAAGAAGCAGTCAAGGCACACACACGTTGATCAAGTTATATTAAGATTATCTCAGTTGTTGTTGTCTATGTACAAGGAGTAGGTCTCAAGTCGTCCATAACCGTGGACACGGCTTCTCGAAAAGATTTAACCCTGCAGGGGTGTACCAACTACCCATTACAAGGCTCCGCACGCACGCCCATCTCTCTCAGTTGCTACCCATCACATGCAACCATTTTATGATTTAGTTCCAAGAGATCCGAAACGACAGGCCCCTCTAACTAACAACGAACAAATCCGGGTGGCCCCCGGGGAGTCGACACCCAATCCAAAAGCTGGCCACGCTCTCGGATCGGACTCTTCCGTATGGCCAAGGTCGGGTTTAGTCTCACCTATAACAGGGGACTTCCCTAGCTCACCAGTGTGGACCAAAAAAGGAACTATGTCTCTGCTGGACCGAGTTGTTTTAAAACCACTGGCTGCAGACCAGTAACGCTCACGGTTTCAAATGGTAAATCAGCTTGGGCCACCTCTAGAAATGTTTGAAGCTAGGTAGGTAAGAAAAGGGGACCCCATAAAATCCCACACGCGGTTAGGCAAGCTCAGTCTTAAAACCAATACCCGGAACTCGGGTCCTAGGTGACTCGAATGGAACAAAGCGTCGGGGCGGGATAGCCCAGACCTTCCATCCTTCGTCGAATATAGTCAACATTATAATAATCATATCATCCACAACAATAATAATAATGTGATATCCCAAACCAAGGAGTAACAGGGTAACATCGTAGCATCCTAAGCATGCATACTAAGCAGGGGCCGAGCAACGAGCAATAGTAACATAGCAGTACATGGTTTGCTGGGAGGGGACATGGCTGTATTGGTTTGAAAGAGGCTGTAAACATGTGGTAGGATCAAACATCGAACCTAACCTATACTAGTATGCAAACCGCTGGTTGAAATAGAATGGATCATAAGTAATGTATAGTCCTTGCCTGTTGATAAGTCGGATTCCGAAGGTGTAGTCGATCGCATGGTCGCAACGTCTCCGAGAGGTACCCGCGGAAGCACACAAGACGGTAAACACTGGAAAGCAGTCAACGAGCAAACACTCTATTACTAAGGGGCAACACAAGATCAAGAAGACATCACACGACACGGCAACGCGATACGGATCTATCGTCGAGAACGGTAACTAACAATTTAACTGGAGTACTCGTCAGACACGACGATACCGCACGTTTAGAGAGGTTCAAGTTGTTTAGCTACAAGTGATCAACCAACGGTTATTAACATGACAACTCAAGCAAGCAGGGCATAGCACACAAACATGGCAAAAGGTGAAGCACAAAGTAAACTATCTATGCTAGTCAATTTAAGTGAAGCACAACCTAAACTTGGCATAGCACTAAGTGCCTCATGACAATTAAAGGATTTGGTACTGTTCTGTCCTAAACCCTATTTTAGGTTGGTTAACAGGAGCAAAAAATAGCATAAATACAAAGTACACGAAAAACTAATTAAGTTACATATAAAGAACACCCCAAACGGAGTTACGGTTAAAACGATACAAGCAAAACAAGTTACGGGCACAATCTGCCAACATCACGAAGCACACTTTAGAGCATGCATAAATAGGATAATGAGTGCAAACATTCTCACAAATGACATGCAATTAAGTAGACATGGCAGCGAAGGCATGGCAAAAGAATCATGCAAAAAGACATCACGGATCAAAATATATTAAGCAAACAACATGGCAGAAACAATTATTTTTATGCTGTATAAACAGGGGTATAACTATATGCAAAACTGCAGCAACATGACATAGCAATAAATGGGCATGAATTAGACATGATGCTTAACAATACGCAATTGGAATCACTCAATTCTGATAAACGGTCGCGACACACTCATCGACCGAAGTTGCAACAAAATATAAACAGCAGCACACTAACAGCAGGGTAGCTAGTTTGGAGCAAGATACAATCATGATGCAGCAAGAAATTATGTCATGTGAACGCATGAAAATGAAGTAGGAACAAGGCTTAACGCAACGCAAAAGGAATCAATCAATTCCGACGAACGGTTGCGAAGCAATCGTCGCCCGAAGTTGCAATAAAATAACAGTTCAACAACAACAACACAGTTAACGGTCTGGTACCCACTTCGACGCAGAATTAAATTATCTAGACAACCTCAAACGGAAAAACTTTCTACATACGAACACTAGAGAACGCAAAACTGAGAAACTTTCATTTTGGGAGCACGTTCATCGGAGCTACGGATTACTCGCAATCGTCACCGCGAAATCGAATCAGCAGCAGAAATTAACATGACTTAGCAGAAATAAAAAAAAATAACAAAAGAAAGAAAGAAAAAAAAACGGCCTGGGATCTCACCCCAACTGGGCCGAGCCCATGAGGCAGAGGAGGCATGGCGGCCTGGGGCGCCTGCTGGGCCACGGGAGCTGGTGGGCCGCATGGGCCCATGGCACTGGGCGGCCTGGCTGGGGTCACCGGATCGGGAACCTCCCGTTCCCGACCACGGGACATGGAGGCGCCGGCTGCCGGCAACGTGTGGAGAGGCGGGGGCCAGGGGAGAGCGGGGAGGCAGGAGGGCCCGGTGGTAGAGGCGGCGACGAGGTCATCCGGGCGGCGTGCTTGAGCTCCCGGCGGGCGGCTGTCGGCCTCGGGCGAGCTCGTGGCACACCGGCCATGGCGGATGCGGCTGGCGGTTGCTCCCGCTGCGAGCTGCAAGGAGGAGGGAGGCAGAAGGTGAGGCGAGGGGCCAGGGAGAGGAGAGGGCAGGGAGGAGAAGGAAGGGCGCGGCGCGGTGGCTTGGCTGCCGGCGGCTGCTCGCCGGAGCTCCACCGTGGGGACGCGGGAGGCGGCGTCTGGATGGGCTCCTGAGGGCCTGTCGGCGGCGGTTGCGGGCCCGCGCGGCCCGGGGCGCGGTGCTGCGGTTGGTGGGGGGGTGGAGGCACGATCTGAGCCTCAGATCTCGCAGATCAACGGCCCAAATCATCTAGGAAGCTAGGGTTTCGGATTTGGGGGATTTTTGGGTGAAAATTGGGGCAAAAAGAGGGGGGTGGCTGCAAATTTTCCATGTGGGAAACCCTAGAAGGCCTAGGGGAGTGTGGTGGTCTTTATATAGGCAGGTTGGCTGGCTAGTTGACGCAAACGCCCTCGGTACCCCTCTCGCGTGTCCGGTGATCGCGTTCGTGACCGCCGAGACTCCATACGGACTCTGATTCCGACGAAATCTCGAACCACGCACTCAGCGTGTCGAGCCCGTTGATCATACCTCACTGCGGTGACATTCTGAGAATATTTTTCGGTGCCCCATAAAATAATCCGTTTATTAAATAAACAGGGTTTGCGTTCCGGTGGCGATGGCTGGACTTGTGCCGGTGGCGACGGTGCTCGGGTGAAATCCCGGTGTCGCAAGGTCGAGTGTCAGGGTGGCAAGGGTCGGTCTCCGTCCGGTACGAGATAAGAGGGGGAAAAATAATCGCCGATCGATAAATCGGGGATGCAAACACCGCAAACAAATCAGACAATCAAACAATTCACACCGAAAACAAAATTTTTAATTTTTGTGAAAACTGGGCTGTTACGGGCAGTGACCATGGAGTTTGCTTTGTCTTGAGGGTTGATGATCATGAGGTGCGTGAAGGAGAAGAGATTTGCAGAAGAGGTCATGGGTGATACCCTTGCCCTGAAGAGCAGGCTATCCCCTGGCGAGCGAAGTAGAGTGAAGCTTGATACCGTCGTGCCCATCCTGCTAGAATCTCCTCATCAGTTGGCGCGCTGGAAACGGTCTGCGGCGCGGAGTGGTGCAAACTATGCGCTGGCCCTGACTAAAGCCCACTTTCCGGAGCGAGTCCATAATTTTGAGAGGGTTGGTGGTGATGATCCTAAAGAGGGTCAAAGCTGCACCACCTTCCTTTCTTGATATGCCGAGACCGCCAGTCGGGTTGCGCTGATGCCTGACCTCGACTTCTTCGTCGAGTCGACTGGTATAACAAGCGAGTCGGACGAAGCTGGCGAGGAATGAGCAAGCTCAGTTGGTGTGGAGCGTCGCAAAAACTCTTTTAAATTTGGCTCGGAATGTCGAGTGGATTTGTAATGAATTTTACCGTTGATGTTGTGCCCTGGGCACTAGACATGCTTCTTAAGCTTATCTATGCGTGCTTCTGAAATGGTCATCTTGTTGCAGGTACTTAGAAAAGGAATTTCTAAGTTCTTAGGAAAATTTTCTAAGCTCTCGTCCGAGCTGCGCACAGCTCGGATGAAAACCTGATTTTAAAACATTAAGCAACCCCCAAGTCTTCAAAGACTTGGTGAGTACATAGGAAAGTTTTCTAAGTTCTCGTCCGAGCTACGCACAGCTCGGATGAAAACCTGATTTTAAAACATTAAGAAACCCCCAAGTCTTTACAGACTTGGTGAGTACTTAGGAAAGGTTTCTAAGTTATCGTCCGAGATGCGCACAGCTCGGATGAAAACCTGATTTTAAAACATTAAGCAACCCCCAAGTCTTCAGAGACTTGGTGAGTACTTAGGAAAATGTTTCTAAGTTCTCGTCCGAGCCGCGCGCAGCTCGGATGAAAACCTGATTTTAAAACATTAAGCAGCCCCCAAGTCTTCTGAGACTTGGTGAGTACTTAGGAATTTTTTCTAAGTTCTCGTCCAAGCTGCGCACAACTCGGATGAAAACCAGATTTTAAAACATTAAGAAACCCCCAAGTCTTCAGGGACTTGGTGAGTACTTAGGAAAAATTTCTAAGTTCTCGTCCAAGCTGTGCACAGCTCGGATGAAAACCTAATTTTAAAACATTAAGCAGCCCCCAAGTCTTCAGAGACTTGGTGAGTACGTATGAATTTTTTTTCTAAGTTCTCGTCCGGGCTGCGCGCAGCTTGGATGAAAACCTGATTTTAAAACATTAAGCAGCCCCCAAGTCTTATGAGACTTGGTGAGTACATAGGAAAGTTTTCTAAGTTCTCGTTCGAGCTGTGCACAGATCGGATGAAAACCTGATTTTAAAACATTAAGCAGCCCCCACGTCTTATGAGACTTGGTGAGTACTTAGGAAAGTTTTCTAAGTTCTCGTCCACAGCTCGGATGAAAACCTGATTTTAAAACATTAAGTAGCCCCCAAGTCTTCAGAGACTTGGTGAGTACTTAGGAAAAAAATTTCTAAGTTCTTGTCCGAGCTGCGCGAAGCTCGGATGAAAACCTGATTTTAAAACATTAATCAGCCCCCAAGTCTTCAGGGACTTGGTGAGTACTTAGGAAAATTTTGTAAGTTCTCGTCCGAGCAGCGCACAGCTCGGATGAAAACCATATTTTAAGTAACGGTTGAAAAATACAGAGATTGGACAAGACACGCTGTTGTGCCAAACAATATCTTATTCAAGTCTTACAATTGCACTCATGCATAGAAACGACGCAACAACTGGGCGTTCCATGCATGAGGCTCTTCTATATTATTACTTACATCATGAACCGATAAGCTCCATTGCGCAGTACCATGGAGATGACATAGGGCCCTTCCCATGGGGGAGATAATTTGTGATCCGAAGTTTGCTTGATTCGCAATACCATGTGGCCTTCTTGGAATGAGCGAGCTCGGATATGTCGGTCATGATATCGGCGTAGGTCTTGCTGATAAAATGTTGAGTGGGTGAGAGATAAGTTCCGCTCTTCTTGGAAGAGATCAACACCATCTTTTCGTGCAACTTCGGCTTCAGCTTCATCTTCAGTGTACTGGCTTACTCGGGGGGGCGTTGTGCTTGAGATCACTCGGGAGAACTGCCTCTGATCCATAAACGAGGAAGAAAGGGGTTGACCGAGTGGAGCGGTTAGGTGATGTCCTCAATCCCCATAAGACCGAAGGGACCTCATCGACCCAGGCCCCTGCTGCTTCCTTCAATTACCTGAGGAGACGGGGCTTGATTCCTTTGAGTATTAACCCATTTTCTCGCTCGACTTGGCCATTGGATTGGGGGTGTGCTATAGAGGAAAAATTGACCTGAATACCCTTGCTCAAACATAATTCCTTAAACTCAGGCGAGTTGAAGTTTGACCCGTTGTCTGTGATGATATCATGTGGCACGCCGAAACGATGTATGATGCCTTGTATGAAGCTAACTACTGTGGGTGAGTCTAGGGCTTTGATAGGTTTTGCCTCTATCCATTTGGTGAACTTGTCCACTGCGACTAAGATGTGGGTAATACCATATTTGCCTGTTTTGAGTGGTCCAATCATATCAAGCCCCCATACTGCAAACTGCGAGGCTAGGGGGACTGTTTTCAACTCGGAAGCTAGTTTGTGTGGTTGATTGGCATAGAATTGACATCCTTGGCAATGGTCCACAATATGTCGATCGTCGCTGAGGGCCTGAGGCCAGAAGAAACCATCTCGGAAATCTTTTGCCACCAGTGTCCGACTTGAGGCGTGGTGGCCACAGTCGCCTGCATGGATGTCTTGCAAGATACAACGGCCCTCGTCCTCGGAGATGCATCGCCGAGGTAGTTGGGTGATGCTGTTTCTTTACAACTCTCCATTGATTACCGAGTAGGACTTAGATTTGCGAACAATCTGCTTAGCCTCTATCTCATCTTCTGGAAACTCTTGCCTTCGCAAATAAGCCAATATTGGCATTGTCCACTCAGGAGGAATAACTTCCACGTCAAAAATCATGTCAACTACTGTAGGTATATCCTCCTTGTTGGTTATGTTTTTGTCAGGCATCATTTCTGGATCTGCCTCCAGGAAAGGATCTTCTTTAATTGTTGGAGAGTGCAAGTGTTCCAAATAAATTCCAGATGGGATCTGACTCCGAGTAGAGCCCAACTTGTCCAAGTCGTCTGCTTCCTGATTCTTAATCCTTGGAATATGATGGAGCTCTAGCCCATCAAATTTTTTCTCCAATTTTCTCACTGCTACACAATAGGTTGTCATGGCTACACTCTGAATGTCCCATTCCTTCATTACTTGATTTATCACCAAGTCTGAATCTCCGAATACCATCAGCCTCCTGATTCCGAGTGAAATAGCCATTCTCAGACCACACAAAAGGTCTTCATACTCGGCTTCATTATTTTTTGCTGGGAAATGTATGTGGAGAACATATCTCATCTCATCTTTCCTTGGTGAAACTAGTACCACTCCTACTCCTGCTCCATTTAGCATCTCGGATACATCAAAAAACATTTTCCAATGCTCTGGTGTTGGCTGTGGAGGGTTTTGGACTTCAATCCACTCGGCCAAGAAATCCACCATTGCTTGCGACTTGATTGATTTTTTGGTCTGGTAATGGAGGTCATAGGGTAGCAAATCCAAACTCCATTTTGCGATTCTTCCAGTTGAATATCTGTTGTTCATGATCTATGCAAGAGGATCTTCTGATACTACTGTGATGGAATGGTCTTGAAAATAATGTGCAAGTTTCTGTGATGCTAAGTAGATTCCCATTGCCACCTTATGGTAGTGAGGATATCTTTGCTTGGATGGTGTGAGGACCTCGGAGATGAAGTATACATGTCTTTGTACCTTTTGTGGCTTCCCTTCTTCTCTTTCCACCACTATAGCTACACTGACAACTCGGCTTGTGGCTGCAATGTACAATAAGAGTGGTTATTTTTCTTGAGGTGCTGCAAGGACTGGCCGAGTTGATAGTTGCTTGTTGAGCTCTTTGAAGGACACTTGAGCTTCTTCAGTCCAAACGAAATTTGGCGATTCTTTCATCAGCTGGTAGAGAGTTAGGGCTTTCTCTCCAAGTCTGGAAATTAATCGGCTGAGTGCTGCAAGGCAGCCTGTTAACTTCTGGACATCTCGGAGCTGCTGCGGTGGCTTCATGCTATGGATTGCTGCGATTTTTTCTGGGTTAGCTTCTATCCCACACTCGGAGACCATGAATCCGAGTAACTTCCCAGCTGGTACACCGAAGACGCACTTCTCAGGGTTAAGCTTGATACTGTAGGCTCGGAGGCTCTGAAAAGTTTCAGCTAGGTCGGCTAGCAAACTGCTTGCTTTAGCCGACTTGATCACAATATCATCCACATAGACCTCAACATTTCTGCCAATTTGCCAAATCAAGCAGTTCTGCATCATACACTAGTATGTGGCTCCTGCATTTTTAAGCCCGAATGGCATCGTGGTGTAACATAAACATCTGAATGGGGTTATGAATGATGTTTTAAGCTCGTCTCATTCATATAATCGGATTTGATGATAACCCGAGTACGCATCGAGGAAACATAATCTCTCGCAACCCGATGTGTAATCCACAATCTGGTCAATGCGAGGAAGAGGGAAATGATCTTTTGGACAAACTTTATTGATGTGACGGAAATCAACACAAGTTCTCCAAGTTTTATCTTTCTTCGGAACCATTACAGGATTTGCTAACCACTCGGAGTGGAAAATTTCCCTAATGAATCCGGCTGCTAATAGTCTGGCCACTTCTTGTCCGATGGCCTTCCTTTTCTCGGTAGAAAAACACCTAAGGGACTCTTTCGCCGGTCTTGCCTTTGGATCAACGTGTAATTTGTGCTTAGCCAACCCCCTTTGGATTCCAGGCATATCAACAGTCTTCCATGAAAAGATATCCCAATTCTCACGGATGAAGTTGATGAGCTCGAGTTCCTATTTGGGATCCAAGTCGGTTGCAGTAGCTTGGATGAATCATCAACTTTCTTGTACTCGACCAACCCGACTTCGGCCATTTGTTGATCAGCTATCAGTGATCCCTTCTGCAAAAATTCTTCGGCTTGCTTGTAGTCTCCCAAGATGGTGATCACGCCATGTGGGCCGGGCATCTTTAGTTTCAGATAGATGTAGCATGGAATGGACAAGAACTTTGCATAGGCTGGTCTTCCGAGTAGGGCATGATAAGCACTCGGAAAATTCACTACCTCAAAGGTGATCTTTTCTTTTCGGAAATTACTCGGAGTACCAAAAAGCACATTGAGGGAGATCATTCCGAGTGAGTGTGCCTTTTTTCCCGGGATGATTCCATGAAATTCCAGATAGCTTTTGCAAAGCTTGGACATTGGAATGTTCATACTCTTCAGAGTGCTGGCATATAGAATGTTTATTCCGCTGCCTCCATCCATCAGGACATTTCTGAGCCTAAAGTTTCCATTCCCTGTTTATACCAGAGGATCAACAATCAGAGCATGCCTTCCAGGGTGAGGGATACGGGGAGGATGATCCGACTGGTCAAAGGTGATCGGGGTGTCGGCCCATTTGATGTAACTCGGATTTGATGGATCTGCCGAGTTGACTTCTCTGAACCTTATCTTTTCAACTCTCTTCGACTCCCGACCTGCGAAGATGACTAGCACTCTGTCTTCTCTCGGGAAACTTTTGATGTACAGATCTGGGCTTGCTGCCTTCTTTTTGACAGTGTCCTTGTCTTGCTGAGGTCCAGTCTTCTCATTCTGGGCTGCTCTCTTGATCAGATGACACTGCCGAGCTGTATGCTTTGGAAGAGCCAACTTTCCTTCAGCATCTCGGGTGGTATGAAGAGGACAGGGCTGATCCAGAACCTCATCGTCATTTGACGGGTTTTTTCTGACGTGGCTGCCACTCCTTTTGCGCCCGACCTTTGCCATGAATTCCCGAGGGAGTCGTCACTGCGACCAACTCTGCATCCGTTGGGGCATCTTCTGCTTTTCGTTTGTTGTTGCCTCCAGTCTTCTGCTTCTGGTTAGGTGCCGAGTTGTTGCCTCCTCGGTGCTGCTGGGTTTTCTGGCGAATCTCCTCTTCACCATTGGCATACTTATTTGCTATCTCCATCAATCTTCCGAGTGAGGTAACATGGAGTGATCTTGCCAACTTGAGACTCAGCTCTCTGTACTTGACTCCTTGCTTGAAAGCATGTATGGCTTGGAACTCGGAGACCCCCTCTACCGAGTTGTGAAGTGTGATCCATCTCTGAATATAATCCCGAGTGGATTTAGTATTTCCTTGCACACATAGCTGTAGCTCGGTCAACCCTCAAGGCCTCTTGTAAGTCCCTTCGAAGTTCTTGACAAAACCCTCTCGAGGTCTTCCCAAATCCAAATTCTACTGGGGGGGAGCTGATTTAACCAAATCCGGGCTGAGCCTTCTAGCATCAAGGGTAGTTGCATCATGGCTATCTCATCTCCTCCCCCTCCGATTTGCACGGCTATTCTGTAATCATCCAACCATGTCTGGGGTTTGGCATCACCTCGGTACTTATCTACTCCTTGAGCTATCCTGAAGTGCGGAGGAATGGGAGTAGACCGAATTCTCTCGCTGAAGCAAACTGGCCCTTTAGCCATTGAGGGACGAGCCTGATCCTGCCGATGGGACCTAGCACGATCAACTCGGCTCTGCACCAGATGGCTTCGGGCATCGTCATCAACATCAACATATCGGTTGCGTTGATAACCAGCTCGTTGCTGATGGACATCTTCTCTCCGAGGAGCACCTCGATCGGACATGTGAGCCTCATAGTTATCTGGTCTTCTGTATTCTGTGTGCCGATACTGATCTTGGCGGTAATCTCCTCGGGGGTCATTTCTGCGCCGAGGGGAGTTGTTCCTATTCCTCCTTGCTTCACCAAAAGGCGTATGCACTGACTAAGATGTTCCCGTGGGAGGAACCTGAGAATGAACCCGCTGCTGTGATTGGCTGATGCAGCGTTTTGATCCACCGCGGCTTGCAACAAGAACGCTAAGTGTTGAATTCCCTCCGCTGCCGATCCACTGGGATGTAGAGAGTTTGCAATCCGAGTTGTGGCTATGAGATTTTCCACTGGAGTTCCCATAGCTCAGAAGGGTTCTCGTCCTTTCCCTCGCAGCTGCTGACTTATTCTGCTTTGCTTGAGCCGGGCGACCTCGCGAGCCTGACGCTCTAAGTTGTTCTCCAATTTGGCCAAACGCTCCCGCTCGGCCAGGTTGGTTAACCTAATCGCCTCCAGGCCTCGTCCTTCCGGAGTATTTGTATCAATGGGAGTGTTCAACAGACGCTCTGCCGCCTCTGCCTCCTCCCGTTCTTCCTGAGTAAGAGGACGGGGCTGCCGGTTCGACTTTCCAAGTTCTAACCTTCGGAAGGCAGACACGCGCCGAGTTGGCTCTCGACCACCAGCCCCGGACGGGCTGTTAGCTTCATCTCGGGCATGACCATCTCGAGCTGGTGACAGTTGAGGAGGTGGAGTTTCTGCCATGCACACTTCTGCAATTGCGACTAGAACGCCACTGCTTCCCTCTTGTTCTTCATCGGGCTCAGGGTCCGATATCCATGCCTTCTTCTTCAGCCGAGTTGAACAGATGCAAAAGAGATGCCGACGAGCCTTCTCTTGCGATCAATTCATCTAGGGCCCTCTGGGCTGACTCCCCCGAGTTGATGACTGCCACCTGCTGCACCTTGACTTGTTTGTTGTGATGATGAGCGTGTGGATGACCCGAGCGCTTCGTGTTGTGGTGGACTGATAAGGGAGCTGGTGCTTGACGATGAGCCGATAGTTGGAGGCACAGAGCCCCCGATTCGTCAGCTCGGAAGTGGACGCTGCCTCTCGAAGGTAGCAGCTGCGCCTGGAGCGGTGAGTCCGCCAACGAAGTGGAATCATCAACCACAAAGGCTAACGATCCGAAACAAAACACCTAACCTAAGATGAGATCAGAGCCGCGAATCGACGAGGAGAATGAAGAAAACGCCATCTCTACGATTGCTGATCAACTCAGCCCCAAGGTGGGCACCAACTGTCGTGGATATGATCCTGACAATAGATGTAGGGTTGTAATAGGAGCTAAATGAATCTGTACGTAGAGTGGTTGACGCAGGGGAGATTATACAGGTTAGGCCTCTCCTTGGAGATAACAACCTTAATCCTGTCCCAGGCTTACTGGGGTGTTCTTGCTCTCAATCTGAGGAAAGTGTTGCGCGTACCCATACTGGATGAGGGGGGAGGCTTATATAGAGTGCGCCTCTGCCCCTTCAATGCCTCAATTTAATGGGTCTTAATTACAGGGTTAATGCATATACTAAATACAGGAAACGGTCTCTTTATTACTGCTAATAAAGGAGGAGAAACGCCCGCGGTCTTGAATGCTTCATGTCTGTTGTGTTCCTATCTTCCGAGTAACGAACAGCTCGCCGATCCTCTTCTCCGAGTAGCTAACTACTCGGATCCTGTTTGCTTTCCGAGTAACTAACTACTCGGAGGTGGTCTCTTCTTCCGAGTATCGTGTTACTCGGAGACACTATGAATTGAGCTTCTGAGATTGATAAAGCTCTGTATTCTTTAACGATCTTATTTATTTTATTGGGTGTGTTTGACACCAAAGGGTTTGAGGGTACCCCTTGGTTTTCACTGCCTAAGGGTATATCAGCGGTCGAGCTAGCAATCGGCCAGGGAGCACTCGGCAACCGCCGAACGGACTGAGGGCTCAATCGGCGCCCGATGTCTTGAAAAATATTTCACCAGGGATATCACTGGAGCACATCAAGAAGCCGTCCATCACACCTTCACCAGAATCCGAATCCATTTTCATATCAGAAACTTACCTAGAGGCCCTGAAGCAAGCAAAGTTGGTACATTCGGCTAAGATCCCCACTCTGAAGAAGCAACCAAACGCCCAAGGGGCTACGGCTTCAGCGGAGCCAGCAGAACTAAGGGCTGCCGATTGCAGTCCAGGGGCTTCCGATTGCAGCAAAAAGAAGAAATCCAAGGCAAAAGCAGCAGCGACAACACCAGGTGTCACGGCCTCATCCGAGCCAATGATACCAGGGGCCGCCGATTGCAGTCCAGAATCGCCGATTCCAAGAGAACATCCAACAGATCCTGAGGCCTCAGCCTCAGCAGAGCAAGCAGCACCAGGGGCTGCCGATTGCAAGCCAGGCGCTGCAGTCTTCATCTCAGAGATTTATTCCGAGATAAAAGAAGCACAAGAGACCGGGCTTGAAGAAGCAGTCGCACCATAGCAGGCTATGGTCATGTTGGTTGTCAGCGCTCCAGCCTGGGTACAGCCGATCAGAGATTTTCTGGTCGACGGAACCCTTCCTTCGGATGAAGTAGAAGCTAGGCAAGTCCAGCGCCAATATGGTGCATACACCATCATCAACAATGAGCTGATACACAGAAGCACAACTGTAATTCTCCAGTGATGTGTAGAAGAAGACAGGGGATTAGAGCTGCTCAGGGACATTCATCAAGGCGAGTGTGGTCACCATGCATGAGAAACAACAATCATAGCAAAGGCATTCCGCCATGGTTTTTACTGGCCGACTGCGTGAGCCACAACGGAGCATCTGGTGAAGCATTGCAACGGTTGTCAGCAATTCAAAGCGAAGAGTCACCTTCCAGCGTCAGCACTCAAAACAATCTCAATAACATGGTTGTTTGCGGTATGGGGGCTGGACATGGTTGGGCCATTCAAGCGAGCCAGGTGTGGTTTGACCCACCTACTAGTCGCAGTCGATAAATTCACCAAGTAGATTGAAGCATGTCCGATCAAGAAGCTGGATGGTCCGACGGAAGTCAGGTTCATCGCCGACATCACAAGCAGATATTGAATTCTCAATAGCATCATCACAGACAATGGCACGAATTTTTCAAAGGGAGCATTAGCTCGGTATGCATCCGAGTACGGCATTCCGCTCGATGTGGTATCCGTGGCGCACCCCCAGTCAAATGGCCAAGAAGAAAGAGAAAACGGTCTCATCCTGTCGGGGATCAAGCCCCGATTGTTCGAGCCACTTGAAAGAGAACCCGGAGCATGGGTTGAAGAACTTCCAGCAGTCTTGTGGAGCTTGATAACCACGCCGAACCGTTCAACTGGATTAACTCCATTCTTCCTCGTGTATGGCTCAGAAGCAATCATTCCAGGCGATATTGAGTTTGACTCACCTCGGCACGCCTTATACACTGAGGCAGAAGCCAAGGAAGCTCGAGAAGACAACGTTGATCTAAAAGAAGAAGCCTGCCTATTGGCCCTATCCAAGTCGACAATTTATCAACAGAAGCTGCGGCACTACCACAGCAAGAAGATCCGCCCCTCGCTTTTCGTGAGGGCGGTTTGGTGCTCCTTCGAATTCCGAAGACGGACGGTCAGCACAAATTGGCCTCACCTTGCGAAGGTCCTTTCGTCGTCAGCCCAGCGCTCAAGAACAACGAATACTACCTCATTGATTGCACCCAGGGCACTCGGCACAAGGACACTTCAGGAGTTGAAACGCAGCATCCTTGGAACGCTGAGCTCTTATGCCCGTTTTACAGTTGAGCGGTACAAATGTATTCGTGCTACTTCGCAATCAATTAGTAAAGTTGTCATGCATCTAAACGATAGCATTCAATTGTCTTTATATGATTCTTTCGTTTTCGAGCAAGCCTCATTCGGCAACGCTTTGTCATACCCGAGATGTGTGAAAAACTCACTCGGGGACTGACCGACCATACGGTCACAAAGTATAAGGTGAGAAAACACGAGGACTGCAGGTTCAGAACCGAGCTAATGCTTGACACGAGCACAGATCACAAGTTGGATGTGACATCGACGAAAGTGGTGGCTAGTCGGACCTGCGGCTCTATCTCGTGAACTCAAAAAAACTCTAAAAAGAGAACTGCGGCCGACTGCGCCGTTCACCGATTGCGTCCCCGACCGGTGCACCGAGCAACCGGCAAGGAGCAATCGGTCGCTCATTCTATGTAAGAATCCTTCGTGCTAGCGCTCGACTAGCTCGGGGCCATTTACCAAACCCAGAGCGGAGTACGATCCTTTGATCTGACCACAGACCGCACGTCGGCTATCGGCGAGCAGGGAATCGTACCCCCAAGGGTAAAGTGGTAAAGGAAAAAAAGCGAAAAGGAAAAAAGGACGAAGTGGATCGCATAAGAAGTTCATGCAACAAGAAAACATAAGGCATAAGATAAAGAGCCCAAGGCCGAATAAGTTCATTACATCAAAACACCCCAAGTGGATGTCCTTGGAACTTTGCAAGTCTTACGAAAGTTCGTAGTAACAAAAGAAAACAAAGTAATCACGCATCAGGAGCAGAAGAGGCCGGAGCTGTCGGCGGCGCGGCTGTACCAGTCGGAGCGGCGGATGGTTCTGTTGAGGTAGTCGGAGCAGTCGACGACGCCCGTGTAGTGGCCGGAACTGCTTGCTCAGGCGCAGTCGAAGCCTCCTGCTTAGAAGCAGCCTCCGATTGTTTTGGCGCAGTCGAATCCTCCTTTGCCTTGGAGGAATCAGCGTCAACCGTCTTGGCGCCGGTCTTTCTAGAGGTGGCTCTTGGTGAAGTGTGAGAGGAACAACTAATTGATATGTTGTCCTGGTACAAGTGGCTGCTCGAGGAGCGAACTGGCTCACTGCCCTGAACTCCTCTGGCGCGACTGTCAGTGGAGGGGTTGTCATCGGCCAGGGCGGCTATCGGCGATGGAGCAATCGGCATCCTAGCGTTGTCAAGAGTCGGAGTATAATCGGTGTGGGGGAACCACCCAGCTATGGTCCTTCCTAGTTGCCTTGTTCAACTTCCTGTAATCAATACACATTCTATATCCAATAACAACTCTTTGAGGTATTAGTTCATTTTTATCATTAGGAACAACAGTCATACCTCCTTTCTTAGGAACACAATGAACTAGACTTACCCACCTACTATCAGCTATAGGATAGATGATACCTGCGGCTAGAAGCTTGAGAATTTCCGTCCTAACCACGTCCTTCATCCTTGGGTTCAGCCGTCGTTGATGATCAACAACTGGCTTAGCATCGAGCTCGAGATTGATAGTGTGTTGGCATATCGGTGGAATAATCCTCTTAAGGTCATCAAGGGTATATCTCAAGGCACCGCGGTGTCTGCGAAGTGTCTGCAATAATCGCTCTTCTTCAAATCCTGAAAGGTTAGCATTAATAATAACATGATATATTTTATTTTCATCTAAATAGGCATAATTAAGCGTATCAGGCAGTGGTTTAAGGTCAAACACCGGGTCTTCTTTTGGTTGTGCTAGGATCCCCAAAGGCTCAACTGGAAGGTTGTGCTTCAGGATAACAGCTTGTCTTGCAAATACTTCGTCTAATTCATTTCTCTCCTGCATATGCATATCATTCTTGTGATCTTCCATATATTTCTGCAAAGGATTAGGAGGAATAGAAATAGAAGCAATATTTTCAATAATTTTATCATCATTAGGTAAATCAGTACCACGAGGTTGCTTGGAGAATTTAGAAAAGTTAAATTCATATGGCTCACCATTGAATTCAACAGAAACTTTACCTTTTTTACAATCTATTATAGCACCACAAGTGCTGAGGAAAGGTCTACCAAAGATAATAGGACAAAAACTATCTTGCACTGAACCAAGTACGAGAAAGTCGGTAGGATACTTTACCTTTCCACATAGGACTTCAACATCTCTCATAATTCCAATGGGAGAGATAGTTTCTTTGTTTGCTAGATAAATAGTAACATCTATCTCTCCAAGTTCATAGGGTGAAATCTCACCCATGATCTCCTGATAGAGTGAATAAGGAATAGCGCTAGCACTGGACCCCAGATTGCAAAGCCCGTAATAGTTGTGATCTCCTATTTTGACAGATATAACTGGTGTACCTGAAATTGGGCTCTTATTCTTGGCTGTGACAATGTTAGTTGAAACAACAAAAAAATTTATCTTGGAATCTGAAACATCATTAGTAACTAAATCTTTAACCATCGCAACATCAGGATCGACCTTGATCAGGTCCTCAGGTTCGTCAGTTCTTCTCCCACTTTTTTTTATTATTCCTGTCACAAAAGAGTGCTCCCTTATCCTTGTAGGAAAAGGTTTTTTCATAAAAGGCTGCAGGCAAAATAGGGTCAGCAACATGAATATCAACAGATAAATCTTTAAAGGGTTGATGATACTGATCCTTAGCATCCTTAGAAGAGTCAATGTGAGCGGCAAAGTTATTACAAAAATCAATCATAAGATGGGAATCAAAACCAATCTTAGAATAGAAGGTATTAAAATAATCAGTTTTCACAAAGCTCTCAATGTAATCATGCCCATAATTTATAGCAGGTTCAATACCTTTATCGATTTCCCAGTCTTCAGTATTCTTCTGGATCCTCTCAATGGGATCCCACTTTTCTTCGACGCTTCTTGTTTGGAATACCCCGCTAGAAGAGGCATCCAACATCTCCTTATCCTGACGAGAAAGCCTGGCATAACAACTTGTAATTATAATATCTTTGAGGAGTTCATGGATAGGACATTTGAAAATTAGGGATTTAAGTCTCCCCAAGCTTGAGCGATGCTCTCTCCGTCACGAGACCAAAAGTTATAGATGTAATTCCTGTCTCGATGAATTTCATGAAGAGGGTAAAACTTTGTATAAAAGAGAGACATAAGCTCTTCCCAATTAAGTAGATGTGAGTTATTGAGGAGCTTATACCAATCTGAAGCTTTGTCTATAAGTGATATGGAGAATAATTTCTTCATGACGAACTCAAGTGACACACCTGTGTAAGAGCAAGTTTTGCCCCCGAAGGTTTTGGACATTGTTGGACAAAGAAGAAGTGGAACTAATATTGTTTTCGAGTATAAACAGATTCTTAGGTTCCGAAAGAATGGAGTTTGCAAGTAGAAGGTCGAAGGACAACTGACTGCTGCAGAGCTGCAGTCATCTACCGAACCCTTTGAAGGAAGACGACCCCTAAAAATGTAGTCGAAGAAAAAGTCTCTCTCGAGTAAAAGCGCAATGAGGAGAAAGCTGAAGCTGGTCGAAGACTTAGTCTTTTTACTAAGTTTATCTTTATTTTTCTTGAGTCGTAGGAAAAACCGTACTATCAAGAGGGGTTTGCTAGTTGAGATCTTAGTCAAAGTGAATTTGCTCTGCTGAACCAAAACCCACTAAAGCCTACCGAGAGAAATCTTACTGAGTCGAGTAAATAGCTCGAAGGCAAAGTCATCGCACTTCGTGCCTTCGAGAGAGAACTCGTTCGGTAAGTCAGCTTACTTGTTCCTCAAGTAATGTTGCGCATTGATTGGAATCCGACCGTTGTGGACACGCGTCAAGCGGTTACATCGGGTCACTTCAGTCATTTTACCCATCGGGATCGCCAACTATAAATACCCCGCACCTACCCGCCATTTCGGGTCGGCTGCTCGACTGAAGATTCTAAGACAGAAGTCTGTGAGCATCCCAAGAGAGATTCATCGAGAGAAAACCAAATCCCAAGTCTGAGCTGAGTTGAGCTATTCACTATGACTTAGGTTGAGATTAGCCGATCTTTTTATCTTGGAGGACTGCAAGTCTCCTAGACGGTTAGGCGTCGCCTGTCAAGCAGTCGAAGAGAAATTGTCACTGCTGAAGGAAGTTTGTAAAGGTCTCGGAGATGTCCTGAATCATCTACCACGAGTGAAAACTGGACAAGCTCGAGGAGTTTGTTGCAGTGGAGAATAGGACGGAGAGAGTTTTGCTCCAGGTGTTCAGTCACCAGTCCCTCCAACCAGACGTAGCACTTTGTAGAGTGTGAACTGGTTTACCAAACATCGTCGTGTCAGGCTCGTTTTCCTTCATGCTTTTACATTAAGTATTTACTCGTTGCCTGTTTGTCTTCGATGTTTTCCTTCGCTCCAAATCCTTTCGAACCATGCATTACTGTCGACACTATATTTCCTTCGAGATGCCTTAGTCCTTCGCAGCTTGCATGAATTCCTTCTAAGTTCCTTAGAATTTTTAGAAGTGATCATTCACCCCCTCCCCCTCTGATCATTCTTGAGCTTTCAATTGGTATCAGAGCTAGGCACTCCCTACGCTCTGCGTATTTTGGTCTAACAACCTGGAGTGTTGTCAAGAATGTCGTTTGCAGCTGTTCGCTCGGGGGAACCAATCCCTATCTTCAATGGGAAGGACTATCCCTATTGGAAGGACAAAATGAAGAGGAATATCATGGCTATCAACTCTGCCTCTTGGGAAGTTGTCAAAAATGGTGTAACTGTCAAAGACACAAATTCCATCACTCCTGAAGAGGCAAAGAAGATAGAGCTAGATACTGAAGTCTGGGTCTTCATTACAAATCATCTGATTCCAGAGAAATACCATGAGGTCAAGAATACTCCTTCGGCCAAAGGTGTTTGGGACTATCTCGAGAAGATTGGTGAAGGTGTCTCCACTCAGAAAGATGCTCGTATTGACACCCTTCGAAGAAAGTTCTATCGTTTCAAGAGGCACGAGGGAGAAAAAGTTAGCTCCATATATAGCAGACTCACTGCGCTGTCAAATGAACTATTTTCACTCGGTGCCGAAGACATTACCAATCGGATTATTGTTAGAACTTTGCTCCGTTCCCTTGATGATTCTTTCGATCACATTGTGCTGATGATTAAGGAAAGGACTGATTTCAAGGATCTAGTTGCCGCTGATATTCTCGAGAGACTTAATACCTTCGAGATGGAAGAAGATGAAAAACGAGATATTAATGGGACACGAAGAAAATCTCATGCACTGAAGGCCAGAGCTTCACATCACTCCTCTCCTGAAGCTAGTTCTGAATCGGGTTGTGCCTCAGATGACCCCGAGAACATTGGAAAAGATCTGGCACTGATAATGAGAAGATTCAATCGCTTTCAGAGAAGGAACTCCTCTTCACTGAAGAAAAACTACTCTTCAAGACATTCAAGAAATTCATCACAGCATCGATCATCTTCCAAAAACTCATCAGCGAAAGATAACTGTTGCTACAAGTGCAAGAAGACAGGTCACTTCATTGTTGATTGTCCTCTCTGGGAAATTGAACATAGATCAAAGCATTCTGACAGCAATTCTTCGAGCAAGTCTCACAGATCGAGCAAAAACTATGAGTCGAAGAGATATGATTCAAAGTCCAGAAAAGACAAGAAAGACGGTTCTGATAATGACAAGAAGAAGAAGAAGTATCACAAGCATCGAGAGGGTTCTTCCTCGAAATCACATTCCTCTCGACGAAAGAATTCCCATCGTGCCAAAGCCTATCTAGGTAAAGAGATGAACTCTGAAGATGAAGCATCCGGTTCCGAAGCTGAATCAAACCCAAGATCTGGTTCTGGTTCTGGTTCTGAATCTGATGGTGTTGCTGGTTTAGCATTTTCTTCGAGCAAGACTTCAAGTTCATTCTTCACCAACCAAAGAAGCAAAGATGAATCTCCAGCTTACTGCTTCATGGCCAAGGCTAAGGTATCCTCATCTAAGAATTCCTACGATACTTCTGATGGATCTGCTTATGAAAGTAACTCTAGGATAAGTTATGCTAAACTTGCCAAAATTGCTTTTATCCAACAAGATGAGCTAGATTATCTAAGTGAAACTATTCAAAAATCCGAGACCTTGTTGATTGATGAGGTTGAGAAAGGTCAAACTTTGACGAATGAGCATGCTGCTCTGAAGGAAAAGTATGATGAGCTTTCCTCTCAGCATGATCTTCTCTCAGTGGACTATGAGAAGCTAACCTATGAATTCCTTCAAGGGAAAATGGCTCTCGAGAAACTGAGAGAGGCTAATGAAGAATTGGAAAGTGTCAATCTCACGCTCATGGCTCAACAAGGCTCAGAAGCTAAAAATGAATATACTTCACCTTGCTTAACCTGTTTGGAACGAAGTAAAATTGAGTCTATTTCAGAGAGATCGAAAGGAAAGCAACCTATTGTTATTGATGATACTAACCCCTCGAACGAGGAAACCATTACCGAGGAACTCCTCAGGTTGAAAAATTTATTTGAAACAGGCATGTTCAAAAGTGTGCAGGGACACCAGTACCTATGTGATATCCTACGAAAGTCTCTTCTTCACAGGAATCCTCGAAACGAAGGAGTTGGTTTCGAAAGGAAAATCAATCCTGATGGAACCTACTGGGAACCCGAGCAGTATCCTAAAACTGTCTGGGTTCTTGCGAAAGAAAAGCCCATTGATATTGCTAACCTTTCAGGTTTCAGTTGCAAAATTGACAAAGCTATTGTTGATGAATCACTTGATTCTGACTACAAGATTGTCAAAGATCAGGAAGGAAAGGTGTCAGCTGAATTCGTTGGTACTCCTCCGAAGAATGGTTTCTATAAGCGACAGATTTGGGTTCGCAAATCTCTCGTAGAAAAACTGCCCCCTAACCATTCTATGCAGGGAAAATCCTCGGTACCACCGAATCACTACTATTCTCTCGAGAATAGAAATGAACCCTTGGTGCCTGCTTCAAATGTTCCCCAGAAGGAATACTATCGTATCGATAGAAATGTTTATCGTCATCGTAACAATAACACCAAAGTTGCTGTTACCCATCAGTACTCTAACCCCTCGTCGAGGAATTATATTTATGGTGTGCTTGATGGTCCAGATAGACAATGCAATCCTGTTCGCTATAATATTGCTGCCCCATCTAGCTCTTCCATGCCTTCTAAGTCACCTGCTCGTTTGTGGGTGGTTAAGAAGAACTAATTCTTCTGCAGGGCTATGTCTCCGGTGGATCCGAATGGGTCATGGATAGTGGATGTACAAATCATATGACCGGAGACAAAGAATTGTTCACCGAAGGCAAACTTACTGAATCTTCACAGAGATAAATTAACTTCGGTGACAACAACAAAGGAAATGTAATTGGTTTGGGTAAGGTAGCTATATCGAAGGATAAGCATATTGATAAGGTTATGCTTGTTCAATCACTTGGATATAATCTTATGTCTATCTCAAAACTTTGTGATATGGGTATGCTTGTACTGTTTTCTGCTTCTCGTTGTGTTGTCTTTTCACAGGATGATTATTCCTTCGTGTTCGAAGGATATCGCAAAGGTGATCTTTATGTCGTTGATTTTTCTTCGGGACCTGCAGTGTCCACATGTTTAATGGCCAAAGCCACTTCTGGTTGGTTATGGCACCGAAGACTTGGGCATGCAGGAATGAAAAACCTTCAAATTCTTATCTCGAAGAAGAACATCGTTGGAATTGATAATGTTAAATTCGATAAAGATCGTCTATGCAGTGCCTGTGAAGCAGGAAAGATTGCCAAGAAACATCACTCAGCAAAAACTATAATGACTACTACTCGTCCTCTTGAATTACTTCATATGGATTTATTCGGTCCTCAAAATTATGCTAGTCTTGGAGGTAACAAGTATGGTCTAGTTATTGTTGATGATTTCTCTCGATATACTTGGGTTTTCTTTCTAGATGACAAAAGCAAGGTTGTTGAAATCTTCAAAACTTTCGCAAAGACAGCTCAGACTGAATATGAATTATCTCTCAAGCATATCAGAAGTGACAATGGTACAGAATTCAAAAACACTCATATCGAAGATTTTCTTGATGAATATGGCTTTACTCATGAATTCTCGGCTGCTTATACACCGCAACAAAATGGTATGGTCGAGAGAAAGAATCGAACAGTTATTGAAATGGCCAGAACAATGCTTGCTGAATACAAGACTCCTATCAGGTTCTGGGCTGAAGCAATCAATACTGCATGTCATATCATCAACAAGGTTTATCTGCACAAGTTTCTGAAGAAAACTTCACATGAACTTATTACTAGTAAAAAGCCAAATGTTTGATATCTCAGGGTTTTTTGTGCTCCATGTTATATCAGAGATATGAATCACAGCTCCAAGTTTGCTCCAAAGGCTCACGAAGGTTTTCTCCTAGGTTATGGTTCGAATTCTCACACTTACAGAGTTTACAACTCTCATCTTGGCAAAGTTGTAGAAACTGTAAATGTTCGATTTGATGAAACCAACGGCTCTCAAAAAGAGCAATTACCTCTTAACCTGGATGAACCACCTTTGGATGAAGTTATCAGGTACATGGCTATTGGAGATATTCGACCTGTCGATGGAAATGCACGTCAAGCAAACAAGGATGATGATGGTCCAATGTTCCCACACATAGCCCGGGGCGCTGGAGATCAACATCCTGAAGCAAATGATGTACAGGTCGAAGGAGAACGCATAAACGAAGAAAATGTACAAACCGAAGGAGAAGCTGAACCCGAAGGACAAGCTGATCCCGAAGGCCAAGCTGATCCCGAAGAACAACCGAATCCGCAAGATGTTGATGGAGTTCTACCTCGTGTTCGAAGAAGAGTGGACGTCGACTCAATTCTCGAAGAGATTAGTTTACCAGGTCGTCCCACCACTCGTTCTCGTACTCGATTAGCTAACTTCTGTGGAAATTTCTCGTTTGTATCCATGCTAGAACCATCAAAATTTGATGAAGCCATGAAGGACTCAGACTGGATGACTGCAATGCTCGAAGAACTTAATAAGTTCGAGAGAAATAAAGTCTTGTCACTTGTTGATAGACCTGATCCCAAGAAGCATAAAATCATTGGTACGAAGTGGATTTTTCGCAACAAGCAAGATGAAGATGGCATTGTGGTAAGGAATAAAGCTCGACTGGTTGCTCAAGGCTACACCCAAATCGAAGGTATTGATTTCGGTGAGACTTATGCCCCAGTTGCTCGACTTGAATCCATTCGTGTCATGCTTGCTTTTGCCAATTATAATGGTACATTGCTATATGAAATGGATGTCAAAAGTGCATTTCTTAACGGTGAAATCGAACAAGAAGTATATGTTATGCAGCCACCAGGTTTTGAAGACCCGAAGAATCCTGATAAGGTGTACAGGTTGCACAAGGCCCTATATGGGTTAAAGCAAGCTCCTCGTGCTTGGTATGAAACACTGAAGGATTTTCTTCTGAAGAAGGGCTTCACACCAGGAACAACTGATCCGACTCTTTTTACTCGTGCATACAAAAATGATCTTTTTGTGTGTCAAATTTATGTCGATGATATTATATTTGGCTGTACTAACCCTGATATTAGCGAAGAATTTGCTCGTATGATGTCGAAGAAATATGAAATGTCTATGATGGGTGAGTTGAAGTTCTTTCTCGGGCTTCAAATCCATCAACAGAAGAATGGGACTTTCATTTCTCAAGAGAAGTATCTCAGAGATTGCCTGAAGAAGTTTGATCTTGTCAGTTGCAAAACTATTAAGACTCCAATGCCTACGAATGTTCATATAGATGCAGATGAGAAGGGCAAACCTTTCGATCAGAAGAAATATCGCTCGATGATCGGTTCGCTTCTTTACCTTTGTGCATCTAGACCTGACATTATGCTATCAGTTTGTATGTGTGCTCGTTTTCAGGCAAACCCAAAAGAATCACATCATATTGCTGTCAGGAGAATTCTTCGATATCTGGCTCACACACCATCTTTGGGACTTTGGTATCCCAAGGGAGCCCAGTTTGATCTCGTTGGATATTCTGATTCTGACTGGGCTGGTGATCGAGTCGACAGGAAATCTACCTCAGGCACATGTCATTTTCTCGATAGATCTCTTGTCTGTTGGGCTTCGAAGAAACAGAATTGCGTATCTATTTCTACGGCTGAAATCGAGTATATTGCTGCCGGTTCATGCTGCACTCAGATTCTGTGGCTCAAGCAAACGCTGAAAGATTACGGTATTCTTGTGAAGAAAATTCCATTACTATGTGATAACGAGAGTGCTATCAAGATTTCCCATAACCCTGTGCAACACTCTCGAACGAAGCATATTGACATTCGTCATCATTTTCTTCGAGATCACGTTCAGCGAGAAGATATTGTGATCAGCCATGTACGCACCGAAGATCAATTGGCTGATATCTTTACGAAGCCCTTGGATGAAAAGAGGTTCTCTGCACTAAGGTGTGAGTTAAACATATTGGACTCACGCAATGTGCAGTAAGATCATAACTATCGGTACTATGTATTATATGTTTTCTTTCTATGTTGTTTACTTACGTTATTTTTCTATCATGTTTCTTTTTCGTTTGTTTTTGTTCGTTTGGTGTTGTCCTATACACTTACCACTCCGAGTTTTATCACTGTTTTCCCCTCGGATTGATTAAGCATCGGACCCTGTTTTCCCTCTATTCTATCCCTACCCCATCTGTGCTTTTCTCTCGTGAACATGTACATATGTACTCGATCAAGATTCCCTTCGAAATTCATTGATTCCGAAGGTAAATCTATCGAACGTTTATCTACTTTTATACTCGATGTTCGATGAGTTTTGTCTCGGACGTGGAGCAACTATCCTTCGGTTCGTTGGGATTTTCCCGCGATTACCGCCACAAAATCCGTCCGTTGAATGCGGAGAGACGCGAAATCTGCGCCGTTGGATCAGATCTGACAGTTATGTCAGACCCCCCTCCCTATAAATACTGATCCTCGCCACCGGCTCCACCATCGCAATTTCCTCGACTTCTTCTCTCTGCTCCCGAAGTTCTCTCTCGCGCTCCGCCGTGCTTCTCGTCGCCGTCGACTCCCTCGCCGCTTTGCTGCCGGAAGGAAGCCGCCAGAGACCTTCCCGTCGACGAGGAACTTCATCCGCGTCGCCGTAGTCGCCGTACATCACCAAGTTAGGGTATGCACGGCTCTAAGACTCGATTCCAATCTTTGCTGTTCACCGAGTCCTAGATTTGTTCTTGATTTTCTCTCTTTTTCTTAGGTCTGTTTGATCTGTTTGGATCATTAAAACTTGGGAAATCAGTTTCTAGCGTTTTCTGTCGATTCCCATCTGCGCTAGGTAAGAAATCCCTCGGATTCTCTCACTTTAGCAATTTCCTCAGAAACGTATCGATAAACTTGTGTTGTGCAAGTCGTTCATACAGGTTCTTCGTTAGATTTGCACCCGATGGAAATCTAGCCTAGCACTTGCTTGGAAATTTTGCTGCAAGACATGCTTATCGATATGCTTACTGCACTCAAAATGATTTTCCTCGAAAACCGCTGGTACTTGTTCACAACTTTCCTATATTCCCTCGTACCTATCTTTTTCGCAGGAAAATTTCTAGGATCGAAGGAAATGTCAGAGCACCCAAGCGTGTAGGAGGTCGAACAAGAATCACCAACAACTCTGAAGGATTATCAGAGGAATTGATCATCGAAAAGAAGTTAAGAACGCCTGAAGGTTCTGAGGATGAACGTACGAGAGCAAACCGTCTGCAAGAGATTCGAAGACTTCAAGCGCTTCGTTGGTATGAGTACAAGTCTCTTATGCCACGCTGGGAGAGGCTGTTTGCTATGTAAAATCCTTGGTCTGATGTCAAATCGTTAAGGCCAAAGTGGACGAAAGATAATCGACCACCTCCTCCAGCTGATGCTCATCCATCCTCCCTGAAAACTCCTGCCGATTTTCAGGAGCTGGTTGATGCTCGGGAAGCGCGAGCACAGAAAAGAAAAGAATCCAAAGCTAAAAAGGAGGCTGCTGCTGCTGAGGGTACCGTGGATGTTGGCCCTAGTGCCAAATCGAAGGCTGGCAAGAAATCATCCAAACGAAAGAAAAAGGTGGTAATTGTCTCGACACCTGATGTGAGCTCCGATGAAGAAGTCAATTCAGATGATCAAGACCCTGGTACAGAGGCTGATGTCGAGGAAATTCCTCTGAAGAAGAAGCCGAGCAGTAAAGGCATTAGGATCCAGGAGCCAGCCTCACAGGCTCCTCGAGAAAATATTGACTTGACCAACTTGGTCACTGATCCGCCCATTTCATCTGCTCCTCCAGTTCAAGCTCGCCAACGAAAACCTTCGACTAAATCGAAGGGAAAGCAAACTCTAGTTTCTGAGGATGAAGAAACACTTATTCAACGTAGAGAAAGGTTGGCAAAGCAAAAAGAACAAGAAGCAAAGGACTTGACAAATTCCAAGCTCCTGAACTTTCACAGCCAGCCCGAGCATAAAAAGGCTCTGGTTGCTCAACAGCTAGGCATTCTTCATTTGGTCAGTGAAAAGTACCGACGACAAATTGCTGAAGGCAACATTCCTGTTGCACCGAAAGAAAAGGTTGTGGCCCCCAGCGCCACCGAGAAAGTTGTGACTCCCACAGTCACGAAGGAAAAGGTTGCAGCTCCAAGTGCTGCGAAGAGAAATTCTGAGGCCCCAAGTGCCACGAAGGATAAAGCTGTGGCCCCCAGTGCTGTTACCAAACCCATTGCTGCTGCCAAGGCCACCAAGGAGGCCGAGAAGAAAGCCAAGGAGGCTAGGCAAAAGGCTCAGAATGCTCCAGTTCCTCCAGCTCCTTCACCTGCTGCACCTGTTGTTTCTAGCCCTCGTGCCGATGAAGAGAGTTCCAACGAAGGAGAATCTTCTGCCCATGCTCCTTGGGATGCTGCTAATATTTCTCACATCCTCTGTAAGATGGCTACCATACCGAGCAGAGTCACTGCCGAGGATGATGTCCCTGCTGAAATCCAAGAGCATGTTGCTCGATACATGATTCGCTGGGAAGGATATATCACCCAGGATCGCAAGGACAAGGAGCAAGTGAATTTTTACTCCCGACAACTTCAAGAAGAAACCGAGGACATTGAGTCCCGTAAGTTTTTCAAATCCAAGATTTCCACCGCTGAAGCTTCCAGAAGGGCTCAGAAGGAAAATCTGACCGCTGTGTATGACAAGGTTCGACAAATTGTGTCGGCCGTATGCAAAGAGCACAATGATGCACTGTACAAGAGACAATCTCGTAAGAGAAAGTCTGCTGCTCCAACCTCTGCGCGTGGGACGCCAGAGATCGAGAAGAATGCAAAGAAGGCCAAGTCTACCGAGGTCGTTGCTGCATCAGCACGACAAGATACTGCACCAAACCCCACCAAGGAACCAACTCCTCCTCGTGAGACAACTCCACCCCCTCGCCAAGCCACTCCTCCACCTCGACAACAAACACCTCCACCTCGTCAACCATCACCACCAAAAGCCTCGTCGCCACCGGCAAAACCATCATCACCACCGAACATTATTCCATCAACCACCCCAGCCATCGAGACCCAAGATCATGCAGAGACCGAGCAAGCTGCTCATGTCGAGCAAGAAACTCAAGTCCCCATTTCCTCTGCTCAGAAAGATTACTCCTCTGCCCAGACTCTGCATGAAGGAGAAGACGCTGATGTTGATATCACGACAGTTTCTTCTCGTCAAGATCCTGTCGAAGGAAATAGTTCTGGAGATGACCGTTCGAGTGCCAGTTCTTCCTCCTCCTCATCAAGTTCCTCGAACGAAGAAATGGTTGATGCTTTTGCACAACTAGATGAAGATTTGGAGGCCATGGAGAATGAAGAGGCTGCACAAAATGCTAACACCGACGAAGGAGTTGCCGTCGAAGCGCAGGCCGAGGAAAATGCACCTGCAGCCATCCCAGCTTAGGACATTGTAAACATTCCATCTTCCATTACTCGCCCTGCTGAGCCAGTTTTCCAGATGCCAGACAATGCTAACGAAGTTTTTCTTGTTGATGAGCTGCTCCATTCTGCTCATCCGAGAGAAATGCTGCCACTGTTCCGCTCAGATGTTCCTCGAGGAGGCCCCATCTTCAAAAGGCGCGAACACAAGCCATTTTTCTTCGGGACCAATCCCTACGAGAATCCCAGAAGTTCATATTCTCTTCTGTTTTGGACCCAAGAGCAAGCCATCTATTATACTCGTGTGCTGTACAACAAGGCTAGAGTATTTCAACATCAATACCTCGATATGCCTTCGGTGTACTCCACTTCATGTTTCGAGAATGTTGCCGAAACAATTGATGGTCTGCATGCTCACAAGATGTTTGCTCTCGATTGTGGCTACAATCCCGAGCTTATCAAGCAATTTTATGCAACGCTCTATGTCACTGGTGATCCTGAGAACTCGAAGACGTGGAAATTTGATTATATGATTCAAGGCCAAGTATTTCATATGACTGTCGATCAATTTCTGTCCATCATTAATTTGCCTCGGTTCGAAGGATTACCACACAAGATTCATGACTTACCTGCTCCAACTCCTGCTGAATTTTCAACGATAATGAATCCGGATGTCGTAGGAGATAACTATCCGACTGAGCCGAAGCCAAGACACTTAGTTTTTGAAGCAAAGGCATGGTTTTATATTCTTTTGAAGACTTTGATGCCAATGCTCGATGTGCACGATGACTTTCCTATTCCCAATGACGTACAACTTGCTCTGTTGAAGTTAGTCCACGGTCATCCTTTCGATTTTGAAGACTACTTCCTCAGAACTTTGGTGTCTTGTGCTGATGATCACAATTCCCACAAGCCGTATGCACCATGGCTGATGGCCATCTGCAATTACTCTCGGGACGTGCCATTCCCCGTGTCAATTTTCCCGAAGATTTTCACTCCACCAGTTAGGGAAGTATTGCAGATTGTTGCTCGACCCAACGATCCATATGCTGAGCACACTGGCATCCGCCCCCATTTGACTGAGCGAAATGTTCGCTCGAAGTTTATCAAGCCAGTGCATCACATGGAAGTTTCTCTTTGGTCCCAGCAAATGCTTCAACATCACATCGACCAAGATTTCATTCAGAAGCAAGCTTTGATGGACGAGATTAATCATTTGCGCAATATTACCATGAATAACAATCAGATGTTGCGTGAATGTCTTCGCCGAGATTGGAAAGGACTGCGGAAATTCAATTCCCTCGGTCAACTTCAACGATGTGGCTTCGAAGAATATCCTCCCCATCTGACCAGAAATTGGACCAATGATGATCGTGTAGATCGCCCGGATCCCAATATCCCTCGGCCGCCGAAGAACAGATATGTCCTAAGTGTTGATGACTATTACCACATCACTTTGGACACCTTCTCCTCCGAGTCCGAGCAAGAAGAAACCCCTCGACGTCAAGAGAGAGTTTATACTCCACACCCTCGAAGCCCCAGGACCCCGCCGGAATCGAAGCTGGAATCTTCTGGAGATCAACACTCCTTCCGCACGAAGATCACTCCCACAGGCGCTCGCCCAATTCGTCGTGCTCCAACGCTCGCCGAATCCTCTCGACGTCGCCGGAGCCGCCACAGCGAGTAGGGATTTCTTTCGACCCTATTCTCTCGACTTTTTGTACGTTGTGACAAAAAGGGGGAGATGTAGTGGCATCGAAGAAATTAGTTTGCCTTCGGGGTTAAGGGCTTTGCTTTTCATTCGACAAACTTTTGATCTTTGAGGTTTTCTGAGTAGTTTCCACAAACTTTCGATTCATATTCGATCTGGTTGTAACTAACTCTAAGTAGGACTGTGAACTGCTACTCTTTTTCGTAAGATATCTATCTGCTGCTTGCGATACTTAACCTTTTGCAGGAAGTTATCTTTCACATAAGTTCACAGGTCATTCGAGGAGATTGCATGTTTCTCATTGGATATTATCTGGAATGCAATTTCACTCGCTAAGATTATTGATGTTTTTCCCTCGTCTCTACTTGTCAAAATATGCACTTCACAGGAAACTCTTATCTTCCGTGCATACATCAAGGGGGAGTATTTCATCGATCTTAGCACTGGTTTATCATCGAAAACTCAAAACTTTTTCAATTATTTATCGATGCCTGTTTTGTCAACAATCGTCCAAAAAGGGGGAGATTGTAAGAGCAAGTTTTGCCCCCGAAGGTTTTGGACATTGTTGGACAAAGCAGAAGTGGAACTAATATTGTTTTCGAGTATAAACAAATTCTTAGGTTCCAAAAGAATGGAGTTTGCAAGTAGAAGGTCGAAGGACAACTGACTGCAGCAGAGCTGCAGTCATCTACCGAACCCTTTGAAGGAAGACGACCCCTAAAAATGTAGTCGAAGAAAATGTCTCTCTCGAGTAAAAGCGCAACAAGGAGAAAGCTGAAGCTGGTCGAAGACTTAGTCTTTTTACTAAGTTTCTCTTTATTTTTCTTGAGTCATAGGAAAAACCGTACTATCAAGAGGGGTTTGCTAGTTGAGATCTTAGTCGAAGTGAATTTGCTCTGCTGAACCAAAACCCACTAAAGCCTACCGAGAGAAATCTTACTGAGTCGAGTAAATAGCTCGAAGGCAAAGTCATCGCACTTCGTTCCTTCGAGAGAGAACTCGTTCGGTAAGTCAGCTTACTTGTTCCTCAAGTAATGTTGCGCATTGATTGGAATCTGACCGTTGTGGACACGCGTCAAGCGGTTACATCGAGTCACTTCAGTCATTTTACCCATCGGGATCGCCAACTATAAATACCCCGCACCTACCCGCCATTTCGGGTCGGCTGCTCGACTGAAGATTCTAAGACAGAAGTCTGTGAGCATCCCAAGAGAGATTCATCGAGACAAAACCAAATCCCAAGTCTGAGCTGAGTTGAGCTATTCACTATGACTTAGGTTGAGATTAGCCGATCTTTTTATCTTGGAGGACTGCAAGTCTCCTAGACGGTTAGGCGTCGCCTGTCAAGCAGTCGAAGAGAAATTGTCACTGCTGAAGGAAGTTTGTAAAGGTCTCGGAGATGTCCTGAATCATCTACCACGAGTGAAAACTGGACAAGCTCGAGGAGTTTGTTGCAGTGGAGAATAGGACGGAGAGAGTTTTGCTCCAGGTGTTCAGTCACCAGTCCCTCCAACCAGACGTAGCACTTTGCAGAGTGTGAACTGGTTTACCAAACATCGTCGTGTCAGGCTCGTTTTCCTTCATGCTTTTACATTAAGTATTTACTCGTTGCCTGTTTGTCTTCGATGTTTTCCTTCGCTCCAAATCCTTCGAACCATGCATTACTTCGACACTGTATTTCCTTCGAGATGCCTTAGTCCTTCGCAGCTTGCATGAATTCCTTCTAAGTTCCTTAGAATTTTTAGAAGTGATCATTCACCCCCTCCCCCTCTGATCATTCTTGAGCTTTCAACCTGCAAGCTTAAATAATGAACATAGTTGTGATAAATATAGCAAGTGTTCACCTGGATGTCTATCTTCTGCATAACGATTGATGGCGTTGAAGTGGTAATGGATTCTCGCCCTTCGTTGGTTACCCCAAGTGGAAGGTGAGATGTAGGATAGCAGCAAATTTCCCTCAGTGAAGATACCAAGGTTATCAATCCAGTAGGACTCCGATAATGATAAGTAGGTGGTGAAGTGAACAATGGCGCCGTTCACAACCTCAGGGTTGCTTACTTCACCTGGACCAGCACACATACACAAATAACTTTGCTCACAACGAAGTTCAGAGAGGTTGTCAATCTCTCTAGTCTTGTTTTTTACAAAGGATCAAGCACACGAGATAATGATAATGATAGCAACTGAAAGTAAATGCGAGAAAATAAATGAGCTTGTAAACAGTGATGAGAACATGGACCAAGGTCCCGTGATGTTCACTAGTGACGTGTCTCTCCGAAAAGACGATAAAACTGCTATGCGAGGTAAACAAATTACAGATAGGCAATTTACAGGATTATAAACGCACCACAATGCTTACTATGCTACAAAAGAAAGGAAGATGCTCATAAGCATGGACAGTAAGCCAAAATAAGTAGACCGAAATCCATCTGCATCTATTACTAATCATCCACCTTGAGATATCTATCCAGAACATCTCGCTGGTATTAAGTTGCGAGCCCCACCCAATGTGTAAACCCAAAGAAACAGACAACTGCATTAAAAAGAACTTTGCGTAAAGTAAACAATCCTTGCAACCGCGGTTACAAGCATCGTTGTTTTCCCCCTTGTGTCCACAACACATCCCCTAGACTCATGTTTTTGTCACTCAAGCGTGTCATCAGGGGGCATGTACCCACAATCGAGCATAACGTTCCCTCTTGGAGTCACTACATACCACTTGGCCAAAGCAATAAACAGCAACGGAGAACATGCAAAAATTACTTAGGAACAAAAATATAAGAGATAAAAACCAAATATATTACTCTATCACGATCCGAACATAATCTCGTAATCCATCAGATCCCATCAAACTCAGCATAGCAACAACAAAATAATTACATATGTTTCTCGATCATGTAGGGCAGCTGTAAGGCCCGATATGCGGTACTGTTCCAAATCTAGATGTTTCCATCCAGATCCGGGGACGAAGCACATATCGGTCCCACTACGACATACGACGAAGTCATATGCCCCGGATTTCCAACATGAAATCACAACATTACAGATACAAGGATATAACATCTCATACAATCGGCATACAACTGCCTCAAATACAATACAACAGCGGAAGGTACATGTCTGAGTACAGACTACAAGCAAATGCCTAGTGGAAATGAGAAAAACATCGATTCCCATAACCACACGGGTCCAGGCCCTCCGCCGGGATCCACCTAACTAGTCGTCATCGAGCCTCCACGTGAAACGTCGATCACCGTACCTGTTGTCAATCAAGAACCCTGAAAAGAGTTTGGGGGTAGTATCATGAGTACAGAAGTACTCAGCATCCAATTGTAGTGGTCATCTGACCCAACAAGGATTTCATCACTCGTCATTCTAGGACAACTAGTAGTTTACGGTAAGGATGGGGTACGTGGTGAGGTTGCTGCCGCACTAGCATTTATGAAGTGGCTAACGATTTAGAGAGTAAGGTAAGAAGTCAAGCATTCGATGAGGAATCGCCTCCAACAAGTCTTGCTATCAACCACTTCGCAAACATAACACCTATCCTATCCTTGTCCTCCTCTTCGCATCCTGACGAAGAAGAAGCAGTCAAGGCACACACACCCGTTGATCAAGTTGTATTAAGATTATCTCAGTTGTTGTTGTCTATGAACAAGGAGTAGGTCTCAAGTCGTCCATAACCGTGGGCACGGCTTCTCGAAAAGATTTAACCCTGCAGGGGTGTACCAACTGCCCATTACAAGGCTCCGCACGCACGTCCATCTCTCTCAGTTGCTACCCATCACAGGCAACCATTTTATGATTTAGTTCCAAGAGATCCGAAACGACAGGTCCCTCTAACTAACAACGAACAAATCCGGGTGGCCCCCGGGGAGTCAACACCCAACCCAAAAGCCGGCCACGCTCTCGGATCGGACTCTTCCGTATGGCCAAGGTCGGGGTTAGCCTTACCTATAACAGGGGACTTCCCTAGCTCACCTGTGTGGACTAACAAAGGAACTCTATCTCTGCTGGCCCGAGTTGTTTTAAAACCACTGGCTGCAGACCAGTAACGCACACGGTTTAAATGGTA
Source organism: Bromus sterilis (assembly GCA_950022295.1). NCBI lineage: Eukaryota > Viridiplantae > Streptophyta > Magnoliopsida > Poales > Poaceae > Bromus > Bromus sterilis. The sequence continues at coordinate 181,071,535 of OX465600.1, read as the reverse complement.
AATCAGCTTGGGCCACCTCTAGAAATGTTTGAAGCTAGGTAGGTAAGAAAAGGGGACCCCATAGCATCCCACACACGGTTAGGCACGCTCAGTCTTAAAACCAATACCTGGAACTCGGATCCTAGGTGACTCGAATGGAACAAAGCGTCGGGGCGGGATAGCATAGACCTTCCATCCTTCGTCGAATATAGTCAACATTATAATAATCATATCATCAACAACAATAATAATAATGTGATATCCCAAACCAAGGAGTAACAGGGTAACATCGTAGCACCCTAAGCATGCATACTAAGCAGGGGCTGAGCAACGAGCAATAGTAACATAGCAGTACAAGGTTTGCTGGGAGGGGACATGGCTGTATCGGTTTGAAAGAGGCTGTAAGCATGTGGTACGATCAAACATCGAACCTAACCTAGACTAGCATGCAAACCGCTGGTTGAAATAGAATGGATCATAAGTAATGTATAGTCCTTGCCTGTTGATAAGTCGGGTTCCGAAGGTGTAGTTGATCGCAAGCTCGCATCGTCTCCGAAGGTACCCGCGGGAGCACACAAGAAGTAAACACTGGAAAGCAATCAACGGTGCACCACTATTACTACGGAGCAATTCAAGATCAAAGAGACAACAAAAGGCATGGCAACGCGATACGAATCTATCGTCGAGAACGGTTACTAACAGTTTAAGTGGGGTATCGGTCACACACGACGAATACCGCACGTTTACCGTGGTTCAAGTTGCTTACCTACAGGTGATCAACCAACGGTTATTAACATGGCAACTCAAGCAAGCATGGCATAGCACACAAACATGTCAAGAGGTGAAGCACAAAGTAAACTATCTATGCTAGTCAATTTAAGTGAGGCACAACCTAGACATGTCATAACACTAAGTGCCGCACGACAATTAAAAGATTTGGTACTGTTCTGTCCTAAACCATATTTTAGGTTGGTTAACACCAGAAAAAATAGCATAAACACAAAGAACACTAAAAACTAATCAAGTTACATATAAAGAACACCCCAAACGGAGTTACGGTTAAAAAGATACAAGCAAAACAAGTTACGGGCACCATCTGCCAACATCACGAAGCACACTTTAGAGCAATGCACAAATAGGATATTCAATGCAAACATGCTCACAAATGATATGGAACTAAAATAGACATGACAGGGAAGGCATGGCAAAAAGAATCATGCAAAAAGGCATCATAGATCAAAAGATATTAAGCAAACAACATGGCATCAGAACGTTACAGAGAAAAACAGAGGTGGCTGTCGTAAACAGCAGCATAGCAACTTTGGAGCCCAATAACTATATGACCAGGAATTCTAACATGAAGATACAATACATTTAAAGAAAGTAGACATGATGCTTAACAATATGCAATTGGAATCACTCAAATCCGATAAACGGTCGCGACACACTCGTCGACCGAAGTTGCAACAAAATAACAGTTTTCAGCACAACAACACATTAACATCAGGATAGCTACTTTCGAGAAAGATTTAATATAGCTAAAGCACCCAAACATGACAAGTTAAAGCATGGAAAAGAAGTACACATGATGCTTAACACATAGGAAAAATAATCAATGCAATAGGCCTCATGGATGTGTCACAATCATCATGCAAAGTTGCAATAAAATAATAACAGCAGCACTTAACAGGAAATAATAGCATTTAACGGCATGATGCCCACTTCAACACCGAATTAAACTATCTAGACAGCCTGAAACGGAAAAAATTTCTACATACGAATGCTAGAGCACGCAAAACTGAGCAACTTTCGTTTTGGAGGCACGTTCATCGGAGCTACGGATCTAGCGTTGTTCGCGGTACAAAAACAGATCAGCAGCAATTGTTATCAGGACTTAGCAATTTTCACAGGCATCAGAAAAAAGATAAATAACAAAAAAAAAGAAAAAGGGGCTGGCGGCCTCACCCATGGGCCAGGCCCATCTGGCCAGGGGGGCGCCTGGCTGGGCTCTGAGGAGGTCGGCGGCGTGCTGGGCCTGCAGGACGTGCTGGGCAGGCCAGCCCATGGCCACGGTGGCAGGCACGGGAGGCGCTGGAGGCCTCGGCCTCGCCCATGAGCGCGGCGGCGGACCTGCCGACGGCCAGCTCCGGCGAGGGCGGCGGAGAAGGCGGCGCAGGCGAATGGGCGCGGCGGCCCTGGCGGCGGAGGTGGCCGGCGTGGGGCCGGTGGCTGTGTTAGGAAACGTAGTAGAAAACAAAAAATTTCGGCCTACGAATCAAGAACCCAAGATCATCCAAGAAGATTGCATACAAGGTTTTAGGTCATGGCTCACCAACCGATGTAGCGGAAGTAGAGTTGGTGAAGCTCGTGGACGTAGTGGAAGTAGATCTCGCAAGTTCTCGCACGAACAGTCCCTCGATCAATCCCACGAACAAGTCCCGCGATCTAGTCCCACGGACAAGTCCCATGAACAAGCTCCTCGAAGAAGGGTCGAAGGTACGAACCCTCCATTAGTATCCACACATCCCGTAGCAGCAATCCAGCAGCGCTCCGCCGTCCAGAGATGAACGCCACCGAGAAAACTAGAGGGAGAAAACCCTAACGGATTCCGATCTAGAACAGCGTCTAAACCGGGGTCTAAAAGTGGAGCAACGGGGTTTAGAGGAGGGAGGGTGGCGCATAGACCTTGGGGACAAGTTGTTCTGCGCCCCCCACCCCTCCCCCACATTATATATGTGGACAAGAGGCCCTTGGGGCGCAATAAGGGGGGTGGGGAGTCCAACTTGGACTCCCAAACCTCCCAAACCTTCCCACCGGAAACCTGCCATATTGGAGAGTTGGACTTTCCACCTGGAGGGGGATTCCTTCCCCTTGGTGCGCCCCCCACCCCTTGGCCGGACAGGGCAGCCTAGGTGGCTTGCCCCCCAAGGCTAGGGGCGCAGGGGAGTGGGTGGTACTGCCCGGAACCTTCCGGAACCTTCCATGACCTTCTAGAAGCTTCCAGGACCGTCTGGGACATACCGAGACCGTTTCGGGACATTCCGGACACTTCTGGAGCACTTCCAGGACCTTCCGAGACCGTTCTCGGACGTTCCGGAGCCATCCGGGTAGTTTCCAAGACCATCCGAGTTACAGTTTAAGCCACCCGATGACCGCGAAGGTTGTCGGGACGCCCAGCGATTATCCGGAAACTATTCCGGTTGATCCAAGACTTCCCCAGTACCATTCTCATATGTTCCGGAACCACCTGGGACTACTCCAGAGTGATACGGACATAACCTTAAATACCCAGAACTACTTCTGGTGCCCTTATGAACAATTCCATAAATCTCCGGAACTACTTCCGGTACCCGTATGAACTATTCTTCTTTGCTTCCACTAAACCTTCTACCATACTAGTATTCTAACAGACTACTGCTCGTTAAGTGTGTGACCCAATAGGTTCGGTATAATGCGGACATGACTCAGAACATCTTCCGGACATAGGTCAACAGCCTTTTGTCAATAGCCAATAATCAACAGCGGAGCCATGGACACCCATGTTGACTCCCGCACATACACGAAGAAACTTCGAGTGAACCATTATGTTTAGTCATGTACCATTCCCTTTGCTTCGCGATATATGACAAAGTTAGAGGAGAGAAGTTTGGCACCCATGTGTAACAACTTTTGAACACAAGCCACTCGTTATCCTCTTTGCTCGTTTGTCCCTTTTCTCGTTATCGTATTCCGGTATCCCCGTGACTGAATCACAATGCGTCTGGCCAGACTATAATGGATACCGTCATACCGAGTGGGCCCGAAGTGAATATCTTCTTCATCGTGAAGGAGCAAATCCCATTCTTGAACTATCACAGTCACTAGCCACACCATCTGACATACCCAGAACTTATTTTACTACTTGCCATTTACGGGAGGATTCATCTAAGAACCAAAGCATGTCTTCCTGTGTGAAGCAACTCGATACTCTCATGGTCTAAGGAATTACGTATATGATAACATTTCATGATATGACTTATAACGTAGTTACGATGTGATCTCTAAGTATATCATTCAATACTGGGGTCGGTTCAACATCATTGTTCTTCTAACAATATGTTCCCATTGCTACTGACATCCTTGTTACAAGAACAATGTCCACGATTAAGAAAACGTAATCATCAGTTAGCACATGAGCTGGTCTTAGAGGCTAAACCAGGAACTCTTGGTGTTTACATTTCCACACATGCAAATGAGTTTTCTTCTGAATCTCACAGTCAGGGTCATTGCAATTATAGCACAGAAATATAAACATTAATTACGAACGTGGAAATATATATATAATAACATTTTATTATTGCCTCTAGGGCATATTTCCAACAGTCTCCCACTTGCACTAGAGTCAATAATATTGTCAGTGCTTGAGCACTTTACACCTATGGCATACCGGTGTAATAAATGCCTCATTTGTGGTATAGACCTCATCTTCGGATCTGACGTTTCAGGCCCGTTTGTATCTTGCATATCTTCGCGTTTTCACGCTATCATAAAATTCACTAATTTTATCAGTTTAGCTTTGTAAATGTTTGAATCATTTGGTAGGACCTTGGTTCCTTAGAATAAGTCATGAAATCATTCATCAATGTTCCATGAGCTTCAAGCATCTAGGAAACCATACCATGTTCATAAATGAACTGATGATTCAAAATACCCTCCCTTGTTACTTCTTTAAGCAACAATATACTTAGCCTCTGTTATAGAATTTGCCACAGTATCTAACTTTAACACAGTTCCTTCATACTGTGCCACCCTTATGTGTGAAACACATAATCCCAATTAAAATCGAAAATCGATCGGAGTAAGTATGAAGACTGAATTGGTGTAACTGTTTACATCAAAATTCAGCTGGTGTAACTTGTTACAACGAGCTCTTCATTATCTCCATTTTCCGAGAAACATATCTTATCTATCATAAGTTTAACTTTTCACTGTTTGTCCAATGATCAACATATTGATCACTTTTGGTATCTTGCTCATAACCTTTTGAAGCACTGGACATATCTGGTCGTTTTACATATTATGGTGTACATGATTAATCCAAACACACGGGTGAGTGGAATTCAATTCACGTGTTTTTGCTTATCTGTGTTCATCAACACCGATTTCTGCAAACAACTTTTCACCACGACTTCGGCAAGAACATGTTTCTTGGCATTTCATACTAAACTACTTTAGTATCATGTCAATATGTAGTGTTGGCTTTAGCATGATCAGGCACTTACTATCTTCATAGATCACTATGCTCAATACTAATGCTATATCAGCCCAAGTTCTTCAACTGAAAACTATTTCCAATGAAGTCCTTATTCGTGTCAAGAAATTTATATCATTTCTAATCAACAATATGTCATCTACATAAGGTTTTAGAAATATTATTCAGCTCCCACTTACTTTCTTGAATATTCAAGCATCTTCGTTATTCCTGATGAAAACAAACTCTTTTGGCAATTTCATCACAACGAAAATTCCAACTCCATTATGCTAGCTCCAGTCCATCACTGGATATCCAAGGCTTGCATCTATTTTAGCATCCTTTGAATCGACAAAATATTCCGGTCGTATCACGTATACGTCCTTTGTTATATTTGTTTTGACGTTCATTCTACCATATCCTATAAATGAGATATGTAGTAATTGCTAGTATAATCCGAACTGACTAAAGCATTTCTACGGTCGACACTATTTCGCCGTAGTCAACCTTTGAACTTGCTAGAAAACAATTTTCCAACGAGTTGAGCTTTATGGATAAAACAATTTCATCCGAATCAATTATAGATCCATATATATATTCTTCAGACTTTTAGTCTTTCCGAGGGTCTACCAAGTTCAAAACTTGACTTACTTCCATGGATACTATCTCGGATTATTTGGCATTTAGCCAAATCCCGGAGTCAGGGCCCATCAACGCTTCTTTGTATATCACAGGTTTATCATTGTCGAACAAAAATATCTCGTTTTACATATCATGAATGTTTGTACGAGTTTTCTCTAACCTGTGTGGTTCAGCAGTGCACTTATTTCAAGATTCAACAATCTTTAACAAGTTGCACTGTCCTCCCACTCACTATTTTGCAAGAAACCATTTTCTTCAAAACACATTGTTCTTAACAGCAATCAGTTTTGCTTTTGTGTAGTGATAGAGGAATACCAAAACTTTTTGGCATAACCTTAACAAACTAGCACTTATCTGATTTGGGGTTTTGAGTATGTCAAACATATGCCTCATATACCCAAATTTTAAGAAAAGGCAACATGGTTTTAACAGTCCATACCACATCTAATATGGTGTCATTTCAACAGATTTGATGATGCTCTTTTCAGTGTAAAAGCCGTAGTCACTAACGCATAACTTTAATAAGTATAATGGCAAATTGATAAACGTCATATTTGATCTTACCGTGTCATACATGGCTTGATCTGTCGAACACTTTACTCATAGTGGTGTTCCGGGAGACGCAAGTTATGACACTTCTTCACAACTCATTAGACGTTCGCTAAACTTGTAACTCAAATATTACTTTCTACAATCTAATTTGCAGAAGCTTTATTTTCTTGTTACAATGAATTTCTATTTCACTCTAAAATTCCTTGAACATTTCAAAGATTTCAGACGTATGTCTCTATTGAACAGATATCCACATATCTACTTCAACTCATGAGTGAAGATAGGGAATCCACTGCACACAACTACACTTATTGGACTACACACATCATCATGTATGATTACTAATGGTTTAGTTGCCCGTTCATGTATGGCCTATCAACGGTGTTTTAGTCACATTACTTCGAGACAAAGATCGCAAGCGTCAAGTGATTCATAATCATATGACTCGAAAGTCCATCACTTATGGAAATTCTTCATGCATGTTATGTCACTTGTGATAAACGGCAGTGCCACATCTATGTGGTATTTCTGTCAGTCTTGCGACGTTTAGCGTCAGTGTTATGGATGTTTAGTATTATTATCAAGATTCATAACATACAACCTATTCATAATGGAAGTATGGCCTTTACATTATTCATAGCTTTGAACAACTCTCTTGCAACAAACATGATTCAAAATGATGTTTTGTAACAAGGCTAAAGTGTAGTAACAATTTACTCAACTCTAAAATGAATTATGAAGATAATCATAGAGTCAACACACGGTATAGTAAACCTTTTACCGTGTTCCCGAGCGTGTCAAAACTCATCATTAGCTAGTCATAAAAGCCATAGTATTTCTTGCATCGAGTTGCAACAATATGCAATTGAAGTGATATTCTAGTGATCAACAGTTTAATCACAATATACAAGAATTAAGATTAACCGCTTAATCATGATTCCCAAGAATTACATCTTTTGACCAGCAATGAATTCATCTATAACTCCGTATGAATTTCATTTCTGAGCTGGTTATTCCAGTCTTCTTTCGTTTTGCCTTTATACGTATCATAGTTCTATTTCCAATGTCACTCCTACTCACAGAAGATCACACATGATCAAGGGTGGCGCAGGCCATGGACTTTCCGGCGTGTAAGTCTTACTAACACGCTATGGAACTTCCTTTCCCTTAATCCTCATCATCATATGATCATTGTTCTTCTGGATCCCACACTTATCAGTTTTGTTTAGAGCACAATGAACATTTTCACTAATGCTTACAATCATACATTGTACTAGATATCTTATATCCAACATTAATTGTCTTACTACTGAAAACTTATTTTTCAGTTCCATGAATATAACATAACTATCCCAAACTTTTCGAAGTTCGGGTTTCATGGTGGTGAAGACAATGCACTTAGCTGTCGTGGAATTCTAGCATTTTGGATTATGGACATAAGTCACATCATCCATAGCATCAGCGGGAGAGCATCAAAAAATTTGCGATAGGACAAGCTCCTTCTCAACACTATTGAGGATAGTCCTCACAATACGGTACCAATCGTAAAGTTTTTACCAGATAAAATAGTTAATCAAAATCAATTGGGAAGGTGGTAACGCGAGCCATTATTCTACAACGATAATGCAAATACTAAGACTTTGTTCATAATTAAGTTGCACTTGTGATTAATCAATTTAATTACTTAGTGCGCTCCCACTCAGATCAATATCTCTCGTAATTGATGCTGGAGTGATTACAGATCCAGCCCAATCGTCCGCCATTGATGTGACATCACTGATGACTTAGACTGGACCGGTAGGCCAACTTGCCAATCACGCCAAAGGTGATTCTTGTTCATCTTTCGATGGGCGTGTTCCGGTAGCAAACTTTTATCCAAACCGTCAAGATAAACAAGTGTAATGTGCTGTGTGTTCTTTTAACACACCCGTCTTTTATGCGTCACACCGTGTGCACCCATGTGACATGACCTGCTCCGATGTGAAACATAGTATAGACGGTGCTACAGTTGGAAGAACACTATCAACTTGATATTGTTTTGCGAGAGATCACCCTAATAAAATACGACTACCGCGCATCAAACAAGGGTGCAACAAAGGGATAAACTTCACAGGCAGTTCATAAAATTATGTGATATAGTATAGCCCTTTGCTTCGTGAAGTCTTCATTGTCTTCACGTCGTCGTGGTTGAAGTCACCGTGTCCACCAACTTTGTCCTTGGCGCCGGGAACATCACCACGGCTTCCGGCATGTGCGTCGGGGTCCACCTCCGCATCGTAGATCATCACCTTTGCATCTATCTATTTCTTTGCCTCGAGCTAATAAACAGTTCTGGCACGCAGGCCATAATTAAGTGACAATCATATGACTCCAGTCATCATGCCGTACCACGACACGCAGGTCGCGAATAAATATTACATAATATAGCATCTCATACAAACACATTGCAAATCTTGAAGGCTATACCACATCACATGCATACTCTGCAAAAACGAGTTAGATCGCCATCTACACGGGTTGTTGCAACTTTTATCGTGGTTGTTAAGCAGGTTTACAAGGCAAACGAGAAACCCTAGACAAAACAAAAACACGATACTTCTTTTGTTGCTAGTTTAACATACGGGGTGCGTGTAGCAACTAATGCCACAAGCCAAACTTCGTTAAACGCGTGACCCCCGTGTGGATTTGAGTTCATAAAATCCACAAGCCCGTTCATGTAAAATTTTCTATAGCAAGACTAGGATGAGATCCAAGGAATTTGATGTAGTCCATTATCAAGGCAACCAGCATACTAAGAGCAGCATAGAGGGATCATGGCAAAACTCAAACCTTGTAGCAAAATCACATCATGCCGTCGAGCAAAGAAAAGATCACACGATAGGGAAGCAAACAAGAAAATCAATGCCTCATATCAACATATGATCTACCTAAACATGCATCTAATCAAGGATCGCTCATGATACCACTGTTGGGAAACGTAGTAGAAAACAAAAAATTTCGGCCTACGAATCAAGAACCCAAGATCATCCAAGAAGATTGCATACAAGGTTTTAGGTCATGGCTCACCAACCGATGTAGTGGAAGTAGAGTTGGTGAATCTCGTGGATGTAGTGGAAGTAGATCTCGCAAGTTCTCCCACGAACAGTCCCTCGATCAATCCCACGAACAAGTCCCGCGATCTAGTCCCACGGACAAGTCCCATGAACAAGCTCCTCGAAGAAGGGTCGAAGGTACGACCCCTCCATTAGTATCCACACATCCCGTAGCAGCAATCCAGCAGCGCTCCGCCGTCCAGAGATGAACGCCACCGAGAAAACTAGAGGGAGAAAACCCTAACGGATTCCGATCTAGAACATCGTCTAAACCGGGGTCTAAAAGTGGAGCAACGGGGTTTAGAGGAGGGAGGGTGGCGCATAGACCTTGGGGACAAGTTGTGCTGCGCCCCCCACCCCTCCCCCACATTATACAGGTGGCCAAGAGGCCCTTGGGGCGCAATAAGGGGGGTGGGGAGTCCAACTTGGACTCCCAAACCTCCCAAACCTTCCCACCGGAAACCTGCCATATTGGAGAGTTGGACTTTCCACCTGGAGGGGGATTCCTTCCCCTTGGTGCGCCCCCCACCCCTTGGCCGGCCAGGGCAGCCTAGGTGGCTTGCCCCCCAAGGCTAGGGGCGCAGGGGAGTAGGTGGTACTGCCCGGAACCTTCCGGAACCTTCCATGACCTTCTAGAAGCTTCCAGGACCTTCCGGGACATACCGGGACCGTTTCGGGACATTCCGGACACTTCTGGAGCACTTCCAGGACCTTCCGAAACCGTTCTCGGACGTTCCGGAGCCATCCGGATAGTTTCCAAGACCATCCGAGTTACAGTTTAAGCCACCCGATGACCGCGAAGGTTGTCGGGACGCCCAGCGATTATCCGGAAACTATTCCGGTTGATCCAGGACTTCCCCAGTACCATTCTCATATGTTCCGGAACCACCTGGGACTACTCCAGAGAGATCCGGACATAACCTTAAATACCCAGAACTACTTCTGGTGCCCTTATGAACAATTCCATAAATCTCCGGAACTACTTCCGGTACCCGTATGAACTATTCTGCTTTGCTTCCACTAAACCTTCTACCATACTAGTATTCTAACAGACTACTGCTCGTTAAGTGTGTGACCCAATAGGTTCGGTATAATGCGGACATGACTCAGAACATCTTCCGGACATAGGTCAACAGCCTTTTGTCAATAGCCAATAATCAACAGCGGAGCCATGGACACCCATGTTGACTCCCGCACATACACGAAGAAACTTCGAGTGAACCATTATGTTTAGTCATGTACCATTCCCTTTGCTTCGCGATATATGACAAAGTTAGAGGAGAGAAGTTTGGCACCCATGTGTAACAACTTTTGAACACAAGCCACTCGTTATCCTCTTTGCTCGTTTGTCCCTTTTCTCGTTATCGTATTCCGGTATCCCCGTGACTGAATCACAATGCGTCTGGCCAGACTATAATGGATACCGTCATACCGAGTGGGCCCGAAGTGAATATCTTCTTCATCGTGAAGGAGCAAATCCCATTCTTGAACTATCACAGTCACTAGCCACACCATCTGACATACCCAGAACTTATTTTACTACTTGCCATTTACGGGAGGATTCATCTAAGAACCAAAGCATGTCTTCCTGTGTGAAGCAACTCGATACTCTCATGGTCTAAGGAATTACGTATATGATAACATTTCATGATATTACTTATAACGTAGTTACGATGTGATCTCTAAGTATATCATTCAATACTGGGGTCGGTTCAACATCATTGTTCTGCTAACAATATGTTCCCATTGCTACTGACATCCTTGTTACAAGAACAATGTCCATGATTAAGAAAACGTAATCATCAGTTAGCACATGAGCTGGTCTTAGAGGCTAAACCAGGAACTCTTGGTGTTTACATTTCCACACATGCAAATGAGTTTTCTTCTGAATCTCACAGTCAGGGTCATTGCAATTATAGCACAGAAATATAAACATTAATTACGAACGTGGAAATATATATATATAATAACATTTTATTATTGCCTCTAGGGCATATTTCCAACAGGCTGGCGCCTAGGCGGAGGAGGGAGGCGGTGGCCTCGAGCACGGGCTCGGCCCCGTCCATGGCGCTGCTCCTCCTACACAGAGAGAAAAAAGAGAGGGTGCGGGGGAAGGAGAGGAGGGAGAAGAAGGAAGAGGGGGAGAGGAGGAAGGAGAGGGAGGCCGGAGGCGCTCCAGCTTGCCTGCGGCGAGCCCGCGGTGGAGGCGGCGGAGGAGCACTTTGAGGAGAGGAGGGAGGTTGGTGGAGGAGGTTGGGGCTGACGTTGCAGTCCCAGGGCCGTCGGATCTGATGATCTGACGGTCCAAAACCCGTTGGGAAAATTCCAGATCTTAGGAGTTAGGTTTTGTGCAAAAATTAGGGATATTTTCCAGATCTGGGGGCTGGTGGCTGCCTATGGGCTTAGGGGGAACCCTAAGTGGTGGGGTGGCCTCTATATAGGGCAGGTTGGCTGGCAGTTTGCAAAAACATCCTGGGTTTTTCTCTCGCGCGTGCGGTGCTCACGTTTCTGACTGCCGGGGGTCCGCAGGACCTCCGATTCGGGTAAAACTTCGAAATGCGCGATCAGCGCGTCGAGCCGGCGGCGTTCATCTCGCGTTGGAACCGTTCCGAGAACACTTTCCGACGCACTATAAAAATATCTCGTTTAATTATTAAACCGGGTTTTTCGTTCCGTTGGCTGCGGCTGGTCTCGTGCGGTTTTCGCGACGGTGATTGGGTGAAACCCGGTGTCGCAAAAGTCGAGTGTCAGGGTGGCAAGGGTCGGTCTCCGTCCGGTACGAAATAAGAGGGGGGGGGGGGGAATAATCGCCGATCGATAAATCGGGGATACAAACACCGCAAATAATTCAGACAATCAAACAATTCACACCGAAAACAAAAATTTTTATTTTTGTGAAGTCTGGGCTGTTACAATACAACACCACCAACAAGGGATCTCGTCCCGAGATCCAGGACGATCCAGGGGATAGGGGAAGGGGGGAAAAAGAGTCGACAATCTTCAACACCACCAACAAGGGACTCTGCTCCATGTCGACGACGAACTTTTGTCGAGATAAATTCCGCAGAGAGATGGCGACGTCGAAAAAAGAAACCATCAGGTGATCAAGAGGAAGAATGACAATTCAAAGCGACGATCAAGGGAAGCATTCTCACTGAAATCGTGAGGATACTTGGCAAGGGAACTGAAGTGAACAGAAGACCAAGGTGTTTACCCAGAGTCGGAAGAACTAAAGGTACTACAGGATTTCCCAAACCTGAGCTCGGAATCGAGACAATACGATGCAAGCAAGGCCTTGTAACGGTTCCGAAACTGCACACACTCGAGATCCTAAAGTTTGAAAGGGGATAAGGCAAGAATTAAAACTCTTACGCCACTTGTCCTGACCAGAGCAAGGGTAAGGAGGAAAAAGAATCCTACTCTCCGATAACTAACTTAATAACTACAAAATAGTTTTTGTCTAGACTCGACTTCGGCCAGAAAAGGGATCCTACGGTCGGTAAGGCTCTGATACCAAGTTGTAAGGCCCGATATGCGGTACTGTTCCAAATCTAGATGTTTCCATCCAGATCCGGGGACGAAGCACATATCGGTTCCACCGTGACATATGACGAAGTCAAATGCCCCGGATTTCCAATATGATATCACAACATTACAGATACAAGGATATAATATCTCATACAATCGGCATACAACTGCCTCAAATACAATACAACAACGGAAGGTACATGTCTGAGTACAGACTACAAGCAAATGCCTAGTGGCAAAGAGAAAAACATCGATTCCCATAACCACACGGGTCCAGGCCCTCCGCCGGGATCCTCCTAACTAGACGTCGTCGAGCCTCCACGTGAAACGTCGATCATCGTACCTGTTGTCGATCAAGAACCCTGAAAAGAGTTTGGGGGTAGTATCATGAGTACAGAAGTACTCAGCATCCAACTGTAGTGGTCATCTGACCGAGCAAGGACTTCATCACCCGTCATTCTAGGACAACTAGTAGTTTACGGTAAGGATGGGATACGTGGTGAGGTTTCTGCCACACTAGTATTTATGAAGTGGCTAATGATCTAGAGAGTAAGGTAAGAAGTCAAGCATTCGATGAGGAATCGCCTCCAACAAGTCTTGCTATCAACTACTTCGCAAACATAACACCTATCCTATCCTTGTCCTCCTTTTCGCATCCCGACGAAGAAGAAGCAGTCAAGGCACACACACCCGTTGATCAAGTTGTATTAAGATTATCTCAGTTGTTGTTGTCTATGAACAAGGAGTAGGTCTCAAGTCGTCCATAACCGTGGACACGTCTTCTCGAAAAGATTTAACCCTGCAGGGGTGTACCAACTACCCATTATAAGGCTTCGCACGCACGTCCATCTCTCTCAGTTGCTACCCATCATAGGCAACCATTTTATGATTTAGTTCCAAGAGATCCGAAACGACAGGTCCCTCTAACTAACAACGAACAAATCCGGGTGGCCCTCGGGGAGTCGACACCCAACATAAAAGCCGGCCACGCTCTCGGATCGGACTCTTCCGTATGGCCAAGGTCGGGGTTAGTCTCACCTACATAACAGGGGACTTCCCGAGCTCACCAGTGTGGACCGGCAAAGGAACTCTGTCTCTGCTGGCCCGAGTTGTTTTAAAACCACTGGCTCCAGACCAGTAACGCACACGGTTTCAAATGGTAAATCAGCTTGGGCCACCTCTAGAAATGTTTGAAGCTAGGTAGGTAAGAAAACGGGACCCCATAGCATCCCACATGCGGTTAGGCACGCTTAGTCTTAAAACCAATACCCGGAACTCGGATCCTAGGTGACTCGAATGGAACAAAGCGTCGGGGCGGGATAGCATAGACCTTCCATCCTTCGTCGAATATAGTCAACATTATAATAATCATATCATCAACAACAATAATAATAATGTGATAGCCCAAACCAAGGAGTAACAGGGTAAGATCGTAGTATCCTAAGCGTGCATACTAAGCAGGGGCTGAGCAACGAGCAATAGTAACATAGCAGTACAAGGTTTGCTGGGAGGGGACATGGCTGTATCGGTTTGAAAGAGACTGTAAGCATGTGGTAGGATCAAACATCGAACCTAACCTAGACTAGCATGCAAACCACTGGTTGAAATAGAATGGATCATAAGTAATGTATAGTCCTTGCTTGTTGATAAGTCGGGTTCCGAAGGTGTAGTTGATCGCAAGCTCGCATCGTCTACGAAGGTACCCGCGGGAGCACACACGAAGTAAACACTGGAAAGCAATCAAAAGTGCACCACTATTAATACGGAGCAATACAAGATCAAAGAGACAACACAAGGCATGGCAACGCGATACGGATCTATCGTCGAGAATGGTTACTAACAGTTTAAGTGGGGTATCGGTCACACACGACGAATACCGCACGTTTATGGTGGTTCAAGTTGCTTAGCTACAGTTGATCAACCAACGGTTATTAACATGGCAAGTCAAGCAAGCATGGCATAGCACACAAACATGTCAAGAGGTGAAGCACAAAGTAAACTATCTATGCTAGTGAATTTAAGTGAGGCACAACCTAGACATGGCATAACACTAAGTGCCGCACGACAATTAAAAGATTTGGTACTGTTCTGTCCTAAACCATATTTTAGGTTGGTTAACAACAGAAAACAATAGCATAAACACAAAGTACATGAAAAACTAATCAAGTTACATATAAAGAACACCCCAAACGGAGTTACGGTGAAAAAGATACAAGCAAAACAAGTTACGGGCACAATCTGCCAACATCACGAAGCACACTTTAGAGCAATGCACAAACAGGATAATCAATGCAAACATGCTCACAAATGATATTGAACTAAATTAGACATGACAAGGAAGGCATGGCAAAAAGAATCATGCAAAAAGGCATCATAGATCAAAAGATATTAAACAAACAACATGGCATCGGAACGTTACAAACTTAGAGAAAAACAGAGGTGGCTGTCGTAAACAACAGCATAGCAAATTTGGAGCTCAATAACTATAGGACCAGGAATGCTAACATGAATAAGCAATACATGTAATGAAAGTAGACATGATGCTTAACAATATGCAATTGGAATCACTCAAATCCGATAAATGGTCGCGACACACTCGTCGACCGAAGTTGCAACAAAATAACAGTTCAGCACAGCAACACATTAAAATCAGGATAGCTACTTTGGAGAAAGATTTAATATAGCTAAAGCACCCAAACATGACAAGTTAAAGCATGGAAAAGAAGTACACATGATGCTTAACACATAGGAAAAAGAATAAATGCAATAGGCCTCATGGATGTGTCACAATCATCATGCAAAGTTGCAATAAAATAATAACAGCAGCACTTAACAAGAAATAATAGCATTTAACGTCATGATGCCCACTTCAACGCAGAATTAAACTATCTAGACAGCCTCAAACGGAAAAACTTTCTACATACGAACGCTAGAGCACGCAAAACTGAGCAACTTTCTTTTTGGAGGCACGTTCATCGGAGCTACGGATCTAGTGTTGTTCGCGGTCCAAAAACAGATACGAAGTAATTGTTATCAAGACTTAGCAATTTTCACAGGCAGCAGAAAAAAGATAAATAACAAAAAAAAAGAAAAAGGGGCTGGCGGCCTCACCCATGGGCCAGGCCCATCTGGCCAGGGGGGCGCCTGGCTGGGCTCTGAGAAGGTTGGCGGCCTTCTGGGCCTGCAGGCCGTGCTGGGCAGGCCGACCCATGGCCACGGTGGCAGGCACGGGAGGCGCTGGAGGCCTCGGCCTCGCCCATGAGCGCGGCGGCGGACCTGCCGGCGGCCGGCTCCAGCGAGGGCGGCGGAGGAGGTGGCGCAGGCGAAGGGGCGCGGCGGCCCTGGCGGCGGAGGGGGCCGGCGTGGGGCCGGTGGCTGGCGCCTAGGCGGAGGAGGGAGGCGGTGGCCTCGAGCACGGGCTCGGCCCCGTCCATGGCGCTGCTCCTCCTACACAGAGAGAAAAGAGAGAGGGTGAGGGGGAAGGAGAGGAGGGAGAAGAAGGAAGAGGGGGAGAGGAGGAAGGAGAGGGAGGCCGGCGGCGCTCCAGCTTACCTGCGGCGAGCCCGCGGTGGAGGCGGCGGCGGCGCACTTTGACGAGAGGAGGGAGGTTGGTGGAGGAGGTTGGGGCTGACTTGGCAGTCCCAGGGTCGTCGGATCTGATGATCTGACGGTCCAGAACCCATTGGGCAAATTCCAGATCTGAGGAGCTAGGTTTTGTGCGAAAATTAGTGATATTTTCCAGATCTGGGAGCTGGTGGCTGCCTATGGGCTTAGGGGGAACCCTAAGTGGTGGGGTGGCCTCTATATAGGGCAGGTTGGCTGGCAGTTTGCAAAAACATCCCGGGTTTTTCTCTCGCGCGCGCGGTGCTCACGTTTCTGACCGTCGGGGGTCCGCAGGACCTCCGATTCGGGTAAAACTTTAAACTGCGCGATCAGCGCGTCGAGCCGGCGGCGTTCATCTCGCGCTGGAACCGTTCCGAGAACACTTTCCGGTGCACTATAAAAATATCCCGTTTAATTATTAAACGGGGTTTTTCGTACCGTTGGCTGCGGCTGGTCTCGTGCGGTTTTCGCGACGGTGATTGGGTGAAACCCGGTGTCGCAAAAGTCGAGTGTCAGGGTGGCAAGGGTCGGTCTCCGTCCGATACGAGATAAGAGGGGGGGGGGAATAATCGCCGATCGATAAATCGGGGATACAAACACCGCAAATAATTCAGACAATCAAACAATTCACACCGAAAACAAATTTTTTTAATTTTTTTGAAATCTGGGCTGTTACAATACAACACCACCAACAAGGGATCTCGTCCCGAGATCCAGGACGATCCAGGGGATAGGGGAAGGGGGGAAAAAAGAGTCGACAATCTTCAACACCACCAACAAGGGACTCTGCTCCATGTCGACGACGAACTTTTGTCGAGATAAATTCCGTAGAGAGATGGCGACGTCGAAAAACGAAACCATCAGGTGATCAAGAGGAAGAACGACAATTCAAAGCGACGATCAAGGGAAGCATTATCACTGAAATCGTGAGGATACTCGGCAAGGGAACTGAAGTCAACAGAAGACCAAGATGTTTACCCAGAGTCGGAAGAACTAAAGGTACTACAGGATTTCCCAAACCTGACCTCGGAATCGAGACAATACGCTGCAAGCAAGGCCTTGTAACGGTTCCGAAACTGCACACACTCGAGATCCTAAAGTTTGAAAGGGGATAAGGCAATAATTAAAACTCTTACGCCACTTGTCCTGACCAGAGCAAGGGTAAGGAGGAAAAACTACTCTCCGATAACTAACTTAATAACTACAAAATAGTTTTTGTCTAGACTCGACTTCGGCCAGAAAAGGGATCCTACGGTCGGTAAGGCTCTGATACCAAGTTCTAAGGCCCGATATGCGGTACTGTTCCAAATCTAGATGTTTCCATCCAGATCCGGGGACGAAGCACATATCGGTTCCACCGTGACATATGACGAAGTCATATGCCCCGGATTTCCAACATGATATCACAACATTACAGATACAAGGATATAACATCTCATACAATCGGCATACAACTGCCTCAAATACAATACAACAACGGAAGGTACATGTCTGAGTACAGACTACAAGAAAATGCCTAGTGGCAAAGAGAAAAACATCGATTCCCATAACCACACGGGTCCAGGCTCTCCGCCGGGATCCGCCTAACTAGTCGTCGTCGAGCCTCCACGTGAAACGTCGATCACCATACCTGTTGTCGATCAAGAACCCTGAAAAGAGTTTGGGGGTAGTATCATGAGTACAGAAGTACTCAGCATCCAACTGTAGTGGTCATCTGACCCAGCAAGGATTTCATCACTCGTCATTCTAGGACAATTAGTAGTTTACGGTAAGGATGGGGTACGTGGTGAGGTTGCTGCCGCACTAGCATTTATGAAGGGGCTAATGATCTAGAGAGTAAGGTAAGAAGTCAAGCATTCGATGAGGAATCGCCTCCAACAAGTCTTGCTATCAACTACTTCGCAAACATAACACCTATCCTATCCTTGTCCTCCTCTTCGTGTAGCGACCCGGTCCCGAAGGGAACGAAGTCTACTGTGCTTCTGTGCTATCCCTGGATCAGTATGCTAGCACACACAGGTACTCGATGAAATACCATAGTATCACATGTCATAAATTAACGTAAATACATGGTATTTATTACCTTACAGCCCTTGGGCTAGAATACACAGTAGAACAATCAATATACAAGTGGAGTCCCATCAACGCCAACGGCAAAGTTGAGTGTAGACTTCACGACCCTATATCGTATCACTTACTCGTCGTATATAATCCTGCAACACCGAAGGTTACAGCCCGACAACGGGTCAGTACATTTGAATGTACGGCAAATCATAACCCAGAAAGAAGTAAAATTTCCTACAATACATGCAATTTGGCTGGTGGAGCTTCTACATTTATTTTTGCAAAAAGCTAATTTTCCCTATAGAATAATAATAACTAAGTTCTACAATAGCATACGATTGAGATGGGAACCCCCACTCAATCTATCCCAAAGTGATTAAACCAATCAGTTAATTAAAGATGATGAGACAAATCAATACTTCCACAACTAGTTGCTCAATTTGTCCATAACCGGGGACACGGCTAATCGATTAGTTTTACACTCTGCAGAGGTTTGTGCACTTTTCCCCACAAGACTCGATCACCTCCTTTGTAGTTTGTCACACTGCATGGTGTATGACAACCGGAAGATCGAGACATGGTCTTTCAGAAGAGTTTCCCTTACTCCGGTAGCACCCATCCCACCTACTCACATCTACTTTCGTAGCGCTACCTAGTAAGAGTCCCTACAACTGATCAACCAAGCCAGAGCCCATAGTAGCTTGTGGCTGCACACGTAAGCTTCTAGGTATGTCAATACAAACAGTCCCTTTGAGCCTGGGTGGCTTTCCGCAGTCATCACTGGCCACCTCCAGGATGCTCGCAACCATCCCACCCAGGTAGTTCATTAACTTTATCTTGGTCCTAATTACTACTTTATCACTCATACCTCATAATGATTCACTTCCCAATCCACGTCTACTTAGCATAGCAATATCATAGTATACGATGGTGACGAAGATGTAAGGATCAGACCTACCTCAATGAACTACTGGGTGTAATAGCATAGTACAACCTATCATGCAATCTAAAGAAGAAGAACTAATGCATTGAAAACATAGGTAATAGGGAATATGATCAAAAGATATGACTTGCCTTGAATCTTGATGAAGTTATTCGCGCACATAATTCCGACAATTCTACTCGTCACACTCCGAGCAATCTATCGTCAACGAAAGAACTCAATAAGCAATCCCACCACAAGGACAAAACATAAGATCAACAAAACAATCACTAAAGTTTTAGCAACAAAACAAAAAGGTTTTGAAGTGCAAAGGTGTGGATGTGCCGAAGGTGATCGGTGGAACGTGAACTCGAGAGATTCAAAGGATAAAGAGTTGTCGATACAAGAGTATGATCAAGGCATTATGAAATCAAAGTAAAGATCATAGCAATATGAATGGTATGTCGATATTGCCGATAAGATGTCTCATAGGATCCAATATGCAAAAAGAATCACGTGAAACGGAATACTACAACGCAGGTCATAGCAATTGAAATATGGAATTGAATTTGAAATTGAACAGATCAATAAACTTGTGAATTTTTGTGCACACATGATATAAACAGAAAGTACATGGAACGAGTGATCCAACGCAAAAAGAATCACTCGATTTGGATCAAAGGTATAAAAGATACGGCCACCGGAATTTGAATTTGAATTTGAAATAACTTCAAATTCAAAAGTGTGCAAAGTGTGCAAAACTTTATACCATGCTAAAGTACAGAACAACACGAACGCGTTGCAAAAAGTTTCACCTCGTTCTGACTTACGGTGTAGAAGATATCGCGGCTACGGTGCCGGGGGGTTTTCTGCCAACAGGGACTCGTCTGTAAATAAAATTCTTCCGAAAAAGCAATCGGGTCCTCAGTTTCAGATCTGGCCGGAATTTGATCCGGTGATGCTCCGGCGAGGGCAGCACGTGCTCCGGCGAGGTCCGGCGTGGAGGAGGCGGCAGTGGGCGTCGGGGGCGGCCTCGGGCGCGGCATGGGGAGGGGCGGCGGCGGCCGGTGCCGTCGGGGTGGCGCGGCCCGGCTGGCCGTGGAGCGGCGCGGCTCCGGCTGGCCGCGGTTCCGGCGACGGCGAGCCCGACGGCTGGCCGCGGGGTCGGGCGGCCGCGGTGGAGGAAGAGGCGGCGAGGGGCGGCGGCACAGGAGGCGGCGCGGCGAGGCGCGGCGACCTGCGCGACGGCGGCGGTGGACGGCCTCCGGCGAGGTGGCAACCGGGGCGGCGCGGCGCGAGGAGGAGCTCGGCGGCGGCGGGCTGACGGGCGGGGCCCGGCGGCGGCGGCGGCCCGCGGGTCCCGCCGGCTAGGGTTTCCAAAATAAAAGTAAAAAGGAAAAAGAAAATAAAAAAGGAAAATCTGGACTTCTATTTATAAGCAGAAAAAAAAAACGAACTGTGTCCGAAACGGACTCTAATGCGCTCGCATGCGAAAAAGGCTATTGGGCCGGTAGCCCGGATTTTTTCTTTTTAACTAAAAACCGTAACTACAAACAAGAAAATAAAAATAACCGTAACTCCGAAAAATATGAAATAAAATTCTAAATTCATCAAATAATACAAAAAAAATTATAAAATGAAAATATTTTCCAAAAAGGAAAATAAAAATAAAAACATTTTCTAAATACTTTATTTAAATATAAAATACTTTTCATAAATCAAATAAAATCCAATAAACCTTTTAAAATATTTTTATTTGGTCAAAAACATTGACCAACCATTTCTAAATAATAAAATATAAATTTTAAAATTGTTAACTCAATAAATAATTTGGTAAACTAAAATATCCCTTTGAAATACTTTTTCAACCCTTTTAAAATATTTTTATAAATCATTTCCATGAAATAAAAACTCTCTTAGCATTAAAAAATCTCCAAATTAATTTTAGAGTTATTTATAATACTAAAAATAAATTTTAAAAACTTTAAACTAGTATTCTAAATATTTCCAACTTTATTTAAAAAGGGGATAAGTCATTTTATATCCTCTCAAATGAATTTTCCTTTAGTTGCGAAATATTTTGAATAATCAAAAAGAATTCCAATAAAGATTTAAAACATTTTCCAAACTTTTAAAAATGTTGAAGGAGTCATATTACCTTCTTTCATTTTATTTTTTTTGTTTTGTTTTTTAAATAATAAATTCCAAAAACACCAACGGTGAATATTAGGGAAAGTCATGTTATTCCTTCTCTATTTAATATTCAACAAACTCCAAAAGTTTTAACTCCCAGAGAATATCAAACACATCAAGCAAACAATCATTATCTATTTAATTTATTAACATTCCAAAATTCGGAGAATTTTAGGATGTTACACACTACCACCCTTAAAAGGAATCTCGTCCTTGAGATTCGAAAAGGCTAGAAAGAGAAAAGTTAGGGTTCGGGTCTTCATGACAGTCATTCGCTCCTCCGACGGTCCAGGGTGCTACCACCCTTAAAAGGAATGCGACTTAGTCTTCAAAAGCTTGCTCCCTTAGCGAGCTCCTCACACATAATCTTCATACTCCGTTGGGGTATTGAATTCTTCATCACAAGTGTGGGCTTCAAGTATCTTAATCCATCGATGACATTTTTTGTAAGGATTTCACCTTCGGTCTTCGAGGTTTCACGAATTCCTCCTTTGAGGTTTCCATTCCTTAGCAAGAGAGTGGTCTTCCAAGTACTAAGACTTCATGGCTGACAGCTCAGACGCCCATATTAAGCAACTATCGATTTTCTCATGGTGGTCAACAAGAATATTATTGCGGGATACCTGCAGCAAATGGTCTTGGTCCATAATCACCGTATAACACAAACGGTGCACTTCTGCTGGGGTCACACATCGTACCATTCTATGGTTCAGGATTTAACATCGTCGTCTCTCAAACATGGGTAAGTCACTCCAGATTTACTATCCCGCATAGCAAGAGCAAATAATAAGAGTAGTCGTCATGGTGATCAATCCATTCAGCACCCAAATCATTTCCTTGTACATGGTCTAGTGAATCTCGCAATCTAACACTCGGTCATCCTCACAAGCATTGCAGAAGTCCTCCTTATCTTGAACTGGGTTCAGATAAGTCCATGGTTCTGCAAGACAAACAAAAGATCTATCGTTTCCTCAACACTCAGGTTTACGTAGCCTGCTATAAAACGTGTACTGGTGGACTACAACTTCATCCAGAGTTCTCCCTTCAGCATGATTATGCTCTCTTGTCGTAAGATCCTGGGACCTGTGGGTTATCCTTGAACTCAGCATCGGTTGCATCCATCTTTATCCCAGTCTTGAAATTTGCAGCCATTGTAGCAGCTTCTTCAGTGTAGGGTTGGAGGTGAGAGGGAATAGAATGTAGATAGCGAGGTAGAGAGAGATAGCGAGAGATACCCATACAAACATCACACTAGTTTTGAAACATAAGTTTTGATGTGTAGCTGTCGGTAAAACAAGAAATGACAGCTCACAGAACGATCTAACGGTAGAAACTTGAATTTTCCAGGTCTTCAAGTCTTCAGGTCTTCAATGACGGCAGCTTCAGTTTGCAATGTCGAAACAATCTTCATATTGTTGAGTCATTCGTCAAGTTATTCTTCTTGTTGTTGTGTCTTCTTTAGTCTTGAAGCATACTAAATAGATAAGAGGTCTACTGAAACGTAAACTTATTCTATTCGCAAAGAAAAACCACAAAGCACAACACAACATCAATCAAAACAAAACATAACAGGGTCACAGGGTACAAGACAAAACTTAACAAACAATCAGACATAAAACATCTGGTCAATCCATAGCAAACACGCATCGATACAAATCTCCAACTAACATAAAAAGTACCACTATACACTGGTGCACACCACGACTATTCTATTCTCCACTTGAAAAACATAAGCTTCTTCAAGTCAGCATCCTTGCTTTCACGTTCACAACTTCTCGTTCCTCTTCAATTCTGGACACATATCGCTGTAGTGTCCCCAGTTCCTGCACCGATAGCACTCAATTTGGCTAAGGTCCTTTATCTTCTTCATCATGAGTGCTTCCTTTAATTCTGGACACGTGTTGGCGTAATGTCCCATATTTCTGCACCGGTAACACTGAATGTGGCTAATGTCCTTCTCTTTCTTCTTCACGGGCGCTTCCTTCAATTCGTCAATCGCTTGGTGCATTCTCCACCAAGTAGCAGCCTCTTCTACAAAGTACTTGACAACATAGAGGAACCATGTTCTCACTTCCAACCTTGTTTATCTTCATGTGCTCCTCCATACTGCGAATCCATTGCTCCACCTTCACTCTCGACATCGCCCCAGAAAAGGCGAGTCCTACTTCATACTCCATCTATTAAGCCCATACGACAAGGGTAGGGCAAAACTATAACACCGACAAGAAAACGACTAAAGATAACACCAAGCATAAGCACTCAAACAAGAAAGCGGCAAAACACCTACGTTCGTCCATAACACATAACAACAAACAATACAGTCACAACATTCAAAACACACAAACAACACCTAGAGTAAGGTCATATGTGCAAGACATACGACCTCATCATACTATGCGAAATTCGTTCATCTAACTCCACATACATGGTGGTGGTCTGATTCTAAGCTTCATCCTTCTCAGCTAAGCTGATCTTAAAGGTTCATCTCACAGTGTCAAACTTATTGATCACCGTAGGTTATTCCTTCTAGTTCCGATAATCATAACTCCAATTGATCTCCGAGGTTGATGATGTTCTTCTCAAATGTCTTGTCTTCCAAGGTATAAACAACTCAAGGGGTATTCATAGTAAAACAAGATGAGAAATTTTTAGAAGGTGAATAATAGATGAGAAATACTAGTCAAGAGAGTAAATAATCAAAGAGTGATAAAATATATTTGTTCCTATGGCTTTTCTATCCATTTTCTAGGGTCACGAACTACAGTCAACATGTGCTCTGATACCATCTTGTAGCGACCCGGTCCCGAAGGGATCCAAGTCTACTGTGCTTCTGTGCTATCCCTGGATCAGTATGCTAGCACACACAGGTACTCGATGAAATACCATAGTATCACATGTCATAAATTAACGTAAATACATGGTATTTATTACCTTACAACCCTTGGGCTAGAATACACAGCAGAACAATCAATATACAAGTGGAGTCCCATCAACGCCAACGGCAAAGTTGAGTGTAGACTTCACGACCCTATATCGTATCACTTACTCGTCGTATATAATCCTGCAACACCGAAGGTTACAGCCCGACAACGGGTCAGTACATTTGAATGTACGGCAAATCATAACCCAGAAAGAAGTAAAATTTCCTACAATACATGCAATTTGGCTGGTGGAGCTTCTACATTTATTTTTGCAAAAAGCTAATTTTCCCTATAGAATAATAATAACTAAGTTCTACAATAGCATACGATTGAGATGGGAACCCCCACTATCTATCCCAAAGTGATTAAACCAATCAGTTAATTAAAGATGATGAGACAAATCAATACTTCCACAACTAGTTGCTCAATTTGTCCATAACCGGGGACACGGCTAATCGATTAGTTTTACACTCTGCAGAGGTTTGTGCACTTTTCCCCACAAGACTCGATCGCCTCCTTTGTAGTTTGTCACACTGCATGGTGTATGACAACCGGAAGATCGAGACATGGTCTTTCAGAAGAGTTTCCCTTACTCCGGTAGCACCCATCCCACCTACTCACATCTACTTTCGTAGCGCTACCTAGTAAGAGTCCCTACAACTAATCAACCAAGCCAGAGCCCATAGTAGCTTGTGGCTGCACACGTAAGCTTCTAGGTATGTCAATACAAACAGTCCCTTTGAGCCTGGGTGGCTTTCCGCAGTCATCACTAGCCACCTCCAGGATGCTCGCAACCATCCCACCCAGGTAGTTCATTAACTTTATCTTGGTCCTAATTACTACTTTATCACTCATACCTCATAATGATTCACTTCCCAATCCACGTCTACTTAGCATAGCAATATCATAGTATACGATGGTGACAAAGATGTAAGGATCAGAACTACCTCAATGAACTACTGGGTGTAATAGCATAGTACAACCTATCATGCAATCTAAAGAAGAAGAACTAATGCATTGAAAACATAGGTAATAGGGAATATGATCAAAAGATATGACTTGCCTTGAATCTTGATGAAGTTATTCGCGCACATAATTCCGACAATTCTACTCGTCACACTCCGAGCAATCTATCGTCAACGAAAGAACTCAATAAGCAATCCCACCACAAGGACAAAACATAAGATCAACAAAACAATCACTAAAGTTTTAGCAACAAAACAAAAAGGTTTTCATGTGCAAAGGTGTGGATGTGCCGAAGGTGATCGGTGGAACGTGAACTCAAGAGAGTCAATGGATAAAGAGTTGTCGATACAAGAGTATGATCAAGGCATTATGAAATCAAAGTAAAGATCATAGCAATATGAATGGTATGTCGATATTGCCGATAAGATGTCTCATATGATCCAATATGCAAAAAGAATCACGTGTAACGGAATACTACAACGCAGGTCATTGCAATTGAAATATGGAATTGAATTTGAAGTTGAACAGATCAATAAACTTGTGAATTTTTGTGCACACACGATGTAAACAGAAAGTACATGGAACGAGTGATCCAACGCAAAAAGAATCACTCGATTTGGATCAAAGGTATAAAAGATACGGCCACCGGAATTTGAATTTGAATTTGAAATAACTTCAAATTCAAAAGTGTGCAAAGTGTGCAAAACTTTATACCATGCTAAAATACAGAACAACACGAACGCGTTGCAACAAGTTTCACCTCGTTCTGACTTACGGTGTAGAAGATATCGCGGCTACGGTGCCGGGGGGTTTTCTGCCAACAGGGACTCGTCTGTAAATAAAATTCTTCCGAAAAAGCAATCAGGTCCTCAGTTTCAGATCTGGCAGGAATTTGATCCGGTGATGCTCCGGCGAGGGCAGCACGTGCTCCGGCGAGGTCCGGCGTGGAGGAGGCGGCAGTGGGCGTCGGGGGCGGCCTCGGGCGCGGCATGGGGATGGGCGGCGGCGGCCGGTGCCGTCGGGGTGGCGCGGCCCGGCTGGCCGTGGAGCGGCGTGGCTCCGGCTGGCCACGGTTCCGGCGACGGCGAGCCCGACGGCTGGCCGCGGGATCGGGCGGCCGCGGTGGAGGAAGAGGCGGCGAGGGGCGGCGACACAGGAGGCGGCGCGGCGAGGTGGCAACCGGGGCGACGCGGCGCGAGGAGGAGCGCGGCGGCGGCGGGCTGACGGGCGGGGCCCGGCGGCGGCGGCGGCCCGCGGGTCCCGCCGGCTAGGGTTTCCAAAATAAAAGTAAAAAGGAAAAAGAAAATAAAAAAGGAAAATCTGGACTTCTATTTATAAGCAGAAAAAAAAACGAACTGTGTCCGAAACGGACTCTAATGCGCTCGCATGCGAAAAAGGCTATTGGGCCGGTAGCCCGGATTTTTTCTTTTTAACTAAAAACCGTAACTACAAACAATAAAATAAAAATAACCGTAACTCCGAAAAATATGAAATAAAATTCTAAATTCATCAAATAATACAAAGAAAATTATAAAATGAAAATATTTTCCAAAAAGGAAAATAAAAATAAAAACATTTTCTAAATACTTTATTTAAATATAAAATACTTTTCATAAATCAAATAAAATCCAATAAACCTTTTAAAATATTTTTATTTGGTCAAAAACATTGACCAACCATTTCTAAATAATAAAATATAAATTTTAAAATTGTTAACTCAATAAATAATTTGGTAAACTAAAATATCCCTTTGAAATACTTTTTCAACCCTTTTAAAATATTTTTATAAATCATTTCCATGAAATAAAAACTCTCTTAGCATTATAAAATCTCCAAATTAATTTTAGAGTTATTTATAATACTAAAAATAAATTTTAAAAACTTTAAACTAGTATTCTAAATATTTCCAACTTTATTTAAAAAGGGGATAAGTCATTTTATATCCTCTCAAATGAATTTTCCTTTAGTTGCGAAATATTTTGAATAATCAAAAAGAATTCCAATAAAGATTTAAAACATTTTCCAAACTTTTAAAAATGTTGAAGGAGTCATATTACCTTCTCTCATTTTATTTTGTTGGTTTTGTTTTTAAATAATAAATTCCAAAAACACCAACGGTGAATATTAGGGAAAGTCATGTTATTCCTTCTCTATTTAATATTCAACAAACTCCAAAAGTTTTAACTCCCAGAGAATATCAAACACATCAAGCAAACAATCATTATCTATTTAATTTATTAACATTCCAAAATTCGGATAATTTTAGGATGTTACACTTCGCATCCCAACGAAGAAGAAGCAGTCAAGGCACACACACCCATTGATCAAGTTGTATTAAGATTATCTCAGTTGTTGTTGTCTATGAACAAGGAGTAGGTCTCAAGTCATCCATAACCGTGGACACGGCTTCTCGAAAAGATTTAACCCTGCAGGGGTGTACCAACTGCCCATTACAAGGCTCCGCACGCACGCCCATCTCTCTCAGTTGCTACCCATCACAGGAAACCATTTTATGATTTAGTTCCAAGAGATCCGAAACGACAGGTCCCTCTAACTAACAACAAACAAATCCGGGTGGCCCCCGGGGAGTCGACACCCAACCCAAAAGTCGGCCACGCTCTTGGATCGGACTCTTCCGTATGGCCAAGGTCGGGGTTAGCCTCACCTATATAACAGGGGACTTCCCTAGCTCACCAGTGTGGACCAACAAAGGAACTCTGTCTCTGCTGGCCCGAGTTGTTTTAAAACCACTGGCTGCAGACCAGTAACGCTCACGGTTTCAAATGGTAAATCAGCTTGGGCCACCTCTAGAAATGTTTGAAGCTAGGTAGGTAAGAAAAGGGGACCCCATAGCATCCCACACGCGGTTAGGCACACTCAGTCTTAAAACCAATACCCGGAACTCGGATCCTAGGTGACCCGAATGGAACAAAGCGTCGGGGCGGGATAGCCTAGACCTTCCATCCTTCGTCGAATATAGTCAACATTATAATAATCATATCATCAACAACAATAATAATAATGTGATAGCCCAAACCAAGGAGTAACAGGGTAACATCGTAGCATCCTAAGCATGCATACTAAGCAGGGGCTGAGCAACGAGCAATAGTAACATAGTAGTACAAGGTTTGCTAGGAGGGGACATGGCTGTATCGGTTTGAAAGAGGCTGTAAGCATGTGGTAGTATCAAACATCGAACCTAACCTAGACTAGCATGCAAACCGCTGGTTTAAATAGAATGGATCATAAGTAATGTATATTCCTTGCCTGTTGATAAGTCGGGTTCCGAAGGTGTAGTTGATCGCAAGCTCGCATCGTCTCCGAAGGTACCCGCCGGTCTCGTGCGGTTTTCGCGACGGTGATCGGGTGAAACCCGGTGTCGCAAAAGTCGAGTGTCAGGGTGGAAAGGGTCGGTCTCCGTCCGGTACGAGATAAGAGGGGGGGGGAATAATCTCTGATCAATAAATCGGGGATACAAACACCGCAAACAATTCAGACAATCAAACAATTCACACCGAAAACAAATTTTTTTATTTTTGTGAAATCTGGGCTGTTACAGCAGCTCACGCGGTCTATACCATGAAGAACAAAGAGGGGAGAGAACATCACATAGCTACTGATCACGGACCCATGGTCCAAAGGAAACTACTCACGGCACATCCGGGGAAGCATCCATGGTGGAGGAGAAGCTCCCGGAGGTCGATCCTCCCTCTGGCAGGGTGCCGGGAAGGGTCCTGATGGTACTCTTGATCTTGGAAGCGCGGCGGCGGCGGAATAGAGGCGAGTTTGCGAAATAGGGTTCTGTCTTCGGAGTTTCCCCGTGACGGACAACAAATAGGTGAAGGGGGAAGCCAGGGGGGCCACCAGGGGTCCAGGCCCCTGGCCGCGCCAGGTGGCCGCCTGGTTGTGGTCCCCTGGTCCTCCTTCGGGCTTCGGGAAACTTCCGGCACGCTGATTTTTATCTGATTTTTCCCGGATTT
This sequence comes from Bromus sterilis, assembly GCA_950022295.1. Lineage (NCBI taxonomy): Eukaryota > Viridiplantae > Streptophyta > Magnoliopsida > Poales > Poaceae > Bromus > Bromus sterilis. The sequence goes on along the minus strand of OX465600.1, from coordinate 181,041,863 downwards.
TTGGAGCACTTTTTATACGGGGGAAAACTAAAATAAAAGAACAGCAGAAAACAGGAACTGGCACTGGGGTGCATTGAGTTAGTAGGTTAGTCCAAATATGATCAAAAGTGTATGAAAGTGTATCTAGATCATAGAAATATCACACAAAACATGCATGGAACGAGCAGAAATTGTCGATACGTTTGAGACGTATCAACATCCCCAAGCTTAATTCTTGCTCGTCCTCGAGTAGGTAAATGATAATAAACATAATTTCTGTTGTGACATGCTAGAAACCATATAAGAACTTTGAAAAGTAAATCAATCAAGATATGTAATTCAATTCAAGTCATAACATGCAAGAGTCTATTTTAGCAGTGAAACAAGCAAAGAAAGAACATTAGGTGCAAGAGCTCTCGCTGTCCGTGAATCGAATATCTCCAAATGGTGTTTGCCTACAAGATGGGGGATAGGGAATACGAGAAAAAAAGTATTTTTTGTTGAGAACTCAATCTACTAAAGTTTCACACTTGGTCTTCTTTGGAATATTATCTTGACTCGTTCCCAGACCACTAGCCAGGTACAAGTAAATTTGATCCACTCCTTTTCGATATTTTGAGCCATGCAATGGATGAGCGTAAGCACGAGAGTTGACACTTAGGATGGCAAAGAGAGACTATGGTGGAGGAGGAAGACAAAAAGGATGAGAATGGCTCACATCAATGAGGACAAGCATATGCGAGAAGGCCAAATGATAGATATGATGTGAGGAGTAGGGATTGCCATGCAACGGATGCACATACGAGCTAAAAAAGCTCTCCAAAGGAACTAGTGGGGGTGCATCTAACTTGCTCGCTCATGAAGACCTAGAGCTCTTTTGAGGAGGCTCATCCTTGGAATATGCAAGCCAAGTTCTATAGTGTGAAGGTCCCCACATAGCTATATGCATGATCATCTCTATGGAGTACAAGGATAAGAGGGAGTACTCATGTGGATCTTTCAAAAGGATAGTAGTGTTGCCCCTTTCTCTCTTTTTATTTTATTTTTCTCTTTTTTCTATTTTTTTGTATTTTTTGGTGGCCTCAATGGCTCTTTCTATTTAACTCTCATTTGTCCTCTTTGGGATCTTTTATTTTGTCCACTTTGGGATCTTTTCCTCACTTAAGGGCAACACTCTAATTTACAAGAGGGTATAGAAGATCTTTCACACTTTACAAGGTACTCAAATCATAAAGAAGATGTAGCTATCATGATGTATGCAATGTATGCCGCTGCCAGTGTAGCAGGAACATGTATGACATGAAGATCAAGTCATGAAGAGGAGGATGTTGCATGGAAATATATCTCGGAAAGGCTATGGAAATGCCTTGATAGGTAGGTATGGTGGCTGTTTTGAGGAAAGATATAAGGAGGTTTATGATGAAAGAGCGTATCATGCCAAGGGTTTGGATGTACCGGCGAAGGTGGACGCCAACTCTCGGAATGAGAAGAAGGCAATGCACGACACAGGAGAAGCTAGCAAATATGAGGAGGTGGAAGTGTCAACTTTCAATACTTACATTAGTCCGAAGAACTCATGCACTTATTATCGGTAACTCTCAATCTAATAAGGAGGTTCAAAAAGAGACAAGTACCCCGAGGAGGAGTGTATGGGGGTTTGGTTATCCTTGCGCATCCTCGACTCATGGTACGCGAGTGTACTCTAATATTCGACCCCTCCAAAGATTAGCGATCTAACTAGTAGCTAGAGTTCTCAACTAGTTTTGTAGGTTTTGAAAATAAACACAGATTGCCCAAAATACGACACCTATCACTAATAGGCTAGAGCCCTTGACACCAAAAGTTCAAATATTACTCACATCAATACCTCAAAACTATTTCAAGTTACTACTAAAATTAAATAGCAACCTCAATTACCTACTCTCAAAACAAGACACAACTCAGTGCAACAACCAACTCTCTTAACCAGATAAACATGAAAACTAAAGAGAGTTCCAGCAACAAACTAAACAAAATCCAAGGATCTTTCTAAAGACAAACTAAGAGTAAAACTAAACATGGCAGTAGCTATGAAAAGGTAAAGAACACACAACAGTAAAAGGATAGGCATGAAAAATCCTATGATGTGTTCTAGAATCTGAAAGTGGAGCGTGTTTCTCTCCCACACAAAGTAAGACGAGGTCTAACTTGTTATGAACAGCAAGCAAAGCTAAAGAAAACTAAAAATAAAAACTAGGAGCGAGACGCTCCAAGCATAGCACATAACGCATGAAGTGATAAAAATATAGTGAGATGAAGGACGAAATGATGATTGTTGATGGAGAAGGGGATGCACGGGGGAATCCCCAAGCTTAGACGGTTGAGTCTCCTTGAATATTTATTGGGGATGCATGGGGGCATCCCCAAGTTTGAGCGCTTGACACTCCTGAATCTTCTTTCATCATCTTCCATCGCACACTTGAAAACTCCCTTCATACAAAACTCATCATAAGCTGATTAGAGAGGTTAGTACCCTTAATAAATAATTTTCCCCACTGGATATAAAGATATTCTTGAAGATATACTGTTTTTCAAGATTTCCAAAAGGTTTTTGCAAAGAAAAATCAAGCTTAAGGTTTGGAAAATTTAGGAGAGACAAAACGTGGCAGAATCTGTGAAAAACAGAACAACAGGTAGTAAAGAATTTTTTAGGGGTACTTCTGCAACTTAAATCAAAAAACTCAGAACATACGAAAGTTCCATGATTGTATAGATCACGCTGTGTAAAACATTCAGCTCAAAAAGATGAACTGATGATTTGATCCAATTTTTCCCGTCACGAAGACAGAATCTGTTTTCTGGACAGCATGTCAAAACTTTCACTTCCCTTGTCATATGAGGCTATAACTTGGCACAAAGCTTGAAAATAAAGATACAATGATTTTGCTACAGTAGTAACAATCATCAAGATCACTAAAAACAGAAGTAAAAACATCTTGGGTTGCCTCCCAACAAGCGCTTTCTTTTACGCCTTTAAGCTAGGCATAAGGCAAAAGAAGAATCAAGTTTTATCAAGAGAAAGAGAATAGCTAGCCCGTGCAACGGACTCAAAAGGTAACTTGATTTTCTTTCTAGGGAAGTGTTCCATCCCCTATTTGAGAGGGAATTGAAATTTTATATTCCCCTCTTTCATGTCAATGATAGCACCAACGATGCGGAGAAATGGACGTCCCAAAATAATTGGACATAAAGGTTCACACTCTATATCCATAATAATAAAATCAACGGGAATATAGTTGTCATTGACAATGATAAGAACATCGTCGATCTTCCCCAAAGGTTTCTTTACGGAAGAATCGACAAGACGAACACCAAAAGAACAAGAATCAAAAGGTTTCAATTCGAACATATCATACATTCTTTTCGGATGACGGAGGTACTAGCTCCAACTCGAGATAAAGCATATCAAGAGAAGTTATTTAATTTAATTTTGATCATAGGGTCCCAACCATCATGTAGCTTCCTAGGTATGGAGGCTTCTATCCTAAGCTTCTCCTCCCTAGCTTTGATGAGAGCATTTGTGATATGCTCCGTGAAGGCAAGATTGAGTGTGCTAGTGTGGGGGTCTCTAGACATTTTGTTTACTAAGCTAATAGCTTCTGAGAGGTGCAACAATCAAAATCAATATCACTACTATCAAAGGTGGTAGTAGTGTCATCTAGGCTCATTTTTTTGAAACCCTCTATGTTCATAGGGGTTTCTTCTTCTACAGTTGAGGTATTAGCATCACCATTAATAGGTCCAATGGGACCAGGAGTGCATTGGGTGCTAATAGTTTCGGTATCCTCAACAATTTGGATAGTTGCAACTGTGTGGTGTGTAGGAAGGCTCTTAATTCTATCATCTTCCTCTTTTTCTCTAGCCCACCTTTCTTTATGTTTAGCCATCATCCTAATATTTTCATTAATTTGTAATTGGATAGCATTAATAGGAGTGGCCTTGCTCTCCTCAAGGGGAGAGGTTCTAATTTTTAACATCTCAACATCAAGGGCTAAGCTGTTTACCTTCAAACAAAGATTATCTAATTTAGCTAGCTTTTCTTCCACATTCTTGTTGAAGGCTTTTTGGGTAGTGATAAAGTCTCTAAGCATGTTTTCTAATTCAGAAGTGGGGTTCTTGTTGCTAGGGTAAGTGTTGTTGTTCCCATAAGTGGATGGAATCGGTCTAGGATTACTAGCAAAGTTGCCCCTATAAGCATTATTATTAGGGTCAGTTCTTTTGGCGGCTTCTCCCAGAAGCTGCCCTTCCCCCAGCTTCTCTGAGAAGCCGCCCCAAAAAGTTAGGAAGGCTTCCAGAATGGCCTAACACGGGGCATTTCGGAAGCCTCCCTGACTTTTTGGGGCGGCTTCTCAGAGAAGCTGAGGAGAGGGCAGCTTCTGGGAGAAGCCACCAAAAGAACTGGCCCTTAAAGTTGTTTCTAGCAATGAAGTTCACATCTACTTGTTCCCGAGCAACCAATGAATTTAAAGGAACATCATGAGGATCAATAGAGGGTTGCTTGGTAAGTAGAGACATAATTAAATCAACTTTATCATTTAGGGAGGTAATTTCCTCGACAGAATTTACCTTCCTACCTATTGGAGCATGTTCGGTGTGCCATTGGGAATAGTTGGTCATCATCTGATCGAGGAGTTTGTTGGAAGCACAAAGTGTAGTTGACATAAAGGTTCCTCCCGCGGCCGAATATAACAGGTTCCGCGAGGTAAAGTTCAAGCCTGCATAAAAAGTCTGGATAACCATCCAGGTAGTCAAACCATGTGCAGGGAATTTCTTAACAAGAGATTTCATACGTTCCCAAGCTTGGGCAACGTGTTCATTATCCAATTGCATAAAATTCATAATGTTACTCTTCAATTGGATAATTTTAGCAGGTGGGTAATACTTCCCAATAAAAGCATCTTTGCACTTTTCCCAAGAATCTATGCTATTCCTAGGAAAAGATTGACACCAGATTTTAGCTCCGTCCCTCAAAGAGAAAGGAAAAAAGCTTGAGCTTAACAACATCACCTTCTACTCCTTTATACTTTTGCATATCACATAATTCAACAAAATTATTCAAGTGTAAAGCAGCATCATCTCCAGCACCAGAGAATTGATCTCTCATAGCAAGGTTTAGCAAAGCAGGGTTAATTTCATAAGAGGTAGCTGAAGTGGCAGGTGTGGCAATAGGAGTGCAGATAAAGTCTTTGTTGTTGTGACTGGTGAAGTCACACAACTTGGAGTTTTCAGTGGAACCCATAGTAACAGCAAGTGTGGCAGATTTTTTTGTAATTTTTGATATAATACACAAAGATAAAAACAGAAAGGTAAACTAACAAGACTAAAAATTAAAGGTAAAAGGTAGTGGGAAACTACCCTACCTTATCACTCGGAGTCCCCGGCAACGGCGCCAGAAATTTTTCTTGATGGCGTGGAAGTGGTAATGGCTTCTCGCCCTTCGTTGGTTACCCCAAGTGGAAAGTGAGATGTAGGATAGCAGCAAATTTCCCTTAGTGAAGATACTGAAGTTATCCATCCAGTAGGACTCCAATAATGATAAGTAGGTGGTGAAGTGAACAATGGCGCCGTTCACAATCTCAAGGTTTCTTCCTTCACCTAGACATGCACACAGACACAAATAACTTTGCTTCCAACGAACTTCAGAGAGGTTGTCAATCTCTCTGGTCTTGTTTTTTACAAAGGATCAAACACACGAGATAATGATAATGATAGCAACTGAAACTAAATGCGAGAAAATAAATGAGGTTGTAAACAGTGATGAGAACATGGACCGGGGTCCCGTGCTGTTCACTTGTGATGTCTCTCTCCCAAAAGACGATAAAACTGCTATGCGAGGTAAAAAAATTACAGATGGGCAATTGACAAGATAATAAACGCACCGCAATGCTAAATATGCTACAAAAGAAAGGAAGAGGCTCATAAGCATGGGGAGTACGCCAAAATAAGTAGACCGAAATCCATCTGCGTCTACTACTAATCATCCACCTTGAGTTATCTATCCAGAACATCGTGCTGATATTAAGTTCCGAGCCCCACCCAAAGTGTAAACCCAAAGCAACAGAGAACTGCATTAAAAAGAACTTTGCGTAAAGTAAACAATCCTTGCAACCGCGGTTACAAGCAGCGTTGTTTTTTCCCTTGTGGCCACAGCACATCCCTAGACTCATGTTTCGGTCACTCAAGCGTGTCATAAGGGGCATGTACCCACAATCGAGCATAACGTTCCCTCTCGGAGTCACTACCTACCACATGGCCAAAGAAATAAACAACAACGGAGAACATGCAAGAATTACTTAGGAACAAAAATATAAGAGATAAAAACCAAATATATTACTCTATCACAATCTGAACATAATCTCATAATCCATCAGATCCCATCAAACTCAGCATAGCAACAGCAGAAGAATTACATATGTGCCTCGATCATGTAGGGCAGATCACGAGGTCCAAACCATGAAGAACAAAGAGGGAGGAGAACATCACATAGCTACTGATCACGGACCCATGGTCCAAAGGAAACTACTCACAGCACATCCGGGAAGTGTCCATGGTGGAGGAGAAGCTCCGAGAGGTCGATCCTCCCTCCGGTAGGGTGCCGGGAAGGGTCCTGACGGTGCTCCCGATCTTGGAAGCGCGGCGGCGGCAGAACAGAGGAGAGTTTGCGTAATAGGGTTCTGTCTTCGGAGTTTCCCCGTGAAGGAGAATAAATAGGCGAAGGGGGGCAGCTAGGGGGCCAACAGAGGTCCAGGCGCACCCCTGGCGTGACCAGGGGGGCACCTGGGCGCCTGGTGGTGGCCCCTTCGCCCTCCTTCGGGATTCGGGAAGCTTCCGGCACGCTGGTTTTTTATCTGATTTTCCAGGATTTTTGGAGCACTTTTTATACGGGGGAAAACTGAAATAAAAAACAGCAGAAAACAGGAACTGGCACTGGGGTGTACTGAGTTAGTAGGTTAGTCCAAATATGATCAAAAGTGTATGAAAGTGTATCTAGATCATAGAAATATCACACAAAACATGCATGGAACGAGCAGAAATTATCGATACGTTTGAGACGTATCAACGATTAGCTAAGACATAATTGATAATACCAGACGATATCTTATAAGGCCCAATTTCGGTAGGGGTAGGAGTGACCACCACAGTTGTGGGGCGTTTTCCCATAAACAACGATCCAAGAGTAGAGGTGTCCATATGACGAAGAGCAGCAACAACAAAATAAAAATTGAAATGTAAATACTTCCTTACCATCTTCACTTACTAATAGAGCTACGCTCCCCGGCAACGGCGCTAGAAAACAGTACTTGATGACCCTCAACTGTGGGGTATCATTTGTAGCGTTTTCGATAAATAAGAGTGTCGATCCCAACGAGGAGCAGAAGGTATTGGTAAGTGAATTTGGTAAAGAAATAGCTGCAGGAACTGAAAGATAACTTTTTTAGGGGTTTTCGATATAAGCAACAAAAAGGTAAAAGCGAGCAAAGTAAAAATCACCGAGGAGTAAAAAGTGGCCCAATCCTTTCGAGCAAAGGAGAGGCCTAGCAACTAAACTTATAGAGGCTAAAGCGTTCTTGAGGACACACATGAGAAATAGTCACGTGCTTTTGCCATATTCTGTATCGGCACTATGTGATGTGTTGGTATGTGTTGAGTGGGTGGATCTATGCTAGTACACCCTCTAGACTAAGATAAGTGCACTCTTATGATTAAACACCTTGCAAGCATCCGCAAAAACAAGATAGTAATTAAGGCAAAAGCCTAACCATAGCAATATGATCGATGATCCATTGTTCCCTTGTGCAAAAGTGTGCGAACTGGGGTTTAGGTTTCTGTCACTCAGGCAACCCACCGTAAGCATTCTTTATACACAATGCATTCCCCTAGGTCCTTAATAAGGAGAAGTGTTGAGTGTTCGACTCACAAAACACCACTAGGAAAATAACAACACAACTTCAATATCAAACAACACATATTACTTCAACATCATATGACTTCTAACAACTAGACTTCTCCCATGTCCTCAAGAACTAAAGTAACTACTGACAAGACATAAAAGATATCATGATCAGAGGGGATAAATAGATGGTAAACAATCTGGACACAATGCTATTTCTCCAACAAAACTCAATAGCATTCATCCCACGGTAGTAATCAACACCGGTAGAGTAGAGAGGATATATAGTAGGGATTACAACACAAGTTGAACTTGTGGGGTGAGATTGGATGAAGGTGAAGATGGTGCTGATGTTGGGGATGATATTGATGATGATCTCCACGATCTCCCCTTCCGGAAAGTGTTCTCCCCGGCGGAATCTGCCCGCCGGAGATGTCTTTTCTCCTCTGCTGGTTTCTGCCACGTAGCGTCGGCGGCGGAACTCGTGAAAACTCTCCCCCTTTAGGGTTTTTAGACGGCGAGGTATAACTAGGCTTGAGGGGGGAGCCTGGGGTGGCCCCAGGGGTCCAGGCGGCCACCCAGCGCGGCCAAGGGTGGGGCCGCGCCAGGGGGGGCTGGGCTCCTGGTGTCCCCCCTCTGGTCTTCGTTTTACGTGTCCCCATCATTCTTCTAGAAAATACTCTGCGTCGATTTTTAGATAATTTGGAGGTCTTCTCCTTCAGCAACTCAGCGTCCACTTTTTACCACTAAATCATGTTTTTTACGGAATAATTCCCCAAAGGTTTTTTACGGAATAATCAACGAGACGAACACCAAAAGAACAAGGATCAAAAGGGTTCAATTCAAACATGTCATACATTCTTTTGGGAAGAACGGAGGTACTAGCTCCAACATCACATAAGGCATAGCAAGAGAAGTTATTCAATTTAATTTTTATCATAGGGTCCCAACCATCATCTAGCTTCCTAGGTATGGAGGCTTCTATTCTAAGATTCTCCTCCCTAGATTTGATAAGAGCATTAGTGATATGCTCCGTGAAGGAAGAGTAAGTGTGCTAGTGTGGGGGTCTCTAGATATTTTGTGTAGAAAGCTAAAAACTTCTGAGAGGATGCAACTATCAAAATCAATATCACAACTATCAAAGGTGGTAGTAGTATTATCTAGGCTCACTTGTTTGAAGCCCTCTATGTTCATAGGAGTTTCTTCTTCTACGGTTGAGGTATTAGCATCACCATTAATAGGTCCAATGGGACTAGGGGTGTGTTGGGAGCTAATAGTTTGGGTGTCCTCAACAATTTGGATGGTAGCAACTGTGTGGTGTGTAGGAAGGCTATTAGTTATATCCTCTTCCTCTTCCTCTCTAGCCCATCTTTCTTTAAGTTTAGCCATCATCCTAATATTTTCATTAATTTGTAATTGGATAGCATTAATAGGAGTGGCCTTCCTCTCCTCAAGGGGAGAGGTTCTAATTTTAAGCATCTCAACATCAAGGGCTAAGCTATCTACCTTCAAAGAGAGAATATCTAACTTAGCTAATTTCTCTTCTACGTTCTTGTTGAAGGATTTTTGGGTAGTAATAAAGTCTCTAAGCATGCTTTCTAGTTCAGAAGTGGGGTTCTTGTTGCTAGGATAAGTGTTATTGTTCCCATAGTTGGGTGGAAACGGTCTAGGATTGCTAGCAAAATTGCCCCTATAAGCATTGTTGTTGAAGTTGTTTCTAGGAATAAAGTTCACATCTACTTGTTCCTGAGGAACCAAAGAATTTAAAGGAACATCGTGAGGATCAATAGAGGGTTGCTTGGTAAGTAGAGACATAATCAAGTCAACTTTTTCATTTAGGGAGGTAATCTTCTCGATAGAGTTTACCTTCCTACTTGTTGGAGCGCGTTCGGTGTGACATTGCGAATAGTTGGCCATCATCTCATCTAGGAGTTTCATGGCAGAACCAAGTGTAGTTGACATAAAGGTTCCTCCCGCGGTCGAATCTAACGGGTTCTGCGAGGTAAAGTTCAAGCGTGCATAAAAAGTCTGGATAACCATCCAAGTTGTCAAACCATGTGTAAAGCATTACTTAACAAGAGCTTTCATACGTTCCCAAGCTTGGGCAACGTGTTCATTATCCAATTGATTAAAATTTATAATGTTACTCCTCAATTGGATAACTTTAGCAGGTGGGTAGTACTTCCCAATAAAAGCATCTTTGCACTTATCCCAAGAACCTATGCTATTCCTAGGCAAAGATTGAAACCAGATTTTAGCTTCTCCCCTTAAAGAGAAAGGAAAATCTTGAGCTTAACAACATCACCTTCTACTTATTTATACTTTTGCATATCACATAATTCAAAAAAATTATTCAAGTGTAAAGCATCATCATCTCCAGCACCAGAGAATTGATCTCCCATAACAAGGTTTAACAAAGCAGGTTTAATTTCATAAGAGGTAGCTGAAGTGGAAGGTGTGGAAATAGGAGTGCAGATAAAGTCTATGTTGTTTTGACTAGTGAAGTCACACAACATGGTGTTTTCGGTGGAACCCATAGTAGCAGCAAGTGTGGCAGATTTTTTTTGTAATTTTTGATATAAGACACAAAGATAAAAACTGAAAGGTAAACTAACAAGACTAAAAATAAAAGGTAAAAGATAGTGTGCAACTCCCCTATCTTAGCACTCGGAGTCCCCGGCAACGGCGCCAGAAATTTTCTTGATACTCTCTCCTCGCTGGTTTCCCCAAGTGGAAGGTGAGATGTAGGATAGCAGCAAATTTCCCTCGGTGAAGATACCAAGGTTTGTCTCCGGTAGGACTCTAGAGATGATAAGTAGGTGTTAACGGCGCAACTGACATGGACCTGCACACAACACAAATAACTTTGCTTCCCAACGAGTAAAGAGATGTTGTCAATCTCTCCGGCCTTGCTGTTCACAAATGATCAACGCAACAGATAATAATGATAATGGTGATAGCAAATAGAAAGTAAAAGAAGGAAAATAAAAGAGCGTGGAAACAACGATGAGAATATGGACCGGGGTCCCGTGATGTTCACTAGTGATGTCTCTCTCCCAAAAGATGATAAAACTGCTATGTGAGGTAAACAAATTACAGCTGGGCAATTGACAGGATTCAAAACGCACCGCAATGCTAACTATGCTAAAAGAAAGGACGAGGCTCAAAAGCATGGGCAGTACGCCAAAATAAGTAGACCAAAATCCAACTGCATCTACTACTAATCATCCACCTTGAGATATTTATGCAGAACATCTCGCTAGTATTAAGTTGCGAGCCCCACCCAAAGTGTAAACCCAAAGCAACAGACAACTGCATTAAAAAGCACCTTGCGTAAAGTAAACAATCCTTGCAACCGCGGTTACAAGAACCGTTGTTTTCCCCCCTGTGGCAATAGAACATCCCCTAGACTCATGTTTCTGTCACTCAAGCGTGTCATCGAGGGGCATGAACCCACACTCGAGCATAACGTTCCCTCTTGGAGTCACTACCTACTACTTGGCCAAAGCAATAAACAGCAACGGAGAACATGCAAGAATTACTTAGGAACAAAAATATAAAAGATAAGAACCAAATATATTACTCAATCACAATCTTAACATAGTCTCATAATCCATTAGATCCCAGCAAACTCAGCATATAAACAACAGAAAATTACATATGCGCCTCGATCATGTAGGGAAGCTCACGAGGTATAAACCATGAAGAACAAAGAGGGTAGGAAAACATCACATAGCTACTGATCACGGACCTATGGTCCAAGGAAAACTACTCACGGCACATCCGGGAAGCGTCCATGGTGGAGGGAAAGCTCCCGGAGGTCAATCCTCCCTCCGGCAGGGTGCTGGGAAGAGGTCTGTTGGCGCTCCCGATCTTGGAAGCTTGACGTCGGCGGATCAGAGGTGAGACCCCGAAAAAGGGTTCTCACCTCGGAGCTTTCGTGTCACGGGGAATAAATAGGCGAAGGGGGCAGACACGGGGGCCACCAGCGGTCCAGGAGCCTCCCTGGCACGGCCAAGCCCTAGGCCACGCCAGGTGGCCGCCTGGGTCCCCGGTGGTGTCCCTCTGGCCCCACTTTGGTGATTCTGGAAGGTTCCGTTGCGCTGATTTTTTATCTGATTTTTCCTGAATTTTTGGAGCATTTTTAATATGGGGGAAACCTAGAATAGAAAAACAGGAGAAAACATGAACTGGCATTGTGGTGCACTGAGTTAATAAGTTCGTCCAAATATGATCAAAAGTGTATGAAAGTGTATCCAGATCATAGCAATATCACACAAAACATGCATGGAGCAAGCAGAAATTATAGATACGTTTGGGACGTATCACCACCCCCTCACCACGCGAACACGCTCCGACCTGCAAGAATGGCGCCGTCGGTCAGCCCACGTTCAGCCGTGCCTCCCTTCGCCGCGCCCCCAACCATGGAGGAGTTGTGGGCGGACTACGATCGACAACTAGAAGAGATGGTGCCGCCGGAGGTAAAAGCCAAGCAGCTGGTCGAGAAGGAGGAGGCGGAGGCGAAGGAAGCCGAGCGCCAGGCCAGAGTGGCGCGCTGGGAGGAAGTGCAGTGGAGGGAGGCCGTCGAGCGTTCCGTCCGGGTGGAGGAAGAGGTCGTGTTTCTCTACAAGCAGGCCAAAGGCGCCAGACGCATCGCCGCCGCATGGAGGTACCAAGCAAAGGTGTACATTACCACGAAGAGTGAGATATTGTGCGATCCAACCAAATACTATAAGCTTGTGGACGAGGAGCGTCGGTGCGTTGCTGATTCAGATGTCAAGGATGTCGAGGCGGCTGAGGAGGCCCTCGCCCAGAGCGTTGGAAGGCCGCCGCGAAGCAAAGAGGAGTGGATTAAGATGAGGTAGCGTAGGAGGATGAGATTTTAATTAGTAGTACTAGTAGTAGTTAAATAAATTATTTTATGTTGCATTTGTGTTTCTTTTTCAGGGCTGTAGTAGTTTGTAAGATTTTAAGGGCATGTACAATGGTGCTATCTTAGTCTTATCATGCTGATGTATATCACCACAAATGGCATCATCCCACACTAGTTTTTTAGCCGCTCTGATCTCATGGAGTACCCGGGTGGCCAGCCGAACTGGTGACGACGAGTAGGAATCACTATCAACCATTGCGAGGAGGGAAGAAAGCTATAATCTGGATGAGAAGGCTTACCTTCGGGTTACTCCTCTGAAGGGTACCCATCGCTTCGGTATCAAAGGCAAGTTGGCCCCACGTTATATCGGTCCCTTTCGCATTCTTGCTAAACGTGGAGAAGTTGCCTACCAATTGGAACTACCCCCTCACCTCTCCCAGGTTCATGATGTCTTCCACGTCTCTCAACTCAGGCGTTGCTTCAAGGACCCCATCCGCGAAGTAGACCACGAAACGCTTGATCTCCAAGATAACCTTTCATATCGAGAGTACAATGTTCGTATTCTCGATGAAGCCGAGCGTAGCACCAGACGTCAGAAGATCAGATTCTTGAAAGTGCAGTGGTCACATCATTCAGAGAAAGAAGCCATCTGGGAACGAGAGGATCGTCTACGAGCTGAGTACCCCACCTTCCTCCTAACAACTTCTGAATCTCGGGACGAGATTCTTTTGAATGGGGGTGAGTTGTCAGAACCCCAAGTTTAGGTTTGTGCTTTTCCAAGCTTGCATTTTTGCATCTTGAAAAAAAAATTGCAAAAGAAAAGGAAATGGGGAAAAGAAAAGCCCTAAATGAATTTAAATAAAAGGCCAGAAATAAATCTTTTTCCAAATTTCTTTTGGATGTATTGAAAAATCCTAAAAATGAGTCTGATCATTTTAAAAGTGATTTGGGATTAATCCCATGCTCATAGATTTTTCAATAATTCAAATAGTGGCTTGGAAATTAAATCTTTTCTCTATTTGAATTGAAATTCAAATAAATTGAATTTCAAAAATTCCCAAAACTTGGGGTTGGCTTATATATAGTCACCTAGGTTTTATAAAAATGTTTGGGGATTTTTTTTATAAATGCCCTAGCTATTTATTTTAAAGGGCAACACAAATAATAGAAAAGAAAAATAAGAAAAGAACAGAGAAAGCCTTACCTTTCGCACAGGGCAGAGCCCACTTACCTTTTGCCTCGGCCCAGCCCACCAGAAGCGTTGTCGTCTTCCTCCTCCCCGGCAAGCAGCTCGGTGGCCAGCTTGCCGCCGTGCACGCCACCGAGGCCACCCAGGACCTTCCCCCCGCCTTCTCCTCGTGCCACCGCGATGCCTGGAAGCTCCCAGTTCTTCCCCCCCCCCCCCTCGCAGGTTCTTCTCCCTCTCTCCTCTGCCAGTTCCGCGCCACCCCGAGAGCTCACCGGAGCGGCCACCATGCGCCCGCGTGGCCACCGGCTCCCTCCCGTCGGACCGCAGTGTCCAGAAGACCCGCAGAGGAGCTCTTCGTCAAGCTACGGCCTCAATTCGAGCCCGGAGGCCCCAGGGACGTCTCCCCCTTCTCCAGTTCGCCGCCGGCCACCATGGACGTCTTCGTCAAATTCGCCCTGGCCAGCTCCTCTCCGACCTCCCCGAGCTCGTCGTCGCCTTCCTCGTGAGCTCCCGCTCGATTTGCCCCTCCTAGCTCTCTCCCCCGTGTTCTGCAGCGCGAGTTCGCCAGAGTCAGTAGCCGGCCGCCGCTTCCCCTCTTCGTAGCCATGGCTCAGGGCCTCCTCGAGGTCCCCTACATGCTCCAGGAGAAGCGCACGAGCGCGAGGCACACTCCCGTGCCTCGATCTCCCTCCCCCGTGGCCGAAATCCCACTCCGGTAGAGCGCCGCCGTGGCCTAGGCCACCGGCGTTTAACCGCCGGTTGGTTAACCCTAACCCAGCTCCTAATCCCTCCTCTCCTCTCGCTGACAGTGGGTCCCAGCCCTTAATTAACCTCGAGTTACACAGAAACTTAAATAACCCCCTCTCTCACTGACCTCCCTGGCCCACTGGTCAGCCCCTCCCCCACGTCATGCTGACGTGTTGCTGATGCAGTAAATAGAAATCATTTAAATTATTTCAGAAATTCCAGAAAATGTCCTAAACTTTGAAATTGAATAACTTTTAAACCATAACTCCAAATTCAAAGTGTAATATATGAAAAATTATCAGAATAAAATCCTCTATCCAAATTTCCAACTTTCAGCTATGTTGGAGTTGATCTTAAAAAGGGATCAGTAGCTTTTGCTATTTGATTTAATTGGATTTAATTCAACATCAATTCAATTACTATTCCAACTTCAAACTTTGAAATGCACCACACATCACTTGTACTTCAGAAGCATTTCCCACATATGATCACTTGGTTTACAATGAACAAACTTTAGCAAATGCAAGTTGACCAACTTTGAATAACATTTGGAGTTTGAATTTGAATTTACTTTTCAAATCAACTTCAATTAAAATGTGGCAATTCAAACATAGGTCACATCAGCACATTACCATGCTATGTTTTGCATATTGAATGTGCATTGTATTATTTTGATTGTGCTTTACTTCCAGTGCTTCGGTGATTGCATCTTCTCGGTAGAATTGATCTCGGAGATGAGTTCAACCTCACGTCAGAAGAGTGTTACATCGTGATCGTCAGCAAGGCAAGCAGCCCCCTCTTTGATCATGTCTATAAAATCCCAGTTCCCTCTCATTCTCGCAAATGCATGTTTAGGATGTCACCATGATACGTTCTACCGCTAGTTGAACCCATTCCTTTGCATGACCTATCATTTTGTCACAGTAGTAAGCAAACCACAATCCTAGCAGATGTAGGAGTTGGTTGATATCATGTGGCCCCTGCAACTGTTACAGCTTATTGCATGCTTAGAGTTGTTACCTGAGGCTACTTTGATGTGAGTCGGGATGGTAGTGATCATGTGAATGATGGTGGTAACGTGTTGGTGAATCTACCCTAAACAAAGGTGAACGATGAGAGGCTGTGTAGGAGTACACAGTGGGTTGTCTCGTTGAACACTGCCTTAGGCCCGAGTTCTTGTCTTGTTATCCAAGACTAAGAGTACGACCACACATTGGGCTCACTGACCCCTCTCGGCCTAGTACCTCACCCCGGACCTGTCCAGGAGTCGCAAGTAGTTCGCCCTTTAACGATCTCAAGCAGGTGGAACCAAGGTAAGTGGTCGGCGTAGGTTGTGGGCACGTTGAATCAAGTGATCATGATCGAGTTGAGCTTGATGGCGGTCACACAACGTTTGAGTCCGCATCAGAACAATCGGTCGGATTCCGATCGTGGTCCCAACTCAAATAGGCGACTCCCTAGGATTAGAGATGGTGCCGTGAGTGAAGTGTCGTGGCGGCATCCTCGCCGGTACTCACTTGAAGGGTCCATCCCCAGGCGGTAACTGATGAGGCGTGTGTGTATCAGTACACCCCTGCAGGGTTAATGAACTATTCGAACAGCCGTGTCCGCGGTTATAGTCTACTTGGAGACCTTTACTTGATCATAGATAACTTGAACCGGATACTTCTAAAACACACCAAGATAAGTGTGAGTGCTATGGCATGCTTCCTCGTGGGGAAGTCGAGGAAGGCACCATAGTGGAGTATTGGTTGGAGACTGTTACTTGGACTCGTGTACGTTCTTACCTCTCTCTGGTACTCGTAGTTCAGGATTAGCCAAGTCAAAGCTGGCACTTCTGCAAGTGAAACCCCACCTCCCTTTGCCATGATACATGTGCATGAGTAGTATAGTTCCTATGTAAGTCTTGCTGAGTACGACTTTGTACTCACGTTTGCTTATTCTATGTTTTAGAGACGAGACCACTGACCCTGATGGTGGCCTCTATCTCGAGCTCGACGTGAACCAATGTCGTATAGTTCCAGGCAGCAGCCTGTGCCCTTTGGAGGGTCGTTGTATTTTATTTCAGGCTTCTTAAGCCATTTGTTAAACTTGTCTTTACTAAGACATAACTTTCTTCCGTTGATATTTGATGTAATGTTGGATCAAATCCATGTGATCTCTGCTTGTAATACAATTACTATGTCTTCTCTGTTTAACAGAAGTTATAAAGACTATGAGTTCTAGAGTTCATGTTGTGATTACCTGCTGTTTACACTGGACATGTATGCTGCGTGTATGTTTATAACATGCATGTCTTAGTGTGGGGTTCGATAGCTTAGTTGTGTTCTTGTCGGCGGTCTTTTATACACCAAGTGGCCCTTAGATGTGCGCAGCTTGGGGCATCGCGATGCGATTGCTCGTGACTCTGTCACGTGGCACACTTTGTTGTATGATCGAGCCCGCCCGAGATCCCGACTAAGTGATCGGGCTGGAGTAAGTCTATGTAAGGGTTATGATTCAATCGATAACATGGTTGAGGCGACTTGTCTATGATTATGGGATTCACCACCCATAAGCATTTAGACTTGTGAGCGGACGATGAGGACCCATCTCAGTTGATCATCCGGCCTGGATGGGATGCCCCTCACGTTCGATGCTTACCGAGAGTGATCTATGCTTGGCCTTGTCTGCTTAGACAAGTGGGTACGGCTCTCGGCTCTCCATGTGATTGTATTGTGACGGGAATTACATACGCTAACCCCGGGTCCCGACAGACTTGGTATCAGAGCAGGACTGCCTGTAGGATTATCAAACCATTGGCCGATGTCGAGTCTAGCATTCTATAGTTATATAGTTACTATGGGTATAAGGGAACAACGTAAGACTTCTTTTTTCTCCTTATCCTCATCGATCTGAGTTCTGAGTCAACCTCATCTTATTCTATGGGAAGATAGGACTAGGCTCATCTATGTCTTTACTAGGACATCTCGTTGATTGCTTCTTTGTAGCTGTAGGAGTGTTGTGGTCTTTGTGAGCCATCATTCCATAGTGTTTCTGTGGAAGTGATGTCCGTTATCCTGTAGGTTGTCTCAATTTCCATCCCGGTGCAGCCGTTATGCTGTCCGTTTGTGGCTTTGATGCTATTGCATTATAGTCTTCTATCTTAGCATAGATTTGTGTCCTAAATCCTATTCTGATTGTTGATTCTTATCACACAGAATGTCAGGTGCAAATCAAGGTGTTGATCCCAGTTCCGGTAACATAGACGGTGAAGAACCTCCACCACCACCCTCAACGGCAGAAATCATGATGGAGGCTGAACAGAATCGTCGTGATCAGACACGTCTTCTCGAGCGTATTGAGCAGAACACTTCTCGTCAGCATCTTAGTGTTGTCACCATCCAGGACTTCATTCTCCTCAACCCGCCAGTATTCTGATGTCCTTCCGAGCCCCTTGATGCCGATGATTGGCTTCGTTCCCTCGAGCGTAAGCTTGATACAGCCCATGTTGCTCCAGGTGATCGTGTGCTATTCGCGTCATACTTTCTGGAAGGTTCTGCTCTTCAGTGGTGGGAGAACTTCGTGGCAATACAACCAGTTGGTCACGTGGTGACTTGGCAAGAGTTCTGTGATGACTTCCGTGGATATCATATTCCGGATCAGCTGATGGAGCGCAAGAAAGAAGAGTTTTGCAATCTGACCCAAGGAAAGATGAATGTTCATGAGTATAGGACTGAGTTCACTCGTCTAGCACGTTATGCCCAAGAAGAAGTATCCACCGACACCAAGAAACAAGAAAGGTTCCGCAAGGGACTTAGCCCCGTTCTTCGTCATGACCTGAATCTTCACGAGTTCGTCAACTTCAAGGACTTGGTCGACAAATCCTTCAAGGACGAGTATGGAAATGAGTTGTATGAAGAGTCTCGCAAGCATGATCGTGAGTTTGCCCAATCTTCTGGCCCATTTTCTCGGAAACGCCGTGTTTGGATTCCCTTCAGTGACGTCAGTCGTGCTGTAAGTGCTTCTAGACCATCAACCACCATATATCGTCCACCTCAACCCAATCTTCCTCCTTGGAATTTTGTTGGACAATCAAGTTCTCAAGTTCCTTTCATTCCACGTGGTGTTTGTTTCCAATGTGGACAATCAGGTCACAATGTTCGAGAGTGTCCCCAAAATCATGTAGCCACCACACCTAAACCAAAGCAAACCTTTCGTCGTGGTAAGACACTACCCAAGACTTCCAATATCAAGCCTCCTGTTTATGAACATGGTTATGTGAATCATGTATCCATTCTAGATTCCCACAAGTCAACCGATGTTGTACTCGGAACCCTTCCTGTCAATTCCACCCCAGCTTCGGTTCTGTTTGACCCAGGAGCATCTCACTCATTCATATCCCAGGACTTTGCACTGTCACATGACATCTCTTTTTTGATGTTATCCACCCCTTTAGTTGTGCAAGCCCCTGGATCCAGATGGCACACCACCATGGTGAGTCATGAGAATGAAATTGCAATTGAGGGTTTAGTATTCCTTACCTCACTTATAGCCCTCAAGTCTTCAGACATTGATGTGATCTTAGGTATGGATTGGTTATCAAGACAGAATGCTATCCTTGATTGTAAAGCCAAGTCAGTGAAACTAACCCATCCATCAGGCCAGACAATCAAGTACACCTCACCAAGCTCTAAAACCCAGGTGCATTCTTTAAATGTGCTTCCTCTTCCAGACCTTGAAGATATTCCGGTGGTTCGTGACTTCCCGGATGTCTTTCCAAAAGAGCTGCCAGGAATACCACCTGACAGATCTGTAGAGTTTGTGGTAGATCTTATCCCAGGAACCGCACCAATATCCAGACGCCCATATAGAATGGCCCCACGTGAGTTAGCTGAGCTAAAAATCCAACTTGAAGCTTCGTTGGCAAAAGGCTTCATCCGCCCTAGCTCATCGCCATGGGGTTGCCCCGTTCTGTTCGTAACGAAGAAAGATGGAACAGAAAGGATGTGCGTAGACTATCGCCCGCTAAATCTAGCGACGATAAAGAACAAGTATCCACTACCCAGGATCAATGATCTTTATGATCAACTTGCAGGATCCTTTGTCTTCTCGAAAATGGATTTGAGATTAGGCTATCATCAAATCAAAATCAGAAATGAGGACATTCCCAAAACGGCTTTTACTACTCGTTATGGTCTTTACGAGTACACCATCATGTCCTTCGGTTTAACCAATGCCCCCGCCACATTCTCGCGCTTGATGAATTCGATCTTCATGGAGTACATAGATAAATTTGTTGTAGTTTATCTTGATGACATTCTCATCTACTCGAAGAACAAAGAAGATCACGCAGAACATCTTAGGTTGGTATTGATGAAACTTAGCGAGCATCGCCTTTATGCTAAATTCTCCAAGTGTGAATTCTGGCTACCAGAAGTGACCTATTTAGACCACGTGATTTCTGCAAAAGGCATTGCTGTTAATCCCGAGAGAGTTCAGGACGTCCTTGACTGGACTCCACCTGAATCGGTTAAGCAAGTTAGGAGTTTTCTTGGCTTAGCAAGCTATTGTCGCCGCTTCGTCAAGAACTTTTCTAAAGTTGCAAAGCCTCTAACTGAACTCCTCAAGAAAGAGAAGAAATTCGAATGGACTCCCAAGTGCGAGGAAAGCTTTCAAGAGCTAAAAAGAAGATTAACTTCTGCACCCGTACTTGCGCCTCCAGACACCAAAAAGGATTTCGAGATCTTTTGTGATGCTTCACGGCAAGGGTTAGGATGCATACTTATGCAAGATCGACATGTGGTAGCTTATGCTTCACGCCAGTTGCGTCCACATGAAGAGAACTATCCTACCCATGATCTTGAACTCGCTGCCGTAGTTCATGCCCTAACAACTTGGCGACATTACCTCCTTGGTAATCGTTGTGAGATCTATTCCGACCACCAAAGCCTCAAATACATTTTCACCCAGCCAGATCTTAATCTCAGGAAAAGAGGCTGGATTGAGTTTATAAAAGATTATGACTTAGGAATTTCTTACACCCCAGGCAAAGCCAATGTCATGGCTGATGCACTAAGTCGTAAGTCGTATTGTAACAACCTCATGTTACAACAGTATCAACCACTTCTTCATGAGAAATTTCGAAAGCTTAACCTCGAGATTGTTCCTCGTGGATCTCTTTTCAACTTGGTGGCGAAACCAACCCTTGAGGATCAAATCATAGTTGCCCAAAGGCGCGCACGAGGTGTTCGCCGGATCAAGGAGAACATTGCTAGCGGAGTTGCTAAATGTTTCTCCATAGATAGTAAAGGAACGATATTCTTTGAAAATCGTTTGGTAGTACCTAAGAATAGGGAACTAAGGCAACTCATCCTCAAAGAAGCCCATGACACACCCCTCTCGATTCATCCCGGTAGCACAAAAATGTACCGAGATCTACGCCAGAGATTTTGGTGGACTAGGATGAAGAGAGAAATTGCTCAGTTCATGGCTGAATGTGATGTTTGTCGTCGCGTTAAGGCAGAACATCAAAGACCTGCTGGTATTCTTAGACCTTTGCCTATCCCCGAGTGGAAGTGGGATAAAGTTAGTATGGACTTCATCACTGGCTTTCCAAAAACCCAGAAAGGAAATGATGCCATCTTCGTTGTCATTGATCGACTTTCAAAAGTTGCTCACTTCCTTCCAGTTCGTGAGTCTATAACTGCTAGCCAGCTAGCGGACTTGTATGTCTCCCGAATCGTGTCACTTCACGGTGTTCCTTTGGAAATAAATTCAGACCGTGGTAGTCTTTTCACTTCTCGATTTTGGGAAAGTTTCCAGAATGCTATGGGAACCCACCTCTCCTTTAGCACCGCTTATCACCCACAGTCCAGTGGTCAAATAGAAAGGGTCAATCAAATTCTGGAAGACATGCTCAGAGCTTGTGTTATCTCTTTCGGAAACAAATGGGAGAATTCTCTTCCTTTTGCCGAATTGCGTATAACAATAGTTTTCAATCTAGTTTGGGCATGGCTCCTTTTGAATTTCTCTATGGACGGAAATGTCGAACACCCCTAAACTGGTCAGAAACCGGTGAAAGACAATTCTTTGGACCAGATTTGATTCAGGATGCAGAAGAGCAGGTTCGCATTGTTCGTGAGAAATTGAAAACAGCCCAGTCTCG
Organism: Bromus sterilis; assembly: GCA_950022295.1. Taxonomy (NCBI): domain Eukaryota; kingdom Viridiplantae; phylum Streptophyta; class Magnoliopsida; order Poales; family Poaceae; genus Bromus; species Bromus sterilis. The sequence goes on along the minus strand of OX465600.1, from coordinate 181,019,998 downwards.
TCAGAAAAGCTATTATGATCGTCATCATAGGGAAGAAAGCTATAATCTGGATGAGAAGGCTTACCTTCGGGTTACTCCTCTGAAGGGTACCCATCGCTTCGGTATCAAAGGCAAGTTGGCCCCACGTTATATCGGTCCCTTTCGCATTCTTGCTAAACGTGGAGAAGTTGCCTACCAATTGGAACTACCCCCTCACCTCTCCCAGGTTCATGATGTCTTCCACGTCTCTCAACTCAGGCGTTGCTTCAAGGACCCCATCCGCGAAGTAGACCACGAAACGCTTGATCTCCAAGATAACCTTTCATATCGAGAGTACAATGTTCGTATTCTCGATGAAGCCGAGCCTAGCACCAGACGTCACAAGATCAGATTCTTGAAAGTGCAGTGGTCACATCATTCATAGAAAGAAGCCACCTGGGAACGAGAGGATCGTCTACGAGCTGAGTACCCCACCTTCCTCCCGACAAATTCTGAATCTCGGGACGAGATTCTTTTGAATGGGGGTGAGTTGTCAGAACCCCAATTTTAGTTTTGTGCTTTTCCAAGCTTGCATTTTTGCATCTTGAAAAAAAAATTGCAAAAGAAAAGGAAATGGGGAAAAGAAAAGCCCTAAATGAATTTAAATAAAAGGCCAGAAATAAATCTTTTTCCAAAATTCTTTTGGATGTATTGAAAAATCCTTAAAATGAGTCTGATCATTTTAAAAGTGATTTGGGATTAATCCCATGCTCATAGATTTTTCAATAATTCAAATAGTGGCTTGGAAATTAAATCTTTTGTCTATTTGAATTGAAATTCAAATAAATTGAATTTCAAAAATTCCCAAAACTTGGGGTTGGCTTATATATAGTCACCTAGGTTTTATAAAAATGTTTGGGGATTTTTTTTATAAATGCCCTAGCTATTTATTTTAAAGGGCAACACAAATAACAGAAAAGAAAAATAAGAAAAGAACAGAGCACCTTTCGCACAGGGCAGAGCCCACTTACCTTTTTCCTCTGCCCAGCCCACCAGACGCGTTGTCGTCTTCCTCCTCCCCGGCAAGCAGTTCGGTGGCGAGCTTGCCGCCGTGCACGCCACCGATGCCACCTAGGACCTTCCCCCTGCCTTCTCCTCGTGCCACCGCGACGCCTGGAAGCTCCCAGTTCTTCCCCCCCCCTCACAGGTTCTTCTCCCTCTCTCCTCTGGCAGTTCCGCACCACCCCGAGAGCTCACCGAAGCGGCCACCGTGCGCCCGCGTGGCCACCGGCTCCCTCTCGTTGGACCGCTGTGTCCAGAAGACCCGCAGAGGAGCTCTTCGTCGAGCTACGGCCTCAATTCAAGCCTGGAGGCCCCAGGGACGTCGCCCCCTTCTCCAGTTCGCCGGCGGCAACCGTGGACGTCTTCGTCAAATTCGCCCTGGCCAGCTCCTCTTCGACCTCCCCGAGCTCGTCGTCGCCTTCCTCGTGAGCTCCCGCTCGGTTTCCCCCTCCTAGCTCTCTCCCCCGTGTTCTGCAGCGCGAGTTCGCCGGAGTCAGTAGCCGGCCGCCGCTTCCCGTCTTCGTAGCCGTGGCTCAGGGCCTCCTCGAGGTCCCCTGCATGCTCCAGGAGAAGCGCACGAGCGCGAGGCACGCTCCCGTGCCTCCATCTCCCTCCCCCGTGACCGAAATCCCACTCCGGTAGAGCGCCGCCGTGGCCTAGGCCACCAGCGTTTAACCGCCGGTTGGTTAACCCTAACCCAGCTCCTAATCCCTCCTCTCCTCTTGCTGACAGTGGGTCCCAGCCCTTAACTAACCTCGAGTTAATTTACACAGAAACTTAAATAACCCCCTCTCTCACTGACCTCCCTGGCCCACTGGTCAGCCCCTCCCCCACGTCATGCTGACGTGTTGCTGATGCATTAAATAGAAATCATTTAAATTATTTAAGAAATTCCAGAAAATGGCCTAAACTTTGAAATTGAATAACTTTTAAACCATAACTCCAAATTCAAAGTGTAATATATGAAAAATTATCAGAATAAAATCCTCTATCCAAATTTCCAACTTTCAGCTATGTTGGAGTTGATCTTAAAAAGGTATCAGTAGCTTTTTCTATTTGATTTAATTGGATTTAATTCAAAATCAATTCAATTACTATTCCAACTTCAAACTTTGAAATGCACCACACATCACTTGTACTTCAGACGCATTTCCCACATATGATCACTTGGTTTACAATGAACAAACTTTAGCAAATGCAAGTTGACCAACTTTGAATAACATTTGGAGTTTGAATTTGAATTTAGTTTTCAAATCAACTTCAATTAAAATGTGGCAATTCAAACATAGGTCACATCAGCACATTACCATGCTATGTTTTGCATATTGAATGTGCATTGTATTATTTTGATTGTGCTTTACTTCCAGTGCTTCGGTGATTGCATCTTCTCGGTCGAATTGATCTCGGAGACGAGTTCAACCTCACGTCAGAAGAGTGTTACATCGTGATCGTCAGCAAGGCAAGCAGCCCCCTCTTTGATCATGTCTATAAAATCCCAGTTCCCTCTCATTCTCGCAAATGCATGTTTAGGATGTCACCATGATACGTTCTACTGCTAGTTGAACCCATTCCTTTGCATGACCTATCATTTTGTCACAGTAGTAAGCAAACCAGAATCCTAGCAGATGTAGGAGTTAGTTGATATCATGTGGCCCCTGCAACTGTTACAGCTTATTGCATGCTTAGAGTTGTTACCTGAGGCTACTTTGATGTGAGTCGGGATGGTAGTGATCATGTGAATGATGGTGGTAACGTGTTGGTGAATCTACCCTAAACAAAGGTGAACGATGAGAGGCTGTGTAGGAGTACACAGTGGGTTGTCTCGTTGAACACTCCTTAGGATCGAGTTCTTGTGTTGTTATCCAAGACTAAGAGTACGACCACACATTGGGCTCACCGACCCCTCTCGGCGTAGTACCTCACCCCGGACCTGTCCAGGAGTCGCAAGTAGTTCGCCCTTTAACGATCTCAAGCAGGTGGAACCAAGGTAAGTGGTCGGCGTAGGTTGTGGGCACGTTGAATCAAGTGATCATGATCGAGTTGAGCTTGATGGTGGTCACACAACGTTTGAGTCCGCATCGGAACAATCGGTCGGATTCCGATCGTGGTCCCAACTCAAATAGGCGACTCCCTAGGATTAGAGATGGTGCCGTGAGTGAAGTGTCGTGGCAGCATCCTCGCCGATACTCACTTGAAGGGTCCATCCCCAGGCGGTAACTGATGAGGCGTGTGTGTAGCAGTACACCCCTGCAGGGTTAATGAACTATTCGAATAGCCGTGTCCGCGGTTATGGACTACTTGGAGACCTTTACTTGATCATAGATAACTTGAACCGGATACTTCTAAAACACACCAAGATAAGTGTGAGTGCTATGGCATGCTTCCTCGTGGGGAAGTCGAGGAAGGCACCATAGTGGAGTATTGGTTGGAGACTGTTACTTGGACTCGTGTACGTTCTTACCTCTCTCTGGTACTCGTAGTTCAGGATTAGCCAAGTCAAAGCTGGCACTTCTGCAAGTGAAACCCCACCTCCCTTTGCCTTGATACATGTGCATGAGTAGTATAGTTCCTATGTAAGTCTTGCTGAGTACGACTTTGTACTCACGTTTGCTTATTCTATGTTTTAGAGACGAGACCACTGACCCTGATGGTGGCCTCTACCTCGAGCTCGACGTGGACCAATGTCGTATAGTTCCAGGCAGCAGCCTGTGCCCTTTGGAGGGTCGTTGTATTTTCTTTCAGGCTTCTTAAGCCATTTGTTAAACTTTTCTTTAGTAAGACATAATTTGCTTCCGTTGATGTTTGATGTAATGTTGGATCACATCCATGTGATCTCTGCTTGTAATACAATTACTATGTCTGCTCTGTTTAACAGAAGTTATAAAGACTATGAGTTCTAGAGTTCATGTTGTGATTACCTGTTGTTTACACTGGATATGTATGCTGCGTGTATGTTTATAACATGCATGTCTTAGTGTGGGGTTCGATAGCTTAGTTGTGTTCTTGCCGGCGGTCTTTTATACACCAAGTGGCCCTTAGATGTGCGCAGCTTGGGGCATCGCGATGCGATTGCTCGTGACTCTTTCACGTGGCACACTTTGTTGTATGATCGAGCCCGCCCGAGATCCCGACTAAGTGATCGGGCTGGAGTAAGTCTATGTAAGGGTTATGATTCAATCGATAACATGGTTGAGGCGACTTGTCTATGATTATGGGATTCACCACCCATAAGCATTTAGACTTGTGAGCAGACGATGAGGACCCATCTCAGTTGATCATCCGGCCTGGATGGGATGCCCCTCACGTTCGATGCTTACCGAGAGTGATCTGTGCTTGGCCTTGTCTGCTTAGACAAGTGGGTACGGCTCTCGGCTCTCCATGTGATTGTATTGTGACCGGAATTACATACGCTAACCCCGGGTCCCGACATGAGACTCCCCTGCAGTACTGCACCTGACTTTGGGTGACTGAGATGTGGGTTGGTGAGCAAACTGGCCCACATGTCAGTGACCCCAAAGTCAGGTGCAGTAAGACAGAGGATTCGGTTCTGCGCGAGAGAGGTATACGTATGTATAGGGCAAGAAGCTGGCAATGAAACGGGGTACTCAATTATTTCTAGGTCTGATCAAAGAAAACGGGCAGTCATGATGGTCTTTGTGCTAGCCGGTGGAGTACAGTAGTAGCAGAAGCAGCTAGTAATATATTTTTACAAGCTAGCTAGGACTAGACCTCTCGCAGTGCCCAGTGAGGCAATGATGAAAATATGCCATCTCACACGCAATAGTGTGACGCTGTAACACGTCCATCAATATAAATTAACGTTTTTCTAAGAAATTGCTATGAAGACGACACTACACACACGACATGCAGCCAATACCCATATCCAACGATTGATGAACCAGGTTCTAGTGACGTGACGCCACCTGCCTTTGGGTGTGTGACATGTGGGCCGGCCACCTGTTCACTACTAGGGAAATAGCTATACATGGAAAGCTTATTAGTGGCGCTTACAAAAAGCCATGCGCCACCATCTGTTAGGGGTGGCGCACTGGAAAATAATGCGCCACCCATAAGACCTTAGGGGTGGCGCATTTCTCTAATGCGCCACCCATAAGAGCTTAGGGGTGGCGCATTTCACCAATGCGCCACCACTGACTTTCTATATGCGCCACTAAATGCCTAGAGCTGCCCTTATCTTGTCCACCCCACCTACCACCTCTCATTCACTCCACACAATTCTCAAACTAGATCCACTCTTCAAACCCTAGATCTATTCGGTTTTCTCCTCCTCCCCACCTCATTTCTTCCATTTATCCATCGATACTTGGCATTACATCTATTTTGTTTCATATTGAAGTAAGTGGACCTCCTCCCAAACTCTTTTGTTCCATTTATGACCCATATACTTTCCTTTATTAGCTTGGGGTTTGTTGTATATGTGAAGCTTGGATTTGATGTATATGTGAAGCTTGTGGTGGTTTGATGTATATGTGAAGCTTATGGTGGTTTGATGTATATGTGTATCTTGAGTGGCCAATATTTTGCCGAAATGTCGATTCATTTCCGTTTCGGAAAATTTCTGGCGCACTCTCCGCATGCTCCCATGCATTATTAGGGAAGGTCATGCCGAATTTTTTCGGCGACGACTGTGATATATAATTGTGTTGCTCTCTCCGTGCACGCAGGTGATCGACCATGGTCCGCGAGATGCTGAGCGATATCACCGTGGCTAGGTGGATGCAATGTGCGACAAACGACATGCTAAGGAATAATAGGTCGGATATAAGATGTCCGTGTCGGAGATGCAAACTGCAGTGCATGACCGAGCCTGATTCCGGAATATTGCAAAGACACCTGAAGCGTAATGGTTTGATGGATAGCTACACACCATGGATAAGTGATGAAGCTGGTGAGGAGGAGGACATCAATGGTGGGGCGCCAGTAAATGAGGAAGGGCAACCAGAAAACAGCGGCGGGCGAGATGACGAAGAGCATCCCGTACATGATCATGAAGAAGATGTCGAAGCGGATCATGTAGATCAAGATGCCGGACATGAAGATCAAGATGTCGGACATGATGAGGATTCAATCTGGGTGCGGGACCCTCATGTTCAAGAGCTGCTTGTCAAAGAGGCGTTGAACGCAAGAGGTGCAGCTAGAGAGAAATCCAAGATGGCGCAACTCGAGAAAGACGCAATTACGAAGTTGTACGAAGGATGCAACGACGGGGATACCCGCTTGAATGTAACACTTGGGGCTATGGAGATGAAGGCAAAACACAAATGGACCGACGAAAGCTTCGATGATAACATGGCATTTTGGCACGATCGTCTTCCGAAGGGCAACACGTGCCCAACTAGTATCGCTGAGGCCAAGAAAGTCCTTTGCCCTCTCGATCTTCCGCACGTTAAATACCACATCTGCATAAATGATTGCATGATCTATCGGGGTGAGGACGAAGATAAAACCACATGTTCGGTGTGCGGTGTTAGTCGATACAAGAGAGGGTAGAAAGTTCCTAGAAAAGTGGTATGGTACTTCCCGATCACTCCTCATCTGCAGAGGTATTTCGTAGATCCCGAGGAAGCAAAGCTAATGACCTGGCACGCGGATAGAAAGAAGCTAAAAGAGGATGACCCGAACCCGGATCAAGAAGAGTAGGACATGCTGAGGCACCCTTCAGATGGTAGCCAATGGACTGCGTTGGACCTCGAATACCCAGATTTTGGGAAAGAACCAAGGAACCTCAGGATTGGTGTGAGCATCGATGGAGTCAATCCGTTTGGTGGCCAGAGCAGCACACACAGTACCTGGCCCGTGTTTGTATGCATATACAACCTTCCCCCCTGGAAGTGCATGAAGAAAAAGTACATAACAATGTGTATGCTAGTTCAAGGGCCGAAACAACCAGGTACGGACCTCAATCTATATCTGTAGCTGTTGAAAGAGGAGCTAGAAACGTTATGGAAAGACGGAGTCAATACGTTGGACGCCGCGGCAAAAGAATATTTCCCAATGAAAGCCGCGGTGATCACGACGGTGCACGACTATCTCGGATACGGATATTTCTCAGGGCAGGTGGTCCAAGGATTCTGTGCATGCGTTAGGTGCATGGATAATACAACGTACCGCCAGCTATGAAAAGATCCCGGATCTTCAAAAACCGTGTTCCAGGGGTCTCGGAGGTGGCTTCCCAAGAAACACGCGTGGAGAAAACAGGTACATCTGTTCGATCGAAGCGAGGAGCTCCGAGCACCCCCAGCTCGAAGGAGCGGCAAAGATGTCACAACCCCAAATAAGGTAAGTGCTAGGGTTGTTTGATCCCTTTGCATCATGTGAAAAATTCAAAAAGAAAATCAAAAATGGGAAAAAGAAAAGCCCTGAGAAATTAAATCAAATGGCCAGACAAAAATTTCTTCCAAAAATTGCTCTGGTATTTTTGAAAAGTCTTATAAATATGCATGATCCCATATAAAGTGAAGTGGGTCCCACTCCATGCACCAAGATTTTTCAAATATTCCAAACAAGGCTTGGAAATTAAATTAAACTCCAATTTGAATTTAAATTGAAATTGTTTGATTTTCAAAAGTCACCAAAACTTATGAGTGGCTAGCTATATATGTTATAAGCCCGCATAAAAGTTTTCATGATTTTTAAAAATTCTCTGCTATTTTTGTTTGGGGCAAAACAAATAACAGAAAAGGAAAACAGAAGCAAAAACACAGAGAAAAAGACAAAGGGAAAAGGAGCCCACCCAACCGGGCCCCCCGGCCCAACTTACCTTTTCCCAGCCCAGCCCACCAACCCCGGTGTCGTCTTCCTCCCCGGCGCCCGAAGCAGCTCGGTGGCGCGCTCACCGCCGCGCAGGCCACCGAGGAGCTTCCAGGGGCCCCTCTTCTCCCCCAGGACGCCACGGAGACGCCCAGAGGTCGCCACGCACTTCCCCCCTCCTCCAGCTCACTCTCCCTCTCTCCTCGCGTCAGAAATCGCCATGGCCGAGAACTAGGTCTCGCCGCCGACGCGCCGACGCGTGGCCACCTTGCTCCCCTCGCCGCACCGCCGTGTCCGTTGAACTCCCCGTCCACGTATCCAACAAGCTGCCGTGTCAATTCGAGCCTAGCGCCACTGGAGGAGACGTCCGCTTCAAGATTTCATCGCCGGCCGCCGAGCTCGTCTCCACGAATTCCACCGCCACCTCGCCTCCTCCGGCTACCTCGAGCTCACCGTCGCGTTCAGCGTAAGGAGCTCTCCATTTCCCCCACTCCGCTGGCCTTTTAGCACCCCGTGGCTGGATTCCGGCGAGGCAGTGCTTCGGCCACCTCCATGGTCGTTGCTCCCGAGCTCTGGAGCACGCCAGTGACCCCCCAATGGGTCCACTGGACGCGCGGAAGCAAGGGCTCTCTCCTGATGCTTCGTGCGCGTCATTTGAAGGCCGGGAGCCTCCTCCCCGTGCAGCTCCGCTGCGCTGGTGTTCACCGGCGGCTAACCGCCGGCGGCCCGATTAGCTTAGGGGGCTAATCCCCTGTTAGTTGACCCTTGGGTCACTGACTGGTGGGCCCTGGCCCCCCCTAATGACCCTGTTTAGTTAATTAAACCGGGTTTAAACCCACTGCCACTGACACCCCGACCCCACCTGTCAGCCCCCCCCCTGTGACATCACCCCTACCTCATCATGACGATATAAATCAATTCCAGAAAAATAGCCAAACTTCAATAAATCATAGAAAATTCATATGAACTCCAAATTGGACAAATAATATATGAAAAATGATCAGCATAAAATTCTCTATCCAAATATGCAACTTTCAACCATGTTTGAGTTGATTTTAAAATGGGACCAGTAGCTTTTTCTATTTGGCTTAAATGGAATTAATTCAAATTTAATTCAAATGCAATTCAAATTTTAACCATTACAATGCAAACATGATCACCTGAACTTCAGAAGCATATCACCCACATGATCACATGTTTTCAAATGATCAAACCTTTTCAAATGCAATTTGGTTAAATTGAAATTCATATGTGGAGTTTGAATTTGCATTTCAAATGCAATACACTTCATTTAAATCAAATGTTCGAATGATGCCTTACTCGGCGTGTTGTTCTTCCAAGTGAAGATCTACTCGGGGTTTTTCCTTTCAGTGGGAGCACTTCTTAGTGCACCCACTGGGTGTAGCCCCCAAGGCTCCGAGTAACTTTTTGAAGTTACTCGGAGTCTTTTGATTTGGAGACTTTTTATTAATTAGGATAACTGATTTCATCAAAAGAGAGTGCCCTTCCTATTGATGACATATTCATAGGGTATATGATGATTAAACTCAATAAGAGGCCCGGAAGGACTCTGCCGAAGTTTACACTTTTCCCTTGTGTGTGGGTCGGGCAAGTTAAAGGAAAAATCTGGCGACACTCAAGCATCTCTCGGAAGAGGTGGACTGAGGCCTCGGAAGGTGTGTCTTGGAGTAAAATGCCTTAAACTCCATATAAACCAGATTTGTAAAGTTCGATATCCTAAAGCCTCACAATGAGCTTTAGGTCATACCACATGGGATATCGATTCTTTACCCCTCGCACCTTATCATACTAATAATCTGGCAATCTTCGTCAGAGACGGACTATTAATGAATTAACCATTCGGAACTTTTCTCGAACAGCTAATGAATACAAGATTTTCCGTTTGTTGTGCGTTCCAGAATGCAGTCTCTTTCTAACTCATTACTTAGCTTCAGGCGGTATCCCGTCCCGTCACTGCTTTGAGTTATTGAGAATTGTCTGCTTTTTTTGACGCTTCGAGTGAAAACTTACTCGGTTGTTTTAGCAATGACTCTCTCCGAGTAGAAGCTTACTCGGAAAAATACTTCGAGTGACAACTTACTCGGTTTTGTTGAGTATCCGAGTGACAACTTACTCGGTTTTTATTGGCCACCCACTGGGTGTGTCCGAGTGATGCCTTTCGAGTAACGGATAACTCGGAGATCGTCTTTCTTCCGAGTAACTAGCAGCTCGGAGATAATTCATTCCGAGTACCTTATGATTCCTGAGTTACTTATAACTCGGTAATTATGTTTTTGATTTCTCCTTTGTTTCTGGAAAGGCTTAGGTGAATGTTGATAAGCTATCATTCAGTTAAGGTTACCCCATGATATGCGATACTTAAGGGTATGCCTTAGGTATGACCACGACAGTAGCCCCCAAGGCTCCGAGTAACTTCTTGAAGTTACTCGAGTCTTTAGATTAGAGATTTGTTGTATAAATCCTTCCAGTGGGAGCACTTCTTAGTGCACCCGATGGGTGTAGCCCCCAAGGCTCCGAGTAACTTCTTGAAGTTACTCGGAGTCTTTTGATTGGAGACTTTTTATTAATTGGGATAATTGATTTCATCAAAGGAGAGTGCTCTTCCTATTGATGACATATTCATAAGGTATATGAAGATTAAACTCAATAAGAGGCCCGAAAGGAATTTACTAAAGTGTACACTTTTCCCTTGTATGTGGGTCGAGCAAGTTAAAGGAAAAATCTGGCGACACTCAAACGTCTCTCGGAAGAGGTTGACTGAGGCCTCGGAAGGCGTGTCTTGGAGTAAAAGGCCTTAGACTCCATATGAACCAGATTTGTAAAGTTTGATATTCTAAAACATCATGAGCTTTAGATCATACCGCGTGGGATATCAATTCTTTAACCCTGCACCTTATCATACTAGTAATCTGGCAATCTACGTCAAAGACGGATTACTAGCGAATTAACTACTCGGAACTTTTCTCGAACAGCTAATGAATACAAGATTTTCCGTTTGCTGTGTATTCTGAAATATGGCTTCATTCATGCATGTCACTTAGTCCCGAGTATTATCGCGTTCGAAACTGTTTCATGCTTGATAAATAGCCTCTTTCAAAAATACTCCGAGTGATGACTTACTCGGTTTTGTTGGGTATCCGAGTGGTAACTTACTCGGTTTTTATACCCACTGGGTGGTGTGTCCGAGTGATGCCTTACTCGGCGTGTCATTCTTCCGAGTGAAAATCTACTCGGGTTAATTTTTCTTCCAGTGGGAGCACGATCAGTGCACCCACTGGGTGTAGCCCCCAAGGCTCCGACTAACTATTGGTAGTTAGTTGGAGTCTTTTGCTGAAGGTATACAAAATTGTTTCATCGTGCGTGGACACGAAACATTTTCTTGAGTGTTGTTTCTTGAAGGAATTTAGAATCTCGTTGTGCGCGGGTGCGGAATGAAACCAAAGATATTTCCTTCATTGACCTGAAAGAAAATGCAAACAGATAGAGAATGAAAGTATTATAGTATTCATACCCAGAAAGCTGAGTGAAAACGCGGGACTTTAAACTTTGCAGAAATAAAGTGTAGAATTCCAACTTTGCAGATAGTAAAGTATAAGACTTAAGCTTTACAGATAGCAATATATTTCACTTTGTTTATTTATTCTTTCTTGTTTAGCCACTTAGCGATTCGGCAGACCATTAGGTTTTGCTCTTGCCAACCAGACAATCAGGTTGCGACCGGGTTGGAGACGAAGAGTATGCATTTATGGTACCGAGCATGTGTAGGAGTTTCACGAAAAATAAGAGAAAGCCAAGTAAAGAACCTGCCGACTGGCGGCGCATCCACTTAGGGGAGCAAATAACCAATAAGTTAAATGTGATTCTAACTAAGTTGTAGTCCCCCGGGTGTGGCGTAGCCCCCGAGTGCGTTACAACCTTCGACGGCGGACCTGTCGGAATACGGTGAAAATAATCTGTGTTTCACCGAGGTGGACTCGGGTAAAGGCGAGAAGTGGTTCCCGGGTGAAGCTCGGGAGAGACCAACTTGCTAAAGATTAAGTACGGAGATTGGTTGTATGAGAAACTTATCTATTTCCACGTTGGTGATGTAGTCGGTGTCGATGAAGCCGTGACACGACGAAGAGAAGTCCTCTGAGGAATCTGAGGCCGAGTCGAAGCATAAGCGGTGTCGTGACGGATGCGGTCGTCGAAGGAGTGCATAGCACATTCGGGTCGCGGCCGAGTCGAAGCAATGCGGAGTCGCGGAAGGAGCGTTTAGCTTTCCCAGGTCGAGTCGAGGCCGAGTTGCGCCGAGTTGAAGCAGCTCAGAGGAGGCCGTCGAGTTGGAGCAAGTCGGGAGAACGCGGCCGAGATGAAGCAGTTCGAAGCGCACGTCAGGTCGGAGCAATTCGGGAGACATGCGGCCGAGTTGTTACCGTTGGTTCGGAGCTGAACGGAATCGCGGCGGAGCTCATCGTGGAAGGAGCACGTAGCTCGTCCGGGTCATCATAGTTGTCGTAGCTCATCCATATCGTGACGGAGGGGCGTCATAGGCCAAGTCGGAGCAGGTCAGAAAACCGCCGAGTTGGCGAGCGTAGGTGAGGTGGTGTAGCCTTTTGGGGAGCCACCGAGTCGAAGCAGGTCGAAGGAGCCACCGAGTCGGAGCAAGTCGGAGGAGCCAACGAGTTGATATAGAGAAAAATTAGCACATATCAGTTTGAGCTAAGTAGAGCAATCGACCAGCTGCAACCGGACAGATCGGCAACTTCATTTCTTTCTTTTAAGTAAACGCAACCGGCTTGGTCCTTTTTTGAATATTCCCTTGCCTCTGCTTCTTTTCAGTCGGACGTCGAATTCTGCCGGAGGGGGCCTGCTGGGAGCGGGTACACAGCTCGGAGAAACCGGCGGCAGCTTGGCGACGACTTGGGCAGCCTGGCGACGACTTCGGCAGCTCGGAGCATGAGCGCAACTTGGAGACGACGGCGGTAGCTCGGGGACGACGACGACAGCTCGGCGCGGGTATGCAGCTCGGAGAAACCGGCGGCAGCTTGGCGACGACTTCGGCAGCTTGAAGCATGAGCGCAACTTAGAGACGACGACGACAGCTCGGCGCGGGTACGCAGCTCGGAGAAACCGGCGGCAGCTTGGCGAAGACTTGGGCAGCCTGGCGACGACTTCGGCAGCTCGGAGCATGAGCGCAACTTGGAGACGACGACGATAGCTCGGGGACGACGACGATAGCTCGGCGCGGGTACGCAGCTCGGAGAAACCGGCGACAGCTTGGCGACGACTTAAGGGTATACCTTAGGTATGTCCCTAGGTATGATATGTGATACTTAAGGGTATACCTTAGGTATGACCACGACATCAAATGTACCACAAACCAGCACCATTCACCTCATGGACAACTATATCATGTGCTTGTGCATTCTATTACAAGGTTGCCCCCCCCCTTTATTGATGATTGTTTCCGGTACCAGCTTTTCCGAGACGGTGATCACCCCCGAAGGAGAAGACCACCGTTAAGACCCGTGTTTCGTCAGCAAGGCAAGCAAACCCCATTGATCATGTCTATAAAATCCCAATTCCCTCTCAGTCTCTCTTATGCATGTTTAGGAGATCACCTTGTATTGATTCTACCGCATAGTTGAACCCATATCCGATGCATGACCTATCATTCTATCACCGTATTAAGCAAACCACAATCCTAGCAGATTTAGGAGTTGAATGTTGAGCATGTGGCCCCTGCAACTATTAATGCTTATTGCATGCTTAGTGGTACAATGAGGTTGCTTTTGATGTGAGTCGGGATGATAGTGAACATGGTGTTGATGAAAGTGAAACTGTGTCGGTGAATCCACCCTAATACAAGGTGAACGATGAGAGGTTGTGTAGGAGTACAAAGTGGGTTGTCTCGTTGAACACCGCCTTCAGCACCGAGTTCTTGTATGGTAATCCAAGACAAAGAGTACAACCACACATTGGGCTCACTGACCCCTCTCGGCCTAGTACCTTGATCCGTGTCGACGTCCAGGAGTCACATTAGTCCGGGCTTTCCATTTGACATCTGCATAGAAAAAGAATGAAGGAATGGTTGCATCATATAGATATGTGGGTGCACCTGTGAGGAAGGAAAACCATCTGCCAGAGGTGGCGTCTCGGTCACCTACATTGTTTGAGTCCGTTTCGTTGATCCGGCCGGGCTCTCGAGCGGAGGCAAACTCAGATAGTCGACTCCTGGAATAGACCGGTTGTGAGCGAAGTGTCGTGGTGAACATCCTCGCTGTCACCTCTTGAACGGTGGCGAGACCTGGCGGTAACCGATGGTCATGTGTGTGTATTTTACACCCTTGCAAGGTTAACAAAACTATTCGAATAGCCGCGTCCGCGGTTAAGGACTACTTGGAACCTGTACCTGATTATTAGACAACTTGAATGGATACTTCTAAAACTCGCAAGATAAGCGTGAGTGCTATGGTGTGCTTCTCGTGGGGAAGTCGAGGAAGTAACCATAGTGGTGTCTTGGTTGAAGATGTAGTGGACTCGTGTACGCTTCTTACCTCAAGTCTGGTACTCGTCGCACAGGACTAGCCAATTCAAAGCTGGCACTTCTGCATGATGAAACCCCACCTCCTTTACCTTGATACCTGAGCATGAGTAGTATAGTTCTGATGTAAGTCTTGCTAAGTACGATTTTGTACTCACGTTTGCTTATTCTATGTTTTAGATGAGAACCCGGACCCCGATGGAGTCACCTTCGTGAAGATCGACGTTGACTAAGTTAGCATAGTCCCAGACAGCAGTCTGGTCCCTCGTGGAAGGGCATGTTTGTTTACAAGCTTCTCTAAGCCATTTGTTAAACTTGTCTGTACTCAGACCTAATTTGCTTCCGTTGTATGATGTAATGTTGATCACAGACATGTGATCTTTGTATACTCTATGTGTAAGTAAATAAAGAAGTACTTTGTAGAGTTATGTGATGATACCTGCTGTTCATACTAGGCATGTGTGCTGCGTGTATGTTTATAACATGCATGTCTTAGTATGGGTTTTCGAGACCTTAGTTGTGATCTGGCTGGCGGTCTTTTATACACCAAGTGGCCCTTAGATGTGCGCAGCTTGGGGCATCGCGATGCGATTGCTCGTGGCTCTGCCACGTGCACACTTTGTTGGATGATCGAGCCCGCCCTAGACCCCGACTAAGTGATCGGGCTGGAGTAAGTCTATGTAAGAGTTAGGATCCAATCAATAACATGGTTGAGGCGACTTGTCTATGAGTATGGGATTCACCACCCATAAGCATTTAGACTTGTGAGCGGACGTTGAGGACCCATCTCAGTTGATCATCCGGCCTGGATGGGATGCCCCTCACGTTTGATGCTTTCCGAGAGTGTTCTATGCTTGGCCTTGTCTGCTTAGACAAGTGGGTACGGTTCTCGGCTCTCCATGTGATTGTATCGTGACTGGAATTACATACGCTAAGCCCGGGTCCCGACAGACTTGGTATCAGAGCAGGACTGTCTGTAGGATTATTCAACCCTTGGTCGAAGTCGAGTCTAGCATTCTATAGTTATATAGTTACTTGGGTATAAAGGGAACAACGTAAGGCTTCTTTTTCTCCTTACCCTCATCAATCTGAGTTCTGGGTCACCCTTACCTTATCTACGGGATGATAGGACTAGGCTCATCTATGTCTGACTAGAACATCTCGCTGTTTGCCTCCTTGTAGCCGTAGGACAGTTGTGGTCGTCCAGAGTCTTCATGTTTTGAGTTCCTTGAGGAAGTTCTGTTCAATATCCTCGAGGTTGTCTTGTTTTCCATCCCGGTGTAGCCGTTATGCTTCCGGATTTATCCCGTGTTTCTGTGGATCATGGCCTTCGCATTATAATCCTTTCCGCCTTCATCATGTCTTGTTATCCTTGAATCCATCCTTCAACCAGTTCTGATTGTTGATTTTTATCACACAGGATGTCAGGTGGAACTCGTAGTGCTGTTCGTCGGAATCGAGACCGTGTTCGGAATCGAAATGATGATGAACCTCTACCATCGCCTTCTGCAGCGGAAATCATGATGGAAGCTGAGAAGAATCAACGTGACCAAACACACCTTCTGGAGCTCATCGAGCAGAATACCTCACGTCATTGCAATGTGGTTGTAAGCATTCAGGACTTCATCCTCCTCAAGCCACCGGTATTCCGATGTTCTTCTGAGCCCCTTGAAGCTGATGATTGGCTCCGTTCCCTCGAGCGTAAGCTTTATACTGCACATGTTTCTCCCGATGATCGAGTTATATTCGCGGCATACTTTCTGGAAGGTGCTTCCGCTGAATGGTGGGAGAACTATGTTGCTATGCAGCCAGATGGTCACCTAGTGACTTGGCAGGAGTTCCGTGATGCCTTTCGAGGGTACCACCTTCTGGATGAGTTGATGGAGCGCAAGAAGGAAGAGTTCTGCAATCTGACTCAAGGAAAGATGTCCATTCATGAGTATGTGAGAGAGTTCAACCGTCTTGCTCGTTATGCCCAAGATGAGATCACCACCGATGCCAGAAAGTAGGCAAGGTTCCGTAAGGGACTTAGCCCCATCCTTCGTCATGATCTCAACCTCATCGAATTTTCCACCTTTGAGGATTTAGTCAACAGATCCTTCAGAGCTGAGCATGGCAATGAAGTGTTCGAAGAGTCTCGCAAGCATGCTCTTGAGCTTGCTCCTTCTTCTAGTTCAGCCCCTAAGAAACGCCGAATTTGGATTCCAACTAGTGCCATACCTCAAAACTTTCTTCAGAGGCCACCATCCAATATATGCCATCCACCTCAACACATTGTTCCTCCCCGGATTGATGGTGTGCAGCCAAGTAATCCCACTCCCAGCAATTCAGACAGGGTATGCTTTAAGTGTGGTCTTCCAGGCCATTACTATCGTCAATGCCCTCAGGTCTTGATGGAACCACGGCACTCTCGACCTAAGCCTCCAAAGAAACCAACCACCAAGACCTTCCCAGCAAAGCTTCCAGTCCCAAGTAGTGGATATGTGAACCAAATCTCAATTGAGGACACCACTGATGCTTCTGGCGTCATTCTTGGCACACTCCCAGTCAATCATGTCCCCGCCTCCGTTCTTTTCGATCCAGGAGCTTCTCATTCATTCATGTCGGAGCGTTATGCACTTCGTCATGAATTCCCTTTTGAAGAAATGTTTTCTCCAATGATCATTCAAACTCCTGGTTCAAAGTGGAAAACTAATAGAGTAAGCCATGGCAATCAAATTGTAATTGAGGGTTTAGTATTCCTTGCTTCACTTATAGCCCTCAAGTCTTCCGACATTGATGTTATCCTAGGAATGGATTGGTTATCAAGGCAGAATGCTTTCCTTGATTGTAAAGCCAAATCAGTTAAACTCACCCATTCTTCAGGCCAGACCATTGACTACACATCACCCAGCTCTAGAATCCAGATGCATACTTTGAATGTGCTTCCCCTTCCAGACCTTGAAGATATTCCGGTGGTTCGTGACTTCCTGGATGTCTTTCCTGAAGAGCTGCCGGGAAGGCCACCCGACAGGTGTGTAGAATTCATAGTGGATCTTATACCAGGCACAGCCCCAATTTCCAGACGCCCATATAGAATGGCCCCACATGAGTTAGCTGAGCGAAAAACCCAACTTGATGCTTCGTTGGCAAAAGGCTTCATCCGCCCTAGCTCATCGCCATGGGGTTGCCCCGTTCTGTTCGTAACGAAGAAAGATGGAACAGAAAGGATGTGCGTAGACTATCGCTCGCTAAATCTAGCGACGATAAAGAACAAGTACCCACTGCCCAGGATCAATGATCTTTATGATCAACTTGCTGGATCCTCTGTCTTCTCCAAGATGGATTTGATATTAGGTTATCATCAAATCAAAAAATGAAATGAGGACATTGCCAAGACGGCTTTCACTACTCGTTATGGTCTTTACGAGTACACCGTCATGTCCTTCGGTTTAACCAATGCCCCCGCCACATTCTCGCGCTTGATGAATTCGATCTTCATGGAGTACCTAGATAAATTTGTTGTAGTTTATCTTGATGACATTCTCATCTACTCGAAGAACGAAGAAGAGCACGCAGAACATCTTAGGTTGGTATTGATGAAACTTAGAGAGCATCGCCTTTATGCCAAGTTCTCCAAGTGTGAATTTTGGCTACCAGAAGTGACCTACTTAGGCCACGTGATTTCTGCGAAAGGTGTTGCAGTCAATCCCGAGAGATTTCAGGCCGTCCTCGACTGGACTCCACCTGAATCGGTTAAGCAAGTTAGGAGTTTTCTCGGCCTAGCAAGCTATTGTCGCCGCTTCGTTGAGAACTTCTCCAAAGTTGCAAAGCCTCTTACTGAACTCCTCAAGAAAGATAAGAAATTCCAATGGACTTCCAAGTGCGAGGAAAGCTTTCAAGAGCTAAAAAGAAGATTGACTTCTGCACCCGTACTTGCACCTCCAGACACCAAAAGGGATTCCGAGATCTATTGTGATGCTTCACGGCAAGGGTTAGGATGCATACTTACGCAAGATAGACATGTGGTAGCTTATGCTTCACGCCATTTGCGGCCACATGAAGAGAACTATCCTACCCATGATCTTGAACTCGCTGCCGTAGTTCATGCCCTGAAGACTTGGCGACATTACCTCCTTGGTAATCGTTGTGAGATCTATTCCGACCACCAAAGCCTGAAATATATTTTCCCCAGCCAGATCTTAATCTCAGGCAAAGACGCTGGATAGAGCTGATAAAAGATTATGACTTAGGAATTTCTTACACCCCAGGCAAAGCCAATGTCATGGCTGATGCACTAAGTCGTAAGTCGTATTGTAACAACCTCATGTTACAACAGTATCAACCACTTCTTCATGAGGAATTTCGAAAGCTCAACCTCAAGATTGTTCCTCGTGGATCTCTTTTCAACTTGGTGGCGAAACCAACACTTGAGGATCAAATCAGAGTTTCCCAAAGGCGTGCACGAGGTGTTCGTCGGATCAAGGAGAACAATGCTAGCGGAGTTGCTAAATGTTTCTCCACAGATAGTAAAGGAACAGTATTCTTTGAAAATCGTTTGGTAGTACCTAAGAATAAGGATCTACGGCAACTCATCCTCAAAGAAGCCCATGACACACCCCTCTCGATTCATCCCGGTAGCACAAAAATGTACCGAGATCTACGACAGATATTTTGGTGGACTAGGATGAAGAGAGACATTGCTCGATTTGTTGCTGAATGTGATGTTTGTCGTTGCATTAAGGTAGAACACCAAAGACCTGCTGGCACACTTCAACCTTTGCCTATTCCCGAGTGGAAATGGGACAAAGTCGGTATTGACTTCATCACCGACTTTCCAAAAACCCAGAAAGGAAATGATGCCATCTTCGTTGTCATAGATAGGCTGTCCAAAGTTGCTCACTTCCTTCCCGTTCGCGAGTCTATAACTGCTAGTCAGTTAGCGGACTTGTACGTCTCTAGAATTGTGTCTCTTCACGGTGTACCTTTGGTGATCAATTCTAATCGTGGTAGCCTTTTCACCTCTAGATTTTGGGGAAGCTTTCAGAATGTTATGGGAACTCATCTATCCTTTAGTACAGCTTTCCATCCTCAGTCTAGCGGTCAAGTGGAAAGGGTTAATCAAATCTTGGAAGACATGCTCAGAGCTTGTGTTATCTCATTCGGCAAGAATTGGGAGAAGTCTCTTCCATTCGCTGAATTTTCTTATAACAATAGTTTTCAATCTAGTCTGAACATGGCTCCTTTTGAACTCCTTTATGGACGACGATGTCGAACACCTTTAAACTGGTCAGAAACCGGTGAAAGACAATTCTTTGGACCGGACATGATCAAGGAAGCAGAAGAGCAAGTTCACATTGTTCGTGATCAATTGAAACACGCTCAGTCTCGTCAGAAAAGCTACTATGATCGTCATCATAGGGAAGAAAGCTACAATCTGGATGAGAATGCATACCTTCGGGTTACTCCTCTGAACGGAACCCAACGATTCGGTATCAAAGGCAAGTTGGCCCCACGTTACATCGGACCTTTTCGCATTCTCGCTAAACGTGGAGAAGTTGCCTACCAACTTGAACTACCTCCGCACCTTTCCCGAGTACACGATGTAATCCATGTGTCAAAACTCAGGCGTTGCTTCAAGGACCCCATCCGCAAAGTCGACCATGAAACGCTTGATCTCCAAGATGACCTTTCTTATCGAGAGTACCCCGTTCGTATTCTTGATTCAGCAGAGCGTGTCACTCGTCGTCAAAAGATCAAGTTCCTCAAAGTGCAATGGTCACATCACTCCGAGAAAGAAGCAACGTGGGAAAGAGAAGACCGCCTCCGTGCCGAGTACCCCACCTTCCTCCCGACGACTTCTGAATCTCGGGACGAGATTCTTTTGAGTGGGGGCGAGTTGTCACAACCCCAAATAGGGTAAGTGCTAGGGTTGTTTGATCCCTTTGCATCATGTGAAAAACTCAAAAAGAAAATCAAAAATGGGGAAAAGAAAAGCCCTGAGAAATTAAATCAAATGGCCAGACAAAAATTTCTTCCAAAAATTTCTCTGGTATTTTTGAAAAGTCTTATAAATATGCATGATCCCATATAAAGTGAAGTGGGTCCCACTGCATGAACCAATATTTTTCAAATATTCCAAACAGGGCTTGGAAATTTGATTAAACTCCAATTTGAATTTAAATTCAAATTGTTTGATTTTCAAAAGTAACCAAAACTTATGAGTGGCTAGCTATATATGTTATAAGCCCACATAAAAGTTTTCATGATTTAAAAAAATGCTCTGCTATTTTTGTTTGGGGCAAAACAAATAAAAGAAAAGGAAAACAGAAGCAAAAACACAGAGAAAAAGAAAAAGGGAAAAGGAGCCCACCCAACCGGGCCCCCCGGCCCAACTTACCTTTTCCCAGCCCAGCCCACCAACCCCGGTGTCGTCTTCCTCCCCGGCGCCGAAGCAACTCGGTGGCGTGCTCACCGCCGCGCAGGCCACCGAGGAGCTTCCAGGGCCCCCTCTTCTCCCCCAGGACGCCACGGAGACGCCCAGAGGTCGCCACGCACTTCCCCCCTCCTCCAGCTCACTCTCCCTCTCTCCTCGCGTCAGAAATCGCCATGGCCGAGAACTAGGTCTCGCCGCCGACGCGCCCACGCGTGCCCACCTTGCTCCCCTCGACACACCGCCGTGTCCGTTGAACTCCCCGTCCACGTCTCCATCAAGCTGCCGTGTCAATTCGAGCCTAGCGTCACTGGAGGAGACGTCCGCTTCAAGATTTCATCGCCGGCCGCCGAGCTCGTCTCCACGAATTCCACTGCCACCTCGCCTCCTCCGGCTACCCCGAGCTCACCGTCGCGTTCAGCGTAAGGAGCTCTCCATTTCCCCCACTCCGCTGGCCTTTTAGCACCCCGTGGCTGGGTTCCGGCGAGGCAGTGCTTCGGCCACCGCCATGGTCGTTGCTCCCGAGCTCTGGAGCACGCCAGTGACCCCCCAATGGGTCCACTGGACGCGCGGGAGCAAGGGCTCTCTCCTGATGCTTCGTGCGCGTCATTTGAAGGCCGGGAGCCTCCTCCCCGTGCAGCTCCGCCGCGCTGGTGGTCACCGCCGGCTAACCGCCGGCGGCCCGATTAGCTTAGGGGGCTAATCCCCTGTTAGTTGACCCTTGGGTCACTGACTGGTGGGCCCTGGGCCCCCCCCCTAATGACCCTGTTTAGTTAATTAAACCGGGTTTAAACCCACTGCCACTGACACCCCGACCCCACCTGTCAGTCCCCTCATGTGACATCGCCCCCACCTCAGCATGACGCAATAAATATATTCCAGAAAAATAGCCAAACTTCAATAAATCATAGAAAATTCATATGAACTCCAAATTGGACAAATAATATATGAAAAATGATCAGCATAAAATTCTCTATCCAAATATACAACTTTCAACCATGTTTGAGTTGATTCTAAAATGGGACCAGTAGCTTTTGCTATTTGGCTTAAATGGAATTAATTCAAATTTAATTCAAATGCAATTCAAATTTTAACCATTACAATGCAAACATGATCACCTGCACTTCAGAAGCATATCACCCACATGATCACATGTTTTCAAATGATCAAACATTTTCAAATGCAATTTGGTTAAATTGAAATTCATATGTAGAGTTTGAATTTGCATTTCAAATGCAATACACTTCATTTAAATCAAATGTACCACAAACCAGCACCATTCACCTCATGGACAACTATATCATGTGCGTGTGCATTCTATTACAATGTTGCCCCCCCCTTTGTTGATGATTGTTTCCGGTACCAGCTTTTCCGAGACGGTGATCACCCCCGAAGGAGAAGACCACCGTTAAGACCCGTGTTTCGTCAGCAAGGCAAGCAAACCCCATTTATCATGTCTATAAAATCCCAATTCCCTCTCAGTCTCGCTTATGCATGTTTAGGAGATCACCTTGTATCGATTCTACCGCATAGTTGAACCCATATCCGATGCATGACCTATCATTCTGTCACCGTATTAAGCAAACCACAATCCTAGCAGATTTAGGAGTTGAATGTTGAGCATGTGGCCCCTGCAACTATTAATGCTTATTGCATGCTTAGTGGTACAATGAGGTTGCTTTTGATGTGAGTCGGGATGATAGTGAACATGGTGTTGATGAAAGTGAAACTGTGTCGGTGAATCCACCCTAATACAAGGTGAACGATGAGAGGTTGTGTAGGAGTAGACAGTGGGTTGTCTCGTTGAAAACCGCCTTAAGCACCGAGTTCTTGTATGGTAATTCAAGACAAAGAGTACAACCACACATTGGGCTCACTGACCCCTCTCGGCCTAGTACCTTGATCCATGTCGACGTCCAGGAGTCACATTAGTTCGGGCTTTCCATTTGACATCTGCATAGAAAAAGAATGAAGGAATGGTTGCATCATATAGATATGTGGGTGCACCTATGAGGCAGGAAAACCATCTGCTAGAGGTGGCGTCTCGGTCACCTACATTGTTTGAGTTCGTTTCGTTGATCCGGCCGGGCTCTCGAGCGGAGGCAAACTCAGATAGTCGACTCCTGGAATAGACCGGTTGTGAGCGAAGTGTCGTGGTGAACATCCTCGCTGTCACCTCTTGAACGGTGGCGAGACCTGGCGGTAACCGATGGTCATGTGTGTGTAGTTTACACCCTTGCAAGGTTAACAAAACTATTCGAATAGCCGCGTCCGCGGTTAAGGACTACTTGGAACCTGTACCTGATTATTAGACAACTTGAATGGATACTTCTAAAACTCGCAAGATAAGCGTGAGTGCTATGGTGTGCTTCTCGTGGGGAAGTCGAGGAAGTAACCATAGTGGTGTATTGGTTGAAGATGTAGTGGACTCGTGTACGCTTCTTACCTCAAGTCTGGTACTCGTAGCACAGGACTAGCCAAGTCAAAGCTGGCACTTCTGCATGATGAAACCCCACCTCCTTTACCTTGATACCTGAGCATGAGTAGTATAGTTCTGATGTAAGTCTTGCTGAGTACGATTATGTACTCACTTTTAGATGAGAACCCGGACCCCGATGGAGTCACCTTCGTGAAGCTCGACGTTGACTAAGTTAGCATAGTCCCAGACAGTAGTCTGGTCCCTCGTGGAAGGGCATGTTTGTTTACAAGGCTTCTCTAAGCCATTTGTTAAACTTGTCTGTACTCAGACCTAATTTTCTTCCGTTGTATGATGTAATGTTGATCACAGACATGTGATCTTTGTATACTCTATGTGTAAGTCAATAAAGAAGTACTTTGTAGAGTTATGTGATGATACCTGCTGTTCATACTAGGCATGTGTGCTGCGTGTATGTTTATAACATGCATGTCTTAGTATGGGTTTTCGAGACCTTAGTTGTGATCTGGCTGGCGGTATTTTATACACCAAGTGGCCCTTAGATGTGCGCAGCTTGGGGCATCGCGATGCGATTGCTCGTGGCTCTGCCACGTGCACACTTTGTTGTATGATCGAGCCCGCCCTAGACCCCGACTAAGTGATCGGGCTGGAGTAAGTCTATGTAAGAGTTAGGATCCAATCGATAACATGGTTGAGGCGACTTGTCTATGAGTATGGGATTCACCACCCATAAGCATTTAGACTTGTGAGCGGACGTTGAGGACCCATCTCAGTTGATCATCCGGCCTGGATGGGATGCCCCTCACGTTTGATGCTTTCCGAGAGCGTTCTGTGCTTGGCCTTGTCTGCTTAGACAAGTGGGTACGGTTCTCGGCTCTCCATGTGATTGTATCGTGACTGGAATTACATACGCTAACCCCGGGTCCCGACAGACTTGGTATCAGAGCAGGACTGTCTGTAGGATTATTCAACCCTTGGTCGAAGTCGAGTCTAGCATTCTATAGTTATATAGTTACTTGGGTATAAAGGGAACAACGTAAGCCTTCTTTTTCTCCTTACCCTCATCAATCTGAGTTCTGGGTCACCCTTACCTTTTCTACGGGATGATAGGACTAGGTCATCTATGTCTGACTAGAACATCTCGTTGTTTGCCTCCTTTGTAGCCGTAGGACAGTTGTGGTCGTCCAGAGTCTTCATGTTTTGAGTTCCTTGAGGAAGTTCTGTTCAATCTCCTCGAGGTTGTCTTGTTTTCCATCCCGGTGTAGCCGTTGTGCTGCCGGATTTATCCCGTGTTTCTGTGGATCATGGCCTTCGCATTATAATCCTTTCCGCCTTCATCATGTCTTGTTATCCTTGAATCCATCCTTCAACCAGTTCTGATTGTTGATTTTTATCACACAGGATCTCAGGTGGAACTCGTAGTGCTGTTCGTCGGAATCGAGACCGTGTTCGGATCGAAATGATGATGAACCTCTACCATCGCCTTCTGCAGCGGAAATCATGATGGAAGCTGAGAAGAATCAACGTGACCAAACACGCCTTCTGGAGATCATCGAGCAGAATACCTCACGTCATTGCAATGTGGTTGTAAGCATTCAGGACTTCATCCTCCTCACGCCACCGGTATTCCGATGTTCTTCTGAGACCCTTGAAGCTGATGATTGGCTCCGTTCCCTCGAGCGTAAGCTTGATACTTCACATGTTGCTCCCGATGATCGAGTTATATTCGCGGCATACTTTCTGGAAGGTGCTGCCGCTGAATGGTGGGAGAACTCTTTTGCTATGCAGCCAGATGGTCACCTAGTGACTTGGCAGGAGTTCCGTGATGCCTTTCGAGGGTACCACCTTCTGGATGAGTTGATGGAGCGCAAGAAGGAAGAGTTCTGCAATCTGACTCAAGGAAAGATGTCCATTCATGAGTA
Organism: Bromus sterilis; assembly: GCA_950022295.1. Classification (NCBI taxonomy): domain Eukaryota; kingdom Viridiplantae; phylum Streptophyta; class Magnoliopsida; order Poales; family Poaceae; genus Bromus; species Bromus sterilis. The sequence goes on along the minus strand of OX465600.1, from coordinate 180,994,889 downwards.
TGTGAGAGAGTTCAACCGTCTTGCTCGTTATGCCCAAGATGAGATCACCACCGATGCCAGAAAGCAGGCAAGATTCCGTAAGGGACTTAGCCCCATCATTCGTCATGATCTCAACCTCATCGAATTTGTCACCTTTGAGGATTTAGTCAAAAGATCCTTCAGAGATGAGCATGGCAATGAAGTGTTCGAAGAGTCTCGCAAGCATGCTCTTGAGCTTGCTCCTTCTTCTAGTTCAGCCCCTCAGAAACGCCGAATTTGGATTCCAACTAGTGCCATACCTCAAAACTTTCTTCAGAGGCCACCATCCAATATATGCCATCCACCTCAACACATTGTTCCTCCCCGGATTGATGGTGTGCAGCCAAGTAATCCCACTCCCAGCAATTCAGACAGGGTATGCTTTAAGTGTGGTCTTCCAGGCCATTACTATCGTCAATGCCATCAGGTCTTGATGGAACCACGTCACTCTCGACCTAAGCCTCCAAAGAAACCAAACACCAAGACCTTCCCAGCAAAGCTTCCAGTCCCAAGTAGTGGATATGTGAACCAAATCTCAATTGAGGACACCACTGATGCTTCTGGCGTCATTCTTGGCACACTCCCAGTCAACCATGTCCCCGCCTCCGTTCTTTTCGATCCAGGAGCTTCTCATTTATTCATGTCGGAGCGTTATGCACTTCGTCATGAATTCCCTTTTGAAGAAATGTTTTCTCCAATGATCATTCAAAATCCTGGTTCAAAGTGGAAAACTAATAGAGTAAGCCATGGCAATCAAATTGCAATTGAGGGTTTAGTATTCCTTGCTTCACTTATAGCCCTCAAGTCTTCGGACATTGATGTTATCCTAGGAATGGATTGGTTATCAAGGCAGAATGCTTTCCTTGATTGTAAAGCCAAATCAGTTAAACTCACCCATTCTTCAGGCCAGACCATTGACTACACATCACCCAGCTCTAGAATCCAGATGCATACTTTGAATGTGCTTCCCCTTCCAGACCTTGAAGATATTCCGGTGGTTCGTGACTTCCTGGATGTCTTTCCTGAAGAGCTGCCAGGAATGCCACCCGACAGGTGTGTAGAATTCATAGTGGATCTTATACCAGGCACAGCCCCAATTTCCAGACGCCCATATAGAATGGCCCCACATGAGTTAGCTGAGCGAAAAACCCAACTTGATGCTTCGTTGGCAAAAGGCTTCATCCGCCCTAGCTCATCGCCATGGGGTTGCCCCGTTCTGTTCGTAACGAAGAAATATGGAACAGAAAGGATGTGCGTAGACTATCGCCCGCTAAATCTAGAGACGATAAAAAACAAGTACCCACTGCCCAGGATCAATGATCTTTATGATCAACTTCCTGGATCCTCTGTCTTCTCGAAGATGGATTTGAGATTAGGTTATCATCAAATCAAAATCCGAAATGAGGACATTGCCAAGACGGCTTTCACTACTCGTTATGGTCTTTACGAGTACACCGTCATGTCCTTCGGTTTAACCAATGCCCCCGCCACATTCTCGCGCTTGATGAATTCGATCTTCATGGAGTACCTAGATAACTTTGTTGTAGTTTATCTTGATGACATTCTCATCTACTCGAAGAACGAAGAAGAGCACGCAGAACATCTTAGGTTGGTATTGATGAAACTTAGAGAGCATCGCCTTTATGCCAAGTTCTTCAAGTTTGATTTTTGGCTACCAGAAGTGACCTACTTAGGCCACGTGATTTATGCGAAAGGTGTTGTAGTCAATCCCGAGAGAGTTCAGGCCGTCCTCGACTGGACTCCACCTGAATCGGTTAAGCAAGTTAGGAGTTTTCTCGGCCTAGCAAGCTATTGTCGCCGCTTGGTTGAGAACTTCTCCAAAGTTGCAAAGCCTCTTACTGAACTCCTCAAGAAAGATAAGAAATTCCAATGGACTTCCAAGTGCGAGGAAAGCTTTCAAGAGCTAAAAAGAAGATTGACTTCTGCACCCGTACTTGCACCTCCAAACACCAAAAGGGATTTCGAGATCTATTGTGATGCTTCACGGCAAGGGTTAGGATGCATACTTATGCAAGATAGACATGTGGTAGCTTATGCTTCACGCCAGTTGCGGCCACATGAAGAGAACTATCCTACCCATGATCTTGAACTCCCTGCCGTAGTTCATGCCCTGAAGACTTGGCGACATTACCTCCTTGGTAATCGTTGTGAGATCTATTCCGACCACCAAAGCCTCAAATATATTTTCACCCAGCCAGATCTTAATCTCTGGCAAAGACGCTGGATAGAGTTGATAAAAGATTATGACTTAGGAATTTGTTACACCCCAGGCAAAGCCAATGTCATGGCTGATGCACTAAGTCGTAAGTCGTATTGTAACAACCTCATGTTACAACATTATCAACCACTTCTTCATGAGGAATTTCGAAAACTCAACCTCGAGATTGTTCCTCGTGGATCTCTTTTCAACTTGGTGGCGAAACCAACACTTGAGGATCAAATCAGAGTTGCCCAAAGGCGTGCACGAGGTGTTCGTCGGATCAAGGAGAACATTGCTAGCGGAGTTGCTAAATGTTTCTCCACAGATAGTAAAGGAACGGTATTCTTTGAAAATCGTTTGGTAGTACCTAAGAATAAGGATCTACGGCAACTCATCCTCAAAGAAGCCCATGACACACCCCTCTCGATTCATCCCGGTAGCACAAAAATGTACCGAGATCTACGACAGATATTTTGGTGGACTAGGATGAAGAGAGACATTGCTCGATTTGTTGCTGAATGTGATGTTTGTCGTCGCATTAAGGTAGAACACCAAAGACCTGCTGGCACACTTCAACCTTTGCCTATTCCCGAGTGGAAATGGGACAAAATCGGTATTGACTTCATCACCGGCTTTCCAAAAACCCAGAAAGGAAATGATGCCATCTTCGTTGTCATAGATAGGCTGTCCAAAGTTGCTCACTTCCTTCCCGTTCGCGAGTCTATAACTGCTAGTCAGTTAGCGGACTTGTACGTCTCTAGAATTGTGTCTCTTCACGGTGTTCCTTTGGTGATCAATTCTAATCGTGGTAGCCTTTTCACCTCTAGATTTTGGGGAAGCCTTCAGAATGCTATGGGAACTCATCTATCCTTTAGTACAGCTTTCCATCCTCAGTCTAGTGGTCATGTGGAAAGGGTTAATCAAATCTTGGAAGACATGCTCAGAGCTTGTGTTATCTCATTCGGAAAGAATTGGGAGAAGTCTCTTCCATTCGCTGAATTTTCTTATAACAATAGTTTTCAATCTAGTCTGAACATGGCTCCTTTTGAAATCCTTTATGGACGACGATGTCGAACACCTTTAAACTGGTCAGAAACCGGTGAAAGACAATTCTTTGGACCGGACATGATCAAGGAAGCAGAAGAGCAAGTTCACATTGTTCGTGATCAATTGAAACCACTCAGTCTCGTCAGAAAAGCTACTATGATCGTCATCATAGGGAAGAAAGCTACAATCTGGATGAGAAGGCTTACCTTCGGGTTACTCCTCTGAAGGGAACCCAACGATTTGGTATCAAAGGCAAGTTGGCCCCACGTTACATCGGACCTTTCCGCATTCTCGCTAAACGTGGAGAAGTTGCCTACCAACTTGAACTACCTCCGCACCTTTCCCGAGTACACGATGTATTCCATGTGTCACAACTCAGGCGTTGCTTCAAGGACCCCATCCGCGAAGTCGACTATGAAACGCTTGCTCTCCAAGATGACCTTTCTTATCGAGAGTACCCCGTTCGTATTCTTGATTCAGCAGAGCGTGTCACTCGTCGTCAAAAGATCAAGTTCCTCAAAGTGCAATGGTCACATCACTCCGAGAAAGAAGCAACGTGGGAAAGAGAAGACCGCCTCCGTGCCGAGTACCCCACCTTCCTCCCGACGACTTCTGAATCTCAGGACGAGATTCTTTTGAGTGGGGGTGAGTTGTCACAACCCCAAATAGGGTAAGTGCTAGGGTTGTTTGATCCCTTTTCATCATGTGAAAAACTCAACAAGAAAATCAAAAATGGGGAAAAGAAAAGCCCTGAGAAATTAAATCAAATGGCCAGACAAAAATTTCTTCCAAAAATTGCTCTGGTATTTTTGAAAAGTCTTATAAATATGCATGATCCCATATAAAGTGAAGTGGGTCCCACTGCATGCACCTAGATTTTTCAAATATTCCAAACAGGGCTTGGAAATTAAATGAAACTCCAATTTGAATTTAAATTCAAATTGTTTGATTTTCAAAAGTCACCAAAACTTATGAGTGGCTAGCTATATATGTTATAAGCCCACATATAAGTTTTCATGATTTTTAAAAATACTCTGCTATTTTTGTTTGGGGCAAAACAAATAGTAGAAAAGGAAAACAGAAGCAAAAACACAGAGAAAAAGAAAAAGGGAAAAGGAGCCCACCCAACCGGGCCCCCCGGCCCAACTTACCTTTTCCCAGCCCAGCCCACCAACCCCGGTGTCGTCTTCCTCCCCGGCGCCCGAAGCAGCTCGGTGGCGCGCTCACCGCCGCGCAGGCCACCGAGGAGCTTCCAGGGGCCCCTCTTCTCCCCCAGGACGCCACGGAGACGCCCAGAGGTCGCCACGCACTTCCCCCCTCCTCCATCTCACTCTCCCTCTCTCCTCGCATCAGAAATCGCCATGGCCGAGAACTAGGTCTCGCCGCCGACGCGCCCACGCGTGCCCACCTTGCTCCCCTCGCCGCACCGCCGTGTCCGTTGAACTCCCCGTCCACGTCTCCATCAAGCTGCCGTGTCATTTCGAGCCTAGCGCCACTGGAGGAGACGTCCGCTTCAAGATTTCATCGCCGGCCGCCGAGCTTGTCTCCACGAATTCCACCGCCACCTCGCCTCCTCCGGCTACCCCGAGCTCACCGTCGCGTTCAGCGTAAGGAGCTCTCCATTTCCCCCACTCCGCTGGCCTTTTAGCACCCCGTGGCTGGATTCCGGCGAGGCAGTGCTTCGGCCACCGCCATGTTCGTTGCTCCCGAGCTCTGGAGCACGCCAGTGACCCCCCAATGGGTCCACTGGACGCGCGGGAGCAAGGGCTCTCTCCTGATGCTTCGTGCGCGTCATTTGAAGGCCGGGAGCCTCCTCCCCGTGCAGCTCCGCCGCGCTGGTGGTCACCGGCGGCTAACCGCCGGCAGCCCGATTAGCTTAGGGTGCTAATCCCCTGTTAGTTGACCCTTGGGTCACTGACTGGTGGGCCCTGGCCCCCCCCCTAATGACCCTGTTTAGTTAATTAAACCGGGTTTAAACCCACTGCCACTGACACCCCGACCCCACCTGTCAGCCCCCCCTGTGATATCACCCCCACCTCAGCATGACGCAATAAATCAATTCCATAAAAATAGCCAAACTTCAATAAATCATAGAAAATTCATATGAACTCCAAATTGGACAAATAATATATGAAAAATGATCAGCATAAAATTCTCTATCCAAATATACAACTTTCAACCATGTTTGAGTTGATTTTAAAATGGGACCAGTAGCTTTTGCTATTTGGCTTAAATGGAATTAATTCAAATTTAATTCAAATGCAATTCAAATTTTAACCATTACAATGCAAACATGATCACCTGAACTTCAGAAGCATATCACCCACATGATCACATGTTTTCAAATGATCAAACATTTTCAAATGCAATTTGGTTAAATTGAAATTCATATGTGGAGTTTGAATTTGCATTTCAAATTCAATACACTTCATTTAAATCAAATGTACCACAAACCAGCACCATTCACCTCATGGACAACTATATCATGTGCTTGTGCATTCTATTACAATGTTGCCCCCCCCTTTGTTGATGATTGTTTCCGGTACCAGCTTTTCCGAGACGGTGATCACCCCCGAACGAGAAGACCACCGTTAAGACCAGTGTTTCGTCAGCAAGGCAAGCAAACCCCATTGATCATGTCTATAAAATCCCAATTCCCTCTCAGTCTCGCTTATGCATGTTTAGGAGATCACCTTGTATCGATTCTACCGCATAGTTGAACCCATATCCGATGCATGACCTATCATTCTGTCACCGTATTAAGAAAACCACAATCCTAGCAGATTTAGGAGTTGAATGTTGAGCATGTGGCCCCTGCAACTATTAATGCTTATTGCATGCTTAGTGGTACAATGAGGTTGCTTTTGATGTGAGTCGGGATGATAGTGAACATAGTGTTGATGAAAGTGAAACTGTGTCGGTGAATCCACCCTAATACAAGGTGAACGATGAGAGGCTGTGTAGGAGTACACAGTGGGTTGTCTCGTTGAACACCGCCTTAAGCACCGAGTTCTTGTATGGTAATCCAAGACAAAGAGTACAACCACACATTGGGCTCACTGACCCCTCTCGGCCTAGTACCTTGATCCGTGTCGACGTCCAGGAGTCACATTAGTTCGGGCTTTCCATTTGACATCTGCATAGAAAAAGAATGAAGGAATGGTTGCATCATATAGATATGTGGGTGCACCTGTGAGGCAGGAAAACCATCTGCCAGAGCTGGCGTCTCGGTCACCTACATTGTTTGAGTCCGTTTTGTTGATCCGGCCGGGCTCTCGAGCGGAGGCAAACTCAGATAGTCGACTCCTGGAATAGACCGGTTGTGAGCGAAGTGTCGTGGTGAACATCCTCGCTGTCACCTCTTGAACGGTGGCGAGACCTGGAGGTAACCGATGGTCATGTGTGTGTAGTTTACACCCTTGCAAGGTTAACAAAACTATTCGAATAGCCGCGTCCGCGGTTAAGGACTAATTGGAACCTGTACCTGATTATTAGACAACTTGAATGGATACTTCTAAAACTCGCAAGATAAGCGTGAGTGCTATGGTGTGCTTCTTGTGGGGAAGTCGAGGAAGTAACCATAGTGGTGTATTGGTTGAAGATGTAGTGGACTCGTGTACGCTTCTTACCTCAAATCTGGTACTCGTAGCACAGGACTAGCCAAGTCAAAGCTAACACTTCTGCATGATGAAACCCCACCTCCTTTACCTTGATACCTGAGCATGAGTAGTATAGTTCTGATGTAAGTCTTGCTGAGTACGATTTTGTACTCACGTTTTCTTATTCTATGTTTTAGATGAGAACCCGGACCCCGATGGAGTCACCTTCGCGAAGCTCGACGTTGACTAAGTTAGCATAGTCCCAGACAGCAGTCTGGTCCCTCGTGGAAGGGCATGTTTGTTTACAAGGCTTCTCTAAGCCATTTGTTAAACTTGTCTGTACTCAGACCTAATTTGCTTCCGTTGTGTGATGTAATGTTGATCACCGACATGTGATCTTGGTATACTCTATGTGTATGTAAATAAAGAAGTACTTTTTAGAGTTATGTGCTGATACCTGTTGTTCATACTAGGCATGTGTGCTGCGTGTATGTTTATAACATGCATGTCTTAGTATGGGTTTTCGAGACCTTGGTTGTGATCTGGATGGAGGTCTTTTATACACCAAGTGGCCCTTAGATGTGCGCAGCTTGGGGCATCGCGATGCGATCGCTCGTGGCTCTGCCACGTGCACACTTTGTTATATGATCGAGCCCGCCCTAGACCCCGACTAAGTGATCGGGCTGGAGTAAGTCTATGTAAGAGTGAGGATCCAATCGATAACATGGTTGAGGCGACTTGTCTATGAGTATGGGGTTCACCACCCATAAGCATTTAGACTTGTGAGCGGACGTTGAGGACCCATCTCAGTTGATCATCCGGCCTGGATGGGATGCCCCTCACGTTTGATGCTTGGCCTTGTCTACTTAGACAAGTGGGTATGGTTCTCGGCTCTCCATGTGATTGTATCGTGACTGGAATTACATACGCCAACCCCGGGTCCGGACAAAAGAAATCGACAACTTGCTGAAAACATGGAAAGAGTGCCCCGCGCCGGGAATGAAAAAAAAGAAGACTCAGCCGTTGATGAGGGTATGGAAAGCGAGGTCTGTTTTCTGGGATTTGGAATACTGGAGTCTACTCCGCAGTCCTCATAGCCTTGATCTAATGCATATCACAAAGAACGTGTGCGAGAGCTTGTTTGGCACGCTGCTCAACATGCCGGAGAAGACCAAGGACGGGCCAAAAGCAAGGAATGACTTGAAATTTATGGGCATCAGGAGGGAACTTCACCCCCCTAGTGACGACGATGATGAGCCGGAGGAGGAAGAGGATACGGAAACGCAAAACTCTCGCAAACAAAAAAGGACGACCAAGAAGAAGACCGGTATTGATCACTGCCCCCCGGCATGCTTCACTCTGTGCGAGGAGGAGATCAAGCGGTTTATCCACTACCTCATAGGAGTAAAATTTTCGAACGGCTACGCGGGGAAGATAAGAAGATACCTAGACGAGGTGAAGCAGCGTTTCAGCGGGATGAAATCTCACGACTGTGCCGTGCTGATGACGCAGATTCTCCCGGTTGCGATGCGAGGGATAATGGACGAGCACGTCCGTAAAATGTTGTTTGGCCTTTGCAACTTTTTTGACGTCATCTCCCGGAAGTTGATTTGCGCTACGCAACTCAAAAGGCTACAGGAGGAGATCGTGCTCATACTATGCGAGCTTGAGATCTATTTCCCGCCCGTGTTCTTCGATATTATGGTGCATCTGCTGATCCACGTCGTGGAGGATATCGTCCAACTCGGGCCTGCGTTTCTGCGCAGCATGATGCCGTTCGAAAGGATGAATGGACACATCAAAAAATACGTTCGTAACAGGTCCCGTCCAGATGCAAGCATAGCGAAGGGCTTTCTAACCGAAGAGTGCTTCTCTTTTTGCACGAATTATCTCAACACCGAGAACCCTGTTGGTCTGGCCGTCAACAAGCACTTTGGCAGGACCGATGGGTGTGGTCACCACGAGGGAAGCCGCGCAATGCATGTCAACTTTGACGGTCGAGACATCGACTTTGAAAGAGCAAGCCTAGTCGCACTACAACACATCCAGCTGGTCGATCCTTGGATAGTAAAGCACAAGGATTTAATCAGGAAGAAGTACAGTGACCAGGGCCTGCAGATAACGGACCGAGATCCACGGCTAATCAAAGAGCACAACTCCGGTTTCATGACTTGGTTCAGGGACGAGCTTCGTGCTAATCCCCCTCGAAGGAACGCTTCCGAGGACGAAAAGATGATATTCACCTTGTCACAGGGTGCCGCACGTAACCTGATGACCTATCAAGCGTATGATATCAACGGCTACACATTTTACATGGAGGAAAAGGACAATAACTGCGATTACCAGAACTCAGGGGTAACGGGGATATTCTACACCGATGACGTCAAGGAAAGATTCTATGGAAGGATCGAGGACATATGGGAGCTCGACTACTGTGGAGAGAAGGTGCCGATGTTTCGTGTGAGATGGGCCAAGAGCGTCGTAAAATAAGACCGGTACTTCACCACCATGGTTATACCCAAAGCCAAATCCAAGTCTGCGGGCGCAAACGTCACCGCGAAAAATGAGCCATGGGTACTGGCTAGCCAAGTGGACCAATGCTTCTTCATTACCGACCCATCAAAGCCGAGCCGCGTTGTAGTGAGGAGAGGCAAAAGAAACATCATCGGAATGGATGGAGTCGCCAACGAGAAAGACTTTGACAAGTACGGCGACCCGAAGATGGAGGATGACTATGCCGCTCAGGATTAATACACCACAACCCTACCGAAGAAAGGTCTCCTCCCGTTCAAGAGGAAAAGTGAAGGCGTCCCGGGCCTAAATTATTCAACCACGACAAAGAAGGGCAAGAAGAAAATCGTGAGGAAACGATAGCTAGATAGCTAGCTCCAAATTTAAGAAAATCTTTTGTAATTTAAGATCACTTTGTGTCTGCATGGATTTAATATGCACTTTGTAATTGATGATCACAATCTTATGTTTCCAAATGCCGCTACACCTTGTGTTTGTGGATCTTGGTTCGGCGACGACACGGTTAAGGCATGGTACGTGGATCGATATGATCACATTATTATGTTTGGATCATAGTTTGAAGTGTATGAACATCGACGATACACAATCGAAGCACCATTCTCAAAAGGTCGGTTAGAGCAAGTACTCCCTCCGTTTCTTCTTACTCCGCATATAAGATTTGGTCCAAGTCAATCTTAATAAAGTTTTACCACTTTTATAGAAAAATGTACTCCATAATTATTATTTTTAAATGGTTTCACTTTAATTAAAAAATAAATAATTGTTTAAACTTTAATTAAAAAATAAAAAAGGCTTAGGGGTGGCGCATATTGATGAAATGCGCCACTAAGTGCTCTTAGGGGTGGTGCATTTCGCCAGAATGCGCCACCAATAGGTTTCTTATGCGTGGCGCATTTTGCCGAGATGCGCCACGCATAAGAAACCTGTTGGTGGCGCATTCTGGCGAAATGCGCCACCCCTAAGCCTTAACCTCCATCGGGCCCCTCCCCTTTCCCATGCCCATTCCCCATTCGCTCGTCCCATTCCCCATTCCTCGCCGCACTGGAGCCCTAGCGCCGCCGCACCGGAGCCCCCTCGCGCCACCGCCTCGCGCCACCGGAGTCCCCCCTCAACTCGCCGACTGCCTCCACCGCAGACGCCCCCGCCCCCGCCCCCGACGTTCACCGGAGCCTCCCCGACCACTCCACGGCGACCTAGGCGACGCCCCTCCACCTCTAGGTACCCCCTCCCTCCCCTTGCTGGCTTCCGACGACGGCCGTGGTGGCCATGGCGCCGCCCCCAACCCCCACTCCTCCTGCTGCTCATAAATCCTTTGGGGGGATTATTGTTAGGATTATTGCTAGGATTATTGTTAGGATTATTGCTAGGATTATTGTTGTTGATTTTGATTATTGCTAGGATTATTGCTGTTGATTTTTTGAAGTGAAATTGGTTATGTGCCATGTACAATTGCTAGTATAAATAAAAATACAAATTTTGATTTGATTTGATTTGTACAAATTTTGATTTGAAAAAATTCTTAGGGTCACTATTTTAAGATAGATAGAGGGAGAGCTGTAGAGTGAGAGAGATAGATAATTTGATAAGAATTGCTAGGATTTTTTAAAATTTTGATAAGAATGCCTAGGGTCACTGTTTTAACAAAGATAGATAGATATATATAGAGAGAGATAAGAATATTTAGAATTTGATAAGAATATTTGTATCAAGTGGGTACTTGTGTGATGCTACTGACCATGCATGACCATGTGAATATCATGCTTATTAAATATTTTTGTTGCTTGCTGTTTTTTGTGTCCTGTGTGTGTCATGTGTGTGTGTGTGTCTTGTGTGTGTGTGATGTGTAGAATCTGTGTGTGTGAAGTTTGTGTGTCCTGTGTGTGTGTGTGATGGCATCACAAAATAGCGTAGAATAAAATGTGTGTGGTGCTTTTGTTCTTCATATATGCTGGTTGTGCCTACATACTAGGCATTTTTGTGTGCAGGGACTCTCATTATCCCCTTTCTCCCGAAATGTTGATTAATTCTGTTTCGGTTGAGAATGGGGCACTCTCATGTTAAGAAAAATAGCAAAGGTCATGCCGAATTTTTCCGTGAATTCGTGCATGACCTTTGCTATTTTTCTTAACATGAGAGTATTTTCATTTATTTATTGTGCTAATTAATTAAGTAGTTGAATTTCTTAATATTGTACTACTGCAAACATGTCGACCGGAGCCGACGCCGGTCCTTCTTCTCAGCTGGGAGAAAAAAGGAAGCAATTTTGGGAATACTCCCAGGAGGAGGTCGAGGAGCAGAGAGAAGAGAAAGTACCTCCGGGCGAGGAGGAGTATGAGGAGGAGATAGAGTCGGAGTCCAACTCATCGGATGATGACCTAGAGGAGGAGGCCGGTACGATAGACGGAGAGAGGAACATCGGCGAGGATGATGGGACCGGTGGCTCCAACACAGATGGTACCCAGTCGAAGAAGAGGAATCGGAAACCGACCAAGGTCGGCATCATCAGGCAAGAGTTTACTGTTGTGACCGCCGTCGGGATTCCTAAAGAGCCCGAACGTTTTTCGGAAGGGTACGGCCGTCAAGTCGCGGCGATCCTCCGCAACACCGTGCCGATCACCACGATTAACCTCCGGAGTCGTGAGAATATTCATTATTGTCAGCTTCTTATCAACAAGATGCACGGACGATACAAGTTTCCGGAGCCGTACGATAACACCAAACTCAGAGGGAACAAAGTAAACACATGGGCCCTCGGGAAGATGAGAAAGGCCTTGTCCAGTTGGAAAACCCGGGTGAAGAGGGCAATTTTTGAAAAGAACAAAACCTGGGAGGAGCTCAAGGAGAAAGAGTCGTTGATCGACGAAGCTACTTACAACCTTTTCAAGGCTAGGTGTGAGTCCGAGCAAGCCAAGGCCGCGAGTGCAAAGGGCAAGGCCATGCGGTCGCAGGTCATAGGTAACCACCGCCTCGGAGCCAGTGGTAACAAAAGTTCCAAGCCTAAATGGGACAAGGAGGATGCCGAGTACGCCGCTGCGGGCATACCTAACCCCTTCCAGCAATAAAAAGTTGATCTGCAGACCGAATTCTTTGTGAGGACCCGGAGCTATAAGGACAAAGCAACCTCAAAAATAATTATCGATCCTAAGATTCAGGAGTTTACGACTGCCGTGGTAAGTAGTTTACCACGCGACCTTGTCGATTGAATTCTCGAGTGAAGTTCACAATTTCTTAACGTTTCACATTCTTTTTGCAGCAAGCGGAAATGAAAATCGTCTCATCGCAGGAGTCGTCGGTTAAGCCGGCCGGCCCGTGGGACAACGCCTTTAACAGGGTGTTGAACAAGGTCAAGAAGGTTGACGACGTGACGGCGAAGCCATCGTCAGCCGGCCGTGTGGTCGGCTTTGGTGCGGACCTAAATTGGTCCGAATATTATGGAAAATCGGCGGAGCAGTCCGGTTCGAGGGGGCGCAAGGCGAGAAGGACCGAAGAAGATGCCGCTTATGTTCGTGGACTGGAGGAGAAGGTGAACATGTTTCCGCAGCTTGTCCAGGACGAAGTGGCGAAGACGATGAATGCTCTCCTTCCAGATATGATGCAGTCGCTCGGGAATTGGCAAGCGCGTGGTGGACAAGGGCCCATACCAGTCCCCAGCATGGTCGGCAGCAACTCGGGCACCGCGGCGCCTGCAGTCCCGACTCCGGCCGTAGTGGTGGCTCCCGCACCGACTCCCGGCGTATTGGTGACTCCGGCCGCCAACACCGCGGCGGCGACGCCGGACGTGATGGTAACTCCTCCAGCCATGATCGAGCAACCGGGGCATAACAATAATGCACCCGGCGGCAGCGCAAATAGGGCGACCGACGCCACGGGAGGCAGTGCGTCCTCCGTCTCTTGCATGCCCGCCGTCATCGGCGGGGTCTCTTTACTAGCCGACCTCGACGCCCTCAAGGTAACTATAAGCGTCTGCAACTCAAACGAGGACTTCATCTCCTTGCCTTTTTTAGTGGAATCTCTCTGATGCCGTACATGCATATATATATATATATATTTCGCAGGAGGACACTCCATGCATTCTATTACAAGTCGTGGACGGCGAGTTGAAGGATGTTGCCAAAGGTCAAATCATTCAACCACAAAATCGAATCATGCACAATATGCCGATGGCACCGGAGATGCATAGGGTTCAAATCTCTCTCGTGATTTCGGGCTACGAGAGAGTTGAACCTCCCATTCAACCCCCCGGATACGATGAGGACGAGCCGGCAGTCCTCAGTGACTGTTTCAACCAAATATGCCTATGACCGAAGAGCCAAATGCATTTAATGACGGGGGAAAGGGGCACCACACCTAGGACAACACCGCTAGTCATCGTTTCGGCGCCACATGATCCCATCGGCGCACAATAAGAAGACGATGATCTTGATGATGATATCAGCGCTGACCAGTTCATCAATACTTTGTATGATGTTGATGACTTATTCATGCCTCCTGATGAAGGAGCCTATCAGCATGACGAGGAAGCTCGCGGTCCAGCTGATCCTGCGGCGAAGCCTGCTTGCTCCACGCGTCTCTTCGCTGCTTCTCAGGACATGTCTCCAGCAGCTTGCGCCTTCACCGAGCCTCAAGCAGATAACACAAGGAGATCTATTCTCAGCCCATCCACACTCCATAAGGCGGCCACTGAGCAGATAAAGTCCGGTGACTGCTCAAAATCAGAAAAGAAGAAGGGACGGAAAAGAAAGAAGAGCATCACTTCTAGTAGCCAACCTTCGATGCCGATCCGGGCTCAGGACGGGCCACCAAGACCCAAGGATCTCTCGTTTGAAATCCATGTGGCTGGTAAGGCGATGCTACCTAAGGACATGCTGGACCTTGCAACTTCGGATATGCAGAGTGTGCATCATAGTATTATGGCATTAGAGAAGATTCTTCTTCGAGAAGAGAATCCCTCGTACCCGGTTTTCATGGCCAAGGTGCCACTCAACATGGGCTTCATCAACACTATCCCCACGGATATGATAATCCTGCGATTTTCGGAGATCTTCAATTTGTACCATCTCAAGCGGCTGGACCATAGCCTTATCCGTCTGTTCTCGCTCAGCCTTTCTATGAGTATCAGGAGAGATAACACCCCGAGCGTCGCGATATTGGACCCCTTCTACATGCGTGAAAGCATCTTGATGGACGACGGGGACGCGGCTCTCGCGGCGGGGTACATCACAGACTTCATGCTACGGAACGCCGACAAGGATTCACTTCTTATGACCTACTCTCCCAAGTAAGTCATTCGCTCGCCTCCGTAGCATATATGCTTTCTTAGCTTTCCATTGTCCTCTTCCAACATTCCTTTTGGATTGTTTTAATTATGAAGTGAGGATCAAGACTGCGTGCTCATCTGCTTTTCACCGCAACACTCGAATGGCGTGTTTTTAGACTCGGGGAATGTGAAGAAGAAAGATTACAAGTATATCATGATAGTTTTGCATGATGCTCCCGTCGGCTACATAAAAGCCGGAGGCAAGATCATGAAGCACAAGTTCAGGAGAAATCAGCCTGGCGTGAACGTGTTCAACCACGTAACACAGTTCCCGTGCGTCAAGCAGCCGGCTGGCAGTGTGAGGGATGCGTACTACGCCCTTCATCACATGAGGGCGATTGTACAGTAATAATGCAACCTTACGCTGCCAAGTCATCTCAGAGCATGGGCCGAAAGGAAGGCGGAAATCGCCGATGCAAATCTGAAGGAGGAGTTCTTTCACGTCCAAGCGCAGATGGCGACTATCATCCGTCATGAAGTACAAATGAGGGGGTCGATCTTCCACTCGAACATTGCACCATCCAATGGGGAGATAGAAGTCCGCCTAAAGGCCCTGCGTGACACAAGGCCTTTCATGACGAAAGAAGGATGCCGCCCATTCCCCGAGCCGAGTCAGAACAATTGAATGTACTCTTTGTGTAATTTGGATGTACTCTTTGTGTAGTAGATGGTAGTGTCAAATACTCTTGGTGCTCTTTGTGTATAAAGGTCACTGCATATGCATTTTTATGCATATGTGCATGCTTCTCACCATTGATCAAGTTGCTTTAAGTTGTTGATAAGAATAGATGCTAGATTGCTTTGTTCTCCTTTGGTATGATTCATATGGATGTGACCTCTAAAGCTTTGTTTTGTGCAGGTTGAAGAGAAAACAAGATATGATGACGAAAGTAGCTTTCGGTTTTCAATAATTGTTAGACTCATTGTAATTTTGTGATGGATGTAATCTTGTGAATCTTTTTGGCCTCTAAACCTTTGTAAATCTTTGTAATAAAAATTATAATGCAATTCTTTTGTATCAATAATTGTTGGCCTCATTGTTATATTGTATTTTGCATTTCTGTAATATAATAAAAATACTGTAATGTTTTTATTCTTTTCTGTAATTCTTATTTTTTGTTTTCTGTAATTCTTTAGTGGCGCATTTTGTCAGGATTTATTGGCGCACTATGAATGCGCCACCCCTATGGCCCTTAGGCGTGGCGCATACCAGAATGCGCCACCCCTAAGAGCTTATAGGTGGCGCATTCTGAGATGCGCCACGCCTAAGGGCCTTAGGGGTGGCGCATCCAGAATGCGCCACCTCTAAGCCCTTATTAGTGGATTGTAGTTAGTGGTGCATCCCTAATGCGCCACTAAACACAAAAAAAGGGCGCCACTAAAAGGGCATTCCCTAGTAGTGGTTGGACCCAGATGAGATGCACCCAACGTCACCTGACCTTAAGTCCCGCATTATATACATGGCTCATACACATATCCGGCGTCGTCCACCCCACCCAAATCATGTGTGTGTGTGTGTGGCGTCGTGTGTACAGCAGGGTTGTTCTGTACTTCTTGACTTTACAGTGCTGTGACAACTCCATCAGTGAATAAATTCTCTACCCGACACGTAATGCTTTACCGAGAGGGCATGGGTTGGCTTCTCGTTCACCGTGACGGTCAGGCATCCGGACGGTCAAGAGAAAACCTTGATTCAATGCTGCGGTGAGAAGCCGTCCCGTCATCCAGCCACCCCGTTGAATTTCTCGCCACTTCGCTTTCACATTTTCTTTCCATTCCAATTTACCACGCTTTACATAACGTCTACCCGTAGGGCAGGGATGAGACTCTGATTTGGGTGGCTTCCTTGTGGGTCCGGAAGCACCATGGCCCACACGTCAGTGATCTCTATTCAGTGGGCTGGTTCCAGGGTATAGAGAAATGAGAGCCAGCGCAGTTCAATCTTTTCATCCGACCCCCACCGCCCTCCCTCCCTAGCTAGCTCCCCCTCCCACGGCTCCCCTCCCTAGCTCCCAAAGTCCGAAGATGAATCTTGGCGGCCCACCAGTGGCTCACTCCTCCTCCATGGCGGGAACCACCGACGTTGTGCCGGTATTCGTGCCTTCTCCGACCGCCATCGCACCTCTGGGGACGACGCCTGACGCTGCCCAGTTTTTATACCCACTCCGCCCGCCATCGGCTGCGAGCCAGTAGAGGAGAAGCTGGGAGCCATCCAGTGAGGCATCCTCGCCAAGATAGACACAATGTACGACGATGCCGCCATCGAAGACTTCAGAGACAACGAACGGGAGGCCGTCGTGTTCGCCGAGGAGGTCAGCGACGAGGACCCTGAGGTATATCTCAATTGTACATGCTTCTTTCTTTTCATTGTGGTTTTCTGCCTGTACCATATGGCCAGTTGGTTCAAAGATCAAAGTTATTTTCCATGCATGTCATTTGATTGGTCTTGTGATCTCGTGCTACCAAGGTGTAGGTTTTAGTACCGGATAGTTCTTGTTTTAATGGGCATAGCGTACGGTTTACTCTTTCATACTCTAATTACGATCAGTGGCGGATCCAGGATTTCATTTCATTTTTTTGGCATTGCAACATCTAAATTGTTCATGTAGATGAAAACCTAGCCCCCCCTTCATTAGAGCACCCACAGTGATATGTTTTTCTGCCTCAAACCCTAGTCAAGGACTCAACATCTTATAGCCATGAGTCCATGAGTATACACAGTACTGCCTCCGAAGATAACGTGCAAGCAGAATGCTAATTACGTGGTGCCGATGAGATGTGTGTAAGGTGCAGACAGTTGTGTAACTCATGATGCAATATATAGATGGAAAATTTTATGTACTCAAAATTTGGGTGTCTGTGAATATATGTACTCCATCCGCCATGACCAACTGTCGATCCGCCCTTAGCTATGATATCTATCATGGTTTCTTCCGAGCCCTTTATTTTCTCGGCTGTTCATAGTTATCTTATAAACATGATTATTCTTATGTGTTTAATATTTCACAGGTAGGTTCCGACTATGTCGATTCTGACAAGGAAAGCAGGGACAACAAGAGCCGCCACATCCTCCACAAGCTGCTGAATGGGGAGATTAGCTACCGCGATGACGGGGCGTATGGGAACATCCAATGCCCATTCTATCATAGGAAGAAGGCTGCGAGAGACTTGGACATCCTGATCATGCATTACAAGAGCGCTGCCAAACCCTAGAGGAAAGGAGCGAACCCGGCAAACAAGGAAAGACATGAAGCCTTCGGCGTCTTCCTTGAGAAGAACGTGAGGGGCAATGTTCCCTTCTTCCTCCAGCCGCCTGCTCCTCTTCCTTAAGATGTCGAAGAAGTACCGATCGAGATGCGCTCTACTTGGCTGCAAGTGCGCGCTGCCTCTGCCTCCCCCGGCTATATATACGTTATGTCTTTTGGTTGTTTTTGGTGATGAAGACTGATGCCCCATATATGTATTAAAACTTATGCGTTACGATCGTTACCCTGATACGCTATGATCGTTAATCTATTGTTATCATCAATTAGTTGTCATATATATATATATATATATATATATATATACAGCCGGTCTATTCTAACATCGTTGTCAGAATAACTATTCTGACAACTATTTTGACAACATTCCGAACTGCATCGTATCGCAAAGAGAACCGCACTTCTGAATTCGAAGCACTGCAGCTCGGGTAAAACAAAACCGCATGCACCGTTTTCGCTTCAAATTTTTAACCGTTTGCCGGAATTGAGCGTATCATACACCTTGGATTCGTACTGAAATGGAGCATCTTCCGTATGTAGAACACTTGTCCAGATTCCTCACGGATTAAGAGCAGTTTCGAAAACGGTACGGCGACATACTTTTGCAGGGGGCGTATTTTCGCGATTTCTCTTAAACCGATCGTCGGAATGACGCGTATGATACACCGTTGGAAAGGTATTGATCAGTTTCTCCATCCATATGCATAACACTTTCTCTAATTCCTTACGGTTTGAGAGTAATTTCAGATAAAAAAATGCAGCAACTCTGTTTTTGGTTTTCGGATCACGTAGAGAGTCAAACTTTTTAACTGTTTGTCAAAACGACGCGTATGATACACCGTTGGATTCATATGGAGTAGGAGCATCTCCTACATGTTGAACAATTTTCGAGATTCTGCGCGCTTTTGAAGGAATTTCGAAAACGGTGGCGCTGCCCTCTTGTGGACAGCGGGAGATTTTCGCGTAAATTCGTTTGATTCGTTCGTCCGATCGATGCAACTGATACACTGTTGGATTGATATCGTCGAGGCGCTGCATTTTCATGTAAAACACAATCTCTAATTCATCACGGTTTAAAAGCTACGTCAAATTTACTAAACCGCAGAACTATTTTTTCGCGTACCCGGAATCGACGAAGCGAACTGCGGTCGGGCAACCGCACTGCATTATCGCCAAACAGAACGCACATGTTCTTTCGCGAATTCGAAATTGACGAAGTGGACTGCATACGACGGGCACCGGTTGCATTTATAAACAGAAAGAACTGCACTTTTTTTAACTTTTAACACCATTTTTTATCAACGAGCGTGCACCGCAAAGGAAGAGGCGACTGAACTGCATATATGTTTTGTAAATTCATCTTAGCACTGCAAATAACAATAAAAGAGAATTGCAATCCGAAATCAATGAAATGCACTGCATCCACCAGGGCAAGTGCACTGCAGTAGAAATGCATCATTCTAAGAATTGTTTTCCATAAAGCGAACCGCACATCATAAAAATAAACCACAACACAAATACAGATTACATGGAACTACTGAAGTTTATACAACTGTTTACAAAATCAACAGAAATGCAATTCAGGGAACGACAGAAAAATACGTCCCGACATCCAATACCTTCATAATGCAAATGTAAACCAACTGAACCTCAAAAGCAATCAACAACGAACTGCATTTTTGTGCTTTGATTGTATGTTCCTCCCAATAAACAAGCAAAAAAAATATGCACAGTAGCGGCAGTGCGCGGCCGTGGTTCCCTGGACTGTAGCCATAGTCTCCCTCCCTCCACCTGGCCATCTACTGGCAGCCATGGCGGCCTCGTCACGGACCCGCCGTTCATCTCATGACCTCGCCATCGGGGCGACGAGGACGTGGGCTGGGGAGCAACCGGCCTGGACCCGCAACGGGGGGAAGGGGCGCTGGAGTGCGAGATTGTGCGGCCTTGATTTGCCGTGGGGGAAGGTGCGCCAACGTGGGGCTCGCCGGCCTGGATCCATCGCGGCCAAGGTGGCGGCCTCGATCTGCGGCGGGGAAGGCGCACCGGTGTGGGGACTCGATGGCCATAGAAGGGCGTGGGGGGTCGCTGGCCGTGGACGGGCGGGGCCGCGCGTCAGCCGTGGAAGTCAGCAGGGGGGACCTCTGTGCCGGCGTCGAGGACGGGTGGTGGCCACCGGGATCCGTCGCCGCGGCCGGTCACGGGAGGTGGGGCGCCGTGGACGGGGTGAGGAAGCGCGGTGGGGGTGGAGATGTGCCGGCGGCGGTGGATGCAGAAGGTGGAGATGGGGGAGGACCGGCGGCGGGCAGGTGGAGGTAGGGGGTGGGCCAGCGGCGCGCGTAGAAGGAAGGACATGGGCGCCGGGGGATCCGGTTGGTGGGGAATGTGGGGGTGATTTATTTCCTTTTTTGTTTGCGGGGACATGGGGTGGTGGTAATTGGTGAGGGGCCGTGCTGGGTTAGTTTTCGTTGGTTCGGGTCGCTGTGTTTCAAGTGTCAGAATAAGAAATTTGTTGTTAGAATAAGGTCTTAAGGGGTGTTGTTAGAATAGACCCACCCTATATATATAAATTCAATCTTTTCAGTGATCATGCATATGTTGATCACTGATCAGGGTATATGATCAATACTGAAATTAATGTTCCATAAATGGAAATCTGCATCAAAGCTGGTGATTCGCACTTTTGGAGGAGTTTGTTAGCTGTTGAAAACCTCTTATATGACAACTGTAGGAGAAGCCTGCAATACCACATGTTTTGAGAGGGCCTATGGCGTGATAATAAACCTCTTATAGTTGCCTACCCTAGATTATTTGATCTTTGCTTCAACAAAAAACTTGTCTGTTGCTAAGGCAATCAGCTTGAGCCTGAGTAACATCTCCTTTAGAAGAACCATATGTAAGGATTCTCTAAGTTTGTGGGTGAGCCGCAAAGACAAATGTGATGAGATTGATATTTCTGATCAATAAGAAGGAATCTAAAAATTGCAGTAATACACACACACAACATGTAAGGCCCGATATGCGGTACTGTTCCAGATCTAGATGTTTCCATCCAGATCCGGGGACGAAGCACATATCGGTCCCACCGCGACATATGACATAGCCATATGCCCTGGATTTCCAACATGATATCACAACATTACAGATACAAGGATACAACATCTGATACAATCAGCTTACAACTGCCTTAATAGAATACAGCAGCGGAAGATACATGTCTGAGTACAGACTACAATCAAATGCCTAGTGGCAAAGAGAAAAACATCGATCCCCATAACCACACGGGTCCAGGCCCTCTGCCGGGATCCGCCTAACTAGTCGTCATCGAGTCTCCACGTGCAACGTCGATCACCATACCTGTTGTCGATCAAGAACCCTGAAAAGAGTTTGGGGTAGTATCATGAGTACAGAAGTACTTAGCATCCAACTGTAGTGGTCATCTGACCCAGCAAGAACTTCATCTCTCGTCATTCTAGGACAACTAGTAGTTTACGGTAAGGAAGGGGTAAGTGGTGAGGTTGCTGCCGCACTAGCATTTATGAAGTGACTAACGATCTAGAGAGTAGGATAAGAATCCAAGCATTAGTTGAGGAATCGCCTCCAACAAGTCTTGCTATCAACTACTTACGCAAGCATAACACCTATCCTATCCTTGTCCTCCTCTTCGCATCCCGACGAAGAAGAAGCAGTCAAGGCACACACATGCCTTGATCAAGTTACATTAAGATTTTCTCAGTTGTTGTTGTCTATGAACAAGGAGTAGGTCTCAAGTCGTCCATAACCGGGGACACGGCTTCTCGAAAAGATTTAACCCTGCAGGGGTGTAACAACTGCCCATTACAAGGCTCCGCACGCACGCCCATATCTCTCAGTTGCTACCCATCACAGGCAACCATTTTATGATTTAGTTCCAAGAGATCCGAAACGACAGGTCCCTCTAACTAACAACAAACAAATCCGGGTGGCCCCCGGTGAGTCGACATCCAGCTCACGAGCCGGCCGCGCTCTCGATCTGGTCTCTACCGACTGTCGCAGGTTTGGATAGCTGGTTAATAACACATGAGAAACCGGGTCCTCGGCCGGGCAAGGTGGGCCAGGAAGGGAACTATGTCATCACTAGTCCAGGGTGGTTTGTAAACAACTGGTGGCCGACCAGCACACACACGGTTTCAAATGGTAAATCAGCTTGCGCCACCACTAGAAATGTTTGAAGCTAGGTAGGTAAGAAAAGGGGACCCCATAAAATCCCACACGCGATTAGGCACGCTCAGTCTTAAGACCAATACCCGGAACTCGGATCCTAGGTGACTCGAATGGAACAAAGCGTCTGGGCGGGATAGCCTAGACCTTCCATCCTTCGTCGAATATAGTCAACTTTTATAATAATCAATACCATCAACAACAATTTAATAATGTGATAGCCCATACCAAGGAGTAACAGGGTAACATCGTAGCATCCTAAGCATGCATACTAAGCAGGGGTTGTGCAACGAGCAATAGTAACATAGCAGTACAAGGTTTGCTGGGAGGGGACATGGCTGTATCGGTTTGAAAGAGGCTGTAAACATGTGGTAGGATCAAACATCGAACCTATCCTACACTAGCATGCAAACCGCTGGTTGAAATAGAATGGATCATAAGTAATGCATAGTCCTTGCCTGTTGATATGTCGGGTTCCGAAGGTGTAGTTGATCGCAAGCTCGCATCGTCTCCGAAGGTACCCGCGGAAGCACACAAGAAGGAAACACTGGAAAAGGCAATCATCGAGCAAGCATCTATTACTACGAAGCAAACACGAGCAAGCATCAACAAGAAGGCAAAACGAGACATCGCACCTGCCGTCGAGAGCGGTTACTAACAGGTTAAGTGGAGTACTCGTCACACACGACGATACCGCACGTTTATAATGATTCAAGTTGTTTATCTACAGGTGATCAACAAAGGTTGTTAATATGGAATATCACTCAAGCATGGCATAGTACACAAACATGGCAAGAGGTGAAGCATAAATAAACTATCTAGGCTAGTCAATTTAAGTGGGGCAAACTCCTAAACATGCTTATCACTATTTACCCCACGAAAATTATAACGTTTGGTACCGTTTTTCCCTAAACAATATTTTATTAATTTTATTTGCAAGAAAGAGCAGCATAAACACAATCTACACGAAATTCTAGTCAAGTTACATATAAAGAACACTTTTATCGGAGCAACGGTTAAAAATTTATTAAAGAAACAGTTTACAGTGGCATGAAATTTTGTGGCTAGGGAAACCCTAGAAAGAGGTGGGAGTGTGGTGGTCTTTATATAGCCCAGGTGGCTGGCAGTTTGCAAAAACATCCCCGGTTTTTCTCTCGCGTGCGCGGTGGTTACGTTTCTGACCGCTGGGGGTCCGCAGGACCTCTGATTCGGGTAAAACTTCGAACTGCGCGATCAGCGCGTCGAGCCGGCGGTGTACACCTCGCGTTGGAACCGTTCCGAGAACACTTTCCGGCGCGCTATAAAAATAACCCGTTTAATTATTAAACGAGGTTTTTCGCTCCGTTGGTTGCGGCTGGTCTCGTGCGGTCTCGCGACGGTGATCGCGTGAAACCCAGTGTCGCAAAGGTTGAGTGTCAGGGTGGCAAGGGTCGGTGTCCGTCCGGTACGAGATAAGAGGGGGGGAAATAATCGCCGATCGATAAATCGGGGATGCAAACACCGCAAACAAAGCAGACAATCAAACAATTCACACCGAAAACATAAATTTTTATTTTTGTGAAATCTGGGCGGTTACACAACATGACTGGAATTACTCATTAGTGGGCTAGCTATCGCCCAGAGAAGTTCTTAGTTAAGAGCAACATAAGAAGAAACACACGTCCTAATCTACATAATCATATTCTTTTATTTTGATAACTAAAACAGACACAAAGTTATTCCATGGCTCCATTATTTAACACAACTATGTTCATTATTTAAGCTTGCATGTGTTTCGCTAGTATTCATCATGAAGAAATTATTCTCCGTATCACTTATAGGTAAAGCTTTAGATTGGTATAAGCTCCTTGATAACTCACATCTACTTAATTGGGAAGAGCTTATGTCTCTCTTTTATACAAAGTTTTACCCTCTTCATGAAATTCATCGAGACAGGAACTACATCTACAATTTTGGTCTCGCGACGGAGAGAGCATCGCTCAAGATTAGGAGCGACTTAAATCCCTAATGTTCAAATGTCCTATCCATGAACTCCCCAAAAATATTATACTTACAAATTTCTATGCCAGGCTTTCTCGTCAGGATAAGGAGATGTTGGATGCCTCCTCTAGCGGGGTATTCCAAACAAGAACTGTTGAAGAAAAGTGGGATCTCATCGAAAGGATCCAGAAGAATACTGAAGACTGGGAAATCGACAAAGGTATTGAACCTGCTATAGATTATGGGCATGATTATTGTAACAGCCCAGTTTTCACAAAAATTAAAAAAATTGTTTTCGGTGTGAATTGTTTGATTGTCTGTGTGGATTGCGGTGTTTGCTTCGTCGAAATAATAATCGGTGAATATTTCCCCCTTATTTTCTCGTATCGGATGCGTGACCGACCCTTTTCCCCAATGGCACACGACTCTGCGACACCGGGATTCACCCGAGCACCGTCGCAACCGGCACAGGACCAACCATCGCCCCAGGATCGCAAACCCCGTTTATTTAATAAACGGATTATTTTATGGGGCGTCGAAAAATATTCTCAGAATGTCACCGCAGTGAGGTACGATCGACGGCTCGACGCTTTGAGCACGTAGGTCGAAGTTTCGTCCGAATCGGAGCCCGTATGCACCTCCGGCGGTCACGAATGCGATCACCGGACGCGCGAGAGGGGTACCGAGGGTATTTGCGTAACCTGGCCACCCAACCTGCCCTATATAAAGACCACCAGCCTCCCACTCCCTAATTAGGGTTCCCCCCCTCTGGAAATTTGCAGCCACCCCCCTACACTAGCCCCAAATATGCCCAATTTCTCCCTCTCCCTCGAAACCCTAGCCTCCCAGGCGTTTCGGCCGTTGATCTGCCAGATCTGGGGCTCAGATCGCGCCCCAGCCCCTCCAACCGCAGCCCCCAACAGTTCGGGCCCCGCAGGGCCCAGCCGCCGCCGCCTTCGGGCCCGAATCGGGCCGGGAGGCCCGCGTCGCCGCCTGAACTCCTCCGCGCGCGTGCTCCGATGAGCCGCCTCTGGCCGGCCGCCGCGCGCCCCGCAACCGCTCCGGTGAGCCGCCTTGCCACGCCCTCCTTCTCTCCTCCCTCGCCTCACCCCTCCTCTAGCAGTGACCAACAGGAGGCCGCCGCGCCAGCGCCATGGACAAGGAGCCGCCGCCCCGAACTCGAACTCACGCCAGCCCGCGCCCGAGGCCGGCAGCCGCCGCCACCTGCCGGATCCGGCCACCTGCAGCCTCCTCCGCCCGTTACCGGCCGCCCCCCGTCGTCCCGGCCTCCCTGCCTCGCCGCCCCTCGCCGGAATCCGGGAGCGCGCCGCCGCTGGTGCCCTGTGTCCGAGGGGACGAGGACGAGGCCACCCGGCTGGGCTCCTCCCGCACGTGTGGGCCGGTGCAGCCCCAGCGGCCCACTGGCAAGCCAGGCGCCCCAACCCAAGCCGGCCTCCCTGGCAGCCCAGCCCCCCCCCAAGCCATATGGGTTGTGGCCCAGCAAGTCCTTGTTTTTTTTCCTAGCCCCCTCAAAAATCTGCTAAGTCCTTTTGTTTTGCTACTGTATTCAATTTCGCGATGCGTTTTGCGGTAGATCTGTAGCCCGGATGACTTCACGCCCAAAAGACGAATTGTTTAGAATTGCGTGCTCTAGCTTTCATCTTTTGTGAGTTAATTGTTTTGAGGTTGTTTAGGTGTAGTTATTGCTATTGAAACAGGGCTACCTGTCGTTAACCGCTGCTAAGTTGTTGTAACTGTTATTTTGTTGCAACTTCGGGTGACGATTGCTTCGCAACCGTTCATCGGAATTGATTGATTCCTTTTGCATCCTGTTAAGCATTGTTTCTACTTCAGTTCCATGCCTTTACATGCCATATTTGCTTGCTGTATGTTGATTGTATCTTGATCCAAAGTAGCTACTCCGCTGTTAGTGTGCTGCTGTTTATATTTTGTTGCAACTTCGGTCGACGAGTGTGTCGCGACCGTTTATCGGAATTGAGTGATTCCAGTTGCATATTGTTGAGCATCATGTCTAGTTCATGCCCGTGTATTTCTATGTCATGTTGCTGCACTTTTGCATATAGTTATACCCCTATTTATACAGCATAAAAATAATAGTTTCAGCCATGTTGTTTGCTTAATATCTTTTTATCCGTGATGTCGTTTTGCATGATTCTTTTTGCCATTCCTTCCCTGCCATGTCTACTTTAATTTCATGTCATTTGTGAGCATGTTTTCACTCATTACCCTGTTTATGCAAGGCTCTAAAGTGTGCTTCGTGATGTTGGTAGTTTGTGCCCGTAACTTGTTTTGCTTATATCTTTTTAACCGTAACTCCGTTTGGAGTGTGCCTTATATGTAACTTGATTAGTTTTTTGTGTACTTTGTGTTTATGCTATAGTTTGCTGTTGTTAACCAACCTAAAATATGGTTTAGGACAGAACAGTACCAAATCTTTTAATCATTGTGCGGCACTTAGTGTTACGCCATGTTTAGGTTGTGCCTCACTTAAATTGAGTAGCATAGATAGTTTACTTTGTGTTTCACCTCTTGACATGTTTGAGTGCTATTCCATGCTTGCTTGAGTTGCCATGTTAATAACCGTTGATTGGTCACCTGTAGCTAAACAACTTGAACCACCGTAAATGTGCGGTATTCGTCGTGTGTGACCGATACCCCACTAAAACTGTTAGTAACCGTTCTCGACGATAGATCTGTATCGCGTTTCTGTGTCGTGTGATGTCTTCTTGATCTTGTGTTGCTCCGTAGTAATAGTGGTGCACCGTTGATTGCTTTCCAGTGTTTATCGTCTTGTGTGCTTCCGCGGCTACCTTCGGAGACGATGCGAGCGTGCGATCGACTACACCTTCGGAATCCGACTTATCAACAGGCAAGGACTATACATTACTTATGATCCATTCTATTTCAACCAGCGGTTTGCATGCTAGTCTAGGTTAGGTTCGATGTTTGATCCTACCACATGTTTACAGTCTCTTTCAAACCGATACAACCATGTCCCTTCCCAGCAAACCTTGTACTTCTATGTTACTATTGCTCGTTGCTCAGCCCCTTCTTAGTATGCATGCTTAGGATGCTACGATGTTACCCTGTTACTCCTTGGTTTTGGGATATCACATTATTATATTGTTGTTGATGATATGATTATTATAATGTTGACTATATTCGACGAAGGATGGAAGGTCTAGGCTATCCCGCCCCGACGCTTTGTTCCATTCGAGTCACCTAGGACCCGAGTTCAGGTTATTGATTTTAAGACTGAGCGTGCCTAACCGCGTGTGGGATTTTATGGGGTCCCCTTTTCTTACCTACCTAGCTTCAAGCATTTCTAGTGGTGGCCCAAGCTGATTTACCATTTGAAAATCGTGTGTGTGTCTGTTGGGTCGCTCCTGGCAGATATTCTTTAAAATAACTTGGGCCAGCGGAGACATGGTTTCTTTGTTGGTCCACCCCAGGCCCACATCTGTTTGGGTAGCTAACCCGACCTCATCCAAACGGTAGAGGCCGATTCGAGAGCGCGGCCGGCTTTTGAGTTGGATGTCGACTCACCGGGGGCCACCCGGATTTGCGCGTTGTTAGTTAGAGGGACCTGTTGTTCCGGATCTCTTGTGACTAAATCATAATATGGTTGCCTATCATGGGTAGCAACTGAGAGAGATGGGCGTGCGTGCGGAGCCTTGTAATGGGCAGTTGGTACACCCTTGCAGGGTTAAATATTTTTGAGAAGTCGTGTCCATGGTTATGGACGACTTGAGACCTACTCGTTGTTAATAGACAACAACAACTGAGATAATCTTAAGGATAACTTGATCAATGTGTGTGTGCCTTGACTGCTTCTTCTTCGTTGGGATGCGAAGAGGAGGACAAGGATAGGATAGGTGTTACGTTTGCGTAAGTAGATAATAGCAAGACTTGTTGGAGGCGATTCCTCATCGAATGCTTGGCTTCTTATCTTACTCTCTAGATCGTTAGCCATTTCATAAATGCTAGTGCGGCAGCAACCTCACCACTTACCCCTTCCTTACCGTAAACTACTAGTTGTCCTAGAATGACGAGTGATGAAGTCCTTGCTGGGTCAGTTGACCACTACAGTTGGATGTTGTGTACCTCTATACTCATGATACTACCCCCAAACTCTTTTCAGGGTACTTGATCGACAACAGGTATGGTGATCGACATTTCACGTGGAGACTCGACGACGACTAGTTAGGCGGATCCCGACGGAGGGCCTGGACCCGTGTGTGATCCGGGATCGATGTTTTTCTCTTTGCCAGTAGGCTTTTGCTTGTAGTCTGTACTCAGACATGTACCTTCCGCTGTTGTATTGTATCAGTTGTATGCCGATTGTATGAGATATTGTATCCTGTATCTGTAATGTTGTGATATCATGTTGGAAATCCGGGGCATATGGCTTTGTCATATGTCGCGGTGGGACCGATATGTTCTTCATACCCGGATCTGGATGGAGACATCTAGATCTGGAACAGTACCGCATATCGGTCCTTACAACTTGGTATCAGAGCCTTACCGACCATAGGATCCCTTCTCTGGCCGAAGTCGAGTCTAGAGAAAATTATTTTTTAGTTACTAAGTTAGTTATCGGAGAGTAGGAATCTTTTTACTCCTTACCCTTGCTCTGGTCAGGACAAGCGTCGTAAGTGTTTTAATTCTCGTCTTATGCCCTTTCAACATTTAGGATCTCGAGTAAGTGGAGTTTCGGAACCGTTACAATGCCTTGCTTGCAGCGTATTGTCTCGATTCCGATCTCAGGTGGGAATTCCTGTAGTACCTTTAGTTTCTCCGGTTTCAGATATCATCTGGGTCGTCCTTTGCCCTCCCTCCTTTTGCCTGGTGCTTTCACGACTTGCGTCGAAAAGCACTATCCCTTTGACCAGGTTTTAGCTGTCGTTCTTCCTCTTAACACTGATGGTTACATTTTCCGACGTTGTCGTCTCTCTGCTAAAATTTATCTCGGCAGAAGTTCGACGTCGACATGGAGCAGAGTCCCTTGTTGGTGTTGTTGAAGATTGTCGTCTCTCTTTTCTCTCCCCCCTCTCCCCCGGATCGTCCTGGATCTCGGGACGAGATCCCTTGTTGGTGGTGTTGTATTGTAACGGCCCAGTTTTCACAAAAATTAAAAAAATGGTTTTCGGTGTGAATTGTTTGATTGTCTGTGTGGATTGCGGTGTTTGCTTCGTCGAAATAATAATCGGTGAATATTTCCCCCTTATTTTCTCGTATCGGATGCGTGACCGACCCTTTTCCCCAACGGCACACGACTCTGCGACACCGGGATTCACCCGAGCACCGTCGCAACCGGCACAGGACCAACCATCGCCACCGGATCGCAAACCCCGTTTATTTAATAAACGGATTATTTTATGGGGCGCCGAAAAATATTCTCAGAATGTCACCGCAGTGAGGTATGATCGACGGGATCGACGCGATGAGCACGTAGGTCGAAGTTTCGTCCGAATCGGAGCCCGTATGCACCTCCGGCGGTCACGAATGCGATCACCGGACGCGCGAGAGGGGTACCGAGGGTATTTGCGTAACCTGGCCACCCAACCTGCCCTATATAAAGACCACTAGCCTCCCACACCCCAATGAGGGTCCCCCCTGGAAATTTGTAGCCACCCCCCTACACTAGCCCCAAATCTGCCCAATTTCTCCCTCTCCCTCGAAACCCTAGCCTCCCAGGCGTTTTCGGCCGTTGATCTGCCAGATCTGGGGCTCAGATCGCGCCCCAGCCCATCCAACCGAAGCCCCTAGCAGTTCGGGCCCCGCAGGGCCCAGCCGCCGCCGCCTTCGGGCCCGAATCGGGCTAGAAAGCCCGCGCCGCCGCCTGAACTCCTCCGCGCGCGTGCTCCGACGAGCCGCCTCTGGCAGGCAGCCGCGCGCCCCGCAACCGCTCCGGTGAGCCGCCCTTCCTCGCCCTCCTTCTCTCCTCCCTCGCCTCACCCCTCCTCTCCTCTAGCAGTGACCAACAGGAGGCCGCCGCGCCGAGCTCGAACTCACGCCAGCCTGCGCCCGAGGCCGGCAGCCGCCGCCACCTGCCGGATCCGGCCACCTGCAGCCTCCTCCGCCCGTTCCCGGCCGCCCCCCGTCGTCCCGGCCTCCCTGCCTCGCCGCCCCTCGCCGGAATCCGGGAGCGCGCCGCCGCTGGTGCCCTGTGTCTGAGCGGACGAGGACGAGGCCACCCGGCTGGGCTCCTCCCGCACGTGTGGGCCGGTGCAGCCCCAGCGGCCCACTGGCAACCCAGGCGCCCCAGCCCAAGACGGCCTCCCTGGCAGCCCAGCCCCCCCCCCAAGTCAGATGGGCCGTGGCCCAGCAGGTCCTTGTTTTTTTTTCCTAGCCCCCTCAAAAATCTGCTAAGTCCTTTTATTTTGCTGCTGTATTCAATTTCGCGATGCGTTTTGCGGTAGATCTGTAGCCCGGATGACTTCGCTCCCAAAAGACGAATTGTTTAGAATTTCGTGCTCTAGCTTTCATCTTTTGTGAGTATTTTGTTTTGAGGTTGTTTAGGTGTAGTTATTGCTGTTCAAACAGGGCTACCTGTCGTTAACCGCTGCTAAGTTGTTGTAACTGTTATTTTGTTGCAATTTCGGGTGACGATTGCTTCGCAACCGTTCATCGGAATTGATTGATTCCTTTTGCATCCTGTTAAGCATTGTTTATACTTCATTTCCATGCCTTTACATGCCATATTTTCTTGCTGCGTGTTGATTGTATCTTGCTCCAAAGTAGCTACTATGTTGTTAGTGTGCTGCTGTTTATATTTTGTTGCAACTTCGGTCGACGAGTGTGTCGCGACCGTTTATCAGAATTGAGTGATTCCAGTTGCATATTGGTAAGCATCATGTCTAGTTCATGCCCATGTATTGCTATGTCATGTTGCTGCATTTTGCATATAGTTATACCCCTTTTTATACAGCATAAAAATAATAGTTTCTGCCATGTTGTTTGCTTAATATCTTTTGATCCGTGATGTCTTTTTGCATGATTCTTTTTGTCATGCCTACCCTGACATGTCTACTTTAATTGAATTTCATTTGTGAGCATGGTTGCACTCATTACCCTGTTTATGCAAGGCTCTAAAGTGTGCTTCGTGATGTTGGTAGTTTGTGCCCGTAACTTGTTTTGCTTATATCTTTTTAACCGTAACTCCGTTTGGAGTGTGCCTTATATGTAACTTCATTAGTTTTTCGTGTACTTTGTGTTTATGCTATTGTTTGCTGTTGTTAACCAACCTAAAATATGGTTTAGGACAGAACAGTACCAAATCTTTTAATCATCGTGCGGCACTTAGTGTTACGCCATGTTTAGGTTGTGCCTCACTTAAATTGAGTAGCATAGATAGTTTACTTTGTGTTTCACCTCTTGACATGTTTGAGTGCTATTCCATGCTTGCTTGAGTTGCCATGTTAATAACCGTTGATTGGTCACCTGTAGCTAAACAACTTGAACCACCGTAAACGTGCGGTATTCGTCGTGTGTGACCGATACCCCACTAAAACTGTTAGTAACCGTTCTCGACGATAGATCTGTATCGCGTTGCCGTGTCGTGTGATGTCTTCTTGATCTTGTGTTGCTCCGTAGTAATAGTGGTGCACCGTTGATTGCTTTCCAGTGTTTATCGTCTTGTGTGCTTCCGCGGCTACCTTCGGAGACGACGCGAGCGTGCGATCGACTACACCTTCGGAATCCGACTAATCAACAGGCAAGGACTATACATTACTTATGATCCATTCTATTTCAACCAGCGGTTTGCATGCTAGTCTAGGTTAGGTTCGATGTTTGATCCTACCACATGTTTACAGCCTCTTTCAAACCGATACAGCCATGTCCCTTCCCAGCAAACCTTGTACTGCTATGTTACTATTGCTCGTTGCTCAGCCCCTTCTTAGTATGCATGCTTAGGATGCTACGATGTTACCCTGTTACTCCTTGGTTTTGGGATATCACATTATTATATTGTTGTTGATGATATTATTATTATAATGTTGACTATATTCGACGAAGGATGGAAGGTCTAGGCTATCCCGCCCCGACGTTTTGTTCCATTCGAGTCACCTAGGACCCGAGTTCCGGGTATTGGTTTTAAGACTGAGCGTGCCTAACCGCGTGTGGGATTTTATGGGGTCCCCTTTTCTTACCTACCTAGCTTCAAGCATTTCTAGTGGTGGCCCAAGATGATTTACCATTTGAAAACCGTGTGTGTGTCTGTTGGGTCACTCCTGGCAGATATTCTTTAAAATAACTTGGGCCAGCGGAGACATGGTTTCTTTGTTGGTCCACCCCAGGGAGCTAGGGGGCCGCCCACATCTGTTTGGGTAGCTAACCCGGCCTCATCCATACGGTAGAGGCCGATTCGAGAGCGCGGCCGGCTTTTGAGTTGGATGTCGACTCACCGGGGGCCACACGGATTTGCGCGTTGTTAGTTAGAGGGACCTGTCGTTCCGGATCTCTTGGGACTAAATCATAAAATGGTTGCCTATCATGGGTAGAAATTGAGAGAGATGGGCGTGCGTGCGGAGCCTTGTAATGGGCAGTTGGTACACCCCTGCAGGGTTAAATCTTTTCTAGAAGCCGTGTCCACGGTTATGGACGACTTGATACCTACTCCTTGTTCATAGACAACAACAACTGAGATAATCTTAAGTATAACTTGATCAACGTGTGTGTGCCTTGACTGCTTCTTCTTCGTCGGGATGCGAAGAGGAGGACAAGGATAGGATAGGTGTTACGTTTGCGTAAGTAGCTGATAGCAAGACCTTTTGGAGGTGATTCCTCATCGAATGCTTGGCTTCTTATCTTACTCTCTAGATCGTTAGCCATTTCATAAATGCTAGTGCGGCAGCAACCTCACCACTTACCCCTTCCTTACCGTAAACTACTAGTTGTCCTAGAATGACGAGTGATGAAGTCCTTGTTGGGTCAGTTGACCACTATAGTTGGATGCTGAGTACCTCTGTACTCATGATACTACCCCCAAACTATTTTCAGGGTACTTGATCGACAACAGGTATGGTGATCGACGTTTCACCTGGAGACTCGACGAAGCTAGTTAGGCGGATCCCGGCGGAGGGCCTGGACCCGTGTGGTTATGGGATCGATGTTTTTCTCTTTGCCAGTAGGCTTTTGCTTGTAGTCTGTACTCAGACATGTACCTTCCGATGTTGTATTGTATTTGAGGCATTTGTATGCCGATTGTATGAGATGTTGTATCCTGTATCTGTAATGTTGTGATATCATGTTGGAAATCCGGGGCATATGGCTTTGTCATATGTCGCGGTTGGACCGATATGTGCTTCGTCCCCGGATCTGGATGGAGACATCTAGATCTGGAACAGTACCGCATATCGGGCCTTACAATTATATTGAGAGCTATGTGAAAACTGATTATTTTAATACCTTTTGTTCTAGGATTGTTCTTGATTCACAGTCTATGATTTATTTCTATAAGAACTTTCCCTCACATTGACTCTTCGAAAGAATAGAAGGCTCAGTACTATAAGCCCTTTAAAGAATTACCTGGTTATATTCATGTTGCTGACCCTATTTTGCCTACAGTTTTTTATGAAAAGCCCCCTTTTCCTACAAGGATGAGGGAGCACTCTTTTGTGTCAGACATAATAAATAAAAGTGGGAGAAGAACTGATGAACCTGAGGACCTGATCAAGGTCGATCATCAAGTTGCGATGGTTAAAGGTTTAGTTACTAATGATGTTTCAGATTCCAAGATAAATTTATGTGTTGTTTCAACTAACATTGCCACAGCCAAGAATAAGAGCCCAATTTCAGGTACACCAGTTGTATCTGTCAAAATAGGAGAACACAACTATTACGGGCTTTGCGATCTGGAATCCAGTGCTAGCACTATTTCTTATTCACTCTATCGGGAGATCATGGGTGAGATTTCACCCTGTGAACTTGAAGAGATCGATGTTACTATTTATCTAGCAAACAAAGAAAAAATCTCTCCCATTGGAATTGTGAGAGATGTTGAAGTCCTATGTGGAAAGGTAAAGTATCCTACCGACTTTCTGTACTTGGTTCAGTGCAAGATAGTTTTTTCCCTATTATCTTTGGTAGACCTTTCCTCAGCACTTGTGGTGCTATTATAGATTGTAAAAAAGGTAAAGTCTCTATTCAATTCAATGGTGAGCCATATGAATTTAACTTTTCAAAATTTTCCAATCAACCTCGTGGTACTGATTTACTTAGTGATGATAAAATTATTGAAAATATTGCTTCTATTGCTATTCCTCCTAATGATCCTTTGCAGCAATATATAGAAGACCACGAGAACGATATGCATATGCAGGAAAGAAATGAGTTAGACCAAAAATATTCACAAGAAAAACTGCTATCCTGAAGCACAACCTTCCAGTTGAGCGTTTGGGGATCCTAGCACGGCCAAAATAAGACCCGGTGTTTGACCTTAAACCATTGCCCGATACGCTCAAGTATGCCTATTTAGATGAAAAGAAAATATATCTTGTCATTATCAATGCTAACCTTTCAGGATTTGAATAAGAGTGATTATTTGAGACACTTCGCAGACACCGTGGTGCCTTGGGCTATAC
Source organism: Bromus sterilis (assembly GCA_950022295.1). Taxonomy (NCBI): domain Eukaryota; kingdom Viridiplantae; phylum Streptophyta; class Magnoliopsida; order Poales; family Poaceae; genus Bromus; species Bromus sterilis. The sequence goes on along the minus strand of OX465600.1, from coordinate 180,960,108 downwards.
CCTTGATGACCTTAAGGGGATTAGTCCATCGATTTTCCAACACACTATCAATCTCGAGCCCGACGCTAAGCCAGTTGTTGATCATCAACGATGGCTAAACCCAAAGATGAAGGACATGTTTAGGACGGAGATTCTCAAGCTTCTAGCCACAGGTATCATCTATCCTATAGTTGATAGTAGGTGGGTAAGTCCAGTTCATTGTGTTCTTAAGAAAGGAGGTATGACTGTTGTTCCTAACGATAAAAATGTATTAATACCTCAAAGAGTTGTTATTGGATATGGAATGTGTATTGATTATAGGAAGTTGAACAAGGCAACCAGGAAGGATCATTACTCGTTGCCCTTTCTTGATCAGATGCTAGAGAGGTTGTCTAAAAACACCCACTTTTGCTATCTTGATGGGTACTCTGGCTTCTCTCAAATTCATGTTAACACTGCCGATCAAGAGAAGACCACTTTCCCGTGTCCTTACGGTACTTATGCTTACAGCCGTATGCCTTTTGGTTTACGCAATGCACCTGCTACTTTTCAGAGATGTATGTCTGCAATTTTTCATGGTTTCTGTGAGGAGATTGTGGAAGTATTCATGGACGATTTCTCAGTCTATGGAACTTCCTTTGACCACTATCTCCACAATCTTAATAAAGTTTTGCAGAGATGCGATGATACCAACTTAGTTTTAAACTGGGAGAAATGCCACTTCATGGTTAACGAAGGGATTGTTCTTAGACACAAGATTTTCGAGAGGGGAATTGAAGTGGACAAGGCGAAGATTGAAGCTATTGAAAGGATGCCCTATCCAAGGGACATTAAAGGTATTCGTAGTTTTCTCGGTCATGCTGGTTTCTATAGAAGATTTATTAAAGACTTTTCTAAGACCTCGAGACCCCTCACTAATCTTATCCAGAAGGATGTTCCTTTTGTATTTGATGAAGATTTTAAGGAGGCTTTCGAAGTTCTTAAGAAAGCTTTGATAACCGCTCCTTTAGTAAAACCCCCTGACTGGAAATTGCCCTTTAAAACTATGTGTGATGCTAGTGATTTTGCTGTTGGAGCCGTTTTAAGAAAAAGGGTTGATAAGAAATTGAATGTTATACATTATTCTAGCAAAACCCTTGATAGTGCTCAAAAGAATTATGCTACTACTGAGAAGGAATTCTTAGCAGTAGTGTTTGCTTATGACAAGATTAGGCCTTATATTGTTGATTCAAAAGTTATTATTCATACTGACCATGCTGCTCTTAAGTACCTTATGGCGAAGAAGGATGCCAAACCAAGACTCATCAGTTGGGTACTCCTTCTTCAAGAATTTCATTTACAGATTGTTGATAGGAAAGGAGCAGATAATCCGGTGGCAGACAATCTTTCGAGGATGGAAGATATACCGCATGACCCCATCCCAGTCAACGACAGTTTTCAGATGAACAACTTTCTGTTGTAAAAGTACAATCTCTCTCCGATCCTTGGTTTGAGGATTATGCTAATTTTATCATTGCAAAGTATTTGCCTCCAGGTTTAACATTTCAGCAAAGGAACAAGTTCTTTCATGATTTGAGGCACTACTTTTGGGATGACCCTCATCTTTTCAAAGAAGGTCCTGACGGGATCGTGAGAAGATGCATAACGAAACATGAGCAGAAGGACATTCTCAAGAAATGTCACGACAGTCCCTATGGAGGATATCGCGCCGGTGAGAGGACCGCACATAAGGTTCTCCAATCAGGTTTTTATTGGCCTACTCTCTTTAAAGATGCTAGAAATTATGTTTTATCTTGTGATAAGTGTCAGAGAGTTGGTAATATTAGTAGGAGGAATGAGATGACTATGAATTACTCACTAGTGATTGAGCCTTTTGATTGCTAGGGTTTTGATTTTATGGGTCATTTTCCTCCTTCAAAAAAATACACTCACATTTTAGTAGCTGTTGATTATGTGACCAAGTGGGTCAAAGCAATCCCCACTGAGAGTGTTGATCACAAAACATCTTTGAAAATGCTCAAAGATGTTATTTTCCCTAGGTTTGGTGTACCTAGGTACCTCATGACTGATGGATCACACTTTACGCATGGAGCTTTGAGAAAAGCTCTAGCCAAGTACGATGTCAATCATAGAATTGTTTCACCTTACCATCCTCAAACTAGTGGGAAAGTTGAGCTCACCAATAGAGAGATCAAGGTGATCTTGCAAAAGACAGTCAACAGTTCTATAAAGGACTGGTCAAAGAAGTTAGGAGATGCTTTGTGGGCGTAGAGAACTGCTTACAAAAACCCCATGGGCATGTCCCCGTATAAGATGGTCTATGGCAAGGTTTTCCATTTTCCATTAGAATTAGAACATAAAGCTTCCTGGGCTATTAGAGAGCTTAATGCTGACCCAAAGTTAGCCGGTGAAAAGCGTCTCATGAACTTGACTTCTCTAGATGAGTGGGGAAGTGAAGCTTACGAGAGTGCTAAAATGTTCAAGGAAAAGGTAAAGAAGTGTCATGATAGAAGGATTTTTAAAAAAGAATTTAATGTTGGTGATAAAGTTTTATTGTTTAGATCATGTTTTAGTTTTTCTCCAGGTAAATTACTTTCCAGATGGGAAGGGCCATTTCATATCGAAGAAGTGTATCGGTCAGGTGCAATCAAGATTAACAATTTTGATGGCACCAAACCTCAAGGTGTGAATGGGCAAAGACTCAAGCATTACATGGCGCGAGATCCCGTCAACGTTGATGTAAATATAATACACACAACCACTCATGAGGAATATGTTGCAACCCCGTTTCAGACACCAGCAGAAGCTGAATAAGAAAAGGTATGTATTACGGTAAGGAAACATCGCGAACCGCCATAAAAGTTCCAAATTACGCATTTTTGCAAAATAAAGAAAATTCAGAGCCTAATTGGAGCCGGAGAGGAGCTCCAGGGGGCCGAGGCGCCCCCTGGCACGGCCTACCTCCTGGCCGCGCCGGGAGACCGCCTGGGCACCTCGGAGCCCATCTCCGACTCCACTTTGGCTCGTTACCTTCCTATTGTTGAAGAAATTTTTGCTATATATTCGCCCAGATAGCCCCGGCGCCGTATCTTTCGATTTCGTGTGTTTTCTTTTCGAGCTGTTTCTGCCAGGAAATCTTTTAGCTAGACCTAGGTGCCATGGCTTCCCTAAGTTCCCCCAAGAACAAGTTCGTCTTCAACGTCATCAACCCTTACCTCGCTCAGGTGAAGAAGCATCCTTGAACCATCTAGTTGGAGGATAGTATCCTTCACCAAGAAGATCTAAAGGAACCTGCCAAGGAGGGGAGCATCGAGGCTAGGCTAGAAGAGATGGAGCAAGAAGTCTTCAAGTACAAGAAGATGGTTGAGCGGGGTGTTGAAGCCAACTTCGACCTCATCAACGAGCTAAAGACGTTCTACAAGAAGGCGATGAGGGGGATATGGTCAAGCATCACCTCTGCAGAAGAAAGAATTGATGATCTCCAAGGGCAGATCTATAATCTGCACAACCAGAACTGTGAGTATGAACTAAAGTTTATGCGCATGGTTTTAGGTGCTGGAAGCAGGATCTTGGAGACTGAAGCCTCTCATGGGACCGGGGAACCTCTACCATGGAAGCGCTTCGTCCATGACTACATCAACAACAACCACAACAAGAATGAGGAGTAAATCTCCTTGGGTAATGGCACCCCCTCAGCTTGTTCCAAGCTTGGGGGATTTCCCGGTATCTTTATCTTTATCTTAGTCTTTTAGAGTCAAGTAGAGTCGTATCATGTTTAGGGAAGTTATTATATGAAATAAGTGTTTGCATTAAGGTCTGTGAATTCTTCTGTGGAGAGTTTGTATTCGTGAGTGTGGATTCATCTATGTTGGAATATTAATGAGAAGTCTATTGGTTCCTTCGTTGCACTCGGTATTCTCTTCACCCAATCGACCTTATATGATGATTCTTATGGGGATTATTGACCTTATATCAAGTATGGCTTTGGAAACTTTATTTAATTTTGGCAAACATAGCTTTGGTCTTGACAACATGCATGTTTTCTCGAGTAGCGACATAGCCAAAACCTTTATGTTATTATGCTTGAAGTGTTATGTTGACAAGGAACACAACTTGATGTGATATGTTTACCTTAATGTTTATGCTTTATATGTTTTGAATCTAAGTTAGCATCAATTGTCTATTCTCTCAAAGCCTTTTCTAGCCAAACTCTTTGCCTAGCAGATTTATGCTTGTGCATCCATACCCTGAAACCAATATCTTCCATATGAGTCCACCATACCTTCCTATTCGTGGTATTTACCTACCACTCTTAGAAGTATAGAACTTATGTGTTATCCTTAAATGTTCAAAATCTCCTGTTTTGTGCCTCTTGTTTAGCTCATGAGGAAGTAGTAGGTAATTCATGGTCTTCTTAAGTTGGACAAGTTTTACCCCGGGATTGCATGTCTAATCTGCAAACCCATAATACAAGGAGGAACTGGCACGAGTGCGCCCAGCTCAAAAGATAATATATCAAACAAACCCTCCTTCACACTTGGTCTATGAGAAATCAGAAACTTTGGTAGTGATAAACAAAGGATACTAAGGGGATGTGATCGTCCCCACTTGGGATCCGTTCCTCGAAACTTGTCCATCTTGAGAAGTAATTGAGCTATCTATTAGCATTCGTTGACAAATTATGCGCCCCCCCCCCAAATTTATTTTCATTCCGTTTGATTTAAGGATTGCACATGAGTTTTCCCTGCTTGCCTTTAACAAGGCCTTTCCTTTACTTTTATGTCGAGTCAGTTTTCCTACTTCCTTCTTTTCCCAAAGAGAACAGACACTTGATGCTGATGAGGATTCATCCATATAATGTTGCATTAAGTTTTTCCATGCCATAAAATCGTTGACATTATCTTTTGATAAGTAAGTTGTTTGCGAAACCTTTTGCCAAGCGAACATCTTCATTTTTGTTAGCATTTGCACTTCATGACTAATAACATGTTCTTTCAAAAAGTTTCAAATTGTTTCATCATATTTAGAAAGAGCAAAAGTAAAAGTTATTAGTTGTCCTTTTACCAAGGATATGTTTACCATAATTTGATGAGTTTTCTCAGCCCTACTTTTGATTATAATTGTTATTACTTTCTCATAAGGACCTTATGAGTTGAGGTTGTTGTTGAGGATGTTTGAGTTTGGTGAAGAAACCTTGATGCTTCTTGTCCGTATTCTATTTATCGACACTTCACTCTCTAAACTTGTGGACAGGTTTACCGAGCTCAGCACTCGCTTGAGGACAAGCGAGGTCTAAGCTTGGGGGAGTTGATACGTCCAAAATGCATCACTATTTTATATAGTAATTATTTCTTATTCATTGATATATTTCATGTTATGATGCTATTCTTATGTTTTTTTGGCTTAATTTACATAGTTTGCAACTTTCCAATGCCGAAGCAGCAGCCGCAGGATTCAGCGGTAATAAGTGAACGCTGAGTTGCTGAAGAAGAATACGTCCAAATTACCTGAAAATCGACCGAGGGAATTTTTCGGATGAATGACGAAGACACGCCGAAGAGGGGGCACAGGGGGGGACAGGGTGCCCAGGCGGCCACTTGGCGTGGCCCCCACCCTGGCCACGCCAGGAGGGCGCCTGGACCCCTAGGGCCACTGTCGGCTCCCCCCTTTGGCCTATATATTGCACATCATCCAAAAACCCTAAAAGGGGGAGAGTTTTCGGAGTTCCGCCACCGCTCCGTGGCGGAAACCTGCAGAGGATAAAAGACATCTCCGGCGGGCAGATTCCGCCGGAGATAACACCTCCCGGAAGGGGAGATCTTCGCCATCGTCATCACCATCGTCACGGGCATCATCGAGATCATCATCAACATCATCCCCAACATCAGCACCATCTTCATCTTCATCCAATCTCACCTCACAAGTTCAACTTGTGTTGTAATCCGTACTATCTATCCTCTCTACTCTACCGGTGTTGATTGGTACTGTGTGATGAATGCTATTGATTTTTGTTGGAGAAATATTATTGTGTCCAGATTTTTTATCATATATTTATCCCCACTGATCATGATCTCTTTTATGTCTTGTGATTAGTTACTTTAGTTCTTGAGGACATGGGAGAAGTCTAGTTGTTAGTAGTCATATGATGTTGAAGTAATATGTGTTGTTTGATATTTAAGTTGTGTTGTTATTTTCCTAGTGGTGTTGTGTGAGTCGAACACTCAACACTTCGCCTTATTAAGGACCTAGAGGAATGTATTGTGTACAAAGAATGCTTACGGTGGGTTGCCGGAGTGACAGAAACCTGAACCCCAGTTCGCATGCTTTTGCACAAGGGAACAATGGATCATCGATCGTATTGCTATGGTTAGGCTTTTTCCTTAATTACTATCTTGTATTTGCGGATGCTTGCAAGGTGTTTCATCATAAGAGTGCACTTATCTTAGTCTAGAGGGTCCACTAGCATAGATCCACCTACTCAACACTTATCAACACAACACATAGTACCGATGCGGAATATGGCGAAAGCACATGACTATTTCTCCTGTGTGTCCTCAAGAACGCTTTAGCCCTTATAAGTTCAGTTGCTAGGCCTCTCCTTTGCCAAAAAGGATTGGGCCACTTGTTACTCCTCAGTGCCTCTCACTTTACTCGCTTTTACCTTTTTGTCGCTTAAATCAAAACCCCCTAAAAAGTTACCTTTCAGTTCCTGCAGCTATTTCTTTACCAAAGTCACTTGCCAATACCTTCTGCTCCTCGTTGGGTTCGACACTCTTATTTATAGAAAACGCTACAAACGATCCCCTACAGTTGAGGGTCATCACACTGCAGGGTTAAATATTTTCGATAAGCCCTGTCCACGGTTATGGACGACTTGAGACTTACTCCTTGTTCATAGACAACAACAACTGAGATAATCTTAATAACTTGATCAACGTGTGTGTGTGCCTTGATTGCTTCTTCTTCATCGGGTGATGAAAGAGTAGTACAAGGATTGGATAGGAGTTATGTTTGCGTAAGTAGGTGGATAGCAGACTTGTTGGAGGTGATTCCTCATCGAATATTTGGCTTCTCATCTTACTCTCTAGATCGTTAGCCACTCCATAAATGCTAGTGCGGCAGCAACCTCACCACTTACCCCCATCCTTACCGTAAACTACTAGTTATCCTAGAATGACGAGTGATGAAGTCCTTGCTGGGTCTGATGACCACTACAGTTGGATGCTGAGTACTTCTGTACTCACGATACTACCCCCAAACTCTTTTCAGGATTATCGATCGACAACAGGTATGGTGGTCGGCGTTTCACGTGGAGACTCGACGACGACTAGTTAGGCGTATCCCGGTGGAGAGCCTGGACCCATGTGGTTACGGGAATGGTGTGTTATACCTTTGCCACTAGGCATTTGATTGTAGTCTGTACTCAGACATGTACCTTCCGCTGATGTATATTTTATTAAGGCAGTTGTATGCCGATTGTATGAGATGTTGTATCCTTGTAGCTGTAATGTTGTCATATCATGTTGGAAATCCGGGGCATATGGCAGTGTCATATGTCGCGGTGGGACCGATATGTGCTTCGTCCCCGGATCTGGATGGAAACATCTAGATCTTGAACAGTACCGCATATCGGGCCTTACATTCTACTTCTTTATACTTTTGCATATCACAAAGCTCAACAAAATTATTTAAGTGTAAAGCAACAACATCTCCAGCACCAGAAAATTGATCTCTCATAACAAGGTTTAACAAAGCAGGTTTAATTTCATAAGAGGTAGCTGAAGTGGCAGGTGTAGCAATAGGAGTGCAGATAAAATCATTGTTGTTGTGACTAATGAAGTCACACAACTTAGTGTTTTTAGTGGAACCCATAGCAGCAAAGGACAAGCAATTTTTTGTGATTTCTGATAAAGGATACTAAAGCAAGAACTGAAAGGTAAACTAACAAGACTAAAAAGCAAAGGTAAAAGATAGTGTGCAACTCCCCTATCTTGAAGATTGGAGTCCCCGGCAACGGAGCCAGAAATTAGATTGATGGCACTGAAGTAGTGCTCCTCGTTGCTTACCCCAAGTGGAAGGTTGGATGTAGCCTAGAAGCAAATTTCCCTTGGCAAAGATGCCAAGGTTGAGATCGACCAGTAGGACTCCAAGGCCGACAAGTAGGTGATGAAGTGAACAATGGCATCGTTCACAATCTAAGATTTCTTACTTCACCTAGACCTACACACACAACAAGAAACTTTGCTCCCAACGAGTACAGAGAGTTTGTCAATCTCTCCGGCCTTGCCGTTTACAAAGTATCAAATGCAACAGATAAAAGAGTAATGATAACTGCAACTAGAAAGTAAAAGCAAGAAGTAAATTGAGGGTGTAAACAGTGGTGGAAATATGGACCGGGGTCCCATGATGTTCACTAGTGATGTTTCTCTCCCAAAAGACGATAAAACTTGCTAGGCGAAGTAAACAAATCACAGCTGGGCAATTGACAGGATTACGGGCGCAAACCAATGCTAACTATGCTATAAAGAAAGGAAGAGGCTCAAAAGCATGGGCGGTACGCCAAAATAAGTAGACCGAAATCCAACTGCATCAACTACTAATCATCCACCTTGAGATATCTATTCAGAACATCTCGCTGGTATTAAGTTTCGAGCCCCACCCAAAGTGTAAACCCAAAGCAACAGAAAATTGCCTTAAAATAACTTTGCGTAAAGTAAACAATCCTTGAAACTGCAGTTACAAGCACCGTTTTTTCCCTTGTGGCAACAGCACATCCCCTAGACTCATGTTTCTGTCACTCAAGCTAGTCATCAGGGGGCATGAACCCACAATCATGCATAACACTCCCTCTTGGAGTCACTACCTACTACTTGGCCAAAGCAATAAACAGCAACGGAGAACATGCAAGAATTACTCAAGAACAAAAATATAAAAGAGAAGATCCAAATATATTACTCAATCACAATCTGAACATAGTCTCATAATCCATCAGATCCCAGCAAACTCAGCATAGCAACAGCAGAAAGAATTACATATGTGCCTTCATCATGTAGGACGGCTCACAATGTCTAATCCATGAAGAACAAAGAGGGGAGGAGAACATCACATAGCTACTGATCATGCACCCATGGTCCAAGGTGGACTACTCACGGATCATCCGGGAAACGTCCATGGTGGTGGAGAAGCTCCCGGAGGTCAATCCTCCCTCCGGAAGGGTGACGGGAAGAGGTCTTCTGGTGCTCCTGATCTTGGAAGCGCGGCGGCGGCGGAAACGAGGCGAGATCGCGAAAAAGGGTTCTATCCTCGGGGTTTCAGGTCGAGAGATAAATATAGGCAAAGTGGGGGCAGGCAGGCGGGCCACCACGGGTTCAGGCGGCCCCCTGGCGCGGCCCCACCCTAGGGTGCCCCGGGAGGGTGCCTGGGGCCCTGGTGGGCCCCCTTCGGGACTCTGGAAGGTTCTCGTACGCTGATTTTTGATTGGATTTTTCCGGAATTTTTGGAGCATTTTTAATACGGGGGAAACCTGAAATAGAAAAACAGCAGAAAACAAAAACTGGCACTGGGGTGCACTAAATTAATAGGTTAGTACAAATATGATCAAAAGTGTATGAAAGTGTAGCTAAAACATAGAAATAACACACAAAACATGCATGGAGCAAGCAAAAATTATAGATAATTTGGGACGTATCAGTCCTCCATCCACACATGACTCTTTAGTCTCCCGGATCCTGCATTCGGCAGCTAGGCCCAAGCGCAAAAACTTTAGTTCATACTCACAGTTCTGATTTTGGAGGTCAAAGATGTGTCCTTGAAGCTCTAACACTTTGGTTTCTAGTGGAGATACGCTTTAATGCACTTCCTTCATATCCTCCTCATGTTGTTTCTTCAGCTCGGTGATGATTTCGGCGTTGGCCTTAACACCACGCTCGATCATCAACTTGTACTTGAAGACTTCGTGCTCCACTTCTTCCAGCCTGTCCTTGGTGATCCCCTCCTTGACCGGACCCATCAGATCTTCTTGGTGAAGGGCACCATCCTCCACCCGAAGTGTTTGAGGATGCCTCTTCACCTCTGCGAGGTAAGGGTTGATGACGTTGACGAGGAACTTGTCCTTGGGGGGACTTGGAGAAGCCATGGCACCTAGGTTTTGCTGAAAGTTTCCTCGCAGCAACAGATCGAAAAGAGAACGCACCAATTTGCAAGATACAAAGCCGGGACGATCCGGGCAAATATATAGCAAAAAAATCTGCGACAAAAGGAAGGTAACAAGCCAAAGTGGGGTCGTAGGCGGACTCCGGGGCTCCCAGGCGGCCTCCTGGCGCGGCCAGGAAGCAGTCCGCGCCACCAGGGCGCCTGGAGCCCCTAGAGCTCTTCTCCGGCTCCACTTCGGCTCTAAATTTTCCTAATGTTTCAAAAACACATAATACGGGACTTTTATGGACGTTCGCAAAGTTTTCTTACCATATCACATACCTATTCTTATTCTTCTTCTACTGGCGTCTGAATCCGGGATGCAACATGTTCTTCGTGGGTGGTTGTGCGTATTGTATCCACATCAACATTGATAGGGTCTCCTGCAAGGTAATGCTTCAATCTTTGCCCATTCACAACTTGTGGGTTTGGTGCCTTCAAAATTGTTAATCTTAATTGCACTAGAGCAGTATACTTCTTCCACGTGAAAAAGGTCCTTCCCATCTAGAAAGTAATTTACCTGGAGAAAACCTGAAACGAGATCCAAACAACAAAACTTTATCACCAACATTAAATTCACGTTTCAAAATTCTCCTATCATGCCACTTCTTTACCTTTTCCTTAAACATTCTCGCACTCTCGTAAGCTTCACTTCTCCACTCCTCTAGAGAAGTCAAGTTCATGAGACGCTTTTCACCAGCAAGTTTTGTGCTCTAATTCTAAAGGCAAATGACAAGCCTTGCCATATACCATCTTATAGGGGGACATGCCCATGGGATTTTTTTTAAGAAGTTCTATACGCCCACAAGGCATCTCCCAACTTTTTGGACCAGTCCTTTCTAGAACTGTTCACTGTCTTTTGTAAGATCAACTTGATCTCCCTATTTTTGAGCTCAACTTGCCCACTAGTTTGAGGGTGGTAAGGTGAATCAATCCTATGGTTATCATCATACTTTGCTAAAGCTTTCCTAAAAACACCATGTGTAAAATGTGATCCTCCGTCGGTCATGAGGTACCTTGGTACACCAAACCTAGGAAAGATCACATCTTTAAGCATTTACAAAGATGTCTTATGATCATCACTCTCAGTGGGGATTGCCTCAACCCACTTGGTTACGTAATCGACAGCTACTAATACGTGAGTGTACTTGTGCGAAGGAGGAAAAGGACCCATAAAATCAAAACCCCAGCAATCAAAAGGCTCAATAACTAGAGATTAATTCATAGGCATCTCATTTCTCCTACTAATATTACCAACTCTTTGACATTTATCACAGACTAAAACATATTTTCTAGCATCTTTAAAGAGAGTGGGCCAATAGAAACCTGATTGGAAAACCTTGTGTGCGGTCCTCTCACCTGCATGATGTCCTCCATAGGGACTATCGTGACAATCCCTCACTCCCAAAAGTAATACCTCAAATTGTGGAAGAATTTCTTCCTTTGTTGGAATGTTAAACCTGGAGGTAAAAACTTTCTAATTATAAAGTTAGCATAATCTGCAAAACGAGGATCGGAAATAGATTGTATTCTCAAAATAGCTAATTGTTCTTCAGGAAAACTATCATTAACAGGAATAGCATCGTGTGCTATGTTTTCTATTCTGTAGAGGTTTTACGCTACTGGATTGCCCGCTCCTTTCCTGTCAACAATCTGCAAATCAAACTCTTGAAGAAGAAGAAGAATCCATCTGATAAGTCTAGGTTTGGCATCCTTCTTATCCATAAGATACTTAATAGCAGCATGGTCAATATGAATAATGACTTTGGAATCAACAATATAAGGTCGAAATTTACCAAAAGCAAACACTACTGCTAAAATTCCTTTTCAGTAGTAGCATAATTCTTTTGATCACTATCAAGGGTCTTACTAGCATAATGGATAACATTCAATTTCTTATCAACCCTTTGTCCTAACATAGCTCCTACAGCAAAGTCACTAGCATCACACATAATTTCAAAAGGTAAATTCCAATCAGGCGGTTGGACTATAGGAGCGATTATCAAAGCTTTCTTAAGAACTTCGAAGGCTTCCTTACAATCTTCGTCAAACACAAAAGGAATATCCTTCTGGATGAGATTAGTGAGGGTTCTCGAAGTCTTAGAAAATTATTTGATAAATCTTCTATAGAAACGAGCATGACCGAGAAAAGTACGAATACCTTTGATGTCCCTTGGATAGGTCATCCTTTCAATTGCTTCGATCTTTGCCTGGTCCACCTCGATTCCCCTTTCGGAAATCTTGTGACCAAGAACAATCCCTTCATTGACCATGAAGTGGCACTTCTCCCTGTTGAGTGCCATGTTTGTCTCCTCACATCTCTGCAAAACTTTATTAAGGTTGTGGAAACAATGGTCAAAAGAGGTTCCATAGACGAAGAAATCGTCCATGAAGACATCAACAATTTCTTCACAAAAACCATGAAAGATAGCAGACATACACCTTTGAAGAGTAGCAGGGGCATTGCATAAATCGAAAGGCATACGTCTATAAGCATAAACACCAAAAGGACAAGTAAAGGTGGTGTTCTCTTGATCGGCAGTGTTGACATGAATTTGAGAGAAGCCAGAATATCCATCAAGATAGAAAAAGTGGGTGTTTTTGGATAACCTTTCAATCATTTGGTCGATGAACGGCAACGGATAGTGATCCTTCCTCGTGGCCTTGTTCAACTTCCTGTAATCTATACACATTCTATATCCAATAATAATTCTTTCAGGGATTAGTTAATTCTTATCATTAGGAACAACAGTTGTACCTCCCTTCTTAGGAACACAATGTACTGGACTTACCCTCTTACTATCAGCTATAGGGTAGATAATACCTGCGGCTAGAAGCTTCAGGATCCCGGTCCTCACAACATCTTTCATTTTCGGGTTCAACCGTCGTTGATGATCAACAGCCGGTTTAGCATCGGGCTCGAGATTGATAGTATGTTGACAAATAGATGGACTAATCCCTTTGAGGTCATCAAGGGTATATCCAATAGCGCCTCGGTGTCTATGAAGGGTTTCTAATAATCTCTCCTCTTCATATCCTGAAAGGTTAGAATTGATAATAACAGGATATACTTTCTTTTAATCTAAATAAGCATACTTGAGCGTATCGGGAAGAGGCTTTAGATCGGACACCGGGTCTTCTTTGGGTTGTGATAGAATTCCTAAAGGTTCAACCGGAAGGTTGTGCTTCGGGATAGAAGGTTGTCTCAAGAAGGCTTCATCAAGTTCATTTCTTTCCTGCATATGCATATCATTCTCGTGGTCTTCCATGTATTGATGCAAAGGATCGTTGGGGGTGGGATAGCAATAGAGGCAATATCTTCAATAATTTTATCATTACTAGGCAAATCGGTACCACGAGTTTTTTTGGAGAATTTAGAAAAGTTAAATTCATATGGATCACCATTGAATTCAACAGATACTTTTCCTTTCTTGAAATCTATAATAGCTCCACAAGTTTTGAGAAAAGGTCTACCAAATATAATAGGACAAAAATTATCTTGCACTGAACTAAGTACTAAAAAGTCGGTAGGATATTTTATCATTCCGCGTAAGACTTCAACATCTCTCACAATCCCAACAGGAGAGATAGTTTCTTTGTTTGCAAGATGAATAGTAACATCAATTTCTTCAAGTTCACAAGGTGAAATCTCACTCATAGCCTCTTGATAGAATGAATAAGGAATAGCACTGGCGCTGGATCCCAGATCGCATAGCCCATAATAATTATGATCTCCTATTTTAACAGATACTACTGGAGTACCTGAAATTGGGCCTTTATTCTTGGTTGTGACAAGGTTAGTAGATCTCCTAGTCACAAGATCCTTAACCAATGCAACTTCAGGATCGACCTTGATCTGGTCCTCAGGCTCATCAGTTCTTCTCTCACTTTTATTTAATATGCCTGTCATAAAAGAATGCTCCCTCATCCTTGCGGGAAAAGGGAGTTTTTCATATATAACTGCATGCAAAATAGGGTCAGCAACATGAATATCAACAGGTAATTCCTTAAAGGGCCTATGATGCAGATCCTTTTTATTTTTAGAGGAATCCATATGAGAGGCAAAGTTTTTGCAAAAATCAATCAGAAGTTGGGAATCAATACCAATCTTAGCACAAAAGGAATTGAAGTAATCAGTTTTCACATAGCTCTCAATGTAATCATGCTCATAATTTATAACGGGTTCAATACCTTTATCAATCTCCCAATCTTTAGTGTTCTTCTGGATCCTTTCGGTAAGATCCCACCTTTCTTCAACGCTTCTGGTGCGGAATACCCCACTAGAAGAGGCATCAAGCATCTCTCTATCTTGACGAGAAATCCTTGCATAAAAATTTGTAAGGATAATTTCCTTGGGGAGCTCATGATTGGGGCATTTGAGCATTAGGGACTTCAATCACCCCCAAGCTTGGGCGATGCTTTCTCCGTCACGAGACCAAAAGTTATAAATATAGTTCCTGTCTCGATGTATTTCATTAAGAGGATACAACTTTGCATAAAAGAGAGGCATAAGTTCTTGCCAATTTAGTAAATGAGAGTTATCAAGAAGCCTATACCAATCCCAAGCCTTATATTTTAGTGATAGAGACAATAATTTCCTCATAACAAAGTCCATCGATATGCTTGCGAGCTTAAATAAGGAGCATAGTTGTGAAAGATATAGTAAGTGTTCACCTAGATGTCTATCTCCTGCATATCGATTAGTCAAAACACAATCTATAATACCAGTTGGTATTTTAAAGGGCACAATTTCAGTAGGTGGGGGAGCCTTCTCCACCACATTAATGGTGGGCCGGTTCCCAGCAAGCAAAGTACCAAGAGTAGAGTGGTCCATAGGTACTAAAAGTAACAACAGCAAAATAAAAATCAGCACTTACAATATAAAGGTTTCCTTACCAATTTCACTTACCAATAGCACTACGCTCCCCGGCAACGGTGCCAGAAAATGGTCTTGATGACCCACAAGTTTAGGGGGTCTATCGTAGCCTTTTCGATAAGTAAGAGTGTCGAACCCAACGAGGAGCAGAAGGTATTGACAAGTGATCTTGAGATAGGAATAACTACAAGTACTGAGAGGTAATGTCGGGACCCGGGGTTAGCGTATGCAAGACTCGCTACAACACAATCATATTGAGAGCCGAGAACTGTACCCACTTGTCTAAGCAGTTAAGGCCAAGCACAGAACATTCTCGGAAAGCATCGAACGTGACGGGCATCCCATCCAGGCCGGATGATCAACTGAGATGGGTCCTCATCGTCCGCACACAAGCCTAAATGAAATGGGTGGTGAACTCCCATACTCATAGACAAGTCGCCTCAACCATACTTTCGATTGTATTATAACCCTTACATAGACTTACTCTAGCCCGATCACTTAGTCGGGGTCTAGGGCGGGCTCGATCATACATCAAAGTGTGCACGTGACGGAGTCACGAACAATCGCATCACGATGCCCCAAGCTGCGCACATCTAAGGTCCACTTGGTGTATAAAGGACCGCCAGCCAGATCACAACTAAGGTTTCGAAAACCCATACTAAGACATGCATGATATAATCATACACGCATCACACATGTCTAATATGAACAGCAGGTATCATTGCAATTCTCTACAAAGTTTACATCTTTATTGAAACTCTTACAGAGTGCACACAGAGATCACGAGACCGTGATCCAACATTACAACAAGCATGAGGAAGCAAAGTAGGTTTGAGTACAGACAAGTTTAACAAATGGCTTCGAGAAGCCTTATTTATAAACAAGCCCTTCACGAGGGAACCAGTCTGCTGACTGGGACTACACTAGCTTGGTCTTCAATCGTCGAGCTCGAGGAAGAATCCACCTTCGGGGTCAGTGGGTTCATCTAAAACATAGAATAAGCAAACGTGAGTACAAAGTCGTACTCAGCAAGACTTACGTAGGAGCTATACTACTCATGCACATGTATCAAGGTAAAGGGAGGTGGGGTTCATAAGCAGAAGTGCCAGCTTTGACTTGGCTAGTCCTGAACTACGAGTACCAGACTTGAGGTAAGAAGCGTACACGATTCCACTACATGTCTCCAACCAATTACACCACTATGGTGCCTTCCTCGACTCCCCACGAGAAAGCATGCCATAGCACTCACGCTTATCTTGGCAAGTTTTATAAGTATCCAGTTCAAGTTGTCTAATAGTCAAGCTAAGCTTTCCAAGTAGTCCCTTACCGCGGACGCGGCTATTCGAATAGTTTTGTTAACCCTGCAGGGGTGTACCGCTACACACACATGACCATCAGTTACCGCCTTTGATCTCGACACCATTCAAGGGGTGTCGGCGAGGATGTTCACCACAACTGTTACCTCATAGCCGATCTAGTCCAAGAAAGCCGCCTAGCTGGGTTGGCTACCACTATCGTGAACCCGGTCGGTTTACGGAAGTGGACCCAGATGATGTGTGTGTGGTGCATAAGCTGGTCTCGGCTGAGCCGTTCTCTCACTTAGCAGCCAGGCCACAAACCTACCAGAACTCCGAAGTACTGCGACATCTGGACATCGAAAGGGATGAGTTAGTAGGTTGAGAGGGGTCAGTGAGCCCAATGTGTGGTTGTACTCTTCATCTTGGATCACCACACAAGAACTCGGACTTAGGGCGGTGTTCAACGAGAAAACCCACTGTGTACTCCTACACAGCCTCTCATCGTTCACCTTGTATTAGGGTAGATTCACCAACACATTTCCACCATCATAAACATGATTGATTCCATCCCGACTCACATAACAGTACCAACATTGTATCACACTAAGCATGAAATAAGAAGTAACAGTTGCAGGGGCCACATGATCTCAAACAACTCCTACATTTGCTAGGATTGTGGTTTGCTTACTACTGTGACAAATGATAGGTCATGCAAAGGAATGGGTTCATCTATGCGGTAGAAACGTAGCATAGTAATCATCCTAAACAATGCATAAGAGAGACTGAGAGGAAAGTGGGATTTCATCGACATGATCAATGGGGGTTTGCTTGCCTTGCTGACGAGGTTCAGTATCGGGGTCTTCAACGAAGGGGGCAGCCTCCTATTCCGGTTCCACCTCTACTCGACAAACAACAAGCAAGGGAGCACAATAAGTACAATGCACAATCACATGGTTGAAGGTTGAAACTTTATGTATGTGCCACTGGTGTGTGAGGGGATTCCATTTAAATGAAGTATATTGCAAAGGTCTTGCAAATTCAAACTCCAATTTGAATTTAAAAGGAATTCATATGCATTGTTCTCTTTGTTCCCCCATTTTAAAATGGTCAAACATGAAAACAAAGTGCATATTCAGAATCCTTGCATTTTTATGATAATTTTACATATATTATATGTTTAATTTGGAGTTAAAATGAATTAGTTATGAATTTCCAAAGTTTAATTCATTTTCTGGAATTTCTGGAATATTTTTAAATAGAAAAGGAT
The DNA here is from genome assembly GCA_950022295.1 of Bromus sterilis. NCBI lineage: Eukaryota > Viridiplantae > Streptophyta > Magnoliopsida > Poales > Poaceae > Bromus > Bromus sterilis. Next base: position 180,942,497 of record OX465600.1, on the reverse strand, counting down.
TATTGCGTCTGCATGACCTCATGCTGGCATTAGGGGGCCTCTGACCAGTGGGTCCCACATGTAAGTGACTCTATTGTTTAATTAAACTGATTAATTAAGATTTAAACTAAACATAGATTAATTAGGGGGGGTGGCCCACATGTTAGTGGCTGGAAGGGGGGATTAGCAACTAAGCTAATCACGGCCACGTTGGACTCGCCGGCGGCTAGCCGCCGGTGACCAAAACCGCGGCGACGCTGCTCGGGTCCTCGAATCCATGGCCCAAATCGAGTGTTGCGACCACTGAGACGCAGCTCTTGGCGCCGCGCATCGAATGGGACCAAGAACCAGGGCGGGGGTGCACTGGAACGTCATCGGCGACGAGCTCTAGCGGCGGCGGAGCCACTTGCTCGAGGTGATGCTCGCTGTAGTGCGCCATTTGAAGCGGGCGTAGGTGCAAACAGAGCAGCGGAGCAAGGGGATCACCATGGACATGGCTGCGAGCCCGATTGCGTAGCGGGGGCTCGCCGACATGGACCACGGCGGCGAGATGCTTCGGCTCTCATGGTGGAAAGGCACAGAGGGCGAGCGGGGCTTCGATGGGTTAGATGAAAAGCTCACCGTGGTGCTAGGAACACGACGGAGCGGCTGATGGAGGTGGGGAGGTCACAGTGGCGCCGGAATTTGAAGTGGATCCGCGGTGGCCGGAGTTGAAGACGATGAAGCTCGCGTCGGCTACACGGTGTCTTTGAGCGATTCCTTCTGCGACTCGACGCAATCGACGATGGCGAAGACGATGGACAAGGTCTCGGCGTCTAACTCGAGCTCGGGCTACAAGTCACCATGGTCATGGCCTCCTGTTCTTCGCAGGCGTCGATGAATTCGTCTAGAGAGAGCGAGAGAGTGACGGGAAATGGGGGAATGGAGGAGGCGTGCTCCTGGGCGTCTCCTGGTGTGGCTAGAAGGCGCGGGAGGGGCAGGTGGAGGCCTGGGAGGCGTCGACGTGCTCGGCTGGCTCGGTGGCTTTCCACCGAGCAGCTTGGGGCGCGGGGGTGGAAGACGACGGGGGGAGGGCTGCTGGGCCGGCTTACTGGGCCTCGCCCTGAGCGAGAGGTAAGCTTTTCTAATTTTATTTTTCTGTTTAATCTTTCCTTTCTTTTTCTGCTTATTTGTTTTGGCTCTCATAAAAATAGCAAATCATTTTATAAAATGCCCCAAAATTTTATGTGGACTTGGAATGCATATAGCTAGCCACTTATAAAGTTTGGGCATTTTTAAAATTCAAATAATTTGAACTTTAGTTCAAATAGGGGTTTAAATTTAAATCCATGCTCCTGTTTGAATATTTGAAAAATCCATGAGCATGGGATTGCTACCACATCATTTGATATGTGATCACACTCATTTATGTGACTTTTCAAAAATGCAAAAGGAATTTTTGGAGCAACTTTTTATCTGGCTATTTGAATTAAATTCATTTGGGGGGTGTTCTCTCTCCCATTTCAATTTCTTTTTGAAAAATTTGACATGATGCAAAGTTACTTGCTAACCCTAGCATATACCTAACAGAGGGTTTTGACAACTCGCCCCCACTCAAAAGAATCTCGTCCCGAGATTCAGAAATCTGCGGGAGGAAGGAGGGGTACTCGGCACTGAGACGATCTTCTCTTTCCCACGTGGCTTCTCTCTCAGAGTGGTGTGACCATTGCACTTTCAGAAACGTAATCTTCTGACGACGAGTGACACGCTCTGCTGAATCAAGAATACGAACAGGATATTCTCGATAAGAAAGGTCATCTTGGAGATCAAGCGTTTCATGGTCGACTTCGCGGATGGGGTCCTTGAAGCAACGCCTGAGTTGTGACACATGGAATACATCATGTACTCAGGAAAGGTGTCGGGGTAGTTCAAGTTGGTAGGCAACTTCTCCGCGTTTAGCAAGAATGCGGAAAGGTCCAATGTAACGTGGGGCCAACTTGCCTTTGATACAGAGTCGTTGGGTTCCCTTCATAGGAGTAACCCGAAGGTAAGCCTTCTCATCCAGATTGTAGCTTTCTTGCCTATGATGACGATCATAGTAGCTTTTCTGACGAGACTGGGCTGCTTTCAATTGATCACGAACAATGCAAACTTGCTCTTCTGCTTCCATGATCATATCCGGTCCAAAAAATTGTCTTTCACCGGTTTCTGACCAGTTAAGGGGTGTTCGACATCGTCGTCCATAGAGGAGTTCAAAAGGAGCCATGTTCAGACTATATTGAAAACTATTGTTATAAGCAAATTCGGAAAATGGAAGAGACTTCTCCCAATTCTTTCCGAATGAGATAACACAAGCTCTGAGCATGTCTTCAAGAATTTGGTTAACCCTTTCAACTTGACCGCTAGACTGAGGATGGAAATTTGTACTAAAGGAGAGATGAGTTCCCATAGCATTCTGAGAACTTCCCCAGAATCAAGAGGTGAAAAGGCTACCACGGTCAGAATTGATTTCCAAAGGAACTTCGTGAAAAGACACAATTCTAGAGACATATGTAAGGCCCGATATGCGGTACTGTTCCAGATCTAGGAGTTTCCACCCAGTTCTGGGGACGAAGCACATATCGGTCCCACCGCGACATATGACAAAGCCATATGCCCCGGATTTCCAACATGATATCACAACATTACAGATACAAGGATACAACATCTCATACAATCGGAATACAACTGCCTCAAATACAATACAACAGCGGAAGATACATGTCTGGGTATAGACTACAAGCAAATGCCTAGTGGCAAAGAGAAAAACATCGATCCCATAACCACATGGGTCCAGGCCCTCCGCCGGGATCCGCCTAACTAGTCGTCGTCGAGTCTCCACGTGAAACTTCGATCACCATACCTGTTGTCGATCAAGAACCCTGAAAAGTGTTTGGGGGTAGTATCATGAGTACAGAGGTACTCAGCATCCAACTGTAGTGGTCATCTGACCCAGCAAGGACTTCATCACTCGTCATTCTAGGACAACTAGTAGTTTACAGTAAGGAAGGGGTAAGCGGTGAGGTTGCTGCCGCACTAGCATTATGAAGTGGCTAACGATCTGGAGAGTAAGATAAGAAGCCAAGCATTCGATGAGGAATCGCCTCCAACAAATCTTGCTATTAACTACTTACGCAATCATAACACCTATCCTATCCTTGTCCTCCTCTTCGCATCCCGACGAAGAAGAAGCAGTCAAGGCACACACACGTTGATCAAGTTATATTAAAATTATCTCAGTTGTTGTTGTCTATGAACAAGGAGTAGGTCTCAAGTCGTCCATAACCGTGGACACGGCTTCTCGAAAAGATTTAACCCTGCAAGGGTGTACCAACTGCCCATTACGAGGCGTCGCATGCTCGCCCATCTCTCTCAGTTTCTACCCATTATAGGCAACCATTTTATGATTTAGTTCCAAGAGATCCGAAACGACAGGTCCCTCTAACTAACAACGAACAAATCCGGGTGGCCCCCGGGGAGTCGACACCCAATCCAAAAGCTGGCCACGCTCTCGGATCGGACTCTTCCGTAAGGCTAAGGTCGGGAAATCACACCTGATATCAAGGGACCCACCAAGTGTGGACCAACAAAGGAACTAAGTCTCCGTTGGCCCGAGTTGTTTGAAAACTACTGGCAGCTGACCAGCACACACACGGTTTCAAATGGTAAAAATCAGCTTGGGCCACCTCTAGAAATGTTTGAAGCTAGGTAGGTAAGAAGAGGGGACCCCATAAAATCCCACACGTGATTAGGAACGCTCAGTATTAAAACCAATACCCGGAACTCGGATCCTAGGTGACTCAAATGGAACAAAGCGTCGAGGCGGGATAGCCTAGACCTTCCATCGTTCGTCGAATATAGCCAACATTATAATAATCATATCATCAACAACAATATAATAATGTGATAGCCCACCAGAAGTAACAGGGTAACAACGTAGCATCCTAAGCATGCATACTAAGCAGGGGCTGAGCAACGAGCAATAGTAACATAGCAGTAGAAGGTTTGTTGGGAGGGTACATGGCTGTATCGGTTTGAAAAAGGCTGTAAACATGTAGTAGGATCAAACATCGAACCTAACCTATACTAGCATGCAAACCGCTGGTTGAAATAGAATGGATCATAAGTAATGTATAGTCCTTGCCTGTTGATAAGTCGGGTTCCGAAGGTGTAGTCGATCGCAAGCTCGCATCGTCTCCAAGGTACCCGCGGAAGCACACAAGACGATAAACACTGGAAAGCAATCAACGAGCAAGAACTCTATTACTACGAGTCAAACACGAGCAAGCATCAACAAGAAGTCAACACGAGACATCGCACCTACCGTCGAGAGCGGTTACTAACAGGTTAAGTGGAGTACTCGTCACAAACGACGATACCGCACATTTAGAAAGGTTCAAGTTGTTTAGCTACAGGTGATCAACCAACGGTTATTAACATGGCAACTCAAGAAAGCATGGCATAGCACACAAACATGTCAAGAGGTGAATTATAAAAGAAACTATCTATGCTAGACAATTTAAGTGAGGCACAACCTAAACATGGCATAACACTAAGTGCCGCACGATGATTAAAAGATTTGGTACTGTTCTGTCCTAAACCATATTTTAGGTTGGTTAACAGCAGCAAACAATAGCATAAACACAAAGTACACGAAAAACTAATCAAGTTACATATAAAGAACACCCCAAACGGAGTTATGGTTAAAAAGATATAAGCAAAACAAGTTACGGGCACAAGCTGTATAAACAGGGGTAAATCTATATGCAAAAGTGCAGCAACATGACATAGCAATACATGGGATGAAAGTAGACATGATGCTTAACAATATGCAATTGGAATCACTCAAATCCGATAAACGGTCGCGACACACTCGTCGACCGAAGTTGCAACAAAATAACAGTTTTCAGCACAGCAGAACAATAACATCAGGATAGCTACTTTGGAGCAAGATTTAATACAGCTAAAGCACCCAAACATGGCAATTTAAAGCATGTAATTGAAGTACACATGATGCTTAACACATAGGAGGAATAATCAATGCAATAGGCCTCATGGATTTGTTACAATCATCATGCAAAGTTGCAACAAAATAATAACAGCAGCACATAACAGGAATTTGTAGCAGTTTAACGGCCTGATGCCCACTTCAACACACAATTACACAATCAAGATGAGCTCAAATGCAAATGCTCACAAAAGATGAAAGCTAGAGCACGCAATTCTAAACGATTCGTCTTTTGGGCGCGAAGTCATCCGGGCTACGGATCGCTTGCTATCGTCAACGCGGAATCAAATCAGCAGCAAAATTAACACAGACTTAGCAAAATAAAAAATAACAGCAGAGAGAGAAAAAAAGGGGGGATACCATGGGCCGAGCCCATCAGGCTGGAGTGGCCGGCTCGGGCTGAGGCGGCCAGGCTGGGCCTCGCAGGCGCGCCGGCCCACGAGGTGGAGGCGGCCCACCCTGGCTGGCTGGACGGAGCCGTCCGTGCTCCCGAGCGAGCGGGCAGCGGCGGCTGGCGGCGCGTGCCGGCCGGCTCCGACGAGGAGGAGGCTGAGGAGGGGTGCGGCGGGCCGCGGTGACCGGGATCCGGCCGGATCCGGTCAGGGCGACGACCGGCGGCGGCCTTAGGGCGTGGATCGGGCGGCGGCTTCGAGGTCGCGGCGAGGTCCCGAGGCCGGCCATGGCGCGGCGGCTGAGCTCGCTGGCGGCTTCCTGCAGAAGGAGAGGGAGAGGTGAGGGAGGATCCAGAGGAGAGGAGGAAGGAAGGGACGCGAGGGAGAGATGGGGCGCCGGCGGTGAGCTCCGGTGGCCGGCGGCGGGACTCCACGGGCAGGCGGCGGCGCACGGTGGGAGAGAGAGAGAGGAGGGAGAAGGTGGAGGCTAGATCCGATCTGGGCCGTCGGATCTCCGGATCTGACGGTCCAGATCGTAGGAGGCAGTTTTCCAGATCTGAGGCTAGGGTTTGCTGCGAAAATGGGGGTGTTTTTGGGGCAAAGTGGAGGGGGTGGCTTCAATTTTGTGGCTAGGGAAACCCTAGAAATGGGTGGGAGTGTGGTGGTCTTTATATAGCCCCGGTGGCTGGCAGTTTGCAAAAACATCCCCGGTTTTTATCTCGCGCGCGCGGTGCTCACGTTTCTGACCGCCGGGGGTCCGCAATACCTTCGATTCGGGTAAAACTTCGAACTGCGCGATCAGCGAGTCGAGCCGGCGGCTTTCACCTCGCGCTGGAACCGTTCCGAAAACACTTTCCGGCGCGCTATAAAAATAACTCGTTTAATTATTAAACGGGTTTTTCGTTCCATTGGCTCCGGCTGGTCTCGTGCGGTTTTCGCGACGGTGATCGGGTGAAATCCCGGTGTCGCAAGGTCGGGTGTCAGGGTGGCAAGGGTCGGTCTCCGTCCGATACGAGATAAGAGGGGAAAAATAATCGCCGATCGATAAATCGGGGATGCAAACACCGCAAAAAAATCAGACAATAAAAAAATTCACACCGAAAACAAATTTTTAAATTTTTTTGAAAACTAGGCTGTTACAATATACAAGTCCGCTAACTGGCTAGCAGTTATAGACTCGCGAACTGGAAGGAAGTGAGCAACTTTGGAAAGTCTATCCACTACAACGAAGATGGCATCATTTCATTTCTGGGTTTTTGGAAAGCCAGTGATGAAATCCATACTGACTTTGTCCCATTTCCACTCTGGAATAGGCAAAGGTTGAAGAGTACCAGCAGGTCTTTGGTGTTCTGCCTTAATGCGACGACAAACATCACATTCGGCAACAAATCGAGCAATGTCTCTCTTCATCCTAGTCCACCAAAATCTCTGGTGTAGATCTCGGTATATTTTTGTGCTACCGGGATGAATTGAGAGGGGTGTATCATGGGATTCTTTGAGGATGAGTTGCCTTAGTTCCCTATTCTTAGGTACTACCAAACGATTTCCAAAGAATACCGTTCCTTTACTATCTGTGGAGAAACATTTAGCAACTCCGCTAGCAATGTTCTCCTTGATCCGGCGAACACCTCGTGCACGCCTGTGGGCAACTATGATTTGATCCTCAAGAGTTGGTTTCGCCACCAAGGTAGAAAGATAGCCATGAGGAACAATCTCAAGATTGAGCTTGCAAAATTCCTCATGAAGAAGTGGTTGACACTATTGTAACATGAGGTTGTTACAATACGACTTACGACTTAGTGCATCAGCCATGACATTGGCTTTTCCTGGGGTGTAAGAAATTCCTAAGTCATAATCTTTTATCAACTCTATCCAGCGTCTTTGCCTGAGATTAAGATCTGGCTGGGTGAATATATATTTGAGGCTTTGGTGGTCGGAATAGATCTCACAACGATTACCAAGGAGGTAATGTCACCAAGTTGTCAGGGCGTGAACTACGGCAGCGAGTTCAAAATCATGGGTAGGATAGTTCTCTTCATGTGGACGCAACTGGCGTGAGGCATAAGCTACCACATGTCTATCTTTCATAAGTATGCATCCTAACCCTTGCCGTGAGGCGTCACAAAAGATCTCAAAATCCTTTTTGCTGTCTGGAGGCGCAAGTACGGGTGCAGAACTCAATCTTCTTTTTAGCTCTTGAAAGCTTTCCTCGCACTTGGGAGTCCATAGGAATTTCTTATTTTTCTTGAGGAGTTCAGTTAGAGGCTTTGCAACTTTGGAGAAGTTCTCAACGAAGCGGCGACAATAGCTGGCTAGGCCAAGAAAACTCCTAACTTGCTTAACTGATTCAGGTGGAGTCCAGTCAAGGACGGCCTGAACTCTCTCGGAATTCACAGCAATGCCTTTTGCAGAAATCACGTGGCCTAAGTAGGTCACTTCTGGTAGCCAAAATTCACACTTGGAGAACTTGGCATAAAGGCGATGCTCTCGGAGTTTCATCAATACCAGCCTGAGATGTTCGGCATGTTCATCTTCGTTCTTCGAGTAGATGAGAATGTCATCAAGATAAACTACAACAAATTTATCTAGGTACTCCATGAAGATCGAATTCATCATGCGCGAGAAAGTGGCGAGGGCATTGGTTAAACCAAAGGACATGACGGTGTACTCGTAAAGACCATAACGAGTAGTGAAAGCCGTTTTGGGAATGTCCTCGTTTCGGATTTTGATTTGATGATAACCTAATCTCAAATACATCTTGGAGAAGACAGAGGATCCAGCAAGTTAATCACAAAGATCATTGATCCTGGGCAGTGGGTACTTGTTCTTTATCGTCGCTAGATTTAGCGGGCGATAATCTACGCACATCCTTTCTGTTCCATCTTTCTTCGTTACGAACAGAACGGGGCAACCCCATGGCGATGAGCTAGGGCGGATGAAGCCTTTTGCCAACAAAGCTTCACGTTGGATTTTAAGCTCAGCTAGCTCATGTGGGGCCATTTTGTATGGGCGTCTGGAAATTGGTGCGGTTCCTGGCATAAGATCCACTATGAACTCTACACATCTGTCGGGTGGCATAGTTTTAAGGGATTGGATCTCTGGATATCTTCCTAGAGGATGACCAAGGTTTACTGGGGGCTACAACAGGTATGTCAGAGTAGCAAAGTACCCCAACACGATGGTTAGTGTGGTTCAGTATCGGGGTCTTCAACGAAGGGGGCAGCCTCCTGTTCCGGTTCCACCTCTACTTGACAAACAACAAGCAAGGGAGCACAATAAGTACAATGCACAATCACATGGTTGAAGGTTGAAACTTGATGTATGTGCCACTGGTGTGTGAGGGGATTCCATTTAAATGATGTATATTGCAAAGGTCTTGCAAATTCAAACTCCAATTTGAATTTAAAAGGAATTCGTATGCATTGTTCTCTCTGTTCCCCCATTTTAAAATGGTCAAACATGAAAACATAGTGAATATTCAGAATCCTTGCATTTTTCTGATAATTTTACATATATTATATGTTTAATTTGGAGTTAAAATGAATTAGTTATGAATTTTTAAAGTTTAATTCATTTTATGGAATTCTGGAATATTTTTAAATAGAAAAGGATTATTGCGTCAGCATGACCTCATGCTGGCGTCCAGGGGCCTCTGACCAGTGGGTCCCACATGTAAGTGACTCTGTTGTTTAATTAAACTGATTAATAAAGATTTAAACTAAACATAGATTAATTAGGGGGGCTGGCCCACATGTCAGTGGCTGGAAGGGGGGATTAGCAACTAAGCTAATCACGGCCACGTTGGACTCGCCGGCGGCTAGACACCTCTGACCAAAACCGCGGTGGCGCTGCTCGGGTCCTTGAATTTGTGGCCCAAATCGAGTGTTGCGACCACTGAGACGCAGCTCTTGGCACCGCGCATCTAATGGGACCAAGAACCAGGGCGGGGGTGCACTAGAACGTCGTCGACGACGAGCTATAGCGGCGGCGGAGCCAATGGATCGAGGTGATGCTCGTTGTGGTGCGCCATTTGAAGCGTGCGTAGGTGCAAACGGAGCAGCGGAGCAAGGGGATCACCATGGACATGGCTGCGAGCCCGATTGCGTAGCGGGGGCTCGCCGACATGGACCACGGCGACAAGATGCTTCGGCTCTCATGGTGTAAAGGCACAGAGGGTGAGCGGGGCTTCGATGGGTTAGGGGAAAAGCTCACCGTGGTGCTAGGAACACGACGGAGCAGCTGATGGAGGTGGGGAGGTCACGGTGGCGCCGGAATTTGAAGTGGATCCGCGGCGGCCGGAGTTGAAGACGATGAAGCTCGCGTCGGCTACACCGTGTCTTGGAGCGATTCCTTCTGCGACTCGACGCAATCGACGATGGTGAAGACGATGGACAAGGTCTCGGTGTCTAACTTGAGCTCGGGCTGCAAGTCGCCATGGCCATGGCTTCCTGTTCTTCGCGGGCGTCGACGAATTCGTCCAGAGAGAGCGAGAGAGTGACGGGAAAGGGGGGAATGGAGGAGGCGTGCTCCTGGGCGTCTCCTGGCGTGGCTAGAAGGCACGGGAGGGGCAGGTGGAGGCCTGGGAGGCGTCGACGTGCTCGGCTGGCTCGGTGGCTTTCCACCGAGCAGCTTGGGGCGCGGGGGTGGAAGACGACAGGGGGAGGGCTGCTGGGCCTCGCCCTGAGCGAGAGGTAAGCTTTTCTAATTTTATTTTTTTGTTTAATCTTTCCTTTCTTTTTCTGCTTATTTGTTTTGGCTCTGTTAAAAATAGCAAACCATTTTATAAAATGCCCCAAATTTTTATGTGGACTTGAAATGCATATAGCTAGCCACTTATAAAGTTTGGGCATTTTTAAAATCCAAATAATTTGAACTTTAATTCAAATAGGGGTTTGAATTTAAATCCATGCTCCTGTTTGAATATTTGAAAAATCCATGAGCAAGGGATTGCTACCACATCACTTGATATGTGATCACACTCATTTATGTGACTTTTCGAAAATGCAAAAGGAATTTTTGGAGCAAATTTTTATCTGGCCATTTGAATTAAATTCATCTGGGGGGTGTTCTCTCTCCCATTTCAATTTCTTTTTGAAAATTTTGACATGATGCAAAGTTACTTGCTAACCCTAGCACATACCTAACAGAGGGTTCTGAGAGGTAACTTTTTATGGGTTTTCTGGTATAAGCAACAAGGAGATAAAAGAAAATAAAGTAAATTGTGATAAGGTGCAGCAAGGTGGCCCAGTCCTTTTGTGCAAAGTATAAGCCAAAGGATTTAAACTTATAAAGGCTAAAACATTCTTGAGGACACACGGGAGATATAGTCATGTGCCTTCACCATATTCTGTCTTGGTACTATGTTTTGTGTTGATAAGTGTTGTGTGGGTGAACCTATGCTAATGCACACTCTTATGATTAAACCTCTTGCAAGCATCCGGAAATACAAGAAAGAAATTAAGTAAAAGCCTAACCATAGCAATAAACTCTAGGATCCATCAATCCCTCATGCAAAAGTGTGCGAACTGGGGTTCATGTTTCTGTCACTCTGGCAACCCACCATAAGCATACTTTATACACAATGCATTCCCCTAGTTCTTAAAAAAGCGAAGTGTTGTGTAGTCGGCGCTCACACAACACCATTAGAAGAATAACACCACAACTTCAATATCAAACAACACATATTACTTCAACATCATATGACTACTAACAACTAGACTTCTCCCATGTCCTCAAGAACTAAAGGAACTACTCACAAGACATAAAAGATGTCATGATCAAAGGTGATAAATATATGATAAACAATCTGTTCATAACAATAATTCTCCAAGAAAACTCAATAGCATTCACCACAAAAGAGTAATCAACACTGCTAGAGTAGAGGAGATGGAAACTGCATATTACAACTTGGATCGCAATGATGAGATGAGATGGGATGAAGATGGAGATGGTGCTGGTGATGAGGATGATGTTGATGATGATCCCGATGATGCTCGTGACGATGGTGATGACGATGAGGATGATCTCCCCCTCCAGGAGGAGTTCTCCCCAGCGTAATCTGCTCGCCAAAAGGTCTTTTCTTCTCTGTAGGTTTCCGCCACGGAGCGGCGGCTGAACTCCGGAAACTCTTCTTGTTCTGGGGTTTTTAGGTCACGATGAAGATATAGGCCAAAGGGGGGTCCCGAGAGTGGGGCCCACCTCCCAGGCGACCACCTGGCGCGGCCTGGAGGAGGGTCGCGCAACCAAGGCGCCTGGGAGCCTAGTGGCCCCTCTCCGGGTGCCCTTCGGCTGGTCTTCGTCAGTTCTTCGGAAAATTATACCCTGTGAATTTCAGGTCATTTGGAGATGTGCTAATATGACCACTTGATATGCACGTTTCCTCATTGATTCCTGTGTCTGCTGTTTCGGCACCGGAAAGTTGTAAACTGTGTAAAACAAGCCAAAACACTATAGGAACATCATCATAATATGTAATATATCAATGAATAAAGGTAAATTATGCTATAAAATAGTGATGCATTTCGGAAGTATCAATCAGTCAGATGCTAGAAGTTACCATAGATAATTTAGCAAACACGCTAATTTATAGCAAACATCCTAATTGAACATACACATCACATATATGGAAACACAAAAAACTTGTAAGATGCATTATTTACCGATGGCGCTGCGCCATCGTACCACCGCAAATGAGGGAAAATCGGCAAGGAATGGGGAAAAACCGGTCGAGTTGGAGGAAGCAACAGTCGCTGCCGCATAGGAGCGCGTGATCGAATGGAGAATGAATAAGTAAATAGTTGGAAAATGGATGTGTGAGGTCATGTCGACCATTAGCGCAGTATAGCGTGCTACATGTTATCTTGTTTTAGCACGATATGTCGTGCTATTTCGCAAATAGCAACATAGCGATTAAAATCGTCAAAATTTAGCGTTTGCTCTTCCAATATGCTATAGCGCGCTATTAGCGAAGAAATAGCGTGCTATTTTTTCATTGTCTAAAATAAATGTAGATTCGTTAGCGATAAATAACATAGATTGATGTAGTAGTATTTTAGTATCATAGTTCTACATCTACTAGCATTTAAAAGTCATATTTGCAGCAAATATCGTGAATCATATGCAACAAAAATCTAGATCGCAGCATGCGCGAGCATGGCTAGATCGATCGAAGCTTCGGTCGGCAAGAATCGTTTACCCAAAGTTAATATGCGAGAACAACTGTTCGAGGAGTACTCCTTCGGGAGCCCCCGCAAATGTCACTTTTGATGTGTTGAGATCTTTCCACGTGACGTGTGCTAAATGCTTTCTTGCAATTCTTTTTTTATTTATGTGTACGCTTTTTCGGGGTTTAGATGGTTTTTTCAACTTTTCATACATTTTGGAGAAAAAAAATTGTTTGAAATTTTTTATGCGGAAAACAAATAAACTTTAAAACGTTATGTGAGAGGTAGGACTTATCCATCTCGTGAAGGCACATGATTACTTTCGCGAGAGACACATTCGTGCCTATAAAAGGGAAAAAAAACATGTTTTCTTTTCGAAAGGCACAATCGTACCGCTCAGAAAGGCAGATATTTGTTTTTCCGAAGGCACTCCCGTACCTCTAAAAAAAGAGAAGCACGATCATTTCTTTCGTGAAGGCACGCTTGTATCATTAAAAAAGGAAAATAAATATGTTCTTTTAGAGACACGATCGCACCTCTAATGAAGGCACAGATTTGCTTCCGCGAGAAGCACACTCCATACCTCTAAAAATGCGAGAAGCACGCTTCATACCTCCAAAAAAGAAAAGAATACATTTTTTTTGAAAGGAATGATCGTGCTCGCGTAGAGGTATAGGTTTGTTTTCGCAAGCACACCCATGCACCCTCACAAAAAAAGGTTTATCAAAACCTATCAGATTTAATTTTAAAGATCTCAACGGAAGTAATCCAACGATAAAAAGGGTTCATGATTTAAACGCATGGTTTAAAAAATAAAACATTAAAAAACAAAATGTATGCAAACATAAAAAAATAGATTGCAATAAGTGATGCGTATACAATATACTATATACCCTATATCAACCGCGAAAAAATGGATGATCGTTGGAAGAACTCGAGTACTCCTTATGATTTCAGATGCAGATCCACCCTAACCTATCTATCGTTTTAGACATGGACAATATGCAGCTTTTGTTATATGTCCCCAGTTTAAAATAATATGATCATTATTTAAAATGTGAACATTTTTCTTAAAAGTACACAAAATTTAAAGAGCATGAAAGATTTTAAAAAATTAAAACCATATTTTAAATGGCAGAACTAAACTAAAACATATTTTTTCTTGCTCGCACATAGAAGATAGTAAGCACTTTTTTTAATTCATATTAATGCACTCAACTTTGTATACGAGTTTAGATTTGTATGTATCTAGTTAAGTATTTAGACAAGATGTATATGTATTTAGACAAACTTAAGTCAAAAGGAGTATAAAAGATGCCAATGTGATTTACGAAAGGAGTATAAAAGATGCCAATGTTTCAAAAAAGAAAATCAAAAGCAAATTACGAGGCAGACTTCATCATTGAACACAACCCTGCTTTGGAAAGTGATATCAATGGAGAAAAGATGAGAGCAATATAATTTGAATATTAGAGCAACACCTATGTCATCATGGGCTATTGACCGTCGTTAGCACATGCAAAAATGCCCAGGTCATGAAAGTTTTGTCATGACAACAGTACTTAAGAGGTACAACAGGCTACAGCACATCATCGACTGATGATAAATAACTACAAATAGACATACATTCATCATGAGAATGAAATTACATTTCTCCAAACAGATGCTCTCAGGACAGAGCCGGGGTTTCTACAGACAAGTGAATCATCATCAAAGAAAGGAAGAGCCACCACTGTACAATCTTCAAAAGCAGGTTCACCAAAAGAAACCCGGCTCATCTTTTTTACATGATGCCGTGGGCAGTAGAAGAGTCATTCCCATTTTCACAAGAACCCTTCCCGAAGACCTCTTCTATCACATTGTTTGTCGAAAGAAAATCATCTTTCTCCCACACACTACTGAAACCAATCTCCCAAGCTTTCGGGTCGCAATGGCCACCAAAGTATCCATTATCTGCAACACTACCAAAGCCATCATCCCCGTAGTGGTCTCCAGCAATATCAGTGGGTGTGGCATCCACAGTACAAACATGCTGAGCCTCGAATGATGTGCAGGAGTCGTCTTGAGCATCTGTGTCAAACATTGCCACCTCCTGGTTATTGTCCATAAAGGGCACCACAGGAAGACCAGATACCATGACATCCCCCTCCGCGCAGCAATTTTCTTTTCTGTCACCACTAGAGCAGTCAAACTCATCTTCCTCACCGGACTCTCCATGCATATTTCCCTGGAGGTGAATTTGATTGCACGCACCATCATCTTGATCAGTAAGAGACTCGAGCATCAAATCGTCGACAGCCCTTTCTATGACAGGGAATTCATCATCATCACTTCCCTCCCATTCATCATTATCACTGTCAACATTCACTGGATCATACCTATTCTGCTGAGCCCTCTTCCTCAACATGAAGACATTGAAATAGTAGCTCACTAACTCTTTGCTAGTCTTCAACGGGAAGGCAAGCACAAGTTCATCCCAGAAGTTTCTTCCGAGAGAGGCAGGGTTTAATGATACCACATCCTGGAACAAATGATCTTCATCTTCTGTCCATTTCAAGGCCACCTCCTCTCCCATATCAAAGAATCCTAACTCTTTGAAGGTCTTTGAACCAATGTCACTCATTAGTCTTTCTCTTGCTTCCTTCACATGTTTCCTCACACACGCAATCGAATTTTCATAAACACAACTGCAATCTGTCTTACAGCTAACAGGTTTCAGCACTGACGATAACTCAACAGAACTAGGCATTGGAATGACACAGTTTCTAACCCACTTGTCACTCTCAGCTTCATTTACATCACATATGTGAGAAGTTGATGACACATCAGCATTATCATCAACTGAGCTCCTGCTTTTACCAGATGCACACTCTGGCAACTCAGCCTGATAATTTGGCCCAATGGGAGCAGTTTTTTTTCTTGTGGGGTAAAGACTAACAGTCGAGTAAATGTCTTCCCTTTGATAATAACTGGCAGACCGCAGGTAATCTTCAACATAAGTTTGGGCTAGTGAATATTTAACAGGATCTACACCTTCATCCTCACTTTCCTCACTACCGCATGCTGGCGGATCAAAGATTCTCCCGCATGTCCTGAATGAACTATACTCTGAAACATTTATGTCAGCATCTGCTGCATTATCTTTCTCAGATACAGCTGAAATGGAGAAAATATGAGCTCAATCAGCACTTCAGTCTTGTATACTCTCCATTTTGAGATACGTAGCAGTAGTGGACATCTATAAACAGGGAAATTAAACCACTACAGAAAGATGGCCAAATACTCGCCACACTATCTCAATCACACATAACAAGGTCACGTAGACTAAATAGGACCATTGGGGGAAACTAATCCTCCAGATTGCGGAAGTGTAAAGTGTATGTAAGCACAGCGTAAAGCGTACAGAAACAAAGTGCCAAACATTTGGTAACGACGGAGTATGAACTTCCATAAAAGGTAGCGAGCTAACAGGTCTTACTTTGTTCTTCCTGCTTCACCCGCTTGCAGTCCACTATGCCTGGAAAACAACTAGAGGCAGGTCTCTTGTAACCATCGACTGTCACTTCTTTAACAGCACTGGCAGTATTAACTAGACAAGCAGTTGTATTCCATTCTGAAATACCAAAATTAGGATCAGATTGGCCAGTCTAGATTCATTTGCCAGACTTTAATTGCAGACAACCTAGCACAAGAATATAGGCATGCGTGTACAAGGCAAAGGGAAATTCCAGTGATTACCTGTTGCAATATGGTATTTCTCAGGAAGAAAGTTTGAGCGCCCATCATCGGTTCCCCTCAGACTGCCACATGCAAGCTGCTCGGAGTGGTGCCTCACAAAAATCTCACTGTTCTCTCGATGCAACATGATGCTCCTGAGGAAGAGAACTCTTATATTAGATAACAAATTGATGGACATAGATAAAATTATATGGCACCAAGTGATCACTACACTAGAAGGATGAGCACCCATCATGAAGAGGAAACATAGTGTTACTTATAACGACTGCAAATGAACATCCAAGTTGAACACTAACACCAAACACATGGATGTAGAAACATTCAAGTGCAGGTCACCAAACTAGGGTGCACAAATCGATGGCATCTATGTTCCCAATCGAATACATAACATTGTTTTTGCACATGCAACGCTCTCCCACTGAACTCTGGAAGGAACTACACATGGAGAAGTTTATCCATTTCTATTTGTACGGGCGAATAGATTGATAAGTTTATCCTATGAGAATTTGGATGCTCCACATAAAATTAATTGGTAGACATGATAATCATGGATAATCGCTCAATTCCAAAGCAGGTTTGGCTGCACTACTAAAGTGAAAATTAAAATTAAATTCGCCGCATGAAAAAGAAGTCAAAATTAAAATAAGATTCTAATGGAACCAAGCCTGGTCGATTTTAGATCTAGCTTTTTTTTAAGATACTCCTAAGAAATAAAAAATCGAGCAAAGAGGAGGGAATACCTGCTAGTAGGGGTCGACGAAGGGTTGGACACGAGAGAAACGATGAAGCCCTAGCCAACAAATCGCGCGAATTCGATGAAAAGAAGCGCGAGAATCCGATCCCAGAGCCACCAATCAACCGCAGACCAGACTCTCCGGGAGAAATTCCGCCTTAATCGAGCGGATCGGGACCCGATTTCAGCGCCTCGAAACCCTAATCTCGAGAACGCATGGAATCAACGATACGTGACCAAATCAGTACCAATAGAGAGGCCTCGGCGAGGGAGGACCGGATCTGGTGTCGAATCGAGGATTTGGGGAGGAGAGGTGGATGAATCGAGATCAGATCGAGGGCTGGGGACGGGAAAGAGGGGAAAGAGATTTGGTCCACGGCTCGTGTCCTTTTTGGAAGTTTATTTATGGGATAGACCGGCGAATACTATAAAGTAAAGAAATTATTGGTACGAGAATTTTTGGGCTCTCGCGGCTCCGGGCTACAGAAATCGCCGAGGCCCAAAACGTTTCGTTAGAACGAGGCCCAAAATGTTAGTAAAGCTCCAAACAGGTTAAAGTATCACGTTTTAGTGTATTTTGGGTTTTTTAGTTCTTTTATGATTGATATGTGACATATTTTGAACGTACATCCATAGCTATAACGTGCAGCCACATGCACAGTTAAAGCCACAGATGTAGCCACAAACACAAACACAATCACAGGTAAATATATAGTCACAGTTTTCAGCACCTACAGGTGCAGTCGTAGGGCATGTTTGGGACTACTTTGCTTCATTAAAGTTAGCTTCACTTCGGTAAATTCACTTTGGAGCAACTTTATATAGAAGTTGTAGTTCCATCAAAGATTTTTTTATTATGTTTGGCTTTCATTTAGCTTCAGCTTCAAGAATAGAAAATCTGGTGGAATAGATCTATTTGATTGGATGATGAAGGGATATCCACTTACTGGTGGCAGTGATAGGTAATTTCCTCCCAACTCCAACTTCTAGATTTTATCTGAAGCACCTCTTGAAGAGATTCACAAAAAACTTGGAGTTGTACCTTAGATTCTAGTTTTTTGCGGAGCTGCATATCGTGCAGTTATCTTGTTTGGCTTGTGTTTCTTAATCAGAGCTAGATTTTAAGGAGCAGAGCGGTCCCAAACAGGCTCATAGTTCCCGCGCAGTCACAGGTACAACCATAGTTTACGCGCAACCACGATTGTTGTTTCACACGGAACACAATTAAAACGCGATACGTGGCGACACCGAAGCGCACTGAAATTTAGGAAAGTAAAACTGAGCCTAAACCAAGGTCTCATAGCAATTTGGATTTCTGGCCGTTCATTTTCGCGATGTAGACGCTTCTCGCCGTTGGATCTCACGTGTAGATGTATCTTTCCCGCATCTGGGCCAGCTGTCCTATGGGCTGCTACTCTGGAGGCCAAAATGAAGGATTCTGGTAAACTGGGCAGTAGGCCAGCCCATTACCTAACCCCGACTTCGCTCAAGGGGTCCAGCTACGTGGGATACAGAGGAACGGCCGGATACAGCGGTGTCACAAGAGCAAACCTTAGCGTGGCGGCCGATGCTGGGCGGGAGCGCCGGAGCATCTCCACTCTCCACCGACCTTCACCTGCAGCAGCGGAGACCGTGAATTCCCAACTCGCTTTGAGGTCTCGCCTTGCAGTCCGAGAAGGAGATGGTTTGTGGCGGCGACAAGGACAAGGAGAAGAAGGCGTCGTACTCAAGATCGATATGCATCGTGACTTATGTTTCAGTTGACACCGCTCACGCAGGAGCAGGTCAGAACGTCACATACAGGTAAATGGTTTTTAGTGTCTCTTTGGAAGTATTGTTTCTCGGCGATTCTACCATTCTCTATGCTCATAGTACGCAGACGGCTCTTTCTAGCATCATGGAGTCAGAGAAAGAGAGGAACGAGTACATGGCAATGCCGATGCGCACTGCACACTGGTCAGTATTGCTTTATACCAATCCATTCATCTTGCTATTTAATTTAGATGCATGCTTTAGATCTTTTAGTTTTTTTTAACTTGATTATGCGAATAATGAAGCTTAAATTATATCTTTTATTTACCTATTTCAACCATCGAAACTCTATTCTTAGCTAACATAAATTAAATTGGATGATGTTTGCTTCATTTACCATGGTTTATCCAGTTCTCTTTTGCCTTTAGACAGATGCTATTCTGACAGACAGCAAACTGTGTTTGTTTTAAGGTCTTCCAATAAGTAATTTATTACAAAGTTAATACAGCTATTTTTACATATTACTCCCTCCGTTCCTTGATATAAGGTGTATAGTTTTCTTTAAAAAGTCAAACTTTTTTAGCTTTGACCAAATTTATAGGAAAAAATATCAAAATCTATGATATTTAATAAATGCAATATGAAAATATGATTCAAGACGAATCTAATGATACTTATTTGGCATAATTTATATTAATACATTTATCTAAAAATATGGTCAAAGTTTACTAAGTTTGACTTTTTAAAAGAAACTATACACCTTATAATTAGGAATGGAGGGAGTATTATTTTATCATATTTGTTCTCACTGGGAAGAAAGAAAGATCTTTATACATGTTTACATTTTCCCATGTCAGGATGCTTCTATGGGTGTTAATGCGTACAAAGGAATGGTTTCTTTCTCGAAAGAGCTTTTTTCATCAAGAGCTTTCCTAAAGTCATATGCAAACTCTACCAATGTATGCAACCATAATGGCCAACCCATGCATGTACATTGGTTGTTTGGGACCCAACATGGACGGCTATGCTTAGTGCACAGAAGATTAGTCAAGAAATCGTGAAATATATGCGTATCATACAGAGGCTCTTTGTAAGATAGAAAATGATGTTCTTCGAATTCATATGATGCCTTCATGCTTTCCTAAAAAAAGCATATAGCTGACATCACCATATATTGGCATGGTTTATTATGTGATCGCTGCGACGTACCTGTGTGCATCTCTTTTTTAGCTAATCCTTGTTTTGTAGGCCTCAATGTGGTTCAATTCAATAAAAGGATGTGCCATGTAACATTTTTTCAATGCGATGGACCACCATTCGAGGGGTCAACGCTGGACCGATAGATGTCCATACGAGTATGCATATTATGTCACACTTTTATATGATCGTCTATGGAGCTGGATTTATCTTCATGGGTCACGAAAAACAGGTTTAATCGGTGCTAATGAGGTTCCTTCTATGAGTAGTCTCTTCAGAGCTAAGTGGACGTACTTTCGCATGGATTTTTGCAAAATGCTGCCTTCTGAAGGAGACGTTCACGGATCGAATCCTTATTTTAGAAAAATATCATCTTACTATGATCATGCTTTAAATCGTTCTGCTTTAGTAGGGATGCGAGTTATCCATTTTTGCAAGAATTATTATTTTGTTGCTCATTTCTTTATGTGGTTGGGTTCTCTCAAGCAATAGGAAACACACATTTCGGAAGAGAATCGCAGAGATTTCAGCAGTGATGTCCAACAGGTTATCGTTGAACCGAGCAAAATAGCATAGGGACGCCAAGTTGCTGATTTTCTCTCAGGTAAAACAATTGTTCATGAAAATGTATGTTCAACACTATTTTTTGTTACAAAGTTGAATTTCCTTTTAATTCCGTATTCTCCTTGAAGACGTTCTTTCCCGTGGGTCATCTCATTGTTGAATAAACATCTACTTTATTCTCTGAGAAATAAGTAATAGCCTTGTTGCACAACTTCTCACGTGTTTTCTCTTTGTTGTTATGGTACTATGTATGTATGAAGCCGGTTTATTGTTTGGTTTAACAAAATAAGAGAACATGGTTTTCATAAATTTTAAATTACAGAATCGTGTTACGGTTATGGGTTATAATATATAGGTAAAATGTGTATTCTTTGTGACAAAGATTTTTGTGAATTTTGCCATCTTTTTCCGGAGTACTTTATCATGCAAATGTTGCAAGGCGCAAGGCCAAGGGGGAAGGCTCCCCTTTCCCCTAATGGGCTCTATGAGGCCTATGTGCCTTTTTATTCATTTTTTATTTGTTTTAATCATATTGATCTTAATTTTTTTATTTTAATCATATTTTAAATATTTAATTTTTTAATTAAATACTAAACACATATTTAAACAATATTTTGAACAATTCAAAATCTCTATAACATTTTCTGATCTCCTCTGGAACAATTCCGACGTTCTCTCTTATTTTCCCAGTGATCCCGAATCTATTCTAAATGCATCGAATACCCTTAAGCGTGACACCCTACGATTCGGGACAACAATAGACATGATCGAGACAGTCTCTGATTAATGACCTGGTTACAGTCCATGATGGTCCCTGTGCTTCCATTGAATTTCTCTTCATCGTTTGGCGTTAACGATGAGTCATGACCCCTTTGTTCCACGGTACTTTGTTTGCTCAAGGTTTGATCGTCGGTATCATATACCTAGTTCATCCTCGTTACTGACAAACATATTTATACTCGTTTGCGGTATTACATCTCCGTGACCTAGTCACAGGCTTGCAAGTTGTATGATACAATATCATCGAGTGGGCCCATAGTACCTATCTGTCACTCGGATGGACAAATCCCTCTCTAATCCATACTCCTCGACATGTTCCTTCGGAATACCTAAGTTTCACCTTTATGGTTACTCTGTCACGGTGTAATGGTTGATACAATCCAATCACCCGCTAGAGATAGTGATTACATATGATCTTTACGGTCTAAGGATCAGGTTACTACGTTATCGAGTTATGCGCAATTCTTTGAGTTGGGTGTGTGTCCATCATGTCATTCTCCTAATGACATGACTTCATTGTCAACAGACGTATGTGTCTCCATGATGTGGAAACCTTGCATTAGTACCGAGCGAAGCTATGCACACCGTTTTTTACCACCTTCGCATACAATTTTCGGAATTGTGTGCTTGCGTGGGTGTGCGGTGAGTGGGTCTATCGCTGACGGACACATAAATTGTCTGTGATCACTACATCATCCCCCACGAGTTTTAATGCAGTACTCGTGTGTGATAGGTGATACATCGCCCACGCCTGGTTATGTGCGTACGTGTGCATTCATGGTTGCATTGCACACGCTCATGTTTTCCAACTCGTTTGTAAAGTTGCTTGCAATGCACACGCTTATGTTTTCTTACTCATTTGTATAGTTGTCTTTAATGCACACGCTCGCGTTTTCGCACTCGTTTGTATAGTTGTTAGCAATGCACACACTCAATTTCCTTGAACCTTGTCATTTGCTATGATGATTGATTTATTTGATTTTTATTTTTATTTGTTTTTGTTTTTATTAAATACATTCAAAACACATATTAAATAGATGCAATTGAGAAACATATAACATGATTCATTTCACACAAACATCAATCACTACATAGGGCTTCGATCACTGCTACATAGTTACTTCGGTGACTCGTTGATCATTACAAAGGTATACATTCCAAGCGAAACACAGTTGGCTAAGCAGGACTCTTGAAGAAGAAGAATGTCCAGATTGTGTCCTGCTCCATGCCCAAGTCAGGAGCAACTTTAGTCCAGTTCTTATGGATCATAGATCGTCCAACCTTTGCTTTCTTGATGTACACTACATAAACATCACCAGGGGGTGTTGTGCTTTCTTCGTAAAGATCTTCCAGCCTGAAGATACTTTGAGATATAATGCTCAGTGAACTCTCTCGGTAAGCATTGATCAACGAGGAAATTATTCAGTGACTCAAAAATTCATTGTGCATAGAACTGTATAAGATAAGAGGTAAGCAAAATAGTTCAAACCATCCTGTAACTAGAAGCTGTCTTGTTTACTTTGCAAAACAAAAAGTCTGTTGTTTTTCAGTAATTTTCTCCTAGACTGAACAACTTTGCTGAGGTTCTTGACTTGAAGGGGGCTCGGTGATACGTCGTTTCCCCATACGCAAAAAGGGTCGAAGAGTGGGTTGCAGCCCCTGACTTTTGGACCTAAAAAAGTAGATGCAATGTTATTAACTGAAAGATTTATGCACCACAATGAAGAAAGAGAGGGTATATAAAGGATGAATCAAGCCTTGGTGACAAATAACAGCTCGTTCCCTTTTTAGCCTGCAGTTTATAGAATTAGATGAAACAAAAAATGTTTGAAGGATGAACAAAGTATATCTGTAGTAATTGAACAATAAATTGCAATTCATTATCTGAAGGTTAATTGAGAAAATGGATATCACAATGCAAATTTTGATATTCACATTGACATTGCAGAACCGGTAATCAACACATGCACCACTTTATAGTGAATGCAATATCACAACAAAGTACACAATCACAAGATATATAATAGCATTGTACATTATTCAGCACGGACATTCAATTGCAGAATTGCACAACACTTGCCTAAATTTATTCTATAGCAATCCAACAAGAGCTTGCAGATCATTGTGTGAATGAAAAACTGAACATCACATTTCATATATAACTCAAGATCACATTTAGAAATTGGATCTAAATGCAAAATTTGATCTTCACATTGACATTGCATAAAAGAACATCCATTTATTTAAGAGCTATGCTCGATGGAGTAAACAAGATGAAATACAAACTTGTTTCAACAATGAATAAATTTATTCTGTAGTAATCCAACAAGATCTTGCAAATGATTGTGTGAATGTAAAACTGAACATCACATAATTGAGCATCGCATTCCATATATAATTCATCAGGATCACATTGAGAAATTGGATATCTCAATGCAAAATTTGATCTTCACAATGACAATGCATAGCAGAATATCAACACACCACTTTATAGTGAATGCAACACCATAAGATATAATAGCAGTGCACATATAATTCAACATTCACATTAATTGCAGAACTGAACATCACTTGGGTACACTCAGCTAGCTAAAATAATGACACACTTAATTAGCTACTACAAATGGCTCACATAATTAGCTACTACCAATGGCAAACTTAAATATAGTTACAACAAATGACACACTTAAATAGCTAGAACTAGGCAGAATAGCCGCCTAGACTAACCAAGAACGATGATACTAGGTAAAACAATTGCTGGATAAGCTATATCTACAGTATAATTCGGTATTCCGAGCTACTCCTCGTTGTCGGAGATCTCAATGGTGATGGTCTCCTTCCCCTTTCCACTGCGTAGGGTCTCTGCCTCATGGATGGCCTCTGACCACAACGATGGAAAGAAGGCCAACCTCGACTTCATATACACACGAGGACGCTTAGCAAACTCGGTATACGACTCAAAGTTGCCAACCGTGTCTTCAAAAAATCCCCAAGAACTGTCATTTAACGCGATTTGAAGCGCGGTAGCCTCCGAGAGGGCTTCTCCAATGGAAGCCTCGACGACTAGCTGCTCGTCAATGATGTTGGAGTCTACTAACATGGTGTCTACCACGACCTTGTTGATATGTCCCAAACATATCTATAATTTCTGCTTGTTCCATGCTCTTTTAGGTGACATTGCTATGTGTTTTGCTACACTTTTATATCTTTTACACATATTTGTACTAACCTACTAACTTAGTGCACCCAGTGCCAGTTTCTGTCTGTGTGATGCCTATAAGTTCAAGTTTTTGCCCATATTTATAGAGCTCCAAAAATTCCAAGAAAATCATATAAAAATCAGCGTACAAGAAGCTTCCAGATGCCCTAAGGAGGGCCAAGGGGGCAACCAGGCACACAGGTGCCCTGGTGGCGCGGCCACCCCCTGGCCACGCCAGGTGGCCGCCTAGGCGGCCTGGCCCACCTCTGGCGCCCCCTTCGGCCTATTTTTACCCCTCGCTCAGAAAACCCTTAGAGAGACCCTCGCATGGCGATTTTCCTCTCTGCTCTGCCGCCGCCGCGCTTCCAAGATCGGGAGCACTAGAAGACCTCTTCCAGGCACACTGCCGGATGGAGGATTGACCTCTGGGAGCTTCTCCACCACCATAGACGCTTCCCGGATGTGACGTGAGTAGTCCCCCTTGGACCATGGGTCCATGACCAGTAGCTATGTGATGTCTTATCTCCAATCTTGTGCTTCAATTCTTAGCCCTTGTGAGCTGCCCTACATGATCAAGGCATCTATGTAATTCTTTCTGCTATTGTTATGCTGAGTTTGCTGGGATCCGATGGATTATGAGATTATGTTCAGATTGTGATGAGTTATATATTTGTTTCTCCTTTTATATATTAGTTCATGAGTAATTCTTGCATGTTTTCTGTTGCTTTTTATTGCTTTGGCCAAGTAGTAGATAGTAACTCCAAGAGGGAGCGCTTATGCTTGATTGTGGTACATGCCACCCGATGCCTAGCTTAAGTGACAGAAACATGAGACTAGGGGATGTATTGTTGCCACCAGGGAGAAAAGAATGGTGCTTGTGACTGCGGTTGCAAGGATTGTTTACCTTACGCAAAGTTTGTTAATGCAGTTGTCTGTTGCTTTGAATTTACACTTTGGGTGAGGCTCGCAACTTAATACCAGCGAGATGTTCTGGATAGATATCTCAAGGTGGATGATTAGTGAGTAGATGTAGATGGATTTCGGTCTACTTGTCTTGGCGTACTGCCCATACTTTTGAGCCTCTAACTTTCAAGTAGCATAATTAGCATTGCCGTGTGTTTATAATTCTGTCGATTGCCCAGCTGTAATTTGTTTACCCAGTTTAGCTATTTTATCGTCTTTTGGGAGAGAGACATCACTAGTGAACATATTGGGACCCCGGTCCATATTTCCACCACTTTTTACACCTCCACTTTATTTACCGCTTTTACTTTCAGTTGCTATCATCACCACTACCATTATCCTCTTGCGTTTGATCCTTTGTAAATGACAAGGCCGGAGGGATTGACAACCCCTCTGTACTCGTTGGGAGAAAAGTTATTTGTTGTATGTTGTCCAGGTCAAGTGAATAATTATCTTCAAACGACGCCTTGCTTGTTTGACTACCTACTTGTCGACCTTGGAGTCCTACTGGGCAAACTCAACCTTGGTATCTTTGTCAAGGGAAATTTCCTACTATCTACATCTCAACCTTCCACTTGGGGTAACCAACAAAGGGCGAGAAGCCGTTATCATCTCTCATACCATCAAGCAAATTTCTGGCGCCGTTGCCAGGGACTCCAATCTTCAAGATAGGGGAGTTGCACACTATCTTTTATCTTTGGTTTTTAGTCTTGGTAGTTTACCTTCTAGTTTTTATCTTAGTGTCTTTTATCAAAATCCCCAAAAAATTACTTGCTTTGCTCTTGCTTCCTGCTGTTACTATGGGTTTGATGTGCGAGAGATGATAATGGCTTCTCGCCCTTTGTTGGTTACCCCAAGTGGAAGGTGAGATGTAGGAAAGCAGCAAATTTCCCCTATGTAGAGGATAGGGTTTGTCTCCTGTAGGACTCCGAAAGCGGCAAAGTAGGTGACAACGGCGCTAGAAATTTAGTGGTTGACGTGGACCTGCACACAGACACAAATAAGTTTGCTCTCAACGAAGTTCTGAGAGGTTGTCAATCTCTCCGGTCTTATTGTTTACAAAGGATCAAACGCAAGGGATAATGATAATTGTGATTGCAACTGTAAAGTAAAAGCAGGAAATAAATTGAGCGTGGAAACATTGATGAGAATATGGACCGGGGTCCCGTGATGTTCACTAGTGATGTCCCTCTCCCAAAAGACGATAAAACTGCTATGCGAGGTAAACAAATCACAGCTGGGCAATTGACAGGATTAAAAACACACCGCAATTCTAACTATGCTACAAAGAAAGGAAGAGGCTCAAAAGCATGGGCGGTACGCCAAAATAAGTAGACCGAAATCCAACTGCATCTACTACTAATCATCCACCTTGAGATATCTATCCAGAACATCTCGCTGGTATTAGGTTGCGAGCCCCGCCCAAAGTGTAAACCCAAAGCAACAGACAACTGCATTAAAAGAACTTTGCGTAAAGTAAACAATCCTTGCAACCGTGGTTACAAGCACCGTTGTTTTCCTCCTTGTGGCAACAGTACATCCCCTGGACTCATTTTCTATCACTCAAGGTAGTCATCAGGGGGCATGAACCCACAATCGAGCATAATGTTCCCTCTCGGAGTCACTACACACTACTTGTCCAAAGCAATAAACAGCAACGGAGAACATGCAAGAATTACTTAGGAACAAAAATATAAAAGAAAAGAACCAAATATATTACTCTATCACAAACTGAAGATAGTCTCATAATCCATCAGATCTCAGGAAACTCAGCATAGCAACACCAGAAAGAATTACATATATGCCTTGATCATGTAGGGCAGCTCACAAGGTCTAATCGATGAAGAACAAAGAGTGGAGGAGAACATCACATAGCTATTGATCACGGACCCATGGTCCAAGGTAGACTACTCACGGATCATCCGGGAAGCGGCCATGGTGGAGGGGAAGCTCCCGGAGGTCAATCCTCCCTCCAGTAGGGTGCGGGGAAGAGGTCCACTGGCGCTCCCGATCTTGGAAGCGCGGCGACGGTGGAACAGAGGCGAGATCGCAAAAAGGGTTTTGTCTTCGAAATAATCCTGTAACGGAGAATATATAGGCGAAGGGGGGCAGCCAGGGGGCCACCAGGGGTCTAGGAGCCCCCCTGGCGCGGCCAGCCACCAGGGCGCCTGGGCCCCTGGTGGTGCCCCTTTTGCCTAGGTGTTTCCGGAAGCTTCCGGTACGCTGATTTTTTATCTGATGTTTCCTGAATTTTTGGAGCACTTTTAATATGGGGGAAACCTGAAATAGAAAAACAGCAGAAAACAGGAACTAGCAATGGGGTGCACTGAGTTAA
This sequence comes from Bromus sterilis, assembly GCA_950022295.1. NCBI lineage: Eukaryota > Viridiplantae > Streptophyta > Magnoliopsida > Poales > Poaceae > Bromus > Bromus sterilis. The sequence continues at coordinate 180,914,676 of OX465600.1, read as the reverse complement.
TAAGTTAGTCCAAATATGATCAAAAGTGTATGAAAGTGTATCTAGATCATAGCAATATCACACAAAACATGCATGGAGCAAGCAGAAATTATAGATACGTTTGGGACGTATCAACATCCCCAAGCTTAATTCATGCTCATCCTCGAGTAGGTAAATGATAACAAGCATAATTTCTGTGGTGACATGCTACCAACCATATAAGAACTTTGAAAGTAAAGAAATCAAGGTATGTAATTCAATTCAAGTCATAACAGGCAAGAGTCTATATTAGCATTGAAACAAACAACATAAGAACATAAAGGTGCAAGAGCTCTCGCTGTCCGTGACTCGAATGTCTCCAGATGGTGCTTGCGTGCAAGAAGAGGGAGACGGGAATACGAGAAAAAAATATTTGTTGAGAACTCAATCTACTAAAGTTTCACACTTAGTATTCTTTGGAATCTTATCTTGACTCGTCCCCAGACCACTAGCCAGGTACAAGTCAATTTGATCCACTCCTTTTTTATATTTTGAGCACTCATGCAATGGATGAGCGTAAGCACGAGAGTTGACACTTAGGATGGCAAAGAGAGAGATATGGTGGAGGAAGAAGACAAAAAGGGTGTGAAAGGCTCACATCAATGAGGACAATCATAGGTGAGAGAAGGCCAAATGATAGATATGATGTGAGGAGTAGGGATTGCCATGCTACGGATGCACATATGAGCTAAGAAAAGCTCTCCAATGGAACTAGTGGGGGTGCATCAAACTTGCTCGCTCAAGAAGACCTAGAGCTCGTTTGAGGAGGCTCATCCTTGGAATATGCAAGCCAAGTTCTATAGTGTGAATGGTTCCCACATAGCTATATGCATAAATGATCATCTCTATTGAGTACAAGATGTAGAGGGAGTACGAGTGTGGATCTTTCAAAAGGAATAGTAGTGTTGCCCCTTTCTCTCTTTTTATTTCTTTTTTCTTTTTTCTATTTTTTGTATTTTTTTGGTGGCCTCAATGGCTCTTTCTATTTAACTCTCATTTGTCCTCTTTGGGATATTTTAATTTTTTCCTCTTTGGGATCTTTTCCTCACTTAAGGGCAACAATCTATTTTACAAGAAGGTATAGAAGATCTTCACACTTTACAAGGTACTCAACATAAAGAAGATGTAGCTATCATGATGTATGCAAATGTATGCATCTGCCAGTGTAGCAGGAACATGTATGACATGAAGATCAAGTCATGAGAAGGTGGATGTTGCATGGAAATATATCTCGGAAAGGCTATGGAAATGCCTTGATAGGTAGGTATGGTGGCTGTTTTGAGGAAAGATATAGGGAGGTTTATGATGACAGAGCGTATCATGCCAAGGGTTTGGATGCACCGGCGTGGTGGACGCCAACTCTCGGAGTGAGAAGAGGGCAATGCGCGGTACCGAAGATGCTAGCAAATATGAGGAGGTGGAAGTGTCAACTTTCAATACTTACATTAGTCCGAAGAACTCATGCACTTATTATCGGTAGCTCTCAATCTAATAAGGAGGTTAACAAAGAGACAAGTACCCCGAGGAGGAGTGTATGGGGGTTTGGTTATCGTTGCGCATCCTCGACTCATGGTAAGTGAGTGTACTCTAATATCCGATTCCTCCAAAGATTAGTGATCCATCTAGTAGCTAGAGTTCTCAACTAGTTTTTGTAGGTTTTGAAAATAAACACGAATTGCCCAAAATACAACACCTATCACTAATAGGCTAGAGCTCTTGACACCAAAAGTTCAAACATTACTCACAACAATACCTCAAAACTATTGCAAGTTACTACTACAATTGAATAGCAACCTCAATTACCTACTTCAAGACAAGACACAACTCATTGCAACAACCAACTCTCTTAACAAGATAAACATGAAAACTAAAGAGAGTTCCAGCAACAAACTAAACAAAAGCTAAGGCTCTTGAGAAAGATAAACATGAAAATTAAGAGATAAACATGGTAGCAACTACGAAAAGATAAAGAACACACAACAGAAGAAAGATAGGCATGAAAATCCTATGATGTGTTCTAGTTTGGAGTGGAGCGTGTTTCTCTCCCACACAAAGTAAGCTGGGTTGTAACTTGTTATGAACAGAAAGCAAAGATAAAGAAAACTAAAAAGAAAACCTAAGAGCGAGACGCTCCAAGCATAGCACATAACGCATGAAATGATAAAAATACAGTGAGACGGAGGACGAACTGATGATTGTTGATGGAGAAGGGGATGCACGGTGGGCATCCCCAAGCTTAGACGCTTGAGTCTCCTTGAATATTTATTGGGGATTCATGGGGGCATCCCCAAGCTTGAGCGCTTGACACTCCAGGATATTCTTTCATCATCTTCCCTCGCACACTTGAAAACTCCCTTCATACATAACTCATCATAAGCTTATTAGAGAGGTTAGTACCCTTACTAAAATAATTTTTCTCCACTGGAAATAAATATATTCTTTAAGAGTTACTGTTTCTCAAGATTGCCAAAAAGTTTTTGCAAAGAAAAAGCAAGCTTAAGGTTTGCAAAAGTGAGGAAAGGAAAAACGTGGCAGAATCTGTGAAAAACAGAACAATAGGTAGTAAATATATTTTTCGGGGTACTTCTACGACTCAAATCAAAAAACTCAGAACAAGCGCTCGAAAGATAATTGTATAGAGCATGCTGTCAAAAAAATTCAGATAGAAAAGAGGATTTGGTGATTTTAGGCTATTTTTTTCCGTCCAAGGACAAAATATATTTTCTGGACAACATGTCACAACTTTTGAACTTTCTTGCAATCGGAGGCTAAACTTGGCACAAAGCTTGAAAATAAAGATACAATGATGTTGCTAAAGTAGTAACAATCATCAAGACCACTAAAAACAGAAGTAAAAACGTCTTGGGTTGCCTCCCAACAAGCGCTTTCTTTTAGTCCTTTAAGCTAGGCATAAAGCAAAAAGAGGAATCAAAGGTCCCCGAGTTCATCGGAGTCATAAAAACCTTCGGATTGATTTTCAATAAGTTCATTCATCTTTTTCCTTGGGAACAGTTACTTACCTTACGCCTTACCACGTAAGCGTATGTGCCTGTTACCAATATCAATGAAGCCTTTCATAGCTCGGAGGAATTTCCTTCCAAGCACGATGTTACTTTGGTTTGGCTCCATGATGAAGAGATCCATCGTTGCAACCCTTTTAAGGAATGTAACTTGGACTTCTTTCACCTTTCCTTTAATCTCTGAAATATCTCCATTAGCATGTTTATGATAAGATGACAAATTATCCATATTTAGTTTCAAAGAATCATAAAATATTTTTGGCATTGTAGAAACCATGGATCCAATATCACAAAAAGCGAGGAAGCCTTGGTTAGAGATGATAATCCTAACAAAAGGCTCCCAATCATCATCTATATCCAATATTTCTTTCTTGTTGGACTTAAATTCCTCTACTTTTCTCAAGTCTATAGCATCCATCCTCTTTTCAATAGTGGCAAGTCTATCTACAAAAGTATCAATGCTACAATCATAAACAAAATAACTAGATAGACCATGCAAAATATCTAGAGCTCTAGCTTCATCACACTCTAAAAAGTCTCCTTCAGCTATAATATCAAGAGAGTGTTTACACCACTTAAAAAGACCATGGTAAAAATTTCTAAGCACAATTTTTATAGGTATCCAAGGCATAATTCCTTTATGAGCTTCAGAAATTATGTCCCATGCCTTCTTCGTATTCTCTCCATCCCTTTGATGGAAATCTAGAACTTCCGATTCCCTCAAAGCACCAAGTCCTAACATGCTTAACTAAATAAGAAGGACTACTAAAAGCAAGGTACATAATTTTTTGTGGTTTTTGATAAAGGACACAAAGATAAAAACTGAAAGATAAACTAACAAGACTAAAAAGCAAAGGTAAAAGATAGTGTGCAACTCCCCTATCTTGACGATTGGAGTTCCCCGGTAATGGTGCTAGAAATTTGCTTGATGCGCGAGAGATGATAATGGCTTCTCGCCCTTCGTTGGTAACCCCAAGTGGAAGGTGAGATGCAGGACAACAGCAAATTTCCCCTATGTAGAGGATAGGGTTTGTCTCCCGTAGGACTCCGAAAGTGGCAAAGTAGGTGACAACGGTGCTAGAAATTTAGCGGTTGACGTGGACCTGCACACAGACACAAATAACTTTGCTCCCAACGAAGTTCAGAGACGTTGTCAATCTCTCCGGTCTTGTTGTTTACAAAGGATCAAACGCAAGGGATAATGATAATGGTGATTGCAATTGGAAAGTAAAAGCAGGAAATAACTTGAGCGTGGAAACAGTGATGAGAATATGGAAATCAATATCTTGTAATCCGTAACTCCGATGAAAATATTTCATATATCAAACTTGATCAAAAAAATGCCATGGATAAGAGTACATCACCCGTATAGCCACCACCCCCTATAACATACCGAACGTGGAACATTTCTCCACCGGTCCATCTGTCTGTCAGACGACCGGAGCCGGTAAAACTTTCCGGATGAAAATGTTCTTAACATGAAAGTTGTTCAGAATGAAACAACGAGCACAGATACATTGTCCACATGTCTGTCAGATGTCTCTAACACTGCCGACATGGAACCTTCCCCTCCGGATCATCTGTCCGGTAATCAGCCGGTACTGATGAATCATCCCCGGATAATTTCCCGCTTCGACGTAAGCACCTAGCACTGTGTTAGAGCACCGCCAACACTGCGTTTGCCATGTCTTGAATTTGTATTGCTATTATTTCTGTGTATTTATTGTGTCTCCCCCTTTATTCTCCGATAGACCTCGACACTACCATCGCTGACGCTGCTGAGTACGACTACTACGTCGGCGACCGTACCTCTACTACCGAGCTTCCAGGCAAGCAGAGCCATTTTCCTTCCCCAGATATCGTCTATATTTTCCGTACATTTCTTGCACTAGGCATTGCTGCTGCTGCTATTGCGTTACATTCCTATTCATTGCATTGCCTGTCATTGTCGCCCATTGATGTACCTTCCTTCATCCTATGCTGCCTATTAATTATATATATTATATTCAGAAGTTGGCCCTGCGCATTGTTAGTCAACTAGGATTAGATAGCGGGCCGTGATCGCTCTAGGGAGTGAACGCGGGTATAAATTATTATAACTGCAACAGGTATGGTACAGAGCAGACGCCCAAGGGAACCTACAATGGAGAGACTCTGTCGAGTCGCTTCAAGTTTAACTTACGAGTGGATGGACTCGTATTTCACTCTCGTCGCCGGCTCGGTAGTGTAGCACCACCGGGATGATACGAGGATTTCCTCTTTTGTTCATTCTGCTGATGTCTCAGTCGAACCTCTTCAAGTGTACCATCGAGGGCGATTCCTCTTGGTTTCACTTGATGGTAGGCACTCGAATCAACTGGTGTCCTTAAAGGTAAGTAGTCGGGTGACCCAACGGTGCCCGTGAGAGGTATTGTATCGGGACGGCAGGACAGGCAGATACCATCGTGGGCCTGGTCCTTGCTCGTTGGCCGTGAGATACCAAACCACGAAAGTCGAGCTCCTCCAGGAGCATACGCGAGATAAGGTAAGGAGTCGGTTCACCTTGTTGGTAACCGTGTGCTTTGACGGGACGACAGGGCAGGCACCGATGTACTGGTGGTCCTGGCTGTTGTTCGTTGTCCGTTGTGTTGACTAGTCGAGCAACGATAACGGTTGTCCACGAGATAATAATAAAATGACTAATGGTTCAGGTGGATGACTTGAGAGGCTGCAAATTCCTGTACGCACTATGATATGGGCAGAACGATGGAGGTTGAGATATGCGCTGGAGGGAGGAGGCGAAGACGGACGGGATTCTGGACATTGGACGTCCGACCCAATTCGAACGTCCGACATCAGCGACGAGGACGGCGACCCCCGAGTACAGAACCGATGTGAAAATAGCCGGAAGTCCGACACGATTCAGACGTCCGACACATCGGACGTCCGAAACCCATCGGACGTCCGAAACTGCCTGCGCGCAGATCTGACGGGCTACGGCCCATCTATCCCTAGTTTTATCCCCTAGCTTATAAATAGAACACCCCTACGAGTTTTAGGGTTAGCTTAAGTTTAGACAAGAATTTTAGGGTTAAGAGTTGTATCTCTTGGTGAAGCTTCCCTCCGGGGTTGGCGATGCCATTTATCCAATAAAGATTGCCACGGAGGTTCTTGTGTTCATCAAGGATTGTCGTGTTTTGGTTTGAGGCGTGGTGATCTCCATCACGTTGCTTGCTGGATTCGTTCCTCTTCTTCAGGTTGCGTTCATCGCGTGATTGGAAGGATTTCTATCTAGGTTGCTCGCTGTGAAAGATCGGGACAAACTCAAGAGAATCACCCCGGTGTTCATATCATCAGGTGTGTCCACTCTTTATCATGTGGTATCAGATTTTCGGGTTGATCACGACGAGATTGTGTTGATCGATCACATCTAGATCGGTTATGTTGGGAGGAGTTTGCTTGGAGGATTTCTCGTGCAGATTGATTTGCTTGGAGGAGATTGTGCATAGAGGCTGCAGATTTCTGCTGTGTTTGTGCAGATTTGTTTCCGCTAGGTTGATTTGTGAGGAGATTGCTAGAGGTTGAAGAGAAGAAATCCCGTAATTGGATTTGGCTGTCAGGAGTCCCGAAATTGATATAGGTGCAGAATCTGCATCTGTGCTCCAAATAAGGCGTGTAAGCACAATTTGGAAAGGATATCTTGTGTGCTTTCCAGATTGTATGGCCGCCGCTCCCGGTTCGCAGCGGTTTAGCCGCAAATGTACAAACAATACTGCGGTTGGTCATGCTGATGCAGGGTTGGATGCTATGTCAATTTTTTTGAAAGTGTTAGCGGAGACTGAGACACAGATAGAAGCTATGTCCAAGACAATCTCAGATCATAAAACTCTCTCTCAAAAGAAGTTGATTCCAAATTCTTTTGAGATTAGTCAGACGGTTATCCCACTGCAGAAAATTGATAAGGCAACAGCCATGATTTCTAACCTGGCGGATGATGTTGGCAAGGGTGTTGTGGATGATGTTGTACCATTGAGTGGACTGAATGTGCAACTCAATAGAGTACATGGTGATACTTGTATGACAGTCGATAGATGTCAGTGATGGAATTTATTTCAGGCGTAGTGTATGATTAAAGGAAAAGCATGCAAGTTGATGATTGATGGTGGTAGCTGTACCAATGGCATTAGCAAAGCGATGGTGGAAGCATTGAGGTTGTCCACATGGCGTATTCCTGAACCGAAGCATCTTGAGTGGTTGAATAGCTGCGGTATGCTAAAGGTTACTCATAAGGTGCGTGTGCCATTTACAGTTGGTGACTATGTTGATGAGGTTGAGTGCGATGTGTTTCCATTGGAGGTGTGTGGACTGTTACTTGGGCGTCCATGGCAGTATGATCGCAATGCTATACATGCGGGCCGAGCAAATACATATTCTTTTATGCATGATGGCAAACAACGGACTTTGAAGCCTACGAGTGATGATCTTATCAAGTCCGATGTGGTGCTGGTGGTTCGCAAGGAGAAGTTGCATAAGGCTAAACCACAACCAAGTTTAGCTAAGTTGCAACATGAGGAGCATGATGCTAGGAGCGTCAGTACTGAAACTAATTCAGCCATGCCTGTAGATGACAGGCCAGTTGTACTTGTTGGTGACAAGCCGGTTGAAGTTACGCCTCTTCGTGATGAAAGGAAGGAAATTGCAGCATGTTATACACCTTCAGTTTGTGTTGACAAAGGTGTTCAGACTGATGACAGTGGTGCTGTTCGTGACTCGGTGCATATGGCGACGAGGTTCGATGACCAAAATTTTGTTCGCACACCTCTGCGACTTTTTGTTGGAGTAGCCGTGCATGTGCACAAAGGCAAGGATGGACGTGTTCGTCAGTTGTGTGGCCCGGGCATTACCACTTTGCAGGGTCATACAAAGAAGATTCATGTTCAGCAACAAAGGGCTCCAGCAAGAGTTGAGAAGAAGAAGGTGGTGGCGCCAAAGTCCAAACTCATGTGGAGAAGAAAGGAGGCGCTCGGTGCTGCATCAAGTCAAGTGGCAAAGACGTCTGATGTTGTTGATATCACGCCACCCTCTCGAGAAGAACCTCACGCGTTGGGGACAACGCTTTTTGAAGGGGGGGGGGAGGATGATATGGGCAGAACGACGGAGGTTGAGATATGCGCTGGACGGAGGAGGCGAAGATGGACAGGATTCTAGACATCGAACGTCCGACCCAATTCAGACGTCCAACATCAGCGACGAGGACGGCGACCCCCGAGTACAGAACCGATGTCAAAATAGCCGAAAGTCCGACACGATTCGGCCGTCCGACACATCGGACGTTCGAAACCCATCGGACGTCCGAAACTGCCTGCGCGCAGATCTGACGGGCTACGACCCATGTATCCCTAGTTTTATCCCCTAGCTTGTAAACAGAACACCCCTACAAGTTTTAGGGTTAGCTTAAGTTTAGACAAGAATTTTAGGATTGTCGTGTTTTGGTTTGAGGCGTGGTGATCTCCATCATGTTGCTTGCTGGATTCGTTCCTCTTCTTCAGGTTGCGTTCATCGCATGATTGGAAGGATTTCTATCCAGGTTGCTCGCTGTGAAAGATCGGGACAAACTCAAGAGAATTACCCCGGTGTTTGTATCATCAGGTGTGTGTTCTTTATCACACTACCTTCACTTGGGGTTACGGTGTGGGCCCTCCGTGTTGTGGTCTCGTTCGAAAGTTTTGAAAGACATCCATTTCAGCATTGCGGCCGCGGAGGATCGTGACACCCAGTTGGGGGGGGGGGGTGGTTCTGGTATCCCCACTGAACGCAACGACCCGGAGTGCGAGGGGAGACAACCCAAGACCCCCTTGCGCTTAGGACTTTAGACCGGCTGGGACCTCTCTGATGAGCCGTAGGACGGGCCTCGGCGTGTCGGATAGCCTCGGTGGGGCATTCCCTAACAAGGTGTATGCCACCCTGGAGATCCGAGCGTGCAGGCGAACAGTAGTGCACCCCTGCAGGGAGTTTGATCTATTCGAATAGCCGTGTCCACGGTAATAGGACACTTTATGCTGAAGCCAGAGCCTACTACTACAAACTATTACTATTAAACGGTTGGTTCCGGTTTCTCTTCCTCGCAGGGAGTCGAGGAAGGGAACTCGAAGGCATTTATAATTGTTAATTATTACAACTTACTATTATACAATGCTGCAACAACTTCTGCTGCATTGTTATTACATTCATGCTGTTGACCTGTTGGCTATTCTCTTCTTGTGCTTCAAGAACCGTCGGAAGATGCTAGTCTTCGATAGGCCTAGCTTCTCATCCTTATTCTGACTTTCTAGCATTCAGTCCACTATATATAGCCTCCCCTTTCCATTTGATACAAATGCATAAATGCTTAGTAGCGGACGTAAGACTCGCAGGTGTGCTAGATACTCACCCTTGCTTTATTTCCCCCCTTTGTTTTATATACCCGACCGGTTGCTGCAATCAGAAGTTGGAGCCTTGGAGTCCAGGAGCAGGAGATCCCCAATGCCGACCACCTCAACGTGAAGACCCCCGATGCCTTTTACGACATGGAGATATCCGACGACCAGGAGTATCTTGGAGGTTCCCAGGCAGGAGGCCTCGCCTTTTCGATCGTTGTTGTTTTTGTGCTAGCCTTCTTAGGGAAGATCATGTGTCCCTTGTGTCTGTACTCAGATACTATTGCTTCTGCTAACTTTGTGCTCTCGAGGTGTTGTATTCGAGCCCTCGTTGGCCCCTGGCTTGTATTAAACATCGTGTATTATTTTATTTGTAGAGTTGTGTTGTGATATCTCACCGTGAGTCCCTGATCTTGATCGTGTACCTTGCGTGTATGATTACTGTACACGGCTTGATTTTGGGGGCGTCACAAGTTGGTATTAGAGCCGACTGCCTGTAGGACACCCCCTCCCAACTCCTTGGTCAAAGTTGAGTCTAGTCCTTGCAAAACTACTTTACTGACAGTGTCATGTGGCTTATCGTCCCACGTCGCAAAATGGGTGGCATTAGAATCTTTTTCTCCGTACCTTTACTCTGGGACTCCGCTCTCTCTTCCTTTCGGGATAAAGATTTTGCTAACTCTGACATTAGGATCTCGTGACTACTTCCTCCCGAAGAGCTCCTCATTTCAGATGATTGTTTGTTTCGCCAGAATATGCCGAAGATACTCTCCGATAAACTCCCGAGAACCTACGTGTTCATCGCCTTTGCAATCCGTATGGATAGTTACATCCACCTCTCGATCTGGAAATCATAATTCCCTTGTACTGAAGCATCGAATTATTTCGATGCTTCTATCACCCGATGCCTTTGCATTCTTTCTCCTTCTGGTTGAGTGCCGATACTCCCATCAGATTCTTTGCGAACCACCCGACCTTTGGTGAATTATTATCCGACTAATCTTACATGGCTTCTTCCATGTGTCAATTGGATTCATCGTGTGAAATACCATCCCTACCCCTCGATCATTTCTGTTATCATCGACAACCTCCATTGACTCCCTACCAATACAACTTGGTTGAGTATATCGTGCTCTACTTTTCTTTGGAAAGATATACACCCGATGCTTGTGTATCATCACATTTTCCCATCCATTGTTCTGTTTGACCTTTCTTGTGATGTGTCTTATCTAAGCAGTGATAATCCCCTGCTTATGTAAATACTTTGGTGTACTACTCTGTCGGTACAACCTGTTACTATCATGGATAACCTTTCGGTTACCACCGATGGATGAGAGTTTTGCCGATTGGTCTGCCTCTTTTTAACGAGCGGGAAAATGATTATCTCCGTTCCTCGCCCTTGGTACCGACGTCTGATACTCTATCCTCATTGGTTACCCCAAGTGGAAGGTTAGATGTAGTGTAGGGGCAAATTTTCCTCGGTGAAGATACTGAGGTTTTAAGATTGTCTCCCGTAGGACTCCGATAATGATAAGTAGGTGGTTTGGCAAGTGAGGCGCAGAATCACTTGCTTCGCCTGGATCTGCACACGACACAAATAACTTTGCTTCCCAACGAGTACAGAGAGGTTTTCAATCTCTCCGGCCTTGCTGTTCACAAAGGATCAACGCAAGAGATAAAATATAATAATGAAAGCAGCTAGAAAGTAAAAGAAGGAAAATAAAAGAGCGTGTAATCAGTGATGAGAATATGGACCGGGGTACTGTGATGTTCACTAGTGATGTCTCTCTCTGAAAAGAAGATAAAACTGCTATGCGAGGTATGAAAATCACAGCTGGGCAATTGACAGGATTAAAAACACACCGCAATGTAACTATGCTTCAAAGAAAGGACGAGGCTCAAAAGCATGGGCGGTACGCCAAAATAAGTAGACCGAAATCCAACTTCATCTACTACTAATCATCCACCTTGAGATATCTATCCAGAACATCTCGCTGGTATTAAGTTGCGAGCCCCACCCAAAGTGTAAACCCAAAGCAACAGACAACTGCATTAAAAGCAGTTTGTGTAAAGTAAACAATCCTTGCAATCACGGTTACAAGCACCGTTGTTTTCCCCCTTGTGGCAACATCACATCCCCTAGACTCATGTTTCTGTCACTCAAGCGTGTCATCAGGGGGCATGAACCCACAATCGAGCATAACGTTCCCTCTTGGAGTCACTACCTACTACTTGGCCAAAGCAATAAACAACAACGGAGAACATGCAAGAATTACTTAGGAACAAAAATATAAAAGATAAGAACCAAACATATTACTCAATCACAAACTGAACATAGTCTCATAATCCATCAGATCCCAGCAAACTCAGCATAGCAACAACAGAAAATTTCACATGTGCCTCGATCATGTAGGGCAGCTCACGAGGTCTAAACCATGAAGAACAAAGAGGGGAGGAGAACATCACATAGCTACTGATCACGGACCCATGGTCCAAGGTAGACTACTCACAGATCACCCGGAAAGCGTCCATGGTGGAGGGGAAGCTCCCAGAGGTCAATCCTCCCTATGGTAGGGTGCCGGGAAGAGGTCTGCTGGCGCTCCCAATCTTGGAAGCGCGGCGGCGGCGGAATAGAGGCGAGATCGCGAAAAAGGGTTCTGTCTTCGGGGTTTCGCGTCACGGAGAATATATAGGCGAAGGGGGGCAGCCAGGGGGGGCACCAGGGGTCCAGGCGCCCCCTGGCGCGGCAAAGCCCTCGGACGCGCCAGCTGGCCGCCTGGGGCCCTGGTGGGTCCCCTCTGTCCCTCCTTCGGGACTCCGGAACTTCCATTGCGCTGATTTTTTATCTGATTTTTCCCGAATTTTTGGAGCACTTTTAATATGGGGGAAACCTGAAATAGAAAAACAACAGAAAACAGGAACTGGCACTCTGGTGCACTAAGTTAATAAGTTAGTCCAAATATGATCAAAAGTGTATGAAAGTGTATCTAGATCATAGCAATATCACACAAAACATGCATGGAGCAAGAAGAAGTTGTAGATACGTTTGAGACGTATCAACGTCGTTGCCGAGATAACTTACAATTTGTTCTCTAACAAACCTTGCATCGCGATCGCATGGAATGTCGCCACCCTTCTTATTCAATGTGGGCCCATAACCCACAGTTCCACAGGATCGAAACCTGACTCTTCTGTACATTCCCGTCCCGAAGGACTATTCCTCGTGCTTGACATTGTATGCCATTCACGAGTCACCTACCTTGTGATATCCAGTCCGATATCAGACGCAGTGCTTATGCCTGATGCTATGGACCCCTCTTTCATCATCCATCATCAGCATCGAATGCTTGCCTATCTGCTTGAAGATTCTCATACCTTCTTTTGCTTCTCTCGATGTGTTTCCCCGTGTTTCAACTCGAGAGATACCCTTTGCCTCATTCCCTCCGGCAACCCCGGTTGATTAACCTTGTGTTGATTCGACCCCCTAAGTGTCCCCTCCTAACCTATCCGTAAGTACATGGGAGACCCCGAAGAAGGATGACAACTCGTCGAGATGCAACGATGCAAAGAAATGAAGGCATCAATGAGAAGGATTAACTTCTTCGAGATGGACAACAAGAACCACCAGATTCGTTAGAATATGAAACCAAAGCTTTACCCCTTCCACTACCTTTTAATTCTCGGGACGAAAATTCTTTGTAGTGGTGGAGATTTGTAACACCCCGGGTGTCACGCTACAGTAATCACCTTGGTTATAACAGTAACTCAACAGTAATCACATTGATAATGGTCATGTCATCATGATTAGGCAAGGGTTAATCAATCACTATCAAGTTAAGCTCAAATGCAAACCCAATTGAAATTCCAAAACAATGTGGAAATAAAACTTTGCCCAAAAATTGTGCAACCAGTTTTGTTAAATGGCTAAAAATCAGTGGACCATGATAAACTAACTTTGATTATTTATTAAGCTATAAAATAATCCAAACAATTCTAAGCATTAGCCAACAGCCACATTTAATCTGTTGCATATTCAAAACAAATACCAAATGATTTTATTAGGGTTCAAAACTTTTTGTGGCACTGTTATATAGTGCAACACTAATTGTGGTATATGTTTCCCTTTAAAAAAAAATACAAAGGCATCTAAAACTAATGCAAACAAAAAAGAAAATATAAAAGAAAAAAAGGAAAAAACTAAAAATCGCCTAGGGCGAGGCCCAGCCAAGGGCCCAGCCGAACCCCCCATCCCCTTTCTTGTTCCCTGTTCACGGGGTCATTGTCGGGGGGACGGACTAAAGCCCAGACTCGGCATTAGGTCTATGGGACAACTCGCCTACTGAAGGCCCACGAGAGAAGATCCGACCCAAGAATGGTTGCACCAAGGAAAGAAGATTGAAGCCGTAGAAGGAATTCGACTTACCTTGTATAGCACATAACATATTTGTAAAGTAGAATATGACTCCACGTCATGTCAGAGTCGGACTCCCGGAATCCCAGGACACTGACGCCTTTATAAGCCGAGATCCATGGGATCCAGGGTCAGAGAACAATTTTAGCCTAAGATAACTAGACACTTGTAGGCGAAACCTAGATCTCATCGAGACTAAGTTTTCGACCGACTCTCTTGTAATCGACCAAACCGACTCTTCTTTCGAGAGTCGGAACTCATAATAAGAGGAAGCAGGAGTAGGCTTTTACCTCGAGACAAAGAGGGGCTGAAACCTGGGTAAATTGTCGAGTCTCTTATCAATGTTGACTTTCTCCACAATATCGTCTCACAGCAAAGGTCCCATGTTAAGTTCGACTCTTCGGACATTTGTCGTGACTTTCCCACGACAGTTGGCGCCCACCGTGGGGCCTGCACTCGCAGGTGTTGAGATTCTGGAGGGAGATCAGCAAGACATGGATGGATTCGTTGCCGGATGGATCACCAGAAGCCGACACGGGAAGCTCTGCATCGACGACTCTACTTGGGGCCCCGAAGCCGATTCCATCGAATTAGGGTTTCGGGTCCAGATCGGATCGGTCCACATCTTCATCAACCAAACAGATAAAGCTGAACCAAATCCGGGCCTAGAAGCCCCCACGGAAACTTCAAACCGGATCTCTATCATACCTTATGGCCTGAAAAACGCATCGGTTACTTACCAGCGAACATGCGGTTCTCCAGGTATGAGCCGGCAAAACACCACCCCCATCATGCCTTCGTAGGATTCATTGGTGGATCCCTAGAGCCGGAACACACCATTGAGATCCAGCTCGCAACGACACAGAGAATCTCTTTGAAACCGACTCATACCAAGGAGAAGATCAGTATGAGGACACCGGGTCAATCCGATCCGTCAAACAAGGGGGACTCGGATCTGACCCAGAGGAATATAATCCAGATTCTCCCTATTTCAAGTCCCCTCGGGAAGAAGCCGTTTTCGCAACAAACAATCGAAGACAACGACACACTTCAGAAGATAGGAGCCCGATTCCTAAAGCCGACAACGTCCAAAATCTACCGGACGACTCAGACACACAAACCACCAACATATATGGCAGCGATTGAGTCGGAACGGAACCAATCCTGACCAGGAGTTGGAAGAATATAAGAAAAAAACCACAAGGTTGCAGAAGGAGATAGGTTGGGAACGTCGAACTCTCGCAGAAGCTCAGGACCGGCTCTTACATCAATCACAACACTACAAACCCCAAGAGTCGATAAGCGACCGGCTCACACCTATAACCAACGCACTGAAACGCATAAAGGAGGTAGCCGAAGACCTGAGGGGGCTCGTAGACGCAATCGCAGCTACGCCGAGTCCAACGAAGCAAGGTAAGGGATAGTTCCAAGCCCAAATCGGACGAACAATAAGAAGCACAAAAGCCTCGGCAACAATCATCCCAAGAGCCACGCTCAACCGTCCCAGCAGGAAAAAAGGTACCAGGACTGCGCACAAGCCATCCAAGGAGCGTGACCTAGGCATTCCAAACCTGGTCGCCCTACTAAACACACTTGGGAACAATGTTCCTTCATGCAAGAATACAAACGCCTAATCGAGGAAAACATCCAAAAGGCAAACCAGTACGACGAAGCCCCTGTCGGCTCATACTACTATAGAAGATCAAGAATATGGAACCGCCCGCAATAAGAGCCGGATTTTCATTTCTTGTTCTCAGTGTAAGTCGATTCCCATTGCATTAGGCCATCACCACATTTAAATAAAAAGTCGATCTTCGATCGCGACTGGCTTTCTCCATAAAATCGATCCTTGATCGCAACCGACTCCCAGTCAAAGTTAATAAAGTCGATCCCAAAATTGCACCAGGCTCTTGCCAAGTCTCAAAGTCGACTCTGTCGCATCGGCTCTCGCCATACTTATGCATAAACATCAATTCGTATATATTGCACAATTTTTTCATATTTCATCACATTGCATCATATTACATATTGCATCATAAATCGCATAATTCTCAGATACCTGGTGACGGGGATCAACCCCGGCAAATCCCATGGTCAGGGACCCTGGGTTAGTCATGAGAGGCACATGTTGGACGATAGCTCGTCGGCTAACAGGAGGAGACGTTCCTGCTCGATATTATTGCTTGGAGATGGCGATTACAGGAAGGCTAAGGCTAGTGCGCACAAGGCTAGGGTTACAGATTGCGTGTCGTTCCCCATACGTCTCCCCTCCTAGCCTTTATATAGTCGGCCAGGTCTCGGGGAGTCCGTCCGATTACAGATAGTATTTCCTAACCCTAAGCTTGCCTTGTACGTCAGGTTTAAGCCTTCCTTATTAGTCGTGGACTCCTACGTCGGTGCCACTAGTGGGCCAAGGCTGGACCCAGGCGGCATCTTTGTGGGCCTTCTGTCTTCGGGTACACCGGGTAGGCCCATCCATAGGAGTCGTGGGGTCACCCCCTCGTCAGTAGCCCCCGAGTGCCTGGGGGCTCGAAGAGTCGCGCAGGGACTCGAGTCCATTCTTGCGTCGTTTCGATGTATGCACGGTTCAACCGCGGGTCGCTGGCAGTCTAGGGCCATGACAGAACCTGTTTCGAGGGAATGCTAAGCTGAAAGGGCCCAAGGAGTCGACTGGTCGAGCCTTGGTGAATTGCACTAGTGGAAAATACCGCAGTAGCCCAATCAAACTCACGTCCCACGACATGAGCTTGGAACACTGGTGTTGAGAAAAAGTCATGCCGCTGCAGGTCTTACAGTGATCAATTGCCGCTAGTAAAGTTCGTAGCATAGGCGCGTCCGCCCGGCTTTTTCTATCATGCAAGCGCATGGGAAAGATTGGGAGTGAAATCGCTCTGCGACAAGTCCCAGCCCGGCCGATCTGCGCAGCGGGGTCTTACCTACACACTAAGCTTGCGTGGCATCTGGGCACAGTGTATCGTGTTCTAGGAATATGTATTTTTTATTGAGGCACGGAGCCTAATTAGTGATGCACCCACTTGGAATAAACAATCAAGTGAGCTGTTTTAGCGGTCACTTGTGGAGCTTTGTCGAGCGCTCGGGCGAGGAGTAATGTAGAGGAGTACTTGCTCGGGAGGTCCTCGAGTGCTCTGGTACTCAGATTTCTGCGAGTAATCACTCGAGCATCGCCTTCGCTCTCGGGGTGAGGGAGCACCCGATACTCTGGGACCGTACGATCTGGCGAGTGCAAGTCTGCTTATCTTGTGTCGTGGTAAGGGAGCACCCGAAACTCTCATGGGTGCGAGTAATCACTCGAGCACGTCTTTTGCCTTTCGGGTGATAAAGAACCCGAGCGCGTTTTTTATTTCGAGTGAGGGAGCACTCGGGACTCTGTGAGTGCGAGTGATCACTCGAGCACATATTTATTCTTTTAGGTGAGGGAGCACCCGAAACTCTAGTGAAGATGCTCCCGATGGGAGTAAAATGTTTTGCCCATCGGAAAAAGATTTAAAAGATGGGAACTCTGAGGAAACGTACTCGATACGCCTTGTTGTGATGTGACGCTGGCTTGGTTTTCTGGCATCTTGACCACTGTAGCCTGTCAAAGGAAATGACTTGGCATTGTCCCGCCAAAATTTTCGCGTCGTGTGATCATGGTCCTCTTTTTGCGCGCGTAGTGGGCGGTATTGTTACTGCGCCAATTGTGTTTTCCATGCTTTTCGCCAGCCGTGGGATCGTGCCACGTTTACTGGACGCTGGAATTGAACGGTGCCCCTTCTCGCTTGGCTGTTCGTTAAATACCGATCGGCTGGGTAAGTTTTAGGTTTTACCCAGCCATTGCCTTCCTCCTCTCGCTTCTGTTTTTTCCCTGTTCTTGAGCCTTCACCTTCCTCCTTTTGCTGCGTGCTGCGAAATTTATGACCAAGTGCTCCCGTGCTGCTCCGGAATCGGCCAAGATGTCTGGAAAGTGGGAGTGCTCGACCTTTGGGGCTGCAGATCTCAGCTCACTGATGGCTGATGGCTTGGTGGTGGGAGATGTCGTGCAGATCCTGGGGGATGAGTCTGTTCCCGCTTCGACGGCAGATGAGCGGGTGTGCTTTCAGGCGTTCTTCCCTCGCGGGTATGCCCTTCCGATTCACCCTTTTGTTCGTGGTTTGCTATACTCCTATTGGCTTCAGCTGCATAATTTGACTCCCAATGGGATTTTGCACATTGCTTGCTTTATTACCCTTTGTGAGGCCTTCTTGGGGATCTATCCCCATTGGGGGCTCTGGAAGCGCCTCTTTTGTATAAAGAGGACGAACTCTGAGTATGCTGTGGGGCAGGTGGGTATATCCATTAGGGATAAACATTCGTACTTTGATTTGGAGATGCTTGACTCCGTCAGTGCTTGGCGGAAAAGTTGATTCTATTTGAAGGATGAACACGTTGCTGGGCAGCGATTTGGTCCCGCTCCCTTTAATCCTGAGGCGCGAGTGGTCAAGCAGGCGTCATGGTCCCATTCTTTGTCTGTGGAAGAGTCGTCTGTAGTGGCTCCATTCTTGGAGAGGGTCGCTCTATTGAAGGACAACTTGATCGGTGGGCAGCTCATCTCTGTTTTTATTGGGAGGCGCATCGAGCCATTGCAGTATCAAGCCCGTCCCATGTGGTAGTATGAGGGACTCAAGGACTCAACGAGATGCTCCTCCGAGGAGCTTAATGCCGATGGTCTCTTGGCCCGGATCCAGCATGTGACCAAGTGCTCGAGCGTTTCGGCGATGGGTTTTGTCCTTCCTTATTCTTCTGATCACGCATTGCCGCAGGTTCATGTTTTCCCGTCTGATTTAGATGTTTGCTTGACTACTTGCTGATGATGCTATTTGCTTTGTAGGGCCACGTTCCTGTGTTGTGCAACCCTCCGCAGCCGGAGGATGCTTATATTCGCGAAGAGCCAGATGCTTCAGCTGCTGACGATGCTACTCCGAGTGTTGATGCCAGCGTGCTCGCGGGTGCCATTGGTGCTGACGACTCCACGGGGGCCGAGCTGCCGGCGACCGGAGATAGTGAAGAATCGGCTCTTTTCTGTGTCAAGCGGTCGCGACCTTCGGGCACCGAAGATTTTGATGCGACGAGTGGTGCTGTACTGTCTGCACCGTCCGCTGAGCCGTCTCCTCCTGTTGCTGCCTGCAAAAGGCCCAAGTTTGGGAGGCTGTTGCGTACTCGCTATGCGCGTGGCGGGTAAGGATATTCTTGATTTTGCCGGGGCTGTTTTCCTCTGTTCTTTTGTCTGATGGTGTTTATCTTGTAGCGCTGCGACTGCTCCCGCTGCTTCCTCCACCAGTGCGGCTACTGTCGACCTGCAGTCGACTGACTCTGGAGTAGCCGCCAATCATACTGGGGATTCTTCAACTGCTTTTGGTCAGCCCGTACCGTTGGTGACTCCTGCTATCTCGGTTGTGGGTGTCATTCCTGCTGCTGCTCCGCCAGTGGCGTCTGGTGTTGTTTCTCCTGATGTCAAGCCTGCTGCTCTAGGTCATCCTTACTTGGGCCGTCTTGATCTCGCCGTTGAAGATAAAGTCCCCTTTTTCGACCGCATAGCTGGGCTGGTGAGTTTGTTTCCTGTTTGCTTGTGTAGTTTTTGTCATCGGGGGCACGGCAGTGCTCCCGATGGGAGTAGCCCCCGAGGCTGCAAGCAAGTGCTTGTGGTTGATTGTAGTCTTGCCTTGGCTCTGTCTTTGCATTGTATCGCCATTGGGAGCACGGCCAGTGCTCCCGATGGGAGTAGCCCCTGAGGCTGCAAGCAAGCGCTTGCGGTTGGTTGTAGTCTTGCTTTGGTTCTGTCTTTAATATTTGATTTCTTTGAATAGCCGGTGTTCCAGCACTGTGAGCGTCTGGTGGTCGAAGCTGAGCATTGGTAACAAGCCCACGATTCTGCCCAGGATGCTTTATCTGCCATGAGTAGTAAGTATTTCTTCCTGTACTGCTGAGCTTGAACTGTTGGGTCCTCTGTTCTGAGTGCTGTCTTGTTTCTCAGACCGTCGCCAAACTACCGAGAAGCAGGTCGAGAAGGCAGAAAGAGCGATTTCCGAATTCAAGGCTGCTTTGGCTTCCAAGGAGAAAGAGCTGCTCGATCAGCACGAGGAGCTGGTACGCCTGCGTCAGGCCGAGGAGGCGCTTGTGCAGGCGGAGGCGGTCGAGTGCGAGCATCTTCGGGTCTTGGCGGACTCGCTTGTGTGTAAGTCATCGTTCCTTTGTTGGGCGCTTTGTCTCTTTGTCTTCTCGTAGTAATTTTGGTTGCCTGGTGCAGCCTCTACGGGTGCAAGTGCGGCGGAGGTGGTTGCATCGGGTTCTGGAGTTCTTCGTGGGGCCGTGGATGCCATGTCGGCTGCTGTTGATGTTGCTAAAGGCGTCTGCGCGCGGGATTCCACTCTTTTGGGTCTTGCTCATGAGCACCTCATGTCGGAGGGCACGAAGTTGCTAGTTGGTCTAGAAGCCCGTGTTGCTGCATTTGGCGATGGCGGGGATCTCTTGGAGGAGCTGATTGGCGAGAACGTGGTGAGTGGTCTTTCCACGTCCCTTGTTGTTCTTATGGGGCACGGAATTGCCATGGACGACTCTCTGGTTGAGACTGTCCCTGATTACACTGACGAGCAGAGTGAGCGAGCCACTGTTCTGGCTCGTCGCCTGCAAAAAGTTGTGGATGTTCAGTATCCCTCCTCTACGGGCAAGGGGGGGCATAGCCATGTCATGTCATCTGAAACTTTTGGTTGTAATATGCCTCCTTTATGGTGGTGAATCTGTGCTACTTTTATTGGGGTAACTGCTTGGCCATTCCGTCTGTTGTGCTTGATTTTCCTTTCTTCTTGTTCGTTTTGCGGCAGGCCACCCCGGGCGTTCTTCGGGCTTGGAATTCGTTGAAGGAGGACGCTCGCGAGGGTGCGTACGAGTCCGTGTGCTTGAGGTTGAGAAACGCTGAGCAGGAAGTTGTTCGCCTCAAGGGGGCTGCAGTAGTCCATCGTTCCAAACGCAAGCGTGCTGAGGCCGTGCTGGATAGTCTTGCTTCGTGGGTGGTGAAGTTGTCTGACCTCCTGCGGGGTGATTTTGGCTCCTGCTCGATGCTCGATTGTATTTAATAGCTTTTCTGTCTTCGTCTTGATTTTGATCCTGTTTTTCGAAGTGCTGGCGGGGCGGTCCCAGGATGAAGAGAGGGCCGTTCAATCGGAACTGTCACTGCTGGATGACCTTGATGTGCAGGCGAACAATCCTTTTTGGGTAGATGGGGCTCGTGCTCGAGCATTTGCTGTGCTTCGTCTTCGAGTTGAACGGGTGCCGGCTGCTTTGCGGTACTGTCACTGGGTGCTGGGCGGGATCCACTCTGAGTTTTATCCGCTGTAGGTGGTGCCATCGTCCTTTGAGACTCTCTGCCGTGTATTTTCTCAGCCTGCAGAGCTGCGTCGCGTGATGGATAACCAGATTCATGCTGGAGCTCGGGCTGCCTTGGGCTTGGTCCATATTCATTGGCTGGGAGCTAATATTTCTCACGTGGTGTTGGGTCCTCCAAGTGGTAGGGATCACCCGATGGATGAGCACTACGCGGCGGTCGGTGAGCCTGCGTGCCAAGTTGTGAAGCGGGTTTGTGAAGAGAACGATCGTTATCTGGGTTCCCTTATTAAGGTGAAGATGGAGCCTGGGGGTTGGGTGCTTCCTTTCTTTGTATGTGCTCCCGATGGGAGTACTGTACCCCTTTGTAGTCTTGCTGTAAGGGGTTTTGCTGCTGCGGCAAGCCCCCGAGTGCTAATTTCGCTTATGTCGAGATTGCAAAGAACGCCTCGGGGGAGTGGCTGCTTCGGCGAGCCCCCGAGTGCCAATTTTGTTTATGTCGCGATTGCGAAGGACGCCTCAGGTGGTGGCTGCTTCGGCGAGCCCCCGAGTGCTAATTTTGTTTATGTCGCGATTGCGAAGGACGCCTCGGGGGGTGGCTACTTCGGCGAGCCCCCGAGTGCCAATTATGTTTGTGTCGCGATTGCGAAGGACACCTCGGGGGGTGGCTGCTTCGGCGAGCCCCCGAGTGCCAATTTTGTTTATGTCGCGATTGCGAAGGACGCCTCGGGGGTGGCTGCTTCGGCGAGCCCCCGAGTGCCAATTTTGTTTATGTCGCGATTGCGAAGGACGCCTCGGGGGGTGGCTGCTTCGGCGAGCCCCCGAGTGCCAATTATATTTATGTCGTGATTGCGAAGAATGCCTCGGGGGGTGGCTGCTGCGGCGAGCCCCCGAGTGCCAATGAGTCAATTTTTGGGAAAATATTTTTCAATATACTTCCTGCTGTTTCTTAAATTTAGTAAGAATGGGGGGGGGGTTCTGATGAAGACAGTCCCCTTTATTTTAAACGACGGTGTGGTAGCCTTAAGGGCTAGGTAGCTTCTTCTCCGAGTGCTCGGGTCCTTCGGGTGGTGTCTTCTTCTATGGGAGCGCTTCTTCTGCGAGTCCCGTGGTTCTTCTAGTTTGGTGAGCTCCAAAGGTGTCAGAACCCTCTGTTAGGTAATGTGCTAGGGTTAGCAAGTCTCTTGCATCATGTTAAAAATTTCAAAAGAAATCTTTGAAATCAAAATCAAAAGCAAAATGGGAGAAGGAATCCCCCAGATGAATTAATTCAAAAGGCCAGATACAAATCTTCTCCAAAAGTTCATGTTAGATTTTTGAAAAGTCTTATAAATGAGTGTGTTCACATATCAAGTGATGTGGGACCCACCCCCATGCTCATGGATTTTTCAAATATTCAAACAGTGCTTTGGAATTAATCAAAAACCCCTATTTGAATTTGAATTCAAATATTTTGATTTAAAAAAATGTTCAAACTCTGGATATGACTAGCTACTGGTCATGTAATGCCATATAAAAGATTTGAGCATTTATAAATTTGTCTAGCTAATTATTTAGCTATGACAAAACAAATCACAGAAAAGAAAAAGAAACAGAAAAGGGAAAAAGGAACTTACCTGGCTTCTGGCCTGTTGGCCCACTTACCTGGCCCAGCCCACCCGAAGTCTTCTGTCGTCTTCCTCCCCGCGCGCCCAAGCAGCTCGGTGGCGAGGCACCGACGCCGTGGACTCCACCGCGACGCCCACGGGGTTCCAGGCCTCCCCAGCTCACCAAAGTGCGCCACGGAGACGCACGCCTCGCCCTCTCTCACTTTCCCCCATCGCCGCTTCCTCTCGAGCTCCATACGTGTTTCCCCCTTCTTCCCCGAGAGCAGCCGCCGCTCACCGTCGCAAGAACCCGCAGCCAACGCCGGAGAGAAGCCCGGAGACCGTGTCCCCCTCGCGCTACGTCGTCGTCCACGCCCAGAGCTCGAAGATGGTGACCTAGGAGCCACTCGAGCCTCCGCAATCGAAGCTTTCTTCTCGCCGGAGCCGCCGCACGGCGTCTTCAATTCCGGCCACTGTGGAGCTCCTCCGACCACGCCACCGCCTCAGTTCGACTCACGGTGAGCTTATGGTTCACCCTAGCTATCGCACAGGCCAACCCTCGCACCCTAGCACCTTTTTCCATGGAAGCGGGAGCTTCTCGCCGCCGGGATGTTCCTCGCCGTGAAACCTTGAAGCTTTTGAGCTCGAGCGCATGTCCATCGTCTTCGCCATGCTCCACTGCGTCGTTTGCGTGCATCACCGGCTCAAGTAGAGCACTGCAGCGAGCTTTGCCTCGATCCCGAGCCACGGACGCCGCTAGGTCTTGACGCCGGCGATGTTCCGGTGCCCCCGGTGACGCTGAGATGCTCGAGGTGAAGCGCGCGACCAAGAGGAGTCGTCTGGTGGTCGCAACACTTAATTTGGACGCCGGAGTCGCCGCCCAGTGTGTCGCCGCCGCGTCGGGATGTCACCGGCGTCTAGCCGCCGGTGGCTTGATGACGTGGGCATCATTAGGGGGCTAACCCCCCTGTTAGTTGACCCCAGGTCAATGACAGGTGGGGCCCCCAGGCCCTAAACCCCCTCTGTTTAATTTAAACAGAGGGATTAAACTCTGTGTCACTGACCACTGGACCCCACCAGTCAGACCCCCCCCCTGACGTCATCCTTGCGCAAGCCTGACGCAGTAATTCGAATAAAGGATTTATATAATTACAGAAACTCCAGAAAAAGGCTGAAACTTTGGAAATTCATAGAAAATTCATAATAACTCCAAATTTAACAAATAATATATGAAAAATGATCAGGAGAAAATAAGCTATCCAAATATCCAACTTTCAACCATGTTTGAGTTGAATTTAAAATGAGATCAGTAGCATTTGCTATTTGATTTAAATGGAATTAAATCAATTTCAATTCAAATACTTTTGCAACTTGAACCATGGCAACATGCTACATTTCATTTACACATCAGAGGCATATCATACACTTTTCAAAATGTTTAAACTTGATCAAACAATGTCATTTGCAACTTGACTAAATTGAATTCAAATTGGAGTTTGAATTTGCAATTCAATTTGCAATATACTCCATTTAAATGGAATTGCCTAACACATCAAAGCTTATACATCAAGTTTTAACCTTCAATCATGTGATTGTGCATTGTATTTACTTTGCTACCTTGTTTGTTGTCTGTCGAGTAGAGGTGGAACCAGAACAGGAGGATTCCCCCTTCGTTGAAGACCCCGAACCCGAACCTCGTCAGCAAGGCAAGCAAACCCCCATTGATCATGTCGATAAAATACCACTTCCCTCTCATGTCTCGCTTATGCATTGTTTAGGATGATTACCATGATGCATTTCTACCGCATAGATGAACCCATTCCTTTGCATGACCTATCATTTTGTCACAGTAGTAAGCAAACCACAATCCTAGCAAATGTAGGAGTTGATTGATATCATGTGGCCCCTGCAAATGTTATTGCTTATTGCATGCTTAGAGTGATACCTTGATGATACTGTTATGTGAGTCGGGATGGTAGTGATCATGATGATGATGGTAGAAAAGTGTTGGTGAATCTACCCTAATACAAGGTGAACGATGAGAGGCTGTGTAGGAGTACACGGTGGGTTGTCTCGTTGAACACCGCCCTAAGTCCGAGTTCTTGTGTGGTGATCCAAGTTGAAGAGTACAACCACACATTGGGATCACTGACCCCTCTCAGCTTACTAACTCATCCCTTTCGATGTCCAGATGTCGCAATAGTTCGGAGTTCTAGTAGGTCTGTGGCCTGGCTGCTAAGTGAGAGAACGGCTCACCCGAGACCGGCTTATGCACCACGCACACATCACTTGGGTCCACTTCGGTAAACCGGCCGGGTTCACGATAGTGGTAGCCAACCCAGGTAGGCGGCTTTCTCGGACTAGATAGGCTATGAGGTAATAGTTGTGGTGAGCATCCTCACTGGCACCCCTTGAATGGTGTCGAGATCAAAGGCGGTAAATGATGATCATGTGTGTGTAGCGGTACATCCTTGCAGGGTTAACAAAACTATTCGAATAGCCGCGTCCGCGGTTAAGGACTGCATGGAAAGCTTAGCTTGATTATTAGACAACTTGAACTGGATACTTCTAAAATACACCAAGATAAGTGTGAGTGCTATGGCGTGCTTTCTCGTGGGGAAGTCGAGGAAGGCACCATACTGGTGTAATTGGTTGGAGAAAGTAGTGGACTCGTGTACGCTTCTTACCTCAAGTCTGGTACTCGTAGTTCAGGATTAGCCAAGTCAAAGCTGGCAATTCTGCACGTGAAACCCCACCTACCTTTACCTTGATACATGTGCATGAGTAGTATAGCTCCTATGTAAGTCTTGCTGAGTACGATTTTGTACTCACGTTTGCTTAATCTATGTTTTAGATGAACCCACTGACCCCGAAGGTGGCTTCTTCATCGAGCTGGACGACTGAAGATCAAGCTAGTCTAGTCCTAGTCAGACGTCTGGTCCCCTCGTGGAGGGCTTGTGTTTAAATAAGGCTTCTTAAGCCATTTGTTAAACTTGTCTGTACTCAGACATACTTTGCTTCCGCTTATTGTTGTAATGTTGGATCACATACTTGTGATCTCTTTGTGCACTCTGTAAGAGTTATCAATAAAATGTATACTTTGTAGAGAATTGCAATGATACCTGCTGTTCATACAAGGCATGTGTGCTGCGTGTATGTTTATAACATGCATGTCTTTGTATGGGTTTTCGAGACCTTAGTTGTGATCTGGCTGGCGGTCTTTCATACACCAACTGGCCCTTAGATGTGCGCAGCTTGGGGCATCGCGATGCGATTGCTCGAGACTCCGTCTCGTGCACACTTTGTGGTATGATCGAGCCCGCCCTAGACCCCGACTAAGTGATCGGGCTGGAGTAAGTCTATGTAAGAGTTATGAGATAGTCGATAGTATGGTTGAGGCGACTTGTCTGTGAATATGGGAGTTCATCACCCATATCATTAGACTTGTGTGCGGACGATGAGGACCCATCTTAGTTGATCATCCAGCCTGGATGGGATACCCCTCACGTACGATGCTTTCCGAGAACGTTCTGTGCTTGGCCTTGTCTGCTTAGACAAGTGGGTACGGTTCTCGGCTCTCCATATGACTATGTCGTAGCCGGACTTGCATACGCTAACCCCGGGTCCCGACAGACTTGGTATCAGAGCAGGACTGACTGTAGGACTAGTAGCCTTGGCCGAAGTCGAGTCTAGCTTGCTATAGTTATATAGTTACTCTGGGTATATAAGGGAACAATGTAAGGCTTCTTTTTTCTCCTTACCCCCTTCGTTCTGAGTTCTAAGTCACCCTCATCTTATTCCGCGGGAAGATAGGACTAGGCTCTCCTCTGTCTGATTAGAACATCTCGTTGTTTGCTTCCTTGTAGCCGTATGAAAGTTGTGATCGGTTGGTTAGAGTGGTTATGCTCCCTGATTTATTACATCGTATGTAAGTGCTGTTTCCATGTTGTAAGAAATTGTCTTTTTCTTGCAATTACAACCGTTATGCTGTCCGAGTCATTCCAGGTTTATCTCATAATCTGATGCATTTGCAAACTCCTTCTTTCTGTTTCAGATGGCAGATCTTCCCCCTCGGCAGATTGTTCATTTGACCAAGTGCCTCGGTGTGCGTGGCCATCCCGCCACGTTGATCGAGATGATGTCCTATCTGGGATATCGATGGTATCCTGAGTACACAGTTGAGGAGCAGTTCCTTGACTTCAACCAGACCCAGTTCCACTGCATTGTCAGAATCTACCCGCACCACCTTGGAGTCACTCAGCCTATCCACTTTGGACATGGCATTGGCATGACTGAGAACATGGCTGTACAGGATGCTTCATATTCATGCATTACCCTACTGAGAGAGGAGCACACTATGCTGAGAGAGACCTCGTTCCGCTATATCCCTGCAGCACTTCCAGGAGAACAGGGATATTACACCGGACTCTACTCAGATCACTCTGCAGAAGATCCAGTACTTCAGATGACTGCTAGGTTTGCTAGTGATCGAGATCGTGATGCACGCGCTCTCCGTTTTGAGCTTCACGCCACCCGTGTTCGTCTATATCGAGCACTGACACTCTTGGCACCCTTCGTGAGTGTTGGATCAGTCGAGTATGATGCTATTTACCCTGTGAGGACTCAGATGCCTTCTCGAGTTGCTTGACCCGAGATTGGAGGCATTTTTCCACCCCGTGGTCCTTTGCTTCCACCCTACGCTGGACCTAGGCCCCATCCTTGCCCAAATGGATATCAGGGTCCACAGGCCTCCGTGTTTTCCGATCGTCACCTTCAGCTACCGGGATACGCGGGTAACTTTTACGAGGACTACTATGGAGATGGAGATGAGTGAGACCGCGTGTGGTCTTACTTAGTGAGGATGTAGTAGTATCTTAGTATATTGTATGCAAGGTGTCTAAGTTCCAGAGGCTTAGATAAATAATGTATAGGAAGTCAGAGTGCCTCTGAAAGATGTATCATCTTCATCACGTTTGTATTAGCTTGGTGCTTGTACTAAAACGATGTATGGTTTGTATGACAGCTTGTGAATATATGGCTTGTATGCTTTTATCACCATGTTGTCAAGATGATCACTTCCTTTTCTCTATAATCCTTCCAGTACTTCAATACCTTGATTAGACTCTTCGAATCAACTCTGTTTGACTTTGGTTTTTCACCTTCAGGATGTCTCAAGGAACCCGTGGCCAGCTTGGTCGTAACCAGGGTCGTGGGAATGAACAGGAGGAAGGCAACCTTCCACCCCCACCCACGATGGCTCAGGTTCTGATGGAGGTTGAGAGGAACCGCCGAGACTCTCACCATCTGCTGGAGGTCATTGCTCGCAACACCACTCAGCAGCGCAATGAGTTGGTGTCCCTGAACGACTTCATCCGGCTTCATCCCCCGGTTTTCGGTTACTCCACCGAGCCCCTTGACGCCGATGACTGGCTTCGCAGCATCGAGAGGAAGCTCCAAGCAGGCCATGTTGCAGATGGCGACAAGGTCAGCTATGCCACCTATCACCTTGAAGGTGCAGCTAGCTCTTGGTGGGAGAACTTCCTGAACATGCGTCCCGTTGGACCGCCCACATCTTGGGATGAATTCTGCACTTCCTTCCGCGAGCACCACATTCCTAAGGGTCTTATGGACCGCAAGCGTGAGGAGTTCTGCAACCTCACCCAAGGCAGAAGGACCGTTGACAAGTTTAGTCGTGAGTTCAACCGACTTGCTCGTTATGCTACTGAAGAGGTCTCCACCGACGCAAAGAAGCAAGAGAGGTTCCGTCGTGGACTCAATTCTGGACTCCGTCGTGAGCTCAACCTACATGACTTTGCCACCTTCAAGGTCCTTGTCAACAAGGCCATCAAGGAAGAGGACATGAACACCCCCAATGACTTTCGCAAACACCCTAGAGACGATGGTTCATCCAGTTCAGGCTCCCAGAAGCGCAAGATCTGGATCCTATGTTCCGCCAGAACAACCCACCGAGGCCATCCTATGTGGCGCCTCGTCCACCAACTCAGTTCCACCCAGCTCCACCAAACAACCCAGCTCCACGCACTGTCTTTGGAGCCTGTTACAAGTGTGGTCAGGCAGGCCACTACTCCCGTGAGTGTCCCCAGAACCAGCTCCAGAATCAGAATGCTCCACCCCGTGCCGGAGGCAACAACAACGGTCGTGGCAAGCCACCCCAGAAGGTCTACACCACCAAACCCGCTCTTCCCGCCACTCGTGGACGTGTGAACCAGATTGCCGCTGAAGAGACTGACGACACCACTGACGTCATTCTTGGTACGCTCCCAGTCAATTATGTTCCTACTTCCGTTCTTTTCGACCCAGGAGCATCTCATTCATTCATGTCGGAAATTTATGCACTTCGTCATGAGTTATCCTTTGTTGAATTGTCCACCCCCATGATTATTCAAACTCCAGGGTCAAGATGGAAAACTAATAGAGTAAGCCATGGTAATCAAATTGCAATTGAGGGTTTAGTATTCCTTGCTTCACTCATAGCCCTCAAGTCTTCAGATATTGATGTCATCCTTGGCATGGATTGGCTATCAAGACAGAATGCCTACCTGGATTGCAAAGGCAAATCAGTGAAACTCACCCACCCTTCAGGCAAAACCGTCAACTATACCTCACCCAGAACAAGAACCCAAGTGCATTCTTTGAATGTACTTCCCCTTCCCGAACTTGAAGATATTCCGGTGGTTCGTGACTTCCCGGATGTCTTTCCTGAAGAGCTGCCGGGAATGCCACCCGACAGGTGTGTAGAGTTTATAGTGGATCTTGTGCCAGGAACCGCACCAATTTCTAGACGCCCATACAAAATGGCCCCACGTGAGTGAGCTGAGCTTAAAACCCAACTGGAGGCTTTGTTGGAAAAAGGCTTCATCCGCCCTAGCTCATCGCCATGGGGTTGCCCTGTTCTGTTCGTAACGAAGAAAGATGGAACAGAAAGGATGTGCGTAGACTATCGCCCGCTAAATTTAGCGACGATAAAGAACAAGTACCCTTTGCCCAGGATCAATGATCTTTATGATCAACTTGCAGGATCCTCTGTCTTCTCCAAGATGGATTTGAGATTGGGTTATCATCAAATCAAAATCCGAAACGAGGACATTCCCAAAACGGCTTTTACTACTCGTTATGGTCTTTACGAGTACACCGTCATGTCCTTTGGTTTAACCAATGCCCCCGCCACTTTCTCACGCATGATGAATTCGATCTTCATGGAGTACTTAGATAAATTTGTTGTGGTTTATCTTGATGATATTCTCATCTACTCGAAGAACGAAGAAGAACATGCCGAACACCTAAGGCTGGTATTGATGAAACTTAGAGAGCATCGCCTGTATGCTAAATTCTCCAAGTGTGAATTTTGGCTACCAGAAGTGACCTAGTTAGGCCACGTGATTTCTGCAAAAGGCATTGCTGTGAATCCCGAGAGAGTTCAGAACGTCCTTGACTGGACTCCACCTGAATCGGTTAAGCAAGTTAGGAGTTTTCTTGGCCTAGCCAGCTACTGCCGTCGCTTCGTCGAGAACTTTTCTAAAGTTGCAAAGCCTCTAACTGAACTCCTCAAGAAAGATAAGAAATTCCTATGGACTCCCAAGTGCGAGGAAAGCTTTCAAGAGCTAAAAAGAAGATTGACTTCTGCACCCGTACTTGCACCTCCAGACACCAAAAAGGATTTCGAGATCTATGGTGACGCATCACGGCAAGGGTTAGGATGCATACTTCTGCAAGATAGACATGTGGTAGCTTATGCTTCACGCCAGTTGCGGCCACATGAAGAGAACTATCCTACCCATGACCTTGAACTCGCTGCCGTAGGTCATGCCCTAACAACTTGGCGACATTACCTCCTTGGTAATCGTTGTGAGATCTATTCCGACCACCAAAGCCTCAAATACATTTTCACCGAGCCAGATCTTAATCTCAGGCAAAGACGCTGGATTGAGTTGATAAAAGATTACGACGTAGGAATTTCTTACACCCCAGGCAAAGCCAATGTCATGGCTGATGCACTAAGTCGTAAGTCGTATTGTAACAACCTCATGTTACAACAGTATCAACCACTTCTTCATGAGGAATTTCGCAAGCTTAATCTTGAGAATGTTCCTCATGGCTATCTTTCTACCTTGGTGGCGAAACCAACTCTTGAGGATCAAATCATAGTTGCCCAAAGGCGTGCACGAGGTGTTCGCCGGATCAAGGAGAACATTGTTAGCGGAGTTGCTAAATGTTTCTCCACAGATAGCAAGGGAACGGTATTCTTTGGAATTCGTTTGGTAGTACCTAAGAATAAGGAACTAAGGAAACTCATCCTCAAAGAAGCCCATGACACACCCCTCTAAATTCATCCCGGTAGCACAAAAATGTACCGAGATCTATGCCAGAGATTTTGGTGGACTAGGATGAAGAGAGACATTGCTCAATTTGTTGCCGAATGTGATTTTTGTCGTCGCATTAAGGCAGAACATCAAAGACCTGCTGGTACAATTCAACCTTTGCCTATTCCAGAGTGGAAATGGGACAAAGTTGGTATGGACTTCATCACCGGCTTTCCAAAAAACCAGAAAGGAAACAATGCCATCTTTGTTGTCATAGATAGGCTTTCCAAAGTTGCTCACTTCTTTCCAGTTCGCGAGTCTATAACTGCTAGCCAGTTAGCGGACTTGTACATCTCTAGAATTGTATCCCTTCACGGTGTTCCTTTGGAAATCAATTCAGATCGCGGTAGCCTTTTCACCTCTAGATTCTGGGGAAGCTTTCAGAATGCTATGGGAACTCATCTCTCCTTTAGTACAGCTTTCCATCCTCAGTCTAGCGGTCAAGTCGAAAGGGTTAACCAAATTCTTGAAGACATGGTCAGAGCTTGTGTTATATCATTCGGAAAGAATTGGGAGAAATCTCTTCCATTCGCCGAATTTGCTTATAACAATAGTTTTCAAACTAGTCTGAACATGGCTCCTTTTATACTCCTTTATGGACGACGATGTCGAACACCTTTAAACTGGTCAGAAACCGGTGAAAGACAATTCTTTGGACCGGACATGATCAAGGAAGCAGAAGAGCAAGTTCGCATTGTTCGTGATCAATTGAAAGCAGCCCAGTCTCGTCAGAAAAGCTACTATGATCGTCATCATAGGCAAGAGAGCTACAATCTGGATGAGAAGGCTTACCTTTGGGTTACTCCTCTGAAGGGAACCCAACGTTTCGGTATCAAAGGCAAGTTGCCCCACGTTACATCGGACCTTTCCGCATTCTTGCTAAACGTGGAGAAGTTGCCTACCAACTTGAACTACCCCCGCACCTTTTCCGAGTACATGATGTATTCCATGTGTCCCAACTCAGGCGTTGCTTCAAGGACCCCATCCGCGAAGTCGACCATGAAACGCTTGATCTCCAAGATGACCTTTCTTATCGAGAATACCCTGTTCGTATTCTTGATTCTGCAGAGCGTGTCACTCGTCGTCAGAAGATTAGGTTTCTGAAAGTGCAATGGTCACACCACTCTGAGAGAGAAGCTACGTGGGAAAGAGAAGACCGTCTCAGTGCCGAGTACCCTACCTTCCTCCCGCAGACTTCTGAATCTCGGGACGAGATTCTGTTGAGTGGGGGCGAGTTGTCAGAACCCTCTGTTAGGTAATGTGCTAGGGTTAGCAAGTCTCTTGCATCATGTTAAAAATTTCAAAAGAAATCTTTGAAATCAAAATCAAAAGCAAAATGGGAGAAGGAACCCCCCCAGATGAATTAATTCAAAAGGCCAGATAAAAATCTTCTCCAAAAATTCATGTTAGATTTTTGAAAAGTCTTATAAATGAGTGTGATCAAATATCAAGTGATGTGGGACCCACCCCCATGCTCATGGATTTTTCAAATATTCAAACAGTGCCTTGGAATTAATCAAAAACCCCTATTTGAATTTGAATTCAAATATTTTGATTTAAAAAAATGTTCAAACTCTGGATATGACTAGCTACTGGTCATGTAATGCCATATAAAAGATTTGAGCATTTATAAATTTGTCTAGCTAATTATTTAGCTATGACAAAACAAATCACAGAAAAGAAAAAGAAACAGAAAAGGGAAAAAGGAACTTACCTGGCTTCTGGCCTGTTGGCCCACTTACCTGGCCCAGCCCACCCGAAGTCTCCTGTCGTCTTCCTCCCCGCGCGCCCAAGCAGCTCGGTGGCGAGGCGCCGACGCCGTGGACGCCACCGCGACGCCCACGGGGTTCCAGGCCTCCCCAGCTCACCAAAGTGCGCCACGGAGACGCACGCCTCGCCCTCTCTCACTTTCCCCCATCGCCGCTTCCTTTCGAGCTTCATACGTGTTTCCCCCTTCTTCCCCGAGAGCAGCCGCCGCTCACCGTCGCAAGAACCCGCAGCCAACGCCGTAGAGAAGCCCGGAGACCGTGTCCCCCTCGCGCTACGTCGTCGTCCACGCCAAGAGCTCGAAGATGGTGACCTAGGAGCCACTGGAGCCTCCGCAATCGAAGCTTTCTTCTCGCCGGAGCCGCCGCGCGTCGTCTTCAATTCCGGCCACTGTGGAGCTCCTCCGACCACGCCACCGCCTCAGTTCGACTCACGGTGAGCTTATGGTTCACCCTAGCTATCGCACAGGCCAACCCTCGCACCCTAGCACCTTTTGCCATGGAAGCCGGAGCTTCTCGCCGCCGGGATGTTCCTCGCCGTGCAACCATGAAGCTTTTGAGCTCGAGCGCATGTCCATCGTCTTCGCCATGCTCCTCTGCGTCGTTTGCGTGCATCACCGGCTCAAGTAGAGCACCGCAGCGAGCTTTGCCTCGAGCCCGAGCCACGGCCGCCACTAGGTCTTGACGCCGGCGACGTTCCGGTGCCCCCCGGTGACGCTGAGATGCTCGAGGTGAAGCGCGCGACCAAGAGGAGTCGTCTGGTGGTCGCAGCACTTCATTTGGACGCCGGAGTCGCCGCCCAGTGTGTCGCCGCCGCGTCGGGATGTCACCGGCGTCTAGCCGCCGGTGTCTTCATGACGTGGGCATCATTAGGGGGCTAACCCCCCTGTTAGTTGACCCCAGGTCAATGACAGGTGGGGCCCCCAGGCCCTAAACCCCCTCTGTTTAATTTAAACAGAGGGATTAAACTCTGTGTCACTGACCACTGGACCCCACCAGTCAGACCGCCCCCCCTGACGTCATCCTTGTGCAAGCCTGACGCTATAATTCGAATAAAGGATTTATATAATTACAGAAATTCCAGAAAAAGGCTGAAACTTTGGAAATTCATAGAAAATTCATATTAACTCCAAATTTAACAAATAATATATGAAAAATAATCAGGAGAAAATAAGCTATCCAAATATCCAACTTTCAACCATGTTTGAGTTGAATTTAAAATGATATCAGTAGCATTTTCTATTTTATTTAAATGGAATTAAATCAATTTCAATTCAAATACTTTTGCAACTTGAACCATGGCAACATGCTATATTTCATTTACACATCATAGGCATATCATACACTTTTCAAAATGTTTAAACTTGATCAAACAATTTCATTTGTAACTTGACTAAATAATATAGGAGGCTGCCCCCTTCGTTGAAGACCCCAAACCCGAACCCGAACCTCGTCAGCAAGGCAAGCAAACCCCCATTGATCATGTCGATAAAATACCACTTCCCTCTAATGTCTCGCTTATGCATTGTTTAGGATGATTACCATGATGCGTTTCTACCGCATAGATGAACCCATTCCTTTGCATGACCTATCATTTTGTCATAGTAGTAAGCCAACCACAATCCTATCAAATGTAGGAGTTGATTGATATCATGTGGCCCCTGCAAATGTTATTGCTTATTGCATGCTTAGAGTGATACCTTGATGATACTGTTATGTGAGTCGGGATGGTAGTGATCATGATGATGATGGTAGAAAAGTGTTGGTGAATCTACCCTAATACAAGGTGAACGATGAGAGGCTGTGTAGGAGTACACGGTGGGTTGTCTCGTTGAACACCGCCCTAAGTCCGAGTTCTTGTGTAGTGATCCAAGTTGAAGAGTACAACCACACATTGGGATCACTGACCCCTCTCAGCTTACTAACTCATCCCTTTCGATGTCCAGATGTCGCAATAGTTCGGAGTTCTAGTAGGTCTGTGGCCTGGCTGCTAAGTGAGAGAACGGCTCACCCGAGACCGGCTTATGCACCACGCACACATCACTTGGGTCCACTTCGGTAAACCGGCCGGGTTCACGATAGTGGTAGCCAACCCAGGTAGGCGGCTTTCTCGGACTAGATAGGCTATGAGGTAACAGTTGTGGTGAGCATCCTCGCTGGCACCCCTTGAATGGTGTCGAGATCAAAGGCGGTAAATGATGATCATGTGTGTGTAGCGGTACACCCCTGCAGGGTTAACAAAACTATTCGAATAGCCGCGTCCGCGGTTAAGGACTGCTTGGAAAGCTTAGCTTGATTATTAGACAACTTGAACTGGATACTTCTAAAATACACCAAGATAAGTGTGAGTGCTATGGCGTGCTTTCTCGTGGGGAAGTCGAGGAAGGCACCATAGTGGTGTAATTGGTTGGAGAAAGTAGTGGACTCGTGTACGCTTCTTACCTCAAGTCTGGTACTCGTAGTTCAGGACTAGCCAAGTCAAAGCTGGCAATTCTGCAAGTGAAACCCCACCTACCTTTACCTTGATACATGTGCATGAGTAGAATAGCTCCTATGTAAGTCTTGCTGAGTACGATTTTGTACTCACGTTTGCTTAATCTATGTTTTAGATGAACCCACTGACCCCGAAGGTGGCTTCTTCATCGAGCTGGACGACTGAAGATCAAGCTAGTCTAGTCCTAGTCAGACGACTGGTCCCCTCGTGGAGGGCTTGTGTTTAAATAAGGCTTCTTAAGCCATTTGTTAAACTTGTCTGTACTCAGACATACTTTGCTTCCGCTTGTTGTTGTAATGTTGGATCACATACTTGTGATCTCTGTGTGCACTCTGTAAGAGTTATCAATAAAATGTATACTTTGTAGAGAATTGCAATGATACCTGCTGTTCATAAAAGGCATGTGTGCTGCATGTATGTTTATAACATGCATGTCTTTGTATTGGTTTTCG
The DNA here is from genome assembly GCA_950022295.1 of Bromus sterilis. Classification (NCBI taxonomy): domain Eukaryota; kingdom Viridiplantae; phylum Streptophyta; class Magnoliopsida; order Poales; family Poaceae; genus Bromus; species Bromus sterilis. The sequence continues at coordinate 180,878,797 of OX465600.1, read as the reverse complement.
AGACCTTAGTTGTGATCTGGCTGGCGGTCTTACATACACCAAGTGGCCCTTAGATGTGCGTAGCTTGGGGCATCGCGATGCGATTGCTCGAGACTCCGTCTCGTGCACACTTTGTGGTATGATCGAGCCTGCCCTAGACCCCGACTAAGTGATCGGGCTGGAGTAAGTCTATGTAAGAGTTATGAGATAGTCGATAGTATGGTTGAGGCGACTTGTCTGTGAATATGGGAGTTCATCACCCATATCATTAGACTTGTGTGCGGACGATGAGGACCCATCTCAGTTGATCATCCGGCCTGGATGGGATACCCCTCACGTACGATGCTTTCCGAGAACGTTCTGTGCTTGGCCTTGTCTTCTTAGACAAGTGGGTACGGTTCTCGGCTGTCCATATGACTATGTTGTAGCGGGACTTGCATACGCTAACCCCGGGTCCCGACAAAAGGCCTCTAATATCTTGTGGAATTCCTTGTCGCAGTGGTCGGACCTGACGAAACTGCCGCTGACTGTGATGACCCCATGTGGGCCTGGCATTTTTAGCTTAAGGTAGGCATAGTGAGGCACTTCCATGAAGCGGGAGAAGGATGGTCTCCTGAGGATTGCGTGGTACTACGACTTCTAGTCGACCACTTCAAAGTCTAGGGTCTCCTTGCGAAAGTTGGTCGCATTGCCAAAAACCACCTCCAGGCTTATTTTTCCCAGAGGGTAGACTGCTTTTCCTGGCACAATCCCATGGAAGGTTGTGCCTGAGGATTTGAGTGCGGAGCTCTGGATTAGCATTTCTTTGAGTGTCCTGGTGAAGATGATGTTGATCCCGCTGCCGCCGTCCATGAACACTCGTGACATGTCGTAGTTTCCAATTCTGGCCTCGAGCACTAGCGCGGCGTGTCCTGGTCGAGGGATGGCTGGTGGGTGGTCCTCCCGAGAGAAAGTAATTTCTGTCTCGGACCCGCGCAAGTACTCCGGGACAGCGGGGGTGCGAGGAGGCTGTGAGAAAGACTTGTCTTGTGACCTGCTTCTGCTTCCTATTTGAAGGCCTGCCTTCTTGTATCATGTAGATCCTGCCGTGGGCTTCTGGATACTGCTCCTCTTCTTCTGGTGTCCTACGCCGTTCCTGGATTGCGGCCACTTGCCTTGTTGACAGAGGAGGGGCTGGTGGTGCGTCGTGGGCGATAGGCCCGACTGTTATGCTTGCGGGTGGCTGGGCCGCTGTTGTCGCAAATCGACTTTTTTCCTCGGCCAACTCGTTGAAGCTTCTGCTGTTCCTGAGGGTGTGACCTGATCTAAGCTCCCCTCGTTCGTTTCTGAATCCGTGTATCGAGCATGGTCCGTCGAGTTGTTCTTTGGCCGAGCGGTATGTTCTAGTGTTGTCGCGCGACTGTCTCGTCCTCCAGTTTCGTTTCTGAGCTTGGGGCGCGTCTTCAAGGTTATCTCTTCGCTGTATTCTGCTGTCATCGCGATGCCTGCCGTCTCTGTCATCTGGGAAGCTGGCGGCGACCATGTCGGGTCCTCTGTCGTCGTAGAAACTGCGCCTGGATCGCTTCCTTCGTCGGTCGAGTCCTCTTTCTCCATTGTGCTAGTCGTAGTCGTGTTCTGAGCGTGCGATGTGGATTTCTGTTTCGTTGCGAATGGAATCCTCGCCGTCCGCCCAGCTATTGTCTTGCTCTAGCAGCCGTGCGAGTTTTCAGACTTTCATCTGCCCGAGCTGTTCCTTGAATTCAATGCGCTGCAGGCCTCGCCTGAACTCGTCGATTGCGCTTTCGTCTGATATGTCTTCTGCTGAATTCTTGATTATGGTCCACCGCTGGATGTAGGCTCGCAAGGGTTCCCTGGTTCCTTGCTTGCATGCCCGCAACTCCTCGAGCGATGCTGGTCGCTTGTATGCAGATTTAAAGTTTTCTATGAAGGCTTCACGTAACTGCCTCCATGAGCTGATGGATCCTCGCGGGAGATTCTTCAACCAGTGTCGTGCAGAGCTCTCTAGCATGAGCTGCACGTACTGCATTGCCGTGACGTTGGTCCCTCGCTGAAACTTAACTTCTGTTAAGTAGTCGTCGAGCCATGCCTCTGGATCCTCGAGTCCATTGTATTTTAGCGTTGTGGAGTTCAATTTGAACCCACTCGGCATTCGCGTCTCGCGTATAGAACGCGTGAAGCATAATGCTCCGCATGGCTCAATTTCTTCGCCGGAGGCTTATTCGTCCGAGTACTCTTCACGTGCTGCGCGTCTTCGCCTGCTGCGGTTGACTTTGTTTTGTGTGATGTCGTCGCGCGCGTCTCGTCGACTGCTGCGGCGCCTGTTTTCGTTGTCGTCGGTGTCGTGCTTCTTGTTTTTTCCGGAGCGTTTGCGCTAGTCATCGCTGCTGTCGTCGTCGTCGGGTGAGCTGGGGTCCCTGTCTGGTGTCCTCTCGTGGGTCCGTCGCCTTGCACTTGATTTTTATGGGTGCTGAGGCGGCGATGGCGTCTTTCATTATCTGCAAGGCTATTGATGTGTTGCGGTCTGGTCTGTTCTGCGTATTTTTTTGGGCGCGAGATAGGTAGTCTCGGGCGCTTATAAGGGCATCTGCTGGTGTGAGGGGTTCCTATTCATCGTCCTCCTCCTCTAGCTTGAAGTCTTTGTCGAGCTTCCGAACCACTCTCTTCTTGTCTGTTTGTCGCAGGTTGCTGAATTTTGATTTAGTACGGAGAGGGGAGCCGTGATCGGGAGAGTCACCTCTAGGAGGTGGTTTGCGAATGTTTTTCTGCTCGGCGGTCGCCCTTTCTTGCTTCTCCATCTCTAGGCGCCGTTGTCGCGTTTGCTGGGTTAGCTCGCTTGCTAATTTGTTGTATGCCCTGAGCTCATCCCTTGTTGCGTTTGATGGTAGTAGCTTGCCGTGTTCGACTGCGTCCCTTACTCTGGCCATTGACTCTTTGGACAGGTATATACGCTCTCTGGGTGGGTCATCCGCCGCACCCGGGGTTTGTTGCTTGCTGCTTGATGGCTCGTTGCTCTTGTGGTTGCTCTGTTCTTGTCCCTGTGGTACTTTCATTGGTATGCTTCCCACCGCTCCTAGCTTCACGACGGTCTTAGCGGTGGTTCCGGGCTCTTTTGTGTTGCCGTTGGTTTGGTTGCCTTGGCGAGTACTCGAGTCGTCGTCTTGGCCCTTGCCGTTTGCTGCTGGTGCGTCGACTTCTGCCATGAACACCTACGATGGTGCCCTGACTGCCTTCTTGCTCACGCATGTGATGCTGCTCTTCCAGGCCGAGGGTCCACCCGAACGGTCGCGGGTGACGTGAAGTCTTGGGTTGGGTGGGCATCGCGGCTGGCTCGAAGTGATATTATTGCTCGATCAACCATCTACCGGCTCTGGGCATGTATATTTCTTAGATATGGTGAAAGAGGGGGGCCTGATGACACTCATCGACTCCTACCGGAAAAAGCCAGCATATACATGTATTTTTTTTTACTTGTGTTTGTTTTGATAAGGGATAGAAGGGGGGTTTGATGGTTCCCATCGACTCTTAAAAACCGAAGATATCCTAGCATACACATGACTTGGCCACGCCACCCGGCCTGTATAGTTTAAAGCTTCCTTGACTAACGCGCAACTGGTTGGTCTAAACTTCGAGGTTTACATAAAACCATCTATCGAATATAGTCCTAAAGAGCCGGGCACGCTAGTTACTGGAAAGCCGGCTCTACAGAGGTGTTCCGACTTTCCTAACCAATAATCTCTCTCAACGCAAGAAGATGAGGTTTCAGTCGACTTCTACTATCCTTTGCATTACATCCTTGCATACATAAAACATCACGCTAATACGTCCCAAACGTATCTATAATTTCTGCTTGCTCCATGCATGATTTGTGTGACTTTGCCATGTTTTGCTTGAACTTTCATACACTTTTGATCATATTTGGACTAACCTATTAACTCAGTGCACCCAGTTGCCAGTTCCTATTTTCTGCTGTTTTTGTATTTTAGGTTTTTCCAATAATTAAAGTGCCCAATAAATCCCAGAAAAATTATATAAAAAATCAGCGTCCCGGAAGCTTCCGGAATAACCAAGACATGACAGGAGGGCCACCACTAGGGGCCCAGGAGGGTGCCCGACGCGGGTCCACCCTAGGCCGCGCCACCTGCCCTCCTGGCTGCCCTGTGGCCCCCCTGGCCGCCTCCTTTGGCCTATATTTAGCCCCCGCAGAGGAAATCCCTAATATCGAAGTACTTTTTCCAGAAGCGATTCCGATCTCCGCCGCCATCGCTGACAAGCTTTGGGGGACCAGAATTCCTGTGCCGGCACCCTACCGGGACGGGGAAATGCCCCCGGATTCATCTCCATCGACGTTGCTTCCTCCCTCCATGAAGCGGGAGTAGTTCTCCCTCGGGGCTAAGGTTTCTACCAGTAGCTATGTGTTCTTCTCTCTCTCCCATGATGTGATCTTCGTTGTGATCATAGGCTATGTTAATCTAGGGTGATCCCATGATATTTCCCCTTCCTCTATGTATTGGATTTGATGTACTCACTTGTCTTTATCTAGTATAATCCCCGAGACCATGGTGACAGCGGTCTATTGGACATGGATTAGAAGAATATTTTCATGAGTGATTTCATCTTTTGTGTGTTGATTGGAGATTGAGAGTCGCTTGGTGCTTGTCTTTGACTATCCATGAGATATGTTGTGGTGATTGTGGTACTCTCTTTGGATGGCCGCGGTGACATTGGGAAATCCATAGATTGAGAACTACGAACTCTGAGGTGTGCTTTTGTAGCCCTACATAATTCTCGTCCTCACTTGACCACAAAGGAATGACCTCCGAGTACGTCTCCATTGCATGTTTTAGTGGAAATATCATGTGATTAGACTATGTTAATGTTGTTGGGAGTTTCCACTAGTGAAAGTATGAATCCTAGGCCTTGTTTCCAACATTGTTACACCGTTTGTGCTCACTTTTTTCACATGTTTGCTTGCTGCAATTTTTATTACAGATTTATATTACTTTGCTTTGCCACACCTATCACCCATATTTTACAATCTCTTCGCCGAACTAGTGCACCTATACAACTCCTAGTTGTATTAGGTGTGTTGGGGACACAAGAGACTTCTTGTATCTTAATTGCAGAGTTGCTTGAGAGAGACCATCTTCAACCTCTACTTCCGTGAGTTCGATAAACCTTAGGTCATCCACTTGAGGGAAATTGCTGCTGTCCTACAAACCTCTACGCTTGGAGGCCCAACATAGTCTACAAGAATAGAAGCGTGCGTAGACATCAAGCTATTTCTGGCGCCGTTGCCGGGGAGGTAAGGCTTGAAGGTATATCTTTAGATCTTGCAATTAAATATTTTCGTTTCTTGTTTTTATTTTCACTAGTTATGCTTATGGAAAACCGCACTCTTAGTTCGCTGTTTAGGGAAGGCCGCTTTACCACGCCCGTGGTAGAGAAGTCTCCTCCACCTACTGAATGTATCCCGTTCAAAATACCACCGGGGATAGTTGAAATAATTATTAATGATTGTTATGATGGGACAATCAATCCTAGTATTCATTTGTTGAAATTTACAGAACTTTGTGAGTTATTTAAGATTTCAGGTTTGACAAGGGGTGAAGTCATGAAGAAATTGTTTGCCTTGTCACTGAAAAGAAAAGCATTGGAATGGTATAGTCTACTAGATGATTCTCACCTACGGGATTGGGAAGAGATCCAGTCTCTCTTTTACTCCAAGTTTTATCCTCTTCATGAAGTTCATGAGAATAGGAATTATATTTATAATTTCTATCCTCACGACGGAGAGAGCATAGCTCAAGCTTGGGGGAGACTGAAAACTTTAATGCTAAAATGTCCTAACCATGGGCTCCCGAAAGATATAATTATTACTAATTTTTATGAAAGGCTCTCTCGACAGGATAGAGACTTGCTCATTGATTCCTCTATGGGTTCTTTCACAAACGAAAAGATTGATACTAAATGGGAACTCCTTGAAATAATTCAACGCAATACGGAAGATTGGGAGATCGACAAAGGTAAAGTGTCAGGTATAAATTATGAGTACGATTGCATTAAATCCTTTGTTGAAACTTCAAGTTTTAATAAGTTTAGTGCTAAGTTTGAGCTTGATTCTCAACTCCTTGTTGGTTTCCTTAAATCTTTTGCTTCACATCTTAATATGCCTAAGGAGAATTGGATCAAGCATCATGAACCTTTTAAAGAGATTTGCAAAGAAAATGAAATTGTTCATGATGATTGCAACATGCATGATCCAATTCCTGAAAATGAAGTTTTATATAAGCATGTTAATTTTTGTGGAGTTGATAGACCTTGTGAAAGGCCTATGATTGAAGAAGAGAAGTATTGTAAGCAACATAAGCATGAAAGAACAATCACTTGGGTCAAAGATTTAAATGAAATTGCTAGAGAATTGTGTGACCTTTATCCTTTTACTTGTGAACTTTGCTGCATAGAGGGGTCACTTCAATTTTCAATGCATGAACTTTCAAAACATAACTGTTAACCAGTTGTGTGATAACATGCTCACTTATGATCTGAACTTATGTTATTTTTGATGTGTGAAGAGTTATCAGAAAAGACTTCTTGGCTAGATGTTAATGCCTTAGGAATTAGCAACACTTTGCAAAATTTCCATCTCTATTGTGTTGTTAATTGCCATGAAAATGATTACATAAGTAAGATTAGAAAGGAGGGAACTTTACCAAAGTATAAAAATGTCTCTTATATCTCTACTAATAAAAAGGTGAGTTTCTCCCAAGTTTCCCCTATTGTTTCTAATGATAAACCAGGATATGTGGAGAAACATCATCTCCAACCACTCCCTCCTAAGGTGAAGAAGAAGAAAAATAAGAGGAGGAGGAACAGGAGCAAGAAGGAAGAAGAATGGGTATCAACCTGGCCTGAGCATATTCCTCGCATCAATTTTTAACCTAACGGACAAAATTTTTTGGAGGATGGTGAGCTTGATTGCATTCATTATTATCCTGATGTTAAGTCCGTAGGCACTATTGAAGATGATTTTGATTATGATATGCATGTTACTTTTTGTGATTGGGAAAATGATGATAATGCTACTTATGATCTTTAAAATCTTTTTGGTACCGTAGAGTGATGATATGGAAAGCTCTAAGCCTGGGGATGATAGGATTGCAAGTCCTTTACCCATTAGTGATATGGTAATTGATAATTCTTTTGCTAGTAAGAATAATGTCAACATGTTTACAAATATAGTTGCTAGCAATGATAATGCAATTCTCTACTGTGATGATGTTATAACTCCTATCTATAGTGATTATAAAGGTACCTATGGCATAAGGAGAAATTATCCTTATGAAACTTGTCATAATCATGGAGGGAATTACTCCCTTGTTGAACACCATCTTCCTAATACACAATTAATCTATAGTGTTCAAGTTGTTTATGATAATCCTACTCCCACTATTACCAACGAGAAAGATGTTTATGTGGAGAGTAAGAGTACCCTTTTGCATGTGGATCATGGTAACAATGCTTTATGTTATATTGTGGAATTTATTCATGATCCTACTGAAAATCATTATGAGAGGGGAACATATTCTTATAGATATTTCAATAATACCAAGTTCCCTCTCTTTATGTTGAAGATTTTGAAGTTGCACTTATTTTGCCTTCCTATGCTAATATCTTTATGCTTCAATGAGTTATTTCTCTACAAGATCCGTTTGCATAGGAAGCATGTTAGACTTAAATATGTTTGGTATTTGCTTCTTTACACTCTCTTTTGTGCTTCAACTCTTATTCCTACGAGAGCATCACTAAAATCTTAAGCCTATCTTTATGGCTATAAAGAAAGAGCTCTAGGGAGACAACCCTTGTTATCTTTACTTTGAAGTTTTTACTTCTTTTTTAAGTGATCTTGATGATTGTTACTACTGTAGCAACATCATTGTATCTTTATTTTCAAGCTTTGTGGCAAGTTTAGCCTCCGATTGCAAGAAAGTTCAAAAGTTGTGACATGCTGTCCAGAAAACAGATTCTGTCCTTGGAAGAAAAAATTAGCCTAAAATCATCAAATCATCTTTTTGATCTGAATTGTTTTGACATCATGCTCCATACAATTGAATTTCGAGCGTCTGTTCTGAGTTTTTTGATTTAAGTTGCAGAAGTACCCCTAAAAAATTCTTTACTACCTGCCGTTTGGTTTTTCACAGATTCTGCCACGTTTTGTCCCTCCTAACTTTTGCAAACTTAAGCTTGCTTTTTCTTTGCAAAAACCTTTTGGAAATCTTGAGAAACAGTATCTCTTCAAGAACATCTTTATATCTAGTAGGGAAAAATTATTTATTAAGGGTACTAACCTCTCCAATCAGCTTATGATGAGTTATGTATGAAGGGAGTTTTCAAGTGTGCGATGGAAGATGATGAAAGAAGATTCGGGAGTGTCAAGTGCTGAAGCTTGGGGATGCGCCCATGCATCCCCAACAAATATCCAAGTAGACTCGAGCGTCTAAGCTTGGGGATGCCCCCGTGCATCCCCTTCTTCATCAACAATTATCAGTCCGTCTCTCGTTGCACTATATTTTTATCACTTCATGCGTTATGTGCTATGCTTGGAGCGTCTCGCTCATAGGTTTTGCTTGTTGTTCATAACAAGTTAGATCCCGTCTTACATTGTGTGGCAGAGAAACACACTCCACTTTGAAAATCTAGAACACATCATAGGATTCTTCATGCCTATCTTTTTGCTGTTGTGTGTTCTTTATCTTTTCGTAGCTACTGCCATGTCTAGTTTTAGTCTTAGTTTGTCTTTATCAAGAGCCTTGTATTTTGTTTAGTTTGTTGCTAGAACTCTCTTTAGTTTTCATGTTTATCTTGTTAAGAGAGTTGGTTGTTGCACTGAGTTGCGTCTTGTCTTGAAAGTAGGTAATTGAGGTTGCTATTTAATTTTAGTAGTAACTTGCAATAGTTTTCAGGTATTGATGTGAGTAATGTTTAAAATTTTGGTGTCAACAGCTCTAGCCTATTAGTGATAGGTGTCGTATTTTGGGCAATCCGTGTTTATTTTCACAACCTACAAAACTAGTTGAGAACTCTAGCTACTAGACGGATCACTAATCTTCTGAGGGGTCGGATATTAGAGTACACTCACGTACCATGAGTCGAGGATGCGCAAGGATAACCAAACCCCCATACACTTCTCCTCGGGGTACTTCTCTCTTTGTGAACCTCGTCATTAGATTGAGAGTTACCGATAATAAGTGCATGAGTTCTTCAGACTAATGTAAGTATTGAAAGTTGACACTTCCACCTCCTCATATTTGCTAGCCTTTCCTATGCCGTGCATTGCCTTCTTCTCACTCCGAGAGTTGGAGTCTACCTTCGTCGGTACATCCAAACCCTTGGCATGATACGTTGTTTCATCATAAACCTCCTTATATCTTTCCTCAAAACAGCCACCATACCTACCTATCAAGGCATTTCCATAACCTTTCCGAGATATATTGCCATGCAACTTCCACCTCTTCATGCCTTGATCTTCATGTCATACATGTTCCTGCTACATTGGCAGAGGCATACATTTGCATACATCATGATAGCTACATATTCTTTATGATTTGAGTACCTTGTAAAGTGTGAAGATCTTCTATACCCTCTTGTAAATTAGAGTGTTGCCCTTAAGTGAGGAAAAGATCCCAAAGTGGAAAAATTAAAAGATCCCAAAGAGGAAAAATGAGAGTTAAATAGAAAGAGCCATCGAGGCCACCAAAAAAATACAAAAAATAGAAAAACGAGAAAAATAAATAAAAAGAGAGAAAGGGGAAACACTACTATCCTTTTGAAAGCTAGTACTCCCTCTTATCCTTGTACTCCATAGAGATGATCATGCATATAGCTATGTGGGGACCCTTCACACTATAGAACTTGGCTTGTATATTCCAATGATGAGCCTCCTCAAACGAGCTCTAGGTCTTCTTGAGCAAGCAAGTTGGATGCACCCCCACTAGTTCCCTTGGAGAGCTTTTTAGCTCATATGTGCATCCGTTGCATGGCAATCACTACTCCTGACATCATATCTATCATTTGGCCTTCTCGCCTATGATTGTCCTCATTGATGTGAGCCTTTCTCATCCTTTTTGTCTTCCTCCTCCACCATATTTCTATATTTGCCATCCTAAGTGTCAAATCTCGTGCTTACGCTCATCCATTGCATGAGTGCTCAAAATATCGAAAATGAGTGGATCAAATTGACTTGTACCTGGCTAGTGGTCTGGGGACGAGTCAAGATAAGATTCCAAAGAAGACCAAGTGTGAAACTTTAGTAGATTGAGTTCTCAACAAAAAAATACTTTATCATCTCGTATTCCCTATCCCCTTTCTTGCATGCAAACACCATTTGGAGACATTCGAGTCACGGACAGCTAAGAGCTCTTGCACCTAATGTTCTTATGTTGCTTGTTTCAATGCTAATATAGACTCTTGCCTGTTATGACTTGAATTGAATTACATACCTTGATTGCTGTACTTTCAAAGTTCTTATATGGTCGCTAGCATGTCACCAAAAAAATTATGCTTGTTATCATTTACCTACTTGAGGACGAGCAGGAATTAAGCTTGGGGATGTTGATACGTCCCAAACGTATCTATAATTTCTGCTTGCTCCATGCATTATTTGTGTGACTTTGCCATGTTTTGCTTGAACTTTCATACACTTTTGATCATATGTGGACTAACCTATTAACTCAGCGCACCCAGTTGCCAGTTCCTATTTTCTGCTGTTTTTGAATTTCAGGTTTTTCCAATAATTAAAGTGCCCAATAAATCCCGGAAAAATTATATAAAAAATCAGCGTCCCAGAAGCTTCTGGAATAACCAAGACATGGCAAGAGGGCCACCACCAGGGGCCCAGAAGGGTGCCCGGCGCGGGTCCACCCTAGGACGCGCCACCTGCCCTCCTGGCTGCCCTGTGGCCCCCCTGGTCCCCTCCTTTGGCCTATATTTAGCCCCGCGGAGGAAATCCCTAATATCGAAGTACTTTTCCAGAAGCGATTCCGATCTCCGCCGCCATCGCCGACAAGCTTCGAGGGAACATAATTCCTGTGTCGGCACCCTGCCGGGACGGGGAAGTGCCCCCGGATTCATCTCCATCGACGTTGCTTCCTCCCTCCATGAAGCGGGAGTAGTTCTCCTTCGGGTCTAAGGTTTATACCAGTAGCTATGTGTTCTTCTCTCTCTCCCATGATGTGATCTTCGTTGTGATCATATGCTATGTTAATCTAGGGTGATCCCATGATATTTCCCCTTCCTCTATGTATTGGATTTGATGTACTCACTTGTCTTTATCTAGTATAATCCCCGAGACCAAGGTGAAAACGGTCTATTGGACATGGATTAGAAGAATATTTTCATGAGTGATTTCCTCTTTTGTGTGTTGAGTGAAGATTGAGAGTCTCTTGGTGCTTGTCTTTGACTATCCATGAGATATGTTGTGGTACTCTCTTTGGATGGCCGCGGTGACATTGGGAAATCCATAGATTGAGAACTACGAACTCTGAGGTGTGCTTTTGTAGCCCTACATAATTCTCGTCCTCTCTTGACCACAAAGGAATGACCTCTTAGTACGTCTCCATTGCATGTTTTAGTGGAAATATCATGTGATTAGACTATGTTAATGTTGTTGGGAGTTTCCACTAGTGAAAGTATGAATCCTAGGCCTTGTTTCCAACATTGTGTCGGGACCCGGAATATGCGTATGTAATTCCAGTCACAACTCAATCACATGGAGAGCCGAGAGCCGTACCCACTTGCCTAAGCAGACAAGGCCAAGCACGTAACACTCTCGGAAAGCATCGTACGTGAGGGGCATCCCATCCAGGACGGATGATCAACTGAGATGGGTCCTCATCGCACGCTCAAAAGTCTAAATGATTATGGGTGGTGAAATCCCATACTCATAGACAAGTCGCCTCAACCATGTTATCAATTGAATCATAACCCTTACATAAACAGACTCCAGGCCGATCACTTAGTCGGGGTCTAGGGCGGGCTCGATCATACAACAAAGTGTGCACGTGACGGATTCACGAGCAATCGCATCGCGATGCCCCAAGATGCACACATCTAAGGGCCACTTGGTGTATAAAAGACCGCCAGCCAGATCACAACTAAGGTCTCGAAAACCCATACTAAGACATGCATGTTATAATCATACACGCAGCACACATGTCTAGTATGAACAGCAGGTATCATCACATAACTCTACAAAGTACTTCTTTATTGACTTACACATAGAGCATACAAAGATCACATGTCTGTGATCAACATTACATCATACAACGGAAGAAAATTAGGTCTGAGTATAGACAAGTTTAACAAATGGCTTAGAGAAGCCTTGTTCAACAAACATGCCCTTCCACGAGGGACCATACTGCTGTCTAAAACTATACTAGGTTAGTCAACGTCGAGCTTCAGGAAGGTGTCTCCAACGGGGGGCTGGGTTTCCATCTAAAACATAGAATAAGCAAACGTGAGTACAAAGTCGTACTCAGCAAGACTTACATCAGAACTATACTACTCATGCTCAAGTATCAAGGAAAAGGAGGTGGGGTTCAACATGTAGAAGTGCCAGCTTTGACTTGGCTAGTCCTGTACTACGAGTACCCGACTTGAGGTAAGAAGCATACACGAGTGCACTACCAAGTCTCCAACCAATACACCACTATGGTTACTTCCTCGACTTCCCCACGAGGAGCACACCATAGCACTCACGCTTACCTTGCGAGTTTTAGAAGTATACATTTAAGTTGTCTAATAAGCAGGCACAACTTTCCAAGTAGTCCATGACCGCGGACGCGGCTATTCGAATAGTTTTGTTAACCCTGCAGGGGTGTAAACTACACACACATGACCATCAGTTACCGCCAGGTCTCGGCACCATTCAAGGGGTGTCGGCGAGGATGTTCACCACAACACCTCACCCACAACTCCGTTCTAGTCCAAGGAGTCAACTGTCTGAGTTCCAAACCCAACTGGAGTTCCGGCCGAGCTTCCAGCCAGGACTCAAACCATGTAGGCACGACGGACAAGCCCACCTCGACGGATGGTTCTCCGCTTGGCAAGCCATGCTCTACAAGCCCTACCATGAATGCCACATTTCATTTCCTTTATATTTCTATGCATATGCCGAATGGAAAACCCGAACTAGGTGTGACTCCTGGACTTGGATCGGGGTGATTTACTAGGTCGAGAGGGGTCAGTGAGCCCAATGTGTGGTTGTACTCTTTGTCTCGGATTACCATACAAGAACTCGGGCTTAAGGCGGTGTTCAACGAGACAACCCACTGTGTACTCCTACACAACCTCTCATCGTTCACCTTGTATTTGGGTAGATTCACCAACACAGTTTCACTTTCATCAACACCATGTTCACTATCATCCCGACTCACATCAAAAGCATCCTCATTGTAAACTCTAAGCATGAAATAAGCAGTAACAGTTGCAGGGGCCACATGATATCAATCAACTCCTATGTCAGCTAGGATTGTGGTTTGCTTACTACTGTGACAAGATGATAGGTCATGCATCGGATATGGGTTCAACTATGCGGTAGAATCGATAACAAGGTGATATCCTAAACATGCATAAGCGAGACTCAGAGGGAAGTGGGATTTTGTAGACATGATCAATGGGGTTTTCTTGCCTTGCTGACGATACACGGGTCTTAACGGTGGTCTTATTCTTCGGGGGTGATCACCGTCTCGGAACGTCTGTCACCGGAGCAATCATCAACAAAGGGGGAGCGACATCAAAATAAAATGCACAAGCACATGATATAGTTTTCCATGATGTGAATGCTACTGGTTTGTGGCAAATTCAACTTAATTGAAGTGTATTGCATTTGGAATGCAAATTCAAACTTCAAATTCAAATTCAAATTATGCCATATGCATGTTTTCTACTGTTCCCCCATTTTAAAATGGTCAAACATAGAAACAAGTTGCATATTCATAATCCTTGCATTTTTCTGATAATTTTTCATATATTATATGTCCAATTTGGAGTTCATATGAATTTTCTATGAATTTTAGAAGTTTAATTCATTTTCTGACAATTCTGGAATTCTTTTAATTAGAAAAGCTGTTATTGCGCCAGCACTGCATCAACATGACGTCAGCGGGGGCTTTGACCCTGGTCAAACTGACCAGTGGGCCAGGGTTGTCATAGGCTCAGGGGTTAATCCCCGTTTAGTTATAACAGAGGGGGTTAGTTAGTGGGATGGCCCCACATGTCATTGACCTAGGGTCAACTAACCCGAGGGGTTAGGACCCTAATGACGGCCACGTCACCGCGCTCGCCGGCGGCTCAACGCCGGTGGCCAGAAGCCACGGCGGAGCCCGCACGGGCGGTGGCTCGGGCCACCGTTTGGTGCGCCAGAGGCACCAAACGCGAGCCCTTGGTCGTGCGCGTCGACTGGGACATGTGGGCGACCAGGAGGTGGCCGGATACGAGGCCGATGCCGAACTTTGCGGCGGCCGGAGCTCTGTTCTTGCGGGGAGAGGCGTAGAGGGCGCAGGGGAGAGCGGGAGATAGGGAAGGAGGGAGAGGAGCTCACCCTAGACGCGCTTAGGTGGCCGGGGAGGACGGAGACGTAGCGTGTCGGCGGCAATCACTTGCCGGAGTCCGAGTGCTATGGTGGAAGGAATTGAAGAGGTCGTCGCTGCTGTTGCTCCCACGCTCCAATTGACGGCTCCCCGAGACGAGGACGAAGCCTGCGGGGCGGATGGACAAGGCGGTGGAGCGAACGGTGGCCAGTGGCCGCGCAAAACGAAGACGGAGGTGAGGTCGGGCGCTCGGGTGCGGCGAGATTCATGAGAGAGAGAGGCCGAGAGGGAGCCTGAGGAGGGGGAAAGGTGTTTCGGGGCTTCGGGTGTCTCCGTGGCGCACTTAGGGGCACAGGAAGGCCCTAGGCGTGCCGCGGTGGCGTCGGCCGCGCTCTGACCTCCAGCGAGCTGCTTGGCAGCGCGGGGAAGAAGAGGACAAGGGGGTGTCGTGGGCTGGGCCAGGGGTACGGTTAGTTGGGCCGAGGTGGCCAGGGGGTTGGGCCACTTCCTTTTTCTATTTTTCTTCTGTTTTTCTCTGTTTTCTTTTTCTGTAAATTGTTTTGCTCTGGATAAAATAGCAAAGCATTTTATTAAATGCCCAAAACTTTTATATGGCCTTAAGTGACATACTACTAGCCACTAACAAAGTTTGGGTATTTTTGAAATTCAAATTATTTGAATTTCAAATCAAATAGGGTATTTATTTAATTTCCAAGCTCTGTTTGGATTTTTTGAGAAATCTTGGTGCATGTAGTGGGACCCACTTCACTTTATATGTGATCATGCATATTTATAAGAATTTTCAAAAATAACAGAGGAATTTTTGGAAGCAATTTTTGTCTGGCCATTTAATTAAATTCTTTAGGGCTTTTCTTTTCCTCATTTTTGAATTTATTTTGAATTTTTCACATGATGCAAAGGGATCAACAAGCCCTAGCACTTACCCTAGTTGGGGTTCTGACAACTCGCCCCCACTCAAAAGAATCTTGTCCCGAGATTCAGAACTCGTCGGGATGAAGGTGGGGTACTCGGCAGGAGGCGGTCTTCTCTTTCCCACGTTGCTTCTTTCTCGGAGTGATGTGACCATTGCACTTTCAGAAACTTGATCTGCTGACGACGAGTGACACGCTCTGCAGAATCAAGAATACGAATGGGGTATTCTCGATAAGAAAGGTCATCTTGGAGATCAAGCGTTTCATGGTTGACTTCGCGGATGGGGTCTTTGAAGCAACGCCTGAGTTGTGACACATGGAATACATCATGTACTCGGGAAAGGTGCGGGGGTAGTTCAAGTTGGTAGGCAACTTCTCCACGTTTAGCAAGAATGCGGAAAGTTCCGATGTAACGTGGGGCCAACTTGCCTTTGGTACCGAATCGTTGGGTTCCCTTCAGAGGAGTAACCCGGAGGTAAGCCTTCTCATCCAGATTGTAGCTTTCTTGCCTATGATGACGATCATAGTAGCTTTTCTGACGAGACTGGGCGGCTTTCAATCGATCACGAACAATGCGAACTTGCTCTTCTGCTTCCTTGATCAAACCCGGTCCACAGAATTGTCTTTCACCGGTTTTTGACCAGTTTAGGGGTGTTCTACATCGTCGTCCATAGAGGAGTTCAAAAGGAGCCATGTTCAGACTAGATTGGAAACTGTTGTTATAAGCAAATTCGGCAAATGGAAGAGACTTCTCCCAATTCTTTCCGAATGAGATAACACAAGCTCTGAGGATGTCTTCAAGAATTTGGTTAACCCTTTCAACTTGACCGCTAGACTGAGGATGGAAAGCTGTACTAAAGGAGAGATGATTTCCCATAGCATTATGAAAGCTTCCCCAGAATCTAGAGGTGAAAAAGCTACCACGATCAGAATTGATTTCCAAAGGAACACCGTGAAGAGACACAATTCTAGAGACGTACAAGTCCGCCAACCGACTAGCAGTTATAGACTCGCGAACAGGAAGGAAGTGAGCAACTTTGGAAAGTCTGTCAATGACAACGAAGATGGCATCATTTCCTTTCTGGGTTTTTGGAAAGCCGGTGATGAAGTCCATACCGACTTTATCCCATTTCCACTCGGTAATAGGCAAAGGTTGAAGATTACCACCAGGTCTTTGGTGTTCTGCCTTAATGCGACGACAAACATCACATTCGGCAACAAATCGAGCAATGTCTCTCTTCATCTTAGTCCACCAAAATCTCTGGCGTAGATCTCGGTACATTTTTGTGCTACCGGGATGAATCGAGAGGGGAGTGTCATGGGATTCTTTAAGGATGAGTTGCCTTAGATCCCAATTCTTAGGTACTACCAAACGATTTTCAAAGAATACCGTTCCTTTACTATCTGTGGAGAAACATTTAGCAACTCCGCTAGCAATGTTCTCCTTGATCCGGCGAACACCTCGTGCACGCCTTTGGGCAACTATGATTTTATCCTCAAGGGTTGGTTTCGCCACCAAGTTGAAAAGAGATCCACGAGGAACAATCTCGAGGTTGAGCTTTCAAAATTCCTAATGAAGAAGTGGTTGATACTGTTGTAACATGAGGTTGTTACAATACGACTTACGACTTAGTGCATCATCCATGACATTGGCTTTGCCTGGGGTGTAAGAAATTCCTAAGTCATAATCTTTTATCAACTCAATCCAACGTCTTTGCCTGAGATTAAGATCTGGCTGGGTTAAAATGTATTTGAGGCTGTGGTGGTCGGAATAGATCTCATAACGATTACCGAGGAGGTAATGTCGCCAAGTTGTTAGGGCATGAACTACGACAGCGAGTTCAAGATCATGGGTTGGATAGTTCTCTTCATGTGGACGCAACTGGCGTGAAGCATAAGCTACCACATGTCGATCTTGCATAAGTATGCATCCTAACCCTTGTCGTGAAGCATCACAAAAGATCTCGAAATCCTTTTTGGTGTCTGGAGGCGCAAGTACGGGTGCAAAAGTCAATCTTCTTTTTATCTCTTGAAAGCTTTCGTCGCACTTGGGAGTCATTTCGAATTTCTTATCTTTCTTGAGGAGTTCATTCAGAGGCTTTGCAAATTTGGAGAAGTTCTCAACGAACCGGCGACAATAGCTTGCTAGGCCAAGAAAACTCCTTACTTGCTTAACCGATTCAGGTGGAGTCCAGTCAAGGACGTCCTAGACTCTCTCAGGATTGATAGCAATGCCTTTTGCAGAAATCACGTGGCCTAAGTAGGTCACTTCTGGTAGCTAAAATTCGCACTTAGAGAACTTGGCATAAAGGCGATGCTCTCGAAGTTTCATCAATACCAGCCTAAGATGCTCGACATGTTCTTCTTCGTTCTTCGAGTATATAAGGATGTCATCGAGGTAAACCACGACGAACTTGTCCAAATACTCCATGAAGATCGAGTTCATCATGCGTGAAAAAGTAGTAGGGGAATTGGTTAAATCGAAGGACATAAAGGTGTACTCATAAAGACCATAACGAGTAGTGAAAGCCGTCTTGGGAATGTCCTCGTTTCGGATTTTGATTTGGTGATAGCCTAATCTCAAATCCATCTTCGATAAGACAGAGGATCCAGCAAGTTGATCATAAAGATCATTGATCCTGGGCAGTGGGTACTTGTTCTTTATCATCGCTAGATTTAGCGGGCGATAGTCTACGCACATCCTTTCTGTTCCATCTTTCTTCGTTACAAACAGAACTGGGCGACCCCATGGAGATGAGCTAGGGCGGATGAAGCCTTTTGCCAACAAAGCTTCAAGTTGGATTTTTAGCTCAGCTAACTCACGTGGGGCCATTTTGTATGGGCGTCTGGAAATTGGGGCGGTTCCTGGGGCAAGATCTACAATGAATTCTACACATTTTTCAGGAGGCATTCCTGGCAGTTCTTCAGGAAAGACATCCGGGAAGTCACGAACCACCGGAATATCTTCAATGTCTGGAAGGGGAAGCACATGCAAAGTATGCATCTGGATTCTAGAACTGGGTGAAGTGTAGTCAATGGTCTGGCCTGAAGGATGGGTAAGTTTAACTGACTTGGCTTTACAATCAAGGAAAGCATTTTGTCTTGATAACCAATCCATTCCTAGGATTACATCAATGTCTGATGACTTGAGGGCTATAAAAGAGGCAAGGAATACTAAACCCTCAATTGCAATTTGATTGCCATGGATTACTCTATTAGTTTGCCACTTGGAACCAGGAGTTTGGATTATCATTGGGGAAAACATTTCTTCAAAGGGGAACTCATGACGAAGTGCATAACTCTCCGACATGAATGAATGAGAAGCTCCTGGATCGAAAAGAATGGAGGCGGGAACATGATTGACTGGGAGCGTACCAAGGATGACGTCAGCAGTAACAATAGCTTCCTCAACTGAGATTTGGTTCACACAACCACCAACAGTGGCTAAGGATTTTGCTTGCAAGGAGTTGGATGTGGATTTCTGTGAAGACTTAGCTTTGGAAGACTTGGGTGGGGTGGCATCATGTCTTGGACGAGGATCAACTTTCACCGACAATGAACATTTCCGTGCAATGTGGCTAGGCTGACCACACTTGTAGAAAACTCTGGTGTCAGGGGGTGGAGCAATGATGGCAGGCTCACTACCATAGCTGTTGGGATTCGTGTTTGGTGGAAGAGGTTGAGGCACCATGTAGGATGGCCTTGCAAAAAGGTGTGAAGGAATGGCACTAGTTGGAATCCATATCCGGCGTTTCTGAGGGGCCGAACTAGAAGATGGAGCAAACTCACGAGCATGCTTGCAAGACTCTTCGAACACCTCATTTCCATACTCAGCTCTGAAGGATCTATTGACTAAATCCTCAAAGTTGACAAACTCATGAAGATTGAGATCATGACGAATAACAGGGCTAAGTCCCTTGAGGAACCTTGCTTGCTTCCTGGCATCAGTGGATATCCCCTCTTGGGCATAACGAGCAAGATGGTTGAACTCGGTCATCTACTCGTGGATGGACCTATCTCCCTGAGTTAGATTGCAAAACTCTTCCTTCTTCCTTTCCATCATCTCATCCAGAATGTGGTACCCTCGTAAGGCATCACGAAATTGGTGCCAAGTCACTACGTGACCATCAGGTTGCATTGCAACATAGTTCTCCCACCATTCACCAGCAGCACCTTCCAGGAAGTATACCGCAAACATCACCCGATCATTGGGAGCAACATGCGCCGTCTCAAGCTTACGCTCGATGGAACGGAGCCAATCATCGGCTTCAAGGGGCTCGGAAGAACATCGAAATACCGGTGGCTCGAGGAGGATGAAATTCTGAATGCTGACAACCACATTGCGCCGACGAGCGGTATTCTGCTCAATGAGCTCCAGAAGGCGTGTTTGATCACGTCGATTCCGTTCAGCTTCCATCATGATTTCCGCCGCAGAAGGCGGTGGAGGAGGATCATCATCACTTCAATTCCGATCACGGTCTTGATTGCGACGAACAACACTACGAGTTCCACCTGACATCCTGTGTGATAAAAATCAACAATCAGAACAGGTTGTACGATGGAATCAAAGAGAAGAAGGACATGATGAAGACAGAAAATATTATAATGCGAAGGCAATGACTCAAAGAAACACAGAACAAATCCGGCAGCATAACGGCTACACCGGGATGGAAAACAAGAAAACCTCGAGAAGATGGGACATAACTTCTTCAAGGAACTCAAAGACACGAAGACTCTGGACAACCACAACTGTCCTACGGCTACAAGGAAGCAATCAACGAGATGTTCTAGTCAGACATAGATGAGCCTAGTCCTATCATCCCGTAGAAAAGATAAGGGTGACCAAGAACTCAGATCGATGAGGGCAGGGAGATAAAGAAGCCTTACATTGTTCCCTTTATACCCAAGTAACTATATAACTATAGAATGCTAGACTCGACTTCGACCAAGGGTTTGATAGTCCTACAGAAAGTCCTGCTCTGATACCAAGTATGTCGGGACCCAGAATATGCGTATGTAATTCCAGTCACAACTCAATCACATGGAGAGCCGAGAGCCGTACCCACTTGTCTAAGAAGACAAGGACAAGCACATAACACTCTCGGAAAGCATCGTACGTGAGGGGCATACCATCCAGGCCGGATGATCAACTGAGATGGGTCCTCATCGCCCGCTCACAAGTCTAAATGATTATGGGTGGTGAAATCCCATACTCATAGACAAGTCGCCTCAACCATGTTATCGATTGAATCATAACCCTTACATAAACAGACTCTAGCTCGATCACTTAGTCGGGGTCTAGGGCGGGCTCGATCATACAACAAAGTGTGCACGTGACAGAGTCACGAGCAATCGCATCGCGATGCCCCAAGCTGCACACATCTAAGGGCCACTTTGTGTATAAAAGACCGCCAGCCAGATCACAACTAAGGTCTCGAAAACCCATACTAAGACATGCATGTTATAATCATACATGCAGCACACATGTCTAGTATGAACAGCAGGTATCATCACATAACTCTACAAAGTACTTCTTTATTGAATTACACATAGAGCATACAAAGATCACATGTCTGTGATCAGTATTACATCATACAATGGAAGAAAATTAGGTCTGAGTACAGACAAGTTTAACAAATGGCTTAGAGAAGCCTTGTTCAACAAACATGCCCTTCCACGAGGGACCAGACTGCTGTCTGGAACTATACTAGCTTAGTCAACGTCGAGCTTCAGGAAGGTGTCTCCAACGGGGGGATGGGTTTCCATCTAAAACATAGAATAAGCAAACGTGAGTACAAAGTCGTACTCAGCAAGACTTACATCAGAACTATACTACTCATGCTCAAGTATCACGGTAAAGGAGGTGGGGTTCAACATGCAGAAGTGCCAGCTTTGACTTGGCTAGTCCTGTACTACGAGTACCAGACTTGAGGTAAGAAGCGTACACGAGTCCACTACCAAGTCTCCAACCAATACACCACTATGGTTACTTCCTCAACTTCCCCACGAGGAGCACACCATAACACTCACGCTTATCTTGCGAGTTTTAGAAGTATCCATTTAAGGTGTCTAATAATCAGGCACAGCTTTCCAAGTAGTCCATGACCGCGGACGTGGCTATTTGAATAGTTTTGTTAACCCTGCAGGGGGTGTAAACTACACACACATGACCATCAGTTACCGCCAGGTCTCGGCACCATTCAAGGGGTGTCGGCGAGGATGTTCACCACAACACTTCGCCCACATCTCCGTTCTAGTCCAAGGAGTCAACTGTCTGAGTTCCAAACCCAACTGGAGTTCTGGCCGAGCTTCCAGCCAGGACTCAAACGATGTAGGCACGACTGACAAGCCCACCTCGACGGATGGTTCTCCGCTTGGCAAGCCATGTTCTACAAGCCCTACCATGAATGCCACATTTCATTTCCTTTATCTTTCTATGCATATGCCAAATGGAAAACCCGAACTAGGTGTGACTCCTGGACTTGGATCGGGGTGAGTTACTAGGTCGAGAGGGGTTAGTGAGCCCAATGTGTGGTTGTACTCTTTGTCTCGGATTACCTTACAAGAACTCGGGCTTAAGGCGGTGTTCAACGAGACAACCCACTGTGTACTCCTACACAGCCTCTCATCGTTCACCTTGTATTAGGGTAGATTCACCAACACAGTTTCAGTTTCATCAACACCATGTTCACTATCATCCCGACTCACATCAAAAGCATCCTCATTGTAAACTCTAAGCATGAAATAAGCAGTAACAGTTGCAGGGGTCACATGATATCAATCAACTCCTATGTCAGCTAGGATTGTGGTTTGCTTACTACTGTGACAAGATGATAGGTCATGCATCGGATATGGGTTCAACTATGCGGTAGAATCGATAACAAGGTGATCTCCTAAACCTGCATAAGCGAGATTGAGAAGGAAGTGGGATTTTATAGACATGATCAATGGGGTTTGCTTGCCTTGCTGACGATACACGGGTCTTAACGGTGGTCTTCTTCTTCGGGGGTGATCACCGTCTCGGAACTTCTGTCTCCGGAGCAATCATCAACAAAGGGGGGCAACATCAAAATAAAATGCACAAGCACATGATATAGTTGTCCATGATGTTAATGCTACTGGTTTGTGGAAAATTCAACTTAATTGAAGTGTATTGCATTTGGAATGCAAATTCAAACTTCAAATTCAAAGTCAAATTATGCCATATGCATGTTTGCTACTGTTCACCCATTTTAAAATGGCCAAACATAGAAACAAGTTGCATATTCATAATCCTTGCATTTTTCTGATATTTTTTCATATATTATATGTCCAATTTGGAGTTCATATGAGTTTTCTATGAATTTTAGAAGGTTAATTCATTTTCTGACTTTTCTGGAATTCTTTTAATTAGAAAAGCTGTTATTGCGCCAGCACTGCATCAGCATGACGTCAGGGGGGCTTTGACCCCGGTCAAACTGACCAGTGGGCCAGGGTTATCAGAGGCTCAGGGGTTAATCCCCATTTAGTTATAACAGAGGGGGTTAGTTAGTGGGCTGGCCCCACATGTCATTGACCTAGGGTCAACTAACCCGAGGGGTTAGGACCCTAATGACGGCCACGTCAGCGCGCTCGCCGGCGGCTCAACGCCGGTGGCCAGAAGCCACGGCGGAGCCCGCACGGGCGGCGGCTCAGGCCACCGTTTGGTGCGCCAGAGGCACCAAACACGAGCCCTTGCTCGTGCGCGTCGGCTGGGACAAGTGGGCAACCAGGAGGTGGCCGGATATGAGGCCGGCACCGAGATTTGCGGCGGCCGGAGCTCTTGTCTTTCGGGGAGCGGCGTAGAGGGCGCGGGGGAGAGCGGGAGATAGGGAAGGAGGGAGAGGAGCTCACCCTAGACGCGCTTAGGTGGCCGGGGAGGCCGGAGACGTAGCGTGTCGGCGGCAATCACTCGCCGGAGTCCGAGTGCCGTGGCGGAAGGAATCGAAGAGGTCGTCGCTACTGTTGCTCCCACGCTCCAATTGACGGCTCCCAGAGACGAGGACGAAGCCTACGAGGCGGATGTACAAGGCGGCGGAGCGAACGGTGGCCAGTGGACACGCAAACCGAAGACAGCGGCGAGGTCGGGCGCTCGGGTGCGGCGAGATTCGTGAGAGAGAGAGGACGAGAGGGAGCCTGAGGAGGGGGAAAGGTGTTTCGGGGCTTCGAGTGTCTCCGTGGTGCACTTAGGGGCACAGGAAGGCCCTAGGCGTGCCGCGGTAGCGTCGGCCGCGCTCTGCCCTCCAGCGAGCTGCTTGGCAGCGCGGGGAAGAAGACGACAAGGGGGTTGGGCCACTTCCCTTTTCTATTTTTCTTCTGTTTTTCTCTGTTTTCTTTTTCTGTAAATTGTTTTTCTCTGGATAAAATAGCAAAGCATTTTATTAAATGCCCAAAACTTTTATATGGCCTTAAGTGACATACTACTAGCCACTCACAAAGTTTGGGTATTTTTGAAATTCAAATAATTTGAATTTCAAATCAAATAGGGTATTTATTTAATTTCCAAGATATGTTTGGATTTTTTGAGAAATCTTGGTGCATGTAGTGGGACCCATTTCACTTTATATGTGATCATGCATATTTTTAAGACTTTTCAAAAATAACAGAGGAATTTTTGGAAGAAATTTTTGTCTGGCCATTTAATTAATTTCTTTAGGGCTTTTCTTTTCCCCATTTTTGAATTTCTTTTGAATTTTTCACATGATGCAATGGGATCAACAAGCCTTAGCACTTACCCTAGTTGGGGTTCTGACACATTGTTACACCGTTTGTCCTCAGTTTTTTCACATGTTTTCTTGCTGCACTTTTTATTACAGATTTATAGTACTTTGCTTTGCCGCACCTATCACCCATATTTTACCATCTCTTCGCCGAACTAGTGCACCTATGCAACTCCTAGTTGTATTAGGTGTGTTGGCGACACAAGAGACTTCTTGTATCTTAATTGCAGGGTTGCTTGAGAGAGACCATCTTCAACCTCTACTTCCCAGAGTTCGATAAACCTGAGGTCATCCACTTAAGGGAAATTGCCGCTGTCCTACAAACCTCTGCGCTTGGAGGACCAACATAGTCTACAAGAATAGAAGCGTGCGTAGACATCACACGCATAATCAATTTTTTTTTCTCACAGCTACAAGTTAGACCTATGTGACTCGGCACAAAGCACTCAGGTGCACAAACCGACTCATGGGGACTACGCTTCACTGTTCCTTCTCAAGGAAAGACTCGACACCGCACACTAATGCAAGCACCGACTCTTGGTGGGAAACATTACAAAAATTCCTTATCACAAGGTCTTGGCATTATGGCACATGCGCCGACTTTTCTACCTACAAGGAAAAATGGCTGCAAAGATAGGTATAGAAACCGACTCAACTGAGATTAAACTCTCCCAAAGAAAAAGACTATCGCAAAGTCGACAAAGCACAAAGTCAAAAGCTGAAGATCGATTTGTTCCATGAAAAGATCAGCATTCAGTCGCCACAAGGCAACATCCATGGCAAGATAGCATAAAAGTACTTGACCAATACACTGGTCACAAACCACGGGACAAGTCTCCCAATAATACAAACCCAGCACTACGGCCGTATTAAAAATATCACGAAGTTTTTCTGAGCCGATAAATAAAAGGCCTACACTTGGTCACCGACTTTGCTTTGTGAAGACGACCCGGCAGCACCTGCAGATAATATATGGACATTACACATCTCAACCAAGTTCGCATCAGAGATGTCATCCATCTTCAGCTCATCTTCTTCCGCACCTGAAGCCGGCTCGACAGAACCAACCGGCTCTGGGACCTTCTTCGGAGATGGAAGAAGAGCAAACTCGGTTGGAACTGGCAGATCGACTCGGCGCCTCTTATTGGTATCATCATAACCAGCTTCTAAGTAAGACAGCTCCATCTCATCAGCTATCTTGGTTGCAGCAGAATGAGTCTCTCTACGAATCTTGGTGTGGTCATATTTGGAGAAACTCGAATTGTCAGCCTTGAACTCAGGAAATCCGGCAGCCAACAATTCCGGCTTCAAGCTAGGATGATAGGCTTTGGAAAGCTCCAGGCCTCGCATCACACCCATCCGGCAAGCCGAGAGCTTACCAAGCTTCACCCAGTTAGGCACAACCGAAAGAGGCCCAATCATATCAGTAATCCTCTCATACTTGGGGGCTTCGGCTGGGTCGTACCTATAGCCTTGCAGGCACCTTAAAAAAGTTGCTTCACAATAGCAAAGGTACAATTCAACTTCATCGCAGGAGACTCTTTCACAATGTCATGCTCTTTGCCTGCAACAAATAGGCAGATATAACAAAGTCAGCAAAATAACACAAAAATTCGGAGCAATAGAAATTACCAAAAGCTTGTCCGACTCACCAATTATTGCTGATACGAGTCGGTTGACACTGCCCTTCAGCGTTTCCAGCATCTTCTCAACCGACTCTAGCTTCTTCTCGGCCGCATCACACTGAGCCTGCATGTCATCAGATGCCTTTGTCAATGCATTCTGAATCTCAGCAGAGTCAGCTTTCACCTGACTTAGCCCATCCCCCTTCTTCCTCAGCTCGTCAAGCAGCTGGTCAACTTGCTTCTGAGCCTTCTCACGCTTGGCCATCTCGGCTCTACATCTCTCCTCCACTTGACAAGCGTCATTTCCGAGCTTCAAAGCAAGAGCTTGTCAAAAACAAAAAAAACCACTAAGTATCTTCTTAAACAAACTGCCCAACCAGCTACTTGGGGGTACACATTCAAAATTCTAACCCGGTGAAATAAAATCATATCTCACCTACTCATGGGGGCTACAACTCAAAAAATTCTATCGACTTTGGCATTTTTCCGACTTATGATGCTTCCCCTAGAAACACAACCCATCATGGTTTTTCAACAAAACCATGCCGGCTTATGGGGGCTACAGATATTATATCACACAGACAACATAGAAAGATACCTCATAATGCTGTCGGAGCTGGACAACTATGTTATGTTGCTCGGTGGTACAAGCCAGTGATCGCTTATATAACTCCTCAAGAGAAGATTTATCGGAAGTTAGCTCACGCGACCGACTCTTCACCTGCTCTTTACTATCCACGATCTTGGTCCATACTATCTGAGCAGGTGGGATGCCCTAGTGAGTCCCTATAATTGTCACTTCTTCATCAATCACCTTCTCCAAAGGAGACGGGGTAGAACTTGGGGCCTCCTCAAAAATTTGAGCCTCCGCCTTCTTGGCGTCATCAGCAGGAGAAGTATCCTTGTAGGGTCCGGAAGGACTCGACTCATTCAAGCCGGCCCTCTTCAAATTCTCACTCTCTGGCAAGTCTTCTGATTCTTTTATGATCACAGAGTCGGCCAGATCCTTGGGATCAATTCTAGCACTGCTCAGAAGAAAAAGATACGACTCATCAAGAAATATATATAAGCCGATAAATCCAGTACAACAATAAAGACACTTACCCGCGGTTGATGGGGATAGGTGCTTGGGAAGATGATCCTTCCGAAGAAGAATTGCCGGCTTGCGGCGGATCATCCCTAAGATCTCTCGACTCACGAGTAGGAGTCGGCGCATCAGCAGCCTTGCTTCGAACACGTCGAGGCTCACTCTCCAGAATTAGGAGAGGGTCCTCCGAGTCAGTACTACGTGTACGTCTCTTTGAGCCCTGCGCCTGTTGGACAAAGATACAACATAAGGATACAAAAATCTTAGAAACTTAGAAGAGCCGGAAAAGATACATACCGGTGGATCTACATTACGACTCTCCTTGTGAGAGTCGGCTTCAACGGGAGGAACTCTTTCCTGGTCCACCTCCTCTTCCTCCTCTTCATCTTCATTATAACCCGAGTCACCCTATGAAAAACGTGAAGGGTCTGGAAAAGGGAGCACATTTCAGGAAAGAAGAACGATCGACTCTTACTATATGACTCGGGTTCTTAGCACCGCAACCAAAATCTTGTCCCGCAGCCCACCATGGGTCGTCATCCTGGAAGAAAGGAGAGTCGAAAAATCAAAAACATACTTCAAATAAACAGCGGAACAAAGCATGTAGCAAGAACATACCTCTGGAGCCGGGTTAGCTACACAAAATGGAGCCAGACCGACTCTCTTCAGATCATCGAGCTTCTCCTGAAGAAACTTATTGCAAGCTCTCGCTATCTCATCAGGAGAAAGCTCATTATGAGCAAAACACATGGAGTCATCTTTTCCAGTGTATTCACACATAAGATGATCTCTTTGGTTGAGAGGCTGGATCTGCCAACGAACCCAGCACCGGGTTAAATCCATGCCAGTAAGCCCGTGGGAAAACAAGGACTTCATACGAGCAATTATCTGCTCGTTCCTCTTTTGGTGCTTGTCCTTAGGATAAAGATTCAGGCTATCATGGAACACCAGCCGGCTCTCACGAAAGACAGACAGAGGATGCTCACCAGGAATCTCCTTCGCAGCACACTAAAAATAGGACTTCTGCCAGTACTTCACCTTGCTAATGAGCCGGGGAGCAGGAAAGATCGACTTGGCCCGCTTCTGGATAGTAAATTCTCCACATTCCAAAGCCGGTCCCCCACTATACTTGGTTTTTTTGTTGCAATAGTAAAACTCGGCAAATAAACCAAGAGTTGGCACAATTTGTAGGTAGGCCTGACAAAACACTTGAAAGTGACATATATTGAGCAATGAGTTGGCACTCAAGTCTTGAAGATGCAGCTTATAGAAGTGCAACACACTCCTGAAGAACTTTGAACCGGGAGGACAAAAACCCCGGGTCACATGATCAGCAAAAATGATAATTTCACCGTCCTTGGGGTCAGGCCGGGTATCTTCTCCTGGGACTGGCCACTTGATCTCATCCTGGGGCGGAAGGATTCCATCTGCTACCATCTTATCTAATTGTTCTAAAGTCACATGACTTTTTGCCCAGTTCGCGTCTACAGATGTCCTTTGAGTCGGCGGCTTTGGTGGCTTCTTGCCCACCGGTTTTTTATGGGCAACAACCTTTTTTTCCCATGGTGCAAGAATCGGATCTAAGACATGAAAGATGATATTGAGCCGATTAAAACAAGCAATGGATAACCCTATCCAAAGTCCAAAAAATCGGATCCAGATCGGCTCTATAATGGCTGCACAGTTCAGATCCAGGAAGTCGGGAAAAAATCGGCTCTATGACGAATACGCAAACAAGTTTCACAAATTACGGCCATGTGAAAGAAACTACCGGGCTTAGTAAAATCAATGAAAAATATGAACGAAATTTTACAGTTAAGAAAGAAACCCTAAGCAGTCAACAATTACAGATCTACAATATCTTCCCGGGCAAGCTATGGACATAAGCAATCTACAGGGAATCCTAGATTATATGGAAACATGCGAATCTAGATGTACCATTAAGACTACCTCAGGCTACCGAACAGTAAAAGCTTGAAGAACTCCAGCAATGGCGATGAACGAAATATATGAAGCAAGAAGTAGGGATGGAGAGCTTACTCGAGAAAAAAGCGAGAGTGGCACGGTCCCAGACCGTTCTTTGCAGCCCACTAGAGGTAGAAGAACCTGACGTCGCGGAGGAAGTGGAGCTCGGACCTTCTTTGCGCAAGGAAGAAGATGATGAGAAAAGGGTGTGGACGGAACATAAAAGGTAGATGGGAGATGTGATCTATTTATAGAGGGAACCATCCCAGAACCCGAGGCGTCGCATGATGATGTCTAACGGCAGGAAATCCCTCGATTTTCGCGAAAAAAATCTAGTGGGAATTAATCACGCCGCAGAGATCGGGATAAAAAAACCGTCCAAAGATTCCAAACAAAATGGAAAGATCGGATCTATTGTTAAAAATAATAGAGCCGGGTTTGAACACCGAAGAGTGTGAGTCGGTACAGTCGCAAGAGCCGGCTCGACGAAGATTGATTCCTTGAAGTCCAATAAGATACGCACCGACTCTCGAGAAAATCTCAAAGAGGATGGAAGTCGGTTTGTTCAAGCTAGCAAGTCGGCAACCACGATGGCAACAAAAAGATTGACGTGAAGACTGAAGCATCACACCAATCCTGGGGGCTAATGTCGGGGGGATGGACTAAAGCCCAGACCCGACATTAGGTCTATGGGCCGACTCGCCTACTGAAGGTCCACGAGAGAAGACCCGATCCAAGACCGGTTGCGCCAAGGAAAGAAGATTGAAGCCGTAGAAGGAATTCGACTTACCTTGTGTAGCACATAACATATTTGTAAAGTAGAATATGACTCCACCTCATGTCGGAGTCGGACTCGCGCAATCCCAGGACACTGGCGCCTTTATAAGCCAAGGTCCATGGGATCCAGGGTCAGAGAACAATTTTAGCCTAAGATAACTAGACACTTGTGGGCGAAACCTAGATCTCATCGAGACTAAGTTTTCGATCGACTCTCTTGTAATCGACCAAACCGAATATTCTTTCGAGAGTCGGAACTCATAATAAGAGGAAGCAGGAGTAGGCTTTTACCTCGAGACAAAGAGGGGCTGAAACCTGGGTAAATCGCCGAGTCTCTTGTCAATGTCGACTTTCTCCACGAAATCGCCTCGCAGCAAAGGTCCCATGTTAAGTTTGACTCTTCGGACATCTGCCGTGACTTTCCCACGACAGTCACCGTGGCGCGCATCCACGCCTCCATGGCCGAGCCGGGCTGCCGTTGCGGCCATCCCACGGCCGCCGGCGAGATAAGAAGCCGACCCGGCCCCCACCCCTCACAAACCCTAGCCGCCCCAAACGTTTTCTCCCTCGCGCCGCCGTTTTCCCCCTGCCTTTCTCGTCGATCGCGCCCGTGGCCGCGCCGTCGTGGTTCGCGTGGCCACCGGCCACCCCATGCCACCGGAGGCCGTCTGGGAGGACCACGGTTCTCCTCCACGGCGTCCCCCCTTCTAATCGAGCCAAGACACCCAGCCTCGTCGGAGTCGGGCTGCCCCTTCTCCGCCGTCCGTGCCTCCTGTCTTCGAATCCTCCGTGCATCGACCTCCCCGGCCTCGTGCACGCTCGACAATGACCTCCCCTCTGTGAGCCACATCGGTTTCCCCTCTCCCCTCCGCCGATTTTGCGAAGTGGCCCCCTCCGCCACATTTTGGCCACCGCCGTGACGCCATGGCTCTGCACTCGCCGTGCCCCTGGCCACGCCCACCACACCAAGGACGCGCCCCCAGCGTGCGCACGCGCAGGGCTGCAACACCCCCTCACCCCGCCGTGGCCCTCGCCGGAACTGCCAGCACCGCCGTGCCGTTGTCGCCGATGGGCACACACATGGTTTGGCCAGAGGGCTAAACCCTCACAGACACGCGGGCCCAGTCACTAACTAAGTAGATTAGAGATTAATCTATTTTCTAACAAGCCACTGACGTGTGGGCTCTCATAACCCCTAATTAAACAAATTTTAAATAACCTGAGACAACCCCTTGTGTATGAGAAGTGGGCCCTATGTTCTGGTAATTAAATAAAAGGAATTTAAATACCCCTTCCTATGACATGTGGGCCCCCCTTATCAGTGGCATTTTTTTAGATAAGGTTGTGATAGTGTTGAATTAATAATTAAAATAAATCCATAAATTGATTTAAAATGATTAAATCTTTAAAAATCAATATCTTTTAACCCGTAACTCCAATGATAATATTTTATATATCAAACTTGATCAGAAAAATGCCACGGATAAGAATACATCACCCGTGTAGGCACCACCCCCCTCTAACATACCGAATGTGGAACATTTATCCTCCGGTCCATCTGTCTATCCGACGACCGGAGCCGGTAAAACTTTCCGGATGAAAATGTTCTGAATATGAAAGTTGTTCAGAACGAATCAACGAGCACGGATACATTATCCACATGTCTGTCACATGTCTCTAACACTGCTTACATGAAACCTTCCCCTCCAGATCATCTGTCCGGTAATCAGACGGTACTGATGAATCATCCCCGGATAATTTACCGCTCTGACGTAAGCACCTAGCACTGTGTTAGAACACCGCCAACACTGCGTTTGCCATGTCTTGAATTTGTATTGCTATTATTGTTGTGTATTTATTGTGTCTCCCCCTTTATTCTCCAATAGACCTTGAAACTACCTCCGCTGACGCTGCAGAGTACGACTACTACGTCGACGACCGTACCGCTACTACCGAGCTTCTAGGCAAGGAGAGCCATTTTCCTTCCCCAGATATCATCTACCCTTTCCGTACATTTCTTACACTAGGCATTGCTGCTGTTGCTATTATATTACGTTCCTATTCATTGCATAGCCTGTCATTGTCGCCCATTGATGTACCTTCCTTTATCCTATGCTGCCTATTAATTATATATATTATATTCAGTAGTTGGCCCTGCTCATTGTTAGTCAACTCGGATTAGATAGCGGGCCGTGATCGCTCTGGGGAGTGAACGCGGGTATAAATTATTATAACTGCAATAGGCACAGTACAGAGCAGGCACCCAAGGGAACCTACAACGGCAAGACTCTGCCGAGTCTCTTCAAGTTTAACTTACAAGTGGATGGACTCGTATCACTCTCGTCGCCGACTCGGTAGTGTAGCACCACCGGGATGATACGAGGATTTCCACTTTAGTTCATTCCGCTGTTGTCTCGGTCGAACCTCTTCAAGTGTACCATCGAGGGTGATTCCTCCTGGTTTCACTTGATGGTAGGCAATCGAATAACATGGTGTCCTTAAAGGTAAGTAGTCGGGTGACCCAACGGTGCCCGCGAGAGGTATTGTATCGGGACGGCAGGACATGCAGATACCATCGTGGGCCTGGTCCTTGCTCGTTGTCCATGAGATACCAAACCACGAAAGTTGAGCTCCTCTAGGAGCACACGTGAGATAAGGTAAGGAGTCGGTTCACCTTGTTGGTAACCGCGTGCTTTGACGAGACGACAGGGCAGGCACCGATGTACTGGTGGTCCTGGCTGCTGTTCGTTGTCCGTTGTGTTGACTAGTTGGGCAACGATAACGGTTGTCCGCGAGATAATAATAAACTTACTAATGGTTCAGGTGGATGACTTGAGAGGCCCCAAAGGCCTGTACGCACTGCCTTCACGTGGGGTTACGGTGTGGGCCCTCCGCGTTGTGGTCTCGTTCGAAAGTTCTGAAAGACGTCCAGTTCAGCATTGCGGCCGCGGAGGATCATGCCACCTAGTTGGGGGGTGGTGCTGGTATCCCCACTGCGCGCAACGACCCGGAGTGCGAGGGGCGACGGCCCAACACCCCCTTGCGCTTAGGACTTTAGACCGGCGGGGACCTCTCTGATGAGCCGTAGGATGGGCCTCGGTGTGTCGGATAGCCTCGGTGGGGCATTCCATAAAAAGGTGTACGACACCTTGGAGATCTGAACGTGCAGGCTGAACAGTAGTGCACCCCTGCAGGGAGTTTGATCTATTCGAATAGCTGTGTCCACGGTAACAGGACGCTCTATGCTGAAGCCAGAGACTAGTACTACAAACTATTACTATTAAACTGTTGGCTCTGGTTTCTCTTCCTCGCAGGGAGTCGAGGAAGGGATCTCAGAGGCATTTATATTTGTTAATTATGACAACTTACTATTATACAATGCTGCAGCAACTTCTGCTGCATTGTTATTACATTCATGCTATTGAACTGTTGGCTATTCTCTTCTTGTGCTTCAAGAACCGTCGGAATATGCTAGTCTTCGATAGGCCTAGCTTCTCATTCTTATTCTGACTTTCTACCATTCAGTCCACTATATATAGCCTCCCCTTTCCATTTGATACAAATGCATAAATGCTTAGTAGCAGACATAAGACTCGCGGGTATGCTAGATACTCACCCTTGCTTTATTTTCCCCCTTTGTTTTATATACCCGACCGATTGCTTCAATCAGAAGTTGGAGCCTTGGAGTACAGGAGCAGGAGATCCCCGATGCCGACCACCGCAACGTGAAGACCCCCGATGCCTTCTACGACATGGAGATCCCCGACGACCAGGAGTAGCTTGGAGGTTCCCAAGCAGGAGGCCTCGCATTTTCGATCGTTGTTGTTTTTGTTCTAGCCTTCTTAAGGCAAATCATGTGTACCTTGTGTCTGTACTCAGATACTATTGCTTCCGCTAACTTTGTGCTCTCGAGGTGTTGTATTCGATCCCTCGTTGGCCCCTGGCTTGTATTAACCAACTTGTATTATTTTATTTGTAGAGTTGTGTTCTGATATCTCACCGTGAGTCCCTTATCTCGATCGTGTACCTTGCGTGTATGATTACTGTACACAACTTGATTTCGGGGGCGTCACACAAGCACCATTGTTTTCCCCCTAGTGGCAACAACACATCCCGTAGACTCATGTTTCTATCACTCAAGCTAGTCATCGGGGGCATGAACGCACAATCGAGCATAACGTTCCGTCTTGGATTCACTACCTACTACTTGGCCAAAGCAATAAACAACAACGAAGAACATGCAAGAGTTACTTAGGAAGAAAAATATAAAAGATAAGAACCAAATATATTACTCTATCACAAACTGGACATAGTCTCATAATCCATCAGATTCCAGCAAACTCAACATAGCAACAACATAAAGAATTACATATGTGCGTTGATCATGTAGGGAAACTCACAAGGTCTAATCCATGAACGAAGAGGGCAGGAGAACATCACATAACTACTGATCACGGACCCATGATCCAAGGTGGACTACTCACGGATCATTCGGGAAGCGTCCATGGTGGAGGGGAAGCTCTCGGAGGTCAATCCTCCCTCCGGCAGGGTGCCGGGAAGAGGTCTGCTGGCGCTCTTGATCTTGGAAGTGCGGCGGCGGCGGAACAGAGGCGAGATCGCAAAAAAGGGTTCTGTCTTCGGAATAATACCGTAATGGAGAATATATAAGTGAAGGGGGCAGCCAGGGGGGGGGGCACCAGGGGTGTAGGCGCCCCTGGCGCGGCCAACCCCTAGGGCGTGCGATCAGGACGCCTGGCCCCCTGGTGGTGGCCCTCTGGCCCCACCTAGGTCTTTCCGGAAGCTTTCGATACGCTGATATTTTTTTTCTTCTGATTTTCCCAAATTTTTGGAGCACTTTTAATATGGGGGAAACCTGAAATAGAAAAACAGCAGAAAAAACGAACCGAGACTGCGGTGCACTGAGTTAATAAGTTAGTCCAAATATGATCAAAAGTGTATGAAAGTGTATCTAGATCATAGTAATATCACACAAAACATGCATGGAGAAGCAGAAATTATAGATACGTTTGGGACGTATCAGGGTTCCACTAAAAACACCAAGTTGTGTGACTTCACTAGTCACAACAACAATGACTTTATCAACACTCCTATTGCTCTACCTGCCACTTCAGCACCTTCTAATGAAATTAAATTGCTTTGCTAAACCTTGTTACGAAAGATCAATTCTCCGGTGCTGGAGATGATGCTGCTTTGCACTTAAATCATTTTGATGAGCTTTGGGATATGCAAAAGTACAAAGAAGTAGATGGTGATATTGTTAAACTTAGCCTTTTCCTTTCTCCTTGAGAGGAGGAGCTAAAGTGTGGCTTCAATCCTTGCCTAGGAATAGCATATATTCTTGGAACAAATGCAAGGATGCTTTTATTGGGAAGTACCGATGGCTTCTCGTCCCTCGTTGGTTACCCCAAGTGGAAGGTTGAGATGTAGGGTAGCAACAAATTTCCCCTAACATAGAGGATAGGGTTTATGTCTCCCGTAGGACTCCAACGGTGACAAGTAGGTGAAAACGGCGCTAGAAATTACTTGATAGCGCGACAGTTGACGTGGACCTACACACATCAGCAGATAACTTTGCTCCCAACGAGTACAGAGAGGTTGTCAATCTCTCCGGCTTGTTGTTTACAAAAGGTCAAACGCAAGAGATAATGATAGTGGTAATAATAGCTACAACTAGAAAGTAAAACAAGAAGTAAAATTGAGGATGTAAACAGTAATGGAAATATGGACCGAGGTACCATGAAGTTCAATAGTGATGTCTCTCTCCCAAAAGACGATAAACAACTATGCGAGGTGAACAAATTACAGCTGGGCAACTGACACGCAATCAGGATCCTCGAGTAGGTAAATGATAACAAGCATAATTTCTGTGGGGACATGCTATCAACCATAAAAGGACTTTTAAGTAAGGCAAGCAAGACATGTAATTCAATTCAAGTCATAACAAGCAAGAGTCTATATTAGCATTGAAATAAGCAACATAAGAACATAAAGGTGCAAGAGCTCTCGCTGTCCGTGACTTGAATGTCTCCAAAGGGTATTTGCATGAAAGAAGTGGGGGATGTGATTATGAGAGAGAAAAACATACTATTTATTTTAGTTGAGAACTCAATCTACTAAAGTTTCACACTTGGTCTCCTTTGGAATCTTATCTTGACTCGTCCCCAAACCACTAGCTAGGTACAAGTCAAACTGATCCACTCCCTTTCGAATTTTTGAGCACTCATGCAATGGATGAGCGTAAGCAAGAAAGTTGACACTTAGGATGGAAAAGAGAGAAATGATGGAGGAGGAAGACAAAAAGGTGTGAAAGGCTCAGATCAATGAGGAAAATCATAGGCGAGAGAAAGTCAAATGATAGATATGATGTGAGGAGTAGGGATTGCCATGAAACGGATGCACGCTTGAGCTAAGGAAGTTCTCCAATGGAACTAGTGGGGGTGCATCCAACTTGCTTGCTCAAGAAGACCTTGAGCTCATTTGAGGAGGCTCATCATTGGAATATACAAGCCAAGTTCTATAGTGTGAAGGTCCCCACGTAGCTATATGCATATATGATCATCTCTATGGAGCACAAGGTATAAAAGGGAGTACGAGTGTGGATCTTTCAAAATGAATAGTAGTGTTGCCCCCTCCTCTCTTTTTATTTTCTCTTTCTCTTTTTTCTATTTTTTTGTATTTTTTTTGTGGCCTCAATGGCTCTTTCTATTTAACTCTCATTTGTCCACTTTGGGATTGTAAGGCCCGATATGCGGTACTGTTCCAGATCTAGACATTTCCACCCAGATCCGGGGACGAAGCACATATCGGTCCCACCACGACATATGCCGAAGTCATATGCCCCGGATTTCCAACATGATATCACAACATTACAGATACAAGGATACAACATCTCATACAATCGGTATACAACTGCCTTAAATACAATACATCAGCGGAAGATACATGTCTGAGTACAGACTACAATCAAATGCCTAGTGGCAACAGAAAATCATCGATCCCCATAACCACACGGGTCCAGGCCCTGCGCCGAGATCCGTCTAACTAGTCGTCGTCGAGTCTCCGCACGAAACGTCGATCACCATACCTGTTGTCGATCAAGAACCCTGAAAAGAGTTTGGGGGTAGTATCATGAGTACAGAGGTACTCAGCATCCAACTGTAGTGGTCATCTGACCCAGCAAGGACTTCATCACTCGTCATTCTAGGACAACTAGTAGTTTATGGTAAGGATGGGGTAAGTGGTGAGGTTGCTGCCGCACTAGCATTTATTAAGTGGCTAACAATCTAGAGAGTAAGATAAGAAGCCAAGCATTCGATGAGGAATCGCCTCCAACAAGTCTTGCTATCAACTACTACGCAAACATAGCACCTATCCTATCCTTGTCCTCCTCTTCGCATCCCGACGAAGAAGAAGCAGTCAAGGCACACACACGTTGATCAAGTTATATTAAGATTATCTCAGTTGTTGTTGTCTATCAACAAGGAGTAGGTCTCAAGTCGTCCATAACCGTGGACACGGCTTCTCGAAAAGATTTAACCCTGCAGGGGTGTACCAACTGCCCATTACAAGGCTCCGCATGCACGCCCATCTCTCCCAGTTGCTACCCATCACAGGCAACCATTTTATGATTTATTTCCAAGAGATCCGAAACGTCAGGTCCCTCTAACTAACAACGAACAAATCCGGGTGGCCCCCGGGGAGTCGACACCCAATCCAAAAGCCGGCCACGCTCTCGGATCGGACTCTTCCATATGGCTAAGGTCGGGATTAGCTCACCTATATAACAGGGGACTTCCCTAGCTCACCAGTGTGGACCAACAAAGGAACTATGTCTCTGCTGGCCCGAATTGTTTTAAAACCACTGGCTGCAGACCAGTTATGCATGCGGTTTCAAATGGTAAATCAGCTTGGGCCACCTCTAGAAATGTTTGAAGCTAGGTAGGTAAGAAAAGGGGACCCCATAAAATCCCACACGCGGTTAGGCACGCTCAGTCTTAAAACCAATACCCGGAACTCGGGTCCTAGGTGACTCGAATGGAACAAAGCGTCGGGGCGGGATAGCCTAGACCTTCCATCCTTCGTCGAATATAATCAACATTATAATAATCATATCATCAATAACAATAATAATAAGAATGTGATATCCCAATCCAAAGAGTAACAGGGTAACATCGTAGCATCCTAAGCATGCATACTAAGCAGGGGCTGATCAACGAGCAATAGTAACATAGCAGTACATGGTTTGCTGGGAAGGGACATGGCTGTATCGGTTTGAAAGAGGTTGTAAACATGTGGTAGGATCAAACATCGAACCTAACCTAGACTATCATGCAAACCGCTGGTTGAAATAGAATTGATCATAAGTAATGTATAGTCCTTGCCTGTTGATAAGTCGGATTCCGAAGGTGTAGTTGATCGCAAGCTCGCATCGTCTCCGAGAGGTACCCGCGGAAGCACACAAGACGATAAACACTGGAAATCAATCAACAAGCAAGCACTCTATTACTACGGGGCAACACAAGATCAAGAAGACCTCACACGACACGGCAACGCGATACGGATCTATCGTCGATAACGGTTACTAACAGTTTAAGTGGGGTATCGGTCACACACGACGAATACCGCACGATTATAAGGGTTCAAGTCGTTTAGCTACAGGTTATCAATCAACGGTTATTAGCATGGAAACTCAAGCAAGCATTGCATAGCACACAAACATGGCAAAATGTGAAGCACAAAGTAAACTATCTATGCTAGTCAATTTAAGTGAAGCACAACCTAAACATGGCATAGCACTAAGTGCCGCACGATGATTAAAGGATTTGGTACTACTCTGCCCTAAACCATATTTTAGGTTGGTTAAAAGCAGCAAACAATAGCATAAACACAAAGTACACGAAAAACTAATCAAGTTACATATAAAGAACACCCCAAACGGAATTACGGTTAAAAAGATATAAGCAAGACAAGCTATGCACACATGCTGTATAAGCAGGGGTAAATCTATATGCAAAAGTGCACCAACATGACATAGCAATACATGGAAATGAATTAGACATGATGCTTAACAATATGCAATTGGAATCACTCCATTCCGATAAACGGTCGCGACACACTCGTCGACCGAAGTTGCAACAAAATATAGACAGCAGCACACTAACAGCATGATAGCTACTTTGGAGCAAGATACAATCAACATGCAGCAAGCAAATATGACATGTGAAGGCATGGAACTGAAGTATAAACAATGTTAACATGATGCAAAAGGATTCAATCAATTCCGACGAACGGTTGCGAAGCAATCGTCGCCCGAATTTGCAATAAAATAACAGTTCAGCAACAACAGCACAACTAACGATCTGGTATCCACTTCGACGCAGAATTAAACTATCTAGACGGCCTCAAACGGAAAAACTTTCTACATACGAATGCTAAAGCACGCAAAACTGAGCAACTTTCATTTTGGGGGCACGTTCATCGGAGCTACGGATCAACGGGAAAATACGTTGCAAAACGGAATCAGCAGCAAAACATTCCCAGACTTAGAAAAAATAACAGATGAGGCGCCGGTTGGCTATACTACGCTCAGTGCAAAAAAACACATGGGCCGGCCCAACAATAAACAGAAGAAGAAGAAAAAAGGAAGGGCTTCCTTACCTAGTGGGCCGAGCCCAGCTGGAGAGGTGGCGGAGGATAAGGGCATCTCGCCCACGGGCGCGAGGTTGATGCGGGCCGAGGTGGCGCGCGCTGGCAGGCCGGCCCACCTGGCGGTTGACCCGATCCAGATCGGATCTGGGCTCCGTCCGGCCGGCGGCGCCCCGGCGCGGCGGCGCAGTGGCTGGCAGCTACGCGAGCCTACGAGCAGGCGTGGACGGGCGCGGGAACGGGTCGCGACGAGCAAAGCGGCTAGACCGGGCTGCTGGTGAGGAGCGCGGCGGCTTCCGGCGACCTCCGGCTCGACCAGGCTTGGTCATGGCACGGCGGCGCTTCAAATCCCACCGGCGGCGGCGCAGTTCCTGGAGAGGAGGGAGAGCTTAGGGGGAGGAGGACCAGGAGGAGAGGAGGGGAGGAAGAACGGCGTGGCGCGGGGTGAGGAGGGGCGCAACTCGCCGGAGACGGCGGCGGACCTCCACGGGAGGAGCTCGGGAGGAGCTCCCGTGGGTTGGCGGCACGGGATCCGGGCCTGAGCGGGCCCACGTCAGCGGGGACGGCGGATCTCGGGCCCGGCGGGGCCCGAATTCGGTCTGGAGCTGGAGGGAGGTGACGTGGCCTTCATCCACGCCACTGGTTGGCTGATCTGACGGCTAGGATTACCTAAGGGCTAGGGTTTCGGGTGCAATCTGGACTAGAGGGGCAGATCTAGGTTTTTCTAGGGGTGTGGCTGCAAATATGCCATAGGGGGAACCCTAATTGGCTGGTTTGGGAGGTGGGGGTCATTATATAGGCAGGTTGGCTGGCCAGTTGACGCAAACGCCCTCGGTACCCCTCTCGCGTGTCCGGTGATCGCGTTCGTGACCGCCGAGACTTCGTACGGAGTCCGATTCCGACGAAATCTGGAACCACACGCTCAGCGCGTCGGGCCCGTCGATTGTACCTCACTGCGGTGATATTCTGACAACATTTTTCGGCGCCCCATAAAATAATCCGTTTATTAAATAAACAGGGTTTTCGTCCCGGTGGCGATGGCTGGTCCTGTGCCGGTTGCGACGGTGCTCGGGTGAAATCCCGGTGTCGCAGAGTCATGTGCCGTTGGGGAAAAGGGTCGGTTACGCATCCGATACGAGAAATAAGGGGGAAATATTCACCGATTATTATTTCGGCGAGGCAAACACCGCAATCCACACAGACAATCAATCAATTCACACCGATTTGTTTTTA
This sequence comes from Bromus sterilis, assembly GCA_950022295.1. Classification (NCBI taxonomy): domain Eukaryota; kingdom Viridiplantae; phylum Streptophyta; class Magnoliopsida; order Poales; family Poaceae; genus Bromus; species Bromus sterilis. The sequence continues at coordinate 180,838,210 of OX465600.1, read as the reverse complement.
ATTTTTGTGAAAACTCGGCTGTTACATGGATCTTTTAATTTGTCCTATTTGGGATCTATTCCTCACTTAGGGGAAACACTCTATTTTACAAGGAGTATAGAATATTTTTCACAATTTACAAAAGTACTCAGCATAAATAAGATGTAGCTATCATGATTTATGCAAATGTATGCCTGTGTCAGTGTAGCAGGAACATGTATGACATGAAGATCAAGTCATGAGAAGGTGGATGTTGCACGGCAATGTATCTCGAATAGGCTATGGAAATGCCTTGGTAGGTATGTATGGTGGCTGTTTTGAGGAAAGATATAAGGAGGTTTATGATGACAGAGCGTATCATGCCAAGGGTTTGGATGCACCAGCGAGGTAGACGCCAACTCCCGGAGTGAGAAGAGGGCAATGCACGGTACCGAAGAGGCTAGCAAATATGAGGAGGTGGAAGTGTCAACTTTCAATACTTACATTAGTCTGAAGAACTCATGCACTTATTATCGGTAAATCTCAATCTAATCAGGAGGTTCACAAAGAGATAAGTATCCCGAGGAGGAGTGTATGGGGGTTTGATTATCCTTGCGCATCCTCGGCTCATGGTACGTGAGTGTACTCTAATATCCGATCCCTCCAAAGATTAGTGATCCATCTAGTAGCTAGAGTTCTCAACTAGTTTTTTTAGATTTTGAAAATAAACACGGATTGCCCAAAATACGACATCTATCACTAATAGGCTAGAGCTCTTGACACCAAAAGTTCCAACATTACTCACAACAATACCTCACAACTATTGCAAGTTAGTACTACAATTGAATAGCAACCTCAATTACCTACTTTAAGTCAAGACACAACTCAGTGCATGTAAGATCCGATATGCGGTGCTATTTCAGATCTAGACGTTTCCGTCCAAAACCAAGGACTAAGCACATATCGGACCCATCGCGACATATGACGAAGCCATATGTCTCGGATTTCAACATGATATCACAACATTACAACTACAAGGATACAACATATCATACAATCGACATACAAGTGCCTTAATACAATACAACAGCGAAAGATATTGTCTAAGTATAGACTATAATAATATGCCTAGTGGCAAAGAGAGAACCATCGATCCCCATAACCACACAGGTCCAGGCTCTCCGTCGGGATCCGCCTAACTAGTCGTCGTCGAGTCTCCACGTGAAACATTGATCACAATACCTGTTGTCAATCAAGAACCCTGAAAAGAGTTTGGGGTAGTATCACGAGTACATAAGTACTCAGCATCCAACTGTAGTGGTCAACTGACCCAACAAGGACTTCATCACTCGTCATTCTAGGATAACTAGTAGTTTACGGTAAGGATGGGGTAAGTGGTGAGTTTGCTGCCGCACTAGCATTTATGGAGTGGCTAACGATCTAGAGAGTAAGATAAGAAGCCAAGCATTTGATGAGGAATCGCCTCCAACAAGTCTGCTATCCACCTACTTACGCAAGCATAACACCTATCCAATCCTTTTCCTCCTCTTTCATCGCCCGATGAAGAAGAAGCAGTCAAGGCACAAACACATTGATCAAGTTTTAGTTATGATTCAGTTGATGTTATCTATGAACAAGGAGTAGGTCTCAAGTCATCCATAACCTTGGACACGTCTTCTTGAAAAGATTTAACCCTACAGGGGTGTAACAACTGCCAACTACAAGGCTCCGCACACACGCCCATCTCTCTCAGTTGCTACCCATCATAGGCAACCATTTTATGATTTAGTTCCGAGAGATCCGAAATGACAGGTCCGTCTAACTAACAATGCACAAATCCGGGTGGCCCCCGGGGAGTCGACACCCAATCCAAAATCCGACCGCGCTCTTGGATCGGACTCTTCCATCTGGACGAGGTCGGGGTAACTAACCCAAACCATGTGGGAAGCCCCCTAGCTTCCAGGTGTGGACCAACAAGAGAAACCATGTCTCCGCTGGCCTGAGTTATTTTAAAATCTGTTGGGAGCTGACTAGTCACACACACGGTTTTCAAATGGTAAGTCAGCTTGGGCCACCACTAGAAATGTTTGGAGCTAGGTAGTTAAGAAGAGGGGACCCCATAGAATCCCACACGCGGTTAGGCACGCTCTTCAAGAGACACAATACCCGGAACTCGGGTCCTAGCTGACTCGAATGGAACAAAGCATCGAGGCTGGATAGCCTAGACCTTCCATCGTTCGTCGAATATAGTCAACATTATAATAATCATATCATCGACAACAATATAATAGTGTGATAGACCAATCCAAGGAGTAACAGGGTAACATTCGTAGCATCCTAAGCATGCATACTAAGTAGGGGCTGAGCAATGAGCAATAGTAACATAGCAGTACATGGTTTGTTGGGTGGGGACGTGGCTGTATCGGTTTAAGAGAGGCTGTAAACATGTGGTAGGATCAAGCATCAAACCTATCCTAGACTAGCATGCAAACCGCTGGTTATAATAGAATGGATCATAAGTAATGTATAGTCCTTGCCTGTTGATAAGTCGGGTTCCGAAGGTGTAGTCGATCGCAAACTCGCAACTTCTCCGAAAGTATCCGCGAGAGCACACAAGAAGGAAACACTGGAAAGACAATCAGCGGAGATACCACTATCACTACAGAGCAAGACAAGCAAGCAATGAATAAACAAGCATGGTCAAGTATGATGCATGTCATTTTAATATCATGGCATGAATATAAGAATAAACAAGGTTAACGAAGCTCGGGTAGAAAGGGTGCAATGCTCCCGACAACCTTCTTATGCATTATGCAGGTGAATTACGGATCCGAAGGATCCTTATGTTATAATTATTAGGATGCATGATCATGGCATATGCAAAAGACTAGAACATAACATGGACAGGAATTGCCCACACTTGAGAATAAACCTCAAGGCGGGATTCCCTAACATATCATATACAAAAAATGATATGGCATAGTATGATGCAACTAATGCAATCTATTTCAAGCAATGAAACACAACGCAAGACTACGCTATCGACAACTATGGTCAATCGAGGAACTACGACAAGGGAAAGGGAAGGAGGAATTGCACCATTTGCATCAGCATGAGGGGTTTCGTGCAAAATGCACCATCGCCAAGATAATGCTAGCTCATATCGAAAAATGAACAACACCATGACGTTCATCATGTTTTTTCTACCCCAAATTCATGTATGACATGAATTATTTGGAGCTAGGATGCACATAATACAAGCAATGCAAAAAACATGACAGATTGGATGGATTCAAACAGATTTGAATTTATCCAGAAAAATAAAAAGGAGGGAAAACCTCCACTGGGATGCTCTCGGCCAGAACTGGCACAAATGCGTGCGGTCCAGCTCTAAGGAGCACCCACGGCGAGGAAAAGATCTGGGCCGAGCCCTACTACACGCATCAGCAAAAGAGAGAGAAAAACATATACCGAGGGGGATTCGAACCACAGATCTACTGGTTGCTAGCCAAGAGCACATAAGACTGGACCACTTGATTGACTCACGAACAAAGCTCAGACCTAAGCTATATGATGCAGGCACTAGGCATGACTGCATCCAAAACTGAATAAATCATCAGGGGTGTCGGCCTGACAAAACTGAAGCGAAAGACAGCGCTTTTCCTGTCGAACAGAGCAGCGGGAGAAACGCACGGGGTGGCCACGACCTGGCCATGCGCAGGCCGGACCACTGGGAGGAGCACGCACACGCACGGTTCATGCTCCCGGACATACGGGGACATCGGCGCGTGCACGACTTCAACAAAGAGCGGCGGATGGAACAGTGGCGGCCACGGCCTAGCGTCCGAGGCGAGCGCTTGGCATGCACGGGCATCTCTGGGTGAGGCCACGGGCATGGCCTAGGCGTGCAAAGGCAGGCCTTTGGTGAGCTCTTGGCTGTGGTGACGCGCGCACGTGCAGCCGGGCCACACACAGGGCAAGCTGGGAGCACGGTGATGAAAGGCGGCAACATAACGGGCGCAAAACAGTGATCTACACCTACGCGTAGGGTTACACGGCACGAGGGACAGGGAGGAAGAAAGGATGTGGATTCTCACGAGGCTTTGGCTGGCGTCGTCGATCTACTTGGGACGATGAAGAACGGCGAGGACGAAGACGACGTTGATGACGGCTCGGGCTCACTGACTCCTTCTACAGGTTCTCGGTGACGCGATCAATGATGGTGAGGACGCCTTCCTCATCTGGACTCGACGTATGGCCCAGGCGAGAGCTCCTGGACGAAGTCGTCGCCGAACGGCGACACGATCAACCTCCTGGACCTCATGTCCATGGCAGGCTGCGGAGGATTTGAAGGATAAAGGAGATGGGAGAGAGTGGCGGCGCTGGGAGGGGGAGAAGGGAACTAGGGTTCCTAGAGGGGAAGAGGAGGCTATAAGTGGAGGCGCCAGGGACACTGGAGGAGGGGCTCCACACCGTCCTCTCCTCCTCTGCTTTCTCTGCCGTGAGGGGAAAAGGGGACGAAGGAGAAGATGACATGCGGGTCCTGCTGGAAAAGAAGAGAGGAGGGAGAGAAGTGGGCTTGGTTGGGCTGGGCTGAGGGGAGAAGAGGTTCGGCTAGGAGAAAGGGAAAAGGCCCAAATGGTACTGAAGGTTTTTCTGCATTTATTCTTTTAATAAAAAGAGAGGAGAAGAAAGGCAAGAAAAAGAAACAAATAGAAAATAATCCTTTACATAAAATGAAAAATGATAGGAAATTTTTCTGTACAACGGATTATGGCAAAGAATAAATGTGAAAATTTTCTTCCCCAATGGGAAAGATAAAATGCAATTTTTTCTGGATTTTTCAGTCTTGGGCTGTTATAGTGCAATAAGCCAACTATATAAACAAGATAAACATGAAAACTCAAGAGAGTTCCAGCAACAAACTAAACAAAAGCTTTTAAAAATATAAGCACGAAAACTAAGAGCTAAACATGACAGCAGCTACGAAAAGATAAAGAACACACAACAAAAGAATGATAAGCATGAAAATCCTATGATGTGTTCTAGTTTAAGTGGAGCGTGTTTCTCTCCCATAAAAAGAAAGCTGGGTTCTAAATTGTTATGAACTACAAACAGAGCTAAAGAAAACTAAAGAGCAAGACGCTCAAGCATAGCACATAACGCATGAAGTGATAAAAATATAGTGGAACGAAGGACGAACTGATAATTGTTGATGAAGAAGGGGATGCACGGGGGCATCCCCAAGCTTAGACGCTTGAGTTTCCTTGATTATTTCTTGGGGGCGCATGGGGGCATCCCCAAGCTTGAGAGTTTGACACTCCCGGATCTTCTTTCATCATCTTCCTTCGCACACTTGAAAACTCCCTTCATACATAACTCATCATAAGCTGATTAGAGAGGTTAGTACCCATAAATAAACAATTTTTCTCTACTGCAAATAAATATTTTCTTGAAGGGCTACTGTTTCTCAAGACCGCCAAAAAGTTTTTGCGAAGAAAAAGCTAGCGCGAGACTTGCAAAACCGAGGAAAGGAAAAAATGGAAGAATCTATGAAAACAGACCAGCAGGTAGTAAATAATTTTTTAGGGTACTTATGCAACTCAAATTAAAAAACTCAGAACAGACTCTCGAAAGCTAATTGAATAGAGCACACTGCCAAAAAAATTCAGATAAAAAATATGATCTGGTGATTTATCGTGAATTTTTCGTCCAAGGATAGAATTTGTTTTCTGGACAACATGTCACAACTTTTCAACTTTCTTGCAATCGGCGGCTAAACTTGGCACAAAGCTTGAAAATAAAGATACAATGATGTTGCTATAGTAGTAACAATCATCAAGACCACTAAAAACAGAAGGAAAAATATCCTGGGTTGCATCCCAAAAACCGCTTTCTTTTACGCCTTTAAGCTAGGCAAAAAGCAAAAAAAAAGAATCAAAGATCACCAAAATCATCGGAATCATAAAAACCTTCAAATTGATCTTCAACAAGTTCATTCTTCTTTTTCCTAGGAAAGGGGAAGTACCTTTCGATTTCCCACATAAGCGGATGTGTCCCTTACCTATGTCAATGAAGCCCTTCATGGCTCGGTGGAAGTCCCTTCCAAGCACTATGTTTCCTTGGTTTGGCTCCATGATGAAGAAATCGACCGTTGCAATCCTTTTAAGGAATGTAACTTGGACATCTTTTACCTTTCCCTGGATCTCAGAAATATCTCCATTAGTACGTTCATGATAAGATGACAAATTGTCCATGTTTAGTTTCAAAGAATCATAAAATATTTTTGGCATTGTAGAAACCATGGATCCAATATCCCAAAAAGCAAGGAAGTCTTGATTAGAGATGCTAATTCTAACAAAAGGATCCCAATTATCATCTATCTCCAACATATCTTTCTTGTTGGGCTTAGGTTTCTCTACCTTCCTCAAGTCTAGAGCATCCATTCTCCTTTCAAGAGTAGCAAGTCTATCTATAACAGTATCAAAACCATGATCATAAACAAAATAACTAGATAGACCATGTATAATATCAAGAGCTCTAGCTTCATCACACTCTAAGAAATCTCCTTCAGCTATAATATCAAGAGTGTGTTTACACCACTTAAAAAGACCATGGTAACAATTTCTAAGCACAATTTTTATAGATATCCAAGGCATTATTCTCCTATGTGCATCAGAAATTTTGTCCCATGCCTTCTCATATTCTCTCCACCCCTTTGATGGAAATCTAGAACTTTCGATTCCCTCAAAGCACCAAGTCCTAACATTCTTGACTAAACAAGAAGGACTACTAAAAGCAAGATAAATATTTTTTTTTGTGATTTTTGATAAAGGACACGAAGATAAAAACTGAAAGGTAAACTAAAAAGACAAAAAAGCAAAGATAAAAGATAGCGTGCAACTCCCCTATCTTGTAGAGTGGAGTCCCCGACAACGGTGCCAAAAAATTTCTTGATGCGCGAGAGATGATAATGGCTTCTCGCCCTTCGTTGGTTACCCCAAGTAGAAGGTGAGATGTAGGATAGCAGCAAATTTCCCTCGGTGAAGATACCAAGGTTTATCGAACCAGTAGGACTCCAACAACGACAATTAGGTGTCTTCTGCTCTCGCGCTTACAAAAGACGTGGACCTGCACACAGATACAAATAACTTTGCTCCCAACAAAGTACAGAGAGGTTGTCAATCTCTCCGGTCTTTTTTTTACAAAGGATCAAACACAAGAGATAAAAGATAGTGATAGCTACAACTAGAAAGTAAAAGCAAGAAGTAGATTGAGGGTGTAAACAGTGGTGGAAATATGGACCGGGGTCCCATGATGTTCACTAGTGATGTCTCTCTCCTAAAAGATGATAAACATCTATGAGAGGTAAACAAATTACAGGTGGGCAATTGATAGGATTATGGGCGCAAACAAATGCTAACTATGCTACAAAAGAAAGGAAGAGGCTCAAAAGCATTGGCGGTACGCCAAGATAAGTAGACTGAAATCCATCTACATCTACTACTAATTATCCACCTTGAGATATCTATCCAGAATATATCGCTGGTATTAAGTTGCGAGCCCCACCCAAAGTGTAAACCCAAAGCAATAGACAACTAGGTTAAAAGAACTTTGCGTAAAGTAAACAATCCTTGCAACCGCGGTTACAAGCACCGTTGTTTTCCCCCTTGTGGCAACAACACATCCCCTAGACTCATGTTTCTGTCACTTAAGATAGTCATCAGGGGGTATGAACCCACAATAAAGCATAACACTCCCTCTTGGAGTCACTACCTACTACTTGGCCAAAGCAATAAAAACCAACGGAGAACATGCAAGAATTACTCAAGAAAAAATATAAAAGAGAAGAACCAAATATATTACTTATCACAATCTGAACATAGTCTCATAATCCATCAGATCCCAGCAAACTCAACATAGAAACAGCAGAAGGAATTACATATGTGCCTTGATCATGTAGGGCAGCTCACAAGGTCTAATCCATGAAGAATAAAGAGGGGAGGAGAACATCACATAGCTACTGATCATGGACCCATGGTCCAAGGTGGACTACTCACGGATTACCCGGGAAGCGTCCATCATGGTGGAGAAGCTCCCGAAGGTCAATCCTCCCTCCGGCAGGGTGCCGGGAAGAGCTCTGCTGATGCTGCCGATCTTGGAAGCACGACGGCGGCGGAACAGAGGCGAGATCGCGAAATAGGGTTCTGTCCTCGAGGGTTTTGGAGGACGGGGTAAATATGGGCGAAGGGGGGCAGCCAGGGGGTCCACCAGAGGTCCAGGCGGCCCCCTGGCGCGGCCCACCCTAGGGCGCGCCGGGAGGGAGCCTGGAGCCCTGATGGGTCCCCTCCGGCCCCCCTTCGGGACTCTGGAAGCTTTCGTCGCGCTGATTTTTTATATATTTTTCCCGAAATTTTTCTGGCATTTTACGTAAAGGGAAAACCTGAAATAAAAAGACAGCAGAAAACAGAAACTAGCACTGGGGTGCACTGATTTAATAGGTTAGTCCAAATATGATCAAAAGTGTATGAAAGTGTATCAAAAGCATAGCAATATCACCCAAAACATGCATGGAGCAAGCAGAAATTATATATACGTTTGGGACGTATCAATCCTGTAGAAGTACCGTAGGAATTCTTAGAAGAGGATACCTTTGCCTTGGCCATGAAGCAGTAAGCTGGAGTGTCATCTTCACTGCTTTGGTTGGTGAAGAATGAACTCGATGCATTGTTCGAAGAAAATGTTAGACCAACAACACCATCAGACTCATAACCAGAACTAGATCTTGAGTTTGATTCAGCTTCGGTCCCAGAGGCTTCATCTTTAAAGTTCATTTCTTTACCCAGATAGGCATTGGCACGGTGAGAATTCTTGCTTCGAGAGGAATGTGATTTTGAGGAAGAACTCTCTTGATTCTTGTGATACTTCTTCTTATCATCATCAAACTCATCTTTCTTTTCTTTCCCCGATTTTGAATCATATCTCTTCAGCTCATAGTTTTTTCTCGATCGGTGCGACTTGCTCGAAGATTTTCTGTGTGAAAGCCTGTATCTATGTTCAACTTCCCAGAGAGGATAATCAGCGATGAAGTGAACATGCTTCTTGCACTTGTAACAACAATTTTCCTTCGCTGACGAGTTTCTGGATGATGATCGATGCTATGATGAATTGCTTGAATGTCTGGGGGAGTAACATTTCTTTGGTGAAGAGGAATTATTTCTCTGGAAGCGGTTGAATTGTTTCATTATCAGTTCCAAATCTTTTCCAATATTTTCAGGGTCATCTGAGGCACCACCAGATTCCGAACTAGCTTTAGGAGAGGAGTGGCGTGAGGCTTTGGCCTTGAGAGAATGAGATCTTCTTCGAGTTCCATTCACATCACGTTTTTCTTCATCTTCCATTTCAAAGGTGGTAAGTCTCTCGAGAATATCAGCAGCTACAAGATTTCTGAAATCAGTCCTTTCCTTGATCATCAGCACAATGTGATCGAACAAATCATCTAGAGAGTGAAGCAAGGTCCTAACTATTATATGACTGGTGATATCTTCAGCACCGAGGGAAATCAACTCATTTGATAAAGTGGTGAGTCTGCTGTAAATGGAGTTGACCTTTTCTCCCTCGTGCCGCTTGAACCGATAGAATTTGCTTCGGAGAGTACCAATGAGAGCATCTTTCTGAGTAGAGACACCTTCACCAATCTTCTCGAGATAGTCCCAGACACCTTTGGCCGTAGGAATATTCTTGAGCTCATGGTATTTTTCTGGAGTCAGATGATTCGTGATGAATACCCAGACTTCAAAGACGAGATCCATGTTCTTTGCCTCATCAGGAGTGATAGCTTTTTCATCTTTGACTTGAACTCCACTCTTGACAATTTCCCAAGCAACAGAGTTGATGGCCACGATGTTCCTCTTCATTTTGTCCTTCCAATAGGGATAGTCCTTCCCATTGTAAATAGGAATCGGTTCGCCCGAGCGAACAGCTGCAAACGACATTCTTGAAAAGACTCCAGGTGGTTAGACCAAAATACGCATAGCGTAGGGAGTGCCTAGCTCTGATACCAATTGAAAGCTCAAGAATGATCAGAGGGGGAGGGGGTGAATGATCACTTCTAAAAATTCTATGGAACTTAGAAGGAAATCATGCAAACTGCGAAGGACAGAAATAATTTCAAAGGAATTGCAACAACGAAGGACATGTCTAAGTCGAAGGAATGGGGACGAGGGGAAACATCAAAGGTAAACAGGCAATAGAGTAAATACAGAATGTAAGTGCGAGTATAAAAACGAGCCTGACACTGCGATGTTTGTTAAACCAGTTCACACTCTGCAAAGTGCTACGTCTGGTTGGAGGGACTGGTGATTGAACACCTAGAGAAAAACTCTCTCCGTCCTATTCTCCACTGCAACAAACTCCTCGAGCTTGTCCAGTTCTTACTCGGGGTACATGATTCAGGACATCTCCGAAACCTTTACACACTTCCTTTAGCAGTGACAATTAATCTTCGACTGCTTGACAGGCGGCGCCTAACCGTCTAGGAGACTAGAAGATCTCCAAGATAAAAAGATCGGCCAATATCAACCTAAGTCTCTGTGAATTGATCAACTCAGTTTGGGACTTGGGTTTGGTTTTCTCTCGGAATCTTTCTCGGGAAGCTCACAACTCTTATGTCTCAGAATGTTCAGTGGAGAAACCGACCAAAAATGGCGGGTCGGTGCGGGGTATTTATAGGTGGTGATCCCGATGGTGAAATGACTGAAGTGACCCAATGTAACCGCTTGACGCGTGTCCACAACAGTCAGTTTTTCAATCACTGCACAACTATTCTTGCGGAGCAAGTAAGCTGACTTACCGAGTGAGTTCTCTCTCGAAGGCACCAAGTGCGATGACTTTGCCTTCGGGCTATTACTCGACTTCAATAAGATTGCTCACGACAGGCTATCTTTGGATTTCAGGTTGAGTTAGAGCAAATTCACTTTGACTAAGATTTCAACTAGCAAACCCCTCTTGATAGTACGTTTTTTCCTATGACTCAACAAAATGAAAGAGAAACTTGCAAAAAGACTAAGTCCTTATCTAGATTCAGCTTGTCCTCGTTGCGCTTTTACTCGAGAGTGTCTTCTTTCTAGACGACATTTTGGGGGTCGTCTTTCTTCAAAGGCTTCGGTAAAGGACTGCAGCTTTGCTACAGTGAGTTGTCCTTCGAGCTTCTACGTGCAAACTCCATTTCCAGGACCTAAGTATCTGTTTATACTCGAAAACAATATTAGTTCCTCTACTGCTTTGTCCAACAATCTCCAAAACCTTCGGGGGCAAAACTTGCTCTTACAACTACCCTACATGATCAAGGCATCTATGTAATTCTTTCTGCTGTTGCTATGCTGTGTTTGCTGGGATCCGATGGATTATGAGATTATGTTCAGATTGTGATGAGTTATATATTTGGTTCTCCTTTTATATATTAGTTCTTGAGTAATGCTTGCATGTTCTCCGTTGCTTTTTATTGCCTTGGCCAAGTAGTAGATAGTAACTCCAAGAGGGAGCATTTATGCTTGATTGTGGGTTCATGCCCCCCGATGTCTAGCTTGAGTGACAGAAACATGAGACTAGGGGATGTGTTGTTGCCACCAGGGAGAAAAGAACGGTGCTTTTAACCGCGGTTGCAAGGATTGTTTACCTTACGCAAAGTTTGTTAATGCAGTTGTCTGTTGCTTTGAGTTTACACTTTGGGTGGGGCTCGCAACTTAATACCAGCGAGATGTTCTGGATAGATATCTCAAGGTGGATGATTAGTGAGTAGATGTAGATGGATTTAGGTCTACTTGTCTCGGCGTACCGCCCATACTTTTGAGCCTCTAACTTTCAAGTAGCATAATTAGCATCGCGGTGCGTTTATAATTCTATCGATTGCCCAACTGTAATTTGTTTACCCAACTTAGCTATTTTATCGTGTTTTGGGAAAGAGACATCAGTAGTGAACATCATGGGACCCCGGTCCATATTTCTACCATTGTTTACACCTCCACTTTATTTACCGCTTTTACTTTCAGTTGCTATCATCACCACTACCATTATCCTCTTGCTTTTGATCCTTTGTAAACGACAAGGTCAGAGGGATTGACAAACCCTCTGTACTCGTTGGGAGCAAAGTTATTTGTTGTGTGTGCAGGTCCAGGTCAAGTGAGTAATAAATTTCAAACGGCGCCTTGATCGTTTGACCACGTACTTTTCGACCTTGGAGTCCTACTGGTCGAACTCAACCTTGGTATATTTGCCAAGGGAAATTTGATGCTATCTACATCTCAAGCTTCCACTTGGGGTAAACAACGAAGGGAGAGAAGCCATTATGATCTCTCGTACCATCACTTGTCCGCGCGCAAGGCCACGATTTGACTCTCGGCGGCCAAATGTCGACCAGATCACGACAGAATGGTGCTGACCAAATCGACGGCATGGAGTGAACACTGGGACTTGGGGACTAGTTAGGAGGAAAGATCTCCTCCCTGAGGCTATTGAGCCATGGATGAGTAGCGGGAGTGCCTACCTCTTAGTCGAAGTGCGAGCTGGTGGAGGATGAAGTTGGCCACTGCTGTAGATTCAGCAGGGGAGGGGTAGGGTTTGAGCGGTGAAATGAAGAAGATAAGGGCGAAATGAGTGTTTCCTATGGGGGAAAGGTGGGAAAAGTGTCATAAATAGCTACCTTTTGTTGCGAGTCGGCGAAAAATTCTGCGACTGAGCGGGGGGAAATTTTTATCGCACACAATTGAAATAGAGGAATCGTCTGCGTAGAATATGTATCACACACGGCGAACCACTGTCAGCCAAGCACGATTATGAAATTTTCATTCAAAATTTAGAATCGCCTAGAAACCAAATTTCTGATAGAGCATAGCTAAATTTAATTCCAGCGGATATTAGAGTTACAACACCACAATTGGAGTTTATCACTTATGTAAACCAGTTTAACAGAAGACAAAGTGATTTACCACATATAATTACGGATCATCTATTAACTAAACGATGATCCTGATGGAAAAGAACAAATCTCGCATATCAAACGGAAAATGTAAAACTGATATTAAAACATAGCTCCCGCTACATAGTTCATTGCTAGATCCCTCTACATAGTTATTACCCGGAGTTCATACACTATAGTACAACTTACTTCAACTAAATCTAGCTTGATAAAGGTAGGCGGCGGCGCGCGGATCTGGCGGCGGAGGAGGCGACGGCTCAAGGATTCTCCACGATGAAGCGCACGCACTCGTCGGTGTACTGGGTGTAGGAGACTTCGTACGCCTGCTTGGCCGCGGTGAAGCGTTTGGCGGTGCCATGTTGTTGACATCGAACACGTCCACGTGTACCCGCAACATCGAGGGAGATACTCCGCAACTCACGCCGCGGGAGGCCTGCCGGAAGCGCGATACGCAAGAAAGTCCGGTAAGCGCTTTCGAGACCAGACGCCTCGGTTACTCAGGAGGGACCCCGTCAGAGTACCCGGCGACGATTGGCTGCTCCAAGTCGTCCTAAACGCTCTGGAGCCTTGTAGATCGTAGCCCCCAAATCTGAAGAACAACGAAGAACAATAAGCAAGATACAAGGGAGAGAGATAAAATTAGGTTAAAAGGATGTAGATATGTTAGTTCGATTGTGTGTTGTCTCAATCAGCCGTCACCTCATCTATATATGAGGAGGCGGGACTTTCCGTACAAGAAAAGGACTTCAAATCCCGTCCAAATCTTTCCAAGCTTAACCGAACTCGGGTTACAAGTGGGCCTGGGACAACAGTTCGGTTTTTGGTAGTTTTGGGGCTGTAAACGACCTCAGATGAAAACACTCAAAACATGAAAGTTGTATCCCTCAAAATTTCCAAGAACTTTCATGTTGAACGTTTTTTGATTCGGAGCCATCTTGAAAGGGTTTTGAGCCGATTTCTAACTCAGGTCGGAGAAAAACGCGAATCTGGAAAGTTTTCCCAAATCTCGTTGCCAAAATCGGACGTCCGTCGTCATTCGGACGTCTGACCCGTCGGACGTCCGATTCCCGTCATACTTTGGTCAAAATCGGAGGTCTACGGACCTTTCCCGTCGGATTTTCGTTTTCCGTCGGACGTCCGAATTTCGCTGGGAGGTTCTCTGAATTTTTCTGCAGCAACACACGGTTTCGGCCGTAACTTTTTCATACGAACTCGGATTTGGACGTTTCTAATATTAAAATCGACCGGTTCGACGAGCCAAAGCCGCTCCATGTAGAACATCTTTCCATTTGATGATGTCTTGAAGGCCTAATTGGCATAATAGTACTTTGAATGCCAGGATCTTATCGCTTTCAACATAGTTTCAGCTTCCAAGATAGAATCGGATGACGATGCTCGAACTACAAAAATGTTCATATCGATGATACCAAACTTTTTCATGAATAATACTTTTTCATTTGAAGCCATCTTGTATAGGAATATTGTCGTGGCAAAAACTGGTGTCAACACATGCCCCCCTGTTTTTCGGCAAAACTTGCGTGCCGAAAAATAATTTGTACCACGTAGGGTCCAAGGACGATGTCAAGACTCCATCGGCCATGCATACTCTTAGGGCGATAAACATATATCGTTCATGTTTTATTCTTGGGGCGATAATCATATATTAGCTATTTATTAGCACGATTAATCATGTATCATCCATTGCTTGTTTGAACCTTTTTATGTAGACTTGGGTGAAACCTTCTGAATTGAGAATATTGCCATAATAAATCCATCAATAATTCCCACATACCAGGATCTATCTCAAAGATATCCACTGAACCATATTGTCCACCATTTTACGAGAATCTTGTAAACAATAAATATTGAACTTTCTCCAATCCTTGCTTTCGCCTGCATATAAAAATCTCCAATAGTAGCCGAAACGGTGAACTCCGGTTTGGTCTCCCCTATATTGGCAAACTCAACATCGGCTCTTGAGCAATATGCAATACACCATAATTAACATGATAGCCAGATGTCTGTTGTGCCAATTTATTTTCATTTTAATATCATTTCTAAATATATGAGCAATACTAAAGCAATTCAAGATATAAATTATATTTAGACACTTATGAACATAAATATGAAGTGATTCGTCAATACACATGAAATCCATATATATTTGATGCACAACTAATAACGAATCACCAACAACCTCAATATGTGTAGCACCTATAGCAAGCAAAATCTCTAAGCCGAATAATAACATCATATTCAACTTTGAATGTTTGTGCAACCATATTTAAGCGGCATGAGGCTTCAAAACAGCACCATGAGGAGATCTAAAAGCAATACCAAAACCTTGGCCATTGGTACAAACTAAAACACCAAAATATAATCTCCATGGAACCAATGAGACAAGGTTCATAACAATATTATGCTTAATAATAAAAATAACAATGATTTGGCTTCTCATAAATTCAAATTAGCTATATCATACCTGGCCAAAGCATAATCCCACTCACCAATTCCGCAACTTATGAATTGGTCCATGCAACATATTTTTAACGAATGTACACCTTGTCCCGGTTTCCAATAGGACTAAGGAAGATTTTTACAAAACCACACCGGCCATGTTTAGATGTATTCTTAGGACGGTAGAACAAATATCGGCCATTAGTATAAACGACATGTAGAATTCATCCACCAAAGCATATATAGCCGAAACAAGCAAATGAAATAACAAATCAAATATTTCGACCGCTTGAATCAATAACAAGAATGTAACTAATCAAATGTATAGTGACTTGGCAATCCCCTATCATGATGTAAGAAATTGTATTGCATCCATGGATCAAAATAAGTCCTTGGAGGGTAACCAGTCATACCTGATGATGAATTCAATGGTAAATGCATCAATGACATGTTTGAAGAATATGAATGATGTGCTAATCCAAATTTTTGATTGGATGATGGCATCCTCCGGCTTAATCTTTTATGAGATGATTTCTCCTTCTTCACTTTCGTTGTATTCTCTACAATAGAAGCTTGCGCATAATTTTTGATTTGACTGTTCTTCTTGGGAATCCATGCCATATTATTCTTTTCGAGTTCTCGTGCAGTAAGCTTTTGCAATCTCTTCTTCTGCCAATATGATAAACCAAGTGGACACCTTGGTTGTGATTCTTTTTCAAGCAATGGAAATTCCTTTTTGACCTTGTGCACTCTTAGCTCCTTCTGTTCAGATTTGGCATCTTGATTCTGAACATTTGCTTGCTCCATGTTTTTTTCCTTTAGTAGCCAATGTCAATGCTTTAATTGGCTCCGTATTATTTGAAATTAAATCTGAAGTGGCACACTTACGACCATCCTTTTTTACACGATATACTTCTTCCTTAAGCTCCGGACCGATTCCTTTTGATTGAAACGGTCTTTGTTATGCAATTGTTCATCAAATGTTGACCTTCTTGGAGCTGCATAATCTTGATGAGATGGTTCCAAATAAGATGGATAATTTTCCTTAGAATTATACTTGTCCCGTGATGGATATTGATTCATATAAGCATAGGTAGGTATCCATGAAGCTGGTATTGGCGGCCCAAAATAAGGATATGAGTATGATGTATTGAAATTATCACTTTGCCAATACCGGTCCTCAGATTTGCACCTAGAGGGTGACCTTGATGCTTTTGAATTACTTGGCCGATGAGAAACTTTCCCCTCACTTATCTACTGATATTTTCCAATAGTTGTGCGAAAGTCACCTTTGATTTCTTACCCTTGCGCTTATCTCGGCCTTGGCTCTCTTTTGTTGTAATAGCATTGATCTTAGGATTTTCTTGCTGCCCCCAGTGCTTAGCGTCTTCACCATAACTTTGATAGAACCTTCGCCCTCAAGAATGTCATCATTGTCCTCATGAATAATTTGTTGTCTGCTTGAAAGCATGATCCCATCACTTGCAGTCGTTATCTTTTTATCTTTAAATGGATCGGCTTAAAGCAGCCGATGCAAAAACTTTCTGCCATCAGGACCAATAGGAATAGCATGACGATCCCTTGGTGTTTTAACAAGTTTCCATCGTCCGCTATCAATGGCCGATTTAACTATTTGACGAAACATATGGCAGTCCTCAAAATTATGCTTGAACGAATCATGTAACTTACAATTCTTTCGTCCTTGGATCGATGGCTCAACATGGTGATCAAGAATTCTAATATAATCATTCTTCAACAACAAATCAAAGATCTGATCACACATATTTGAATTGAAGGTAATATTTTTGTTTTTAGCCGATTTTGGTGCGAGAACGGCTTTGGAAGTATGCAAACGAATGGTTCAGATTTCGTATCACCCCATTCGGCTATGCATTGTGCTTCGCTCTCCATCTCCGATGACTTTGAATAAAAAGTTATACTATCATCGGTTTTCTCAAAAGATTCAAATCTTGGCTTTATTTTTCTGAAATCAAAACTATAACATATATGTCTCACTTGAGACCAATTGTAAGCCAAGTATGAAACTAGCAAAGTTATCCATTTATACAAAAACATTAAATGAAACAATGGGAAAAACTTTTGCTATAATAATAAGTCACTACCGGTCTCTCTAAGTGGCACAATGTGATATGCTTTTTTATAATTGTATTGCTAACAAGTAAATTATCATTCTTCATTGGTATCTCAAGATTTGTTGTAAGAATTTTGCTAATAGTTGCATCAACAATAAAATTATGACCAAATATGAAAATAGATAAATTACTTGCTAGACATACCTTTTCATATGCGTTGGGAGAGAATGATGGTTGCGTGAATCGAATAATAGCTTGTTCCAGTTTTGGATGACTCTCCAACATCTTGTCCTCATATTTTTCTTTGTTCCGTGCTTCTTCACTCGAATGATTGTCACGTGAACTTTGCTCAGCTGCACGCTTGTGTTCTTGATGTTCATCATTAACCAAACTTTATTCGGCCATCTCACTTTGTTCTTGATGCTCATCAATTTCTGTGGCACGGAACTCAAAGGGCAGGAAATAGGTTCCCTTAGCCTCAGAAAAATTAAGCACGGTTGTTATGTGTTGGGCATGCCCTTTCTCAATGGTGCTTGCCTCTTTGGATTTGATGGATTTGGAACACACACTAGTTGATTCGGCTTTTCTAGCTGAAGAACTTTCAATCTTTGAATCATCACTCTTTTCATCAATTGGCAAGGCTTCTTTTCTTTGAGCCAATTCTTTTTCTATTTGCTCCAAACGGCGAGCAGCTGATTTAGCTTTAAGCTTCTTCTCAAGCTCAACCCACCCTAGATAAGATTGCCCCCCAATGCCATTAGCTTTAAGCTTTTTCTCAATCTCAGCCCACTCCAGGTAAGATTGCCCTCCAATACTTTCAGACTCTTTCGGCATTGGAACTTGAGTGTTGCCGAAACTTTGCAATTGTATTGGGGTTATATAGTATGCTGGAGCAATAGGAGAAGACATATGCATTTGTGGAGCTATATTTTTCCTGGCATAACTTATCAATTGGCAATGATTCATCTTCTTGCAAAACTCTAGCTTTTATTGCATTATAGTCAGGAGACAAACCACTAAGATATAATTCCATACAAATATCACTAATCCTTTCATTTTGGGCTTTCTTCCTTTCTAACGCAGCTACCTCAGCAACAACTTTAGATGACGGTATGTATGCTCCTATAGATTGATCACTTATTTGGCTATAACCATGAAGGTGTGGAGCCGAATTATGACTATCAACAGTTGCGTATGGCACTGAGAGATTAATAGCATGAGTTGTAGCATATGATGGTTGATGGTAATTGGCCGAATAACTAGTGCTAGCATGGCCAATTCCCCTATCCATCGACATATTTGGATTAACATATTGCAAGTTAGGTGTCGATGAATAAAAAGGTGAAACACTTTGTTGCATGTTATTAAAAGTTCCCACATGGGGTGTTTCAACTCTATCAACCGAGCTCATCATGTTGTTCATCGTCATATGGATTTCTGGGGTTGCCGATGCATGAGAATCGGAATACATATGGTGCATGTTACTAGTATCATAAGAATTTGAAGCATGTAAATTACTTTCAATCGGCCTTTGCACATAATTAGATGTATAATTAACCAAACTAGGGTTAGCCGATATAGTATATTCATTGAACGATCTAGTAGCACCATATGAGTTATTTGCATCTACATAAGGGGATTGAGTATTCATATTACCTTCGTAGATAGCAAATCCTTGATGACGATCTTTTCGTAGAAAGAATGGGCCGGAGACCGTTCGAATCTTCGTCCCCAGCTGAGTCGCCAAAAAGTGTGTTGACACACATACACGTCCACTTGTACCCGCAACACCGAGGGAGGTACTCCGCAACTCACGCTGCGGGAGGCCTGCCGGAAGCGCGATACGCAAGACAGTCTGCCAGGCGCTTTTGAGACCAGACGCCCCGGTTACTCGGGAGGGACCCAGTCAGAGTACCCTGCGATGATTGGCTGCTCCAAGTCGTCCTGAACGCCCCTGGAGCCTTGTACATTGTAGCCCCCAAATCTTAAGAACAACGAAGAACAAGAAGCAAGATACAAGGGAGAGAGATAAAATTAGGGTAAAAGGACGTAGATATGTTTGTTCGATTGTGTGTTTTCTCAATCGACCGTCACCTCATCTATATATGAGGAGGCTGGACTTTCCGTACAAGAAAAGGACTTCAAATCCCGTCCAAATCTTTCCAAGCTTAACCGAACTCGGATTACAAGTGGGCCTGTGATAGCAGTTTGGTTTTCGGTAGTTTTGGGGCTGTAAACGACCTCAGATGAAAACACTCAAAACATTTAAGTTATATACCTCGAAATTTCCAAGAACTTTCATTTTGAACGTTTTTTGATTCGGTGTCATCTTGAAAGGGCTTTGAGCCGATTTCTAATTCAGGTCGGAGAAAAACGCGAATTTTGAAAGTTTTCCCAAATCCCGTAGCCAAAATCGGACGTCCGTCGTCATTCGGACGTCTGACCCATCGGACGTCCGATTCCCGTCGGACTTCTGGTCAAAATCAGAGGTCTACTGACCTTTCCCGTCGGACGTTCGAATTTCGCTGGGAGGTTCTTTGAATTTTTCTGCACCAGCACACAGTTTCGGCCGTAACTTTTTCATACAAACTCGGATTTGGACGTTTCAAATATAAAAATTGACCGGTTCGACGAGCCAAAGCCGCTCCATGTTGAACATCTTTCCATTTGATGATGTCTTGAAGGCCTAATTGGAAGAATAGTATTTTGAATGCCAGGATCTTATCGCTTTCAACATACTTTCGGCGTCCAAGATATAATCGGATGACGATGACTCGAACTACAAAAATGTTCATATCGATGATACCAAACTTTTTCATGTAGAACACTTTTTCATTTGAATCCATCTTGTATAGGAATATTCTCATGCCAAAAACTGGTGTCAACACCTGTGCACCAGCCTCCACCGCGTTCTTCGCGGCGATGAGCTCAAGGTCTGCGGCTGATACGTCCCAAACGTATCTATAATTTCTGCTTGTTCCATGCTCGTTTAGGTGACATTTCTATGTGTTTTGCTACACTTTCATACCTTTTTACACATATTTGGAGTAACCTACAAACTCAGTGCACCCAGTTCCTGTTTCTGTCTGCTGATGTCTGTGAATTGCAGGTTTTTACCCATATTTACAGAGCTCCAAAAATTCCAAAATAAATATATAAAAAATCAGTGCAACAGAAGCTTCACGAAGCCCGAAGGAGAGTCGGAGGGGGTCCACCCCCTCCCAGGCGGCCAGGTGGCGCGGCCCCACCTCTGTCCGCGCCTCTAGGGCGCCAGGTGGGAGGGGCCACCCCCTGGTGCCCCCTTCGGCCCATATTTACACCCCGTTCTGAAAACCCTCGAGACGAACCCCTAATCGCGATTTTCACCTATGTTCCTCCACCGCCTCGCTTCCAAGACCGTGAGCACCAGAAGACCTCTTCCCGGCACCCTGCCGTAGGGAGGATTGACCTCCGGGAGCTTATCCACCACCATGACTGCTTCCCGGATGTGCCATGAGTAGTCCCCCTTGGACGATGGGCCCATGACCAGTAGCTATGTGATATCTTCTCTCCAATCTTGTGCTTCAATGCTTAGCCTTTGTGAGCTGCCCTACATAGTCAAGGCATCTATGTAATTTTTCCTACTGTTGCCATGTTGTGTTTGCTGGGATATGATGGATTATGAGATTATGTTCACATTGTGATGAGTTATATATTTGGTTCTCCTTTTATATTTTGTTCTTGAGTAATTCTTGCATGTTCTCCATTGCTTTTTATTGCTTTGGCCAAGTAGTAGATAGTAACTCCAAGAGGGAGCGTTTATGCTTGATTGTGGGTTCATGCCCACTAATGTCTAGCTTGAGTGACATAAACATGAGACTAGGGGATGTTGTTGCCCAGCTGTAATTCTGTCAATTCCCAGTTGTAATTTTTCATCCAACTTAGCTGTTTTATCGTCTTTTGGGAGATAGACATCACTAGTGAACATCATGGGACCCCGGTCCATATTTCCACCATTGTTTACACCTCAACTATTTACTTCTTTATTTCCTTTTTAGTTGCAATCACCACTACCATTTTCCCCTTGTGTTTGATCCTTTGTAAACTGTAACAGTCCGGAAATTCCACCCTCATTAAATTTTTTGTTTGTTGCATTATTTTGTTGATTGCTAGAATTTTTTGCAGTATTTGCTTCGGCGATTTATTAATTGGTGATTATATTCCCCTCCTTCTCATACCAACATGCGTGACCGAGCCTTTCCACCATGGCACACGACTTTTTGCGACACCGGGTGTCACCCGACACCCTCGCAACTTCAAGCACAAGACCAGCCGTCACCATCGGAACGAAAACCCTGTTTATTTAATAAACGGATTATTTTATTGGGTGCCATAAAAATGTCCTCGGAACAGTATTGAAGTGAGGTAGAAGTGACTGGCTCGTCGTGCGGAGCACGTGGCTCGAAGTTTTACCCGAATCGGAGGTCGTATGGACTCCCGGCGGTCAGAAACGTAAACATTGGACGCGCGAAAGAGAGACTAGGGGCGTTTGTGTAAACCTGCCACCCAGGCCAGCTTATAAATAGACCACCACTCTCTCCCACCCATTTGAGGGTTCCCACTAGTCCATTTTCGCAGCCACCCCCTCCAAATCTTCCCAGATCTGCCCCCAAATCCGAAACCCTGGCCCTCCCTCAATCCCATCCGCCAGATCTTGAGATCTGCGGCCCTTAGAGCTCCACGTCAACTCGCAGTCCAGTCAGACCGCCCCGGGCCCCGCAGGGCCCCTCTCCACCGCCGTGACCCAATCCGGGCCGAGGCGGAACCCGCGCTGCCGCCGCCTCCCGTGGTTGTCGCCTCTACGCCTCCAGCGCCGGCCCGCGAGCTGTGATGCGCCGCCGCGTCCTCCTTCCCTCCCTCTCCTCGCGCTCCTCCTTCCCTCCTCTAGCCTCACCGCCCGCTCCAACTCTCAAGTCGCTGGAGCAGGAGCCCACCGCACCACGCTGCCGCCATGGGCGACCTCGGCCGAGCTCGCGCCGCCCCTTGGTCCGAGCCGCCGCTGGATCCGGCGATGCCGCACCCAGGATCCGCCCTGCCTCACCCTCCTCCTCCCCCCTGCGGTGCCCCTCGCCAAAACGGCACCACGCCGGAAAGCCGCTAATAACCCACAAGTGTAGGGGATCGCAACAGTCTTTGCGGGTAGGTATAACCCAATTTATTGATTCGACACAAGGAGAGGCAAAGAATACTTATAAGCCTTAGAAGTTGAGTTATCAATTCAACCACACCTGAAAAAGCACTAGACAAGATATTTAGTAGCAACGGTGTGTTGACGGGTGTAGCCTTTAAGACTTCCCCAATCACCAACACCACAAATTAGTAACAACAAAGAGAGAAATAGTAACAACGAAGGCAAAATACAAGTGTTGGGTGCACAAATAACAGTTGGGCAATTGAAAAAATTGCACGAACTCTAGCCAAAGACCAAACTAGAGCATCCTAGTCTAAGAACCAAATGTAGGCATGTGTTCCGTATGTAGTTGTACGTGCCTGCAATAAGAAATTGCACAACCTCTTTTGTCCTACCATCCCACTACAAACGGGGCCAAAAGGAACTTATGGAGATTAAGGTGCTCCTGTCAAAGAGCACCGGAACAAAGCATTAAAACATATGAACACATGTAATCCTCAAATTATAGCCCATCCCCTTTGGTGCCCAATCTGTCATCATTGAGATCGCCAGATCCAGACTATAATAGGTGCATACAACCGTAGATAAGATCTATAACAACATTTATATTCATGCAACCGTAAAGTGCTCAGATCTGAAATCATACTACTCGTGCACTAGTAACAAGCATTAAGAACAACAAATTGCAGCAACAATAATTCATAAACTTCTTAGGACTTCACAATGTAACAATTCATCGGATCCCAACAAACACAACACCAATTACATCATATGGATCTCAATTATGTAGGGCAGCTCATGAGAACTTTGTATTGAAGATCTAGGGGGAGAAGATACCACATAGCTACTGCCAAGAACCCGTAGTCCAAGGGTGGGGGGGGGCTACTCAAGAAGCATAATGGAGCGAAGAGGGGTTGATGAAGATGGCCCCGGGGGCCAAGGCCCTCTCCGGCAGGGTGCCGGAGCCGGATCCTGGTGACCCCCGAAGCTAGGTTTCGTTGGCGGCGGAGATCGGGATCGCTTCTGGAGACAATAGTTGGATATCTTGGGTTTTCGCGTCGGGGGAAATAAATAGGGCCAAAGGGGAGTCCGAGGCGGTGCCCAGGTCACCCAGGCGGGTCCATGGCGCGGGGCCCCCTGGCCACGCCAAGAGGGCGCCTAGGGGTTGTGGGTCTCCCCTTGAATTCATCCTCTAGCTGGAGGACTCTTCTGATGTATAAGAATTTTGGTATTTTTTTGGGAATTTTCCGAGCAATTTCATTTTTGGACTTTTTCTGCATTGCAAAGACAAAACAGACAGAAACTTGCACTGGGCTCTATATTAGTATGTTACTTCAATAAATGATTCAAAAGCATGGCAAAAAGATTTATAAATGACACGAAATGAGCATGGAACAAGCAAAAATTATAGATACGTTTTAGACGTATCAGCATCCCCAAGCTTAATTCCTGCTCGTCCTCGAGTAAGTCAATGATAACAAGATAATTTTTGATGTGACATGCTACTTAGAAGTAAAGGAAATCAATCTAATGTAATGAAGGTACATAAGCCAAAGACAAAGTGATATAAAGCAATAGTCTATAGTTGGTATTAAAGCAAGCAATGAAAGAATATATATACAATTGAGCTTTTTCTGTCCATGAATCAAATGTCTCCAGTCAGAGTTCCCGTGCAAAGAGTGGGGAAGTTTTAGAGCATAAAAATACTGAATATGTGTTGAGAACTCAATCTACTAATTATCACATATGGTCCCTTTGGAATCTTATTGTGACTCGTCCCCAGACCACTAGTCAGGTACGAGTCAAACTGATCCCCTCCCTTTCGAATTTGAGCACTCATGCAATGGATGAGCACGAGCAAGATTAGTTGGCAGTAGGAAGTCGAAAAGTGAGAAAGGCTCACACCAATGAAAACAATCATAGGCGAGAGAAAGCCAAATGATAGATATGGTGTGAGGGGTAGGGATTTCCATGCAACAGGCAGATGCACAAAGAGCTATATGTGTATGAAAGCCCTCCAATGGAACTAGTGGGGGTGCATCCAACTTGCTTGCTGATGGCGTGGAAGTGGTATTGGCTTCTCGCACTTTGTTGGTTACCCCAAGTGGAAGGTGAGATGTAGGATAGCATCAAATTTCCCCTATGTAGAGGATAGGGTTTGTCTCCCGTAGGACTTCGGCAATGATAAGTAGGTGTCAGCGGCGCACCTGACGCGGACTTGCACACAATACAAATAACTTTGCTCCCAACAAAGTTCAGAGAGGTTGTCAATCTCTCCGGTCTTGTTGTTTACAAAGGGTCAAACACACAAGGGATAATGATAATGATAGCAACTGAAAGTAAATACTGAAAAATGAAATAGATTCTAAACAATGATGAGATTATGGACCGGGGTCCCGTGATGTTCACTAGTGATGTCTCTCTCCCAAAAGACGATAAAACTGCTATGCGAGGTAAACAAATTACAGATGGGAAATTGACAGGATTATAAACGCACCGCAATGCTAACTATGCTACAAAAGAAAGGAAGAGGCTCATAAGCATGTGCAGTACGCCAAAATAAGTAGACCGAAATCCATTTGCATCTACTACTAATCATCCACCTTGAGATATCTATCCAGAACATCTCGCTGGTATTAAGTTGCGAGCCCCACCCAAAGTGTAAACCCAAAGGAACAGACAACTGCATTAAAAAGAACTTTGCGTAAAGTAAACAATCCTTGCAACCGCGGTTACAAGAACCGTTGCTTTCCCCCTTGTGGACACAACACATCCCCTAGACTCATGTTTCTGTCACTGAAGCGTGTCATCAGGGGGCATGTACCCACAATCGAGCATAACGTTCGCTCTTGGAGTTACTACCTACCACTTGGCCAAAGCAATAAACAGCAACGGAGAACATGCAATAATTACTTAGGAACAAAAATATAAGAGATAAAAACCAAATATATTACTCTATCACGATCTGAACATAATCTCATAATCCATCAGATCCCATCAAACTCAGCATAGCAACAGTAGAAGAATTACATATGTGCCTCGATCATGTAGGGCAGCTCATGAGGTCTAAACCATGAAGAACAAAGAGGGGAGGATAACATCACATAGCTACTGATCACGGACCCATGGTCCAAGGTAGACTACTCACGGCACATCCGAGAAGCGTCCATGGTGGAGGAGAAGCTCCCGGAGGTCGATCCTCCCTCCGGTAGGGTGCCGGGAAGGGTCCTGACAGTGCTCCCGATCTTGGAAGCGCTCGGCGGTGGAACAAAGGCGAGATTGCGAAATAGGGTTCTGTCTTCGGAAGTTTCCCATGACGGCGAATAAATAGGCGAAGGGGGGCAGCCAGGGGGGCCACCAGGGGTCCAGGCGCCCCCTAGCGCGGCCAGGCCCTTGTCCGCGCCAGGTGGTGGCCCCCTGGCCCTCCTTCGGGCTTCGGGAAGCTTCCGGCACGCTGATTTTTTATCTGATTTTTCCTGGATTTTTGGAGCACTACTTATATGGGGGAAAACTGAAATAAAAAACAACAGAAAACAGGAACTGGCACTGGGTTGCACTGAGTTAGTAGGTTAGTCCAAATATGATCAAAAGTGTATGGAAGTGTATCTAGATCATAGCAATATCACACAAAACATGCATGGAACGAGCAGAAATTAGTGATACGTTTGAGACGTATGAACATCCCCAAGCTTAATTCTTGCTCTTCCTCGAGTAGGTAAATGATAACAGACATACTTTCTGTGGTGACATGCTAGCAACCATATAAGAACTTTGAAAAGTAAATCAATCAAGGTATGTAATTCAAGTCAAGTCATAACATGCAAGAGTCTATATTAGCATTGAAACAAGTAACAAAAGAACATTAGGTTCGAGAGCTCTCGCTGTTCGTGACTCGAATGTCTCCAAATGGTGTTTGCGTGCAAAAAGGGGGATAGGGAATACGAGAAGAAAATGTATTTTTGTTGAGAACTCAATCTACTAAAGTTTCACACTTGGTCTCCATTGGAATCTTATCTTGACTCGTCCCCAGACCACTAGCCAGGTACAAGTCAATTTGATCCACTCCTTTTTGATATTTTGAGCACTCATGCAATGGATGAGAGTAAGAACGAGAGTTGACACTTAGGATGGTGAAGAGAGAATATGGTGGAGGAGGAAGACAAAAAGGGTGAGAAAGGCTCACATAAATGAGGACAATAATAGGCGAGAAGGCCAAATGATAGATATGATGTGAGGATTAGGGATTGCCATGCAACAGAAGCACATGTGAGCTGAAAAGCTCTCCAATGGAACTAGTGGGGGTGCATCTAACTTGCTCGCTCATCAAGACCTAGAGCTCTTTTGAGGAGGCTCATCCTTGGAATATACAAGCCAAGTTCTATAATGTGAAGGTCCCCACGTAGCTATATGCATGATCATCTCTATGGAGTACAAGGATAAGAGGGAGTACTAGTGTGGATCTTTCAAAAGGATAGTAGTGTTACCCCTTTCTCTCTTTTTATTTATTTTTCTCTTTTTTTATTTTTTTTTATTTTTTGGTGGCCACAATGGCTCTTTCTATGTATGTCTCATTTGTCCTCTTTGGGATCTTTTATTTTGTCCGCTTTGGGATCATTTCCTCACTTAAGGGCAACCGTCTAATTTTTACAAGAGGGTATAGAAGATCTTTCACACTTTACAAGGTACTCGAATCATAGAGAAGATGTATCTATCATGATGTATGCAATGTATGCCGCTGCCAGTGTAGCAGGAACATGTATGACATGAAGATCAAGTCATGAAGAGGTGGATGTTGCATGACAATATATCTCGGAAAGGCTATGGTAATGCCTTGATAGGTAGGTATGGTGGCTGTTTTGAGGAAAGGTATAAGGAGGTTTATGATGACAGAGCATATCATGCCAAGGGTTTGGATGTACAGGTGAAGGTGGACGCCAACTCTCGGAGTGAGAAGAAGGCAATGCACGACACAGGAGAGGCTAGCAAATATGAGGAAGTGGAAGGGTCAACTTTCAATACTTACATTAGTACGAAGAAATCATGCACTTATTATCGGTAACTCTCAATCTAATAAGGAGGTTCACAAAAAGAAAAATACCCCGAGGAGGAGTGTATGGGGGTTATGTTATCCTTGCGCATCCTCGATTCATGGTACGTGAGTGTACTCTAATATTCGATCCCTCCAAAGATTAGCAATCCATCTAGTAGCTAGAGTTCTCAACTAGTTTGGTAGGTTTTGAAAATAAACACGGATTGCCCAAAATACGACACCTATCACTAATAGGCTAGAGCTCTTGACACCAAAAGTTCAAACATTACTGACATCAATACCTCAAAACTATTGCAAGTTACTACTAAAATGAAATAGCAACCTCAATTACCTACTCTCAAAACAAGACACAACTCAGTGCAACGACCAACTCTCTTAACAAGATAAACATGAAAAACAAAGAGAGTTCCAGCAGCAAACTAAAAAAAAATCCAAGGCTCTTGCTACAGACAAACTAAGACTAAAACTAAACATGGCAGTAGCTACGAAAATATAAAGAACACACAACAGCAAAAAGATAGGCATGAAGAATCCTATGATGTGTTCTAGATTTTGAAAGTGGAGCGGGTTTCTCTCCCACACAAAGTAAGAAGGTGTCTAACTTGTTATGAACAGAAAGAAAAGCTAAAGAAAACTAAAAATAAAACCTAAGAGCGAGACGCTCCAAGCATAGCACATAACGCATGACGTGATAAAAATATAGTGAGACGAAGGATGAACTGATGATTGTTGATGGAGAAGGGGATGCACGGGGGCATCCCCAAGCTTAGAAGCTTGAGTCTCCTTGAATATTTGTTGGGGATGCATGGGGGCATCCCCAAGCTTATGCACTTGACACTCCCGAATTTTCTTTCATCATCTTCCATCACACACTTGAAAACTCCCTTCATACATAACTCATCATAAGCTGATTAGAGAGGTTAGTACCCTTAATAAATAATTTTTCCCCACATGATATAAAGATATTCTTGAAGAGATATTGTTTCTAAAGATTGCCATAAAGGTTTTTGCAAAGAAAAAGCAGGCTTAAGGTTTGCAAAAGTTAGGAGAGACCAAACATGGCAGAATCTGTGAAAAATAGAAGAGCAGGTAGTAAAGAATTTTTTAGGGGTACTTCTGCAAATCAAATAAAAAAACTCAGAACATATGAAAGTTCTGTGATTTTATAGATCACGCTTTGTAAAAAAATCAGCTAAAAAAGATGAACTGGTGATTTTATCTGATTTTTCCCGTCACGAGGACATAATCTGTTTTCTGAACAGCATGTCACAACTTTCACTTCCCTTGTCATATGACGCTATAACTTGGCACAAAGCTTGAAAATAAAGATACAATGTTGTTTCTACAGTAGTAACAGTCATCAAGACCACTAAAAACATCT
Source organism: Bromus sterilis (assembly GCA_950022295.1). NCBI lineage: Eukaryota > Viridiplantae > Streptophyta > Magnoliopsida > Poales > Poaceae > Bromus > Bromus sterilis. The sequence continues at coordinate 180,809,125 of OX465600.1, read as the reverse complement.
TGGGTTTCCTCCCAAAAAGCGCTTTCTTTTACGCCTTTAAGCTAGGCATGAAGATTATAGAAGATGGTCTCACAAGAATAAGAATTTTGAAGCAAAAGAGAGCATCAAGAAGTAAATATGAATTTTTTTTAAGCCTAACCCACTTCCTATGCATAGGAATCTTTTAAGAAAATAAATCAAAGAAGCACAAAGTGACATGCATAGGAAGGTGGAAAAAGAACAACTTAAAAACTTTCAACATAAAGAGATGAGTTTTAGTAATATGGAAGTTTTTATAACCAAGCTTTCCTCTCTCAAAGTAATTTTCAGTAGCATCATGAACAACTCCAAGAATATAACTATCACATAAAGCATGTTGTTCATGATCTAAAAGCACACGTGTGTAGTTTTCAACACGGTCTTTTGGAACATAAGATAAATGCAACCCATCACATTGAGCCTCAATAAGAGCACAGTTCTCCGGAATATGAGTTGGAGATTTCAAAAGGATAATAGGACAATCAAGTGTGGGGGAAATAGCAAAAATTTCATGCTTAACATAAGGAACTATAGAAAGTTCATCTTTGCAAGCATAATCCATATTGGCATCATGGCCATCAACAAAGCAAGTATTAAGTTCATCAGAAAGGGAAGTATCAAGTGAGTCCTTAGAATCATGGGATTCCGCATCAAAGCAATCATAAGCCTCTTGTTGGGCTGCAAACATTTTATTTTTAAAATCCTCAATATAAGAATTGGAAGTATAATTATGGAAGCAATAAGCAAGAACTGCAAAGTTTTCGGACTTGTGACTAGTATCATAATACTTTTCAATGAAAGAAGCAATCTCATAAGCACCTTTAAAAGCAACAAACTCTTCAATCTTTTCAACATCAAATCATAAACACCTTTAGCATAAGAAGATAAGATCTCATTTTCATTAAACTCACATTGGAAAGGAAGGTGTTTATGATCTATATTAGAGCAGCAAGTAAAATCATAAACGTGGCACAAAAATTCAGCATGGCAATAAGAAACATGTATTTGATCCCATAAGTGTTTCCCTTTCTGAGATAGGCGGTGCCGCGTATAATGAGCATGCTCATCCAGTGATTCCCTAAACCAAGTCGGTTGGGTTTTTAGCGTGAGCACGGATCGAAGACGATCCAAGTAAAACATGTCCATCCTACCATATTTGCGTGGTTCCACACCCATGGTAAATATAGCATCAATAGGCAGACAAAGACAAAGGCAAAACATAGCAACTAATTTTTTGGTTTTTCATAAAGACACAAAAGCAAATTACAAAAACTGGAAAGGTAAACTAACAAGACTAAAAATTAAAGGTAAAAGATAGTGAGCAACTCCCCTATCTTATCACTCGGAGTCACCGGCAACGGCGACAGAAATTTCCTTGATGGCGTGGAAGTGGTAATGGCTTCTCGCCCTTCGTTGGTTACCCCAAGTGGAAGGTGAGATGTAGGGTAGTAGCAAATTTCCCCTACATAGAGGATAGGGTTTGTCTCCCGTAGGACTCCGGCAATGATAAGTAGGTGTCGGCGGCGCACCTGACGCGGACCTGCACACAATACAATTAACTTTTCTCCCAACGAAGTTCAGAGAGGTTCTCAATCTCTCCGGTCTTGTTTTTTTACAAAGGGTCAAACACACAAGGGATAATGATAATGATAGCAACTAAACGTAAATACTGAAAAACGAAATAGCTTCTAAACAATGATGAGATTATGGACCGGGGTCCCGTGATGTTCACTAGGGATGTCTCTCTCCAAAAATACGATAAAACTGCTATGCGAGGTAAACAAATTACACATGGGAAATTGACAGGATTATAAACGCACCGCAATGCTAAATATGCTACAAAAAAGGAAGAGGCTCATAAGCATGGGCAGTACGCCAAAATAAGTAGACCGAAATCCATCTGCATCTACTACTAATCATCCACCTTGAGATATTTATCCAAAACATCTCGCTGGTATTAAGTTGCGAGCCCCACCCAAAGTTTAAACTCAAAGCAACAGACAACTGCATTAAAAAGAACTTTGCGTAAAGTAAACAATCCTTGCAACCGCCGTTACAAGCACCGTTGTTTTCCCCCTTGTGGTCACATCACATCCCCTAGACTCATGTTTCTGTCACTCAAGCGTGTCATCAGGGGGCATGTACCCAGAATTGAGCATAACGTTCCCTCTTGGAGTTACTACCTACCACTTGGCCAAACAATAAACAACAACGGAGAACATGCAAGAATTACTTAGGAACAAAAATATAAGAGATAAAAAACAAATATATTACTCTATCACTATCTGAACATAATCTCATAATCCATCAGATCCCATCAAACTCTGCATAGCAACAACAGAAGAATTACATATGTGCCTCGATCATGTAGGGCAGCTCACGAGGTCTAAACCATGAAGAACAAAGAGGGGAGGAGAACATCACATAGTTACTGATCACGGACCCATGGTCCAAGGTCACTCACGACACATCCGGGAAGCTTCCATGGTGGAGGAGAAGCTCCCGGAAGTCGATCCTCCCTCCGGCAGGGTGCCGAGAAGGGTCCTGACGGTGCTCCCGATCTTGGAAGCGTGGCGGCGGCGGAACAGAGGCGAGATTGCGAAATAGGGTTCTGTCTTCGGAAGTCTCCCGTGACGGATAATAAATAGGCGAAGGGGGAAGCTAGGGGGGCACCAGGGGTCCAGCCCCCCCTAGGCGTGGCTAGGCCCCTGGCCGCGCTAGGTGGCCGCCTGGGCGCCTGGTGGTGGCCCCCTGGCCCTCCTTCGGGCTTTGGGAAGCTTCCGACACACTGATTTTTTATCTCATTTTACCGGCTTTTCGGAGCACTTTTTATATGGGGTAAAACTGAAATGAAAAAACATTAGAAAATAGGAACCGGCACTGGGGTGCACTGAGTTAGTAGGTAAGGTCAAATATGATCAAAAGTGTATGTAAGTGTATCTAGATCATAGCAATATCACAAAAAACATGCATGTAACGAGCATAAATTATCGATACGTTTGAGACGTATCACTTGCTCATGAAGACCTAGAGATCTTTTGAGGAGGCTCATCCTTGGAATATGCAAGTGATGACCCACAAGTGTAGGGGATCGAGATAGTCTTCGCGGGTAAGAATAACCCAATTTATAGATTCGACACAAGGGAAGCCAAAGGATACTTACAAGCTTTAACAGTTTAGTTGTCAATTCAACCACACCTGAAATACACTTGCGTGCAACGAGGTATTAGTAGCAACCGTGATATGGAAGTGATGGTGGTAACGGAAATAATGGCGGTGAAACAGCGAAAGTAAAATAGAAAAATTAAACAACTAGTAACTAGCAGGATTAAAACACGGTAGGTTAGGGAGATGGATGGTTGGGAGCTTCTTGGATGAGAGTGAACATGTAATAGATTCTAACACGGGACAAGGCACACAGAAAAGAAAGGATCATCTAGCAAATATCAAACATTAGGCATGCATCCCAAGGTAGTTGTGTGTGCTTGCAATAAGAACTTGCACAACATCTTTTGTCCTACCATCCCGCTACAAATGGGGCCAAAAGGAACTTATGGAGATTAAGGTGCTCTTGTCAAAGAGCACCGGAACAAAGCATTAACACTCAATAGTCCATGCCCTTTGGTGTCCGAAGTTGTCACCATTAGGATCGCCGGTTCCGGACTATAATAGGTGCATACAACTCATAGATAGGATCAAGAACACAAATAAACTCATGAAAACACAAGTAGTCCAGATCTAAAATCAAGGCACTCAGGCCCAAAGTGACAAGCATTAAGTGAAACAAGTTGTAGAAAAGATGATAAACACCATACTAGATGATAGGCAACATGCCCCCAACAATCGGACGAACTATTACATGATCTAACTCATCCAATCCCTACCATCCCCTTTGCCTACAACAGGGAATTACTCACACATGAAAGGAGAAGTCATGGAGGGATGATGGAGTGGCGATGATGATGACGATGGCGATGATCTCCCCTCAACGAAGGCCAAAACAACCTTCAGATTAGCCCTCCCGGAGAAGAACAGAGGGTGATGGCGGCTCCATGAAGAGAATTGGGAAAACGACTTCTGTTCTGGGGTTTCCTCGTGCCGGGTAAAAATAGGGGCCAAGGTAGGTCAACAGAGGGGGTGGGACCCACCCAGGCGGCCTCCCGGCGCGGCCAGGGGGGTGGCTGCGCTAGCAGGGCACCTGGGCCCCTCTAGCTCACCTTCTGGTCGTGGGTCCATCCGGGTGCGTGGATTTTTCTGTATTTTTCTGGTAATTTTTTGAGGTACCTAAAAATCCATATTCCCTCACACAAGAAAAGCATATAGGCAGCTCTGCTGAAAACAACGTCAGCCAGGGTTAGTTTCATTCAAATCATGCAACAATGAGGCCAAAAGAATAGCAAAAAGTGTTTGGAAAAGTAGATACGTTTGAGACGTATCAACTCCCCAAGCTTAGCATATTGCTTGTCCTCAAGAAATTCCGTTCAACGAACTGGACGCGATGAAGAAAACTTTGAAAAACTCCTTTTCTTCGTTAGATGTATATAAGCATGTACTATGAAAAGAGTTTAGCAAGTATTGGAACAATGCTACAAGGACAATGCACGAAGCAATCCTTCTTTCATGTGATCAGTCACAAACAACCAAGAGAAAATAATATGCTGCTGAAAATCAAGACAAGATCACAATGCACATAGCTTGAACATACTAGAGTGGTATCTGATGTCTACACACGCTTCTATTCTTGCAGACTATGTTGGGCCTCCAAGCGCAGAGGTTTGTAGGATAGCAACAATTTCCCTCAAGTGGATGACCTACGGTTTATCGAACTCAGTGAAGAAGAGGTTGAAGATGGTCTCTCTCAAGCAACCCTGCAATTAAGATACAAGAAGTCTCATGTGTCCCCAACACACCTAATACAACTAGGAGTTGTATAGGTGTAAGGCCCGATATGCGGTACTGTTCCAGATCTAGGTGTTTCCACTCAGATCCGGGGACGAAGCACATATCGGTCCCACCGCAACATATGACAAAGCCATATGCCCCGGATTTCCAACATGATATCACAACATTACAGATACAAGGATACAACATCTCATACAATCGGCATACAACTGCCTTAATACAATACAACATCGGAAGATACATGTCTGAGTACAGACTACAATCAAATGCCTGGTGGCAAAAGAAAATCATCGATCCCATAACAACACGGGTCCAGGCCCTTCGCCGGGATCTTCCTAACTAGTCATCGTCGAGTCTCCACGTGAAACGTCGATCACCGTACCTGTTGTCGATCAAGAACCCTGAAAACAGTTTGGGGGTAGTATCATGAGTACAAAGGTACTCAGCATCCAACTGTAGTGTTCATCTGACCCAGCAAGGACTTCATCACTCATCATTCGAGGACAACTAGTAGTTTACGGTAAGGAAGGGGTAAGTGGTGAGGTTGCTGCCGCACTAGCATTTATGAAGTGGCTAACGATCTAGAGATTAAGATAAGAAGCCAAGCATTCGATGAGGAATCGCCTCCAACAAGTCTTGCTATCAACTACTTACGCAAGCATAACACCTATCCTATCCTTGTCCTCCTCTTCGCATCCCGACGAAGAAGAAGCAGTCAAGGCACACACACGTTGATCAAGTTATATTAAGATTATCTCAGTTGTTGTTGTCTATGAACAAGGAGTAGGTCTCAAGTCGTCCATAACCGTGGACACGGCTTCTCGAAAAGATTTAACCCTACTGGGGTGTACCAACTGCCCATTACGAGGCTCCGCACGCACGTCCATCACTCTCAGTTGCTACCCATCACAGGCAACCATTTTATGATTTAGTTCCAAGAGATCGGAGACGACAGGTCCCTCTAACTAACAACGAACAAATCCGTGTGGCCCCCGGTGAGTCGACATCCAGCTCAGGAGCTGGACGTGCTCTCGATCTGGTCTCTACCGTCTGTCTCGGGTTTGGATAGCCCGTTAATCACACATGGGAAACCGGGTCCTCAGCCGAACAAGGTGGGCCAGCAAGGGAACTATGTCCTCACTGGTCCAGGTTGGTTTAAAAACTACTGGCAGCTGACCAGCACACACACGGTTTCAAATGGTAAATCAGCTTGGTCCACCACTAGAAATGTTTGAAGCTAGGTAGGTAAGAAAAGGGGACCCCATAAAATCCCACACGCGGTTAGGCACGCTCAGTCTTAATACCAATACCCGGAACTCGGATCCTAGGTGACTCGAATGGAACAAAGCGTCGGGGCGGGATAGCCTAGACCTTCCATCCTTCGTCGAATATAGTCAACATTATAATAATAATCATATCATCAACAACAGTAATAATAATGTGATATCCCGAACCAAGGAGTAACAGGGTAACATCGTAGCATCCTAAGAATGCATACTAAGCAGGGGCTGAGCAACGAGCAATAGTAACATAGCAGTACAAGGTTTGCTGGGAAGGGACATGGCTGTACCGGTTTGAAAGAGGCTGTAAACATGTGGTAGGATCAAACATCGAACCTAACCTAGACTAGCATGAAAACCTCTGGTTGAAATAGAATGGATCATAAGTAATGTATAGTCCTTGCCTCTTGATAAGTCGGGTTCCGAAGGTGTAGTTGATCGCAAGCTCGCATCGTCTCCGAAGGTACCCGCGGAAGCACACAAGACGATAAACACTGGAAAGCAATCAACGAGCAAGCACTCTATTACTAAAGGGAAACACAAGATCACTAAGACAACACATAGCACGGCAACGCGATACGGATCTATCGTCGAGAACGGTTACTAACAGTTTAAGTGGGGTATCGGTCACACACGACGAATACCGCACGTTTACGGTGGTTCCAGTTGCTTAGCTACAGGTGATCAACCAACGGTTATTAACATGGCAAGCACAAAAGCATGGCAAAGCACACAAACATGGCAAGATGTGAAGCACAAAGTAAACTATCTATACTAGTCAATTTAAGTGAGGCACAATCCTAAACATAGCATAACACTAAGTGCCGCACGATGATTAAAACATTTGGTACTGTTCTGTCCTAAACCATATTTTAGGTTGGTTAACAACAACAAACAATAGCATAAACACAAAGTACACGAAAAAATAATCAAGTTAAATATAAGGCACACTCCAAACGGACTTACGGTTAAAAAGATATAAGCAAAACAAGTTACAGGCACAATTGTCCAACATCACGAAGCACACTTTAGAGCAAAGCATAAACAGGATAATCAATGCAAACATGCTCACAAATGATATGGAACTAAAGTAGACATGGAAGGTAAATCATGGCCAAAAGAATCATGCAATTAGGCATCACAGATCAAAAGATATTAAGCAAACAACATGGCATCGCAAAGTAACAGACTTAGAGAAAAATAGAGGTGGCTGTCAAAAACAGCAGCATAGCAACTTTGGAGCTAAATAACTATATGACCAGTAATTCTAACATGAAGATGCAATACTTGTAATGAAATTAGACATGATTCTTAACAATATGCAATTGGATTCACTCAATTCCGATAAACGGTCGCGACACACTCGTCGACCAAAGTTGCAACAAAATATAAACAACAGCACACTAACAGCAGGGTAGCTACTTTGGAGAAAGATACAATCATGATGCATCAAGCAATTATGGCATGTGAATGCATGGAACTGAAGTAGAAACAATGCTTAACGCAACGCAAAAGGAATCACTCAATTCCGATAAACGGTTGCGAAGCAATCGTCACCCGAAGTTGCAATAAAATAACAGTTACAACAACTTAGCAGCAGTTAACGACAGGTAGACCTGTTTAGCACACAATTACACAATAAAGATGACCTCAAATGCAAATGCTCACAGAAGATGAATTAAAGTACATGCAATTCTAAGCAACTTTCATTTTGGGCGCATCGCGATCCGAGCTACGGATTAATGGGAAATTACAACGCAAAAACAGATCAGCAGCAAAATTACACGGACTTAATCACAGGCAGCAGGAAAAAAAAGATAAATAACAAAAGAAAAAAAAAAGAGGGGCTGGGCGGCCTGGGCTCACCTAGTGGGCCGAGGCCCATGGCGGTGGCGGCTTGGCTATGGAGGGGAGGCCGGCTGGGCCGCGTTGGAGGCCGGAGTGGGCCGCAAGGGGCAGCCGGCCCAGATGGGCAGCCGGCGCTGGATCGGGCGCCTCCCGACTAGGACGCGGAGGCCGGCGACTAGCTCGACACCGGCGGCTCGGATGGAGGCGGGAACGGGCGCAGGAGGGCGGCGCCGTGCTGGATCCGGAGGCGGTGAGGCTGGGGCGGTCGAGGGAGGCCGTAGAGGAGGCGCTGGCGGCGGCTCGGAGTTGGAGTGGCGCGGCGGCCATGGCGGCGGATCTTCCTGTAGTGGAAGGAGGAGGTCAGGGGCAAGGGGAAGAGGGAAAGGAGGAGAAGAAGGGCGCGACGGAGAGGAGGGGGCGCGGCGGCATCCCGGCTGGGGCTGCTCCGGCGGCCGGCGGGCGACGAGCGACGGCTCGGGCGCGGTGGAGAAGCGGGCTGCCGCGGCCCAGATCGGGGCCCGGCGGCGGGGAGGCGGGCCCGGCGCGGCCCGGGAGGATCTGTGCTGCGGTTGGGGGGAGGATGGCCAGATCTGGGCCGTTGGAGGGCAGATCTGACGGCTCAGATCATCTAGTAGCTAGGGTTTCGGGACAGGAGGGGCTAGGGGGCAAAATTTTGTGCAAAAAGAGGGGGTGGCTGCAATTTCCATTAGGGTAAACCCTAATTGGTTGGTTTGGGAGGTGGGGGCCATTATATAGGCAGGTTGGCTGGTCAGTTTACACAAACGCCCTCGGTACTCCTCTCGCGTGTCCTGTGATCGCGTTTCTGACCGCCGAGACTCCGTACGGACTCCGATTCGGACGAAATCTCGAACCACGCGTTCAGCGCGTCGAGCCTGTCGTTCGTACCTCACTGCGGTGACATTACGACAATATTTTTCACCGTCCCATAAAATAATCCGTTTATTAAATAAACGGGGTTTTCGTTCCGGTGGCGATGGCTGGTCTCGTGCGGTTTCTCGACGGTGATCGGGTGAAACCCGGTGTCGCAAGGTCGTGTGCCGTGGTGGAAAAGGGGTTGGTCACGCATCCGATACGAGAATAAGGGGGGGAAATATTCCCGTTCGGTGAAGCAAACAATGCAAACAACTCAGACAATCAATCAATTCACACCGAAAACAATTTTTTTAATTTTTGTGAAAACTGGGCTGTTACAATAGGTGCACTAGTTCGGCGAAGAGATGGTAAAATATGGGTGATAGGTGTGACAAAACAAAGCAAAATAAATCTGTAATAAAAAGTGCAGCAAGCAAACAAGTGGTAAACGTGAGCACAAACAGTATTGCAATGGTGGAAACAAGGTCTAGGCTTAATACTTTCACTAGTGGAAACTCTCAACAACATTAACATAGTCTAATCACATGATATTTCCACTAAAACATGCATTGGAGACGTACTCGGAGTTCATTCCTTTGTGATCAAGAGAGGACGAGAATTATTTAGGGCTACAAAAGCACACCTCAGAGTTCGTAGTTCTCATCTATGGATTTCCCAATGTCACCGCGGCCATCCAGAGAGAGTACCACAATCACCACAACATATCTCAAGGATAGTCAAAGACAAGCACCAAGAGACTCTCAATCTTTAATCAATTCACAAAAGAGGAAATCACTCATGATAATATTCTTCTAACCCATGTCCACTAGACCGTTGTCACCATGGTCTCGGGGATTATACTAGATAAGATCAAGTGAGTACATGAATCCAATACATAGAGGAAGGGGAAATATCATTGGATCACCCTGGATTAACATAGCCTATGATCACAATGACGATCACATCATGGGAGAGAGAGAAGAACACCTAGCTAATGGTAGAAACCTCAGCCCCGAGGAGGAACTACTCCCGCATCATGGAGGGAGGAAGCAACTTCGATGGAGATGAATCCAGGGGCACTTCCCCGTCCCGGCAGGATGCCGACACAGGAATTCTGGTCCCTCGAAGCTTGTTGGCGATGGCGGAGGAGATCATAATCTCTTCTGGAGAAAAGGGGTCTGGAATCAGGGTTTTCGCGACAGGAGTATAAATAAGAGCCAATGGGGGGCACCGGGGGAGGTCCCAGTCGCCTAGGCGGCCACCCGGCGCGGGTGAACCCCTGGCCGCGCCAGGAGGGCGCCTCGGGGCTGTGGGCCACCCCAGGGCCTCATCCTCCGGCTGGAGGACTCTTCTAGAACGCTGATTTTTGTATATTTTTCTAGAATTTTCTGAGCACTTTTAATAATGGGAAAATCCGAAATACAAAAACAGCAGAAAACAGAAACTGGCACTGGGGTGCACTGAGTTAATAGGTTAGTCCAAATATGATCAAAAGTGTATCTAAAACATAGCAATATCACACAAAACATACATGGAGCAAGCAGAAATTATTGATACGTTTGGGACGTATCAGTATCTCGCTAGCCTCCATGAGTTAAGAAAAACATAAATGCAGAAGCTCCTCCGGAGTTTTAAAGGAGACTATAACTAAGAATTTCAGAACAAGTAATATCACAATCATGCAGAAGACAATGTGGTACTTTGGGAAAATGCACATTACACTCAGAATGACAATTATGCTCTCAATAGTTGGTGCTTTGAAGAAGGAAGGTGGAGACTCTCGAACCGTGGTTTTTGATGGCAAGGTTGAAAACCCATGGCTGGAAGCAAAGACTAAACATGTACCAGAGCTTGTGGTTTTGAAAACAGAAATAAAATGTTTTTAATAGGTGCAACTTTCCAGTCAATGGTAGACGGTAAAGGTATCTCAATATCTCCCATACCAACCACATTAATGGCAGTTCCCATGCTTCTTTGTTGCTTACACTTATGTTCCCCTATCGATCTATCATTTGACGGTCTATGGTGCCTTTTATTTTGCCTAAATTATGGAAGGAAAGTTCTCGTTCCATCTATCATTAGAAGCATTTGACCCATTTCATTCCATCATCAAGTATGGGGGAAGTGTAATTTTTTATAAATTGTGAAATAAGTGAGAACTGGGCATTCTCCAGACCGTCTCTGCCTCATAAATTTGACTAGTTAAAACTTTGTCAAGGATTAAAACATTTTGTGCATGGAAGATACTGATTTTCCCTCACCACACCATGAGCTTGTACGGTTACAAAAACGAAACTTTTGAATGAATTTTGAGATGGTACAAGAAAGTCTTCGTTAGGGATGGTAGGTAAATACCATATATAAGAAGGTATGGTGGACTCATATGGAATAACTGGTTTAAAAGGGTTTTGGATGCACAAGAAGAATTCCGCTTAGTGAGAGCGAAGGCTAGCAAAAGACGGGGACGCGACCAACTAGAGAGCAATAACGGAACGAGCATGAAAGTGATATAACTATTCTGAAATAAAAATATCATCAAGGCATGATACACTTTTTAGTCATAAACATGTGCGAATATGTGCCAAGTCAATCCAAGAATTCTCCGAAGGGAAATACCACTTCAATATGCCAAACCATGAACATTGCAATGCATGTAAATCGTTTCAACAACACATTATGCACTCTAGCTATTTCAGACTAGCCACAAAGAAAGCATGAACCACCGGAAAAGCATTGTAAACATAGCACTATGTTGCTACAAGCTGGTCTCTAGATCATAAGTACAGGCATATGTACAAAAGTAGAAACAAAAAGAGTTCATACCGGCTTTCCTTGTTGCGTCCCTTCCGTCGATCTTCGTCATTACTTCCTTGTCACTTGCGCGATCGAACGTAGGAAAATATAATCAACTGCAAATGCAATCACAGACTCGAGCTGAACTATGCAAACAAAGAAAAATAAAGAGAGAAAGGAAATCTTTTTGGGTTTTTCAAAGGTTAAACGAAAGCAAAAGATAGGAAAAATCCTTTTGTTGTTTTTGCAAATTAAGATGACAAAGAAGAACATGCAAAAACATTGAAAAGATCAAAGCGAATAACATCAAACGGATAATACAATGAAAGGGGAGAAGGTGATGGCTTCTCGCCCCTCGTTGGTTACCCAAAGTGAAGGTATGAGATGCGTCACAACATAAAGTTTCCCGAAGTGAAGATACCAAGGTTTATGTCTCCAGTAGGACTCCAATAGCAACAAGTAGGTGGTTCGTCAAGTGATGCGCCGTTGAAAACTACTTGCTTCGCCTGGACCTGCACACAGCAACAGATAACTTTGCTCCCAACGAGTACAGAGAGGTTTTCAATCTCTCCGGTCTTGTTGTTTACAAAGGGTCAAACTCAAGAGATAGAAGATAGTGATAACCACAACTAGAAAGTAACAACAAGAAGTAAATTGAGGGTGTAAATAGTGGTGGAAATATGGACCGGGGTCCCTTGATGTTCACTAGTGATGTCTCTCTCCCAAAATACAATAAAAGAGCTATGCAAGGTAAACAAATTACAGCTGGGAAACTGATAGGATTACGGGCGCAAACCAATGCTAACTATGCTACAAAAGAAAGGAAGAAGCTCAAAACCATGGTCGGTACGCCAAGATAAGTAGATCGAAATCCATCTGCATCTACTACTAATCATCCACCTTGAGATATCTATCCTGAACATCTTGCTGGTATTAAGTTGCGAGCCCCACCCAAACTGTAAACCCAAAGCAACAGACAACTACATTAAAAGAACTTTGCGTAAAGTAAACAATCCTTGCAACCGCGGTTACAAGCACTGTTGTTTTCCCCCTTGTGGCAACAACACATCACCTAGACTCATGTTTCTGTCACTCAAGCTAGTCATCAGGGGGCATGAACCCACAATCAAGCATAGCGTTCCCTCTTGGATTCACTACCTACTACTTGGCCAAAGCAATAAACATCGACAGAGAACATGCAAGAATTACTCAAGAACAAAAATATAAAAGAGAAGAACCAAATATATTACTCATCACAATCTGAACATAGTCTCATAATCCATCAGATCCCAGCAAACTCAACATAGCAACATCAGAAAGAATTACATATGTGCCTTGATGATGTAGGGTAGCTCACAAGGTCTAATCCATGAAGAGCAAAGAGGGGAGGAGAACATCACATAGCTACTAATCATGGACCCATGGTCCAAGGTGGACTACTCACTGATCATCTGGGAAGCGTCCATGGTGGTGGAGAAGCTCCCGGAGGTCAATCCTCCCTCCGTCAAGGTTCCGGGAAGAGGTCTCGTGATGCTCCCGATCTTGGAAGCATGGCGGCGGCGGAACATAGGCGAGATCGTGAAAAAGGGTTCTGTCCTCGGAGGTTTCGGAGGACGGAGAATATATAGGCGAAGGGGGGCAGCCAGGGGGGCCACCAGGGGTCCAAGAGCCCCCCTGGCACGGCCCCACCCTAGGGCGCGTCGGGAGGGCGCCTGGGGCCCTGGCGGGTCCCCTCCGGCCCCCTTCGGAACTCTGGAAGGTTCCCGTATGCTGATTTTTTTATTGGATTTTTCCTGAATTTTTGGAGCACTTTTAATAAGGGGAAAACCTGAAATAAAAAGACAGCAGAAAACAAGAACTGGCACTGGGGTGCACTGAGTTAATAGGTTAGTCCAAATATGATCAAAAGTGTATGGAAGTGTATCAAAAGCATATCAATATCACCCAAAACATGCATGAGCAAGGAGAAATTATAGATACGTTTGGGATATATCAGAAGGGCGCGTATTCCCCCAATCTTATGCTTTTGGCCTAAGTTGGAATCGTCTACTGTGGTCCCCAGGAACCTCCAGCTCGGGGTGGTATTGGTGCGTCCACGGGTCGTACGCCGCTTCAGGTGCGTAGACCGAAGTGTTGGGATCCTCCCATGAAGAAGGCTCCGCGCTCCAAGCAGAAGAAGACCTTCACCCCATTGGGTGGCGGGCTCCTCCTGGAAAGGCGGAAAATCCACGTGCTCCTCATCGGGAACAACCCCCTCCATGGGGTTATGAAACTGCTGCTGGACCACGAACTCATCGAACTGGATAACGTTGAGGTACCATCCGTTCCTACGGGTATAATCAAACAAAAGAGGTGCAGATAGACGAATCTCCCGAATAGTGGTCAGTCCAAATCTCCGAATATAATTAAGGTTACCAAACTCGGAAGTCCTGGTAAAAAACTCGTGCCTCTTCATGGCAGCAAGGTCAAATCTCACATACGGAAAAGGCTCATCATCAGGATATGCGGTGCGCTCAACAGACTCAGGAATAAGTGTGGCATAAACGTCACCAAAGAGATTTCCCTTGTTGCCATTAGCAGCAAGGCGACGAGCAATCAAGGCACCCACATTATACTTATTCTCCCCTGAGAGGGCGTTTGCCAGGATAGTAGCATCCATCACAGAATTGTTTCTCGTGTTGTCGCGAGCTAACACCCCTCTAGCAATAAAATATGCGAAATACCTGAGATGGGGAAACAAGATGTTGGAAATCTTCGAGCGTTGGATATCCTTCGTGTCCTGGATGCAAAGAGAGTTGAAGAGAGTCCTCAGCTCGGTGGGTTGAGATTTCATCTTTGCCGTCTTTACAGCGTTCGGCACACCCATTATTTCACAAAATCTTGCCAAAGACATGGTCAAAAGATCATCAAAATTCTAAACTCAATAGTAGCAACATCATGATTATATCTAAAACTATTAATAAAATAGCAGGTGAGTTTGCAATACTGAGCCACACGGCATGTTGCAAGCCGTGTGAAACCTGTGTTAGCGCAAAGGTTCTAAAACTCCTCCTTGATTCCTACAGCTTCAAGGAAAACTTGGCACGGATACGTCATTGGACGTGCTGGACTTGTCTCTTCCAACAACTCTAGGGGGACAATATAATCGTTGTAGCTCACCCTAGCAGCTGAGGATGAAGCTGCAGCTCTAGTAACTCGGTCGGTACGCTCAGGCTTCTTCTTCCCAAGCCATCCCTTTGCCTTTCCTAACAAGATCATTTCTGAAATTTTTGAAAAATTACAAAAATAAAGATTTAAGAAAAAATGAGTTGAGGAAAACTACTCTATTCACTTCCCCAAGGCATAAACTTGCATCAAAACTTGGAAAATAAATTTCTACAAATGCATGAAAGCTCATAAGAACAACACCAAGAACTACTAAATACTCACTAATGAAGCCACCAATCAAAAATATAATTGGAGGGGTGAAGGAGTCACATACCAGGGAGTATTTGCTCAAAATTTCATCTCAAACAATGGGCTATAGAGAGAGATCAAAGTTTCGGGTGGAGAGCAGCAAGAACTCGGGTTCCAGCTGAAGAACTCGTGTTTTGGGGAGAAAGAAGGAGACATGAGGAAGACTTACCTGGGTGGCTTGCCTGGAGGGGCCCAGGTGCCCTGTGGGCGCGGCCAGGGGCCAGACCGCGCCACTTGGCCGCCTGGACCAGGGGTGGCCCCCCTGGTCAGCCCCAAGTGCCTCTGGGTCACTTTTTCTGTAGAAAAATTGATTTTTATTTTCGCGGGATTTTTTTGACAACTTCACAGTTGAATTTTTTTCGAAGTTCCAAAAGCTGAAAAACTTCTTGGAAACTTGAAACGGTTGGTTAGACATATGAAGCTTCAAAATCATTAGACTTTGGTACAGCAAGGAGGACAAAAGCTAAAGGAAATGAAAACATAACAAGCTCCACTTTTTACCCATATAAAACATGCTAGCCAGCAAGGTTGATCAAGTCTTACCAACAACCCGGTGATATATAGAGCAGAAATCCTTACCTCTTATAAAGTGATCATTGTACCTTTACTTTAATGGAAATTGTCCCCACCACAATGGTTTTGTATTTTTGGTGCACATGTAGAGGACAATCCCAATCTCCAATCTTCACGGTCTCGATATTCTCTATAGAGTTAAGGCCATGCCTTTTGTCGATCTTCTTCGGAAAACACACCGTGTATTCCTTATCATTCACGTTGAAGGTAACCTTTCCTTTATTGAAATCAAGGATAGCCCCTGCGGTGTAAAGAAAAGGTCTACCAAGAATAATGGACATGCTCCCATCCTCGGGCATGTCAAGCACAACAAAATCAGTAAGGATTAAGCAATTAGCAACTTCAATAGGAACATCTTCACAAATACGATTCGGAACGACTGTTGACTTGTCAGCCATTTGAAGAGAGATATCTATATGGATTAGTTTCTCTAAAAAAATCCTCTTGTAAAGAGAGAAAGGCATAACACTCACTCCTGCACCAAGATCACATAAAGCCGTTTTGACATAATTATTCTTTATGGAGCAGGGAATGGTGGGTATACCTGGATCACCCAGCTTCTCAAGAATCTTGCCACTGAAAGAGTAGTTAGCAATCATAGTAGATATTTCTTCATTAGGGAATTTTCTTTTGTTAGTAACAATATCTTTCATATATCTCGAGTAAGGATATAACTTAATATCATCAGCCAAAGGAATTTGAAGAAAAAGAGGTTTCATCCATTCACAAAACTTATTGTAGTGCTCTTCTTCTTTGGTTTTGAGAGACTTACCTGGAAAGGGCATGGGTTTCTGTACCCATGGTTCTCTCTCCTTACCATGTCTTCTTGCGAGGAAGTCTTCTCTAGTGTACTTCTTGTGTTTGTCGAGTGCTTCTTCTTCTCGAACTTCAGGTGGATCATTTTGTTCATTATCTTTTTTTGGATCAGCACCTTCTTCAGTTTCAGCATCATAGGTAGATATACTATTTGGATCAACAACAGGCTCTTTGCTTGCAATACGATCATTGGAATTGTCAGCTTCCTTGTGCTTCTTCTTCTTCGGAGGGCTAACAATTTCTTCTTCCTGCGCTTGCGAATCTTGCTCGATCCTCTTCGGATGCCCCCTGTGGATAGAGAGGGTCCTGGGTGTGTGTTCCACGCCGATTCTTTATACCATAAGCTTGTAAATCATCTTGTTTGGCATTGTTAGCAAGCAAGTATTTTTGCACATTAGAAATTTGTTCAAGCTGAGTTTAAACCATATGAAAATGCTTCACAAGACATTTAACATCATTAACTGTTCTACCTAGAACATCAAGAAAACTTTTGATAGCAAGGGAATTATCATGCAACCGACTTTGTATCCTCTCATTAAAGTGATTTTGCTTCATAATAAAATTATCAAGCTCATCTAAACATTGATCAGGAGGCTTACCTCAAGGGATGTCACTTGTATAATCTAAAAGAGAGTGTACCTCTACCATAGGAGGGTGAGTAGTAGGCTCACAGAACTTCTCAATAGGTGGTAGATTCTTCACGTATTCAACTTTAATACCTTTCTCTTTTATAGACTTCTTCGCTTCTTGCATATATTCGGGCTTTAGGACAAGATGCCCCTCTTCTCTGGTGGTGGAGGTGGTTCAGGGACAGACTAATCTTCGTGATTCATGGCAATCTTGCCCATTAGTTCTTCAGCATCGTCCGGTGTTCTTTCCCTGAAAAAAACCCAACACAACTATCCAAATAGGATCTAGATTCATCGGTTAGACCAGCATAAAATATATCAAGTAATTCATTCTTAGGGAATCCATGTCTCGGTCTAGCCTTGATCAAACTGTAATACCTCCCCCAAGCTTTAGGTATGTGCTCATCCTGCAACTGTTTAAAGTTATAATTTTTTCGTAAAGCAGCATGTTGCATGTGAGTAGGAAAGTACTTATCAACAAAAGATTGAGCCAAGCCTTGAGGACTCTTAATGGAACCATATGGTAGTGCATCATACCATGCTTTAGCACCCTCCTTCAAATAGAAAGGAAGAAGCTTAGTCACATAAAATTTTCTTGTCTTTTCATCGGTAGTAAACAAGCCACCCAACTCAGTGAGCTTGGTCAGGTGTGCAATAGCATCATCATTTTCTCTGCCATAAAAGGGGTCAGATTCAACTGTAGATATAAGTGAAAGATCAACAGAGAAATCGAAATCAGGATCATTGATGCATATAGGAGATGTAGCAAAATCAGGATCAGGAGCAAACTAATTCTTCATAGAATGCTTTGCAAGCAACTTCTTCACAGCATCGGGGTTAGAGTCATCACAACCTCTGAGTTCCCTACATAAATCATCATCACGCACAATATAATCGTCCTCAAGGAGTCTCTCCTTGAGGCCACTCACGTCAGGATAATCATAAGTTCCACCAATAGGGTAGCGAGTAACAAGAATTTCAATTCCAGATTGTTTGGCAGCAGCAGGGATCTGTGTCTTAAGAGAGTAACCAAGTGAACCAATATCATCAAGGGTGGTAGTAGCATCATCAAAAGTGTCAGAGATATTGCCAAACTCAGCAGAAGTAGCATGTGGTGGTGGTGAAGCAAACTTACTTATAACTAAAGGTGAATCAAGTGTAGCACTAGTGCTCAGAACAGTACCTTTTCTTGTATGGGATGGTAAGATCGGAACCTTGGGGTCTCCTTTCTTACCCATAGTGCATAAAGTGCAACAGGCAAAAATACTTCAAGTAGACTTGTAAATAAAGCTATGCTCCCCGACAACGGCGCCAGAAAACAGTTATTGATGACCCATAAGTGTAGGGGGTCGAGATAGTCTTCGCGGGTAAGAATAACCCAATTTATAGATTCGACACAAGGGGAGCCAATGGATACTTACAAGCTTTAATAGTTGACTTGTCAATTCAACCGCACCTGAAATACACTTGCTTGCAATGTGGTATTAGTAGCAACAGTGATATGGGAGTGATGGAGGTAACGGAAATAGTGGCAGTGAAATAGCGAAAGTAAAACAACAAAAGTAAACACCTAGTAACTAGCAGGATTAAAACACTGTAGGTTAGGGAGATGGATGATTGGGTGCTGCTTGGATGAGAGTGATCATGTAATAGATTCTAACACGGGGCAAGGCACACAGAAAAACAAGGATCATCTAGGCAATATCAAACATTAGGAGATTAAGGTGCTCCATCCCACTACAAACGGTTCCAAAAGGAAATTATGGATATTAAGG
The DNA here is from genome assembly GCA_950022295.1 of Bromus sterilis. Classification (NCBI taxonomy): domain Eukaryota; kingdom Viridiplantae; phylum Streptophyta; class Magnoliopsida; order Poales; family Poaceae; genus Bromus; species Bromus sterilis. The sequence goes on along the minus strand of OX465600.1, from coordinate 180,790,162 downwards.
TGCTCCTGTCAAAGAGCACCGGAACAAAGCATTAACACTCGATGGATACAGGAAATCCTCAAATTATAGTCCATCCCCTTTGGTGTCCCAAGATGTCACCATTAGGATCGCCATTTCCGGACTATAATAGATGCATACAACTCATAGATAGGATCAAGAACACAAATAAACTCATGAAAACACAAGTAGTTCAGATCTGAAATCATGGCACTCGGGCCCAAAGTGACAAGCATTAAGAGCAGAAACTTGTAGAAAAGATGATAAACACCATACTAGATGATAGGAAATATGCCCCCAACAATCTGACGAACTATTACATGATCTAACTCATCCAATCCCTACCATTCCCTTTGCCTACAGTAGGGAATTACTCGCACATGAAAGGAGAATTCATGGAGGGATGATGGAGTGGCGATGATGATGACGATTGTGATGATCTACCCTCACCAGAGGCGAAAACAACCTCCAAATTAGCCCTCCCGAAGAAGAACAGAGGGTGGCGGCGGCTCTGCGACGAGAATTGAGAAAACGACTTTTGTTCTGGGGTTTCCTCGCGACGGGTAAAAATATGGGCCAAGGTAGGTCACCAGAGGGGGTGGGACCCACCCAGGAGGCCTCCCGGCACGGCCAGGGGGGTGGCCGCGCCAGCAGGGCGCCTGGGGCCCCTCTGGCCCACCTTCTGGTCCTGGGTCCCTTCGAGTGCATGGATTTTTTGTATTTTTTCTGGGAATTTTTTGAGGTACCTAAAAATCCATATTCCTGCACACAAGAAAACCATACAGACAACTTTGCTGAAAACAACGTTAATCCGGGTTAGTTTTATTCAAATCATGCAAGAATGAGGCCAAAACAATAACAAAAGTGTTTGGAAAAGTAGATATTGAGACGTATCAGCAAGCCAAGTTCTATAGTGTATAGATCCCCACATAGTTATGCAAGAACAACATGAAAAATCTCTACAAACTGAAGTACCGGTGCTAATTTGAAGCACAAGTGTGGAATAAAGGATACTAGTGCTGCCCCCTTGTCACAACCCCAAGTTAGGTATGTGCTAGGATTAGCAAGTCCCTTTGCATCATGCAAATATTTAAAAGAAATTCAGAATTGGGGTAAAGAAAAGCCCTAAAGAATTTTATTAAATAGCCAGATAAAAATCTTTTTTCCAAAAACCATTTGAACATTTGGAAAATTCCTATAAATGATGCTGATCATTTTAAAAGTTGTTTGGGATCAATCCCATGCTCATGGAATTTTCTAAATCTCAAACAATGCCTTGGAAAATTAAATAAACCCCTATTTGATTTGAAATTCAAATTGTTGAATTTAAAAAATGCCCAAATCCTAAAAGTGACTAGCTACTGGTCACCTAGGATTTATAAAAATAATTGGGCATTTAATAAAAATGCTTTGCTATTTTTTTCCAAAGCAAAACATAAAGCAGAAAATAGAAAACAGAAAGAATAAAGAAAAGGGCCTTACCTGGGATTTCAGCCCACCTCAAACACCAGCCGGCCCAGCCCAGCTTCCCTCCCTGTCGTCTTCCCCCCGGGCACGAGCACACAGCTGCGTGCCCGGCATGCCGTGGCCGCCGTGGCCGCCAAGGCCACGCAGCTACTTCCCGGGCTCCTTCTCCTCGCTAGGACAACGCCCAGAAGCTCCTTCCTCCATCCCCTCACTCGCTGCTCTCTCTCTCTCTCTCTCCTCTCGTCGTTTTCCTTGCCGCCAGAGAAAACCCAAGCGCCATCGCAGAGCACCGTCGTGGTCCGGCGTGGCCATCGCCGTTGAGGAGCCGCGCCGACGTGTCCCACGTCTTCCCCGTCGCCGACTCCCTCACTGAGCAGCGGATTGGGAGCCTCCTCGTTCCCGAGCCGCCGGAATCGACCTCGATACGCCGCCGGACCCGCGAGAACTCGCCGGAAAATTCGCAGCCGTCATCCCCTCACCTCCAACCCCAAGGTCACCATCGCAATTACGGTGAGCTCCGCTTCTTTTCCCCTCTTTCCCAGCTCGATTCCGTGCCCCAGTGACTCTTTTTCATCACGACCGTGAGCACGCCTCCACGGAGCTCGTCGCCGGCGAGGCTCCGGCTACTCCCAGCCTACCCCGAGCCCATGGCTTGATGCGAGCGAGCAAGGGGCATCTCCCCGTGCTTCCCCCGTGCTAAACCGTGGCCGGAAGGCCACCCCGGCGTGTCGCCTCCGTGCACAGTGGCCGCCGCCGGTTAACAGCCGGTGGGCGGTTTAGATTAGGAGTTAATCCCCCCTAATCCCCCTGATGCACCCACTGACAGTGACCCCCACCCCCTAATCTAATCAGGAATTATTTTTAACCACGGGGATTAACCCCAGAGAGGCTGACAAGTGGGCCCTCTGGTCAGACCCCCCCCCCCACGTCATGCTGACGTAGCAGTGACACAATAAACCTTTTTCCAAATTAAAATAATTCAGAAAAATCTAGAAAAAGATATAAACTTTGAAAAATCCTAGAAAATTCATATTAACTCCAAATTAAACATATAATATATTAAAAATTATCAGAAAAATGCAAGGATTAAGAATATGCAAATTTTTTTCATGTTTGACCATTTTAAAATGGGGAAATAGTAGCAAGTTTGCATATGGCTTAATTTGAATTCAAATTTGAAGTTTGAATTTGCAATTCTTTTGCAATACACTTCAATTAAATGGAATTGTCCACACATCAGTACCATGTACATCATGTTTTCACAACTTATCATGTGCTTGAGCATCGCAATTATATTTATCCCTTGATTGCTTTGTTTGCTCGATAGAAGTGGAACCGGAACCGGAGGCCACCCCCTTCGTTGAAGACACCGTGTGTGAACCTCGTCATCAAGGCAAGAAAACCCCATTGATCATGTCTATAAAATCCTTCCCTCTCAGTCTTGCTTATGCATGTTTAGGAGATCACCGAGACACGTTCTTTCGCATAGTTGAACCCAGTCCGATGCATGACCTGTCATTTTTCCACCGTATTAAGCAAACCACAATCCTAGCAGATATAGGAGTTGAATGATGTGCATGTGGCCCCTGCAACTGTTACTGCTTATTGCTTCTTAGTGATACAATGAGGATGTTATGATTGTGAGTCAGGATGGAATGAACACAATGATGCTGATGATAACGTGTTGGTGAATCCACCCTAAACAAAGGTGAACGATGAGAGGCTGTGTAGGAGTACACAGTGGGTTGTCTCGTTGAACACCGCCTTAAGTACCGAGTTCTTGTATGGTAATCCAAGAAAAAGAGTACAACCACACATTGGGCTCACTGACCCCTCTCGGCCTAGTACCTTGATCCGTGTCGACGTCCTGGAGTCACATTAGTTCGGGCTTTACATTTGGCATCTGCATAGAAAAAGAATGAAGGAATGGTTGCATCATATAGATATGTGGGTGCACCTATGAGGCAGGAAAACCATCTGCCAGAGGTGGCGTCTCGGTCACTTACATTGTTTGAGTCCGTTTCGTTGATCCGGCCGGGCTCTCGAGCGGACGCAACTCAGATAGTCGACTCCTGGAATAGACCGGTTGTGAGCGAAGTGTCGTGGTGAACATCCTCGCTGTCACCTCTTGAACGGTGGCGAGCAAAAGGCGGTAACTGATGGTCATGTGTGTGTAGTTTACACCCTTGCAAGGTTAACAAAACTATTCGAATATCCGCGTCTGCGGTTAAGGACTACTTGGAACCTGTACCTGATTATTAGACAACTTGAATGGATACTTATAAAACTCGCAAGATAAGCGTGAGTGCTATGGTGTGCTCCTCGTGGGGAAGTCGAGGAAGTAACCATAGTGGTGTATTGGCTGGAGACTTGGTAGTGGACTCGTGTACGCTTCTTACCTCAAGTCTGCTACTCGTAGAACAGGACTAGCCAAGTCAAAGCTGGCACTTCTGCATGATGAAACCCCACCTCCCTTTACCTTGATACTTGAGCATGAGTAGTGTAGTTCTGATGTAAGTCTTGCGGAGTACGACTTTGTACTCACGTTTTCTTATTCTATGTTTTAGATGAGAACCCGGACCCGATGGAGTCACCTTCGTGAAGCTCGACGTTGACCTTGGTAGTATAGTTCCAGACAGCAGTCTGGTCCCTCGTGGAAGGGCATGTTTGTTGTACAAGGCTTCTCAAAGCCGTTTGTTAATCTTGTCTGTACTCAGACCTAGTTTGCTTCCGTTGTATGATGTAATGTTGGTCACAGCCTTGTGATCTTTGTATGCTCTATGTGTACGTCAATAAAGTGTACTTTGTAGAGTTATGTGATGATACCTGCTGTTCATACTAGACATGTGTGCTGCGTGTATGATTATAACATGCATGTCTTATTATGGGTTTTCGAGACCTTAGTTTTGATCTGGCTGGCGGTCTTTTATACACCAAGTGGCCCTTAGATGTGCGCAGCTTGGGGCATCGCGATGCGATTGCTCGTGACTCTGTCACGTGCACACTTTGTTGTATGATTGAGCCCGCCCTAGACCCCGACTAAGTGATCGGGCTGGAGTAAGTCTATGTAAGAGTTAGGATTCAATCGATAACATGGTTGAGACGACTTGTCTATGAGTATGGGATTCACCACCCATAAGCATTTAGACTTGTGAGCGGACGATGAGGACCCATCTCAGTTGATCATCCGGCCTGGATGGGATGCCCCTCACGTTCTATGCTTACCGAGAACGTTCTGTGCTTGGCCTTGTCTGCTGAGACAAGTGGGTACGGTTCTCGTCTCTCCATGTGATTGCATCGTGACTGGAATTACGTACGCATATTCCGGGTCCCGACACCCCTCTCTCTTTAATTTTCTTTTTTCTTTTTCACCTTTTTGGTATTTTTTTGATTTTGGGTGGCCTCCCTGTCTCTTTATGCTCTCTCTCCTTTTTTTCTTTCGTCCTCTTTGGGATCTTTTTTTTGTATTTCGTCCACTTTGGGATCTTTTATTCCTTGCCTTACTGTAGGAGCAATACTCTGTAAGAACATCAACACACTTTTATTTACTTACAACTCTGAATCAAAAAGTAATGAATCTATATGTTGCCTCTGCCAGTGTAGCAGTATGTGCAATGATCAAGCGCAACATGCAGCAAAAATATGAAGTGGGCAAAGCCGAACTACATACAGGCTATGAGAACATGCAAGGCAATACGACAATAAAGGATAAGTCATATGACATGAAGAACGATGGATGTTGCATGCCAATATATCTCGGAAAGGCTATGGAAATGCCTTGATAGGTAGGTATGGTGGCTGTTTTGAGGAAGATATAATGAGGTTTATGATGACAGAGAGTATCGTGCCAAGGGTTAGGATGCATCGGTGCAGTTTGCACCGACTCCCACGAGAAGGGAAATGCACGGTATCGAAGAGGCTAATAAAATATGGATGGTGGAAGTGCCAACAATCGCATGCTCGCATTACCCCGAAGAATTCATACACTTATTATCGGTAACTCTCTATCTAATCAGGAGGTTCACAAAGAGACGAGTACCCCGAGGAGGAGTGTATTGGGCCTTGGTTATCCTTGCACATCCTCGACCCATGGTACGTGAGGGTACTCTATATATTCCAACCCCTCAAAGATTAGTGATCCTTTTAGTAGCTAGAGTTCTCAACTAATTTTTTTAGTTTTCGAAAATAAGGCACGGTTAGCCTAGATACGACACCTATCACTAATGGGCTCAAGCTCAATTGCATAAACATTCCTCATTACTCAATCAATACCTCAACACTATCGCAAGATATCCAAAGCTAGACCTAGTGATCTAGATTACCTATACACCACATATGAATCATACCATGAGACATATAAACCATTGCAACAGAAACACATCTCTAAACAAATATAAGTGAAGCACGAGAGTTCTAAAATTTCAACAAAATAAAATAATTGCTCCCAAACAAGATCTAAGTGAAGAACAAGGGCTAGCAATACAGGCAGTAGATATATTTAACACTCAACAGATATAAGTGAAGCACGAGAGTGTTCTATGATAAAGTGGAGCGTGTATCTCTCCCAATCAAGCATGCAAGGGTCCGACATTGTAATGACCAGCAGAAAAAAAACAAAAAAAACAAAAAGCAAATATACAAACGCTCCAAGAACAACGCATATCATGTGAAGTAATAAAAGTATAGTATTGAGAGAGATTAACTGATAATTGTTTGATGAAGAAGGCATGCACGGGGGCATCCCCAAGCTTAGATGCTTGAGTCTCCTCAAATACTTGTTGGGGGTGCCGGGGCTTCCCAAAGCTTGAGTTTTTTCCTCTGGTTTTCTGTAACACCCTAATATATCCAAAACATATCTATAATTTCTGCTTGCTCCATGCCTCTTTTCTGTGATATTGCTATGATATTGATGAACTTCCATACACTTTTGATCATATTTGGACTAACCTATTAACTCAGTGCACCCTAGTGCCAGTTCCTGTTTTCTGCTGTTTTTCTATTTCAGGTTTCCCCCATATGAAAAGTTCTGCAAAAATTCGGGAAAAATAATAAAAAATCAACGCAGCAGAAGATTCGGGAATCACCGAGGGGGGGGGGCAGAGGGGACCCACCAGGGGCCCAAGCGCCCTCCCGGCGCGCCCTAGTGTGGGCCGCGCCAGAGGGCCGCCTGGACCCCTGGTGGCCCCCCTGGCTGCTCCCCTTTGCCTATATATCCCTCGTGACGTGAAACCCCCGTGACGGGAACCCTTTTTCGCGATCTCTCCTCTGTTTCGCCGCCGCCGCGCTTCCAAAATCGGGAGCACGAGAAGACCTCTTCCCGGCACCCTACCGGAGGGAGGAACCACCTCCGGGAGCTTCTCCACCACCATGGATGCTTCCCGGATGAACCGTGAGTAGTCCAACTTGGACCATGGGTCTATGACTAGTAACTATGTGATGTTCTCCTCCCCTCTTTGTTCTTCATGGATTAGACCTCGTGACCTGCCCTACATGATCGAGGCACATATGTAATATTTCTGCTATTGCTATGCTGAGTTTGCTGGGATCCGATGGATTATGAGACTATGTTCAGATTGTGTTTGAGTAATATATTTGATTCTCCTCTTTTATATTTATGTTCTAGAGTAATTCTTGCATGTTCTCCGTTGCTGTTTATTGCTTTCGCCAAGTAGTTGTCTGTTGCTTTGAGTTTACACTTTTCGTGGCATTCGCAACTTAATACCAGCGAGATGTTCTGGATAGATATCTCAAGGTGGATGATTAGTAGGTAGATGCATATGGATTTCGGTCTACTTGTCTTGGCGTACCGCCCATGCTTTTGAGCCTCTTCCTTTCTTTATAGCATAGTTAGCATTGGTTTGCGCACATAATCCTGTCAATTGCCCAGCTGTAATTTGTTTACCTCGCATGGCTATTTTATCGTCTTTTGGGAGAGAGACATCACTAGTGAACATCATAGGACCCCGGTCAATATTTCCAATATTGTTTACACCTCCAATTTACTTTCAGTATTTACTTTTCCGTTCCTATCACTATCATTATTATCCCGTGCGTTTTATCCTTTGTAAACAACAAGGACGGAGGAATTGACAACTCCTCGGTACTCGTTGGGAAGAAAAGTTATTTGCTGTGTGTGCAGGTCCAGGTGAAGTATGCAACCTGAGTTGCGAACGGCGCCATTGTTCACTTCACCACCTTCTTGTCTTTGTTGGAGTCCTACTAGTTTGATACTCAACCTTAGAATCTTCGCTAAGGGAAATTGCCGCTATCTACATCTCAACCTTCCACTTTGGGTAACCAACGAGGGGGCGAGAAATCGAACAATCAAGAGAAATTTCTAGCGCCATTGCCGGGGACTCCACTCTTCAAGATAGGGGAGTTGCACACTATCTTTTATCTTTGCTTTTTAGTCTTGTTAGTTTACCTTTCAGTTTTTGCTTTTGTGTCTTTTATGAAAACCCAAAAAAATAGTTGCTATTTTTCTTCTTTGTCTTTCTCTGCCTACTGATGCTATCTTCACCATGGGTGTGGAACCACCCAAATATGGAAGGATGGACATGTTTCACTTGGGTCGTCTTCGATCAATTTGTGCTCGCACTAAAAACCCAACCGACTTGGTTGAGGGAAAATCATTGGATGCGCATGCTCATTATACGCGGCATCGACTATCTCAGAAAGGGAAACACTTATGGGACCAAATACAAACTTCTTATTGCTATGCTGAGTGTTAATGCCACATTTATGATTTTACTTGCTTCTCTAATATAGAGCATAAACACCTTCCTTTCCAATGTGAGTTTAATGAAAATGAGATCCTATATTCTTATGCCAAAGGTGTTTATGATTACTTTGACGTTCAAAAGATTGAAGAGTTTGTTGCTTTTAAAGGTGCATATGAGATTGCTTCTTTGATTGAAAAGTATCACGATATTATTTACAAAACTGAAAACTTTGCATTTCTTGCTTATTGCTTCGGGAATTATACTTCCAATCCTTATATTGAGGATTTTAAAAATAAAATGTTTGCTGACATAGAAGAGGCTAATTATTGCTATGATGAGGAGTCCTATGATTCCGAGGACTCACTTGGTACATCCCTTTCTGATGATTTTGATACTTGCTTTGTTCATGGCCATGATGCCACTATGGATGATGCTTACAAAGACGAACTTTCTATTGTTCCTTATGTTAAGCATGAAATTGTTTCTGTTGCACCCACACTTGATTTCCCTATTATCCTATTGAAATCTCCAACTCCGGAGAATTTTACTCTTATCAAGGCTCAATGTGATGGGTTGCATCTATCTTATCATCCTAACAACCGTGTTGAAAACTATACACATGTGCTTGTAGGTCATGAACAACATGATTTATGTGATAGTTATATTCTTGATGTTGTTCATGATACTACTGAAAATTATTTTGAGAGAGGTAAGTTTGGTTTTAGAAACTTCCATATTACTAAGACTCCTCTCTTTAGTGGTCTTGATGATTGTTACTACTGTAGTAACATCATTGTATCTTTACTTTTCAAGCTTTGTGCCATTTATAGCCTCATATGAAAAGGGAAGTGAAAGTTGTGACATGCCGTCCAGAAAACAGATTATGTCCTCGTGACTAGAAAAATTACAAAAAAATCCCAGTTAATCTTTTTGAGCTGAAATTTTTACACAGCATGCTCTATACAATTATGGAACTTTCGTATGTTCTGAGTTTTTTGATTTGAGTTGCAGAAGTATCCCTAAAAAATTCTTTACTACCTGCTGGTCTGTTTTTCACAGATTCTGTCATGTTTTGCCTTTTCTTCGTTTTGCAAACCTTAAGCTTGCTTTTTCTTTGCAAAAACTGTTTGGAAATCTTGAGAAACAGTATCTCTTCAAGAATATCCTTGTTTCCAGTAGATGAAAAATTATTTTATTATGGGTAGTAACCTCGCTAATCAGATTATTCTGAGTTATGTATGAAGGGAGTTTTCAAGTGTGCGAGGGAAGATGATGAAACAAGATTCATGAGTCTCAAGCGCTCAAGCTTGGGGATGCCCCCATGCATCCCCAAGAAATATTAAAGGAGACTCAAGCGTCTAAGCTTGGGGATGCCCCCGTGCATCCCCTTCTCCATCAACAATTATCAGTTCGTCTCTCGTTTCACTATATTTTTATCACTACATGCGTTATGTGCTATGCTTGGAGCGTCTCGCTATTAGGTTTTATTTTTAGTTTTCTTTAGCTTTTCTTGCTGTTCATAACAATTTAGAAACCATCTTTCTTTGTGTGGGAGAGAAACACGCTCCACTTTCAAAATCTAGAACACAACATAGGATTCTTCATGCTTATCTTTGCTGTGTGTGTTCTTTATATTTTTCATAGCTACTGTCATGTTTAGTTCTTAGTTTTCATGCTTATCTTTTTAAAGAGCTTTTGTTTAGTTTTTTGCTGGAACTCTCTTGAGTTTTCATGTTTATCTTCTTTAGAGAGTTTTCCTGTTGCACTGAGTTTTGTGTCTTGACTTGAAGTAGGTAATTGAGGTTGCTATTCTTTTGTAGTAGTAACTTGCAATAGTTTTGAGGTATTGCTTTGAGTAATGTTTGGACTTTTGGTGTCAAGAGCTTTGTCCTATTAGTGATATATGTCGTATTTTGGGAAATCCGTGTTTATTTTCAAAACTTACAGAATTAGTTGAGAACTTTAGCTACTAGATGGATCACTACTCTTCTGAGGGGTCGAATATTAGAGTACACTCACGTACCATGAGTCGAGGATGCGCAAGGATAACCAAACCCCCATACACTCCTCCTCGGGGTACTTGTCTCTTTTTGAAACCTCCTTATTAGATTGAGAGTTACCGATAATAAGTGCATGAGTTCTTTGGACTAATGTGAGTATTCGAAAGTTGACACTTCCACCTTCCCATATTTTTCTAGCCTCTCCTGTGCTGTGCATTGCTTTCTTCTCACTCTGAGAGTTGGCGTCCACCTTCGCCGTTACATCCAAACCCTTGGCATTATACGCTCTGTCATCATAAACCTCCTTATATCCTTCCTCAAAACAGCCACCATACCTACCTACCAAGGCATTTCCATAGCCTTTCTGAGATATATTGCCATGCAACATCCATCTTCTCATGACTTGATCTTCATGTCATACATGCTACTTGATTGATCGATGAGCCGCATGCTAGTTGGGCCTTGCCCTAATAATTGCTACATGACGCTCTAGTATCTTCTTTATGATTTCAGTACTTTTGTAAAGTCTGAAAGATCTTCTATACTTTTTGTAATATATAGAGTGTTGCCCCTAAAGTGAGGAAAAGATCCCAAAGTGGACAAACTAAAAGACCCCAAAGAGGACAAATTAAAAGAAACCAAAGAGGACAAATGAGAGAAATAGAAAGAGCCATTGAGGCCACCAAAAAATACAAAAAAATAGAAAAAGAGAAAAAGAAATCAAAAGAGAGAAGGGGGCACACTACTATTCCTTTTGAAAGATCCACACTCGTACTCCCTCTTATATCTTGTACTCCATAGACATTATCATTTATGCATATAGCTATTTGGGGACCTTCACACTATAGAACTTGGCTTGTATGTTCCAATGATGAGCCTCCTCAAATGATCTCTAGGTCTTCTTGAGCAAGCAAGTTGGGTGCACCCCCACTAGTTCCATTGGAGAGCTTTTATCTCATATGTGCATCCGTTGCATGGCAATCCCTACTCTATCATTTGGCTTTCTCTCGCCTACGATTGTCCTCATTGATGTGAGCCTTTCACACCTTTTTGTCTTCCTCCTCCACCATATTCTCTCTTTGCCATCCTAAGTGTCAACTTTCTTACTTACGCTCATCCATTGCAAGAGTGCTCAAAATGTCGAAAAGGAGTGGATCATTTTGCCTTGTACCTGGCTAGTGGTCTGGGGATGAGTCAAGATAAGATTCCCAAGAAGACCAAGTGTGAAACTTTAGTAGATTGAGTTCTCAACAAAAAAATACTTTTTCTCGTATATCCCTATCCCCTTTCTTGCACGCAAACACCATTTGGAGACTTTCGAGTCACGGACAGCGAGAGCTCTTGCATCTTTATGTTCTTATGTTGCTTGTTTCAATGCTAAATATAGACTCTTGCCTGTTATGACTTGAATTGAATTACATGCCTTGATTGCTTTACTTAAAAGTTCTTATATGGTTGTTAGCATGTCACCACAGAAATTATGCTTTTATCATTTACCTACTCGAGGACGAGCAGGAATTAAGCTTGGGGATGTTGATACGTCCAAAAAGTATCTATAATTTATGCTTGCTCCATGCCTCTTTTGTTTGATATTGCTATGATATTGATGAACTTCAATACACTTTTGATCATATTTGGACTAACCTATTAACTCAGTGCACCCCAGTGCCAGTTCCTGTTTTCTGCTGTTTCTCTATTTCAGGTTTCCCCCATATTAAAAGTGCTCCAAAAATTCAGAAAAAATACAATAAAAATCAGCGCAGCAGAAGCTTCGGGAATCACCGAGGGGGGGGGGGGGCAGAGGGGACCCACCAGTGCCCCAAGCGCCCTCCCGGCGCGCCTAGGGTGGGGCCGTTCCAGGGGGCCGCCTGGACCCTTGGTGGCCCCCTGGCTGCCCCCTTCGCCTATATATCCCTCGTGACGTGAAAACCGCGTGATGGGAACCCTTCTTCACGATCTCTCCTCTGTTCCGCCGTCGCCGCACTTCCAAGATCGGGAGCACCAGAAGAACTCTTCCCGGCACCCTGCCGGAGGGATGAACCACCTCCGGGGGTTTCTCCACCACCATGGATGCTTCCCGGATGAACTGTGAGTAGTCCACCTTGGACCATGGGTCTATGACCAGTAGCTATGTGATGTTCTCCTCCCCTCTTTGTTCTTCATGGATTAGACCTCGTGAGCTGCCCTACATGATCGAGGCACATATGTAATATTTCTGTTGTTGCTATGCTGAGTTTGCTGGGATCCGATGGATTATGAGACTATGTTCAGATTGTGTTTGAGTAATATATTTGATTCTCTTCTGTTATATTTATGTGCTAGAGTAATTCTTGCATGCTCTCCGTTGCTGTTTATTGCTTTGGCCAAGTAGTAGGTAGTGACTCCAAGAGGGAGCGTTATACATGATTGTGGGTTCATGCCCCCTGATGACTAGCTTGAGTGACAGAAACATGAGTCTAGGGGATGTGTTGTTGCCACAAGGGGGAAAACAACGGTGCTTGTGCTTGCGGGTGCAAGGATTGTTTACTTTACGCAAAGTTCTTTAATGTAGTTGTCTGTTGCTTTGAGTTTACACTTTGGATGGGATTCGCAACTTAATACCAGCGAGATGTTCTGGATAGATATCTCAAGGTGGATGATTAGTAGGTAGATGCAGATGGATTTCGGTCTACTTGTCTTGGCGTACCGCCCATGCTTTTGAGCCTCTTCCTTTCTTAATAGCATAGTTAGCATTGGTTTGAGAACATAATCCTGTCAATTGCCCAGCTGTAATTTGTTTACCTCGCATGGCTATTTTATCGTCTTTTGGGAGAGAGACATCACTAGTGAACATCATAGGACCCCGATCCATATTTCCAATATTGTTTACACCTCCAATTTACTTTCAGTATTTACTTTTCCTATGCTATCACTATCATTATTATCCCGTGCGTTTTATCCTTTGTAAAAACAAGGCCGGAGGAATTGACAACTCCTCTGTACTCGTTGGGAAGCAAAGTTATATGTTGTGTGTGCAGGTCCAGGTGAAGTAAGCAACCTTGAGTTGTGAACGGATCCATTGTTCACTTCACCACCTTCTTGTATCTGTTGGAGTCCTACTGGTTCGATACTCAACCTTAATATTTTTGATAAGGGAAATTGCCGCTATCTACATCTCAACCTTCCATCTTGGGAAACCAACGAGGGGGCGAGAAATATTACCATCACACCCTCAGTGTCATGTAACCGTAATCACTTTTGCTAATGACAATTACTGTTGCTAATCATGCCTTGATCATCTTTGAATCAAATCAAAGTTCAAAATTCCCTTTGGTTGATATTAAAAACAATATGACAATAAAACTTTGTCCAAAAATTGTGCAACTAGTTTTGTTAAATGCCTAAAAATCAGTGGACCATGTTAAACCAACCTTGGGGGTATTTACTGCAATAAATAAATATTAAAAACAATTTAAACCAGTATCATAACAGGCCCATTTACTAGTTGCATATTCAAAAGAATTACCAAATGGTTTATAGAAAACCCCAAACTTTTTGTGGCACTCTGGTAATGTGCAACACAAATTACGAAACAAGTTTCATGTTTTACAAAAATGCCAAAGATAATAAAATAAATATAAACAGAAGGAAAACAAATACAAAAAGGAAAGAAAATAAAAACAAAAAAATGAAAAGACCTAACTAACGCATAGGGCAAGGCCCAGCCAATGGCCCAGCCCAACTCCTACCCCCTTTTCTCCTACCTACTCTACATGGGGGAAGCCGTGGCGGGCGTCCCCCCGGCCAGGCCACGACCTCGTCGCCATGGCAGACATCTCGGCGTCGCCGACGAGGTTAAATGCCGGCCCCGACCCCCTGGCCCCGAGAACCCTAGCCGCCCTCTGCTTCCCCATCGCGCCCCCTCTCTCGATCTCGCGCCCCCGAGACCAACCGTGGCCGCCGTCTCGCGCCGCCGCGGACAACGGCGACACCAAGTTCCGCCACCGTGTCTGGAGGCCGCCCCATGGTCGTCTTCACCACCTCCATGGCGGAATCGACGCGGACCGCACCATGGACACCGCCCTCCTCCTACAACTTCCGCCACAACCGTCGTCTTCCGCACCGAATTCACCCCGCTCCGGTCGTCCTGAGCTCGCTGCCATCCCCCTACCAGTTCATGGTGAGGTTATGCACCGGATCCCCCTTTTCCCCTTCGATTTGGCCGCCGCTACCCTCTCCCCGTCGAGATCCGGCTGCCGCCGTGGCCGCCATGGCCGAGCGGGTGTGTGTCGTGCTCACCGCCCTAGCCGTTCCCGCATGGCCACCTCCCCCCCCACACCCCCCCCCGTGCGCGGCGGCGCCATCACCGCGTCAGCCCTCCGGCTGAACCGCCCCGCCGCTGCTTCTGGTTGTGGCCGCCGGAGCTCTCTGCTCCCGTGTGCGCCCAGCCACTGGAAGAGCACGGTCGTGCCCTGACATGTGGGGCCGGCCCAAAAAATAATAATAATAAATGAAACAAATAATTATGATTAGTGAAACAACTGATTAGACACTTAAATATTTAGTTAATTAGGCTAAATAGTCAGTGACAGGTGGGCCAGGCCCTCCTAATTAAACTACTATTAAAAATAAATAGGGATACCCCTGTGTGCCACTTACAGATGGGGCCTAGGCCATTAGGTATATCCATGGATAAAAGAACTAGTTAATTAATCACATGTTAGTATGACAGCTGGACCCCACTGACTGCTTATTTAAATAACTGAATTTGATAAATAACCTTTGTATGACATGTGGGCCATGTGCTATTTAAATAAATAAATTGATTTATTAAATAAACAGTGAATGACAGGTGGGACCCACTGGTCAGTTTGACCAGTCAAAGGCCTAGCCTATGACTTATGGGTCCCCTCTGTCAGTTGACTGGTCAATTGTACTATTATGGATAATGTGATATTTATTAATAAAATAAAATCCAGAAATTCTTTTTAAATGATTTAAACTTTAGCAATTAATATCTTTTAATCCGTAGCTCAGATGGAAAAACTGTATACATGAGAATGGATCAGAAAAATACAATGAATAAGAATACGCTATCCATACCCCCACCACACCCCTCTAACATACCGCACACGAGACTTTCCACCTCTGAATCATCTGTCCAGTAATCACCCAAAGCCGGTAAAAAACCTGGTTAAATTCCCGTTTCGTCTGCAACGTGCAACATCGCGTTAGTTCACCCCTAGGTTAACGTTTGCCATGTCTTGTATTTGTATTGATTTTATTGTCGTGTATTTATTGTTTCTTCCCCCCTTATTGTCCGGTAGACCCCGCGACTACCGCCGCCGAAGTTGTTGTGTTCGACTACGTCGTCGATGACCGTACCCCTACCGTCGAGCTTCCAGGCAAGCAGAGCCATTCTGCTTCCCCAGATATCGCCTATATTTTCCGTACATTTCTTGCACTATGCATTGCTGCTGATAGTACGTTACATTCCTATTCATTGCATAGCCTTTCATTGTCGCCCCTTGATGTACCTTCCTTTATCCTATGTTGCCTATTAATACTTATGCAATATTCATCAGTTAGCCATGCGCCATGTTACTCAACTAGGATTAGATAGCGGGCCGTGATCGCTCTGGGAAGTGAAAGAGGGTATAAATTATTATAACTGCAACAGGTACGTTACAGAGTAGACGCCCAAGGGAACCTATAACGGCGAGACTCTGCCGAGTCGATTCAAGTTTAACTAACGAGTGGATGGACTCGTATTTCACTCTCGTTGCCGGCTCGGTAGCGTAGCACCACCGGGATGATACAAGGATATTCATCTTTAGTTCATTCCGCTGATGTCTCGGTCGAACCTCTTCAAGTGTACCATCGAGGGTGATTCCTCCCGGTTTCACTTGATGGTAGGCACTCGAATCAACTGGTTTCCTTAAAGGTAAGTAGTCGGGTGACCGAACTGTGCCCGCGAGAGGTATTGTATCGGGACGGCAGGACAGAAGGATACCATCGTGGGCCTGGTCCTTGCTCGTTGGCCGTGAGGTACCAAATTACGAAAGTCGAGCTCCTCCAGGAGCACACGCGAGATAAGGTAAGGAGACGATTCACCTTGTTGGTAACTGCAGAGCTTTGACGGGGCGACAGTGCACGCACCGATGCACTTGTGATCCTGGCTGCTGTTTGTTGTCCGTTGTGTTGACTAGTCGGGCAACGATAACGGTTGTCCGAGAGATAATAATAAAATGACTAATGGTCTAGGTGGATGACTTGAGAGGCCGCAAAGGCCTGTACGCACTACCTTCACGTGGGATTACGGTGTGGGCCCTCCGCATTGTGGTCTCATTTGAAAGCTCTGAAAGACGTTTAGTTCAGCATTGTGGCTGGGACTGATCTTCACCTATGGTGTACGGATCTCCCGCTTCACACCGGCCCAGAGAGCGAGGGGCGACAAGCCAAGATCCCCTTGCACTTAGGACTTTAGACCGGCGGGGACCCCTCTGATGAGTCATAAGATGGGCCTCGGCGTGTCAGATAGCCTCGGTGGGGCATTCCCTAACAAGGTGTACACCACCCTGGAGATCCGAGCGTGCAGGCTGAACAGCAGTGCACCCCTGCAGGGAAGATGATCTATTCGAATAGCCGTGTCCACGGTAACAGGACGCTTTATGCTGAAGCCAGAGCCTACTACTACAAACTACTACTATTAAACTGATGGTTCTGGTTTCTCTTCATCGCAGGGAAGTGGGGGAAGGGATCTCGGAGGAATTGATAATTGTTAATAATTACAACTTACTATTATACAATGCTACAACAACTTCTGATGCATTGTTACTTTATGCTTTATATGAACTATTGGCTATTCTCTTCTTGTGCTGCAAGAATCGTCGGAAGTTGCTAGTCTTCGATAGGCCTAGCTTCTCATCCTTATTCTGACTTTCTACCATTCAGTCCACTATATATAGCCTCCCCATTTCATTTGATACAAATGCATAAATGCTTACTAGCGAATATTAGACTCGCGGGTATGCTACATACTCACCCTTGCTTTATTTCCCCATTTTTGTTTTATATACCCGGATTGCTGCAATCGAACGTTGGAGCCCAGGAGCAGGAGTACCCCGGAGGCGGTTACTACTACATCGAGTTCCCCGTTGACCAGGAGTATTTGGAGGTTTCCAGGCAGGAGGCCTTGCCTTTTCGATCTGTATCGCTGATGTTATTTGTACTAGCCTTCTTAAGGAAAAACTTGTCTAACTATGTTTCTACTCAGATATTATCATTGTATGACTTATGTATTCGGGTCCGTGCGGCCCCCCTTCCTTGTAACATATTGGTTTATCCTTTTGTGTTTACTGTTGTGCTGTGATATTCTCATGGTGGCACCTTGATCTCGATCATGTACCCTGCGTGTATGATTACTATACATGATCGTAAATCGGGGGCGTCACAAGTTGGTATCAGAGACGACTGCCTGTAGGAAGCCACCCACCCACTCCTTGGTCAAAGTTGAGTCTAGTCTTTGAAAAACTATTTTGCTAACTTAATGTTTGGCTTACGGGCCCACATCGATATCACCCTGTTGTGATATCTATGGTATTAGGATCCTTTTTCTCCGTACCTATACTCAGGGACTTTGCTCTCTTATCCTTGCTGGTAAGTTTTACTAACTCTGACATTAGGATCACGTGCTCGTTGATTCCACCCGGTGTTCTGCTTCTAAACCCTCTATTGAGTCGTGTCGCGGGAGTTCTGATCCAGATCTGGGTCCGCGGATCCCCTTTCTCATTCAGGGCAGGCCGCGCATTCTGTGGCACAATTCCTGTTGCCAACAGTTTTCTTGCGGCGTGATTGACATAGCCTTTGCTATGTCGCATCGTGTATTCCTTACCGCGGTCTGCACACCGCCTAGTGTGTCCTTTTTCCTTAATTTCTTTGATGTTATGTTGTCCGATTTTTGATTGACTCCTTGTGTGGATGTGTTTGTCTTATATGACTACTCCTATATATCTGCTCCTCCTCTTCGTTTTTCCATTACCTCATGCTTGTTTCCAGCATCTCGTTAAATTTTCATCGCTGAAATACCCCTATTAAAATTTAAGCAGGATGGCTGATGATCCCCCACCTCCACCGTATTTTTCCGCCCTGATGCAGCAGTTTGAACTGAACCGTGAGTAGTTTGATCTGAACCGTCAGTTCATGGCCGGAGTAATGGCCCGACTTCCAAACCAAAATGCCCCAATCACACTGCAAGAGTTCGTGCGCCTCAACCCGTCTATTTTTCGCAACTCCACCAATCCTATGGATGCTGATGATTGGCTCCGTGAAATCTTTTTTGAGATGGAGTCAGCTAATGTTGCCCCGACCAGTTACGTCACGTTTGCGGTATTTCATCTGAAGGGTTCAACCGCTCAATGGTGGGAAATTCATAGGCGTGTGTTGCCTGCTGGGTCTGTGACCACTTGGCAAGATTTACAGTTCGCTTTCCGTACATGGAACCTTCCTCGAGGTCTAATGGACCAGAAGAAGGAGGAGTTTCTCAAACTTAGACAAGGCACGACAACTGTTGTTGAATATCATAGGAGATTCCTTGAACTATCTCGTTATGCTGAGGATTACGTTGACACTGGCGCTCGCAAGCAGGAGAGATTCCCTGAAGGATTGCATCCCGATATGAAGCTCGCACTGGCTATTAATGATTTCACAGACTTTTCGACGCTCGTCAGCAAGGATTTCCAAGTTGAAACTGCTCTCGCGGAGCACCGGGAAATACTCAAGCTTATTCGAGATGTTGGCCCATCCTCAGGACGGCCCGCTCAGAAACTTCGAGTCTGGATCCCGCACAATGTCCATCACCGACTTTCTCCAACCCCAATGCCGTCTTATGTTGCGCCTCATCTTCCTCCACCACCGAGACAACTGTCGATTCAGACTAGACAGCCAGGGAACCTTGCTCCCGACTGTCACCCGGTTCAGCCTCAGAATGCACCACATCCCCCTGTTGGTCGTAAGAAGAGTTGCCAGAACCGTCGTCCTAGAAACTGTAATGCCAAGACGCATCCTGTTAGTTGTGCTCAAGTCACTCATGTCAAGATGGAAGAAGCCCGCGAGTCCCCAAAAATGGTGATGGGCACCCTTCTCATCAATTCAGCGCCAGCTTATGTTCTTTTTTATTCCGGGGCATCGCATTCATTTATGTCCCAATCGTTTGCTCAGTTGCATGGAATAGCTATGAAACCCTTAGCCACTCCTTTAGCGGTAAATGCCGTTGGATATCAGAGTCGTGCCGCCATGATGAGCCCCGATACCGCCATTGAAATTGTGGGTCTGTTGTTACCTGCTCCTCTTATTGTCCTCAAGTCGTCAAACATTGATGTCATCCTCGGTATGAATTGGTTGGGGGCACATGATACCCATATCCACTGTGCCACTAAGACAGTTCAGCTCACTCACCCTTCTGGCAAGAAGATTCTGTACTCGGCCCGAACAGCTCAGCATGAAGAAAGCTAGATATATGCTCTGAATGCATTGAATGCCTCACCTCTTGAAGGGATCGAGAACGTTCTAGTCGTTCGCGAT
The DNA here is from genome assembly GCA_950022295.1 of Bromus sterilis. Taxonomy (NCBI): domain Eukaryota; kingdom Viridiplantae; phylum Streptophyta; class Magnoliopsida; order Poales; family Poaceae; genus Bromus; species Bromus sterilis. The sequence goes on along the minus strand of OX465600.1, from coordinate 180,770,415 downwards.
TTTACAGACGTCTTTCCGGAAGAACTGCCGGGAATACCCCCGATCAGAGAAGTCGAATTCGTCATCGACTTGAAGCCCAACGTCGTCCCTATTGCTTACCGCCCTTATAATATTCCGCCTCACCACCACCTTTAACTGAAGAAGGAGATCGACATGGCACTGCACAAAGGCTTCATCTGTCCAAGTTCCTCTGCTTGGGGAGCACCTTCACTCTTTGTCAAGAAGAGCGATGGAACGAACCATTTGGGCCAAGATTACCGACCTATCAACCAGGCAACAATATAGAACAAGTATCCGCTTCCTCGGATCAACGATCTATCTGATCAACTTGCTGGATCTACGGTGTTCTCAAAACTCAACTTGAGGTTGGGTTACCATCAGATCCGGGGTCCATGAAGAGGACATTCTGAAGACCGCCTTCATTACTCGCTATGGTTCATATGAGTACACGGTCATGTCTTTTGGCCTGACCAATGTCCCGACCACTTTCTCCCGATTGATGAACTATATAATCATGGAATACCTCGACAAGTTCGTCATGGTTTATCTGGATGATATCTTGGTATACTCCAAGAATGAAGAGGAACATGCTGAACACCTTCGTCTTATACTGGAAAGCTTCGAGAACATAAACTCTATGCTAAGTATTCTAAGTGTGAGTTCTGGCTTCCCGAAGTAAACTACCTTGGTCATGTGATTTCCATGGATGACGTTGACGTCAACCCAGAACGTATTCAGGCTATTCTTGACTGGACTCCTCCCAAGACTGTCAAGCAAGTCAGAAGTTTCCTCGGACTCGCTAGCAATTGTCGCTATTTCGTCGAGAACTTCTCCAAGATTTCCAAGCCTCTGACTAATCTTCTTCACAAAGGATTTAAGTTTGAGTGAACTGATAAATGTCAAGAAAGTTTTCAAGCCCTCAAGGACAAGCTCACTTCTCCCCCGGTGCTTTCTCCCCCTGATACTCAGAAGGACTTTGTGATATACTGCGATGTGTCTCGTCAAGGATTAGGCTGTGCCCTAATGCAAGAGCGCCGCGTGATTGCTTATGGCTCTCGCCAGTTGCGTTCTCACTAATATAAGTATCCAACACATGATATCGAATTGGCGGCAGTAATTTATGCATTGAAGCTGTGGCGACATTACCTCGTTGGTAATCGTTGCGAGATCTACACCGACCACCAAAGCCTGAAGTACCTGTTTACTCAGCCAGACTTGAATCTCCACCAACAAAGATGGCTCGAGACAATAGGCGATTTCCACATGGATATTCGTTACACCCCTGGCAAAGCTAATGTGATGGCCGATGCCTTGAGTCGCAAAGCCTACTGTAGTGAACTTGAAGTTCAAGTACAACAACCACTTCTATATGAAGAGGTTCGCAAGCTGAACATCGAGATTGTTCCGTAGGGATATGTGAATTCCCTGGTTATCAAACAAGACCTTGACTCCAAGTTCAAGACAAGACAATGTTACGAATCTGATGCGAGAATATTAAGCGCTATCTCGCCAGAGGAAAGCTCTCTTTCTTCACTGTTGCTGATGATGGTACGTTGTACTTCAAGGGTCGTCTAGTGGTCCCTGTAAACAGGCCCAACCTGAAGTCAGCCCCAGATGTCATGAAAGAAGCTCACGATACCCCTTAATCGATTCACCCTGGTAGTACTAAGATGTACCAAGACATTCGTCAGCGGTACTGGTGGTCTAAAATGAAACAAGACATTTCTCATTATGTTGACGAGTGTGACGTTTGCCTTCGCATCAAAGCAGAACATCAAATACCTGCTGGAACTCTGCAACCACTCTCTATTCCTGAATGGAAATGGGACAAGATCGAGATGGACTTCGTCACGGGTTTTCCCCGATCACAGAAGGTTCCTGATGATATCTTTGTCGTCATCGACCGATTCTCCAAGGTTGCCCACTTTCTGCCAGTCAAGGAGACGATCTCTGATAGTCAGTTAGAAGACTTGTATGTTTCCAGAATTGTGTCCCTCCACAGAATTCCGTTGGAGATCAGTTCAGACCGTGGCAGCATTTTCACCTCAAGATTTTGGGATAGTTTCCAAGAAGCTATGGGCACTCATCTAAACTTCAGCACCGCTTATCACCCCAGTCACAAGGACAAGTCGAACGAGTCAATCAAGTGCTTGAAGACATGCTTCGAGCTTGTGTCATCTCATTCGATAAGAAATGGGAGGAATCCCTTCCATTTACTGAATTCTCGTATGACAATAGCTATCAGGCTAGTCTAAAGATGGCACCCTTTGAAGTTATGTATGGGCGTAAGTGTCGAACCCCTATGAATTGGGCAGAAACTGGGGAACGACCACTCATTGGTACGGATATTATCCAACATGCTGAAGATCAAGTTTGTGTTATCCGAGAACATTTGAAGACTACTCAGTCCCGCCAGGAGAGCAACTATGACCAAAAGCACAAGGAAATGGTCTATCAACTCGGCGAACAAGCTTACCTTCGTGTCACTCCCATGAGGGGCACTCATCGTTTCGGGATCAAAGGCAAGTTAGCTCATCGCTACATTGGCCCGTTCTGTATCCTCTCCAGACGTGGACCAGTGTCATACAGGTTGGAATTTCCGCCGAACCTCTCCCAAGTCCACGATGTCTTTCAAGTGTCGCAACTTCGTCGTTGCTTCAAGGATCCTATCCGAGCAGTGGATCATGAAATGCTTGAACTGCAGCAAGACTTGTCTTATCAAGAACATCTGAGCCGCATTCTTGATCAGTCTGAACGTTGAACCCGCAACAAGACAACCAAGTTCCTCAAAGTTCAGTGGTTGAATCACTCTGAAGATGAAGCCACTTGGTAACGCGAAGATCATCTTCGTGAAGAATACCCCGACCTTTTCCCCTCTATCGCTTAAATTCTCGGGACGAGAATTTTTGTAGTGGGGGAGATTTGTAACACCCTCGGTGTCATGTAACAGTAATCACTTTTGCTAATGACAATCATTGTTGCTACTCATGCCTTGATCATCTTTGAATCAAATCAAAGTTCAAAACTCCATTTGGTTGATATTAAAAACAATGTGACAAATAAAACTTTGTCCAAAAATTGTGCAACCAATTTTGATAAATACCTAATAATCAGTGGACCATGTTAAACCAACCTTGGATATTTACTACAATAAATAAATTGTACAAACAATTCAAACCAGTATCAAAAGAGCCCCATTTACTAGTTGCATATTCAAAAGAATTACCAAATGGTTTATAAAAAAACCCCAAACTTTTTGTGGCACTCTGGTAATGTGCAACACAAATTATGGAACAAGTTTCATATTTTACAAAAATGCCAAAGCTAATAGATAAATACAAATAGAAGGAAAACAAATACAAAAGGAAACAAAAAAAATGAAAATATCTAACTAACGCACAGGGTGGGGCCCAGCCAATGGCCCAGCCCAGCTCCCACCCCCTTTTCTCCTACCTATTGTACATGGGGGAAGCCGTGGAGGGCATCCCCCAGCCAAGCCGCGGCCTTGTCGCCGTGGCAGACATCTAGCCGTCGCCGACGAGGTTAAATGCCAGCCCCGACCCCCTGGCCCCGAGAACCCTAGCCGCCCCCTGCTTCCCCATTGCGCCCCTCTCTCGATCTCGCGTGCCCGAGCCCGACCGTGGCGGTCGTGGCCAACGACAACGCCAAGCTACGCCACCGTGTCCGGAGGCCGCCCCGTGGTCGTCTTCACCACCTCCAGTGAGGAATCGACGTGGACCGTGCCGTGAACGCTGCCCTCCACCTTCAACTTTCGCCACAACCGCCGTGTTCTGCGCCGAATTCACCCCGCTCCAGTCGTCCCCGAGCTCGCTGCCATCCCCGTACCAGTTCGCGGTGAGGTGACGCGCCGGATCCCCCTTTTCCCCTTCAATTTGGTCGCCGCTACCCTCTCCCCGTCCAGCTCCGTCCGCCGCCGTGGCCTCCATGGCCAAGCGCGTGAGCGCCGTGCTCACCGCCCTAGCCACGCCCGCATGGCCACCTCCTCCCCACCCCCCTCCCCCCGCGCGGCCGCTCCATCACCGTGTTGGCCCTTCGGCGAGATAGTCTCTCTTTTAAGGTAGACAACATAGCTCATCATGTAGAGATGCTTAAAATTAGAACTTCTCCCCTTGAGGAAAGGAAAATTACACCTATGAATATTATAGAAGTGCAAATTAATGAGAATATTAGAATGCTAGCCAAACTTAAGGATAGATGGGCTAGAGAAAAGTAAGAGGAAGATATGATTAAGAGCCTTCCTACACACACTACTATTGCCACTATACAAGTTGTTGAGGATCTCAAAACTTTTAGCACCCAACACATCTCTAGTCCCAATGGACCTATTAATGGTGATGCTAATACCTAAACTTTATGACAAGAAAATGAACTTAGAGACTACCAAGAGAATAAGCATAGATGACATCACCACCACTTTAATTAATGGTAGTGACTTATTCTAGCACCAAAAACTCCACTTCTGAATTAGAGAGCATGCTTAAGGACTTTATCACTTCTCAAAAGGCCTTCAATAAAAGTGAAGAAGAGAAATTCGAAAAATTAGATAGTCTCTCTATGAAGGTAGACAACATAGCTCATGATTTAGAGATGATTAAAATTAGAACTTCTCCCCTTGAGGAAAGGTAAAATACACCTATGAATGCTATTCAAGTGCAAATTAATGAGAACATTAGAATTCTAGCCAAACTTAAGGATAGATGGGCTAGAGAAAAGGAGGAGGAAGATAAGATTAAGAGCCTTCCTACACACACTACTATTGTCACTACACAAGTTGTTGAGGATCTCAAAACTATTAGCACCCAACACATCCCTAGTCCCAATGGACCTATTAATGGTGATGCTAATACCTCAATTTTAGTACAAGAAGGTCCCATGAACTTAGAGACTACCAAGAGAATGAGCTTAGATGACATCACCACCACTTTAATTAATGGTACTGATCTTGATTTTGATAATTTTAGTCTTTCTGAAGTGATCACTTTATTGCAAAGAATGGCTAAAGACCCCCACACTAGTACACTTAACATTGCCCTCACCGAGCATATTACCAATGCTCTTATCAAATCTAGGGAGGAGAAACTCAAGCTAGAGACTTCTATTCCTATAAAACTAGAAGATGGTTGGGATCCTATGGTCAGAATTAAATTGAATAGTTTCTCTTGCTTTGCTTTATGTGATGTTGGAGCTAGCGCCTCCATTTTGCCAAAAAGACTGTATGATATGCTTGAATTAAAACCTTTTGGTCCATGTTCTTTTGGTGTTCATCTTGTTGATTCTTCTATAAAAAACCACTAGGTAGGATTTATGATGTTCTTATTGTTGTCAATGATAATCATGTTCCCGTTAATTTTCTTGTCATGGACATTGAGTGTGATCCCTCATGTCCAATTATTTTGGGACGTCCTTTTCGTCACATCGTTGTTGCTATCATTGACATGAAAGAAAAACCATTAGATTCCAATTCCCCCTCAAAAATGGAATGGAACACTTCCCTCGAAAGAAGATTAAGTTACCTTATGAGTCCGTTACACGGGCATATTATTCTTTTGGATTTGATAAAACTTGATCCTTTTGCATCATGCCTAGCTAAAAGGCATAAAAGAAAGCGCTTATTGGGAGGCAACCAAAAATGTTTTTACTTTCAGTTTTAGTGGTCTTGATGCTTGTTACTACTGTAGCAAAATCATTGTATCTTTATTTTCAAGCTTTGTGCCAAGTTTTAGCCTCTGATTGCAAGAAAGTTCAAAAGTTGTGACATGCTGTCCAGAAACAGATTATGTCTGCTTGACGGAAAAATTCATGATAAATCACCAGATCATCTTTTTGATCAGAATTGTTTTGATAGTATGCTCTATACAATTAGATTGTTGGCGTCTGTTCTGATTTTTTTATTTGAGTTGTAGAAGTACCCCCAAAAATTTATTTACTACCTGCTCGTCTGTTTTTCACAGATTAAGCCACGTTTTGCATTTTCACCGTTTTGCAAATCTTAAGCTTGCTTTTTCTTTGCAATTTTTTTTGGAAATCTTAAGAAACAATGGCTCTTCATGAAAATCTTTATTTCCGGTGGAGAAAATTTTATTTTATTATGGGTACTAACCACTCTAATCAACTTAAGATGAGTTTTGTATGAAGGGAGTTTTCAAGTATGCGATGGAAGATGTTGAAAGAAGATCCGTGAGTGTCAAACGCTCAAGTTTTGGGATGCCCCCATGCACCCCCAAGAAATATCCAAGGATACTCAAGCGTCTAAGCTTGGGGATGCCCCGTGCATCCCCTTCTCCATCAACAATAATCAGTTCGTCCTTCTCCATGCTATATTTTTATCTCTTCATGTGTTATGTGCTATGCTTGGAGTGTCGCGCTCTTTACTTTTTAGTTTTTTTTAGTTTCGCTTGCTGTTCATAATAAGTTGGACCCTAGAATTCATTGTTTGCGAGAGAAACACGCTCCACTCCACCCTACAACACAACATAGGTTTGCATGCTTATCTTTTTGTGTATTCTTTATCTTTTCACATCTTCTGTCATGTTTAGCTCTTGTTTTCATGCTTATATTTTCAAGAGATTTTATTTAGTTTTCTTTTGGAACTCTCTTGAGTTTTCATGCTTATCTTATTTAGAGAGTTGGCTTGTTGCACTGAGTTATGTGTCTTGCATGAGTAGGTAAATAAGGTTGCTATTATAAGTGTAGTAGTAACTTGTAATAGTTTTGAGGTATTGATTTGAGTAATGTTTGCACTTTCGGTGCCAAGAGCTTGAGCCTATTAGTGATAGGTGTCGTATTTTGGGCAATCCTTGTTTATTTTAGAAACCTACAAAAATTAGTTGAGAACTCTATCTACTAGATGGATCGCTAACCTCTGGAGGGGTTGGAATATATAGTTGTGAGGCTCGATATGCGGTACTGTTCCAGATCTAGACGTTTCCATCCAGATCCGAAGACGAAGCACATATCGGTCCCACCGCGACATATGACAATGCCATATGCCTCGTATTTCCAACATGATATCACAACATTACAGCTACAAGGATACAACATCTCATACAATCGGCATACAACTGCCTTAAATACATTACATCAGTGGAAGATACATGTCTGAGTACAGACTACAATCAAATGCCTAGTGTCAAAGGTAAAACGCACAATTCCCACGTCCACACAGGTCCAGGTTCTCCGCCGGTATCCGCCTAACTAGTCGTCGTCGTGTCTTCGCGAAGGCGTACAGAAGAAGGATCGTCGAGCTCCTCTGAAGTCCAAGATCATTTGCATAACGCGCATAAAAGAGAAAAGAAGGGGTGAGCTATATAACCAAGTCTTGTAACTAACTTCTCACGGTAAGATGGTGGTAGTGGTGAGGTTGCAGTCACACTAACAATATATGAAATGGCTAACGATCTATTTAGAGTAAGATGAGAACAAAGATTCGATGAGGAAACACTTCCAATATGTCTTGCTATCAGCTACTTATGCAAACATAACACCTATCCTATCCTTGTCCTCCCCTTCGCATACCGACGAAGAAGAAGCAGTCAAGGCACACACACGTTGATCCAGTTATTAAGATTATCACAGTTGGTATTGTATATGAACAAGGAGTAGGTCTCAAGTCGTCCATAACCGTGAACACGACTTCTCAAAAAGATTTAACCCTGTAGGGGTGTACCAACTTCCCATTACAAGGCTCCACACGCACGCCAAGCTCTCTCAGTCAGGCCCATTAAAGACACACACTGAAGAGTTGTTCCGAGAGATCCGGACGTCATAGTCCCTCTAACTAACAACGCACAAATCCGGGTGCCCCCCGGTGAGTCGACATTCAACTCAAAATCCGTTCGCACTCTCGAATCAGTCTCTACCGTCTGGATGAGGTCGGGATGGCTAACCCTCGCCCGAGCAGGCACCGCTAGCTCCCTGAGGTGGACCAACAGGATATACCATCCCACTGGCCCGATTTTTTTTAAATCCACTGGCTGCAGACCAGTTACGCACATGGTTTCTCAAATGGTAAAATCATATTGTCCACTAGAAATGTTTGCAGATAGGTAGGTAAGACCAGGGGTCCCCATAGCATCCCACCTGTGGTTAGGCAAGCTCGTCAAGAGACACAATACCCGGAACTCGAGTCCTAAGTGACTCGAATGGAACAAAGCATCAGGGCGGGACAGCCTAGACCATCCATCCTTCATCGAGTATAGTCAACATTATAATAATCACATCATCCACAATAATATAATAGTGTGATAGACCAAACCAAGGAGTAACAGGATAACAGTTGATAACATCCTAGCATGCATACTAAGCAGTGGCTGAGCAGCGAGCAATAGTAACATAGACGAACAAGGTTTGCTGGGATGTGGAGGACATGGCTGTTTGGGTTTATTTGAGAGTCATGAATATGAAGTAGTAGGATCAAGAAATTGTTCTATCCTACACCTAGGCGCGAGTGAGCTGAAAGTTATAAGCATGATATATGCTCCCCCTTACCTAATGAGATGACGAAGCCAAAGGTGTAGTCGATCGCAAGCTCGGAATGTCTCCGAGAATACCCACGGGAGCAAACAAGAAGTAAACACTAGAAAGACAATCAATGAGAAAACATCTATTACTACGGAGCAATCACCATGAAGCAAGAACATGAAGGAAATACGAGGCAACGCACTACGATACGGATCTATCGTCGAGATCGGTTACTAACAGGTTAGGTGGGGTATCCGTCACACTCGACTGTACTGCACATTTATCATCGGTTCAAGTTGTTTAGCTACACAACATGAGCACATGTTGTTAACATGGCATCACACTCAAGCATGGCATGTCACACAATCATGGCATAAATAAACTATCTAATCTAGTCACTTTAAGTGGGGGATAAAACCCATACATGGCAACTATTACGGACCCAACGATAATTACTGCATTTGGTACTGTTCTGCCCTAAACATAAATTTACTATTTTTATTAGCAATCAAGAACATCATATTCACAACCTACGCGAAATTCTAGTCAAGTTACATATAAGAAATATTTTAAACGGAGCAACGGCTAAAAAGTTATTAGCTAAAACATTTACGGTGGCATGCGACATAATTAGCAGTAAAAGAATATGTAGACAAGTCCAAACATGGAAAAGCAGCACATTTTGTCAATCTACACGAAAAAATAAGCAAGTTTGACGTTGGAACTATCGCAATCAGAGCTACGAGCAAAAAGATACGGGCATCGCCAAAATATAACACGATCTACCAAATATTAATAAATCCATAAAATACTAAACGTCTACTGGGCCGAAACTGCACTGATGGGCTAGACAGAACCAGGCGAAACTTAGCTAAACCATGCACCTGATCGCTATGCAGTTATTGGGACGGCCCAACACGGTGCACCAGAAAAAGAAAAAAAAGATTGGGGGGCTCACCTCTGGGCCGAGGCCCAGCTCACGTGGTGGGCGGAGGTTAGCGGGATATCGCTCGCGCGGAGGATTGCGCCATCAGGGCGCGCAGTGCTGGGCTAGGCACGATGGGCCGTCGGCCCCGGGATACAGGTCGGCCCACGCGGTCGTCCGCGTCGATTCACGCAGCCAGGGATCGGCCAAGGTCGCGGCAGCAGGCGATGACGGCGCTCGCCGGCCAGTCTCAAACAACCGTGCGGCGGGGGCGGCAGATCGAGAGGCAGCAACGCCGGATCTAGCCGTGGGGAGGGCGCTGAGGAAGGTCCCAGGCGGCGGCGCGGTTTTTTCTCGGTCGGCGCGAGCTTTTGCTGGCCATCCATGGCGGTTCGGTTCATCTCTCAGAGAAAGAAGAAAGAGGTGATAGGAGGGAAAGGAAGAGGAGGAAGAAGTGCGCACGGGGGAGGCTACCTGGTGATGGCTTCTCGCCCCTCGTTGGTACCCAATGTGGAAGGTTGAGATGTAGACAATAACAAATTTCCCTCGGTGAAGATACCAAGGTTTGTCTCCAGTAGGACTCCGACAACGACAGGAAGGTGACAACGGCGCCAGCAATTAGGCGGTTGACGTGGACCTGGACACACAACAGATAACTTTTCTCCCAACGAGTACAGAGAGGTTGTCAATCCCTTCGGCCTTGTTGTTTACAAAGGATCAAACGCACGGGATAATAATGATAGAAATAGCAACAGAAAAGGAAATAAAGCAGAAAATAAATAGCGGGTGCAAACAGTGGTGGAAATATGGACCGGGGTCCCATGATGTTCACTAGTGATGTCTCTCTCCCAAAAGACGATAAAATAGCCATGCGAGGTAAACAAATTACAGCTGGGAAATTGAAAGGATTATGTGCGCAAACCAATGCTAACTATGCTACAAAGAAAGGAAGAGACTCAAAAGCTTGGGTGGTACACCAAGACAAGTAGACCGAAATAAATCTGCATCTACCTACTAATCATCGACTTTGACATATCTATCCATAACATCTCGCTGGTATTAAGTTGCGAATCCCACCCAAAGTGTAAACTCAAAGCAACAGACAACTGCATTAAAGAACTTTGCGTAAAGTAAACAATCCTTGCACCCGCAAGTACAAGCACTGTTGTTTTCTCCCTTGTGGCAACAGCACATCCCCTAGAATCTTGTTTCTGTCACTCAAGCTATTCATCAAGGGGCATGAACCCACAATCATGCATAATGCTCCCTCTTGGAGTTACTACCTACTACTTGGCCAAAGCAATAAACAACAACGGAGAACATGCAAGAATTACTCAAGAACATAAATATAAAAGAGGAGAATCAAATATATTACTCAAACACAATCTGAACATAGTCTCATAATCCATCAGATCCCAGCAAACTCAGCATAGAAACAACAGAAAGATTACATATGTGCCTCGATCATATAGGGCAGCTCACGAGGTCTAAACCATGAAGAACAAAGAGGGGAGGAGAACATCACATAGCTACTGATCATGGACCCATGGTCCAAGGTGGACTACTCACGGTTCATCCGAGAAGCATCCATGGTGGTCGAGAAGCTCCCGGAGGTGGTTCCTCCCTCAGGCAGGGTGCCGGGAAGAGGGCTCCTGGTGCTCCTGATCTTGGAAGCGCTGCGGCGGCGGAACAGAGGAGAGATCGCGAAAAAGGGTTCTGTCCTCAAGGGTTTTAGGAAGAGAGAGATATATAGGGGAAGGGGGCAGCCAGAGGTGGACCAGGGGCCTAGGCGCCCCCCGGCGCGGCCTAGGGGGTGGCCACGCCAGGTGGCCGCCTGGGCCACCCCTTGCTCCCCTCTGGCCCCACTTTGGCTCTTCCCGAAGCTTCCTGTACGCTGATTTTTCCTATATTTTTCCCAGAATTTTTCTGGCACTTTAAGTAATGGGAAAACCCGAAATACAAAAACATCATAAAATAGGAACTGGCACTGGGGTGCACTGAGTTAATATGTTAGTCCAAATATGATCAAAATTCTATGGAAGTGCATCAATATCATAGCAATATCACACAAAAGATGCATGGAGCAAGCAAAAATTATAGATACGTTTTGGACGTATCAACATCCCCAAGTTTAATTCCTGCTCTTCCTCGAGTAGGTAAATGATAACAAGCATAATTTCTGTGGTGACATGCTACCAACCATATAAGATATTTTAAGTAAAGCAATCAAGGCATGTAATTCAATTCAAGTCATAACAGGCAAGAGTCTATATTAGCATTGAAACAAGCAACATAAGAACATAATGGTGCAAGAGCTCTCGCTGTCCGTGACTCGAATGTCTCCAAATGGTGTTTGCGTGCAAGAAAGGGGATAGGGATATACGAGAGAGTAAAAGATAGTTTTTATTGTTGAGAACTTAATCTACTAAAGTTTCACACTTGGTCTTCTTTGGAATCTTATCTGGACTCATCCCCAGACCACTAGCCAGGTTCAAGTCAAAATGATCCACTCCCTTTCGATATTTTGAGCACTCATGCAATGGATGAGCATGAGAAAGAAAGTTGACACTTAGGATGGAAAAGAGAGAAAAATGATGGAGGAGGAAGACAAAAAAAGGTGTGAAAGGCTCACATCAATGAGGACAATCATAGGCGAGAGAAAGCCAAATAATAGATATGATGTGAGGAGTAGGGATTGCCATGCAACGGATGCACATATGAGCTAAGGTAAGCTCTCCAATGGAACTAGTGGGGTGCATCCAACTTGCTTGCTCAAGAAGACCTAGAGCTCATTTGAGGAGGCTCATCATTGGAATATACAAGCCAAGTTCTATAGTGTGAAGGTCCCCACATAGCTATATGCATGAATGATAATCTCTATGGAGTATAAGATATAAGATGGAGTACGAGTGTGGATCTCTCAAAAGGAATAGCAGTGTGCCCCCTTCCCTCTTTTTATTTATTTTTCTCTTTTTTTTCTATTTTTTTGTATTTTTTGGTGGCCTCAATGGCTCTTTCTATTTAACTCTCATTTGTCCTCTTTGCGATCTTTTGATTTTGTCCTCTTTGGGATCTTTTCCTCACTTTAGGGGCAACACTCTATATATTACAAGAAGTATAGAAGATCTTTCACACTTTACAAAAGTACTCAACATAAAGAAAATGAAACTATCATGAAGTATGCAAATGTCTCCGCCAGTGTAGCAAGATATGCAATGATACTAGCGCGTCATGTAGCAATGATTAGGGCAAGGCCCAACTAGCATGCGGCTCATCGATCAAGAAAAAGCATGTATGACATGAAGATCAATTCATGAGAAGGTGGATGTTCCATGGAAATGTATCTCGGAAAGGCTATGGAAATGCCTTGATAGGTAGGTATGGTGGCTGTTTTGAGGAAGGATATAATGAAGCTTATGATGACAGAGCGTATCGTGCCAAGGATTTGTATGCACCGGCGAAGTATGCGCCAACTCTCGAGGTGAGAAAGGGAAATGGACGGCACCGAAGAGGCTAGAAAAATATGGCTAGGTGGAAGTGTCAACTTTCGAATACTCACATTAGTCCGAAGAACTCATGCACTTATTATCGATAACTCTCAATCTTTTTAGGAGGTTCAGAAAGAGACAAGTACCCCGAGGAGGAGTGTATGGGGGTTTGGTTATCCTTGCCCATCCTCGACTCATGGTACGTGAGTGTACTCTAATATCCGATCCCTCCAAAGATTAGTGATCCATCTAGTAGCTAAAGTTCTCAACTAATTTTGTAGGTTTTTCGAAAATAAACACGGATTGCCCAAAATACGACATCTATCACTAATAGGCTAAAGCTCTTGACACCAAAAGTTCAAACATTACTCATGGCAATACCTCAAAACTATTGCAAGTTACTACTACAATTGAATAGCAACCTCAATTACCTACTTCAAGTCAAGACACACAACTCAGTGCAACAGGCAAACTCTCTAAACAAGATAAACATGAAAACTCGAGAGAGTTCCAGCAACAAACTAAACAAAAGCTCTTAAAAATATAAGCATGAAAACTAAGAGCTAAACATGACAGCAGCTACAAAAAATATAAAGAACACACACAGCAAAGATAGGCATGAAAATCCTATGTTGTGTTCTAGGGTGAAGTGGAGCGTATTTCTCTCCCACACAAAGAAAGCTGGGTTCTAACTTGTTATGAACTGGAAGCAAAGCTAAAGAAAACTAAAAAGGAAATACAGAGCAAGATGCTCCAAGCATAGCACATAACGCATGAAGTGATAAAAATATAGTGGAACGAAAGACGAACTAATAATTGTCTATGGAGAAGGGGATGCATGGGGCATCCCCAAGCTTAGATGCTTGAGTCTTCTTGAATATTTCTTGGTGGTGCACGGGGGCATCCCCAAGCTTGAGCGTTTGACCCTCCTGAGTCTTCTTTTATCATCTTCCCTCGCACACTTGAAAACTCCCTTCATACATAACTCATCATAATCTGATTAGCGAGGTTAGTACCCACAATAAAATAATTTTTCTCTACTGGAAATAAGTATATTCTTGAAGAGCTACTGTTTCTCAATATCGACAAAATGTTTTTGCAAAGAAAAAGCAAGCTTAAGGTTTGCAAAACAAAGAAAAGGCAAAACAGGACAGAATCTTTGAAAAACAGACCAGCAGGTAGTAAATAATCGTTTTGGGGCACTTCTGCAAATCAAATCAAAAAACTCAGAACAGATGCCCGAAAGCCAATTATATAGAGCACTCTGTCAAAAAAATCAGATCACAAAGATGATCTGGTGATTTTATTCGAATTTTTCTGTCCAAGGACAGAATCTGTTTTCTGGACAACACGTCACAACTTTTGAACTTTCTTGCAATCGGAGGCTAAACTTGGCACAAAGCTGAAAAGTAAAGATACAATGATGTTGCTACTGTAGTAACAAACATCAAGACACAACAAAAGCAAAATAAACCTAATTCGTTGTGGGCTTCCTCCCAAAAGCTCTTTCTTTTATGCCTTTAAGCTAGGCATGATGCAAAAAGAGAAAATCAAGTTTTATCAAGAGTAAGAGAATGGCTATCCCGTGTAACGGACTCAAAAGGTAACTTAATCTTCTTTCTAGGTAAGTGTTCCATCCCTTTCTTGAGAGGGAATTGGAATTTTATAATCCCTTCTTTCATATCAATGACAACACCAACGGTGCGAAGAAAAGGGCGTCCCAAAATAATTGGACATGATGGTTCACATTCAATGTCCATAATAGTAAAATCAACGGGAACATAATTGTCATTGACAATGATAAGAACATCATCGATCTTCCCCAAAGGTTTCTTTACGGAAGAGTCAACAAGACGAACACCAAAAGAACAAGGATCAAAAGGTTTTAATTCAAACATATCATACATTCTTTTGGGCATAACAGAGGTACTAGCTCCAACATCACATAAAGCGTAGCAAGAGAAGTTGTTCAACTTAATTTTAATCATAGGATCTCAACTTCCTCTAGCTTTCTAGGTATGGAAGCTTCTACCCTAAGCTTCTCCTCCCTAGCTTTAATGAGAGCATTAGTGATATGCTCCGTGAAGGCAAGATTAAGTGTGCTAGTGTGGGGATATCTAGACATCTTGTGAAGGAAACCAATAACTTCAGGAAGGGTGCAAAATCAAAATCAAGGTCACTACTATCAAGTAAGGTGGAAGTGGTGCCCTTTAGGCTCACTTGTTTGGTAGCTTCTATAGTCATAGGAGTTTCTACTACTACGGTTGAGGTCTTAGCATCACCATTAATAGGTCCTATGGGACTAGGGGTGCATTGGGTGCTAAGAGTTTGGATATCCTCAACAACTTGGATAGTAGCAACAGTATGGTGTGTGGGAAGGCTCTTAATTCTATATTCTTCCTCCTTTTATCTAGCCCATCTCTCTTTAAGTTTAGCCATCATCCTAATGTTTTCATTAATTTGCACTCGAATAGCGTTCATAGGAGTGACCTTCCTCTCCTCAAGAGGAGAAGTTCTAAATTTAAGCAATTCTACTTCATGGGCTAAATTGTCTACCTTCGACGAGAGATTATCTAATTTGTCTAGTTTTTCCTCTACACTCTTGTTGAAGGCTTTTTTGGTAGTGATGAAGTCTTTAAGCATACTCTCTAGTTCAGAAGTGGAGTTCTTGGTGCTAGGATAAGTGTTGTTGTTCCCATAGTTGTTGGAGGGGAACGGTCTAGGATTGCTACCAAAATTACTCCTATAAGAATTGTTATTGAAGTTGTCTCTAGAGATAAAGTTCACATCTACCTGATCTTGAGAAATCAAAGAATTTAAAGGAACATCATGAGGATCTATAGTAGATTGCTTGGTAAGTAGAGACATAATCAAGTCAACTTTTTCATTTCGGGAGGAGATCTCCTCGACAGAGTTTACCTTCCTACCTGTTGGAGCTCTTTTGGTGTGCCATTGGGAATAGTTGGTCATCATCTCATCGAGTAGTTTTGTGGAAGAACCAAGCGTTGTTGACATAAAGGTTCCTCCCGCGGCCGAATCTAGCAAGTTCCGCGAGGTAAAGTTCAAGCCTGCATAAAAAGTTTCGATAACCATCCAAGTAGTCAAACCATGCGTAGGGCAATTCTTAACAAGAGATTTCATGCGTTCCCAAGCTTGGGCAACGTGCTCATTATCCAATTGCTGAAAATTCATAATATTACTCCTCAATTGGATAATCTTAGCTGGGGGGTAGTACTTCCCAATAAAAGCATCCTTGCACTTATCCCAAGAATCTATGCTATTCCTAGGCAAGGATTGAAACCAGATTTTATCTCCTCCTCTCAAGGAGAAAAGAAAAAAGCTTAAGCTTAATGATATCACCATCTACTTCTTTGTACTTTTGCATATCACAGAGCTCAACAAAATTATTTAAGTGCAAAGCAGTATCATATCCAGCACCGGAGAATTGATCTTTCATAACAAGGTTCAGCAAAGCAGGTTAAATCTCATAAGAAGGTGCTAAAGTGGTAGGTGGAGCAATAGGAGTGCAGATAGAGTCACTGTTGTTTTGACTAGTGAAGTCACACAACTTGGTGTTCTCGATGGAACCCATAGCAGCAGCAAGCAAGGTAACTTTTTTTAAGGGACACTAAAGCAAAAACTGAAAGGTAAACTAACAAGACTAAAAATCATAGATAAAAGATAGTGTGCAACTCCCCTATCTTGAAGAGTGGAGTCCCCGGCAACGGCGCCACAAATTAGGCGGTTGACGGGGCCACTCTTTTTCTGCGCTTCGGAGTCCCCGGCAACGGCGCCTGAAATTAGCTTTGATGGATTCTCGCCCCTTGTTGGTTACCCAAAGTGGAAGGTTGAGATGTAGACAGCAGAAAATTTCCCTCGGTGAAGATACCAAGGTTTCTCTCCAGTAGGACTCCGACAACGACATGAAGGTGACAACGGCGCCAGCAATTAGGTGGTTGACGTGGACCTGCACACACAACAGATAACTTTTCTCCCAACGAGTACAGAGAGGTTGTCAATCCCTCCGGCCTTGTTGTTTACAAAAGATCAAACACACGGGATAATAATGCTAGCAATAGCAACAGAAAAGGAAATAAAGCAGAAAATAAATAGCGGGTGTAAACATTGGTGGAAATATGGACCGGGGTCCCATGATGTTCACTAGTGATGTCTCTCTCCCAAAAGACGATAAAATAGCCATGCAAGCTAAACAAATTACATATGGGAAATTAACAGGATTATGTTCGCAAACCAATGCTAACTATGCTACAAAGAAAGGAAGAGGCTCAAAAGCTTGGGCGGTACGCCAAGACAAGTAGACCGAAATCCATTTGCATCTACCTACTAATCATCCACCTTGAGATATCTATCCAGAACATCTCGCTGGTATTAAGTTGCGAATCCCACCCAAAGTGTAAACTCAAAGAAACATACAACTGCATTAAAGAACTTTGCGTAAAGTGAACAATCCTTGCACCCGCAACTACAAGCACCATTGTTTTCTCTCTTGTGGCAAAAACACATCCCCTAGACTCATGTTTCTGTCTCTCAAGCTAGTCATCAGGGGGCATGAACCCACAATCATGCATAACGCTCCTCTTGGAGTTACTACCTACTACTTGGCCAAAGCAATAAACAGCAACGGAGAACATGCAAGAATTACTCAAGAACATAAATATAAAAGAGGAGAATCAAATATATTACTCAAACACAATCTGAACATAGTCTCATAATCCATCAGATCCCAGCAAACTCAGCATAGCAACAACAAAAAGATTACATATGTGCCTCGATCAGGTAGGGTAGCTCACGAGGTCTAAATCATGAAGAACAAAGAGGGGAGGAGAACATCACATAGTTACTGATCATGGACCCATGGTCCAAGGTGGACTACTCACGGTTCATCTGGTAACCATCCATGGTGGTGGAGAAGCTCCCGGAGGTGGTTCCTCCCTCCGACAGGGTGCCGGGAAGAGGGCTCCTGGTGCTCCTGATCTTGGAAGCGTTGCGGCAGCGGAACAGAGGAGAGATCGCGAAAAAGGGTTCTGTCCTCGAGGTTTCGGGACGAGAGAGATATATAGGAGAAGGGGGGCAGCCAGAGGTGGACCAGGGGCCCCAGGCGCCCCCCTGGCGCGGCCACCCCTGGCTCCCTTCTGGCCTCACTTTGGCTCTTCCCGAAGCTTCCCGTACGCTATTTTTCCTATATTTTTCCCGGAATTTTTTTGGCACTTTAAGTAATGGGAAAACCTGAAATAGAAAAACAGCAGAAAATAGGAACTGGCACTGGGGTGCACTGAGTTAATAGGTTATTCCAAATATGATCAAAAGTGTATGGAAGTGCATCAATATCATAGCAATATCACACAAAAGATGCATGGAGCAAGCAAAAATTATAGATACGTTTTGGACATATCACCTGGCCGGCGCCCGACTCACTGGCCGGAGCGGCACCGGAGCACGACGTCGCGTGGCAGCGGGGCGCTTGAGCATGGGGAGCGGCTCGGGGCAGCGTGGGCTTCGGGCATGGGGAGGCTGGCTGGGAGCTTCTCAGGGGTGACATGGCACAACACGGGCTCTCCGATCCAGATCCGACGATGTAGATCAGTGTCGCCAGATCTGGACGTGGTGGGATTGGGGGGTGCACGGAAATTGAGGTGGGGTGGCGGCTGGGTTAGGGGAAACCCTAATCTGGCTTAGCTTTGCTGCCCAAAATGGCTAGGGTGCCTACTATATATAGTATGTGGGTGTTTGGAGGGGTTTCGGTCCAGGAAATGGCCCGTTTCGGGTCCGGTTTTCGGGTGGGCTAGAATCAGAAGACAAGAGGGGAATCCGTGGATCCAGCTAATATCTCGCATGGCATTTTGTAAATACGCCCCTCGGATTGCATCTGCTACTATGCCTGGCAAATCCGAACGTTCACCTACCCGACGAAGTCGGAAACACACGAAATTCGAAACACAACATCGCCACACTGCACTGACGTCGTCTACAACGTTTAACGCCAAAAGATAACATCGAACACCGCCCGATAAAATGACCCATTTAAATATAAATGGGGGTTTTTGCACCGACGTTGATGGTTGGTCCTGTGCCGGAGGTTGCGACGGTGATCGAGTGACTTTCCCGGTGCCGCAACGAGGTCGTGTGCCATTGGCGAAAAAGGTTCGATCACGCATCCAATAAGAGAAGGATGGGGGAAAATATAATCACCGATTATTAATTCGGCGAAGCAAACACTGCAAACAACACATGCAATCAACAGAGTAACGCAACAAACAAAATTTTTATTTAGGGTGGAATTTCCGGGTTGTAACAGTACAACACCACCAACAAGGGATCTCGTCTCGAGATCCTGGACGATCCGGGGGAGCGGAGGTGAGAGAAAATAAAGTCTACGTTTCTCAACACGACCAATAAGGGACTCTGCTCCATGTCGATGATGACCTTCCGTCAAGAAACTTTCCGCAGAGAGACGGCAACGTCGAAGATCGAAACCATCTAGTGATCAAGAGGAAGGACGATAATTCAAAGCGATGATCAAGTGAAGCATTCTCACTCGTAGCGTGAGGACACTACGCAAAAGGAATGAAGTCAACGGATGACCAAGATGTTACCCAGAGTCGGAGAAGCTAACGGTACTACGTGAATTCCCAAACCCGAGATCGGAATCGAGACAATACGCTCCAAGCAAGGCATTGTAATGATTTCGATACTCAACTTACTCGAGATCCTAAAGTTTGAAGGGGATAAGACGAGAATAAAACACTCACGACACTTGTCCTGACCAAAGCAAGGGTAAGGAGTAAAAATATACCTACTCTCCGATAACTAAGTTAGTAACTACAAAATAGTTTTTTGTCTAGACTCGACTTCGGCCAGAGAATGGATCCCACGGTTTGTAAGGATCTGATACCAAGTTGTAAGGCCCAATATGTGGTACTATTCCAGATCTAGACTATCGGGACCCGGAATATGCATATGTAATTCCTGTTACAACACAATCATATGTAGAGCCGAGAGTCGTACCCACTTGTGTAAGCAGACAAGGCCAAGCACAGAACACTCTCGGAAAGCATCGAACGTGAGGGGAATCCCATCTAGGCCGGATGATCAACTGAGATGGGTCCTCATCGTCTGCACACAAGTCTAAATGATTATGGGTGGTGAAATCCCATACTCATAGACAAGTCACCTCAACCATATTATTGATTGAATTATAACACTTACATAAACAGACTCCAGCCCGATCACTTAGTCGGGGTCTCGGGCGGGCTCAATCATACAAAAAAGTGTGCCACATGACAGAGTCACGAGCAATCGCATCGCGATGCCCCAAGCTGCACACATCGAAGGGCCACTTGGTGTATAAAATACCGTCGGCAAGAACACAACTAAGCTATTGAACCCCACACTAAGACATGCACGTTTTAATCATACACGCAACATACATGTCCAGTGTAAACAGCAGGTACACATTGCATGAACTATACAAAGTATATCTTTATTGACTTACACGTAGAGTACACAAAGATCACATGACTATGATCCATGATTACATCAAACAACGGAAGAAAATTAGGTCTGAGTATAGACAAGATTAACAAATGGCTTAGAGAAGCCTTGTTCAACATACATAGCCCTTCCACGAGGGACCAGACAGTTGTCTGGAACTATACTATCTTAGTCAACATCGAGCTTCAGGAAGGTGACTCCATCGGGGGCTGGGTTCTCATCTAAAACATAGAATAAGAAAACGTGAGTACAAAGTCGTACTCAACAAGACTTACATCAGAACTATTCTACTCATGCTCAAGTTTCAAAGTATAGGGAGGTGGGGTTTCAATGTAGAAGTGCCAGCTTTGACTTGGCTAGTCCTGTACTACGAATACCAGAATGAGGTAAGAAGCGTACACGAGTCCACTACCAAGTCTCCAACCAATACACCACTATGGATACTTCCTCGACTTCCCCACGAGAAAGCATGCCATAGCGCTCACTCTTATCTTGCGAGTTTTAGAGTATCCATTCAAGTTGTCTAATAATCAGGTACAGGTTCCAAGTAGTCCATGAGCACGGACGCGGCTATTCGAATAGTTTTGTTAACCTTGGAAGGGTGTAAACTACACACACATGACCATCAGTTACCGCCAAGTACTCATCACCATTCAAGGGGTGACGGCGAGGATGTTCACCACAACACTTCGCTCACAACAGGTCTATTCCAGGAGTCGACTATCTGAGTTGCCTCCGCTCGAGAGCTCGGCCGGATCAACGAAACAGACTCAAACAATGTAAGTGACCGAGACGCCACCTTTGGCAGGTGGTTTCACTGCCTCACAGGTACACCCACATATCTATATGATGCAATCTTTCATTCATTCTTTTTCTTTGCATATGCCAAATGGAAAGCCCGAACTAATGTGACTCCTGGACGTCAACGCGGATTGAGGTACTAGGCAGAGAGGGGTCAGTGAGCCCAATGTGTGGTTGTACTCTTTGTCTTGGATTACCATACAAGAACTCGGGCTTAAGGCGGTGTTCAACGAGACAACCCACTGTGTACTCCTACACATCCTCTCATCGTTCACCTTGTATTAGGGTAGATTCACCAACACAGCTTCACCTTCATCAACACCATGATCACAAGCATCCCGACTCCCAACAAAGTTACCTCATTGTAACACTAAGCATGCAATAAGCTTTAACAGTTGCAGGGGCCACATGATATCAATCAACTCCTATGTCAGCTAGGATTGTGATTTGCTTACTACTGTGACAAGATGATAGGTCATGCATCGGATATGGATTCAACTATGCAGTAGAATTGATAACAAGGTGATCATCCTAATAAATGCATAAGCAAGATTGAGAGGGAAGTGGGATTTTATCGACATGATCAATGGGGTTTGCTTGCCTTCGTTTCAGGGGTGACCTCCGTCTCGGATACGCTGTTACCGAAGCAATCATCAACAAAGGGGGACAACGTCGAATGTAAATGCACAAGCACATGATAACGTTGTCCATGATGTATATGCTACTGTTTTCTTGACAACTCATTTTAACTGAAGTGTATTGCAAAGGATTTGCAAATTCAAAACTCCAAATTCAAATTCAAATTAAGCCATATGCACATTTGTTACTGTTGCCCCATTTTGAAATGTTCAAACATGAAAACAAATTGCATATTATGAATCCTTGCATTTTTCTGACAATTTTCATATATTATTTATTAAATTTGGAGTTAGGATTAAAAAGTCATTGAATTTCAAAGTTTAATCTATTTTCTGGATTTTCTTTTAATTGGAAAAGAGTTTATTGCGTCACGCTGGTGTCATGCTGACGCAAGGGGGGGGGCTGACATGTGGGGCCCTGCTGTGAGTGTCTCTGTGGTTAACCCCGTGGTTAAATTAACTTAACAATGGTTTTAAGGGGGCAGGCCCCACCTGTCATTGGCTCCCATGGGGGTTAGTGGTTAAACTAACCATGCCACGTCATGGTATGCCGGCGGCTAGCCGCTGGTGACGTCCAGTGCGGTGGCACACACGGGGACGACGGCTCCGTACAGCAAAACGAGCGCCATGACCACCAAACTACTGCCCGTGGATTCAAGCTTCACCCTGAGCACCGCAGCGTCACGTGGGAGCACCGAAACCTCGTCGACGGCGAGCTCGCGCGGCGGCAGGAGCTCGGCATAGAAGCAGACGGAGATTGGGGGCATGGAATCGAGAGCGGGAAGGGGCGAAATGAAGAGGAGCTCACCCCGTATTCGATGGAGTCGATGGCTACGGCAGGGAGGCACCGGAGGCAGCGCAATCCAGCGAGATTTCACGGCGGCCGTGGCGGAGAAGGGTGATGCGACCGTCGGCTACGGGCGTCGATCTGTAGATTCATTACCGGAGGAGAGGAAGTAGACCACGGCGGTCCTTCTGGACATAGTTGCTGGACGGCTCGGCTTCGATGGCCACACTGGCACGGCAGCACACTCCGGCGAGTGCTCGGGCTGCACGAGGACGGCGAGGAAGGAGAAGGGGAGGTGACCCGAGATTGAGAGGATGAGCACGGGGGGGGGGGGGGGGGGGGTTCTGGGGCTATCATGGCGAGGAGGCAGAGCTTGGGGAGGCATAGAACGTCGCCGGCGTCGCGGTGGCGTCGACCGGGCACTCTCGCCTCGCCAGCGAGGAGCTTGAGGAAGACGAAAACGAGGAGCTTGGGCTGGGCTAGGCTAGGTGGGCTGGGGGGTGGGGATGAGTTGGGCTCAAAAGAGGTAAGGCCCCCTTTCTATTTTTCTTTTGTTTTTCTTTCTATATTTTTGTTGTTCCTTGATAAGTAAATACCTAGGCAATTTATAAAATGCCCAAAACTTTTATATGATCTTATGTGCCATACTACTAACCACTTACAAGTTTTGGAGATTTTTGAAATTCAATTAATTTGAATTTCAAATCAAATAGGGGTTATTTTAATTTCCAAGGTCCTATTTGGATTTTTGTAAAATTCCATGTGCATGAATTGGGTCCCACAACACTTGGAACATGATCATGCACATTTTTAGAGGTTTTACAAATATTCAAAATGACTTTTAGAGGAATTTTTTATCTGGCCATTTGAATTAAATTTAATTAGAGCTTTTCTTTTCCCCATTTGGATTTCTTTTGAATTTTTTTCACATGATGCAAAGTCAAGCTAACCCTAGCACATACCAAGGTTGGGGTTGTGACAACTCGCCCGCACTCAAAAGAATCTCGTCCCGAGATTCAGAAGCCATCGGGAGGAAGATGGGGTACTCGGCACAGAGGCGGTCTTCTCTATCCCATGTTTCTTCTTTCTCGGAGTGGTGTGACCATTGCACTTTCAGAAACTTGATCTCCTGACGCCGCGTGACACGCTCTCCGGAATCAAGAATACGAAGGGGGTACTCTCGATAAGAAAGGTCATCTTGGAGACCAAGCGTTTCATGGTCGACTTTGCGGATGGGGTCCTTGAAGCAACGCCTGAGTTGTGACACGTGGAATACATCATGTACTCGGGAAAGGTGCGGGGGTAGCTCAAGTTGGGAGGCAACTTCTCCACGTTTAGCAAGAATGCGGAAAGGTCTGATGTAACGTGGGGCCAACTTGCCTTTGATACCAGAGCGTTGGGTTCCCTTCAGAGGAGTAACCCGAAGGTAAGCCTTCTCATCCAGATTGTAGCTTTCTTGCCTATGATGACGATCATAGTAGCTTTTCTGACGAGACTGGGCTTCTTTCAATTGATCACGAACAATGCGAACTTTCTCTTCTGCGTCCTTGATCATATCCGGTAAAAAGAATTGTCTTTCACCAATTTCTAACCAGTTAAGGGGTGTTCGACATCTTCGTCCATAGAGGAATTCAAAAGGAGGCATGTTCAAACTAGATTGGAAACTATTGTTATAAGCAAATTCGGCGAATGGAAGAGACTTCTCCCAATTCTTTCCGAATGAGATAACACAAGCTCTGAGCATGTCTTCAAGAATTTGGTTAACCCTTTCAAATTGACCGCTAGACTGAGGATGGAAAGCTGTGCTAAAGGAGAGATGAGTTCCCGTAGAATTCTAGAAGCTTTGCTAGAATCTAGAGGTGAAAAGGCTACCACGATCAAAATTGATTTCCAAAGGAACACCATGAAGAGACACAATTCTAGAGACATAAAAGTCCACTAGCTGGCTCGCAGTTATAGACTCGCCAACGGGAAGGAAGTGAGCAACTTTGGAAAGCCTATCAATGACAACGAAGATGGCATCATTTCCTTTCTGGGTTTTTGGAAAGCCAGTGATGAAGTCCATACTGACTTTGTCCCATTTCCACTCGGGAATAGGAAAAGGTTGAAGAGTGCCAACATGTCCTTGGTGTTCTATCTTATTGCAACGACAAACATCACATTCGGCAACAAATTAAGCAATGTCTCTCTTCATCCTAGTCCCCCAAAATCTCTGGCGTAGATCCCGGTACATTTTTTTGCTACCGGGATGAACTGAGAGGGGAGTGTCATGACATTCTTTGAGAATTAGTTGCCTTGGATCCCTATTCTTAGGTACTACCAAACGATTTTTTCAAAGAATACCGTTCGTTTACTATCTGTGGAGAAACATTTATCAACTCCGCTAGCAATGTTCTCCTTGATCCGGCGAACACCTCGTGCATGCCTTTGGGCAACTATGATTTGATCCTCAAGGGTTGGTTTCTCCACCAAGGTAGAAAGAAAGCCATGAGGAACTATCTCAAGGTTGAGATTTCGAAATTCCTCAGGAAGAAGTGGTTGATACTGTTGTAACATGAGGTTGTTACAATACGACTTACAACTTAGTGCGTCAGCCATGACATTGGCCTTGCCTGGGGTGAAAGAAAATCCTAAGTCATAATCTTTTATCAACTCTATCCAGCGTCTTTGCCTGAGACTAGGACTGGCTGGGTGAATATGTGTTTGAGGCTTTGGTGATCAGAATAGATCTGGCAATGGTTACCAAGGTTGTAATGTCGCCAAGTCTTCAAGGCATGAACTACGGCAGCGAGTTCAAGATCATTGGTAGGATAGTTCTCTTCATGTGGACGCAACTGGCGTGAAGCGTATGCTACCACATGTCGATCTTGCATAAGTATGCATCCTAACCCTTGTCGTGAAGCGTCACAATAGATCTCGAAATCCCTTCTGGTGTCTGGAGGTGCAAGTACAGGTGCAGAAGTCAATCTTCTCTTCATCTCTTGAAATCTTTCCTCGAACTTGGGAGTCCATTTGAATTTCTTATCTTTCTTGAGGAGTTTAATTAGAGGTTTTGCAACTTTGGAGAAATTCTCAACGAAGCGGTGACAATAGCTTGCTAAGCCAAGAAAACTCCTAACTTGCTTAACCGATTCAGGTGGAGTCCAGTCAAGGACGGTCTGAACTCTCTCGGTATTCACAACAATGCCTTATGTAGAAATCACGTGACCTAAATAGGTCACTTTTGGTAGCAAAAATTGGCACTTAGAGAACTTGGCATAAAGGCGATGCTCTCAAAGTTTCAACAATACCAGCCTAAGATGTTCTGCATGTTCTTCTTTGTTCTTCGAGTAGATGAGAATGCCATCAAGATAAGATACAACAAATTTATCCAAGTACTCCATGAAGATCGAATTCATCATGCGTGAGAAAGTGGCGGGGGCATTGGTTAAACCGAAGGACATGACGGTGTACTCGTAAAGGCCATATCGAGTAGTGAAAGTCATCTTGGGAACTTCCTCGTTTCGGATTTTGATTTGGTGATAGCCTAATCTCAAATCCATCATGTAGAAGACAGAGGATCCAGCAAGTTGATCATAAAGATCATTGATCCTGGGAAGTGGGTACTTGTTCTTTATCGTCGCTAAATTTAGCGGGCGATAGTCTACGCACATCCTTTCTGTTCCATCTTTCTTCGTTACGAACAGAACGAGGCATCACCATGGCGATGAGCTAGGGAGGATGAAGCCTTTTTCCAACAAAGCTTCGAGTTGGATTTTAAGCTCAGCTAACTCATGTGGGGCCATTCTATATGGGCGTCTGGAAATTGGGGTTGTGCCTGGCATAAGATCAACTATGAATTCTACACATTTGTGGGGTGACTAGGTTTAAGGAGTTGGGTTACTGGGTAGTTGTAACACCCTCGGTGTCAAGCTACAGCAATCACCTATTGTTAATGATTAATCACAATGATTAATATTCCCATGATCATATTACAAATCAAATAGTATTAAGACCCCTTTGGATGGAATTAAAAACAAAGTGGAAAATAAAGGTCACCCAAAAATCTTGCAAACAATTTTATAAAATTTTAAATAATCAGTGGATCATGTCCATGTGGTTATGTAAATTTATTGGGCTATGAAATAATCCCAACAATTCTAAACAACAGCCAAAAACCCCATTTAATCAGTTGCAGTAGAATAATAAATAACTAATGATTTTTATAAAACCCCAAACTTTTTGTGGCCACTCCTTAGGGTGTTGCAAAAATGTACCAACAAGTTCCATCACCAAAAAAATCATTTTCTTGCTGAAACAAATAAAACAGAACAGGTACACAGTTGCCAGAACAGGAAAATGGAAAAAGATTAAACCTCGCCTAGGGCGAGGCCCACCTCGGCCCATCTTCTTCCTCCTTCTTCCCCTGTACGGATGGCATGGCGCGTGCGTGTCGAACATCCGACCGCCATGGTCGCTGCCATCGTTGTGTCGCCCATCCCATGGCTCCCAGACGCGGATAAGAACCCCTGAGCCATGGACGAACCCTAGATCGAGCCCTAGCACGCCACTGCCCCATTTTTTCGCTCTTCTTCTCCTCGGTCTTCTTCTCCGGGCACGGCTGTGGGTACACGGCCGCCGTGGACGCGGCCAGTGACCTCCGGCGACCACCAGCTTGCCCGGCCGCCTCCCCTGCGTCGTCCACGCCAACCCCGCCCTCGAGTTTGGCCCGGGACGCCTTGGCTCGCCGGAATCGCGCCATTTTCCCTGCCACGGCCGCCACCTCCCATCGTCGAATTCCCCCGCACCTCGACCACCCCACGCTCCCCAACAACGCCCACGAGCTCCCCAGTGAGCTTCCCTGTCGATTCCCCTTTTTTCCTAAAAATTCGTTGTCGTAGTCGCTTTCCCGTCGAGGCCGTAGCCGCCGTCCGCCATGGTCGCGAGCTTGAGCTCGGCTAGGACCCATGCTCCCCGCCTGGCATGATGTGTGGCTGCTGCTTGTTGCGGCAGCCCGCCTCCAACTCCACTCGCGCGGGCGCATTCCCGCCCTGGCTCTTGCCCTGCTGACCTCGCAGTCGCAGCCGTGGTGTGGCGACGCCGCAGCATGACCCCCGTGAGCCTATGCCTTCGAGCACGCTCCAGCCGTGCCCCCCCTTGTTGTGCGCGCATGGCCACGCCTGGCTCCCCTCCGCGACTCCCCTGGTCGGAATGGCTCGCCACCGTGCTCGGCTAGCCGCCAGCGTGCTCAACCGTGGACAAACCCCCTGTAGATAAAAAGGAAAAGAAACTAACCCCCCCTTGTACCTATGACATGTGGGCCAGCCCCATCAGATTAGTCCAAATGACCAGATTAAAGAATAGCCCCCTCTATTAGCAAACTAACCAAATGACAGGTGGGCCCCCATTATTGTTTAGTATTTATAAACTGCTTTAATAAATAATCAGCGTATGACAGCTAGGTCCCACTGCTTTTTGAATTAATTAAAATGATTTAGAAAATGCACTGTCTATGACATGTGGGTCCAGTGCACTATTTATAATAGAAAATGAATTGTTTTAATAAACATAGGCTGACATTTGGGCCCCACTTGTCAGCACTGGTTTGGATAAGGTTCTGGATAATGTTGATTTGAATAATAATAAAAATTCAGAAATTGATTTAAATTGATTTAAACTTTGAAAGTTAATATCTTTTAAACCGTAAGTCGGATTAAAATAATTTGTATATCAAAGTTGATCAGAAAAATACGTAGAATACAAATACGCTTTTTTTTCTACCACAACCCCTAGCGCAATGAACATCGACACCCCCCTCCGGGTCGTCTGTCCGATAAATTTCCCGATAGCTGGTAAAACTTTCCGGAAGAAAATGTTCTGGACATGAAAGTTGTTCAGAATGAATGAACGATCACAGTTACACTATCCACATGCCTGTAGGATGTCTCTAACACTGTAGACATGGAACCTTCCCCCTCTGGATCATCTATCCGGTAATCCACCAGTATCGATGAGTCAACCCCGGATAAATTCCTGCTCCGAGAAAATCACCGAACACTGCGTTAGAGCACCGCCAACACCGCGTTTGCCATGTCTTGTATTTGTATTGCTATTATTATTGTGAATTTACTGTTTATCCCCCCTTATTCTCCGGTAGACCCCGTTGTTTTCGCCGACGACAGCGTTGCCGAGTACGACTACTTCGTCGACGATCGTAGCCCTACTAACGAGCTTCCAAGCAAGCAGAGCCATTCTCTTCCCCAGATATCACCTATCTTTTCCGTACATTTCTTGCACTAGGCATTGTTACTACTGCTGCTAGGATTACAATACTATTCAATTGCATAGCCTGTCATTGTCGCCCCTTGATGTACCTTCCTTTATCCAATGCTGCCTATAAATATATATATATATATATATTATATTCAGCAGTGAGGCCTGCGCATTGTTAGATAGGATTACATAGCGGGCCGCGAACACTCTGGGAGTGAACGCGGATGCGAAATATATATAACTGCACAGGTACGGTACAATGCAGACACCGCCTAAGGCCCCTACCTCGGCTCTGCCGAGCCACATCAAGTGGAGCTATCGAGGAGTAATCCTCGTACTCCACTCGTTGCTGAATCGGTATTGCCGCCCTAGGGTCCTGACACGGTTGTCCTTAAAGGTAAGAAGTCGGGCGACCCAACGGTGCCCGCGAGTGGTATTGCGACGGGACGACAGGGAGGGTATGACCAGTGTACCGGTGTGCTTGGCCCCTGATCGTTGGCCACGAGAGTTACCAAACCATGAAAGTCGAGCTCCTCCAGGAGCACTAGCGAGAAAAGGTAAGGAGACGGTTCACCTTGTTGGTAACCGTAGAGACTTGGTGGGACGATAGGGCAGGCACCGATGTACTGGTGGTCCTGACTATTGTCGTTGTCCGCGGGTCAGTTAAGTCGAGGCAACGAGAACGGTTGTCCCGCAAGTTAATAAAATGACTAATGGTTCGGCTGATGACTTGAGTAGCCTTTTGGTTTGAACGCGCTGCCTACACGTGGGATAATGAGTTATGGGCTCCTCTGCTTCATAGTCTCGTCCTAGGACTCTTCGGACGTCAACAGTACCGCGGCCTACGCCGGGAAGTGGTGTTGTCTTATTTGCTCGCACGGTGGTGTCTTATTTGGTTTGATTTTGCTTCACCGGCCAGCCATGCACCGTGCAGGAGTACGTCGGGGTTAGGGTCCAAGGCCCTGCGTACTTAGGATTTAGACCGGCGGATGGCCTCTCTGTTGAGTTTGAAAGATGGGTTGTGGAGTGTCCGATAGCCTCGGTGGAGCGTTCCCTAACAAGGTGCCCGCCACCCTGGAGATCCGTGCATTGTAGTGTAACAGAAGTGCACCCCTGGAGGGAAGATTAATCTATTCGAATAGCCGTGTCCACGGTAACAGGACGCTTTATGTTGAAGCTGGATCTTACCACTACAAACTATTATTATTAAACGGTATGGTTCCGGGTTTTCTTCCTTGCTGGGTGTCGAGGAGGTGATCTCGGAGTCATTGCTAATTATTACTACTTATTACTATACAATGCTGCAGCAACTTCTGGTGCATTGTTACTTTATGCTTTATATAAACTGTTGGCTATTCTCTCCTCATGCTGCAAGACTCGCCGGAAGATGCTAGTCTTCGATAGGCCTAGATTATTATCCTTATTCTGATTTCTACCTTGCAGTCCACTATGTACAGCCTCCCCTTTCCATTTGATACAAATGCATAAATGCTTAGTAGCGGATGTAAGACTCGCGGGTATGCTAGATACTCACCTTTGCTTTATTTCCCCTTTTTTTTGTTCTGCCTGATCGGCCGCTGCAGTCGACGTTGGATCCTTGGAGCCCAGAAGCAGGAGATCCCCGGTGCCGACCACCGCAACGTGAAGATCCCCGATGCCTTCTACGACGTCGAGTTCCCCGTTGACCAGGAGTAGTTTGGAGGTTCCTAGGCAGGAGGCCTCGCCTTTTCGATCTGTTGTTATTTGTGCGAGCCTTGGCAACCTTGTATTCTTGTGTCTGTACACAGATACTTTTGCTTCCGCTAACTTTGTGCTCTCGAGCTATTGTATTCGAGCCCTCGTGGCCCCTGGCTTGTATTAAACAGCTTTTATTATTTTATTTGTAGAGTTGTGTTGTGATATCTTACTGTGAGTACCTGATCTCGATCGTGTACCTTGCGTGTATGATTACTGTACACGGCTTGATTTTGGGGGCGTCACAAGTTGGTATCAGAGACGACTGCCTGTAGAACACCCCCTTTCCAACTCCATGTCGAAGTCGAGTCTAGTCTTGGCAAAACTACTTTACTAACAGTGTCGTGTGGCTTATCGGCCCACATCGCCAATTGGGTGGTATTAGTATTTTTTTCTCTGTACCTTTACTCTGGGACTCTGACCTCTCTCCTCTTTCGGGTTACTGATTTTTCTAACTCTAGATCTAGGTTCTCGTGACTGCTTCCTACCGGAGAGCCCTCATCACAGATGATGACCTGATTCACTGGAAGATGGCGAAGATACTCTCCGATGAATTGCCGAGACCCTATGTGACCATCGCCCTTGTAATCCCGTGCCACCGATAAGTGCGTATGGATAATTACCTATACCTTCCGTTCATTTGTTATATCCCAGTTGCTCTTGTCTTCACAAGATGCATCGAAATACTTTCCGATTGTTTTGGGAATCCTTTGAGCCTACTGCCTTGCAGCTTCTTTTCACCCTGCGGATAATTCCTCACATTTATCGATGATCTGTTCATCCTAAGTGGTTACTGTGATTCCCAAAATATTTGAAATACTATTCGATCTCGCGCAATCCTCGGCAACCTACTGCTTTAGAGATTCTTCTTACCTTCTTGCACTATGATTAATCCCTTTTGTCTTGTAGTCTTTGATGACCTCCCTTTCCATTGCCATTCTAATCTGTTGAATCATCGTGTGTGCTAGAGCACGCAATCATCAGTTGATCCCTATGTATTCATTCTTCTGGCTCAAACGTCATTTCAGACATGAGCTGGATCTCTGTGAGTCAAACCTTCCTTGATTGTTCATCTTTTGGACATCGTAATTCCTTTGTACTCCAGCATCGAATTATTCAGATGCTTCTATCTCCGATGCTTATGCATTCTTTCTTCTTATGGTTGAGTACCGATACTCTCCCCAGACTCTCTGTACGCCGCCTGACCTTTTGGGGGGATTACTGCCTACCGTCCCCTTGTGTCCTAAATCATTAATGAATTTCCCCTGATATAAAAATGCCCTTGGCAACTGGTATCATTTGCTCCATGTCGTCAGCCTTCTGTTTTCAAACTTGTATCCCTTGCTTATGATATTTGTTGTATGGGTTTCAAAATGCCCCGATGGGTTAACCCTACGATTCCCCTAATCCGATGAACCCAAATTTTATGCGCGTTATACTCTACTGGCCTTCCGCCAGATGAGCTTGCAATCCAACAACCTTCATGTGAGCGAGAAGTGAGTGAAAGGTTATGCATTGAAGAAGTGGGAGTCGACCCTGAACCTTTGTGTTCATGCCCATGGATACGATGTAGAACTTATCATGAAAGCTTCTCGTAAAGATAATTAACCCCCTTAGTGTAAATTCTTCTGCACCTATTATTCCCCATTCTACCTTCGAGTATTACCCCTGGTATCTCGAGCATATCATGCCTTTGCACTACATCTTATGAATTGTGATGAAACAATGCCTATCCCTGTCATAGCCATTTCATGGTTCTGGGTTGTCGTCAACCGGGAACACCGAATACTTTTGCTTCACCATTCCTTTTGCTTGGTTTCGCCGTTGTTCGATTGTATTTTCTTGAAACCTTTTAACATGATGAGTCGTGGTCATCATTGACATTTTGACTTCTCCCAAGTGTTACTTGGATGCTTCGTGAGATATACCATCCTTGCCCCTAGATGATTTCTGCTATCATCGACCACCTTCTTTGACTCCCTTCCAATACAAAATTGGTCATATATATCTTGCTCTGCTTTCTCTTGGGAAAGATATACACGTGATACTTGTGTATCATTACATTTTCCCTTTCATTGGTCTGTTTAACCTTTCTTTTAATATAAATTATCCGAGCAGTGATAATTCGCTGCTGACGTAAACACTTCGGTGTACTACTTTGTTTGTACAACCTGTTACGATTGTTGATGACTTTTCGGTGACCACCAATGGACGAGAACTTTGCCAATTGGTCCGCCTCGTCTTAACGAGCAGGAAAATGGTTCTCTGCGTCCCTCGCCCTTGGAACTGATGTTGTTGCCGACATAGTTGACAAGATGTTCTCTGACTTACCTTGCAACTTGATCGCATTGTTTTTCACCACCCTTCTTATTCACTGTGGTCCCATAACCCACAGTTCCATAGGATCGAAACCTAACTCACTTGTACCTTTATGTTCTCGAGTTTATTCTTCTTGCTTGACCTCGTATGCAACTCACGAGCTCTGTACCTTGTGATATTCAGTTCGATATCAGACTCAGTGCTTATGCATGATGCTCTGGACCCCTTTTCATCCTCCGTTATCATCTTTGAATGATTGCATATCTGCTTGAAAACTTCTCATGCCTTCTTTTGTTTCCCTCGATGTATTCCCATGAATTTAAACTCAGAGGATACTTTGTACCCCTTTCCCTTGGACAACCTCGATTGATTAACCTGGTACCGATCCGACCCCCTTAAGTGTCCCTCCTACCCTATCCGTAGGTACGATGCAGCCCCCACAGGAAGGATGACAACCCGTCGAGATGCACTGATGCAGAGAAACGAGGACATTAACTAGAACGATTAACTGCTTCGAAAGGGGCAACAATACCAAGAAGACTCGTTAGAATACAAAACCGGAACCTTACCCCTTACCCTAATTTTAATTCTCGGGACGCGAATTCTTTGTAGTGGTGGAGATTTGTAACACCCTTGGTGTCAAGCTACAGTGATCACCTATTGTTAATGATTAATCACTATGATTAATATTGACATTATCATATTCAAAATCAAATAGTATTAAAACCCCTTTGGATGGAATTAAAAACAAAGTGGAAAAGAAAGGTCACCCAAAAATCTTGCAAACAAATTTATAAAATGTTAAATAATCAGTGGATCATGTCCATGTGGTTATGTAAATTTATTGGGCTATGAAATAATCCCAATAATTCTAAACAATAGCCAAAAACCCATTTAATGAGTTGCAGTGGAATAATAAATAACTAATGATTTTTATAAAACCCCAAACTTTTTGTGGCCACTCCTTATGGTGCTGCAAAAATGTACCAACAAGTTTCATCGCCAAAAAAATCCTTTGTTTGCTGAAATAAATAAAACAGAATAGGTACACAGTTGCCAGAACAGGAAAATGGAAAAATATTAAACCTCGCCTAGGGCGAGGCCTGTAACAGCCCAGTTTTCACAAAAATTAAAAAAATTGTTTTCGACGTGAATTGTTTGAATGTCTGATTTGTTTGCGGTGTTTGCATCCCCGATTTATCGATCGGCGATTATTTTCCCCCCTCTTATCTCGTGCCGGACGGAGACCGACCCTTTCCACCCTGAAACTCGACAGTTGCGACACCGGGTTTCACCCGATCACCGTCGCGATAACCGCACGAGACCAGCCGCAGCCAACGGAACGAAAACCCCGTTTAATAATTAAACGGGATATTTTTATAGCGCGCTGGAAAGTGTTTTCGGAACGGTTCCAGCGCGAGGTGTACGCCGCTGGCTCGACGCGCTGATCGCGCAGTTCTAAGTTTTACCCGAATCGGTGGTACTGCGGACCCCCGGTGGTCAGAAACGTGAGCACCGCGCGTGCGAGAGAAAAACCGGGGATGTTTTTGCAAACTGCCAGCCACCGGGGCTATATAAAGACCACCACACTCTGACCCCTTTCTAGGGTTTCCCTACCACTTTGCCCAGTTTTGCCTCCCAGATCCCCAGATCCCGAAATTTTTGCTCCCCTGCGATCTGGACCGTCAGACCTCGCGATCCGACGGCCCAGATGCGCCCCCAGCCTTCTCTCTCTCCTCAAACTCCTCTTCTCCGCGCAGCCAGCCCGAGCCGGCCTGCCCCAGCCGAGGCCCAGCGCCAGCGCCCCCAGCCTAGCTGCCTTCCAGGCCGCCTCATGGGCCAGCCCATGGTGAGTCCTGCCCTCCTTTTTTTTCTTCCCTGTTTTTTTCCAGATTATGGCAGATTTAATTGTTTTCTTGCGACGCTTATATCTTTTAGCTCATACCTCGGATCGCGACGCTTTAAGTATGAAAATTGCTTCGATTTTTGTCTAGATTATTTAAATGTTTCTTGTTGCCATGTTTGACTTTGTTTACATGCTGTTTTACTGCTAATTACACTGCTTGCCATTGTAAACTGTAATTGCTATAACTTATTAAACGTTGCTCTGATTAAAATGTTCTTTATATGTAACTTGACTAGAATTGCATGTAGATTGTGTTTATGCTGCTCTTGCTTGCTAATAAAATAATAAAATATTGTTTAGGGCAAAACAGTACCAAATGCAATAATTATAGTGGGGTCTGCAATAGTTTGCCATGTCTAGGATTTCACCCCACTTGCATTGACTAGCTTAGGTAGTTTATTTATGCTTCACCTCTTTCCATGCTTGTGTGACATTCCATGCTTGAGTGAGATGCCATGTTAACAACCTTTGTTGATCACCTGTAGCTAAACAACTTGAACCACCGTAAATGTGCGGTATCGTCGTGTGTGACGAGTACTCCACTTAACCTGTTAGTAACCGCTCTCGACGGTAGGTGCGATGTCTCGTGTTGCCTTCTTGTTGATGCTTGCTCGTTGATTGCTTTCCAGTGTTTATCGTCTTGTGTGCTTCCGCGGGTACCTTCGGAGATGATGCGAGCTTGCGATCCACTACACCTTCGGAACCCGACTTATCAACAGGCAAGGACTATACATTACTTATGATCCATTCTATTTCAACCAGCGGTTTGCATGCTAGTCTAGGTTAGGTTCGATGTTTGATCCTACCACATGTTTACAGCCTCTTTCAAACCGATACAGCCATGTCTCTTCCCAGCAATCCTTGTACTGCTATGTTACTATTGCTCGTTGCTCAGCCCCTGCTTAGTATGCATGCTTAGGATGCTACGATGTTACCCTATTACTCCTTGGTTTGGGATATCACATTATTATATTGTTGTTGATGATATGATTATTATAATGTTGGCTATATTCGACGAAGGATGTAAGGTCTAGGCTATCCCGCCCCGACGCTTTGTTCCATTCGAGTCACCTAGGATCCGAGTTCCGGGTATTGGTTTTAAGACCGAGCGTGCCTAACCGCGTGTGGGATTTTATGGGGTCCCTTTTTCTTACCTACCTAGCTTCAAACATTTCTAGTGGTGGCCCAAGCTGATTTACCATTTGAAACCGTGTGTGTGCTGGTCAGCTACCAGTAGTTTTTAAACCAACCTGGACCAGTGAACACATAGTTCCCTTGTTGGCCCACCTTGTTCGGCTGAGGACCCGGTTTCCCATGTGTGATTAACCGGCTATCCAAACCCGAGACAGACGGTAGAGACCGATTCGAGAGACGGCCGACTCTTGAGTTGGGTGTCGACTCCCCGGGGGCTACCCGGATTTGTTCGTTGTTAGTTAGAGGGACCTGTCGTTTCGGATCTCTCGGAACTAAATCATAAAATGGTTGCCTGTGATGGGTATCAACTGAGAGAGATGGACATGCGTGCGGAGCCTTGTAATGGGCAGTTGGTACACTCCTTCAGGGTTAAATCTTTTCGAGAAGCCGTGTCCACGGTTATGGACAACTTGAGACCTACTCCTTGTTCATAGAAAACAACAAACTGAGATAATCTTAATATAACTTGATCAACGTGTGTGTGTGCCTTGACTGCTTCTTCTTCGTCGGGATGCGAAGAGGAGGACAAGGATAGGATAGGTGTTATGATTGCGTAAGTAGTTAATAGCAAGACTTTTGGAGGCGACTCCTCATCGAATGCTTGGCTTCTTACCTTACTCTCTAGATCGTTAGCCACTTCATAAATGCTAGTGCGGCAGCAACCTCACCACTTACCCCTTCCTTACCGTAAACTACTAGTTGTCCTAGAATGTCGAGTGATGAAGTCCTTGCTGGGTCAGTTGACCACTACAGTTGGATGTTGAGTACTTCTGTACTCATGATACTACCCCCAAACTCTTTTCAGGGTTCTAGATCGACAACAGGTATGGTGCCAGGCGTTTCGCGTGGAGACTCGACGATGACTAGTTAGGCGGATCCCGGCGGAGGGCCTGGACCCGTGTGGTTATGGGATCGATGTTTTTCTCTTTTCTAGTAGGCATTTGATTGTAGTCTGTACTCAGACATGTATCTTCCGCTGTTGTATTGCATTTGAGGCAGTCGTATGCCGATTGTATGAGATGTTGTATCCTTGTATCTGTAATGTTGTGATATCATGTTGGAAATCCGGGGCATATGGCTTTGTCTTATGTCGCGGTGGGACCAATATGTGCTTCGTACCCGGATCTGGGTGGAGACACCTAGATCTGGAACAGTACCGCATATCGTCCCTGAAAAATTTGTATCAGAGCCTTACCGGCCGTAGGATCCCCTCTCTAGCCGAAGTCGAGTCTAGAAAAAAAACTATTTTGTAGTTACTAAGTTAGTTGTCGGAGAGTAGGAATATTTTTACTCCTTACCCTTTCTCTGGCCAGGACAAGTGTCGTAAGAGTTTTAATTCTCGCCTTATCCCATTTCAAACTCTAGGATCTCGAGTGTGTGGAGTGTCGGAACCGTTACAATGCCTTGCTTGCAGCGTATTGTCTCGATTCCGAGCTCAGGTGGGAATTCCTGTAGTAACTTTAGCTTCTCCGGTTTCGGATATCATCTGGGTCGTCCTTTGCCTCCCTCCTTTTACCGGTGTTTTCACGACTTGCGTCGAAATCACTATCCCTTGATCCAGTTATCATTGTCGTTCCCCCTCTTGACACTGACGGTTTCGTTTTTCCGACGATGTCGTCTCTCTTCGGAAGGTTTTCTCGACGGAGTTCGTCGTTCGACATGGAGCAGAGTCCCTTGTTGGTGGTGTTGAAGATCGTCGTCTTTCTTTTCTCTCCCCCCTCTCCCCCGGATCGTCCTGGATCTCGGGACGAGATCCCTTGTTGGTGGTGTTGTATTGTAACAGCCCAGTTTTCACAAAAATAAAAAAATTGTTTTCGGCGTGAATTGTTTGATTGTATGATTTGTTTGCGGTGTTTGCATCCCCGATTTATCGATCGGCGATTATTTTCCCCCCTCTTATCTCGTACCGAACGGAGACCGACCCTTGCCACCCTGGCACTCGACCGTTGCGACACCGGGTTTCACCCGATCACCGTCGCGATAACCGCACGAGACCAGTCGCAGCCAACGGAACGAAAACCCCGTTTAATCATTAAACGGGATATTTTTATAGCGTGCCAGAAAGTGTTTTTGGAATGGTTCCAGCGCGAGGTGAACGCCGCTGGCTCGACGCGCTGATCGCGCAGTTCGAAGTTTTACCCGAATCGGAGGTACTGCGGACCCCCGGCGGTCAGAAACGTGAGCACCGCGCGCGCGAGAAAAAAACCGGGGATGTTTTTGCAAACTGCCAGCCACCGGGGCTATATAAAGACCACCACACTCCCACCCCTTTCTAGGGTTTCCCTAGCACAAAATTGCAGCCACCCCCCTCCACTTTGCCCATTTTTGCCTCCCAGATCCCCAGATCCCGAAATTTTTTCTCCCCTGCGATCTGGACCGTTAGATCTCGCGATACGGCCCAGATGCGCCCCCAGCCTTCTCTCTCTCTCCTCCAACTCCTCTTCTCCGCGCAGCCAGCCCGAGCCGGCCTGCCCCAGCTGAGGCCCAGCGCCAGCGCCCCCAGCCTAGCCGCCTTCCAGGCCGCCTCATGGGCCGGCCCATGGTGAGGCCTTCCCTCCTTTTTTTTCTTCCCTGTTTTCTTTTCCAGATTATGGCAGATTTATTTGTTTTCTTGTGACGCTCATATCTTTTAGCTCGTAGCTCGGATCACGACGTTTTAAATATGAAAATTTCTTAGATTTTTGTGTAGATTATTAAAATGTTGCTTGTTGCCATGTTTGACTTTGTTTACATGTTGTTTTACTGCTAATTACACTGCTTGCAACTGTAAACTGTAATTGCTATAAGTTTTTAACCGTTGCTCTGATTAAAATGTTCTTTATATGTAACTTGACTAGAATTGCATGTAGATTGTGTTTATGCTGCTCTTGCTTGATAATAAAATAATAAAATATTGTTTATGGAAAAACAGTACCAAATGCAATAATTATCGTGGGGTCCGCAATAGTTTTCCATGTCTAGGATTTCTCCCCACTTGAATTGACTAGCTTAGATAGTTTATTTCTCTTCACCTCTTGCCATTCTTGTGTGACATGCCATGCTTGTGTGACATTCCATGCTTGAGTGAGATGCCATGTTAACAACCTTTGTTGATCACCTGTAACTAAACAACTTGAATCACCGTAAATGTGCGGTATCGTCGTGTGTGACGAGTACTCCACTTAACCTGTTAGTAACCGCTCTCGACGGTAGGTGCGATGTATCGTGTTTCCTTCTTGTTGATTCTTGCTCGTTGATTTCTTTCCAGTGTTTATGGTCTTGTGTGCTTCCGCGGGTACCTTCGGAGACGATGCGAGCTTGCGATCCACTACACCTTCGG
The DNA here is from genome assembly GCA_950022295.1 of Bromus sterilis. Taxonomy (NCBI): domain Eukaryota; kingdom Viridiplantae; phylum Streptophyta; class Magnoliopsida; order Poales; family Poaceae; genus Bromus; species Bromus sterilis. The sequence continues at coordinate 180,731,059 of OX465600.1, read as the reverse complement.
AACCCGACTTATCAACAGGAAAGCACTATACATTACTTATGATCCATTCTATTTCAACCAGAGGTTTGCATGGTAGTCTAGGTTAGGTTCGATGTCTGATCCTACCACATGTTTAGAGCCTCTTTCAAACCGATACAGCCATGTCCCTTCCCAACAAACCTTGTACTGCTATGTTACTATTGCTCGTTGCTCAGCCCCTGCTTAGTATGCATGCTTAGGATGCTACGATGTTACCCTATTACTCCTTGGTTTGGGATATCACATTATTATATTGTTGTTGATGATATGATTATTTAATGTTGGCTATATTCGACGAAGGATGGAAGGTCTAGGCTATCCCGCCCCGACGCTTTGTTCCATTCGAGTCACCTAGGATCCGAGTTCTGGGTATTGGTTTTAAGACCGAGCGTGCCTAACCGCGTGTGGGATTTTATGGGGTCCCCTTTTCTTACCTACCTAGCTTCAAACATTTCTAGTGCTGGCCCAAGCTGATTTACCATTTGAAACTGTGTGTGTGCTGGTCAGCTTCCAGTAGTTTTTAAACCAACCCGGACCAGTGAGGACATAGTTCCCTTGCTGTCCCACCTTGTTCGGCTGAGGACCCGGTTTCCCATGTGTGATTAACCGGCTATCCAAACCCAAGACAGACGGTAGAGACCGATTCGAGAGTGCGGCCGGCTTTTGAGTTGGGTGTCGACTCACCGGGGGCCACCCGGATTTGTTCGTTGTTAGCTAGACGGACCTGTCGTTTCGGATCTCTTGGAACTAAATCATAAAATTGTTGCCTGTGATGGGTAGCAACTGAGAGAGATGGACAACGTGCGGAGCCTTGTAATGGGCAGTTGGTACACCCTTGCAGGGTTAAATCTTTTCGAGAAGCCGTGTCCATGGTTATGGACGACTTGAGACCTACTCCTTGTTCATAGACAACAACAAGCTGAGATAATCTTAATATAACTTGATCAACGTGTATGTGTGCCTTGACTGCTTCTTCTTCGTCGGGATGCGAAGAGGAGGACAAGGATAGGATAGGTGTTATGATTGCGTAAGTAGTTAATAGCAAGACTTTTGGAGGCGATTCCTCATCGAATGCTTGGCTTCTTACCTTACTCTCTAGATCGTTAGCCACTTCATAAATGCTAGTGCGGCAGCAACCTCACCACTTACCCCTTCCTTACCGTAAACTACTAGTTGTCCTAGAATGACGAGTGATGAAGTCCTTGCTGGGTAAGTTGACCACGACACTTGGATGCTGAGTACTTCTGTACTCATGATACTACCCCCAAAGTCTTTTCAGGGTTCTAGATCGACAACAGGTATGGTGACCGACGTTTCGCGTGGAGACTCGACGACGACTAGTTAGGCGGATTCCGACGGAGGGCCTGGACCCGTGTGGTTATGGGATCGATGTTTTTCTCTTTGCCAGTAGGGATTTGATTGTAGTCTGTACTCAGACATGTATCTTCCGCTGTTGTATTGCATTTGAGGAAGTCGTATGCCGATTGTATGAGATGTTGTATCCTTGTATCTGTAATTGTGATATCATGCTAGAAATCCGGGGCATATGGCTTTGTCGTATGTCGCGGTGGGACCGGTATGTGCTTCTTCCCCGGATCTGGGTGGAAGCAATTAAATCTTGAACAGTACCGCATATCGGGCCTTACAAGGCCCACCTCGGCTCATCTTCTTCGTCCTTCTTCTTCCCCTGTACGGATGGCAGGGCGCGTGCGTGTCGACCATCCGACTGCCATGGCCGCTGCCATCGTGGTGTCGCCCATCCCATGGCTCCCCGACGCGGATAAGAACCCCTAAGCCATGGACGAACCCTAGATCGAGCCCTAGCACGCCACTGCCCCATTTTTTCGCTCTTCTTCTACTCGGCCTTCTTCTCCGGGCACGGCTGTGGGCACACGGCCGCCGTGGACGCGGCAAGTGACCTCCCCGGCGACCACCAGCTTGCCCGGCCGCCTCCCCTGCGTCGTCCACACCAACCCCGCCCTCGAGCTCGGCCCGGGACGCCTTGCCTCGTCGGAATCACGCTATTTTCCCTGCCACGGCTGCCACCTCTCATCGTCGAATTCGCCGCACCTTGACCACCCCGCGCTCCCCAACAACGCCCACGAGCTCCCCGGTGAGCTTCCCAGTCGATTCCCCTTTTTATCCTGCAAATTTGCTGCCGTAGCCGCTTTCCCGTCGATGCTGTAGCCGCCGTCCGCCATGGCCACGAGCTTGAGCTCGGCTAGGATCCATGCTCCCCTCCCGGCGTGATGTGTGGCTGCTGCTTGTTGCGGCAGCCCGCCTCCAACTCCCCTCGCGCAGGCGCGTTCCCGCCCTGGCCGCTCGCCCTGCTGACCTCGCCGTCGCAGCCGTGGTGTGGCCGCGCCGCAGCACGGCCCCCGTGAGCCTCTTCCTTCGGGCACGCTCCAGCCGTGCCCCCCCTTGCTGCGCGCGCATGGCCACGCCTAGCCCCATCAGATTAGTCATAATGACCAGATTAAAGAATAACCCCCTCTATTAGCAAACTAACCAAATGAGAGGTGGTCCCCCATTATTGTTTAGTATTTATAAAATGCTTTAATAAATAATCAGTGTACGACAGATGGGTCCCACTGCTTTTTGAATTAATTAAAATGATTTAGAAAATGCAGTGTCTATGACATGTGGGTCCAATGCACTATTTATAATAGAAAATGAATTGTTTTAATAAATAGAGGCTGACATTTTGGCCCCACTTGTCAGCACTGGTTTGGATAAGGTTCTGGATAATGTTTATTTAAATAATAAAACAAATTCAGAAATTGATTTAAATTGATTTAAACTTTGAAATTTAATATGTTTTAAACCGTAAGTCGGATTAAAATAATTTGTATATCAAAGTTGATCGGAAAAATACGTAGAATACAAATACGCTATCTGTTTTTGCTGCTCTTTCTTGCTAATAAAAATAATAAAATATTGTTTAGGGAAAACAGTACCAAACATTATAATTATCGTGGGGTCCGTAATAGTTGGCATGTATATGTTTTACCCCTCCCCCCCCCACTTAAAGTGACTAGATTAGATAGTTTATTTGTTTAACCTCTTGCCATGATTGTGTGACATGCCATGCTTGGGTGCCTTGCCATGTTAACAACCTTTGGTTGATCACTTGTAGCTAAACAACTTGAAACACTTTAAACGTGCGTTATCGTCGTGTGTGAAGAATACCTCACTTAACCTGCTAGTAACCGCTCTTGACGTTAGGTTTGTATCGCGTTGCCGTGCCTTGTGTTGTCTCTACGATCTTGTATTGCTCCGTAGTAATAGTGGTGCACCGTTGATTGCTTTCCAGTGTTTACCCTATTGTGTGCTCCCGCGGGTACCTTCGGAGACGATGCGAGCTTGCGATCAACTACACCTTCGGAACCCGACTTATCAACAGGCAAGGACTATACATTACTTATGATCCATTCTATTTCAACCAGCGGTTTGCATGCTAGTCTAGGATAGGTTCGATGTTCGATCCTACCACATGTTTACTGCCTCTTTCAAACCGATACAGCCATGTCCCCTCCCAGCAAACCTTGTACTGCTATGTTACTATTGCTCGTTGCTCAGCCCCTGCTTAGTATGCATGCTTAGGATGCTATGATGTTACCCTGTTACTCCTTGGTTGGGCTATCACATTATTATATTGTTGTGGATGATATGATTATTATAAATGTTGACTATACTCGACGAAGGATGGAAGGTCTAGGCTATCCCGCCCCGAAGCTTTGTTCCATCCGAGTCACCTAGGATCCGTGTTCCGGGTATTGGTTTTAAGACTGAGGGTGCCTAACCGCATGTGGGATGCTATGGGGCCCCTTTTTACCTACCTAGCTTCAAACATTTCTAGTGGTGGCCCAAGCTGATTTACCATTTGAAACCGTGTGCCTAACTGGTCTGCAGCCAGTGGATTTAATACAACGCGGGACAGCGTTACAATGTTCCTGTTGGTCCACACTTTGCGGACCGCGGGATGCCTACCTGCTTTGCAGATGTCATTCCAACCTGACGTGAGACGGAAGAGGCCAATTCGAGAGACGGCCGACTCTTGAGTTGGGTGTTGACTCCCCGGGGGCCACCCGGATTTGTTCGTTGTTAGTTAGAGGGACCTGTCGTTTCGGATCTCTCGGAACTAAATCATTAAATGGTTCCCTGTGATGGGTAGCAACTGAGAGAGATGGGCGTGCGTGCGGAGCCTTGTAATGGGTAGTTGGTACACCCCTGCAGGGTTAAATATTTTTGAGAAGCCGTGTCCGCGGTTATGGACAACTTGAGACCTACTCCTTGTTCTTAGACAACAACAACTGAGATAATCTTAATATAATTTGATCAACGTGTGTGTGCATTGACTGCTTCTTCTTCGTCGGGATGCGAAGAGGAGGACAAGGATAGGATAGGTGTTATGTTTGCGTAGTAGTTGATAGAAAGACTTGTTGGAGGCGATTCATCATCGAATTCTTGGCTTCTTATCTTACTGCTTATTGGCTTCTCACCCTTCCTTGGTTACCCCAAGTGAAGGTTTGAGATGCAGTGAAGCAGCAGTTTTCCCTCGGTGAAGATACCAAGGTTTGTCTCCAGTAGGACTCCGGAGATGATAAGTAGGTGTCAGCGGCGCAACTGACGCGGACCTGCACACAGACACAGATAACTTTGTTCCCAACGAAGTTCAGAGAGGTTGACAATCTCTTCGGTCTTGTTGTTCACAAATGATAAAACACAAGGGATAATGATAGCAACTTGAAAGTAAATGAAGAAAAGTAAATATAGCTTGGAATCAGTAATGAGGATATGGACCGGGATACGTGATGTTCACTAGTGATGTCTCTTTCCCAAAAGACGATAAAACTGCTATGCGAGGTAAACAAATTACACAAGGGCAATTGACAGGATTATGAACGCACCGCAATGCTAACTATGCTACAAAAGAAAGGAAGAGGTTCAAAAGCACTGGCAATAGGCCAAGGTAAGTAGACCGAAATCCATCTGCATCTACTACTAATCATCCACCTTGAGATATCTATCCAGAACATCTCGCTGGTATTAAGTTGCGAGCCCCTCCCAAAGTGTAAACCCAAAGCAACAGACAACTTCATTAAAAAGAACTCTGCGTAAAGTAAACAATCCTTGTAACCGCGATCACAAGCACCGTTATTTTCCCCCTTGTGGCCACAGCACATCCCCCAGACTCATGTTTATGTCACTCAAGCGTGTCATCGGGGGGCATGAACCCACAATCTAGCACTACACTACATCTTGGAGTCACTACCTACTACTTGGCCAAAGCAATAATCAGCAAGGGAGAACATGCAAGAATTACTTAGGAATATAAATATAAGAGATAAAGAACAAATATATTACTCTATCACAATCTGAACATAATCTCATAATCCATCAGATCCCTCCAAACTCAACATAGCAACAGAAGAAATATTACAAAGGTGCCTCGATCATGTAGGGAAGCTCACGAGGTCTAAACAATGAAGATCAAAGAGGGGAGGAGAACATGAAATAGCTACTGATCACGGACCCAAGGTCCAAGGAAAACTACTCACGAGACATCCGGGGAGCATCCATGGTGGAGAGGAGACTCCTGGAGGTCAATCCTCCCTCCGGAACGGTGCCGGGAAGAGGTCTTCTGGTGCTCCCGGTCTTGGAAGCGCGGCGGCGGCGGAACAGAGGCGAGTTCGCGAAATAGGGTTCTGCCTCTGGAGTTTTCCCGTGACGGGGGATAAATAGGCGAAGGGGGGCAGCAAGAGGTGGACCAGGGGCCCCAGGCGCCCCCCTGGCTCCCCTCTGTCCCCTCCCAGGCTCTTCTCGAAGCTTCCGTCACGCTGATTTTTTATCTGAATTTTCCCGAATTTTTCTGGCACTTTTTATATGGGGGAAAACTGAAATAGAAAAACAGCAGAAAACAGGAACTGGCACTAGGGTGCACTGAGTTAATAGGTTAGTCAAAATATGATCAAAAATGTATGAAAGTGCATCTAGATCATAGCAATATCACACAAAACATGCATGGAGCAAGCAGAAATTATAGATACGTTTCGGACGTATCAACATCCCCAAGCTTAATTCCTGCTCGTCCTCGAGTAGGTAAATGATAACAAGCATAATTTCTGTGGTGACATGCCAGCAACCATATAAGAACTTTGAAAATTAAATCATTCAAGGTTAGAGATTCAAATCAAGTCATAACATGCAAGAGTCTATATTAGCATTGAAACAAGTAACAAAAGAACATCAGGTGCAAGAGCTCTTGCTGTCCGTGACTCGAATGTCTCCAAATGGTGTTTGCGTGCAAGAAGGGGGATAGGGAATACGAGAAAAAAGTATTTTTGTGTTGAGAACTCAATCTACTAAAGTTTCACACTTGGTCTTCTTTGGAATCTTATCTTGACTCGTCCCTAGACCACTAGCCAGGTACATGTCAATTTGATCCACTCCTTTTCGATATTTCGAGCACTCATGCAATGGATGAGCGTAAGCACGAGAGTTGACACTTAGGATGGAAAAGAGAGAAATATGGTGGAGGAGGAAGACAAAAAGGATGAGAAAGGCTCACATCAATTAGGACAATCATATGCAAGAGATGCCAAATGATAGATATGATGTGAGGAGTAGGGATTGCCATGCAACGGATGCACATAAGAGCTTGGAAGCTCTCCAAAGAAACTAGTGGGGGTGCATCTAACTTGCTCGCTCATGAAGACCTAGAGCTCGTTTGAGGAGGCTCATCCTTGGAATATGCAAGCCAAGTTCTATAGTGTGAAGGTCCCCACATAGCTATATGCAAAAAGATCATCTCTATGGAGTACAAGGATATAAAGGAAGTACTAGTGTGGATCTCTCAAAAGGATAGTAGTGTTGCCCCTTTCTCTCTTTTTATTTCTTTTTCTATTTTTTCTATTTTTTTGTATTTTTTTGGTGGCCTCAATGGCTCTTTCTATTTAACTCTCATTTGTCCTCTTCGGGATCTTTTATTGTGTCCACTTTGGGATCTTTTCCTCACTTAAGGGCAACACTCTAATTTACAAGAAGGTAAAGGAGATCTTTCACACTTTAAAAGGTACTCAAAACATAAAGAAGATGTAACTATCATGATGTATGCAAGGTATGTCGCTGCCAGTGTAGCAGGAACATGTATGAAATGAAGATCAAGTCATGAAGAGGTGGAAGTTGCATGGCAATGTAACTCAGAAAGGCTATGGAAATGCCTTGATAGGTAGGTATGGTGGCTGTTTTGAGGAAAGATAAAGGGAGGCTTATGATGAAAGAGCGTATCATGACAAGGGTTTGGATGTACCGGCGAAGGTGGACACCAACTCTCGGAGTGAGAAGAAGGCAATGCACGGCACGGGAAAGGCTAGAAAAATATGGGAAGGTGGAAGTGTCAACTCTCAATACTTACATTAGTCTGAAGAACTCATGCACTTATTATCGGTAACTCTCAATCCAATAAGGAGGTTCACAAAGAGACAAGTACCCCGAGGAGGAGTGTACGGGGGTTTGGTTGTCCTTGCGCATCCTCGACTCATGGTACGTGAGTGTACTCTAATATTCGATCCCTCCAAGGATTAGTGATCCATCTAGTAGCTAGAGTTCTCAACTAGTTTTGTAGGTTTTGAAAATAAACACGGATTGCCCAAAATACGACACCTATCACTAATAGGCAAGAGCTCTTGACACCAAAAGTTCAAACATTACTCACACCAAAACTTCAAAACTATTGCAAGTTACTACTACAAGTAAATAGCAACCTCAATTACCTACTTTCAAGACAAGACACAACTCAGTACAACAACCAACTCTCTTTAACAAGATAAACATGAAAACTAAAATAAGTTCCAGCAACAAACTAAACAAAAGCCAAGGCTCGTGCTAAAGACAAACTAAGACTAAAACTAAACATGGCAGCAGCTATGAAAAGATAAAGAACACACAACAGCAAAAGATAGGCATGAAGAATCCTATGATGTGTTCTAGATTTTGAAAGTGGAGCGTGTTTCTCTCCCACACAAAGTAAGGAGGGATCTAACTTGTTATGAACAACAAGAAAAGCTAAATAAAACTAAAAATAAAACCTAAGAGCGAGACGCTCCAAGCATAGCACATAACGCATGAAGTGATAAAAATATAGTGAGACGAAGGACGAACTGATGATTGTTGATGGAGAAGGGGATGCACGGGGGCATCCCCAAGCTTATACGCTTGGGTCTCCTTGAATATTTATTGGGGATGCATGGGGGCATCCCCAAGCTTGAGCGCTTGACACTCCTGGATCTTATTTCATCATCTTCCATCACACACTTGAAAACTCCCTTCATACATAACTCATCATAAGCTGATTAGAGAGGTTAGTACCCTTAATAAAATAATTTTTCCCCACTGGATATAAATATATTCTTGAAGAGCTACTGTTTCTCAAGAGTTCCAAAAAGTTTTTGCAAAGAAAAAGCAAGCTTAAGGTTTGCAAAAGTAAGGAGAGACAAAACGTGGCAGAATCTGTGAAAAACAGAACAGCAGATAGTAAAGAATTTTTTAGGGGCACTTCTGCAACTCAAATCAAAAAACTCAGAACATATGGAAGTTTCGTAATTTTATAGAGCATACTGTGTAAGAATTTCAGCTCAAAAAGAAGAACTGGGATTTTTCTGAATTTTTTATGGTCACGAGGACAGAATCTGTTTTCTGGACAGCATGTCACAACTTTTACTTCCCTTGCCGTAAGAGGCTATAACTTGGCACAAAGCTGAAAAATAAAGATACAATGATGTTGCTACAGAAGTAACAATCATCAAGACACAACAAAAGCAAAAAGAAACACCTAAATTCGTTGCGGGCTGCCTCCCGAAAGCGCTTCTTTAAAGCCATTAGCTAGGCATAATGCAAAAGAAGAATCAAGTTTTATCAAGAGAAAGAGAATAACTAGCCCGTGTAATGGACTCAAAAGGTAACTTGATTTTCTTTCTAGGGAAGTGTTCCATCCCCTTTTTGAATGAGAATTGGAATTTAATATTCCCCTCTTTCATGTCAATAACCGCACCAACGGTGCAAAGAAAAGGACGTCCCAAAATAATTGGACATAAAGGTTCACACTCTATATCCATAACAATAAAATCGACGGGAAAATAGTTGTTATTGACAATGATAAGAACATCGTCGATCTTCCCTAAAGGTTTCTTTACGGAAGAATCAACAAGACGAACACCAAAAGCACAAGGCTCAAAAGGCTTCAATTCAAACATATCAAATATTCTTTTGGGCATAACAGAGGTACTAGCTCCAACATCACATAAATCATAGCAAGAGAAGTTATTCAATTTAATTTTGATCATAGGATCCCAACCATCATCTAGCTTCCTAGGTATGGAGGCTTCTACTCTAAGCTTCTCCTCCCTAGCTTTGATGAGAGCATTTGTGATATGCTCCGTGAAGGCAAGATTAAGTGTGCTAGTGTGGGGGTCTCTAGACATTTTGTGTAACAAGCTAATAACTTCTGAGAGGGTGAAATTATAAAAATCAATATCACTACTATCAAAGGTGGTACTAGTGTCATCTAGACTCACTTGTTTGAAACCCTCTATGTTCATAGGAGTTTCTTTTTCTATGGTTGAGGTATTAGAATCACCATTAATAGGTCCAAAGGGACTAGGAGTGCATTGGGTGCTAATAGTTTGAGTGTCCTCAACAATTTGGATAGTGGCAACTGTGTGGTGTATAGGAAAGCTCTTAATTCTATCCTCTTCCGCTTTTTCTCTAGCCCATCTTTCTTTAAGTTTAGCCATCATCCTAATATTTTCATTGATTTGTAACTGGATAGCATTAATAGGAGTGGCCTTATTCTCCTCAAGGGGGGAGGTTCTAATTTTAAGCATCTCAATATCAAGGGCTAAGCTTTCTACCTTCAGAGAGAGATTACCTATTTTAGATAATTTCTCTTCTACATTTTTGTTGAAGGCTTTTTGGGTAGTGATAAAGTCTTTAAGCATGCTTTCTAATTCAGAAGGGGGGTTCTTGTTGCTAGGTTAAGTGTTGTTGTTCCCATAATTGGATGGAAAAGGTCTAGGATTGCTAGCAAAATTTCCCCTATAAGCATTGTTGTTGAAGTTGTTCCTAGCAATAAAGTTCACATCTACTTGTTCTTGAGCAACCAAAGAATATAAAGGCACATCATGAGGATCAGTAGAGGGTTGCTTGGTAAGTAGAGACATAATTAAGTCAATTTTTTCATTGAGGGAGGTAATTTCCTCGACAGAGTTTACCTTCCTACCTGTTGGAGCGCGTTCGGTGTGCCATTGGGAATAATTGGTCATCATTTCATTGAGAATCTTCGTGGCAGCACCAAGTGTAGTTGACATAAAGGTTCCTCACGCGGCTGAATCTAACAGGTTCCACGAGGTAAAGTTCAAGCCTGCATAAAAAGTCTGGATAACAATCCAAGTAGTCAAGCCATGTGTAGGGCATTTCTTAACAAGAGATTTCACTTGTTCCCAAGCTTGGGCAACGTGTTCATTATCCAATTGCTTAAAATTCATAATATTACTCCTCAATTGGATAATCTTAGCTGGAGGGTAGTACTTCCCTATAAAAGCATCTTTGCACTTATCCCAAGAATCTATGCTATTTCTAGGCAAATATTGAAACCTGATTTTAGCATCTCCCCTTAAAGAGAAAGGAAAGAGCTTGAGCTTAACAACATCACCTTCTACTTCTTTATACTTTTGCATATCACATAATTCAACAAAATTATTCAAAGGTAAAGCAGCATCATCTCCAGCACCAGAGAATTGATCTCTCATAACAAGGTTTAGCAAAGCAGGTTTAATTTCATAAGAGGTAGCTAAAGTGGCAGGTGTGGCAATGGGAGTGCAGATAAAGTCCTGGTTGTTGTGACTAGTGAAGTCACACAACTTGGTGTTTTCAGTGGAACCCATAGTAGCAGCAAGTGTGGCAGATTTTTTTGTAGTTTTTGATAAAAGACACAAAGATAAAAACTTAAATGTAAAGTAACAAGACTAAAAAAACAAAGGTAAAGGGTAGTGTGCAACTCCCCTATCTTAGCACTCGGAGTCCCCGGCAACGGCGCCAGAAATACTCTTGCTTATTGGCTTCTCACCCTTCGTTGGTTACCCCAAGTGAAGGTTTGAGATACAGTGCAGCAGCAGTTTTCCCTCGGTGAAGATACCAAGGTTTGTCTCCAGTAGGACTCCGGAGATGATAAGTAGGTGTTAGCGGCGCAACTGACGCGGACCTGCACACAGACACAGATAACTTTGTTCCCAACGAAGTTCAGAGAGGTTGACAATCTGTCCGGTCTTGTTGTTCACAAATGATAAAACGCAAGGGATAATGATAGAAACTTGAAAGTTAATGCAGAAAAGTAAATATAGCTTGGAATCACTAATGAGGATATGGACCGGGATACGTGATGTTCACTAGTGATGTCTCTCTCCCAAAAGACGATAAAACTGCTATGCGAGGTAAACAAATTACACAAGGTCAATTGACAGGATTATGAACGCACCGCAATGCTAACTATGCTACAAAAGAAAGGAAGAGGTTCAAAAGCATAGGCAATACGCCAAGGTAAGTAGACCGAAATCCATCTGCATCTACTACTAATCATCCACCTTGAGATATCTATCCAGAACATCTCGCTGGTATTAAGTTGCGAGCCCCACCCAGAGTGTAAACCCAAAGCAACAGACAACTGCATTAAAATAACTCTGCGTAAAGTAAACAATCCTTGTAACCGCGGTTACAAGCACCATTGTTTTCCCCCTTTTGGCAACAACACATCCCCTAGACTCATGTTTCTGTCACTCAAGCGTGTCATCGGGGGGCATGAACCCACAATCTAGCACTACGCTCACTCTTGGAGTCACTACCTACTACTTGGCCAAAGCAATAAACAGCAACGGAGAACATGCAAGAATTACTTAGGAACAAAAATATAAGAGATAAAGACCAAATATATTACTCTATCACAATCTGAACATAATCTCATAATCCATCAGATCCCTCCAAACTCAACATAGCAACAGCAGAAATATTACAAACGTGCCTCAATCATGTAGGGAAGCTCACGAGGTCTAAACAATGAAGATCAAAGAGGGGAAGAGAACATCACATAGCTACTGATCACGGACCCATCGTCCAAGGAAAACTACTCACGAGACATCCAGGGAGCATCCATGGTGGAGAGGAGACTCCCGGAGGTCAATCCTCCCTCCGGCAGGGTGCCGGGAAGAGGTCTTCTGGTGCTCCCGATCTAGGAAGCACGGCGGCGGCGGAACAGAGGCGAGTTCGTGGAATAGGGTTCTGCCTCTGGAGTTTTCCTGTGACAAGGGATAAATAGGCGAAGGGGGGCAGCCAGAGGTGGACCAGGGGCCCCAGGGGTGGGGCCGCGCCGGGTGGCCTCCTGGGCCCCCCTGGCTCCCCTCTGGCCCCTCCCGGGCTCTTCTCGAAGCTTCCGTCACGCTTATTTTTTATCTGAATTTTCCCGAATTTTTCTGGCAATTTTTATATGGGGGAAAACTGAAATAGAAAAACAGCAGAAAACAGGAACTGACACTGGGGTGCACTGAGTTAATAGGTTAGTCCAAATATGATCAAAAATGTATGATAGTGTATCTAGATCATAGCAATATCACACAAAACATGCATGGAGCAAGCAGAAATTATAGATACGATTTGGACGTATCACTTACTCTCTAGATCGTTAGTCACTTCATAAATGCTAGTGCGGCAGCAACCTCACCACTTACCCCATCCTTACCGTAAACTACTAGTTGTCCTAGAATTTCGAGTGATGAAGTCCTTGCTGGGTCAGATGACCACTACAGTTGGATGCTGAGTACTTCTGTACTCATGATACTACCCCCAAACTCTTTTCAGGGTTCTTGATCGACAACAGGTATGGTGATCGACGTTTCACGTGGAGGCCCGACGACGACTAGTTAGGCGGATCCCGGCGGAGGGCCTGGACCCGTGTGGTTATGGGGATCAATGTTCTTCTCTTTGCCAGTAGGCATTTGCTTGTAGTCTGTACCCAGACATGTATCCTCCGCTGATGTATTGTATTTAAGGCAGTTGTATGACGATTGTATGAGATGTTGTATCCTTGTATCTGTAATGTTGTGATATCATGTTGGAAATCCAGGGCATATGAATTCGTCATATGTCGCGGTGGGACCGATATGTGCTTCGTCCCCGGATATGGATGGAAACATCTAGATCTGGAACAGTACCGCATATCGGGCCTTATAACTTGGTATCCAAGCCTTACCAACCGTTGGATCCCTTTTCTGGCCGAAGTCGAGTCTAGACAGAAACTATTTTGTAGTTACTAAGTTAGTTACGGGAGAGTAGGATCTTTTTACTCCTTACCCTTTATCTAGTCAGGACAAGTGACGTAAGTGTTTTATCTTTGCCTTATCCCCTTCAAACTTTAGGATCTCGAGTGAGTGGAGTACCGGAACAGTTTCAATGCCTTGCTTGCAGCGTATTGTCTCGATTCCGATCTCAGGTTTGGAAATCCTGTAGTACCTTTAGTTATTCCGACTCTGGGTAAACATCTTGGTCATCTGTTGACTTCAGTTCTCTTGCCCAGTATCCTCACCCTTTCCGTGAGCGTACTTCCCTTGATCGTCGCTTTGAATTGTTGTTCTTCCTCTTGATCTCCTGATGGCTTCGTTCTTCGAGGTCGCCATCTCCCTGCGGAAAATTTCTCTCGACGGAAGTCCGACGTCGACACGGAGCAGAGTCCCTTGTTGGTGGTGTTGAAGATTGTCGACTCTCTTCTTTCCCCCTTCACCTCTCCCCCGGATCGTCCTGGATCTCGGGACGAGATCCCTTGTTGGTGGTGTTGTATTGTAACAGCCCAGATTTCACAAAAATTAAAAAAATTTGTTTTCGGTGTGAATTGTTTGATTGTCTGATTTGTTTGCGGTGTTTGCATCCCCGATCTATCAATCGGCGATTATTTTCCCCCCTATTATCTCGTACCGGACGGAGACCGGCCCTTGCCACCTTGACACTCGACCTTTGCGACACCGGGTTTCGCCCGATCACCGTCACGAAAACCGCACGAGACCAGCCGCATCCAACGGAACGAAAACCCCGTTTAATAATTAAACGGGATATTTTTATAGCGCGCCGGAAAGTGTTCTCGGAACGGTTCCAGCGCGAGGTGAACGCCCCCGGCTCGACACGCTGATCGCGCAGTTTGAAGTTTTACCCGAATCGGAGGTCCTGCGGACCCCCGGCGGTCAGAAACGTAAACACCGCGCGCGCAAGAGAGAAACCGAGGATGTTTTTGAAAATTGCCAGCCACCTGGGCTATATAAAGACCACCACTCTCCCACCCCCACTTAGGGTTTCCCCTAAGCCAAAATTGCAGCCACCCCCCTCCACTTTGCCCCATTTTTCGCCCAAAACACCCCAAATTCGAATCCATGGCTCCCAAATTGCTCTCAGCCGTCGATGCGCAAGATCTATGGCTCATTTTGTCCGAGATTGTCCACAGCCAGCCTGCCCACCCGATCCGGGCCCCGCAGGGCCCTGGAGCCGCCGCCGCCTGATCGATCCGGGCCTGGACGCCCGCGGCCAACCGCCACCTCCCGTGGACGCCACACCGCCTCGACGCCGGCCATCTCCGGCCGCCGCATCGCACGTCGCCACAGTGAGCCTCGCCTTGGCCACCTCCTTCCTCTCCCCCTGACCTTCCCTCACCTCATCCCTCTCCTTGTCCCGCAGTCTGCCGCGCCGCCGCCATGGGAGGTCGTCGAAGCTCTGGCTGCCGCCCTGATCTGCTCGCAGGGACTCCTTCGCGCGCCGCTAGGACCCGATTAGGACAGATCCGTGTCGCCTGCGTACGTTCCCTGCCTCCCCGCACCTCCTCGTCGGAGGATACCCACCTCGCCGGAGCCATGCAGCCGGCGGCTTTCAGCTCGTCAAGGAGGACGCAGCTTCCAGCTGCCACGAACGTGAACCGACTGGGCCTGATCCCGCACGCGGCCCAAGAACCAGCGCTCCAGCGACGCCCCAACCCAGCCAGGGCGCCACTTGGGCCATGGCCCGCTAGGGTGAGCATGTCCCCTTTTTTGTCTTTTTTTTCTGTTGCGCTAGATGGGCTTGGCCCAGTTCGGTTTGAAGCTATAGCTCGCCCTGAGCGTTAGATAATTATCTAGCGCCGCCTCTGTTTAGGCCCGTTTAGGAAGATTTGGCCGAGTGGCACGTTTACTGTTTTTTTTCTGGGTTATTAATTTGGCGGATTATTGTTGTTTTCATACAATGCCCGTATCTTTTTAACCGTAGCTCGGATCGCGACGCGTAAAACATGAAAGTTGCTTAGTTTTTTTGTGTAGATTAAGAAAATGTGCCTCTGTGCCATGCTTGACTTTGTTTACATGATGTTTGACTGCTAATTACACTGCTTGCCACCGTAAATTGTTTCTTTAATAACTTTTTAACCGTTGCTCTGATTAAAATGTTTCTTATAAGTAACTTGACTAGAATTTCATGTAGATTTTGTTTATGCTGCTCTTTCTTGCTAATAAAAATAATAAAATATTGTTTAGGGAAAACAGTACCAAACATTATAATTATCGTGGGGTCCGTAATAGTTGGCATGTATATGTTTTACCCCCCCCCCCACTTAAAGTGACTAGATTAGATAGTTTATTTTGCTTAACCTCTTGCCATGTTTATGTGACATGCCATGCTTGCGTGCCTTGCCATGTTAACAAACGTTGGTTGATCACTTGTAGCTAAACAACTTGAAACACTTTAAACGTGCGGTATCGTCGTGTGTGACGAATACCTCACTTATCCTGCTAGTAACCGCTCTTGACGTTAGGTCCGTATCGCGTTGCCGTTCCTTGTGTTGTCTCTTTGATCTTGTATTGCTTTCCAGTGTTTACCCTCTTGTGTGCTCCCGCGGGTACCTTCGGAAACGATGCGAGTTTGCGATCAACTACACCTTCGGAACCCGACTTATCAACAGGCAAGGACTATACATTACTTATGATCCATTCTATTTCAACCATCGGTTTTCATGCTAGTCTAGGATAGCTTCGATGTTTGATCCTACCACATGTTTACAGCCTCTTTCAAACCGATATAGCCATGTCCCCTCCCAGCAAACCTTGTACTGCTATGTTACTATTGCTCGTTGCTCAGCCCCTGCTTAGTATGCATGCTTAGCATGCTACGATGTTACCCTGTTACTCCTTGGTTGGACTATCACGTTATTATATTGTTGTGGATGATATGATTATTATAAATGTTGACTATACTCGACGAAGGATGGAAGGTCTAGGCTATCCCGCCCCGACGCTTTGTTCCATCCGAGTCACCTAGGATCCGAGTTCCGAGTATTGGTTTTAAGACTGAGCGTGCCTAACCGCGTGTGAGATGCTATGGGGTCCCCTTTTTTACCTAGCTAGCTTCAAACATTTCTAGTGGTGGCCCAAGCTGATTTTACCATTTGAAACCGTGTGCTTAACTGGTCTGCAGCTAGTGGATTTAAAACAACGCGGGCCAGCGGGACAGTGTTCATGTTGGTCCACACTTTGCAGAGCGCGGGATGCCTACCTGCTTTGCATATGTCATTCCAACCTGACGTGGGACGGAAGAAGCCAATTCGAGAGACGACCGACTCTTGAGTTGGGTGTCGACTCCCCGGGGCCTACCCGGATTTGTTCGTTGTTAGTTAGAGGGACCTGTCATTTCGGATCTCTCGGAACTAAATCATAAAATGGTTGCCTGTGATGGGTCGCAACTGAGAGAGATGGGCGTGCGTGCGGAGTCTTGTAATGGGCAGTTGGTACACCCCTGCAGGGTTAAATCTTTTCGAGAAGTCGTGTCCACGGTTATGGATGACTTGAGACCTACTCCTTGTTCATAGACAACAACAAATGGGATAATCTTAATATAATTTGATCAACGTGTGTGTGCCTTGACTGCTTCTTCTTCGTCGGGATGCGAAGAGGAGGACAAGGATAGGATAGGTGTTATGTTTGTGTAGTAGTTGATAGCAAGACTTGTTGGAGGCCCTCATCGAATGCTTGGCTTCTTATCTTACTCTCTAGATCGTTAGCCACTTCATAAATGCTAGTGCGGCAGCAACCTCACCACTTACCCCATCCTCAACGTAAACTACTAGTTGTCCTAGAATGACGAGTGATGAAGTCCTTGCTGGGTCAGATGGCCACTACAGTTGCATGCTGAGTACTTCTGTACTCATGATACTACCCCCAAACTCTTTTCAGGGTTCTTGATCGACAAAAGCTATGGTGATCGACGTTTCACGTGGAGGCTCGACGACGACTAGTTAGGCGGATCCCGGCGGAGGGCCTGGACCCGTGTGGTTATGGGGATCGATGTTTCTCTCTTTGCCAGTAGGAATTTTCTTGTAGTCTGTACCCAGACATGTATCTTCCGCTGATGTAT
Source organism: Bromus sterilis (assembly GCA_950022295.1). Lineage (NCBI taxonomy): Eukaryota > Viridiplantae > Streptophyta > Magnoliopsida > Poales > Poaceae > Bromus > Bromus sterilis. Next base: position 180,713,578 of record OX465600.1, on the reverse strand, counting down.
TGTATTTAAGGAAGTTGTATGCCGATTGTATGAGATGTTGTATCCTTGTATCTGTAATGTTGTGATATCATGTTGGAAATCCGGGGCATATGACTTCGTCATATGTCGCGGTGGGACCGATATGTGCTTCGTCCCCGGATCTGGATGGAAACATCTAGATCTGGAACAGTACCGCATATCGGGCCTTACACTCAAGGAGGTTGAGATCATGACGAAGGATGGGGCTAAGTCCCTTGCGGAACCTTGCCTGCTTTCTGGCATCGGTGGTGATCTCATCTTGGGCATAACGAGCAAGACGGTTGAACTCCCTCACATACTCATGAATGGACATCTCTCCTTGATTCAGATTGCAGAACTCTTCCTTCTTGCGCTCCATCAACTCATCCAGAATGTGGTACCCTCGAAAGGAAACACAGAACTCCTGCCAAGTCACTACGTGACCATCTGGCTGCATTGCAACATAGTTCTCCCACCACTGAAGAGCAGCACCTTCCAAGAAGTATACCGCAAAATAACTCGGTCATCGGGAGCAACATATGTTGTATCAAGTTTACGCTCGAGGGAACGAAGCCAATCATCGGCATCAAGGGGCTCGGAAGGACATCGAAAAATTGGCGGGTTAAGGAGAATGAAGTCCTGGATGGTAACAACACTATGATGCTGACTAGAATTGTTCTGCTCAATACGCTCTAGAAGACGTGTCTGATCACGACGATTATGTTCAGCCTCCATCATGATTTCCTGTGCAGAAGGCGGTGGTGGAGGATCTTCATCATCTCTATTACCGGGACTGAAATCAACACAACGATTTTCACCTGACATTCTGTGTGATAAGAATCCACAATCAGAATAGGATTTAAGATACAATTCTATGCTAAGATAACAAGACTATAATGAAAGAGCATCTAAGTCACAAACGGACAGCATAATGGCTGCACCGGGATGGAAATTGAGACAACCTACAGGATTACGGACATCACTTCCACCGGAACACTATGGAATGATGACTCAGAAAGACGACAACACTCCTACAGCTACAAAGAAGCAAACAATGAGATGTTCTAGTAAGACATAGATGAGCCTAGTCCTATCTTCCCGCAGAAAAGATGAGGTGACTCAGAACTCAGATCGATGAGGGTAAGGAGAAAAAGAAGCCTTACGTTATTCCCTTTATAACTATAGAATGCTAGACTCGACTTCGGCCAAGATTAGATAATCCTATAGGCAGTCCTGCTCTGATACCAAGTCTGTCGGGACCCGGGGTTTGCGTATGTAATTCCAGTCACAACTCAACCATATGGAGAGCCGAGAGTCGTACCCACTTGTCTAAGCAGACAAGGCCAAGCATAGAACACTCTCGGAAAGCATCGTACGTGAGGGACATCCCATCCAGGACGGATGATCAACTGAGATGGGTCCTCATCGTCTGCTCACAAGTCTAAATGATTATGGGTGGTGAAATCCCATACTCATAGACAAGTCGCTTAACCATATTCTCGATTGAATTATAACACTTACATAAGTAGACTCCAGCCCGATCACCTAGTCGGGATCTCGGGCGGGCTCAATCATAAAACAAATTGTGCCACGTGACAGAGTCACGAGCAATCGCATCGCGATGTCCCAAGCTGCGCACATCTAAGGGCCACTTGGTGTATAAAAGACCGCCGGCAAGAACACAACTAAGCTATCGAACCCCACACTAAGACATGCACGTTATAATCATACACGCAACATACATGTCCAGTGTAAACAGCAGGTAATCACAACATGAACTCTACAAACTCAGTCTTTATAACTTCTGCTAAAGAGAGCAGACATAGTAGTTGTATTACAAGCAGAGATCACATGAATGTGATCCAACATTACATCAAACATCAACGGAAGAAAATTATGTCTTAGTAAAGACAAGTTTAACAAATGTCTTAAGAAGCCTGAAAGAAAATACAACGACCCTCCAAAGGACACATGCTGCTATATGGAACTATACGACTTGGTCCACGTCGAGCTCGAGGTAGAGGCCACCATCAGGGTCAGTGGTCTCGTCTCTAAAACATAGAATAAGCAAACGTGAGTACAAAGTCGTACTCAGCAAGACTTACATAGGAGCTATACTACTCATGCACATGTATCAAGGCAAAGGGAGGTGGGATTTCACTTGTAGAAGTGCCAGCTTTGAGTTGGCTAGTCCTATACTATGAATACCATAATGAGGTAAGGAGCGTACACGAGTCCAAGTATCAAGTCTCCAACCAAAACACCACTATGGATACTTCCTCGACTTCCCCACGAGGAAGCACGACATATCACTCACACTTATCTTGGCAAGTTTTAACAGTAACCATTGAAGTTGTCTATGATCAAGTAAAGGTCTCCAAGTAGTCCATAACCGCGGACACGGCTATTTTAATAGTTCATTAACCCTGCAGGGGTGTACTGCTACACACATGCCTCATCAGTTACCGCCTGGGGATGGACCCTTCAAGTGAGTACCGGCGAGGATGCTGCCACGACACTTCACTCACGGCACCATCTCTAGTCCTAGGGAGTCGCCTATTTGAGTTGGAAACACGATCGGAATCCGGCCGATTTTTCCGATGCGGACTCAAACGTTGTGTGATCGCCATCAAGCTCAACTCGATCCTGATAACTTGATTCAACGTGCCCACAACCTACGCCAACCACTTACCTTGGTTCCACCTGCTTGAGATCGTTAACGGGCGAACTACTTGCGACTCCTGGACATGTCTGGGGTGAGGTACTAGGCCGAGAGGGGTCAGTGAGCCCAATGTGTGGTCTTACTCTTAGTCTTGGATAACAACACAAGAACTCGGGCTTAAGGCAGTGTTCAACGAGACAACCCACTGTGTATTCCTACACAACCTCTCATCGTTCACTTTGTTTAGGTCAAATTCACCAACACGTTACCACCATCATTCACATGATCACTACCATCCCGACTCACAACAAAGTAGCCTCACTTTAAACTCTAAGCATGCAATAAGCTGTAACAGTTGCAGGGGCCACATGATAAAAAACAACTCCTACATCTGCTAGGATTGTGCTTTGCTTACTACTGTGACAAAATGATAGGTCATGCAAAGGAATGGGTTCAACTAGCGGTAGAACGTATCATGGTGACATCCTAAACATGCATTTGCGAGAATGAGAGGGAACTGGGATTTTATCGACATGATCAAAGAGGGGTGGTGCTTGCCTTGCTGACGATCATGAGGTACTGTACTTCTGACATGAGGTTGAACTCGTCTCTGAGAATGGCAAGGTACTGATGTGACTTAGGTTTAATTTGCAACATGTTAATTGAAGTTGATTTGAAAAGTGAATTCAAATTAAAACTCCAAATGTATTCAAATTGGTCCAAGTTTCATTTGCTAAAGTTTGTTCATTTTAAAGCATGTGATCATGTATGTGAAATGCTTCTGAAGTGTAGGTGATCATATTAGCATTTCTTTGGTTGAAGTGGGTAAAGCATTTGAATTTAATTTGAAATAATTCCAATTAAACTGAATAGTGAAAGCTACTGGTCCTATTTTAAGATCAACTCCAACATAGCTGAAAGTTGGAAATTTGGAAAGAGGATTTTCTCCTGATCATTTTTCATATATTACACTTTGCATTTGGAGTTATAGATTAAAAGATATTCAATTTCAAAGTTTATGCAATTTTCTGGGATTTCTAGAATATTTTAAATTTGGAAAAAGAATTATTGCGTCATGCTTGCGTCATGCTGACATCAGGGGGTTGACTGGTCCAACTGACCAGTGGGGCCCTCTGGTCAGTGACTTGGGTGATTAATCCCCGGTTTAAAATAAACCGGCTGGTTTAATTAGCCGCTAGGGCCCGCATGTCAGTGGCTTGGGGGGTGGTTAGCAGGGGGATTATGCCCTAATGGCCGGCGGCTTGACGCCGGTGGCTTGGGCCACGGCGGCGCTCTGCCGGAGTTGAGCTCCCGGCCACGGGGAGGCTTGGGGGCGGCACCAAAACCCGACTCGCGTCCTCGCGCGTCTGGTGGAGCACGAGGGGGACCTCGAGGAGGCCCCGGGCCACGGCGGCGACTAAGCCCGCGGCGGCCGGACCTCTGACCACGGAGAGCTGGCGATGGAGAGCGCGGGGAGGAGCGCTGGGAGGGGTAAATGAGGCGGCGGCTCACATGGAGATCGATGGTTAGCAAGGCGAGGCTGGGGAGGAACGGGCCACGGCGGAATCGCTCGCCGGAGTCACGGCGGCCGGCGGCGAAGTGGTGAAGCGGGCGACGTCTCCGGGGCTGGTTGGTCTCGATTCGACGCGCGGTTCAACGAAGATGACGTCGGGGATGCGTCTGGACACGGTGGTGCCGCGAGAATGGCACGGTGGCCACGGCTGCGCACAACGGCACGCTCCGACGCTCTTCTGGTGGCGACAAATAGGCTCGGGGAGGCAAGCTGCTGGCCATGGTGACGCCGGCATGCTCGCCACGCTGCGAGCTGCCTACCTGGCTCGGGGAGGAAGACGCTCCTGCCCCTGGGCTGGGCCACCTCCATGAGTTGGGTTGCAGGTAGGTGGGCTTTTGCCCTTTTTCTTATGTTTTTCTTTTATTTCTTTCTGTTATTTGTTTTGCTCTTTTAAAACAAAATAGCTAGAGCATTTAATAAAATTCCCAATCATTTTTGTAAAACTTAGATGACTCTATAGAAGTCAACCCCAAGTTTTGGGGATTTTTGAAATTCAATTTATTTGAATTCCAATTCAAATAGACAATTGATTTAATTTCCAATCCACTGTTTGGATTTTTGAAAAATCTATGAGCATGGGATTAATCCCAAATCACTTTTAAAATGATCACACTCATTTTTAGGACTTTTCAACATATGCAAAAGAGTTTTGGAAAAGATTTATTTCTGGCCTTTTTATTTAATTCATTAAGGGCTTTTCTTTTCCCCATTTTTTTTCTTTTGCAAAAATTTTCATTATGAAAAAATGCAAGCTAGGTTAAACACAAACCTAATTTAGGGTTCTGACAATGAGTGAAAGGTTATGCATTGAAGAAGTGGGAGTCGACCCTGAACCTTTGTGTTCATGCCCATGGATACGATGTAGAACTTATCATGAAAGATTCTCGTAAAGATAATTAACCCCCTGAGTGTAAATTCTTCTGCACCTATTATTCCCCATTCTACCTTCGAGTATTACCCCTGGTATCTCGAGCATATCATGCCTTTGCACTACATCTTATGAATTGTGATGAAACAATGCCTATCCTTGTCATAGCCATTTCATGGTTCTGGGTTGTCGTCAACCGGGAACACCGAATACTTTTGCTTCACCATTACTTTTTCTTGGTGTCGCCGTTGTTCGATTGTGTTTTCTTGAAACCTTTTAACATGATGTGCCATGGTCATCATCGACATTTTGACTTCTCCCAAGTGTTACTTGGATACTTCGTGAGATATACCATCCTTTCCCCTCGATGATTTCTGTTATCATCGACAACCTTCTTTGACTCCCTGCTAATACAAACTTGGTCATATATATCTTGCTCTGCTTTCTCTTGGGAAAGATATACACGCGATACTTGTATATCATTACATTTTCCCTTTCATATGTCTGTTTAACCTTTATTTTAATATAAATTATCCGAGCAGTGATAATTCGCTGCTGATGTAAACACATCGGTGAACTACTTTGTTTGTACAACCTGTTACGATTGTTGATGACTTTTCGGTGACCAAAGGACGAATACTTTGCCGATTGGTCCACCTCGTCTTAACGAGCAGGAAAATGGTTCTCTCCGTCCCTCGCCCTTGGAACTTATGTTGTTGCCGACATAGTTGACAAGATGTTCTCTGACTTACCTTGCAACTTGATCGCATTGTTTTTCACCACCCTTCTTATTCACTGTGGTCCCATAACCCACAGTTCCATAGGATCGAAACCCGACTCACTTGTACCTTTATGTTCTTGAGTTTATTCTTCTTGCTTGACCTCGTATGCAACTCACAAGCCCTCTACCTTGTTTTATTCAGTTCGATATCAGACTCAGTGCTTATGCATGATGCTCTGGACCCCTTTTCATCCTCCGTTATCATCTTTGAATGCTTGCATATCCGCTTGAAAACTTCTCATGCCTTCTTTTGTTTCCCTCGATGTATTCCCCTGAGTTTCAACTCGGAGGATACTTTGTACCCCTTTCCCTTGGACAACCTCGATTGATTAACCTGGTACCGATCCGACCCCCTTAAGTGTCCCTCCTACCCTATCCGTAGGTACGATGCAGCCCCCGTAGGAAGGATGACAACCCGTCGAGATGCACTGATGCAGAGAAATGAGGACATTAACTAGAACGAGTAACTGCTTCGAAAGGGGCAACAATACCAAGAAGACTCGTTAGAATACGTAACCGGAACCTTAACCCTTACCCTACTTTTAATTCTTGGGACGAGAATTCTTTGTAGTGGTGAAGATTTTTAACACCCTCGGTGTCAAGCTAAAGTGATCACCTATTGTTAATGATTAATCACAATGATTAATATTGCCATGATCATATTCAAACTCAAATAGTATTAAAAACCCTTTGGATGGAATTAAAAACAAAGTGGAAAATAAAGGTCACCTAAAAATCTTGCAAACAATTTTATAAAATGTTAAATAATCAGTGGATCATGTCCGTGTGGTTATGTAAATTTATTGGGCTATGAAATAATCCCAACAATTCTAAACAACAGCCAAAAACCCCATTTAATCAGTTGCAGTGGAATAATAAATAACTAATGATTTTTATAAAACCCCAAACTTTTTGTGGCCACTCCTTATGGTGCTGAAAAAATGTACCCACAAGTTTCATCATCAAAAAAATCATTTGCTTGCTGAAATAAATAAAACAGAACAGGTACACAGTTGCCAGAATAGGAAAATGGAAAAAGATTAAACCTCGCCTAGGGCGAGGACCACCTCGGCCCATCTTCTTCCTCCTTCTTCTTCCCCTGTACGGATGGCAGGGCGCGTGCGTTTCGACCATCCGACCGCCATGGCCGCTTCCATCATTGTGTCGCCCATCCCATGGCTCCCCGATGCGGATAAGAACCCCTGAGCCATGGAAGAACCCTAGATCGAGCCCTAGCATGCCACTGCCCCATTTTTTCGCTATTCTTCTCCTCGGTCTTCTTCTCCGGGCACGGCTGTGGGCACGCAGCCGCCGTGGACGTGGCCAGTGACCTCCCCGGCGACCATCAGCTTTCCCGGCCGCCTCCCCTGCGTCGTCCACGCCAACCCCGCCCTCGAGCTCGGCCCGAGATGCCTTGCATCGCCGGAATGGCACCATTTTCCCCGCCACGGCCTCCACCTCCCATCGTCGAATTCGCCGCACCTCGACCACCCTGCACTCCCCAACAATGCCCACGAGCTCCGCGGTGAGCTTCCCAGTCGATTCCCCTTTTTTCTTGCAAATTCGCTGCCGTAGCCGCTTTCCCATCGATGCCGTAGCCGCCGTCAGCCGTGGCCGCGAGCTTGAGCTCGGCCAGGCCCCATGCTCCCCTCCCGGCGTGATGTGTGGTTGCTGCTTGTTGCGGCAGCCCGCCTCCAACTCCCCTCGCGCGGGCGCGTTCCAGCCCTGGCCGCTCGCCGTTCTGACCTCGCCGTCGCAGTCGTGGTGTTGCCGCGCCGCCGCACGGCCCCCGTGAGCCTCTTCCTTCGGGCACGCTCCAGCCGTGCCCCCCCCTTGCTGCGCGCGCATGGCCACGCCTGTCTCCCCTTCGCGACTCCCCTGGTCGGAATGGCTCACCACCGTGCTTGGCTAGCCGCCAGCGTGCGCACCCGTGGACAAACCCCCTGTAGAATAAAAGGAAAAGAAACTAACCCCCCTTGTACCTATGACATGTGGGCCAGCCCCATCATATTAGTCCTAATGACCAGATTAAAGAATAACCCCCTTTGGTAGCAAACTAACCAAATGACAGGTGGGCCCCCATTATTGTTTAGTATTTAAAAACTGCTTTAATAAATAATCAGTGTATGACAGCTGAGTCCCACTGCTTTTTGAATTAATTAAAATGATTTAGAAAATGCACTGTCTATGACATGTGGGTCTAGTGCACTATTTATAATAGAAAATGATTTGTTTTAATAAACAGAGGCTGACATTTGGGCCCCAATTGTCAGCACTGGTTTGGATAAGGTTCTGGATAATGTTGATTTAAATAATAAAACAAATTCAAAAATTGATTTAAACTTTGAAATTTAATATCTTTTAAACCGTATGTCGGATAAAATAATTTGTATATCAAAGTTGATTAGAAAAATACGTAGAATACGAATACGCTATCTGTTTTTCTACCACACCCCCTAGCGCAACAAACATCGACACCCCCCTCCGGGTCGTCTGTCCGATGAATTTCCCGATAGCCGGTAAAACTTTCCGGATGAAAATGTTCTCGATATGAAAGTTGTTCAGAATGAATCAACGATCACGGTTACACTATCCACATGCCTGTAGGATGTCTCTAACACTACAGACATGGAACCTTCCCCTCCGGATCATCTATCCTGTAATCCACCGGTACCGATGAGTCAACCCCGGATAAATTCCTTCTCCGAGCAAATCACCGAACACTGTGTTAGAGCACCGCCAACACCGCGTTCGCCATGTATTTTATTTGTATTGTTTTTATTGTTGTGTATTTACTGTTTCTCCCCCCTTATTCTCCGGTAGACCCCGTTGTTGCCGCCCACGACAGCTTTGCTGAGTACGACTACTTCATCAACGATCGTACCCCTACTACCGAGCTTCCAGGAAAGCAGAGCCATTCTCTTCCCCAGATATCACCTATCTTTTCCGTACATTTCTTCCACTAGACATTATTACTGCTGCTGCTACGATTACAATCCTATTCAATTGCATAGCCTTTCATTGTCGCCCCTTGATGTACCTTCCTTTATCCTATGCTGCCTATAAATATATATATATATATATTATATTCAGCAGTGAGCCGTGCGCATTGTTAGATAGGATTACATAGCGGGCCGTGAATACTCTGGGGATTGAACGGGGATGCGAAATATATATATATAACTGCACAGGTACGGTACAATGCAGACACTGCCTAAGGCCCCTACCTCGGCTCTGACGAGCCACATCAAGTGGAGCTATCGAGGAGTAATCCTCGTACTCCAGTCGTTGCTAACTCGATATAGCCACCCTAGGGTCCTGACACGGTTGTCCTTAAAGGTAATAAGTCGGGCGACCCAACGGTGCCCGCGAGTGGTATTGCGACGGGATGACAGGGAGGATACGACCAGTGTACCGGTGTGCTTGGCCCCTGATCGTTGGTCGTGAGAGTTACCAAACCACGGAAGTCGAGCTCCTCCAGGAGCACTCGCGAGACAAGGTAAGGAGATGGTTCACCTTGTTGGTAACCACAGAGACTTGGTGGGACGACAGGGAAGGCACCAATGTACTGGTGGTCCTGACTGCTATCATTGTCCGCGGGTCAGTTAAGTCGAGGCAACGAGAACGGTTGTCCCGCAAGTTAATAAAATGGCTAATGGTTCGGCTGATGACTTGAGTAGCCTTTTGGCTTGTACGCGCTGCCTACACGTGGGATAATGAGTTATGGGCTCCTCCGTTTCATAGTCTCGTCCTAGGACTCTTCGGACGTCAACAGTACCGCGGCCTACGCCGGGAAGTGGTGTTGTCTTATTTGCTCGCACGGTGGTGTCTTATTTGGTTTGATTTTGCTTCACCGGCCAGCCATGCACCGTGCAGGAGTACGTCGGGGTTAGGGTCCAAGGCCCTGCGTACATAGGATTTAGACTGGCGGATGGCCTCTCTGTTGAGTTTGAAAGATGGGTTGTGGAGTGTCGGATAGCCTCGGTGGAGCGCTCCGTAACAAGGTACCCGCCACCCTGGAGTTCCGTGCGTTACAGTTTAACAGAAGTGCACCCCTGCAGGGAAGATTAATCTATTCGAATAGCCGTGTCCACGGTAACAGGACGCTTTATTCTGAAGCTGGATCTTACCACTACAAACTATTATTATTAAACTGTATGGTTCCGGGTTTTCTTCCTCGCTGGAATGTCGAGGAGGTGATCTCAGAGGCATTGCTAATTATTACTACTTATTACTATACAATGTTGCAGCAACTTCTGCTGCATTGTTACTTTATGGTTTATATAAACTATTGGCTATTCTCTCCTCATGCTGCAAGACTCGCCGGAAGATGCTAGTCTTCGATAGGCCTAGCTTCTTACCCTTATTCTGATTTCTACCTTGCAGTCCACTATATACAGCCTCCCCTTTCCATTTGAAACAAATGCATAAATGCTTAGTAGCGGACGTAAGACTCGCGGGTATGCTAGATACTCACCTTTGCTTTATTTCCCCTTTTTTGGTTTGCCTGATCGTCCGCTGCAGTCGACGTTGGATCCTTGGAGTCCAGGAGCAGGAGATCCCCGATGCCGATAACCGCAACGTGAAGATCCTCGATTCCTTCTACGACGTCGAGTTCCCGTTGACTAGGAGTAGTTTGGAGGTTCCTAGACAGGAGGCCTCGACTTTTCGATCTGTTGTTATTTGTGCTAGCCTTCTTAAGGCAACCTTGTATTCTTGTGTCTGCACTCAGATACTTTTGCTTCCGCTAACTTTGTGCTCTCGAGCTATTGTATTCGAGCCCTCGTGGCCCCTGCCTTGTATTAAACAACTTGTATTATTTTATTTGTAGAGTTGAGTTGTGATATCTTACCGTGAGTCCCTGATCTCAATCGTGTACCTTGCGTGTATGATTAATGTACACGGCTTGATTTTAGGGCATCACAGTAGTTTCCTAGAGGATGACCATGGCTTACTAGAGCTATAACAGATATGGCAGAGTAGCAAATTACCCCAGCATGATGGTCTGTGTGGTTATTCTGGCTAGGAAACATCTAAAGTGGGAGGAAGAACTACAAATGCATCAATATAGGTTTCTAGAAGAAAACCTACAACAAACTCTATGGAACCGTCGGATATGCCACCTAACAAATCTTCTGGAAAGACATCCGAAAAAGAGAGAAGATTTTGCAAATGCATCAGATTATGAAGAAACCTGGAATAACTTGGGCATCATAACGGCTATAATTGTAAGAGAAGTGAAAATCCTCAAAACATTTCAACAGCACTTACATAAGAAGTCTCAGAATAGGAAGCACAATGACTCTAGACAACCGAACAAAACTTTCCTACGGCTACAAGGAAGCAATGACCGAGATGTTCGAGTAAGACATAGATGAGCCTAGTCCTATCTTCCCGTAGAAAAGATGAGGGTGACTCAGAATTCAGATCGATTAGGGTAAGGAGAAAAAGAAGCCTTACGTTGTTCCCTTTGTACCCAAAGTAACTATATAACTATAGAATGCTAGACTCGACTTCGACCAAGGTTTGATAATCCTACAGACAGTCCTGCTCTGATAACAAGTCTGTCGGGACCCGGAATATGCATATGTAATTCCTGTTACAACACAATCATATCGAGAGCCGAGAGCCGTACCCACTTGTCTAAGAAGACAATGCCAAGCACAGAACACTCTCGGAAAGCATCGAACGTGAGGGGCATCCCATCCAGGCCAGATGATCAACTGAGATGGGTGCTCATCGTCCGCACACAAGTCTAAATGATTCTGGGTGGTGAAATCCCATACTCATAGATAAGTCACCTCAACCATATTATCGATTGAATTATATCACATACATAAACAAACTCCATCCCGATCACTTAGTCGGGGTCTCGGGCGGGCTCAATCATACAACAAAGTGTGCCATGTGACAGAGTCACGAGCAATCGCATCGCGATGCCCCAAGCTGCGCACATCTAAGGGCCACTTGGTTTATAAAAGACCGCCGGCAAGAACACAACTAAGCTATCAAACCCCACACTAAGACATGCACGTTATAATCATACACGCATCATACATGTCCAGTGTAAACAGCAGGTACAAATTGCATGAACTCTACAAAGTATATCTTTATTGACTTACACATAGAGTACACATTAGAACTATTCTACTCATGCTCAAGTTTCAAGGTAAAGGGAGGTGGGGTTTCAATGAAGAAGTGCCAACTTTGACTTGGCTAGTCCTGTACTACGATTACCAGAATGAGGTAAGAAGCGTACACGAGTCCACTACCATGTCTCCAACCAATACACCACTATGGATACTGATATGGGAAGGACGACGGAGGTTGAGATTGGACGGAGGAGCCGAAGATGGACAGGATTCTAGACATCGGACGTCTGACCCAATTCGGACGTCCGACATTAGTGACGAGGACGGCGACCCCCGAGTACAGAACCGATGTGAAAATAGCCGGAAGTCCGACACGATTCGGACGTCCGACACATTGATACGTCTCAAACGTATCTACTTTTCCAAACACTTTTGCTATTGGTTTGCCCTCATTCTTGCATGATTTGGATGAAACTAACCCGGACTAACGCTGTTTTCAGCAGAGCTGCCTGTATGGTTTTATTGTGTGCAGGAAAATGGATTTTTAGATGTTCCAGAAAATTCCCAGAAAAATACCAGAAAATCCACGCACCCGAAGGAGCCAGGAGCCAGAAGTGGGATCATAGGGGAGTCCTGGGGGCCCCAGGCGCCCTCATGGCGCGGCCAGGGGTGGGGTCGCGCCCTCTGGCCGCCTGGGCACCCCCCCATCCTCTGGTGCCCTACCGAGACTCCTATTTATCCCCGTGACGGGAAAACCCCAGAACAGAAGTCGTTTTCCCAGTTTCCGTCGCAGATCCGCCGCCACCCTCTGTTCTTCTTCGGGAGGGCTAATCTGGAGGCTGATTTGGCCTCCGGAGAGGGGAGATCGTCGCCATCGTCATCACCATCACCACTCCATCCATGCAGCGCCCAACCATCCATCTCCCTAGCCTACAGAGTTTTCAATCCTGCTGGTCATTAGTTGTTACTTTTGCTGTTACTTTTGTTGTTGCCACTATCATTATCCTATTACCATTACCACTTATCTTTTGTTGCAAGCAAGTATATTTCAGGTGCGGTTGAATTAACAACTCAACTGTCAAAGCTTATAAATACTCTTTGGCTCCCCGTGTGTCGAATCAATAAATTGGGTTAACTTACCCGCGAAGACTATCTCGATCCCTTACGCCTATGGGGCATCAAGCAGCGTTCTCTGGCGCCGTTGCCGGGGAGCATATCAATATTTACAAGTCTACTTGAAGTATCCTTCCTGCTGCACATCATCCGCTATGGGTAAGAAAGGAGACCCCAAGGTTCCGATCTTACCATCCCGTACAAGGAAAGGTACTATTCTGAACACTAGCGCTACACTTGATTGACCTTCTGTTATGAGTAAGTTTACTTCACCACCACTACATGATGCTTCTATTGAGTCTGTCACTATGTCCGATACTTTTAATGATGCTTCCACTACTCTTGATGATGCTACTTTTCATGGTCACTATATTGAAACTCAGACTGCTAAGGCTTCAGCAGAATCCAAGACCGAGACCCCTGCTACCTATATTCCTACCTGCAAAACCTTTGGTTACCCGTGCTTAGATGAGCTCAAGGAGAGAATTCTTGATGATGATTATGTTACTCTTGATGATGATTTTTGAAGGGAACTCATAGAGTGTGTCGACTCTGACCCTGGTGCTGTTAAGGAGCTGCTCAAAAAGCAGTCCATGAAGAACAAAGCTATTCCTGATCCTCAATTTTCCACGTCTCCTATATGCATCACTGATCCTGATTATGATTTCTCTGTTGGTCTTTCACTTATATCTACAGTCGAGGCAGGCCCCTTTTATGGCAGAGAAAATGATGATGCTATAGCACAGTTGACCAAACTCGCTGAGCTAGGTAACCTATTCACTACTGATGAGAAGATACGAAACTTCTATGTGGCCAAGCTTTTTCCTTTTTCTTTGAAGGAAGACGCTAAATCATGGTATGATGCACTACCCTATGGTTCCATTAAGAGTCCTCAAGACTTTGTCCAATTCTTTGTTGATAAATATTTCCCAGCTCATCTGCAACATGCTGCTTTGCAAAGAATCTATAACTTTAAACAACTGCAGGATGAGCACCTCCCTAAAGCTTGGGGGAGGTTTTGTGATTTACTTAAGGTTATGCCGAGACATGGAATCCCCAAGAATGAACTGCTTCACATATTTTACGCTGGATTAACCGATGAATCCAGATCCTATCTGGATAGTTGTGCTAGTTGTGTTTTCAGGGAAAGAACACCGGACGATGCAGAAGAATTAATGTGAAAAATTGCCAAGAACTATGAAGATTGGTCCGTTCCTGAACCACTTTTACCACCTAAAAAAATGGGCATGCTTGTTCTGAACCGCGAAGATATGCAAGAAGCGAAGAAATCTATTAAGGAGAAGGGTATTAAAGCCGAAGACGTGAAGAATTTACCGCCTATCGAGAAGTTGTGTGAGCCTACTACTCACCCTCCCTTGGTAGAGGTACACTCTCTATTAGACTTTACTGAAAGAGACATCCCTAAAGGTAAGCCTCCTGACCAATGCTTAGATGAGCTTGATAATTTTATTGTTAAGCAAGACCATTTTAATAGGAAGTTACAAAGTCAGTTGCATGATAATTCTCTTGCTATAAAAAGTTTGTGTGATGTTCTAGAAAGAACAGTTAATGATGTTAAATGTCTTGTTAAGCATTTTCATATGGTTCAAACTCAGCTTGAACAAATTTCTAATGTGCAAAAAGATTTGCTTGCTAATAATTCCAAACAGGACATACAAGCTTATGGCATAAAAACCAGGGGTGGAACACACACCCAGGACCCACTCTATCCTGAGGGGCATCCAAAGAGGATCGAGCAAGATTCTCAAGTACAAGAAGAAGACGAGACTGTTAGCTCTCCGAAGAAAAAGAAGAAGAAACACAAGGAGGATGACAATCCCGATGATCCTATGGTAAGTGAAAAGCCAGCTGTTGATACTAACAGCATATCTACCTCCGATGATGAAACAGACGACAGTGCCGAGCCTGAAGGAAAGGACGCGGAGAAGGATGATTCTCCCAAGGTAAGAGAAGAAGAAGCACCCGATAAACGCAAGAGGTTCTCTAGAGAAGACTTCATCGCAAGAAGACATGGGAATGAAAGAGAACCATGGATACAGAAACCCATGCCCTTTCCAAGTAAGTCCCTCAAATCTAAAGAAGAAGAGCATTATAATAAATTTTTTGAATGGATGAAACCTCTTTTTCTTCAAATTCCTTTGACTGATGCTATTAAGTTACCTCCCTATTCGAAATATATGAAAGATATTGTTACTAATAAAAGAAAAGTTCCTAATGAGGCAATATCTACTATGCTTGCTAACTACTCTTTCAGTGGCAAGATTCCTAAGAAGCTCGGTGATCCAGGTATACCCACCATTCCTTGCTCCATAAAGAATAATTACGTCAGAACTGCTTTATGTGATCTTGGTGCAGGAGTGAGTGTTATGCCTTTATCTCTTTGCAAGAGGCTTTGTTTAGAGAAACTAATCCCTACAGATATCTCTCTTCAGATGGTTGACAAGTCAACAGCTGTCCCCATTGGTATTTGTGAGGATGTTTCCGTTGAAGTTGCTAACTGCTTGATCCTTATAGATTTTGTTGTGCCTGACATGCCCGAGGATGGGAGCATTTCCATTATTCTTGGTAGACCTTTTCTTAACACCGCAGGTGCTATTATTGATTGTAATAAAGGAAAGGTCACTTTCAATGTTGATGATAAAGAACACACGGTGTATTTCCCAAAGAAGATCGACAAGAGGCATGGCCTTAACTCTATAGAGAATATCGAGACCGTGAAGATTGGAGAATGGGACTGTCCACTACATGTGCACCACAAATACAAAACCATTATGGTGGGGACAATGTCCATTAAAGTAAAGGTGCAATGACCACTTCATAAGAGGTGAGACTTCTTATTCTATATATCTCCGGTTCGTTGGTAAGACTTGATCAACCTTACTAGTGAGTTTGTTTTATATAGGTAAAAAGTTAAGCTTGTTATGTTTTCATTTTCTTTAGATTTCATTCTCTTTGCTGTACCAAGTTTTTGTGTTTTTGAAGCTTCACAATACTAATCACTGCTTTAAGTTTTCAGAAAGTTTTGCAGCTTTTTGAACTCCGAGAAATTTTCAACAGTGAAGTTTTCAGAAAAATTCCAGAAACATAAAAATAAAAATTTCCATGAAGGGAGTGACTCAGAAGCACCTGGGGCTGACCAGGGGGGGCCACAAGTGGCCCAGGCGGCCAGCTGGCGCGGCCTGCCCCCTGGTCGCGCCCATAGGGCGTCTGGGTCCCACAGTCCCCACTTCCAAGTATGTCTTCTTCCTCCTCCTCCCTCTCTCTCCAAAAACACGAGTTCTGCTTCAGTTCTTGCGTTCTTGCTGTCCTTGGGGGCGATTTTCGATCTCTCTTTACAGCCCACCATTAGAGCTGAAATTTTGAGCAAATACTCCCTGGTATGTAACTCCTCCACTCCTCCAATTAGATTTTTGATTGGTGGCCTCATTTGTGAGTATTTAGTAGCTCTTGGTGTTGTTTATATGAGCTTGCATGCATGTGTAGAATTTTATTTTCCAAGTTTTGATGCAAGTTTATGCCTTAGGTAAGTGAGTTGAGTAGTTTGCCTTAACTCACTTTGTTTAAATCCTTGTTTTTGTAATTTGTCAAAAATTTCAGAAATGAGTTTGCTAGGAAGAGCAAAGGGGTGGCTTGGGAAGAAAAGGCCCGAGCGCTCCGATCGAGTTACAAGAGCTGCAGCTTCACCCTCGACTACTAGGGTGAGCTACAACGAAGATCATGTGCCCTTAGAGTTGTTTGCGGACACAAATCCATCACGTGCTATGACTTTCCCGTGCGATGAATTCCTTGAAGCTGCAGGAATTAAGGAGGAGTTCTAACCTTTGTGCTAATGCAGGTCTGACGCGGCTCGCAACATGCCGTGTTGCCCAGTATCAAAAACTCACCTCCTGTTTCATTAACAGTTTTAGATATAACCTTGATGCTGGTTCTGTTGAGTTTAAAATTTACAATGATCTTTTGACCATGCCTTTGGAAAAGTTTTGTGAAATAATAGGTGTACCGAATGTTGGACTGACGGCGAAGATGAGCTCTCAGCTCTCCAAGTTGAGAACCGTCTTCAACTCTCTCTGTAGCATGGATACAAGGGATATTCATCGGTCAAAGACCTCCAGCATATTATTCCCACACCTCAGGTATTTTGCGTATTTTGTTGCTAGAGGGGTGTTAGCTCGTGACAACACGAGCAACATATCTGCGCCGGATATTGTTATCCTGGCAACCGCCCTTTCGGGGAGGTTTGATTATAATGTGGGTGCCTTAATTGTTCGACACCTCACTATGAACGGTAACAAGGGAGATTTATTTGGTGGCGTTTACGCCACACTTATCCTAGAGTCTCTTAATGGCACCCCACACCCCGATGATAAGCCTTTTACTTATTTAAGTTTTGATCTTGCTGCTATGAAAAGGCATAAGTTTGTTACCATGACTTCCGAGTTTGGTAACCTTGATTATATCTTGCGTTTCGGAGCTACCACGGAATGCAAGATCCGTCTACCTGCACCTCTTTTGTTCAATTTTTCTTGCAGGAACAGATGGTCCTTTGATGTTACCCAGTTCGATGAGTTCGTGGTCCAGCATCAGTTTCATAACTCCATGGAGGGGGTTGTGCCCGACGAGGAGGAGCATGGTGAGTTCCCACCTTTCCAGGGGGAGACTGTCACCCAGTTGGGTGAAGGGTCTTCCTCTGCTTGGAGCGCAGACCCTTCTTCGTGGGAGGATCCGAGGAATTTGATATACGCGCCAGAAGCCTCATACGACCCTTGGACTCACCAGTACTGCCCTGGAGCAGGAGGCTCCTGGAGACATTAGCTACTACCAACTTAGGCCAAAAGCCTAAGATTGGGGGAGTAAGTGCCCTTCTCACTTTTCCATTTTATTATCCGTTTTATTTTTGTTCGCTTTGATCTTTTCGAAGTTTTTGCCCGTTCTTCTTTCCTTCTTTCTTTGCAAAAACAACAAAAATATTTTCTCTTTTCTTTTGCTCTCGTTTAAACCTTTAAAAACCCAATAAGATTTCCTTTCTTTCTTTAGTTTGCTTTGTTTTCAGAGTTCAGCTCGAGTCCATGATGGCATTTGATTATATTTCCCACGTTCGATCGTGCAAGTGACAAGGCAGTAATGAAGAAGATCGACGGAAGGGAAGCAACAAGGAAAACCGGTATGAACTCTTCTTGTTTCTACTTCTGTACATATGCCTGTACTTATGATCTAGAGACCAGCTTGTAGCGACATAGTGCTATGTTTACAATGCTTTCCCACTGTTCATGCTTTCCTTGTGGCTAGTCTCAAATAGCTAGAGTACATAATGTGTTGTTGAAATGATTTACATGCATTGCATTGTTCATGGTTTGGCATACTGAAGTGGTATTTCCCTTCGGAGAATTTTTGGATTGACTTGGCACATGTTCACACATGCTTATGACTAAAAAAGTCTATTTTGCCTTGATGATCTTTTTGTTTCAGAATAGTTATATCACTTTCATGCCCGATTCAATGTTTCTTTGTCGCTCTCCATGATTATGAAATTTATTTCTCTCTAGTTGGTCGCTTCCCAGTCTTTTGCTAGCCTTCGCTCGCACTAAGCGGAATTCTTCTTGTGCTTCCAAACTCCTTTTCAAACCCAGTTGTTCCATTTGAGTCCACCATACCTACCTATATGTGGTATTTATCGGCCACTCCTAACTTAGACTTTCTTGTGCCATCTCGAAATTTATTCAAAAGTTTCCCTTTTGTAACCGTACAATCTCATGGTGCGGTGAGGGGAAATCAGTATCTTTCATGCCACAAATATTTTGAAGGAAGTTTTAACTAGTCAAAACAACAACAAAAAATATATGAGAGTTACACTTCCCCCATACTTGATGATGGAGTGAAATGGACCAAATGCTGCTTATGATAGATGGAACGATACCCTCCTTCCATCCTTGAGGCAAAATAAAAGGTTCCATAGACCATCAAAGGATTTATGGATAAGGGAGTATGTGTAAGAAAAAGGCATTATATATGGTTGGCATGGGAGATATTGAGAGACCTGTACCGTTCACCGTTGACTGGAAAGTTGCATTTCTCAAAAATGTTTTATCTCTGTTTTCAAAACCAAGAGCTTTGGCACATGTTTAGTCTTTGCTTCCTTTCACGGGTTTTCAACCTTGCCACCAAAAGCCACGGTTCGAGAGTCTCCCCTTCTTTCTTCAAAGCACCAACTATGAGAGCATAATTGTCATTGTTAGTGTAACATGTATTGTCCCAAAGTATTACATTGTCTTCTGCATGCTTGTGTTATTACTAGTCTGAAATACTGAGTTCTAGTCACCTTTAAAACTCCGGAGGAGTTTCTGCATTTATGTTTTGCTTCACTCATGGAGGCTAGCGAAATGACACTCAAGTATGTTCAAGTTATGTGCATTGTGATCATGTTTTGATTTTCAGCAGTATATTATTTACTTTTAGTTGTTTGTGTCTGATCACATGAAATAAGAATTGCTTCGTGCATTATCCTTATAGCACTGTTTCAATACTTGCTAAACTCTTTTCGTAGTACATGCTTATATACACCTAATGAAGCAAAAGAGTTTGTCAAAGTTTTCTTTGTCGCGTCCAGTTCGTTGAACTGAATTGCTTGAGGACAAGCAATATGCTAAGCTTGGGGGAGTTGATACGTCTCAAACGTACGTACTTTTCCAAACACTTTTGCTATTGTTTTGCCCTCATTCTTGCATGATTTGGACGAAACTAACCCGGACTAACGCTGTTTTCAGCAGAGCTTCCGGTATGGTTTTATTGTGTGCAGGAAAATGGATTTTTAGACGTTCCAGAAAATTCCCAGAAAAATACCAGAAAATCCACGCACCCGAAGGAGCCAAGAGCCAGAAGTGGGACCAGAGGGGTGTCCTGGGGGCCCCAGGCGCTCCCCTGGCGCGGCCAGGGGTGGGGCCGCGCCCTCTGGCCGCCTGGGCGCCTCCCCCTCCTCTGGTGCCCTACCGAGGCTCCTATTTATCACCGTGATGGGAAAACCCCAGAACAGAAGTCGTTTTCTCAGTTTCCGTCGCGGAGCCGCCGCCACCCTCTGTTCTTCTTCGGGAGGGCTAATCTGGAGGCTGATTTGCCCTCCGGAGAGGGGAGATCGTCGCCATCGTCATCAGCATCACCACTCCATCCATGCAGCGCCCAACCATCCATCTCCCTAGCCTACAGAGTTTTCAATCCTGCTGTTCATTAGTTGTTACTTTTGTTGTTACTTTTGCTGTTGCCACTATCATTATCCTATTACCATTACCACTTATCTTTTTTGCAAGCAAGTATATTTCAGGTGCGGTTGAATTGACAACTCAACTGTCAAAGCTTATAAATACTCTTTGGCTCCTCGTGTGTCGAATCAATAAATTGGGTTAACTTACCCGTGAAGACTATCTCGATCCCTTACGCGTGTGGGGCATCACACATCGGACGTCCGAAACCGATTGGACGTCCGAAACTGCCTGCACGGAGATCTGACGGGATACGGCCCATGTATCCTTAGTTTTATCCTCTAGCTTATAAATAGAACACCCCCTACGAGTTTTAGGATTAGCTTAAGTTTAGACAAGAATTTTAGGGTTAAGAGTTGTATCTCTTGGTGAAGCTTCCCTCCGGGGTTGGCGATGTCGTTTATCCAATAAATATTACCGCGACAGTTCTTGTGTTCATCAAGGATTGTCGTGTTTTGGTTTGAGTCATGGTGATCTCCATCACTATGCTTGCTGGATTCTTTCCTCTTCTTCAGGTTGCGTTCTTCGCATGATTGGAAGGATTTATATCCGGGTTGCTCGCTGTGAAAGATCGGGACAAACTCAAGAGGATTCCCCCGGTGATTCGTATCATCAGGTGTGTCCTTCTTTATCATGTGGTCTTAGATTTTTGGGTTGATCACGACGAGGTTGTGTTGATCGGTCGCATCTAGATCGGTTTCGTTGGGAGGAGTTTGCTTGGAAGATTTCTCGTTCAGATTGATTTGTTTGGAGGAGATTGTGCGTAGAGGCTGCAGATTGCTGCTGTGTTTGTGCATATTTGTTTCCGCTAGATTGATTTGCGAGGAGATTGCTAGAGGTTGAAGAGAAGAAATCCCGTAATTGGATTTGGCTGTCAGGAGTCCCGAAATTGATATAGGTGCAGAATCCGCATCCGTGCTCCAAATAACGCGTGTAAGCACAAATTGGAAAGGATATCTTGTCTGCTTTCCAGATTGTATGGCCGCCGCTCCCGGTTCGCAGCGGTTTAGCCGCAAATGTACAAACAATACTGCGGTTTAGCCGCAAATGTACAAACAATACTGCGGTTGGTCATGCTGATGCAGGGTTGGATGCTATGTCAACAATTTTGCAAGTGTTAGCGGAGACTGAGACACAGATAGAAGCTATGTCCAAGACAATCTCAGATCATAAAACTCGCTCTCAAAAGAAGTTGATTCCAAATTCTGCCGAGATTAATCAGAAGGTTGTCCCACTGCAGAAAATTGATAAGGCAGCAGCCATGATTTCTGACATGGCGGATGATGTTGGCAAGGATGTTGTGGATGATGTTGTACCATTGAGTCGGTTGAATGTGCAACTCAAGAGAGTACTTGGTGATACTTGTATGACAGTGGATAGATGTCAGCGATGGAATTTATTTCAGGCGCAGTGTATGATTAAAGGCAAAGCATGCAAGTTGATGATTGATGGTGGTAGCTGTACCTGCCCATATCAGATACTTCCTCGACTTCCCCACGAGAAATCATGCCATAGCACTCACGCTTATCTTGCGAGTTTTAGAGTATCCATTCAAGTTGTCTAATAATCAGGATAGGTTCCAAGTAGTCCATGATCGCGGACGCGGCTATTCGAATAGTTTTGTTAATCTTGAAAGGGTGTAAACTACACACATATGACCATCAGTTACCGCCAAGTACTCGCCACCATTCAAGGGGTGACGGCGAGGATGTTCACCACGACACTTCGCTCACAACCGGTCTATTCCAGGAGTCGACTATCTAAGTTGCCTCCGCTCGAGAGCCCGACCGAATCAACGAAATGGACTCAAACAATGCAAGTGACCGAGAAGCCACCTTTGGCAGGTGGTTTCACTGCCTCACAGGTCCACCCACATATCTATATGATGCAATCTTTCATTCATTCTTTTTCTATGCATATGCCTAATGGAAAGCCCGAACTAATGTGACTCCTGGACGTCAACGCGGATTGAGGTACTAGGCCGAGAGGGGTCAGTGAGCCCAATGTGTGGTTGTACTCTTTGTCTTGGATTACCATAGAAGAACTCGGGCTTAAGGCGGTGTTCAACGAGACAACCCACTGTGTACTCCTACACAGCCTCTCATCGTTCACCTTGTATTAGGGTAGATTCACCAACACAGCTTCACCTTAATCAACACCATGATCACTACCATCCCGACTCACAACAAAGTAACCTCATTGTAAGACTAAGCATGCAATAAGCTTTAGCAGTTGCAGGGGCCACATGATATCAATCAACTCCTATGTCAGCTAGGATTGTGGTTTCCTTACTACTGTGACAAGATGATAGGTCATGCATCGGATATAGGTTCAACTATGCGGTAGAATTTATAACAAGGTGATCATCCTAATCAATGCATAAGCGAGACTGAGAGGGAAGTGGGATTTTATCGACATGATCAATGGGGTTTGCTTGCCTTGCTGACGATACACTGGTTTATGGAACTTTTGCTTCAGGGGTGACCTCCGTCTCGGATACGCTGTTACCGAAGCAATCATCAACAAAGGGGGACAACGTCGAATGTAAATGCACAAGCACATGATAAGGTTGTCCATGATGTATATGGTACTGGTTTGTTGACAATTCAATTTAATTGAGTGTATTGCAAAGGATTTGCAAATTCAAACTCCAAATTCAAATTCAAATTAAGCCATATGCACATTTTCTACTGTTGCCCCATTTTTAAATGGTCAAACATGAAAAAACATTGAATATTCTTAATCCTTGCATTTTTCTTATAATTTTTCATATGTTATTTATTAAATTTGGAGTTAGGATTAAAAAGTTATTGAATTTCAAAGTTTAATCTATTTTCTGGATTTTCTGGATTTTCTTTTAATTGGAAAAGAGTTTATTGTGTCATGCTGGTGTCATGATGACGCAAGAGGGGGATGACACGTGGGGCCTTGCTGTGAGTGTAACTGTGGTTAACCCCGTGGTTAAATTAACTTAACAGTGGTTTTAAGGGGGCAGGGCCCACGTGTCATTGGCTCCCGTGGGGGTTAGTAGTTAAACTAACCACGCCACGTCATGGCCTGCCGACGGCTAGCTGCCGGTGACGTCATGGGGACGACGTCTCCATGCAGCAAAACGAGCGCCATGACCACCAAACTACTTCCCGTGGATTCACACTTCACCCTGAGCACCGCAGCGTTAGGTGGGAGCACCGGAACCTCGTCGAAGGCGAGCGCAATTTCCACCCTTTCCCTCTTTTCGTCCGCACCAAAGAAACCCACGACAGATCATATCCATCGCTGTGATCGTCTTCTTGGGGATGTTTAGTGCAAGCATGGCGTGCACCGGGATGGCGGAAAGCACCGAGTTAACTAGGATGAGGTGCCCACTCTTGGTTAACATTGTCGCCTTCCAGCTCAGCAACCGACCCGCGAGCTTACCCACCATCCCCTCCAGCTGGGCGGCCGTCTGTTGCCTGAGTGCCAGTGGCAGGCCCAGGTAGCTGCAAGGGAACCCCAACGCTGCCCAGCCAAGCAGCGCACACACGCTGGTGATGTCCTCCAAGGCGCACCGGATGGGCACGGCAGTGCTACCGACAGACCAGAGGCATCCGCAAATAGCCCCAAGATCGCCCCACACGCTCTCTCCTCCGCCAATAATGGCTTGAAGAACAACATTACATCATCGGCGAACATGGAGACCCGCTGGTGAAGACCGGATCGCGCGAGTGGGGCAAAAAAACCACGCGCCGCGGCGTACTCGAATAGGAGGTGGAGCGGCTCCATGCATATGATGAAGAGCATGGGTGAAAGGGGGTCCCCCTGCCGCAGGCCTCGGCAGTTGAGAATCGGCTTGCCCGGAACACCATTGGTCATGATCCGCGTGGAGGACGAGGCCAGCAGGCCACAAATCCAGGCAATCCACCGCTCTCCAAAGCCCAGCCTCTGCATCACTTCTATCACAAACGGCCGCTGGATCGAGTCGAAAGCCTTGGAGATATCCAGCTTAAGCATGATGGTGGGCTCCTTTAGCGCGTGTAACCGCCTAGCCGTGCATTGGACCAGCATGAAGTTGTCGTGCAGCGATCTGCCCCTCACAAAGGCACTCTGCTGATGTCCCACAACCCTTGGCAAGTCCCCTGTGAGTCGGGAAGCCATTGCCTTGTCGAAGATTTTGATCGCGCTGTACACGAGACTCACCGGGCGAAAATCCTTGATCCACCGCCCCATCCTTATTGGGCAGCAACGACACGAGAGCCTTGTTGATTGCTGCCAGCCCTCTCATATCGTCTCTATGGAAATGGTCCACGGCCCGCATGAAATCGCTCTTTATGGTGGGCCAGCAGGCCACATAAAACCTGCCCGTGAACCCATCTGGGCCCGGGGCTTTGTCGAGCGGCATGGACTTGATCGTCCTCTCAATCTCCTCCATTGTAAACGTCGCCTCCAAGTGGCTCAGGTCATGCGATGGGAGATCCAACACATCCAAATTCAATGCGTACTCCCTGGCCGGCGCCCGACCAAAGAGATTCGAGTAGTAGTTGTCCACCGCTCCCATGATTTCCTCTTGCCCTAGTTCATTTCCCCCTCTCTCTGGTCTTCTCTCTCCTCTGTCTCGCCAGTTCTGTGCACACCCGAGACGCATACCTCGCCGCCGTCGTGCCCGCGCGTGGCCACCAGCCTCCTCCCGCGCCGCCACCTTGTCCAGAGGCTTCCTCGGTGACTTCTCCTTCGAGCTGCAGGTCCAATCGAAGCCGGGATGCTCCATGGACGATGCCATCTTCGACTCCTCGCCACCGGCCGCCGCGGAGCTCGAGCTCAAATTCGCCGCCTCCCCTTCACCCCCGGCCTCGCCGCACGCTCCATCATGTTCTGGTGAGCATGGCGATTTGTTTGACCCTTCCCCGCCTCTTCCCGTGGCCTTTTTCACCTCGTCGTCGTGGCCAGTGGCCCAGCCGCCGCCCTCGTTGTCGTGTTCGTGGCCAGAGACCTCCTGGCGAACCCCAGCTCGTCCCACCCGACGCAGCAGCTCAAGGCGCACCCGCCAGTACCCCCCCTTTCCTCCCCCCGTGCCCTAAACCCAACTCCGGCGAGGTCTCCGACAAGCCGCCGGCCAACCCGAGCCTAACCCACCTCCCCTCTCTCTCTGACCAGTGGGCCCAAGGCCATTAACCCTAATGACCTAGCTAACTAACCCCCCTGCCCCCCTGACTTGTGGGGCCAGGCCCCCTAAACAAATTAGAGTTAGTTACTTAACTCTATGGTCAACCCAGAGAGGCTGACAAGAGGGCCCCACTGACAGGGTTGACTGGTCATCCCCCTGACGTCATGCTGACGCCAGCATGATGCAGTATTTGTTAAATCTTTTAGTTAAATCAGAAATTCCAGAAAATATCCAAAACTTTGAATTTGAATAACTTTTAAACCGTAACTCAGATTGAAATGTTTTTATATGAAAATTGATCAGAATAAAATTCTCTATCCAAATATGCAACATCCAACCATGTTTGAATTTATTATGTTGAAGAACCAGAATCATTTTGCTATATGGAATATTTGGTATAATTCAATTAAAATGCCAACACCAATTCAACTTTATTCATTGCTATGCATTACATATCACATGAACATCAGGAGCATAACATACCCATGTTCATCATCATATCATGCCATATTGAATGTGCATTGCAATATTTTGAATGTGTGCTTTACTTCCTGTGCTTCGGTGTTTGCATCTTCTCGGTAGAGTTGATCTCGGAAACGAGTTCAACCTCACGTCAGAAGAGTGTTACATCGTGATCGTCAGCAAGGCAAGCACCCCGTATTTGATCATGTTGATAAAATCCTAGTTCCCTCTCATTCTCGCTTATGCATGTGTAGGATGTCACCATGATACGTTCTACCGCTAGTTGAGCCTATTCCTTTGCATGACCTATCATTTTGTCACAGTAATAAGCAAACCACAATCCTAGCAGATGTAGGAGTTGGTTGTTATCTTGTGGCCCCTGCAACTGTTACAGCTTATTGTATGCTTAGAGGTTACAATGAGGCTACTTTGTTGTGAGTCGGGATGGAAGTGATCATGTGAATGATGGTGGTAACATGTTGGTGAATTTACCTAAACAAGGTGAACGATGAGAGTCTGTGTAGGAGTATACAGTAGGTTGTCTCGTTGAACACTGCCTGAAGCCCGAGTTCTTGTGTTGTTATCCAAGACGAAGAGTACGACCACGCATTGGGCTCACTGACCCCTCTCGGCCTAGTACCTCACCCCGGACCTCGTCCAGGAGTCGCAAGTAGTTCCGCCTTTAACGATCTCAAGCAGGTGGAACCAAGGTAAGTGGTTGGCGTAGGTTCTGGGCATGTTTAATCAAGTGATCATGATCGAGTTGAGCTTGATGGCAGTCACACAACGTTTGAGTCCGCATCGGAAAGATCGGACGGATTCCGATCAGGGTCCCAACTCAAATAGGTGACTCCCTAGGACTAGAGATGGTGTCGTGAGTGAAGTGTCGTGGCAGCATCCTCGCCGGTACTCACTTGAAGGGTCCATCCCCAGGCGGTAACTGATGAGGCGTGTGTGTAGAAGTACACCCCTGCAGGGTTATTTAACTATTCGAATAGCCGTGTCCGCGGTTATGGACTACTTGGAGACCTTTAATTGATCATAGACAACTTGAACAGTTACTCTTAAAACTTGCCAAGATAAGTGTGAGTGCTATGGCGTGCTTCCTCGTGGGGAAGTTGAGGAAGTATCCATAGTGGTGTATTGGTTGGAGACTTGATACTTGGACTCATGTACGCTCCATACCTCTTTCTGGTATTCGTAGTACATGACTAGCCAAGTCAAAGCTGGCACTTCTACATTGAAACCCCACCTCCCTTTGCCTTGATACATGTGCATGAGTAGTATAGTTCCTATGTAAGTCTTGCTGAGTACGTCTTTGTACTCACGTTTTCTTATTCTATGTTTTAGAGACGAGACCATTGACCCTGATGGTGGCCTCTACCTCGAGCTCGACGTGGACCAGGTCGTATAGTTCCAGACAGCAGCCTGTGCCCTTTGGAGGGTCGTCGTATTTTATTTCAGGCTTCTTAAGCTATTTGTTAAACTTGTCTTTACTAAGACATAATTTTCTTCCGTTGATGTTTGATGTAATGTTGGATCACAGTGATGTGATCTCTGCTTGTAATATAACTACTATGTCTGCTCTGTTTAGCAGAAGTTATAAAGACTATGAGTTCATAGAGTTCATGTTGTGATTACCTGCTGTTTACACTGGACATGTATATTGCGTGTATGATTATAACGTGCATGTCTTAGTGTGGGATTCGATAGCTTAGTTGAGTTCTTGCCGGCGGTCTTTTATACACCAAGTGGCCCTTAGATGTGCGCAGCTTGGGGCATCGCGATGCGATTGCTCGTGACTCTGTCACGTGTCACGTGACTAGGTGATCGGGCTGGAGTCTGTTTATGTAAGTGTTATAATTCAATCGAGAATATGGTTGAGGCGACTTGTCTATGAGTATGGGATTTCACCACCCATAATCACTTAGACTTGTGAGCGGATGATGAGGACCTATCTCAGTTGATCATCCGGCCTGGATGGGATGCCCCTCATGTACGATGCTTTCCGAGAGTGTTCTGTGCTTTTCCTTGTCTGCTTAGACAAGTGGGTACGACTCTCGGCTCTCCATATGGTTGAGTTGTGACTGGAATTACATACGCAAACCCCGGGTCCCGACAAACTTGGTATCAGAGCAGGACTGTCTGTAGGATTATCAAACCCTTGTCCAATGTCGAGTCTAGCATTCTATAGTTATATAGTTACTTGGGTATAAGGTAACAACGTAATACTTCTTTTTTCTCCTTACCCCATCGATCTGAGTTCTGAGTCACCCTCATCTTGTTCTACAGGAAGATAGGACTAGGCTCATCTATGTCTTTACTAGGACATCTCGTTGATTGCTTCTTTGTAGCTGTAGGAGTGTTGTGGTCTTCCAGAGTCATCATTCCATAGTGCTTCTTTGGAAGTAAGTTTTGTTATCCTGTTGGTTGTCTCATTTTTCATCCCGACACAGCCGTTATGTTGTCCGAGTCATTCCAAGTTTCTTCATAATCTGATGCATTTGCAAAATCCGTCTTTCCATTTTGGTTGTCCTTTTAGAAGAACTTCTAGGTGGTATGCCTGACAGTTCCATAGAGTTTTTTGTAGGTTTTTTTCTAGAAACCTGTAAGGCCCGATATGCGGTACTGTTCCAGATCTAGGTGTTTCCACCCAGATCCGGGGACGAAGCACATATCGGTCCCACCGCGACATATGACAAAGCCATATGCCCCGGATTTCCAACATGATATCACAACATTACAGATACAAGGATACAACATCTCATACAATCGTCTTACAACTGCCTTAAATACAATACAACAGCGGAAGATACATGTCTGAGTACACTACAATCAAATGACTAGTGGCAAAGAGAAAAGCATCGATCCCCATAACCACACGGGTCCAGGCCCTCCGCCGGGATCCGCCTAACTAGTCTTCGTCGAGTTTCCACGTGAAACGTCGATCACCATACCTGTTGTCGACAAAGAACCCTGAAAAGAGTTTGGGGGTAGTATCATGAGTACAGAGGTACTCAGCATCCAACTGTAGTGGTCATCTGACCCAGCAAGGACTTCATCACTCTTCATTCTAGGACAACTAGTAGTTTACGGTAAGGATGGGGTAAGTGGTGAGGTTGCTGCCGCACTAGCATTTATGAAGTGGCTAACGATCTAGAGAGTAAGATAAGAAGTCAAGAATCCGATGAGGAATCGCCTCCAACAAGTCTTGCTATCAACTACTTACGCAAACATAACACCTATCCTATCCTTGTCGTCCCCTTCGCATCCCGACGAAGAAGAAGCAGTCAAGGCACACACACACGTTGATCAAGTTATATTAAGATTATCTCAGTTGTTGTTGTCTATGAACAAGGAGTAGGTCTCAAGTCGTCCATAACCGTGGACACGGCTTCTCGAAAATATTTAACCCTGCAGGGGTGTACCAACTGCCCATTACGAGGCTCCGCACGCACGTCCATCTCTCTCAGTTGCTACCCATCACAGGCAAAAAATTTATAATTTTGTTCCAAGAGGTCGGAAACGATAGGTCCCTCTAACTAACAACGAACAAATCCGGGTGGCCCCCGGTGAGTCGACATCCATCTCAGGAGCCGGCCGCTCTCTCGATCTGGTCTCAACCGTCTGTCGCAGGTTTGGATAGCCGGTTAATCACACATGGGACACCGGGTCCTCAGCCGGACAAGGTGGGCCAGCAAGGGAACTATGTCCTCACTGGTCCAGGTTGGTTTGTAAACAACTGGCGGCCGACCAGCACACACACGGTTTCAAATGGTAAATCATCTTGGGCCACCACTAGAAATGTTTAAAGCTAGGTAGGTAAGAAAAGGGGACCCCATAAAATCCCACGCGCGGTTAGGAACGCTCAGTCTTAAAACCAATACCCGGAACTCGGATCCTAGGTGACTCGAATGGAACAAAGCGTCAGGGCGGGATAGCCTTGACCTTTCATCCTTCGTCGAATATAGTCAACATTTATAATAATCAATATCATCAACAACAATAATAATGTGATTGCCCAAACCAAGGAGTAACAGGGTAACATCATAGCATCCTAAGCATGCATACTAAGCAGGGGCTGAGCAACGAGCAATAGTAACATAGCAGTACAAGGTTTGCTGGGAGGGGACATGGCTGTATCGGTTTGAAAGAGGCTGTAAACATGTGGTAGGATCAAACATCGAACCTAACCTAGACTAGCATGCAAACCGCTGGTTGAAATAGAATGGATCGTAAGTAATGTATAGTCCTTGCCTGTTGATAAGTTGGGTTCCGAAGGTGTAGTTGATCGCAAGCTCGCATCGTCTCCGAGAGGTACCCGCGGAAGCACACAAGATGATAAACACTGGAAAGCATACAAAGAGCAAGCATCTATTACTACGAAGCAATCACGAGCAAGCATCAACAAGAAGGCAACACAAGACATCGCACCTACCGTCGAGAGCGGTTACTAACAGGTTAAGTGGAGTACTTGTCACACACGACGATACCGCACGTTTACGGTGGTTCAAGTTGTTTAGCTACATGTGATCAACAAAGGTTGTTAACATGGCATATCACTCAAGGATGGCATATCACACAAACATGGAAAGAGGTGAAGCATAATTAAACTACCTAAACTAGTCAATTTAAGTGGGGTGAAATCCTAGACATGGCAAACTATTGCGGACCCCACGATAAAAATGGAATTTGGTACTGTTCTGCCCTAAACAATATTTTATTATTTTATTTAGCAAGTAAGAACAGCATAAACACAATCTACATGCAATTTTAGTCAAGTTACATATAAAGAACATTTTAAACAGAGCAATGGTTAAAAAGTTATTAAAGAAACAGTTTACAGTGGCAAGCAGTGTAATTAGCAGGTAAACAACATGTAAACAAGTTCAAACATGGCAACAAACAACATTTTAATAATCTACGTGCAAAACGGAGCAACTTTCATGTAGAAAGCGTCTCCATCGGAGCTACCGGTGAAAAGATATAAGCATCGCAATAAAACAACACAATCTGCCATAATAATAAAAGAAAAAAACACTGCTCAGGAAAAAAACGACCTCGCATGGGCCGGCCCAACTGGACAGAAGTGCCTGGCGCGCTGGGCCTTGGCTGGCCTGGGCCGGCTGGGCGGCCCACGCGAGGAGCCACGCACGCGAGCGGCTGCGGAGGCTGCGTCCCTCCTGGACGAGCAGCGGGCACGGGCTGGCGGCTCCCTCCTGCCGGCGATGAACTCCGGCAGCACGCGGCTCCGGCGCGGCCTGGAGAGGCGCGTGAGGAGGGAGGAACGGCGCAGGGGCGACGGAGGAGATCATGGGGTCGCCGGCGTCGAGGATCCGAGGCCGTGGCTCCGTGGCACGGCGGCAGAGCTCCTTGAGCTTGGTCCATGGCCATGGCGGCTCGGCGCTGGTGTCCTGTGACGAGGGAGAAGGAGGGGGTCAGGGGAGAGGAAGAGGAGAGGAGGAGAGACGCGGACCAGGCCTGGAGGTGCGGCGGCGCTGGTGGCCGGAGGAGCTCGGCGGCGTGGCGGCCTCGGGTGCGGCACGCGCGTGAGGAGAGGGAGGAGATAGGCTGGTTGGGGGGAGCTCCCTGGGCCGTCAGATCGGGCGATCTGACGGTCCAGATCTGATGGCTAGCAAAAGGACGAAAAATGGGGGGTTTTTGTGCCAGATCTGGACATTGTGAGGGGGTGGCTGAAAAATTTAGGCTAGGGATACCCTAGAAAGAGGTGGGAGTGTGGTGGTCTTTATATAGCACAGGTGGCTGGCATTTTGCAAGAACATCCCCGGTTTTTCTCTCTCGCGCGCGGTGCTCACGTTTCTGACCGCCGGGGGTCCGCAGTACCTCCGATTCGGGTAAAACTTCGAACTGCGCGATCAGCGCGTCGAGCCGAAGGCGTTCACCTCGCGCTGGAACCGTTGCGAGAACACTTTCTGGCGCGCTATAAAAATATCCCGTTTAACTATTAAATGGGGTTTTCGTTCCGTTGGCTGCGGCTGGTCTCGTGCGGGTTTCGCGACGGTGATCGGGTGAAACCCGGTGTCGCAAAGGTCAAGTGTCAGGGTGGCAAGGGTCGGTCTCCGTCCGATACGAGATAAGAGGGTGGGAAATAATCGCCGATCGATAAATCGGGGATGCAAACACCGCAAACAAATCAGACAATCAAACAATTCACACCGAAAACAAAATTTTTAATTTTTGTGAAAACTGGGCTGTTACAAAACCTATATTGATGCATTTGCAGTTCTTCCGCTCACTTTAGATGTCTTCTAGCTAGAATAACCACACTTACCATCGTGTTGGGGTACTTTGCTACTCTGACATATCTCTTGTACCCCTAGTAAGCCATGGTCGTCCTCTAGGAAAACCATCTAGTAATCCAACCCCTTAAACTATACCACCCGAAAGATGTGTAGAGTTCATAGTGTATTTTATGCCAGGAACGGCACCAATTTCCAGACGCCCATACAAAATGGCCCCACGTGAGTTAGCTGAGCTTAAAATCCAACTTGAAGCTTTGTTGGCAAAAGGCTTCATCCGCCCTAGCTCATCGCCATGGGGTTGCCCCGTTCTTTTCGTAACGAAGAAGGATGGAACAGAAAGGATGTGCGCAGACTATCGCCCGCTAAATCTAGCGACGATAAAGAACAAGTACCCCCTTCCCAGGATCAATGATCTTTATGATCAACTTGTTGGATCCTCTGTCTTCTCCAAGATGGATTTGAGATTAGGTTATCATCAAATCAAAATCAGAAACGAGGACATTCCCAAAACGGCTTTCACTACTCGTTATGGTGTTTACGAGTACACCGTCATGTCCTTTGGTTTAACCAATACCCCCGCCACTTTCTCGCGCATGATGAATTTGATCTTCATGGAGTACCTAGATAAATTTGTTGTAGTTTATCTTGATGACATTCTCATCTACTCGAAGAACGAATAAGAACATGCCGAACATCTCAGGTTGGTATTGATGAAACTTCGAGAGCATCGCATGTATGCTAAATTCTCCAAGTGTGAATTTTGGCTACCAGAAGTGACCTACTTAGGCCACGTGATTTCTGTAAAAGGCATTGCTGTGAATCCCGAGAGAGTTCAGGCAGTCCTTGACTGGACTCCACCTGAATCGGTTAAGCAAGTTAGGAGTTTTCTTGGCCTAGCCATCTATTGTCGCCGCTTCGTCGAGAACTTTTCTAAAGTTGCAAAGAATCTAACTGAACTCCTCAAGAAAGAGAAGAAATTCCTATGGACTCCCAAGTGCGAGGAAAGCTTTCAAGAGCTAAAAATAAGATTGACTTCTGCACCCGTACTTGCGCCTCCAGACACCAAAAAAGATTTCGAGATCTTTTGTGACGCATCACGGCAAGGGTTAGGATGCATACTTATGCAAGATAGACATGTGGTGGCGTACGCTTCACGGCAATTGCGTCCACATGAAGAGAACTATCCTACCCATGATCTTGAACTCGCTGCCGTAGTTCATGCCCTGACAACTTGGCGACATTACCTCCTTGGTAATCACTGCCAGATATATTTCGACCACCAAAGCCTCAAATACATATTCACCCAGCCAGATCTTAATCTTAGGCAAAGACGCTGGATTGAGTTGATAAAAGATTAGGACTTAGGAATTTCTTATACCCCACGCAAAGCCAATGTCATGGCTGATGCACTATGTCGTAAGTCGTATTGTAACAACCTCATGTTACAACAGTATCAACCACTTTTCTATGAGGAACTTCGAAAGGTTAATCTTGAGATTGTTCCTCATGGATTCCTTTCCACCTTGGTAGTGAAACCAACTCTTGAGGATCAAATCAAAGCTGCACAGAAACGTGCTCGAGGTATCCGATACATCAAAGAAAACATTGCTAGTGGTAAGGCTAAATGTTTTACCCTAGACAATGAAGGTGTTGTATACATTGAGAACAGGATAGTAGTACCGAAGAATAAGAACCTTAGACAGCTGATCCTTAAAGAAGCCCATGAATCTCCCCTCTCGATTCATCCCGGTGGAACAAAAATGTATCAAGATCTACGCCAGAGATTTTGGTGGACTAGGATGAAGAGAGAAATTGCTCAGTTCATTGCTGAATGTGATGTTTGTCTTCGCGTTAAGGCAGAACATCAAAGACCTGCTGGTACTCTTAGACCTTTTCCTATCCCTGAGTGGAAATGGGATAAAGTCAGTATGGACTTCATTACTGGCTTTCCAAAAACCCAGAAAGGAAATGATGCCATCTTCGTTGTCATTGACAAACTTTCCAAAGTTGCTCACTTCCTTCCTATTCGCGAGTCTATAACTGCTAGCCAGTTAGTCGACTTGTATGTCTCCCGAATCATGTCGCTTCACGGTGTTCCTTTGGAAATCAATTTAGACCGTGGTAGTATTTTCACTTCTCGATTTTGGGAAAGTTTCCAGAATGCTATGGGAACCCACCTCTCCTTTAGCACCGCTTATCACCCGCAGTCCAGTGGTCAAGTAGAAAGGGTAAATCAAATTTTCGAAGACATGCTCAGAGCTTGTGTTATCTCTTTCGGAAAGAAATGGGAGAATTCTCTTCCTTTTGCCGAATTTGCGTATAACAATAGCTTCCAATCTAGCTTGGGCATGGCTCCTTTTGAATTTCTCTATGGACGGAAATGTCGAACACCCCTAAACTGGTCAGAAACCGGTGAAAGACAATTCTTTGGACCGGATATGATTCAGGATGCAGAAGAGCAGGTTCGCATTGTTCGTGAGAAATTGAGAACAGCCCAGTCTCGTCAGAAAAGCTATTATGATCGTCATCATAGGGAAGAAATCTATAATCTGGATGAGAAGGCTTACCTTCGGGTTACTCCTCTGAAGGGTACACATCGCTTCGGTATCAAAGGCAAGTTGGCCCCACGTTACATTGGTCCCTTTCGCATTCTCGCTAAATGTGGAGAAGTTTGCTACCAATTGGAACTACCCCCCCACCTCTCCCAGGTTCATGATGTCTTCCACGTCTCTCAAATCAGGCGTTGCTTCAAGGACCCCATCCGCGAAGTAGACCACGAAACGCTTGATCTCCAAGATAACCTTTCATATCGAGAGTACCCTGTTCGTATTCTTGATGAAGCCGAGCGTAGCACCAGACGTCAGAAGATCAGATTCCTCAAAGTGCAGTGGTCACATCATTGAAAGAAAGAAGCTACCTGGGAACGAGAAGATCATTTACGAGCTGAGTACCCCAACCTCTTCCCGACGACTTCAGAATCTCGGGACGAGATTCTTTTGAGTGGGGGCAAGTTGTCAAGACCCTACCCTAGGTTTGTGCTTTGCTAAGCTTGCATTTTTGCATCATGAAAAAAATTGCAAAAGAAAAAGAATTGGGGAAGCAGAAAAGCCCCAAAATATTTTTTAATAAAAGGCCAAACAAAAATCTTTTTCCAAAAATGCTTTGAACTTTTTGAAAAGTCTCATAAATGGGCATGATCACATTTCAAGTGAAGTGGCTCCCACTTCATACTCTCTGATTTTTCTAAAAGTCCAAAATTCCTTTGGAAATTAAATATTTAATGTATTTGCAATTGAAATTATTTAAATATAATTTCAATAATTCTAAAACTTTGTGGGTGGAGTTATATATGTCTCTTAAGCCCACATAAAAGTTTTTAGGATTTTATAAAATGATTTGATTTGGAAATCAAATCAAAACAAATAGAACAGAAAAAAAATAAAAGAAAACAGAAGGAGGGAGACTTACCACTTACCTGGCCCATGTGGCCCAGTCTGGCTTCTGGCCCAGCCCAGCCCACAGGGGAGGGCAGGGTCGTCTTCTACCCGAGGCCAGGCAAGCAACTCGCCACCGTGGCGATCATGCCCACGCCGTGCCACCTCCTGCTTCGCCGTGGCGCGCCCCCTGCCTCCTTCTCATCGCCATGGACGCCTGGAGAAGCCCCAGTTCATTTCCCCCTGTAAGTGCATCTAGTGCCCCCTTTGAGCTTTTGGAGTATTTGATGACAAAACGGTTGAGGGACTGATGTGTTTGTGAGTATACACAGGAAAACAGTCCCTGAGAATGAACTTGCGCGAAATCCTGAAGAAACAGGATCCTGAAGCATTCTGCTGAAGCAGAAGCAGTGCAAGATCCTGAGGAAGTTCGCGCTAAAGTTGACCCCCCCAAAATGTTAAGGAACATTGGAGAAATCGGTGCGTTTCCTGAAGAATGAAGTTGTGCGAAATCCTGAGGAAACAGGATCTTGAAGCATTCTGCTGAAGCTGAAGCAGTGCAAGATCCTGAGGAAGTTCGCGCTAAAGTTGACCCCCCAAAATGTTAAGGAACATTGGAGAAATCGGTGCGTTTCCTGAAGAATGAAGTTGCGCGAAATCCTGAGGAATCAGGATCCTGAAGCGTTCGGTTGAAGCTGAAGCTGAGGACGATCCTGAGGACGTTCGCGCTGAAGATGAAGTTGAAGCGTAGTCTTCGCTAAGACTTTTTATACTTCTTGAGTCGTAGGAGAACACCGCACTGTTGGAGGGGTTGAGGAAAATGAGTTCTGTATTTCTGAGGAAGTGCTCAATTAGAATTCCTGAAGAAAACCCAGAGAGAAATCTCCTGCAGTAGAAGTTCAGTTCCTCGGGTGTCTGAGACGTTGTTCTTCAGGACACTGAGGAATCTGTCTTCCGTTGAGGAGTCTGGAGACTGCGAGTGCAGTTCTCCTGAAGAGAGAGAAATCTCCTGTAGTAGAAGTTCAGTTCCTCGGGTGTCTGAGACGTTGTTCTTCAGGACACTGAGGAATCTGTCTTCGGTTGAGGAGTCTGGAGACTGCGAGTGCAGTTCTCCTGAAGAGAGAGAAATCTCCTGCAGTAGAAGTTTAGTCCTCATGTGTCTGAGACGTTGTTCTTCAGGACACTGAGGTAACTAACTTCGGTTGAGGAGTCTGGAGAGAGAATACTTTGACCGTGCCACGTGTTGCGTGGTGAGAGGCTAGAACTTGACTAGCAACGGTCATTTCCGAGGGCATGAGAGTAATTGCATGCATGGGCATTTATGTCCTTTCGCCTCGGGTTGCTCCACGGCTATAAATAGCCACCCCCAGCCCCATTTGTGGGTTGCCTGCTCCGAGAGAAAAACTGACACTTGTCATTTGAGAGCAACCCACCTCTGAGGAAAGTGAAGAATCTATGTGAGGAAAACCACCAGCCTGAGTAGTTGAGCATTTCTGAGGAAGTCGGTTCTAGTGATCCGAAGCTTTTTACTCTTGAAGACTGTGATCTTCCAGCCGGTGTAGAAGTCTTCAGTCTGAGGAAGTCAAGATGCAATTGTGACTTCCCGGAGTGACTGAGTCTGTGAAGGTTTCTGGAGTCTACCTTGAAGACTCACCTGAGTTATTGGACGGAGTCTAAGGACTCTAGTTCAAGGAGAACAAGGTGCAGACTATGTCTTCTGAGTTGAATCTCAGCCTCTCCAACCAGACGTAGAGTTGTCACAGCAACTTGAACTGGTCTACCAAACCAATGTCTTCAACCTCTGGTGCTATCTCTTCAACCTCTTAAGCTTCAGTATTTGATATGTTGACTTCTTGTGCTTCAGCTCTCCCTCTGCTCTTTGTCTTCATACTATGCATCTGAAGTACTTCTGCTTATCTGAATTGATTTATTTCTGTTGCATTATGATGAGCTGCCCTAATGATTACATTCTGTGAAGTTTTATTTCTTCATGATTTTGGTTACTTCTTCAGCCTCATGATTTCTTCAGTCCTAAAGAAAACCAAAATCTAGTAGTAGAATTGAAAATCTCCCATTCACCCCCCCTCTGGTCGATATATTGCACTTTCAATTGGTATCAGAGCTAGGTACTCCCTTGTTCTGTGTGATTCGGGTTAACCACCAGGAGTTTTAGTTATGGTGACCTCAGGTACATTGAGCGTTGCCTCAAACTGCCCCATCTTCGACGGGACAGACTATCCATACTGGAAGAACAAGATGAGGATGCATCTTGAAGCCATTGACAAGGATCTGTGGGATATTGTTGATCAAGGCATTCCTGAAGAAAATCTGATGACTGCTCCTGAAGTTGTCAAGAGGAATTGGCAGCTTGATGCAAAATCTCGAAGCATTATTGGCGGCCACCTCAATAAGGCTCAGTTCAACCGTATCAGTAGTCTGGATACTGCAAAGAAGATATGGACAAGATTGTCAAAAGTCAATGAAGGAGTCTCTGCTCAACGAGACTCACGAGTTGATACACTCCGCAGTCTCTTCAACAGGTTCAAGAGGCTGGACAACGAGCATGTGCAACAAACCTTTGATAGACTCACTGACATATCCAATGAACTTCAAGCACTGGGTACTGCTGATATCTCAGATCATGAGGTTGTGAAGAAACTACTGAGGTCACTGGATGACTCATTTGAGTTCCTATCACTGATGATTCAAGAAAGGCCTGATTTCAAGACTCTAGATCCTGCTGACATTCTCGAGCGCCTCAATGCTCATGAATTGAAGCTCTCTGAAAAACAAGACTTGTACATCTCCACGCCTAAAGTCCGCGCGCTAAAATCTAGAGCTTGAAGAGTATCCTCTAATGAGGAATCTGAGGCTGATACTGATGATCCTAAAACCCTCATCCGGGAACTTGCTGTCCTCACAAGTAAGTTCCAAAGATTCACGAAGATGAATCGCTTCGGAAATTACTCAAGATCTTCCTCAAGAAAAAGCAAAGATGATGACTCTGTTGAAGCAAGAAAGAGAGTCTGCCACAAGTGCAAGAAACCTGGGCATTACATCGCTGAGTGTCCTCTATGGGAAAAAGAAGCTAAACTGAAGAAGAAGAAGAAAGGGAAAGATGATAGTTCTGATGATAAGACAAATAAGAAATCCTCAAGATCCTCAAAGTCTACTGGATACAGGAATAGCAATTCCCGTAAGGCCCGAGCATATCTCGGCAAAGAATTGGACTATGAAGAATTTGGTTCCAACCCTGATGCTGAGGAAGAAGAATCTGAAGAATCTGAGGGCGTGGCCAGTCTGGCTCTTGCCACGTCACTTGTCTCCAAGTCAATCTTCAGCACTGAGGAATCTGGTCCATCACACTCTGATGATGAAGCTGAAGACACAACCCCTGCCTTCTGCTTCATGGCCAAGTCCTCCAAGGTATCTTCTTACTCATCATCAGATGATCTCTCTGATGAAGAACCTGATGAAAACTATGCTAAACTTGCTAAACTTTCATCTAAGCAACAACGTGCACTTGAAAAGATCCAGATCTCACTAAACAAGAGTGATGATATGTTGGTTGAGGAAATGATGAAGACTCAAAAGTTGACTGATGAATCAAAAATTCTTCAGTCAAAGTTTGATGACTTGTTCAATCGTCATGAGGCACTCCTTACCGATCATGAAAAGTTGGCTCATGAGTTCCTCATGAGGAAACAAGAACTTGAACGCATAAGGATGTCTCATGTCGATCTGAGGAAAGAAAATGATTCACTCCTCTCCCAACAGATCATCATGCCACAAGAAGGATTTAATCCTCCCTGTTTAAAATGCATTGAACATGACCGTATTATCTCTGTGCCTAGTTCCTCAATGTCTTCAGAATCTGTTATGTCTATTGCTTCTGTGATATCTAACCCCTCATCTGAGGATACCATAGACATTGCTGAACAAAATGCTAGGTTGAAGAGTCTACTAGAAACCGACATGTTCATGAGTCTGAAAGGACATCAGATTCTTTGTGACATCCTCAAGAAACAGATCCTCAACAGGAACCTGAGGAAAGAAGGTGTAGCATTCACTCGGAAACTCAACCCTGATGGGTCTTACTGGAAACCTGAACAATATCCTGAGACCACTTGGGTTCGGGAAAAGATGCCTCCTCCTGATCCCTATACTTTATCTGGTTATGATGTTGTTTCTTCAGATGTGATGATTGAGTCTTTTGACTCAAACTATAAACTGTTTAAGGATGTTAATGGTGAGGTATTCTCTAGATACATCGGAACTAACTGCAGGAACGGTCCTCCAGTAAAGCAAATCTGGGTTCAGAGGGACCTCATCACTAACCTTCCTGTGAATGCAGATGCAAATGAGCTGAGGGTATCATCTGAGGACGATACCTCAAATGGAAATGATTATAATCATGCATCAGCTAACCATTTTGTTCACAGGGAAGCCCCTCATAAGAATGCTTATTCATTTGTTTATCCTGATACCACCATCTCACGTCCCATTAGGTCTCATCGCCCTCATCAGTCCTCATGTTCCTCAAGACCACCCATTAAGATGTGGGTGGTAAAGAAGAACTAATCATCTATGCAGGGACATGTCCTGTGGCAATCATAAACTTTGTAGATCATATGCCCAGGACAACATCAATTGAGTCAGTTGAAGGATATTTGTACTATTTGGTTTCATTGAATCAATCCTGAGGAACATCCTGAGGAATTAATTCTGGGGAACCATAAATTCCTCAAACTGAGACTGGCTCATAACATGTTGTATGAAATACTAATACCTTTGCAGGGAAAGAATGAATGATGTTTGGGAATTAGTCAAACGTCATGATCCTCGCATCCACAATGTCATCGGCACGAAGTGGATCTACGGCAACAAACTCGATGAAGATGGACAAGTCATCAGCTAGACTTGAGTCCATTCACATCATGCTTCCATTTGCTAATCATCATAATATCAAGTTATATCAAATGGATATGAAAAGTCAATTCCTCAATGGTAATATCGAGGAAGAAGTATATGTTGCTCAACCTCCAGGTTTTGAAGACTCGAAGAAACCTGATATGGTGTACAGATTGAAGAAAGCCCTCTATGGACTGAAGCAAGCCCCTCGGGCTTGGTATGACACACTAAGGGATTTCCTCATCAGCAAGGGCTTCAAATCTGGTTCCCTCGATCCAAATCTTTTCACAAAACGATATGATGATGCATTATTCATATGTCAAATTTATGTTGATGACATTATATTTGGATGCACTAACCAGAAATACAGGGAAGAATTTGCATTCTTGATGAGTGAACAGTATCAGATGTCCATGATGGGCGAACTGAAGTTCTTCTTGGGGCTTCAAATTCGTCAACAACGCAATGGCATCTTCATCTCCCAAGAAAAGTACCTCAAGGAGTGCCTGAAGAAATTCGGGATCCAAGACTGCAAGGGTATCAAGACACTGATGCCTACAAATGGACAACTTGGTCCTGATGAACATGGCAAGGACTACGATCAGAAGGTATACCGCTCCATGATAGGTTCTCTGCTATATTTATGTGCATCTAGGCCTGATATAATGTTGAGCGTTTGCATGTGTGCCCGATTCCAAGCGGCACCTAAGGAATCGCATCACCAAGCGGTGAAACGAATTCTTCGATATTTGGCTCACACCCCGTCGCTAGGCTTATGGTATCCAAAAGGCACACAGCTGGATCTCATTGGGTACTCAGACTCAGATTATGCTGGAGATCGAGTGGATCGGAAGTCTACCTCAGGAACATGTCATTTCCTCGGACGTTCTCTAGTGTGCTGGTCATCGAAGAAGCAGAACTGTGTCTCCCTCTCCACTGCTGAAGCTGAATACATTGCGGCTGGTGCTAGCTGCTCACAGCTTATTTGGATGAAGCAAACTCTGAAGTTCTACGGCATCATCCTGAAGAAAGTACCACTACTGTGTGACAATGAGAGCGCCATCAAGATCTCTCAGAAC
Organism: Bromus sterilis; assembly: GCA_950022295.1. NCBI lineage: Eukaryota > Viridiplantae > Streptophyta > Magnoliopsida > Poales > Poaceae > Bromus > Bromus sterilis. The sequence goes on along the minus strand of OX465600.1, from coordinate 180,671,932 downwards.
CCAGTACAGCACTCGAGGACGAAGCACATTGAGATTCGGTATCACTTTCTTCGGGATCATGTATTGAAGGGAGATATCGTCATCAGCCACGTGAAGACTGAAGATCAACTTGCTGATATATTCACTAAGCCTTTGGATGAGAAGAGATTTAGCACTCTGTGGTGTGAGCTAAATATCTTAGATTCCTCAAACGTCCAGTGAATGGACACACATCCTAACTCTTAAACAATATTGAAGAATCCTGATGTACAACACACGATGCGTCGTACTCCTCGACTCATGAGGAACTACCTTGCTAAGTGTGAAGAAATTAAAGTGGAATTGACTCAAGATCCATACGACAATTGTATGGTATCATATTCCCTATAAGGTGGGTAGCGCCACCGCCCAAACACCTCAGGAGTTGTTGTTCCTCAGCTTCCTCAGTTGAAGTCTTCATTACTGATGATTACCATGTTTGTCCTCAACAGCGTTCACCTATAGTTATTGTTCTTCAGCTTTTTCTTCTTCATCTAGGTGAACGTGATCGGACCCGTCCCTCTGTGCTCACTTATCTAATCTGTCTATCTCATATGCGTTCATCCGGAAATCATGTATTCCTCAGCCTGAGACCAGTAGTCTTCATCCTCAGCCTGAGACCATTTGTCTTCATCCTCAGCCTCTGTCCTCAAATTAATTAAATCATGGATTTACTGTTTCAATTGTCTTTGATTTGTTGCGATTTTACCGCACGTCGTGCCTATCCACCGTTATGATACCCACTGTAGCAACACCCATTGTTACAACTCCTCAGTCACCACCGCCACCAATTATCACTGAGGTTGAAGACATGGACGTGGAAATTATGGATCATGGAACTCCTCGCGTCCATGATGATGAATATGGGCTGACAAACTCCCCCACACATACAATATTTTCCCCAGAGCCTCACTCCCCCACCGTGACCGAGGTGCTTCCTGATACTTCTCGGCAGTCTGAAGAATCAGTTGGTACATCGCCCTCAGCGTCAGATGCTGAAGAACCTGAAGCCATAAGTGCTCCCACAAATTCTGCTACTGATACTGATGCTGCAGCAAACAATACTGTTGCTACTGATGCTGCGGAGACAACCACTGCAGATCCTAAGACAGATTCCCCCGCCGCTGAAACTGAAGCTGAAGTCAAGCATAGCACAAATGCTGATACTGAGGCTGCACCTGATCGCACTGAGGATCGCCATGGCTCCTCTCCCTCAGCAACTTCCACTTCACCAAAGGTTGTGCCCGTGTCACATCCTGAAGACCAAGCTTCTCCACCTCAGCCACACTCAGCCTCAGCATCACCAGCTCATCTGCACCAAGACTGGAATCAACTTCAAGCCTGATCAGGCTAATCATCGTACATATGTTCCTCCAGTTGAAGTGCTTCAACACACTCTTGATGCGAATGCCAAGGGAAAATCACCATTCTATGAAGAAGTACTTCCTCAGGACTCGCTTGGCGGGAACATTCGTCAGCCTCAGTCTCGCACAACTAATGACGAGCGCACTCATGCCTCGACTGAGGAAACAACTCAACCTCGCCTGATGACTGATCGCGAGCTCCTCATCAGTCTGCATCAAAAAGTGGATAGGAATCATGACTGGACAAAGCGTCAGATTGGTGACATCCTCAGCTACATGGCTCAAATGCATACCACTCAAAAGAAGGTTCATCTGTATGCTCATCATACATATCAGCGTCTTGATGCTCTGATGACTGAAGTAATCACTCCTGAAGACCTTGCCAAGCTTAACCTCAGACAACCTCCACTTCCTGAGATTCGGCCTCCTCGTCAACTCACCAAAAGCAAGACTCCACCTCTGGCGATGTACTCCTATTCTTCATCCCAAGAATTCTCGCCTGAAGAAGTTGAAGACACTGCGGCTTGTCCTCACACTGCGACGGCGTGCCTCCGTCCTGATGATCAACCCTGAGGCACTTCTTTGGGACGTTAGCAGTAGTCTCTCCTTTTTAGTTGTCTTCAAGCGGGTTATTATGGGTTCCTCAGTTACAACTCTCGTTCTTCTGATCATTTTTGTAATGAGTTGTACACTGATATTTTGTGTGGTTTCTGATACTCTTAAGTTACCTCATGCTATTCTTCATGTTTATCTATTACTCATGTTATTCCTCAGTAACCACATTACTCAGTGCTATTCCTCAAATTACTTCATATAATGCACTGTTTCAAACAAACCGGGATATAGGGGGAGCTCCTCATGTTTTTCAAAAATTATATCAAGTCTTCAAAACATGCATATCCTCAGGGGGAGCATCTCTATATCCGGAAACAATGAACTGTTTTCTTTTAATCTTTTCCTCAAAAAAAATATTTCTTTTATCCCGTTGAAGCTTTAACCTGATTGTCATCAAATCACCAAAAAGGGGGAGATTGTAAGTGCATCTAGTGCCCCCTTTGAGGTTTTGGAGTATTTGATGACAAAACGGTTGAGGGACTGATGTGTTTGTGAGTATACACAGGAAAACAGTCCCTGAGAATGAAGTTGCGCGAAATCCTGAAGAAACCAGATCCTGAAGCATTCTACTGAAGCTGAAGCAGTGCAAGATCCTGAGGAAGTTCGCGCTAAAGTTGACCCCCCCAAAATGTTAAGGAACATTGGAGAAATCGGTGCGTTTCCTGAAGAATGAAGTTGCGCGAAATCCTGAAGAAACAGGATCCTGAAGCATTCTGCTCAAGCGGAAGTAGTGCAAGATCCTGAGGAAGTTCGCGCTAAAGTTGACCCCCCAAAATGTTAAGGAACATTGGAGAAATCGGTGCGTTTCCTGAAGAATGAAGTTGCGCGAAATCCTGAGGAATCAGGATCCTGAAGCGTTCGGTTGAAGCTGAAGCTGAGGACGATCCTGAGGATGTTCGCGCTGAAGACAAAGTTGAAGGTTAGTCTTCGCTAAGACTTTTTATACTTCTTGAGTCGTAGGAGAACACCGCACTGTTGGAGGGGTTGAGGAAAATGAGTTCTGTATTTCTGAGGAAGTGCTCAATTAGAATTCCTGAAGAAAACCCAGAGAGAAATCTCCTGCAGTAGAAGTTCAGTTCCTCGGGTGTCTGAGACGTTGTTCTTCAGGACACTGAGGAATCTGTCTTCCGTTGAGGAGTCTGGAGACTGCGAGTGCAGTTCTCCTGAAGAGAGAGAAATATCCTGCAGTAGAAGTTCAGTTCCTCGGGTGTCTGAGACGTTGTTCTTCAGGACACTAAGGAATCTGTCTTCGATTGAGGAGTCTGGAGACTGCGAGTGCAGTTCTCCTGAAGAGAGAGAAATCTCCTGCAGTAGAAGTTCAGTCCTCATGTGTCTGAGACGTTGTTCTTCAGGACACTGAGGTAACTAACTTAGGTTGACGAGTCTGGAGAGAGAATACTTTGACCGTGCCACGTGTTGCGTGGTGAGAGGCTAGAACTTGTCTAGCAACGGTCATTTCCGAGGGCATGAGAGGAATTGCATGCATGGGCATTTATGTCCTTTCGCCTCGGGTTGCTCCGCGGCTATAAATAGCCACCCCCAGCCCCATTTGTGGGTTGGCTGCTCCGAGAGAAAAACTGACACTTGTCATTTGAGAGCAACCCACCTCTGAGGAAACTGAAGAACCTATGTGAGGAAAACCACCAGCCTGAGTAGTTGAGCATTTCTGAGGAAGTCGGTTCTAGTGATCCGAAGCTTTTTACTCTTGAAGACTATGATCTTCCAGCCGGTGTAGAAGTCTTCAGTCTGAGGAAGTCAAGATGAAATCGTGACTTCCCGGAGTGACTGAGTCTGTGAAGGTTTCGGGAGTTTACCTTGAAGACTCACCTGAGTTATTGGACGGAGTCTGAGGACTCTAGTTCAAGGAGAACAAGGTGCAGACTATGTCTTCTGAGTTGAATCTCAGCCTCTCCAACCAGACGTAGAGTTGTCACAACAACTTGAACTGGTCTACCAAACCAATGTCTTCAACCTCTGGTGCTATCTCTTCAACCTCTTAAGCTTCAGTATTTGATATGTTGACTTCTTGTGCTTCAGCTCTCCCTCTGCTCTTTGTCTTCATACTATGCATCTGAAGTACTTCTGCTTATCTGAATTGATTTATTTCTGTTGCATTATGATGAGCTGCCCTAATGATTACATTCTGTGAAGTTTTATTTCTTCATTATTTTGGTTACTTCTTCAGCCTCATGATTGCTTCAGTCCTAAAGAAAACTAAAATCTGGTAGTAGAATTGAAAATCTCCCATTCTCCCCCCCTCTGGTCGATATATTGCACTTTCACCCCCTCTCTCTGGTCTTCTCTTTCCTCTGTCTCGCCAGTTTTGCGCACACCCGAGACGCATACCTCGCCGCCGACGTGCCCGCGCGTGGCCACCGGCCTCCTCCTGCGCCGCCATCTTGTCCAGAGGCTTCCTCGGCGACTTCTCCTTCGAGATGCAGGTCCAATCAAAGCCGGGACGCTCCATGGACGACGCCATCTTCGACTCCTCGCCGCCGGCCACCGCGGAGCTCGAGCTCAAATTCGTCGCCTCCCCTTCAACCCCGGCCTCGCCGCGCGCTCCATCATGTTCTGGTGAGCATGGCGATTTGTTTGCCTCCTTCCCCGCCTCTTCCCGTGGCATTTTTCACCTCGCCGTCATGGCCAGTGGCCCAGCCGCTGCCCTCACCGTCGTGTTCGTGACCAGAGACCTCCTGGCGAACCCCAGCACGTCCCACCCGACGCAGCAGCTCAAGGCGCACCCGCCAGTACCCCCCTTTCCTCCCCCTGTGCCCTAAACCCAACTCCGGCGAGGTCTCCGACAAGCCGCCGGCCAACCCGAGCCTAACCCACCTCCCCTCTCTCTCTGACCAGTGGGCCCAAGGCCATTAACCCTAATGACCTAGCTAACTAACCCCCCTGACCCACTGACTTGTGGGGCCAGGGCCCCTAAACTAATTAGAGTTACTTAGTGAACTCTCTGGTTAACCTAGAGAGGCTGACAAGAGGGCCCCACTGACAGGGTTGACTGGTCAGCCCCCTGACGTCATGCTGACGCCAGGATGATCCAGTATTTGTTAAATCTTTTAATTAAATCAGAAATTGCATAAAATATCCAAAACTTTGAATTTGAATAACTTTTAAACCGTAACTCAGATTGAAATGTTTTTTATATGAAAATTGATCAGAATAAAATTCTCTATCCAAATATGCAACTTCCAACAATGTTTTAATTGATTATGTTGAAGAACCAGTAGCATTTTGCTATATGGAATATTTGGTATAATTCAATTAAAATGCCAACACCAATTCAACTTGATTCATTGCTATGCAATACATATCACATGAACATGAGGAGCATAACATACCCATGTTCATCATCATATCATGCCATATTGAATGTGCATTGCAATATTTTGAATATGTGCTTTACTTCCAGTGCTTCGGTGTTTGCATCTTCTCGGTAGAGTTGATCTCGGAGACGAGTTCAACCTCACGTCAGAAGAGTGTTACATCGCGATCGTCAGCAAGGCAAGCACCCCCTCTTTGATCATGTCGATAAAATCCCAGTTCCCTCTCATTCTCGCTTATGCATGTTTAGGATGTCACCATGATACGTTGTACCGATAGTTGAACCTATTCCTTTGCATGACGTATCATTTTGTCACAGTAATAAGAAAACCACAATCCTAGCAGATGTAGGAGTTGGTTGTTATCATGTGGCCCCTGCAACTGTTATAGCTTATCGCATCCTTAGAAGTTACAATGAGGCTACTTTGTTGTGAGTCGGGATGGTAGTGATCATGTGAATGATGGTGGTAATGTGTTGGTGAATTGACCTAAACAAGGTGAACGATGAGAGTCTGTGTAGGAGTATACAGTGGGTTGTCTCGTTGAACACTGCCTTAAGCCCGAGTTCTTGTGTTGTTATCCAAGACTAAGAGTACGACAACGCATTGGGCTCACTGACCCCTCTCGTCCTAGTACCTCACCCCGGACCTTGTCCAAGAGTCACAAGTAGTTCCCCCTTTAACGATCTCAAGAAGGTGGAACCAAGGTAAGTGGTTGGCGTAGGTTGTGGGCACGTTTAATCAAGTGATCATGATCGAGTTGAGCTTGATGGCGGTCACACAACGTTTGAGTCCACATCGAAAAAATCGGTCGGATTCCGATCGTGGTCCCAACTCAAATAGGCGACTCCCTAGGACTAGAGATGGTGCCGTCAGTGAAGTGTCATGGCAGAATCCTCGCCGGTACTCACTTGAAGGGTCCATCCCCAGGCGGTAACTGATGAGGCGTGTGTGTAGCAGTACACCCATGCAGGGTTAATTAACTATTCGAATAGCCGTGTCCGCGGTTATGGACTACTTGGAGACCTTTACTTGATCATAGACAACTTGAATAGTTACTCTTAAAACTTGCCAAGATAAGTGTGAGTGTTATGGCGTGCTTCCTCGCGGGGAAGTCGAGGAAGTATCAATAGTGGTGTATTGGTTGGAGACTTGATACTTGGACTCGTGTACGCTCCTTACCTCTTTCTGGTATTCGTAGTACAGGACTAGCCAAGTCAAAGCTGGCACTTCTGCATTGAAACTCCACCTCCCTTTGCCTTGATACATGTGCATGAGTAGTATAGTTACTATGTAAGTCTTGATGAGTATGTCTTTGTACTCACGTTTGCTTATTCTATGTTTTAGAGACGAGACCACTGACCCTGATGGTGGCCTCTACCTCGAGCTCGACGTGGACAGGTCGTATAGTTCCAGAAAGCAGCATGTGCCCTTTGGAGGGTCGTTGTATTTTATTTCAGGCTTCTTAAGCCATTTTTTAAACTTGTCTTTACTAAGACATAATTTGCTTCCGTTGATGTTTGATGTAATGTTGGATCACAGTCATGTGATCTCTCCTTGTAATATAACTACTATGTCTGCTCTGTTTAGCAGAAGTTATAAAGATTATGAGTTTGTAGAGTTCATGTTGTGATTACCTGCTGTTTACACTGGACATGTATGCTGCGTGTATGATTATAACGTGCATGTCTTAGTGTGGGATTCGACAGCTTAGTTGAGTTCTTGCCGGCGGTCTTTTATACACCAAGTGGCCCTTAGATGTGGGCAGCTTGGGGCATCGCGATGCGATTGCTCGTGACTTTGTCACGTGTCACACTTTGTTGTATGATTGAGCCCGCCCGAGATCCCGACTAGGTGATCGGGCTGGAGTCTATTTATGTAAGTGTTATAATTCAATCGAGAATATGGTTGAGGCGACTTGTCTATGAGTATGGGATTTCACCACCCATAATCACTTAGACTTGTGAGCGGATGATGAGGACCCATCTCAGTTGATCATCCGCCCTGGATGTGATGCCCCTCACGTACGATGCTTTCCGAGAGTGTTCAGTGTTTTTCCTTGTCTGCTTAGACAAGTGGGTACGACTCTCGGCTCTCCATATGGTTGAGTTGTGACTGGAATTACATACGCAAACCCCGGGTCCCGAAAGACTTGGTATCAGAGCAGGACTGTCTGTAGGATTATCAAACCCTTGTCCAATGTCGAGTCTAGCATTCTATAGTTATATAGTTACTTGGGTATAAGGTAACAACGTAATACTTCTTTTTTCTCCTTACCCCATCGATCTGAGTTCTGAGTCACCCTCATCTTGTTCTACGGGAAGATAGGACTAGGCTCATCTATGTCTTTACTAGGACATCTCGTTGATTGCTTCTTTGTAGCTGTAGGAGTGTTGTGGTCTTCCAGAGTCATCATTCCATAGTGCTTCTTTGGAAGTAATTTTTGTTATCCTGTTGGTTGTCTCATTTTTCATCCCGACACAGCCGTTATGCTGTCCGAGTCATTCCAAGTTTCTTCATAATCTGATGCATTTGCAAAGTGATTTGTTGTGTGTGCAGGTCCAAGTCAACCTCATCTCCATCCAGCAAGTTAATATTTTGTGTCGTTGACACCTAATTGCTGAATTCGGAGTCTGCCGGTTCGATAACCTTGGTATCTTCACCGAGGGAAATTTGCTGCTATCTACATCATAACCTTCCACTTGGGGTAACCAACGAGGAGCTGTTATCTACACCCATCAATCGAGTCCTGATGAGAAAAGACGCATGGATAAGATTTTGTATGCTTCGGCCATCGGATCTATCATGTATGATATGGTATGTACTCGTTCAGATGTTTCCTATGCTCTAAGTGCTACGCAAAGATACCAGGCTAATCCAGGCAAGAGCCATTGGACAATAGTTAAGAGTATCCTGAAGTACCTCAAAAGGAATAAGACATGTTCCTAGTTTATGGAGGTGAGGATGAGATCGTTGTAAATGGTTACAACGATGCTAGTTTCCAAACCGACATGGATGACTTTCGTTCGCAATCTGGTTATGTGTTCATTCTGAATGGAGGTGTAGTGACCTGGAAAAGTTCCAAGCAAGAGACGCTAGCTGATTCTACAATAGAGGTCGAGTACCTTGCGGCTTCTGAAGCTTCAAAGGAAAGTGTTTGGACACCGTATTTCATTTCCTTACTTGGTGTGGTTCCAGACTCGGCAAACCCGTTGGACCTCTATTGTGATAATGGTGGTGCCATCGCACAATCCAGGGAGCCAAGGCATCACTAGAAATCCAAGCACATAGAAATTCGTTATCATCTCATATGAAAATTCGTAGAGGATGGTAATATAAATGTATGCAAAGTACACATGGATGCAAACGTTGCCGATCTATTGACGAAGCCTCTCTCGATGACGAAGCATGTGGCGCACGTAAGATCCATGGGCCTTAGATGCCTAACTGATTGACTCTAGTTCAAGTGGGAGACTGTTGGAGATATGAACTAGAGGCAATCATGTTATGATGTTATCTCCATATGTATTCATGAGTTATTTGTATTTTCCTTGAATATCATCACTCATATGTATCAATAAGTATGTGAATTGTTTGTGAGACTATATATTCTATTATGATTGTTCTAATGGTCCCTAGTTGATAAGGTTATGCGGACACATACCCTTGACTATTATATGATTCGGTTGATGACTATGTTTCAAGTCATGGGCATGGAGATGCTACCTGATAGTATGGACTTAGTGATGAGATCACTGAGTTGGAAAGAGACCCACTTTGAGACGCAGTGAGATACTGTCATTTGTTAGTCTCAATACAATGTTTATGCCATGACGGGGATCAACCCCGGCAAATCCCATGGTCAGGGACCCTGGGTTAGTCATAGAGATGGCACAGGTTGGACGATACTCGTCGTCTAACAGGAGAAGCACTTCCTGCTCGATATTATTACGTGAGGGGGCGATTACAGTGGAGGCCAAGGCGAGTTCTCGCAAGGCAAGGATGATTAGATGCGTATTGAGTTGATCTGGACGTCTCCCCTCCCAGCCTTTATATACTAGGCTAGGTCTCGGGGAGTCCGTACTAGGTTACAGAGAAGGTTTCCTAGTTCTAGTCTTGCCTTGTACTACAAGTTGCACCTTCCATATTAGTCGAGGACTCCTACGTCGGTGCCTAGTTGGGCCAATCGCGGGCTTGTCGCAGCTTCCCAGCGGGCCTTCTGTCTTTATACGTACCAGGTAGCCTTCCATGCAGGAGTCGTGGGGTCACCCCCTCGCCAGTAGCTATGTGTTCTTCTCTCTATCCCATGATGTCATCTTCGTTGTGATCATAGGATATGTTAATCTAGGGTGATCCCATAATATTTCCCCTTCCTCTATGTATTGGATTGATGTACTCACTTGATCTTATCTAGTATGATCCCCGAGACCATGGTGACCGCGGTCTATTGGACATGGGTTAGAAGAATATTATCATGAGTGATTTCCTCTTTTGTGTGTTGATTGAAGATTGAGAGTCTCTTGGTGCTTGTCTTTGACTATCCTTGAGATATGTTGTGGTGATTGTGGTACTCTCTTTGGATGGCCACGGTGACATTGGGAAATCCATAGATTGAGAACTACGAACTTTGAGGTGTGCTTTTGTAGCCCTACGTAATTCTCGTCCTCTCTTGACCACAAAGGAATGACCTCCGAGTGCGTCTCCATTGCATGTTTTATGGGAAATATCATTTGATTAGACTATGTTAATGTTGATGGGAGTTGCCACTAGTGAAAGTATGAAGCCTAGGCCTTGTTTCCACCATTGTTACACCGTTTGTGCTTACTTTTGTCACATGTTTTCTTGCTGCACTTTTTATTACAAATTTATATTACTTTGTTTTGCCACACCTATCACCCATATTTTACCATCTCTTCGCCGAACTAGTGCACCTATACAACTCCTAGTTGTATTAGGTGTGTTGGGGACACAAGAGACTTCTTGTATCTTAATTGCAGGGTTGCTTGAGCGAGACCATCTTCAACCTCTACTTCCCTGAGTTCAATATACCTTAGGTCATCCACTTGAGGTAAATTGTTGCTGTCCTACAAACCTTTGCGCTTGGAGGCCCAACATAGTCTACAAGAATAGAAGCGTGCGTAGACATCAATTGTTGATGCTGTTTTGATCTGTAGGGTTACTCTCCTTTGTTGAACAATCCGCTGCAGCCTGAGGATGCGAATATACTCGATGATCCTGGTGAGGTTGATGTCGATCATGTACCTGTGGGTGATGGGGGTGCTTCTGGCGCTGCAGGTGTTGTTGCTGTAGAGTCCACGGGTGCTCCACTGTCAGTTGCGGATGACTCTGGGGATTCAAGTCCTCTTCGTGTCAAATGCACTCGCCCTGCGAGTGGTCGTGATACGGGGGGTGACGGCGAATATTTGCCCGCGATCGTATAGCCTGTTGTGCCTTGTCCTCCTCCCGCTGCCTCGAAGAAACGCAGGTTCGGGATATTGTTGCGTACAGGCGCTGCGCCTGCTGGGTTAGTGTACATTTCCACTTTGCCGTTTTCTGGTTTTCATTCCCTTGGCTAGTGTTTTGAAGGTAAACCATTTTGTAGGACTGCTCCTGCTCCGGCTGATTCCTCTCCGAGTGCTGGTGTTGTCACTGCTCCTTCGACTGATTCTGGTGAGGCGTCTGATCGACTGGCTGGTTCCGCTACTCCCGTGGCTTCGGGTGCAGGGACGACCCTTGTGACTGTAGGTGTGGAAGGGACTTCTGCGACTGCTCCGTCTGGGGGGTCTGCTTCGGCTGCTGCTGTTCCTGAGGGTGACTTACCTCCGGATATCAAACCAATGATCCCTGAGGAGCACTTTCTGGAGAGGATGGATCTCTCTGCTAAGGATAAAGCGAAGTTCTTTGATCGCATGTTGGAGCAGGTATGTGATTTCTTTGTTTTTCTTTGCTTTGCATGATTTTGGTCTTCCTTTTGTTGGTCTGATACATATTGGGAGCACGGCAGTGCTCCCAATGGGAGTAGCCCCCGAGGCTGCAAGCAATCATTTGTGATTGGTTGTAGTCTTTGGTTTTCTTCTTTCCTATGCTTTTTGACTTGGTGTATCTTCTTGGGTGCAGCATTTATTCCGGATGTGCGAGCGTGTGCTGACTGAGACTGATCGGTGGCGACGTGGTCATGACTCGGTCCAGTGGAGCTTAACTGCTATGACACGTGAGATCCTGGTTCTTGGTCTTTGTTTCTTTGCTGATTGGTTCTGACTGGTGTATGTTCCATAGGTCGCAAGAAGGGTGCCGGCAGGTGGGTGGAGGCTGCGAAGAAGGAACTTGCTGAGATTTGGGCTGCTTTGGAGTCCAAGGAAAAGGAACTGCAGGTGCAGCAAGGCGAGCTCGAGCGGTTGCAGCGGTTGGAGGAGCAGTTTCTCCAGGTCGAGAGGGTTGAGTGCGAGCGCCTGCAGGAATTGGCGAGCTCGCTAACTGGTTAGTGGGCTATTCCTGTCATTCGTTTTTTTGATGTTTGTTTGCCTCTCCGATTGCTGGGATTTTAATATGTGTCCTTCTTACAGGTTCTGCGGGTGTTGGAGCGGTTTGATGTTGCTGTTGCCGGTTCGGGTGTTCTCCAAGGCTCTGTAGATGCTGTCTCGGGCGCTGCTGTAGCTGTTGGGGATGTCTGCGACCGGGCTACCACTCTCCTGACGCTTCTCCATGAGCACATGTTCCCAGATGCGGAGAAGCGTCCTGAGGGTCGTGATTCTCTAGTTGCTGCCTTTGGTCCGGATGGAGATCAGCTGGAGGGCTTGGTTCGTGAGAACATGGTGAGTGGGCTTGCCACGTCTATTGTTGTTCTTTTGGGCCATGGTCTCCCTATTGAGGATTCCATGGTGGATACTTTTCCTGCTTACACGGACGAGAAGAGTGCTCGCGCTACTCGGCTGGCCCGCCAGCTGCAGCTGGTCGTAGAGGAAAAAAATTCTGCAGCCGAGGAGTAGTGTGGTCCTGTTTGTGTTTTGAAAACTTTCAGTTGTAATGTGCCTCCTGCGGGACGACGGATCTAATTCATGGACCTGCTTTGCTTTCTTGTGCTGCTTGTTGTCTTGTTTCTTTTGAATTGTTTCTCTTTGCGGTAGGCCATCCTGGGCATTTCTCGGGCTTGGAGTTTGCTGAAGGAGGATGCTCGCGAGGGCGCATACGAGTCCGTTTGCTTGAGGCTGAAAGAGGCCGAACGTGAGATCGTTCGACTGAAAGGTGCTCTTGTGGTCCATCGCTCGAAACGCGAGCATGCCGAGGCTGTCTTGGATGGCTTGGCAACTTGATGGTGAAGCTGTCTAACCTTCTGAAGGGTGAGTTTGCTTTTTTCCTTCGGCCGCTCGGCTGCGCGGGTTCTTTCCTATGCTTTGCGGCTGACCTTTGTTCTTCGTTGTGAAGTGCTTGCTGGGCGTTCTCGCGATGAAGAGGAGGCTGTACAGTCTGAGTTGCTGCGGTTGGAGGACCCGGTAGTGCAGGCGAACAATCCTTTCTGGGTGGATAGGGCGCGTGCTCGGGTGTTCTCCATTTTGCGGATGCGGGTTGAGAGGGTACCGCAGGCTCTTGAGTACTGCCGCGGAGTGTTTGGCAGGATTTTTTGCTGAGTTTTACCCTTTGGATCCTATCCCTTTATCCCTTGAGAAGCTTTGTCGGATGTTCTCCCAGCCTGCGGATCTTCGGCGCGTAGTTAATCACCAGATTTATGCAGGTGCTCGCTGTGCTTTTGCATTTGTCCATAGTCATTGGCCGGGGGTTGATACTGCGTTGGCGGCTCGAGGTCCTCCTGGTGGTCGAGCTCAGCCGATGGATGCTTATTGGCTTCTCGCCCTTCGTTGGTTACCCCAAGTGAAGGTTTGAGATGCAGTGCAGCAGCAGTTTTCCCTCAGTGAAGATACCAAGGTTTGTCTCCAGTAGGACTCCGGAGATGATTAGTAGGTGTTATCGGCGCAACTGACGCGGACCTGCACACAGACACAGATAACTTTGTTCCCAACGAAGTTCAGAGAGGTTGTCAATCTCTCCGGTCTTGTTGTTCACAAATGATAAAACGCAAGGGATAATGATAGCAACTTGAAAGTAAAGGCAGAAAAGTAAATATAGCTTGGAATCAGTAATGAGGATATGGACCGGGATACGTGATGTTCACTAGTGATGTCTCTCTCCCAAAAGACGATAAAACTGCTATGCGAGGTAAACAAATTACAGAAGGGCAATTGACAGGATTATGAACGCACCGCAATGCTAACTATGCTACAAAAGAAAGGAAGAGGTTCAAAAGCACAGGCAGTACGCCAAGGTAAGTAGACCGAAATCCATCTGCATCTACTACTAATCATCCACCTTGAGATATTTATCCAGACCATCTCGCCGGTATTAAGTTGCGAGCCCCACCCAAAGTGTAAACCCAAAGCAACAGACAACTGCATTAAAAAGAACTCTTCGTAAAGTAAACAATCCTTGTAACCGCGGTTACAAGCACCGTTGTTTTTCCCCTTATGGAAACAGCACATCCCCTAGACTCATGTTTCTGTCACTCAAGCGTGTCATCGGGGGGCATGAACCCACAATCTAGCACTACGCTCCCTCCTGGAGTCACTACCTACTACTTGGCCAAAGCAATAAACAGCAACGGAGAACATGCAAGAATTACTTAGGAACAAAAATATAAGAGATAAAGACCAAATATATTACTCTATCACAATCTGAACATAATCTCATAATCCATCAGATCCCTCCAAACTCAACATAGCAACAGCAGAAATATTACAAAGGTGCCTCGATCATGTAGGGCAGCTCACGAGGTCTAAACAATGAAGATCAAAGAGGGGAGGAGAACATCACATAGCTACTGATCAAGGACCCATGGTCCAAGGAAAACTACTCACGAGACATCCGGGGAGCATCCATGGTGGAGAGGAGACTCCCGGAGGTCAATCCTCCCTCCGGCAGGGTGCCGGGAAGAGGTCTTCTGGTGCTCCCGATCTTGGAAGCGCGGCGGCGGCGGAACAGATGCGAGTTCGCGGAATAGGGTTCTGCTTCTGGAGTTTTCCCGTGACGGGGGATAAATAGGCGAAGGGGGTCAGCCAGAGGTGGACCAGGGGCCCCAGGGACCCCCCTGGCGCGGCCAGGGGTGGGGCCGCGCCGGGTGGCCGCCTGGGCCCCCCTGGCTCCCCTCTGGGCCCTCCCGGGCTCTTCTCCAAGCTTCCCGAATTTTTCCGAATTTTTCTGGCACTTTTTATATGGGGGAAAACTGAATAGAAAAACAGCAGAAAACAGGAACTGGCACTGGGGTGCACTGAGTTAATAGGTTAGTCCAAATATGATCAAAAATGTATCGAAGTGTATCTAGATCATAGCAATATCACACAAAACATGCATGGAGCAAGCAGAAATTATAGATACGTTTTGGACGTATCAACATCCCCAAGCTTAATTCCTTCTCGTCCTCGAGTAGGTAAACGATAACTAGCACAATTTTTGTGGTGACATGCTAGCAACCATATAAGAACTTTGAAAAGTATAGCAATCAAGGTTAATCTACTAAAGTTTCAACCTTGGTCCTCGTTGGAATCTTATCTTGACTCATCCCCAGACCACTAGCCAGGTACAAGTCAATTTGATCCACTCCTTTTCGATATTTCGAGCACTCATGCAATGGATGAGCGTAAGCACGAGAGTTGACACTTAGGATTGCAAAGAGAGAAATATGGTGGAGGAGGAAGAAAAAAGGATGAGAAAGGCTCACATCAATGAGGACAATCATAGGCGAGAGATGACAAATGATAGATATGATGTGAGGAGTAGGATTGCCATGCAACGGATGCACATAAGAGCTAAGAAGCTCTCCAATGGAACTAGTGGGGGTGCATCTAACTTGCTCGCTCATGAAGACCTAGAGCTCGTTTGAGGAGGCTCATCCTTGGAATATGCAAGCCAAGTTCTATAGTGTGAAGGTCCCCACATAGCTATATGCAAAAAGATCATCTCTATGGAGTACAAGGATATAAAGGAAGTACTAGTATGGATCTCTCAAAAGGATAGTAGTGTTGCCCCTTTCTCTCTTTTTATTTCTTTTTCTCTTTTTTCTATTTTTTTCTATTTTTTTGGTGGCCTCAATGGCTCTTTCTATTTAACTCTCATTTGTCCTCTTTGGGATCTTTTATTGTGTCCACTTTGGGATATTTTCCTCACTTAAGGGCAACACTCTAATTTACAAGAAGGTAAAGGAGATCTTTCACACTTTACAAGGTACTCCAAACATAAAGAAGATGTAACTACATGATGTATGCAAGGTATGTCGCTGCTAGTGTAGCAGGAACATGTATGACATGAAGATCAAGTCATGAAGAGGTGGAAGTTGCATGGCAATGTAACTCAGAAAGGCTATGGAAATGCCTTGATAGGTAGGTATGGTGGCTGTTTTGAGGAAAGATAAAGGGAGGCTTATGATGACAGAGCGTATCATGCCCAGGGTTTGGATGTACCGGCGAAGGTGGACACCAACTCTCGGAGTGAGAAGAAGGCAATGCACGGCACGGGAAAGGCTAGAAAAATAAGGGAAGGTGGACGTGTCAACTCTCAATACTTACATTAGTCTGAAGAACTCATGCACTTATTATCGGTAACTCTCAATCTAATAAGGAGGTTCACAAAGAGACAAGTACCCCGAGGAGGAGTGTATGGGGGTTTGGTTATCCTTGCGCATCCTCGACTCATGGTACGTGAGTGTACTCTAATATTCGATCCCTCCAAGGATTAGTGATCCATCTAGTAGCTAGAGTTCTCAACTAGTTTTGTAGGTTTTGAAAATAAACATGGATTCCCAAAATACGACACCTATCACTAATAGGCAAGTGCTCTTGACACCAAAAGTTCAAACATTACTCACATCAATATTTTAAAACTATTGCAAGTTACTACTAGAAGTAAATAGCAACCTCAATTACCTACTTTCAAGACAAGACACAACTCAGTGCAACAACCAACTCTCTTTAACAAGATAAACATGAAAACTAAAAAGAGTTCCAGCAACAAACTAAAAATAAGCCAAGGCTCTTGCTAAAGATAAACTAAGACTAAAACTAAACATGGCAGAAGCTATGAAAAGATAAAGAACACACAACAGCAAAAAGATAGGCATGAAGAATCCTATGATGTGTTCTAGATTTTGAAAGTGGAGCGTGTTTCTCTCCCACACAAAGTAAGAAGGGATCTCACTTGTTATGAACAGCAAGCAAAGCTAAAGAAAACTAAAAATAAAACCTAAGAGCGGGACGCTCCAAGCATAGCACATAACGCATGAAGTGATAAAAATATAATGAGACGAAGGACGAACTGATGATTGTTGATGGAGAAGGGGATGCACGGGGGAATCCCCAAGCCCAATCTTAGACTCTTGAGTCTCCTTGAATATTTATTGGGGATGCATGGGGGCATCCCCAAGCTTGAGCGCTTGACACTCATGGATCTTCTTTCATCATCTTCCATCCCACACTTGAAAACTCCCTTCATACATAACTCATCATAAGCTGATTAGAGAGGTTATTACCCTTAATAAAATAAAAAATTTACCCACTGGATATAAAGATAATCTTGAAGAGCTACTGTTTCTCAAGAGTGCCAAAGAGTTTTTGCAAATAAAAAGCAAGCTTAAGGTTTGCAAAAGTAAGGAGAGACAAAACGTGGCAGAATCTGTGAAAAACAGAACAGCAGATAGTAAAGAATTTTTTAGGGGCACTTCTGCAACTCAAATCAAAAAAATCAGAACATACGGAAGTTTCGTAATTGTATAGAGCATACTGTGTAATAGTTTCATGTCAAAAAGATGAACCGGGATTTTTCTGGAATTTTTCTGGTCACGAGGACAGAATCTGTTTTCTGGACAGCATGTCACAACTTTTACTTCCCTTGCCGTAAGAGGCTATAACTTGGCACAAAGCTGAAAAATAAAGATACAATGATGTTGCTACAGAAGTAACAATCATCAAGACACAACAAAAGAAAAAAAAACACCTAAATTCGTTGCGGGCTGCCTCCCGAAAGCGCTTCTTTAAAGCCATTAGCTAGGCATAATGCAAAAGAAGAATCAAGTTTTATCAAGAGAAAGAGAATAACTAGCCCGTGTAACAGACTCAAAAGTTAACTTGATTTTATTTCTAGGGAAGTGTTCCATCCCCTTTTTCAATGGGAATTTGAATTTAATATTCCCCTCTTTCATGTCAATAACCGCACCAACGGTGCGAAGAAAAGGGCGTCCCAAAATAATTGGACATAAAGGTTCACACTCTATATCCATAACAATAAAATCGACGGGAACATAGTTGTCATTGACAATGATAAGAACATCATCGATCTTCCCTAAAGGCTTCTTTACGGAAGAATCAACAAGACGAACACCAAAAGAACAAGGCTCAAAAGGCTTCAATTCAAACATATCAAATGTTCTTTTGGGCATAACAGAGGTACTAGCTCCAACATCACATAAAGCATAGCAAGAGAAGTTATTCAATTTAATTTTGATCATAGGATCCCAACCATCATATAGCTTCCTAGGTATGGAGGCTTCTACTCTAAGCTTCTCCTCCCTAGCTTTGATGAGAGCATTTGTGATATGCTCCATGAAGGCAAGATTAAGTGTGCTAGTGTGGGGGTCTCTAGACATTTTGTGTAACAAGCTAATAACTTCTGAGAGGGTGCAACTATCAAAATCAATATCACTACTATCAAAGGTGGTAGTAGTGTCATCTAGGCTCACTTGTTTTAAACCCTCTATGTTCATAGGAGTTTCTTTTTCTATGGTTGAGGTATTAGCATCACCATTAATAGGTCCAAAGGGACTAGGAGTGCATTGGGTGCTAATAGTTTGAGTGTCCTCAACAATTTGGATAGTGGCAACTGTGTGGTGTGTAGGAAGGCTCTTAATTCTATCCTCTTCCTCTTTTTCTCTAGCCCATCTTTCTTTAAGTTTAGCCATCATCCTAATATTTTCATTGATTTTTAACTGGATAGCATTAATAGGAGTGGCCTTATTGTCCTTAAGGGGGGAGGTTCTAATTTTAAGCATCTCAATATCGAGGGCTAAGTTTCTACCTTTAGAGAGAGATTATCTATTTTAGATAATTTCTCTTCTTCATTTTTGTTAAAGGATTTTTGGGTAGTGATAAAGTCTCTAAGCATGCTTTCTAATTCAGAAGGGGGGTTCTTGTTGCTAGGGTAAGTGTTGTTGTTCCCATAATTGGATGGAAACGGTCTAGGATTGCTAGCAAAATTTCCCCTATAAGCATTGTTGTTGAAGTTGTTTCTAGCAATAAAGTTCACATCTACTTGTTCTTGAGCAACCAAAGAATTTAAAGGCACATCATGAGGATCAATAGAGGGTTGCTTGGTAAGTAGAGACATAATTAAGTCAACTTTTTCATTGAGGGAGGTAATTTCCTCGACAGAGTTTACCTTCCTACCTGTTGGAGCGCGTTCGATGTGCCATTGGGAATAATTGGTCATCATTTCATCGAGAAGCTTCGTGGCAGCACCAAGTGTAGTTGACATAAAGGTTCCTCCCGCGGCCGAATCTAACAGGTTCCGCGAGGTAAAGTTCAAGCCTGCATAAAAAGTCTGGATAACCATCCAAGTAGTCAAACCATGTGTAGGGAATTTCTTAACAAGAGATTTCATTCGTTCCCAAGCTTGGCCAACGTGTTCATTATCCAGTTTCTTAAAATTCATAATATTACTCCTCAATTTGATAATCTTAGCAGGAGGGTAGTACTTCCCTATAAAAGCATCTTTGCACCTATCCCAAGAATCTATGCTATTTCTAGGCAAAGATTGAAACCAGATTTTAGCATCTCCCCTTAAAGAGAAATGAAAGAGCTTGAGCTTAACAACATCACCTTCTACTTCTTTATACTTTTGCATATCACATAAGTCAACAAAATTATTCAAGTGTAAAGCAGCATCATCTCCAGCACCAGAGAATTGATCTCTCATAACAAGGTTTAGCAAAGCAGGTTTAATTTCATAAGAGGTAGCTGAAGTGGCAGGTGTGGCAATGGGAGTGCAGATAAAGTTCTGGTTGTTGTGACTAGTGAAGTCACACAACTTGGTGTTTTCAGTGGAACCCATAGTAGCAGCAAGTGTGGCAGATTTTTTTTGTAGTTTTTGATAAAAGACACAAAGATAAAAACTGAAAGGTAAACTAACAAGACTAAAAAAACAAAGGTAAAGGGTAGTGTGCAACTCCCCTATCTTAGCACTCGGAGTCCCCGGCAACAGCGCCAGAAATACTCTTTCTTATTGGCTTCTCGACCTTCGTTGGTTACCCCAAGTGAAGGTTTGAGATGCAGTGCAACAGCAGTTTTCCCTCGGTGAAGATACAAAAGTTTGTCTCCAGTAGGACTCCGGAGATGATAAGTAGGTGTCAGCGGCGCAACTGACGCGTACCTGCACACAGACACAGATAACTTTGTTCCCAACGAAGTTCAGAGAGGTTGTCAATCTCTCCGGTCTTGTTGTTCACAAATGATAAAACGCAAGGGATAATGATAGCAACTTGAAAGTAAAGGCAGAAAAGTAAATATAGCTTGGAATCAGTAATGAGGATATGGACCGGGATACGTGATGTTCACTAGTGATGTCTCCCAAAAGACGATAAAACTACAATGCGAGGTAAACAAATTACAGAAGGGCAAGTGACAGGATTATGAACGCACTGCAATGCTAACTATGCTACAAAAGAAAGGAAGAGGTTCAAAAGCACAGGCAGTATGCCAAGGTAAGTAGACCAAAATCCATCTGCATCTACTACTAATCATCCACCTTGAGATATCTATCCAGATCATCTCGCTGGTATTAAGTTTCGAGCCCCACCCAAAGTGTAAACCCAAAGAAACAGACAACTTCATTAAAAAGAACTCTGCGTAAAGTAAACAATCGTTGTAACCGCGGTTACAAGCACCGTTGTTTCCCCCTTGTGGCAACAACACATCCCCTAGACTCATGTTTCTGTCACTGAAGCGTGTCATCGGGGGGCATGAACCCACAATCTAGCACTACGCTCCCTCTTGGAGTCACTACCTACTACTTGGCCAAAGCAATAAACAGCAACGGAGAACACGCAAGAATTACTTAGGAACAAAAATATAAGAGATAAAGACCGAATATATTACTCTATTACAATCTGAACATAATCTCATAATCCATCAGATCCCTCAAAACTCAACATAGCAACAGCAGAAATATTACAAAGCTGCCTCAATCATGTAGGGCAGCTCACGAGGTCTAAACAATGAAGATCAAAGAGGGGAGGAGAACATCACATAGCTACTGATCACGGACCCATGGTCCAAGGAAAACTACTCACGAGACATCCGGGGAGCATCCATGGTGGAGAGGAGACTCCGGGAGGTCAATCCTCCCTCCGGCAGGGTGCCGGGAAGAGGTCTTCTGGTGCTCCCGATCTTGGAAGCGCGGCGGCGGCGGAACAGAGGCGAGTTCGCGGAATAGGGTTCTGCTTCTGGAGTTTTCCCATGACGGGGGATAAATAGGCGAAGGGGGGCAGCCAGAGGTGGACCAGGGGCCCCAGGCGCCCCCTTGGCGCGGCCAGGGGTGGGGCCGCGCCGGGTGGCCGCCTGGGCCCCCCTGGCTCCCCTCTGGCCCCTCCCGGGCTCTTCTCAAAGCTTCCGTCACGCTGATTTTTTATCTGAATTTTCCCGAATTTTTCTGGCACTTTATATATGGGGGAAAACTGAAATAGAAAAATAGCAGAAAACAAGAACTGGCACTGGGTGCACTGAGTTAATAGGTTAGTCCAAATATGATCAAAAATGTATGAAAGTGTATCTAGATCATAGCAATATCACACAAAACATGCATGGAGCAAGCAGAAATTATAGATACGTTTTGGACATATCAATGGACGACCATTACGCCGTGGCGGACGAGCCTGCAGGTGAAGTTGTGAAGCGGGTGGTCGAGGATAATGACCGTCGGTTGGGTGCTCTGTGCAAAGTGAAGTTAGAGCCTGGAGATTAGCCTTTGCCTGGTGTTGATTCCTTTGCTGAGCAACGTTTGTTGCTGCTCTTTTTGCATTACTTTGTTCATCTGCTCTAAACCAAACTTGTGTGGTATAGGTTTGTCTTGTCGGCTGCAGATTTTTTGGGTGAGGAGTCCCCTTCTTCTCTTTTTAGAGTCCGAAATAGGCAAAAAGTGTCTCGGGGGGGGGTGCTGCTGGGGCGAGCCCCCGAGTGTTAATTTTAGAGTCGCGTTTGCGAAGAACGCCTCGGGGGTGGAAGCTTCGGCGAGCCGCCAAGTGCCAGGATTTTAGAGTCGTGTTTGCGAAGAACACCTTAGGGGGTGGCTGCTTCGGTGAGCCCCCAAGTGCCAATTTTTTAGAGTCGCTTTTGCGAAGAACGCCTCGGGGGTGGCTGCCTCGGCGAGCCCCCGAGTGCCAATTTGTTAGAGTCGCGTTTGCGAAGAATGCCTTGGGGGGTGGCTGCTTCGGCGAGCCCCCGAGTGCCAGTTATTTAGAGTCGCGTTTGCGAAGAACGCCTTGGTGGGTGGCTGCTTCGGCGAGCCCCCGAGTGCCAATTTTTTAGAGTCGCGTTTGCAAAGAACGCCTCGGGGGGTGGCTTCTGCGGCGAGCCCCCGAGTGCCAATTTTTTGAGTCGCGTTTGCGAAGAACGCCTCGGGGGGTGGCTGCTTCTGCGAGCCCCCCGAGTGCCAATTTTTTAGAGTCGCGTTTGCGAAGAACGCCTCGGGGGGTGACTGCTCCGGCGAGCCCCCGAGTGCCAATTTTTAGAGTCGCGTTTCCGAAGAACCCCTCGGGGGGTGGCTGCTTCGGTGAGCACCCGAGTGCCAATTTTTTAGAGTTGCGTTTGCGAAGAACATCTTGGGGGGTGGCTGCTTCGGCGAGCTCCTGAGTGCCAATTTTTAGAGTCGCGTTTGCGAAGAACGCCTCGGGGGGTGGCTGCTTCGGCGAGCCCCCGAGTGCCAATTTTTTAGAGTCGCGTTTGCGAAGAACGCCTCGGGGGGTGGCTGCTTCGGCGAGCACCCAAGTGCCAATTTTTTAGAGTCGCGTTTGCGAAGAACGCCTCGGGGGTGGCAGCTTCGGCGAGCCCCCAAGTGCCAATGTGCAGAAATAATATTAGGGAGAATATTTTCAATATTTTCCATTTTGTTTCTTACACGAGGGGGGGATGCTGCTTGAAGGCGGCCCCTTTATTTGGATCGATGGCTTGATAGCCCTAAGGATGGTAAATTGATGTAACTCCCTTTTTCTTCTACGGTGGGGTCTCTTCCTCCGATGTTGTGGCTTTGCTGGCTTGGTGTGCTCCAAAGGTTTCTGATATTTTGTGGAACTCTTTGTCGCAACGGTCGGACCTGACGAAGCTGCCGCTGACTGTGATCACTCCTCGCGGTCCTGGAATTTTCATCTTGAGGTAGGCGTAGTGTGGCACTGCCATGAAGCGCGCAAAGACCGGGCGCCCTAGGATGGCGTGGTATTGTGATTTCCAGTTGACCACCTCAAAGTCCAATGTTTCTTTACGGAAGTTGCTCGTACTGCCAAAAACCACCTCGAGGCTTATCTTTCGGAGGGGGTATACTGCTTTCCCTAGCACGATTCCATGAAACATTGTGCCTGAGGTTTTCAGTGCTGAGTTTTGGATGAGCATTTCTTCCAGGGTTCTGGTGAATATGATGTTGATTCCGCTGCCGCCGTCCATGAAGACGTGTGACATGTCATAGTTTCCGATTCTTGCTTCGAGTACTAGTGCGGCGTGCCCTGGGCGCGGGATGGCTGGCGGGTGGTCTTCTCGGGAGAAGGTGATTTCAGTCTCGGACCCGTGCAGGTATTCTGGTACGGCAGGGTGCGAGGAGACTCCGAGGAAAACTTGTTTGGTGACCTGCTTCTGCTGCCTGTTTGATGGTCTCCCTTCTTGTATCATGTAGATCCGGTCATGCGCTTCTGGGTATTTTTCTTCCTCGAGCGTCGTGCTCCGTTCCTGGATTACTGCTACTTGCCTTGTTGGTATTGCAGGTACTGGCGGTGCGTTGTGGGCGATGGTTCCGACTGCTACGCTTGCGAGAGGCTTTGCTGCCGTTGTGGTAGATCGGATTTTCTCTTTTGAGAGCTCGATGAATCGCCTGTAGTTCCTGAGGGTGTGCCCTGATCTGAGCTCTCCACGTTCTTTTCTGAACCCGTGTATTGTGCACAGTACGTCGAGCTGCTCTTTGGCCGAGCAATATGCTCGAGCGTCGTCCCGTGGCTGCCTTGTTCTCCAATCCCGTTTTTGAACTTGCGGTGCTTCTTCTTGGTTGTCCCTGTGATGTGTTCTCCTGTCGTCGCGATGCCTTCCTTCTCTGTCATCCGTGAAACCGGCCGCGACCATATCAGGTCCTCTGTCGTCGTAGAAGTTGCGCCTCGGGCGTTTTCTTCTTCTGTCGAATCCTCTATCGCTAGTGTGGTACTCGTAGTCGCGTTCTGAGCGCGCTGTCTGGATCTCCGATTTGTTTCGTACGGAGTCTTCTCCATCTGCCCAGTTGTTGGCTTGCTCGAGAAGTCGTGCGAGTGTTCGGAATTTCATCTACCCGAGCTACTCCTTGAAGTCGATGCGTTGCAAGCCCCTCCTGAATGCGTCGATAGCGCTTTTGTCTGATATGTCCTCTGCTGAGTTTTTGAGTATGGTCCGCCGCTGGAGGTATGCTCGCAGGGATTCTCTAGATCCTTGTTTGCAGGCTCTCAGCTCCTCGAGTGATGCCGGTCGTTTGTAGGTGGACTTGAAGTTCTCGATGAAGGCACTGCGGAACTGCCTCCAGGAGTCGATTGATCCTCGTGGTAGGTTCTTCAGCTAGTGTCGTGCTGAGCTCTCGAACATGAGTTGTATATACTGCATTGCTGTGACATTGGTTCCGCGCTGGAATTTTACGGCTGTTAGGTAGTCGTCGAGCCATGCTTCTGGTTCTTCCAGCCCGTCGTACTTGTGTGTTGTGGAGTTTAGCTTGAAACCTTTCGACATCCTTGTTTTCCGTATGGACAGTGCGAAGCACAGTGCTCCGCATGGTTCTACGTTCTCGTCAGAAGCTTGCTCATCCGAGTATTCTTCGCGGGCTGCTCTCCTTCGTCTTCCACGGTTGACTTTGCTTTGTGTTATGTCGTCGCGTGAATCTCGTCGATTGCTGTTGCGTATGTTGCTGTTGTCGTCGCTGTCGTGGTTCTTGTTTTTGTTTGGGCGCTTGCGCTAGTCGTCGCTGCTGTCGTTGTCGGGTGAACTAGGGTTCCTGTCCGGGGTCTGCTCGCGGGGAGCCCGTCTTGCGCTTGCTCTTTTGGGGGCTGACATAGCGTCTTTCATTATTTTGAGTGCCATCGTTGTGTTGCGATCTAAGCTTCCTTTCTTGCTTCTCTGAGCACGGGATAGGTACTCGTGGGCAGTGAAAAGATCTTCGGCTAGCGTGAGTTGTTCTTCCTCGTCGTCGTCCTCTTCTAGCTTGAAGTCGTCATCTAGCTTGCGGGCCACCTTCTTCTTGTCCGTGCGTTTCAGATTGCTGAATCTGGATCTGGCTGGGATGGGGGAGTCGTAGTCGGAGGAGTCACTTCTGGGAGGTGATCTGCGGTTGTTCCTTGAGTCGATGGCAGTCTTTCCTTGATTCTCTAGTTCTAGACATTGCTGTCTTGGTCTCTTGGTGGCGTCACTCGCCAGCTTGTTGTATGCTCTGAGCTCGTCTCATGTTGCGTTCTCTGGGAGTAGTTTGCCGCGCTTCACTGCGTCTCTTATTCTGGCGATTGCTTCCTTGGATAGGTAGATCTTTTCTACGTGATGGTCCTCTTTCGCCATGCCTGGGGTCTGATGCTTGCTACTTTCTGGCTCGTCGCTCCTGCGATTGCTATGCTCCACTCTATGGTATATTTTCTTTGGTATGGTTCCTGGTTCTCCAAGCGTGAGGTGATCTGGACAGTGTTGTCAGGATCACTGTCTTTGCTATTCGAGTGGTTGTCCCGGCGACTGCTCGGGTCGTCATCTTGGTTTTTGACATCTGTGGTTGGCTCGTGGATGTCTGCCATGAACACTTGGGACAACGTCTTGACTGCCGTCTTGCTTGTGCGCATGTTGCTCTTCTTCCATGGCCCACTCGAGTAGTCAGGCTGGGGTCGTGGGTGACTCGCGGAGTCGTCACGCGGGCGGGTGCTGCTTCGATTGTCGATGTAGGATCTGTCATCGCGGGTGCTCGAGCGCGATCCGTGAGACGGAGGGCTCCACAGTGGTTGATGTAGATTTGATATGCTCCAAAAATCAGGTTGACTCCAGTGCACAAGTCGGCGAAAGCCGGTCGAAAGGCCGGGAGGTGAGCCATGAAACCGAGGGATCCGAATAGATCGGAGTCTGCCCGGATCGTAGAGTCGATGAGTGCTGATGAAGTCGCTGCCTTGAAGAGTGCCGAGGATGAGGCCGTCGAGATCACGATTCCAACCTGCGAAGTTCCCACAGACGGCGCCAATTGACGGGGATCAACCCCCCGCAAATCCCATGGTCAGGGACCCTGGGTTAGTCATGGAGATGGCACAGGTTGGACGATACTCGTCGGCTAACAGGAGAAGCACTTCCTTCTCGATATTATTACATGAGGGGGCGATTACAGTGGAGGCCAAGGCGAGTTTTCGCAAGGCAAGGATGAGTAGATGCGTATTGAGTTGATCTGGACGTCTCCCCTCCCAGCTATATACTAGGCTAGGTCTCGGGGAGTCTGTACTAGGTTACAGAGAAGGTTTCCTAGTTCTAATCTTGCCTTGTACGCTAAGTTGCACCTTCCATATTAGTCGCGGACTCCTACGTCGGTGCCTGGTTGGGCCAATCGCAGGCTTGTCGCAGCTTTCCAGCGGGCCTTCGGTCTTTATACGCACCAGGTAGCCTTCCATGCAGGAGTCGTGGGGTCACCCCCTCGTCGTGCCATGTCCTAGACCGGAGGTCCTCGCATGTTCTCGGGATGAGGAATGACACACTTAGGGACTATCAAACGCTACACCGTAACTAGGTAGTTATAAAGGTAGCTTACGGGTGAGTCATGATACATGCCACGAGACATGGTTGATCAAGATGGGATTTTCCCCTCCACTATGGAGAGATATTCTCTGGTCCCTCTTGAGTGATAAGACTCAGAAAGCATTGCCATGCGACATGGGTTAAGTGTTAACCCGGTGTAGGAATCTGTATCACGGTTTCCAGAAGAGAGGTCAAGCTATCATAGGGTGACAAGTACGAGCCTTGAGCTTAAAAACATATATCGTCAGGCAAAAGGAATGTTGCATATGACACTTTGTAATGGTTCGTCTTATGACTTTACGCATATATGGGAGCTGGCATGATCTGCTAGGAACCGCTACCGACTATGGAACCGAATGTGATCCGGGACGTGTCCATGTGTACGTGAACCTACAGGGTCGCGCTATTAAGGAGAAATGGGCCCATTCGGATGTGATCTGAATGGAATATGGATGAAGGGTCTGGATTGCCTCAAGGGTTGAGGGCATTCCATGGGCGCCTATATAAGGGCTAGGGCGAACCCCAAAGGGGTACAGGTCAGACCACAACCCTAGCCGCCACTCCACCTCCTGGTCAAGCCGCTAGACTTAGCAATCCGCCGCTCGGCGCTCCTCCTTGTACGTGTGCATCCCATGGAGGCTCCGCACCTGTGGCGCTTGGACGAACTGTTCGCGGGATCGGATCACGGGACTCTATTCGTGGGATCGGTTCGAGGGATTCGAGGAGGAGCAGCCGAGGCCCATCGCCAAGTCTCCTTTCGCTGCCGTGACTGCGCATCTAGTGGTAATCCCTCATCACGTAGTTCTTCTCCAGCGGCAAGATCTTGGTTGTGCATGGTAGAAAAAATTAATTTAGCGCTAGCGTAGCGTACCGCGTGCCCCAAGAGGTACCGCGTTAGTTGCACCAAAATTTGGTTGAGCTATACAACGTATTTCTTCATGCAGCATGGGCCAAGTGTCTATGTATCCTTCTCTCTCTCTTCCCCACTTGCCTCTTCACTTAACTAGAACTATAGATATCCCACTCCTCGCTTGCGCTTGTAATTCTCCAATGGGGTCTTCCACCTCTAGGGTTCTACCACTACTTGGGTAGAGAGGCTTCTTGTACGTTTGATGTTCCGACCTCCATGTTATTGCACTTGAGGAAGACTAGATCTCTCTCTCTTTCTCAAGATCCACCTCTCTTATAGATTTGTAATAACTACCTTTGTGAGTTGGATCTTGGTGTGTTGGGTATGTGGATGATTTGAGTAGCTATTGCTAGTGAATCTTGTTATTCTTCCTCTTGGTCTTGCGTTTTCTTTTGGATTTTTCTCTTGTTCTTCCCGTTCTTCGTCAAAACACCTCAAACTCCTGTAGATCGGGCACTTCCAAGGGCTTGCCCCTAACATACCCAAGCCTTTCCCAAGGGGATGATATGATTTGGGGTGGGCTAAGATCATCTACACCTTCATCATTGACTTGACACTCTCCCATGGGACGCACGCATCAAGCATACATAGGGAAATTGCCTCCTTTATGTGTCTCCTTTGGGCCCTCTCGTTGATGGTTCACTACTTGAGCCTCTACTCTCGAGAATACAAAGGTTTGAGAAGAGCTACATGTGCACGTATGAGGACGTCAAGCACATGGGAACAACTTTCAAAAGGGACTGATAAATTTCCCATGATCAAGCAATCATCGAAGCGAATCCAAAAGTGACGATCCTCACATGGAGAAGCTTTCAAGAGGGACTGATACGACCGATAGTGGAAATGATACAATCATTACACTACCACTCATCCACATTAAAGCCTATGAGTATGGGTGCAGTACTAGGACGGTACCGCCTCGGTTGCACGAAAATACGGTTGAGCGAGACAACCTTCCGCCTTCACTTTACTAGCACTATATAGACCCCCGCTGCTCCTAGCTATGTTAGCAAAATATTAGACATACCTTGAGAAAGGTTTGCACATCTACCTCTCCAACAGGTATATTCCACATCTAGGGATCTACCACTCCTGGGGAAGAGAGGCTTCTTCTATGGTTTCTCCTCCACCCTCCATGTTATATCTCTGGAGGAAGATTAACTCTCTCTCTCTCTCGTTGGCTTCTTCTATCTTTTATTTTGTTGTTGTTGCATCTTGTAGTCTGTATGCTATGGGGATTATTTGAGTACCTAGTGCTAGTGAATCATGTTATTCTTCCTCTTGGTCTTTTGTTTTCTTTTGGATTTTCCTCGTGTTCTTCGCGTTCTTCGTCAAACACACCTCCAACTTGTGCAGATACGGAACATCCTAGGGCTTGCCCCGTAATACCCCAACAATCTTTCCCAAGGGGGTGAGGTGATGTGGGGCAGACTAGCACTATCCGTGCGTTCATCATGGACTTGAAACTATCCCAAGGGGTGCACACATCACGCATACATAGGTGAACTCTCTCATTTATGTGTGTCCGTTGGTCCCTCACATAGATGGTTCACTACTTGACCCTCCACTCTCGTCAATACAAAGGTTTGAAGGAGATATATGTGCACCGAGGAGGAAGTCAAGCACCTGCGAAAAACTATGCCACCCGCGAGGGAAGCATCAAAGAGAAACCGAAAGTGAAGATTCTCACATGAAGAAGCTTCATGGAGGAACCGGTACACGTAATACCGGGAACAACACAACCGCTGCACTACCACTCATCCACATGAAAGCCTACGTCTATGGGTGAAGTACTACGCCGGTACCGCGTCGTTTGCACCAAAATCCGGTTGAGGATAGAACGCCTTCCTGCATGCAGCATGGGCTAAGTGTCTATGTATCCTTCTCTCTCTCTCTCTCTCTCTCTCTCTCTCTTTCTCTCTCTTCCCCAATTACCCCTTAAGTTAACTAGAACTATATATATCCCACTCCTCACTTTGCTCTTTTAATTCTCCAATGAGGTCTTTGACGTCTAGGGTTATACCACTACTTGGGGAGAGAGGCTTCTTCTACGGTTGATGTTCTGACCTCCATGTTATTGCACTTGAGGAGACTAGATCTCTCTCTCTTTCTCAAGATCCACCTCTCTTATAGATTTTTAGTAACTACCTTTTATCTTTCCTTTTGTTGTTGTTGGATCTTGTTGTGTTGGCTATGGGGATGATTTGAGTAGCTATTTCTAGTGAATCTTGTTCTTCTTCCTCTTGATCTTGCGTTTTCTTTTGGATTTCCCTCTTGTTCCTCGCATTCTTCATCAAAACACCTACACTCATGTAGATCGGGCACTTCCAAGCGCTTACCCATAACCTACCCAAGATCTTTCCCAAGGGGATGAGATGATATAGAGTGTACTAAGATCATCTGCACCTTCATCATTGACTTGACACTTTCCCAAGGGATACATGGATCAAGCATACATAGAGAAATTCACTCCATCATTTTTATCCTTTGGGCCCTCTCATGTATGGTTCACTGCTTGACCCTCCACTCTCGAGAATACAAAGGTTTGAACAGAGCTACGCGTACACGGATGAGGAAGTCAAGCATATGGGAACAACTACGCCACCCGCAAGGAAGCATACACGCGAAACCGAAAGTGAAGATCCTCACGCTGAGAATCTTTCAGGAGGGACTAATACAGGGAACGATACAACCGTTGCACTACCACACATTCACATTAAACCCTATGAGTATGGGTGCAGTACAAGGATGGTACCGCCTCGGTTGCACCAAAATCAGGTTGAGCGATACAACCTTCTGCCTCACGCATAATGGGCCAAGTGTCCATGTATCCTCCTCTCTCTCTCTCTCTCTCTCTCTTCCCCACTTACCCCTTCATTGTACTGGCACTATATATATCCCCGCTTCTCCTAGCTATGTTAGCAAAGTATTAGGCATATCTTAAGAAAGGTTTGCACATCTACCTCTTCAACGGGGATCTTCCACGTCTTGGGATCTACCACTTCTGGTGAAGAGATGCTTCTTTTATGGTTTCGCCTCCAACCTCCATGTTATAGCACTTAGAGGAAGATTAGCTTTCTCTCTCTCTCTCTCTCTCTCTCTCTCTCTATCTCTCTCTCTCGCTCTCGCTCGCTCTCAAGATCCACCTCTCTCATGGATTTGGAAAAACTACCTTCTATCTTTTATTAATTTTTGGTTGTTGCATCTTGTGGTGTGTATGCTACGGGGATTATTTGAGTACCTGGTGCTAGTGAACCATGTTCTTCTTCCTCTTGGTCTTGTGTTTTCTTTTGGATTTCCCTCGTGTTCTTCGCGTTCTTTGTCACACACGCGTCCGAGGGCTTGCCCCGTAACACCCCCACGATCTTTCCCAAGGGGTGTGAGATGATGTGGGGAAGATTAGCACTATTTGCACCTTCATCATGGAATTTAAACTTTGCCAAGGGGTGCACACATCAATCATACATAGGTGAAGTCTCTCCTTTATGTGTGTCTGTTGGGCCCTCACATAGATAGTTCACTACTTGACCATCCACTCTCGTCAATACAAAGGTTTGACGGAGATATATGTGCACCGAGGAGGTAGTCAAGAACATGGGAAAAACTATGCCACCCATGAGGGAAGCATCAAAGCGAAACAGAAAGTAAAGATCTTCACACGAGGAAGCTTCTTGGAGGGGCTGGTGCAAGTAGTACCAGGAACGGCACAACCGCTGCACTACCACTCATCCACTTGAAAGCCTACGAGTATGGGCGAAGTACTGCCGCGGTACCGAGTCGGTTGCACCAAAATCTGGTTGAGCGATACAACGCCTTCCTGCATGCAACATGGGCCAAGTGTATATGTATACTTCTCTCTCTCTTCCCCACTTACCCCTTCACTTAACTAGAACTATATATATCCCACTCCTAGTTGTGCTCTTGTACTTCTCCAATGGGGTCTTCCACCTCTAGGGTTCTACCACTACTTGGGGAGAGAGGCTTATTCTACGGTTGATGTTCTGACCTCCATGTTATTGCACTTGAGGAAGACTAGATCTCTCTCTCTCTTTCTTTCTCAAGATCCACCTCTCTTATAGATTTGTAGTAAAAACCTTTGTATCTTTCCTTTTGTTGTTGTCGGATCTTGTTGTGTTGGCTATGGGGATGATTTGAGTAGCTATTTCTAGTGAATATTTTTCTTCTTCCTCGTGGTCTTGCGTTTTCTTTTGGATTTCCCTCTTGTTCTTCCCGTTCTTCGTCAAAAAAACTCAAACTCCTGTAGATCGGTCACTTCTAAGGGCTTGCCCCTAACATACCCAAGATCTTTCCCAAGGGGATGAGATTATGTGGGGTGGACTAAGATCATCTGCACCTTCATCATTGACTTGACACTTTCCCAAGGGACGCACGCATCAATCATACATTGGGAAATTCGGTGGGCACCCCGGACAATATGTTTGAAATGGCCAGTTGTGTATACTGTCATGCTCCCACGGTGAGTGTCGCATGACACACAACTCGACAATGGATATCACAGTCACAAGTTCATACAATACCGAGTATAAAGTCATAAAACACCAAATTCTTACACGACCTCATCGGGCTCAAATAGCAGTGGAATAAGCAAAAGCAGGATAAGGACTAGCGGCACAATCCACAGGGTAGCTTAGAGCATAGCACGTCCTAGTAATCATCGATAGCATCATCGTCAAATACCTTATCCTCCAAGCCTGGCCGGTTGACTAACCAGGGAAAAAGTCGTGAGTACATACAAAGTACTTGCAAACCACCTAAAGAAAGAAACAAAAATTGTGCATACGAAAATAATGGGATGGCTATATGGTGGAGTTTTTCATAGGGATTTCCTATCTAATCAAGACTATTATTGAGTTGGCAAAGCTTTAAACTTGGCAAGTTTTATTTCCCACAATGAATTTCGATAAGTCAAGTCCAACACTTTTGAAAAATATACATCATCATCACGAACCATAAACTCAGTATCGGGCTTTCTCATCTATTTCCCACAAAGTGTGGCCTCACTAGTTGTCCATGACCGTCGACTCCGGCTACTCGAATAGTTTTCACTCTGCAGAGATTGTCCACTTTACCCACAACATTTGATAAATCCACCATGTCATCCATGGTTCGTCATACCTCAATATGCAATGTTCGGATAATCAACCGTAGCCTTCCACTTGCCTACCCTTGTACAGGTGATCTACCCGATGCCCACAACCTGATCTGTCCGCGTGCAAGGTCATTCTCCTCTTGGACCCATGCCTTCAACGTAGTAGATGTGAGGCACAGTTCCGTACAGACACTGATATAAACCAGCGTATTACACCCCCGACCCATCGGCAGGATTCTGGCTTCTGGGTACCCTCGTTCACCTCACTCATATAGTTATAAGATCACCGTACTAAGATATGCAAGCTTCCAAATATCCCTGTCCCATAGCAAAGTATTGTGGTTGTACTGTAAGGCTAGGTTTTGGCGGCACTTAAAGAGAGTCCCTCCAGACTTTGTCCATGTCCGACGATGTTCCACAATCCCGTACATACCACCTTCTTAGGTATATGCCGCAACATATAGGGTGAAGTATGACTTTCCATGTTATTAAGTTGTGCTAATTACCAGAGCTAAATGATGGTCTCGACAGCAGGTCGGGATCACCGGGGTTCTATTTTGTTCTCCCAAATAGGTAGTCCATGGAATGGTGTGGAGTTTTCCTAGAATAACTAATAAAATGCCAACCATATGAACATAATAGCATGATACAATATAGATGATATAGAGGAAAGTACAAATGTAGGAAAAGGGTTATGTTTTGAAGATGGATTGCCTTCCTCGGCGGTGTCTCCTGGTACCGTTTCTTTGGCGTGGAAAAAGTCTTGTCCTGCAGTGTCAGGCGTATCGTCTAAACGTTGTGAAAAAAGAAATACACTCAAATACAATCAAGGGCAAACAATAAACATAGCAATCACAACACTCAATTTTACAAACAATAGCAAGCAGTTAGAGAAGAAACTAATCTATATGCTTTCATATGCATTAACCTTTGATTCCTATAGCACCACATCAAGGTTAAGGATTATAACAGGGCATTAAAACAAATATTATGTAATTATTAACAGGAAGATTAAAGTTAAACAAGCCTCAACTAAAATAATGCTTTTCACCCATTTTATTCACTAACTCCTTTTTAATTTATTTTATTTCCATTAACTAAATGCATAACAATTTGCTACTGACCAGATGCAATTTTAATAATAAGCTAACAATTTAATATTACTAGCAAAAAAATTATGGAAATTAAACTAGCAAGCACTTAAATAAAAAAGGCCACCATTATATTTAAGCAAAAATAAAATTCTAATCATGGAGAATATTAGATCATAATTCTAGGAACATCACACAATTTGTTTTAGAATTTTCTGACTTAGAACTATTGTTCTAATTTTTTTTGTTAGGCAGATACACTAAAAAGAAAAAGGATCTGCGCAGCCGACCCAAGGCTATCCAGCGCCCACAGGTATTCTTCATGTTTTAGACCTCGTGAGCTGCCCTACATGATCGAGGCACATATGTAATCTTTCTGTTGTTGCTATGCTGAGTTTGCTGGGATCCGATGGATTATGAGACTATGTTCAGATTGTGTTTGAGTAATATATTTGATTCTCGTCTTTTATATTTATGTTCTTGAGTAACTCTTGCATGTTCTCCGTTGCTGTTTATTGCAGTGGCCAAGTAGTAGGTAGTGACTCCAAGAGGGAGTGTTATGCATGATTGTGGGTTCATGCCCCCTGATGACTAGCTTGAGTGACAGAAACATGAGTCTAGGGGATGTGTTGTTGCCACAAGGGAGAAAACAACAGTGCTTGTACTTGCAGGTGCAAGGATTGTTTACTTTACGCAAAGTTCTGTAATGTAGTTGTCTGTTGCTTTGAGTTTACACTTTGGGTGGGATTAGCAACTTAATACCAGCGAGATGTTCTGGATAGATATCTCAAGGTGGATGATTAGTAGGTAGATGTAGATGGATTTCGGTCTACTTGTCTTGGCGTACCGCCCAAGCTTTTGAGCCTCTTCCTTTCTTAGTAGCATAGTTAGCATTGGTTTGTGCACATAATCCTGTCAATTGCCCACCTGTAATTGGTTTACCTCGCATGGCTATTTTATCGTCTTTTGGGAGAGAGACATCACTAGTGAACATCATGGGATCCCGTTCCATATTTCCAATACTTTTTACACCCACTATTTATTTTCTGCTTATTTACTTTTCCGTTGCTATCACTATCATTATTATCCCGTGCATTTGATCCTTTGTGAACAACAAGGCCGGAGGGATTGACAACCTCTCTGAACTTGTTGGGAGCGAAGTTACCTGTTGTGTGTGCAGGTCTAAGTCAACCGCCCAATTGCTGGCGCCGTTGTCACCTTCCTGACGTTCTCGGAGTCCTACTGGAGACAAACCTTGGTATCTTCACCGAGGGAAATTTGCTGTTGTCTACATCTCAACCTTCCACTTTGGGTAACCAACGAGGGGCGAGAAGCCATCACAGTGCCGGCGAGGTAGTGGGTGGCATATAGGACCTTCTCGTTGTTGCTAACAGTGGAAACAACGAGATTGTTCTCCATGGTGCGCAGCCAATCCTCGGCATCCAAAGGCTCATTCGTCTACGATAACATGGGAGGTTTGGTGTTCTCGAAATCTCAGAGCCGAGACCTGGGCTCCTCATTCCCACCAGCTCCTCTGCCTCCTAGGTTGGCATTGGTGGCAGCATGGACTAGCTGCTGGAGTGCAGCCATGTTCGCCTGGCCCTCATCGCGAGCAGCCTGGCGCTCCTCCATCAACAGTCGCAGAAGATGCGCCATGTTTGGGTCGGGTGGGGGAGGTGGCATATCAACGGATCCACTTGAGTGGGCGCGGGTGTGCCTCAACATCCTGAGGTGTTTCGCGCAAGGTAAAATTGCATGGGTTAGATTTTCATAAGAAGGGGTAGGGTCACTCTAACTTAAGACTAGACCACACAATTCAAACAAACATAAAATCACGCAATTAGATAGGGGACTAGAGAAAAACATTTTCAATTTGTAAGGTATAAGACACCATTCCCTCTTAATCTTCGGTCTCGCTAACTTAGTCGCTCTAACTTAAGACACCATTCCCTCTTAATCTTCGGTCTCGCTTGACTCAATTTTTTTTGAAGAGGTAAGGGTATAAGAGATTTTCTTTTAACCAAAATATTTCTAACTATCGTCCATGCTAACTTGGTTGCTACAACTTAAACAGTGGCTCTGATACCAAGTCTGTGGGCACCCTAGACTATATGTCTAAAGTGGCCAGTTGTGTATACTATCATGCTCCCATGATCAGTGTCACATGACACACAACTCGACAATGGATATCCCAGTCACAAGTTCATACAGTACCGAATACAAAGTCATACAACATCAAAGTCTTACACGGCCTCATCAGGCTCAAATAGTAGTGCAATAAGAAGAAGCAGGATAAGTAGTAGCGGCACAATACACAGGGTAGCTCAGAGCATAGCTTGTCCTAGTAATCATCGGTAGAATCATTGCCAAATACCTTCTCCTCCAAGCCTGGCCGATTGAATAACCAGGGACAAAGCCGTGAGTACATAAAAAGTACTCGCAAACCACCTGAAGAAAGAAATAAAAAAATATGCATACGAAAATAATGGGATGGCTATATGGTGGAGTTTTTCATAGGGATTTCCTATCTACTCAAGATTATTATTGAGTTGCAAAGTTTTAAACTTGGCAAGTTTTATTTCCCACAATGAATTTGGATAAGTCAAGTCCGACCCTTTTCAACAATATCAACATCGTCATCGTGAACCATAAACTTAGTACCGGGCTTTCTTATCTATTCCCCACAAAGTATGACATCACTAGCTATCCGTGACCATGGACTCCGGCTACTCGAATAGTTTTCATTCTGCAGAGGTGTTACACTTTACCCACAACATTTGATACATACGTCGTGTCATCCACGGTTCGTCATACCTTAATATGCGATGTTCGGATAATCAACCGTAGCCTTCCACTTGCCTACCCTAGTACAGGTGATCTACCCAATGCCCACAACCTGAACTATCCGCATGCAGGGTCATGCTCCTTTTGGATCCATGCCTTCATCGTAGTAGAGGTGCGGCAAAGTTCCGTGCCGACATTGATATAAACCAGCGTATTACACCCCTGACGCATCGGCAGGATTTCGGCTTTTGAGTACCCTCGTGTAGCTCACTCAAATAGTTATAAGATCCCCGTACTAAGATATGCAAGCTTCCAACTATCCCTGTCTCATACCATAGTATTGTGGTTGTACTGTAAGTCTAGGTTTAGGCGGCACTTATAGAGAGTCCCTCCAGATATTGTCCATGTCCAACGATGTTCCACAATCCCAGCCATACCACCTTCTTAGGTGTATGCCGCAACATATAGGGTGAAGTATGACTTTCCAGGTTTTTAAGTTGTGCTAATTATCAGAGCTACCTATTGGTCTCGACAAGAGGTCGGGATCACTGTGGCTCTATTTTGTTCTCTCCCAAATAGGTAGGCTATGGGGTGGTGTGGATTTTTCCTAGAATAACTAATAAAATCCCAACCATATGAACATAATAGCATGATACAATATAGATGATATAAAGGAAAGTAAAAATGTAGGACAATGGTTAAGTTTTGAAGATGGCTTGCTTTCCTCGGCGGTGTCTCCTAGTACGGTGTCTTCAGCTTGGAAGGAGTATTGTCCTGCATTTTCAGGCGTATCGTCTACCCGTTGTGAAAAAAAAAATACACTCAAATACAATCAAGGGCACACAATAAACATAGCAATCACAACACTCAATTTTACAAACAATAGCAAGCAGTTAGAGAAGAAACAAATTATTATAGTTTCATATGCATTAACCTTTAATTCCTATAATACTACATCAAAGTTAAGGATTATAACAGGGCATTAAAAAAATACTATGGAATTATTAACAGCAAGATTAAATTTGTTGGGACCCGGGGTTAGCGTATGCAAGTCCAGCTAAGACATAGTCATATGGAGAGCCGAGAACCGTACCCACTTGTCTAAGCAGACAAGGCCAAGCACAGAACGTTCTCGGAAAGCATCGTACGTGAGGGGTATCCCATCCAGGCCGGATGATCAACTGAGATGGGTCCTCATCGTCCGCACACAAGTCAAAGGATATGGGTGATGAGCTCCCATATTCAATAACAAGTCGCCTCAACCATACTATCGACTATCTCATAACTCTTACATAAACTTACTCCAGCCCGATCACTTAGTCGGGGTCTAGGGCGGTCTCGATCATACCACAAAGTGTGCACGAGACGGAGTCTCGAACAATCGCATCGCGATGCCCCAAGCTGCGCACATCTAAGGGCCACTTGGTGTATGAAAGACCGCCAGCCAGATCACAACTAAGGTCTCGAAAACCCATACAAAGACATGCATGTTATAAACATACACGCAGCACACATGCCTTGTATGAACAGTAGGTATCATTGCAATTCTCTACAAAGTTTACATTTTTATTGATAACTCTTATAGAGTGCACACAGAGATCACAAACATGTGATCCAACATTACAACACAAGCGGAAGCAAATTATGTCTGAGTACAGAAAAGTTTAACAAATGGCTTAAGAAGCCTTATTTAAACACAAGCCCTCCACTAGGGAACCAGTCGTCTGACTGGGACTAGACTAGCTTGATCTTCAGTCGTCCAGCTCGATGAAGAAGCCACCTTCGGGGTCAGTGGG
Organism: Bromus sterilis; assembly: GCA_950022295.1. Lineage (NCBI taxonomy): Eukaryota > Viridiplantae > Streptophyta > Magnoliopsida > Poales > Poaceae > Bromus > Bromus sterilis. Next base: position 180,633,862 of record OX465600.1, on the reverse strand, counting down.
TTCATCTAAAACATAGATTAAGCAAACGTGAGTACAAAGTCGTACTCAGCAAGACTTACATAGGAGCTATACTACTCATGCACATGTATCAAGGTAAAGGGAGGTGGGGTTCACTTGCAGAAGTGCCAGCTTTGACTTGGCTAGTCCTGAACTACGAGTACCAGACTTTGAGGTAAGAAGCGTACACGAGTCCACTACTTTCTCCAACCAATTACACCACTATGGTGCCTTTCTCGACTTCCCCACGAGAAAGCACACCATATCACTCACACTTATCTTGGTGTGTTTTAGAAGTATCCAGTTCAAGTTGTCTAATAATCAAGCTAAGCTTTCCAAGCAGTCCATAACCGCGGACGCGGCTATTCGAATAGTTTTGTTAACCCTGCAGGGGTGTACCGCTACACACACATGATCATCAGTTACCGCCTTTGATCTCGACACCATTCAAGGGGTGCGAGCGAGGATGCTCACCACAACTGTTACCTCATAGCCGATCTAGTCCGAGAAAGCCGCCTACTTGGGTTGGTTACCACTATCGTGAACCCGGCCGGTTTACCGAAGTGGACCCAAGTGATGTGTGCGTGGTGCATAAGCCGGTCTCGGATGAGCCGTTCTCTCACTTAGCATCCAGGCCACAGACCTACCAGAACTCCGAACTATTGCGACATCTGGACATCAAAGGGGATGAGTTAGTAAGCTGAGAGGGGTCAGTGAGCCCAATGTGTGGTTGTACTCTTCATCTTGGATCACCACACAAGAACTCGGACTTAGGGCGGTGTTCAACGAGACAACCCACCGTGTACTCCTACACAGCCTCTCATCGTTCACCTTGTATTAGGGTCGATTCACCAACACTTTTCTACCATCATCATCATGATCACTACCATCCCAACTCACATAACAGTATCATCATGGTATCACTCTAAGCATGCAATAAGCAGTAACAATTGCAGGGGCCACATGATATCAATCAACTCCTACATTTGCTAGGATTGTGGTTTTGCCTACTACTGTGACAAATGATAGGTCATGCAAAGGAATGGGTTCATCTATGCGGTAGAAACGTAGCATGGTAATCATCCTAAACAATGCATAAGCGAGACATGAGAGGGAAGTGGGATTTTATCGACATGATCAATGGGGGTTTGCTTGCCTTGCTGAGGAGGTTCGGGTTCGGGGTCTTCAACGAAGGGGGCAGCCTCCTGCTCCGGTTCCACCTCTACTCGACAAACAACAAGCAAAGTAGCAAAGTAAATACAATGCACAATCACATGATGGAAGGTTGGAACTTGATGTAAATGCTTTGATGTGTGAAGCAATTCCATTTAAATGGAGTATATTGCAAATTGAATTGCAAATTCAAACTCCAATTTGAATTCAAACTTAGTCAAGTTATATGTGACATTGTTTGATCAATTTGAATCATCTTCAATTTTGTATGATATGCCTCTGATGTGTGGTTAAAATGTAGCATAAATCCATGGTCCAAGTTGCAAAATCATTTGAATTGAATTTGAATAAATTCCAAATAAATCAAATGACATATGCTACTGGTCCCATTTTAAAATCAACTCAAACATAGTTGAAAGTTGGATTTTTGGATAGCTTATTTTCTCCTGATCATTTTTCATATATTATTTGTCTAATTTGGAGTTAATATGAATTTTCTATGAATTTCCAAAGTTTGGGCTATTTTCTGGAATTTCTTTAATTCGAATTACTCTGGAAATTCATTTATGGCGTCAGCACTGCGCCAGCATGGCGTTAGCAGGGGGCTGACGAGTGGGCCAAACCTGTCAGTGGCTGGGTTAATTAACCCGGTTAGTTTAAACTAACCGGGGGGGTTTAAGGGCTCTGGGACCCACCTGTCATGGACTCCAGGGGGGGTTTAGCTCGTGGTTAAGGGCCCTAATGGCGCTGGCTTGACGCCGGTGGCTCTGGCCACGGCGGCGACTCGCCGGAATCGGCTAGAGGCCACGGGAGAGGAAGAGGAGACCACCAATGGGTGCAGCGTCGTCGTCCGCGTCGTCTGGACCTGGCCAGAGCTTCAGGGGGTCACCGGAGCAACACCGACGTCGAGGTTGGCGGCGACCGTGGCGGCGACCGTGGCTAGAGAACAAGAGGGAGGGCGCTAGGTTAGGGGAAGCGGTGAGAAGCTGACCACGAATGCGACCGGATGGCTAGCGGGCTCGGGGAAGCTCGGAGCTGGCCGGAGTTGGGGAAGATGAAGCTAGCGTCACGTCTAGGGGCTCTTCTTCTCGATTGGCTGCACTCCTTGGCGTAGAGGACGATGGCGAAGCAGATGGACAAGGTGGCGCGGCTGGTCGACGTCGTTGTCCATGCGTTCTTCTCGTCGGTGCTACGGCGGGGTCTCGGGTGGTGACGAAATCGCGCGGGGAGGACGAACCAGAGGGCGAGGAGGGGGAAGTGAGACGTGGGGGGTTCTCCTGGCGTGCGTGGCGTCGAGAAGGAGGCAGGGGCGCGGCTGGGAGGCCGCCACCGCGACGGCTGCGGCATGCCGGGCACGCAGTTGTGTGCTCGTGCCCGGGGAAGACGACATGGGCGCTCCAGGCGGGCTGTGCCGGCCAGGTGGGCTACGGGGGAGCTAGTCGGGCTTCTTTGCCCAGGTAAGCTTCTGTTTTTCTTTTCTATTTTTCTTTTCTGTAGTTTGTTTTGTTTAGCTAAATAAAATAGCTAAACATTTTAATAAATTCTATAAATTTTTATATGGCCTTATAATAATATAGACTAGCCACTTATAAAGTTTCAACATTTTTAAAATTCAAATAATTTGAATCTTAACTCAAATAGGGGTTTTTGATTAAATCCAAGGCACTGTTTGAATATTTGAAAAATCCATGAGCATGGGGTGGGTCCCACATCACTTGATATATGATCACACTCATTTATAAGACTTTTCAAAAATCTAACATGAATTTTTGGAGAAGATTTTTATCTGGCCTTTTGAATTAATTCATCTTGGGGGGTTTCTTCTCCCATTTTGCTTTTGATTTTGATTTCAAAGATTTCTTTTGAAATTTTTAACATGATGCAAGAGTACTGGCTAACCCTAGCACATTAGCTAACAGAGGGTTCTGACAAAATTTAAAAAAACCTCAACTAAAAAATGATTTTCACCCATTTTATTCACTAACTACTTTTTAATTTAATTCATTTCCATTAACTAAATGCATAAAAATTTAGTACTTACCAGATGCAATTTTAATAATAAGCTAACAATTTAATATTACTAACAAATAATATAGGAAATTAAACAAGCAAGCACTTAAAAAACAAAAATGCCACAGTTTAATTTAAGAAAAAAGAAAGTCTAACCATGCAGAATATTAGAGCATAATTCTAGGAACAGTAGACAATTTGTTTCATAATTTAATGACTTATAATTATTTTACTGAAGCTATTTTTGTTAGGCAGATATATTAAAAAGAAAAAGTAGTCGGCCTAGGGCTATCTAGCACCCACGTGCATTTATTTCCAGTGGGTCGAGCACGAGTGGAAGCATTGGATGTGTGTTTTTATTTGACAAAACGAAAGTGTACAGGTCTCCCTAGGCCGCTAGATCTCCCCGGATCCGACGGCCAGGGGCCTCCTTCTCTTGCGAAGAGGCTAGCTCGGCATGTCCATGGCCATGGAGGACAGTGGGGTAGGTGGGGGCTCACCAGGAGGGTTCTGGCCGGCGGCGGATGTCGGGCATGGGTGGCGGAGGTGCGGTACGGCCGCGGGGGTCCATTTTTGTCGTTCGGGGAGGCACCTCACGTGGGCATGAGGGGTGGCTCGGTGTAGACGAACGGGGTGGAGGCGATGTCATGGAGGCTCGGGGCAGCGGCTTGGGGCGGCATACTCACCGGTGTTGCAGCCGCCGCGAGGCAGGGGAGGCTCGCCGGCCTCTCCCTCCTCTTCTACCTTCTTCCTCCTTCTTCTACACCTTCCTCCTCTTCTTACCTGTCTACGTGTCTCCTCATTCTCTTCTTCTTCTTCTATTCAGATTGGGGTGGCGAGGTGGAGTGGGGTGGAGCGGTGAGGAGTGTGGGACGAGGGGAGGCTGGGCACCTCCTTTTATAGCGTGGAGACATGCATCTTTGGCGGGAACGACGAGAGAGGGGAGCGGGGCAAGCGCGCGCGATCGTCCGGTGTGGCGATCCACGACCCTGCTACGTACTGGGCGAACGGGGCTGTGCGAGGGCTGATGTCCGCGAGGTGGCATCAGCGTGGGTCCCGCCTGATGACGTAGGGGCTGGGGTGCGGATGACATGTGGGGTCATCTTGCCAGGTCGGTGAAGGGAGAGGTAGATAGAGTGGGCGCAGAGCAAGGGAGATGAAGAGATGGGCTTCGGCCCAGGGGAGGGGTTTCCATTTTTTGTACTGATCTAATTAGATTTGCAGAAGCTCTATTTCCGATTAGATTTAAATTTGAAACAAAATTTCAAACTCAAACCTCCTAAATACTTTATAAACTTCAGGGGTATTATCCTATTTTAATTAAAAGTTTTAGGGAATTTTAGAAATGTTAATATTATTATCACTACTATATTAATAGCAATTAACCCATTAGCACTTTTTAAATATTTTAAATAAATACCTTTTTCTATAGAGGTATTTTTAATTATATATAATGAATATCTAAGCAAGCAAAACTTTTTTTGGTGACAATTTGTCGGGGGTTGTTTTCAGACCCTCCTAGCGCCAAATGTCGGGGTTCTTGCCCAACCCTTGTCCAGCGCCAGAAGTTGGGGACAATAGCGGCGACGCTGACCCGAATGGTCCTTCCGGAAGAGCTTCTTCCAGCAGGGCGTGGCCCGGAGGCCGTGCGGAACGGGGAACTCGTCAGGCTCTCGCTTGCTTGATGTAGACAGAGGTTGTTGTTGGCATCGAAACGGGATTCGAGCTTGGTGAAGATGGTATGAGCAAACACGGGGTTTACCCATGTTCGGAGCATCCGGAGACTAAAAGCCCGAATCCTTCTTGTCTGATCTTTCTTGTGGGTAGTAGAATGGGGTACAATGTTTGGTGATTCTCACAAGGAAAACCTGCTATCCTATGCCTTGCTTCCTTGGTCGGGTGGATGCTATCTCGAGCCCCAGGGAATGGACCCTGAGTCTTCTATCTACCGAGAAGTTCCACGATGAACTCCTCCCTTTTTCTCTCCTGAACACTCCCCTTTTCTCGGGTGTGTCCGTCGTGTCCCCTTTGTCTGGTCACCAACGCCTCCCTTCTATAACTTAAGGGGATCGTCACAGGGCCACTGATAGCTACAGTGATGGTCATTATCCTCTCCCTCCTTTGCGCAGACGTGAAGGGTCTTGGTGCCTCCCGGGAAGGTCTAGCAGCACCGTGAGAACAGCTGGCCCATGCGCGAGCTAAGTACCCGCAAGGACGTGCACCAGGTGTTGATGTCCTCCTGTCATGCGGGGCATGCTTGTCTTCTAGCGCATTTATTGCACTGGTTGCTTGGTCGGGCAGTGGGACTTGATCGAGGCCCCATCATCCTGTGGTCCGGGCGAGGTCGGGTTTAGTCTCACCTATATAACAGGGGACTTCCCTAGCTCACCAAGTGTGGACCAATAGAGGAACTAAGTCTCCGCTTGCCCGAGTTGTTTGAAAACTACTGGCAGCTGACCAGCACACACACGGTTTCAAATGGTAAATCAGCTTGGGCCACCTCTAGAAATGTTTGAAGCTAGGTAGGTAAGAAGAGGGGACCCCATAAAATCCCACACGCGATTAGGCACGCTCAGTCTTAAAACCAATACCCGGAACTCGGATCCTAGGTGACTCGAATGGAACAAACCGTCGGGCGGGATAGCCTAGACCTTCCATCCTTCCTCAAATATAGTCAACATTATAATAATCAATATCATCAACAATAATATAATAATGTGATATCCCAAACCAAGGAGTAACAGGGTAACATCGTAGCATCCTAAGCATGCATACTAAGCAGGGGCTGAGCAACGAGCAATAGTAACATAGCAGTACAAGGTTTGCTGGGAGGGGACATGGCTGTATCGGTTTGAAAGAGGCTGTAAACATGTGGTAGGATCAAACATCGAGCCTATCCTAGACTAGCATGAAAACCGCTGGTTGAAATAGAATGGATCATAAGTAATGTATAGTCCTTGCCTGTTGATAAGTCGGGTTCCGAAGGTGTAGTGGATCGCACGCTCGCATCGTCTCCGAAGGTACCCGCGGAAGCACACAAGACGATAAACACTGGAAAGCAATCAACGAGCAAGCACCTATTACTACGAAGCAAACACGAGCAAGCATCAACAAGAAGGCAACACGAGACATCGCACCTACCGTCGAGAGCGGTTACTAACAGTTTAAGTGGGGTACTCGTCACACACGATGATACCGCACGTTTATGGTGGTTCAAGTTGTTTAGCTACAGGTGATCAACAAAGGTTGTGAACATGGCAACTCAAGCAATCATGGCATAGCACACAAACATGGCAAAAGGTGAAGCATAAAATAAACTATCTATGCTAGTTAATATAAGTGAGGCACAACCTAAACATGGCATAACACTAAGTGCCGCACGACAATTAAAGGATTTGGTACTGTTATGTCCTAAACCATATTTTACGTTGGTTAACAGCAGCAAAAAATAGCATAAACAAAAAGTACACGAAAAACTAATCAAGTTACATATAAAGAACACCCCAAACGGAATTGCTGTTAAAAAGGTACAAGCAAAACAAGTTACGGGCACAATCTGCCAACATCACGAAGCACACTTTAGAGCAATGCATAAACAGGATAATCAATGCAAACATGCTCAGAAATGATATGAAATTAAAGTAGACATGACAGGGAAGGCATGGAAAAAAGAATCATGCAAATAAGCATCATAGATCAAAATATATTAAGCAAACAACATGGCATCGTGGATGAGTCACAATCATCATGCGAAGTTGCAACAAAATATTAACATCAGTACTTAACAGGAAATACTAGCAATTAACGGCATGATGCCCACTTCAATGCAGAATTAAACTATCTAGACGGCCTCAAACGGAAAAACTTTCTACATACGAACGCTAGAGCACGCAAAACTGAGCAATTCATCTTTTGGGCGCGAGGTCAAACGAGCTACGGTTCTAACGCTATTGTCAAGACGAAAATCGATACAGCAGCAGTTATTCCAGCACTTTAGCAAAAGGAATAAAGAAAAAAACATAACGGAAAAAAAGGGAGCCTCTCACCGCGTGGGCCTGGTCCATCTGGCGGCAAGCGGCCTGGAGGGAGGCTGGGCCGCGCGGGGCTTGGCTGGCCCACCACGGGCTCCTGGCAGGGAGGCCGGACGCCGGGTGCCTCCCGTGCCCTTGCTTGACAGCTGCGGCGGCAGGCTGGCTGGGCTCGCCGGACGGAGAGGTTCCGCGGTGGTGGCGGCACGCAGGCACGGCGGAGGAGGCGCAAGCGGCGGGGCATGCTGGCCGTGGGGCGCTGCGGCGGGCGGCTGGTGGCGGAGGAGCCCCTGGCCGAGCTCGAGCGGCTCCATGGCGCCATGGCGGGCGGACCTGCAGGGGGAGGGAAGGCAGAGAGGTGAGAGGAAGAGGAGAGGGAAGGGAGAGGAGAGAGGATAGGGCGCGGGTAGCTGCTGGTCGCCGGCGGGCGGTGGCTCGCCGGGCAGAGGAGACGGCCGCTCCTCCACGGGACGATGGAGGCGGCGGCTGTGCTGTGGAGAGGAGAGAGGAGAGAGACTGTGGCTAGGGCGCGATCTGGGCCGTTAGATCGGCCGATCCGACGGTCCAGATCCGCTGGGGGCTAGGGTTTGCTGGAATTGGGGTAAAACTGCGAAAATTTGGGCTAAAACAGGGGGGTGGCTGCAATTTTTGGACTAGGGAAACGCTAGAAATGGGTGGGAGTGTGGTGGTCTTTATATAGCCCAGGTGGCTGGCAGTTTGCAATAACATCCCCAGTTTTTCTCTCTTGCGTGCGGTGTTTACGTTTCTGACCGCCGGGGGTCCGCGGTACCTCCGGTTCAGGTAAAACTTCGAACTGCGCGATCAGCGCGTCGAGCCGGAGGCGTTCAACTCGCGCTGGAACCGTTCCGAGAACACTTTCCGGCGCGCTATAAAAAATACACCATTTAATTATTAAACGGGGTTGTTCATTCCGTTGGCTGTGTCTGGTCTCGTGTGGTTTTCGCGACGGTGATCGGGTGAAACCCGGTGTCGCAAAGGTCGAGTATCAGGGTGGCAAGGGTCAGTCTCCGTACGGTACGAGATAAGAGGGGGAAAATAATCATCGATCGATAAATCGGGGATGCAAACACCGCAAACAAATCAGACAATCAAACAATTCACACCGAAAACAAAATTTTTAATTTTTGTGAAAACTGGGCTGTTACAGGCACCAAGGAGAGCAAGCGCCCCCTGGCGCGGCCTAGGGTGGGGTCGCGCCCCCTGGCTGCCTAGGCACAGGGTGGGCCCCCTCGGCTCTCCTTAGGGACTCCAGAAGCTTCCGTTGCGCTGAATTTTTATTGGATTTTTTCGGAATTCTTCTGGCATTTTACGTAATAGAAAAAACTGAAATAAAAAGACAGCAGAAAACAGGAACTGGCACTGGGGTGCACTAAGTTAATAGGTTAGGCCAAATATGATCAAAAGTGTATGAAAGTGAATCTAAATCATAGAAATATCAAACAAAACATGCATGGAGCAAGCAAAAATTATAGATACGTTTGGGACGTATCAACATCCCCAAGCTTAATTCCTGCTCGTCCTCGAGTAGGTAAATGATAGGAAGCATAATTTCTGTGGTGACATGCTACTAACCATTTAAGAATTTTTAAATAAAGCAATCAAGGCATGTAATTCAATTCAAGTCATAACAGGCAAGATTCCATATTAGCATTGAAACAAGCAACATAAGAACATAACAGGTAATTCTTTTTCTCTTTTTTCTATTTTTTTGGTGGCCTCAATGGCTCTTTCTACTTAACTCTCATTTTTCCTCTTTGGGATCTTTTACCCCGAGGAGGAGTGTATGGGGGTTTGGTTATCCTTGCGCTTCATCGACTCATGGCACGTGAGTGTACTCTAATATTTGATCCCTCAAAAGAATAGTGATCTATCTAGTAGCTGGAGTTCTCAATAAGTTTTTGTAGTTTTTGAAAATAAACACGGATTTCCCAAAATACGACACCTATCACTAATAGGCTAGAGCTCTTGACACAAAAAGTTCAAACATTACTTACAACAATACCTAAAACTTTTGCAAGTTACTACTATAATTGAATAGCAACCTCAATTACCTACTTCAAGTCAAGACACAACCAAATGCAATAGCCAAAAATAAAGAGAGTTTCGGCAACAAACTAAACAAAAGGCTCTTGAAAAGATAAAGATGAAAGAACAAGAGCTAAACATGACAACATCTAAGAAAAGATAAAGAACACACAACAAAATAAAGATAAGCATGAAAATCCTATGATGTATTCTAGTTTAAAGTGGAGCGTGTTTCTCTCCCACACAAAAGAAAGCTGGGTTCTAACTTGTTATGAACAGCAAGCAAAGCTAAAGAAAACTAGAAGGTAAAGAGCGAGACGCTCCAAGCATAGCACATAACACATGAAGTGATAAAAATATAGTGGAACGAAGGACGAACTGATGATTTTTGATGGAGAATGGGATGCACGGGGCATCCCCAAGCTTAGACGCTTGAGTATCCTTGAATATTTCTTGGGGGTGCATGGGGGCATCCCCAAGATTGAGCGTTTGACACTCCCGGATCTTCTTTCATCATCTTCCCTCGCACACTTGAAAACTACCTTCATACATAACTCATCATAAGCTGATTAGAGAGGTTAGTACCCTTAATAAAACAATTTGCCTCTACTGGAAATAAATATTTTCTTGAAGGGCTACTGTTTCTCAAGATTTCAAAAAAGTTTTTGCAAAGAAAAAGCAGCGCAAGATTTGCAAAACCGAGGAAAGGCAAAACTTGGAAGGATCTGTGAAAAACAGATCAGCAGGTAGTAAATAATTTTTTCGGGGTACTTCTGCAACTCAAATCACAAAACTCAGAACAAACGCTCGAAATCCAATTGTATAGCGCTTTCAAAACAATTCAGATCAAAAATATGATCTGGTGATTTTAAGCGAATTTTTCCGTCCAAGGACAGAATCTGTTTTCTGAACCACATGTCACAACTTTTGAAATTTCTTGCAATCGGAGGCTAAACTTGGCACAAATCTTGAAAATAAAGATACAATGATGTTGCTCCAGTAGTAACAATCATCAAGACCGCTAAAAGCAGAAGTAAAAACATCTTGGGTTGCCTCCCAACAAGCGCTTTCTTTTACGCCTTTAAGCTGAGAAAGAAGCAAAAAGATCAAGTTTTATCAAGAGTAACAGAATAGCTAGCCCGTGTGACGGGCACAAAAGGTAACTTAATCTCATTCCTAGGGAATTTTTTCCATCCCCTTTTTAAGAGGGAATTGAAATTTTATATTCCCTTCTTTCATGTCAATAACAGCACCAACGGTACGAAGAAAAGGACATCCCAAAATAATTGGAAATAAAGGTTCACACTCTATGTCCATAATAGTAAAATCAACAGGAACATAATTGTCGTTGACAATGATAAGAACATCGTCGATCTTCCCCAAAGATTTCTTTACGGAAAAATCAACGATACGAACACCAAAAGAACAAGGATCAAAGGGCTTCAATTCAAACATATCATACATTCTTTTTGGCATTACGGAGGTACTAGCTCCAACATCACATAAAGCATAAGAAGAGAAGTTATCCAATTTAATTTTTATCATAGAATCCCAACCATCTTCTAGCTTCCTAGGTATAGAGGCTTCTACTCTAAGCTTCTCCTCCCTAGCTTTAATGAGAGCATTAGTGATATGTTCCATGAAGGCAAGATTTAATGTGCTAGTGTGGGGGTCCCTAGACATTTTGTGTAACAAGTTAATAACTTCCGGAAGGGTACAACTATCAAAATCAATGTAACTACTATCAAAGGTGGTAGTGGTGTCTCCTAGGCTCATTTGTTTGAAAGCTTCCATGTTCATAGGAGCTTCTTCTTCTACGGTTGAGGTAATAGCATCACCATTAATAGGTCCAATGGGACTAGGAGTGTGTTGGGTGCTGAAAGTTTGGGTATCCTCAACAACTTGAATAGTTGCAACTGTGTGGTGTGTATGAAGGATCTTAATTCTATCTTCTTCCTCCTTTTCTCTAGCCCATCTTTCTTTAAGTTTAGCCATCATCCTAATGTTTTCATTAATTTGTATTTGGATAGCATTAATAGGAGTGGTCTTACTCTCCTCTAGGGGAGAAGTTCTAATTTTAAGCATTTCAATATCGAGGGCTAAATTGTCTACCTTCAAAGAGAGATTATCTAATTTGTCTAATTTCTCTTCTACACTCTTGTTGAAGGCTTTTTGGGTAGTGATAAATTCCTTAAGCATGCTTTCTAATTCAGAAGTGGAGTTCTTGTTGCTAGGATAAGTGTTGTTGTTCCCATAGTTGTTGGATGGGAACGGTCTAGGATTGCTACCAAAGTTACTCCTATAAGCATTTTTGTTGAAGTTGTTTCTAGAGATAAAGTTCACATCTGCTTGTTCTTGAGCAACCAAAGAGTTTAAAGGGACATCATGAGGATCAATAGGAGGTTGCTTGGTAAGTATAGACATAATCAAGTCAACTTTTTCATTTAGGGAGGAAATCTCCTCGACAGATTTTACCTTCCTACATGCTGGAGCTCGTTCGGTGTGCCATTGGGAATAGTTGGTCACCATCTCATCTAGTAATTTTTTGGCAGCACCAAGTGTTGTTGACATAAAGGTTCCACCCGCGGCCGAATCTAACAGGTTCTGCGAGGTAAAGTTCAAGCTTGCATAAAAAGTCTGGATAACCATCCAAGTAGTCAAACCATGTTTAGGGCATTTCTTAACAAGTGATTTCATTCTTTCCCAATCTTGGGAAACGTGTTCATTATCCAATTGCTTAAAGTTCATAATGTTACTCCTTAATTGGATAATTTTGGCAGGTGGGTAGTACTTCCCAATAAAAGCATCCTTGCACTTATCCCAAGAATCTATGCTATTCCTAGGCAAGGATTGAAACAAAATTTTAGCTCCTTCCCTGAAGGAGAAAGGAAAAAGCTTAAGCTTAACAATATCACCTTCTACTTCTTTATACTTTTGCATATCACAAAGCTCAACAAAATTATTTAAGTGTAAAGCAGCATCATCTCCAGCACCATAGAATTGATCTCTCATAAGAAGGTTTAACAAAGCAGGTTTAATTTCATAAGAGGTAGCTGAAGTGGCAGGAGTAGCAATAGGAGTGCAGATAAAATCATTGTTGTTGTGACTAGTGAAGTCACACAACTTAGTGTTTTCAGTGGAACCCATAGCAGCAAATAGGAAAAGCAATTTTTTTCTGGTTTTTGATAAAGGACACTAAAACAAGAACTGAAAGGTAAAATAACAGGACTAAAAATCAAAGATAAAAGATAGCATGCAACTCCCCTATCTTCAAGATTGGAGTCCCCGGCAACGACGCCGGAAATTGCTTGATGCTAGCGAGAGATGATAACTGCTTCTCGCCCTTCGTTGGTTACTCCACGTAGAAGGTTTAGATGTAGTATAGGAGCAAGATTTACCTTGGCAAAGATACCAAGGTTGACATCGACCAGTACGACTCCAAGGTTGACAAGTAGGTGGTGAAGTGAACAATGGCGCCGTTCACAATCTAAGATTGCTTACTTCACCTGGACCTCCACACACAACAAGTAACTTTGCTCCCAACAAAGTTCAGAGAGGTTGTCAATCTCTCCGGTCTTGTTGTTTACAAAGGATCAAAGACAAGAGATAACAGTTAGTGATAATTGGAACTAGAAAGTAAAATAGGAAGTAAATTGCGGGTGTAAACAGTGGTGGAAATTTGGACCGGGGTCCTATGATGTTCACTACTGATGTCTCTCTCCTAAAAGACGATAAAACTGCTATGCGAGGTAAAAAATCACGGTTAGGCAATTGACAGGATTACGAGCGCAAACCAATGCTAACTATGCTTTAAAAGAAAGGAAGAGATTCAAAATCATGGGCGGTACACCAAGATAATTAGACCGAAATCCATATGCATCTAATACTAATCATCCACCTTGAGATATCTATCCAGAACATCTCGCTGGTATTAAGTTGTGAGCCCACCCAAAGTGTAAACCCAAAGCAACAGACAACTGCATTAAGACAACTTTTCATAAAATAAACAATCCTTGCAACCGCGGTTACAAGCACCGTTGTTTTCCCACTTGTGGAAACAACACATCCCCTAGACTCATGTTTCTGTCACTCAAGCTAGTCATCAGGGGGCATGAACCCTTAATCAAGCATAACGCGACCTCTTGGAGTCACTATCTACTACTTGGTCAAAGCAATAAACAGCAACAGAGAACATGCAAGAATTACTCAAGAACAAAAATATGAAAGAGAACTGAATATATTGCTCATCACAATCTGAACATAATCTCATAATCCATCAGATCCGAGCAAACTCAGCATAGCAACAGCAGAAAGAATTACATATGTGCCTTGATCATGTAGGGCAGCTCACAAGGTCTAGTCAATGAAGAACAAACAGGGGAGGAGTGATACACAAGATAATAGTCGCCCCTCATTGGTTACCCCAATTGGAAGGTGAGATGTAGCGTAGCAGCAAGTTTCTCTTGGCAAAGATTCTAAGGTTGAGTGTCGAACCAATATGACTCCAACAAATACAAGTAGGTGGTGAAGTGAACAATTGGCGTCGTTGACAATCTAAGGATTGCTAACTTCACCTGGACCTGCACACACAACAGATAGCTTTGCTCCCAACGAGTACAGAGGAGTTTTAAATTCCTCCGGCCTTGTTATTTACAAAGGATAAAACGCACGGGATAATAATGATAGTGATAGCTACGGAAAAGTAAATACTGAAAGTAAATTGAAGGTGTAAACAGTGTTGGTAATATGGACCAGGGTCCTATGATGTTCACTAGTGATGTCTCTCTCCCAAAAGACGATAAAATAGCCATGCGAGGTAAACAAATTACAGTTGGGCAATTGACAGGATTATGTGCGCAAACCAATGCTAATTATGCTATGCAAAAAGGAAGAGGCTCAAAAGCATGGGCAGTACGCCAAGACAAGTAGACCGAAATCCATCTGCATCTACCTACTAATATTCCACCTTGAGATATCTATCCAGAACATCTCTCTAGTATTAAGTTGCGAATCCCACCCAAAGTGTAAACTCAAAGAAACAGACAACTGAATTAAAGAACTTTGCGTAAAGTAAACAATCCTTGCACCCTCAAGTACAAGCACCGTTGTTTCCCCCTTGTGGCAACAGCACATCCCTTAGACTCATGTTTCTGTCACTCAAGCTAGTCATCGGGGGGCATGAACCCACAATCATGCATAACGCTCCCTCTTGGAGTCACTACCTACTACTTTTCCAAAGCAATAAACAGCAACGGAGAACATGCAATAATTACTCAAGAACATAAATATAAAAGAAGAGAATCTAATATATAACTCAATCACAATCTGAACATAATCTCATAATCCATCGGATCCCAGCAAACTCAACATAGCAACAGCAGAAAGATTACATATGTGCCTCGATCATGTAGGGCACCTCACGAGGTCTAATCCATGAAGAACAAAGAGGGGAGGAGAACATCACATAGCTACCGATCATAGACCCATGTTCCACGGTGGACTACTCACGGTTCATCCGGGAAGCAGGCATGGTGGTGGAGAAGCTCCCAGAGGTGATTCCTCCCTCCGGCAGGGTGCCGGGAAGAGGTCTTTTGGTGCTCCCGATCGTGGAAGCGCAGCGGCGGAAGAAAAGAGGAGAGATCGCGAAAAAGGGTTCCGTCCCCGAGGGTTTTTCTTCACGGGGAATAAATAGGCGAAAGGGGGGCAGCCAGAGGTGGGCCAGCGGATCCAGGCGCCCCCCTAGCGCCGCCAGGGGTGGGGTCGCGCCCTCTGGCCGCCTGGGCCCCCCTGGCTCCCCTCTGGCCCCTCTCGGGATCTTCGCGAAGCTTCCGCTACGCTGATTTTTCCTATATTTTTCCCGGAATTTTTCTGGTACTTATAATAAGGGGGAAACCTGAAATAGAAAAACAGCAGAAAACAAGAACTGGCACTGGGGTGCACTGAGTTAATAGGTTAGTCCAAATATGATCAAAAGTGTATGGAAGTTCATCAATATCATAGCAATATCACACAAAAGAGGCATGGAGCAAGCAAAAATTATAGATACGTTTTGGACGTATCAACATCCCCAAGCTTAATTCCCGCTCGTCCTCGACTAGGTAAATGATAACAAGCATAATTTATGTGGTGACATGCTAACAACCATATAAGAACTTTTAAGTAAATCAATCAAGGAATGTAATTCAATCCAAGTCATAACAGGCTAGAGTCTATATTTAGCATTGAAACAAGCAACATAAGAACATAAAGGTGCAAGAGCTCTCGATGTACGTGACTCGAATGTCTCCAAATGGTGTTTGCGTGCAAGAAATGGGATAGGGATATACGAGAAAAAGTATTTTTATTGTTGAGAACTCAATCTACTAAAGTGTCACACTTGGTCTTCTTTGGAATCTTATCTTGACTCATCCCCAGACCACTAGCCAGGTACAAGTCAAAATGATCCACTCCTTTTCGACATTCTGAGCACTCATGCAATGGATGAGCGTAAGCAAGAAAGTTGACACTTAGGATGGCAAAGAGAGAATATGGTGAAGGAGAAAGACAAAAAGGTGTGAAAGGCTCACATCAATGAGGACAATCATAGGCGAGAGAAAGCCAAATGATAGATATGATGTGAGGAGTAGGGATTGCCATGCAACGGATGCACATATGAGCTAAGATAAGCTCTCCAATGGAACTAGTGGGGGTGCATCCAACTTGCTTGCTCAAGAAGACCTAGAGCTCATTTGAGGAGGCTCATCATTGGAATATACAAGCCAAGTTTTAAAGTGTGAAGGTCCCCACATAGCTATATGCATGAATGATAATCTCTATGGAGTACAAGATATAGATGGAGTACGAGTGTGGATCTCTCAAAAGGAATAGTAGTGTGCCCCCTTCTCTCTGTTTATTTCTTTTTCGATTTTTTCTTTATTTTTTGTATTTTTTGGTGGCCTCAATGTCTCTTTCTATTTCTCTCATTTGTCCTCTTTGGGATCTTTTAATTTTGTCCTCTTTGGGATCTTTTAATTTGTCCACTTTGGGATCTTTTCCTCACTTTAGGGGCAACACTCTATATATTACAAAAAGTATAGAAGATCTTTCACACTTTACAAATGATACGTCCAAAACGTATCTATAATTTCTGCTTGCTCCATGCATGTTTTGTGTGACTTTGCCATGTTTTGCTTGAACTTTCATACACTTTTGAGCATATTTGGACTAATCTATTAACCCAGTGCACCGAGCTGCCAGTTGCTTTTTTCGTATTTCAGGTTATCCGGCCATTAAAAGTGCTCCAAAAAATCCGGGAAAATCAGATAAAAAATCAGCGCAACGGAAGCTTCCGGAATCACCAAATGAGGGAAGGAGGGCCACTACCAGGCAGCCAGGAGGGCAGGTGGCGCGGCCCCACCCTGGGCCGCGCCAGGCACTCTCCTGACTGCCTCGTGGCCCCTCTCGGTGCACCCCTTCGCCTATATTTACCCCCCCCCCCCCCCGTGACGGAAACCCCTAATATCTATCCCTCTTTCGCGATCTCGCCTCTGTACCTCCGCCACCGTCGTTTCAAGCTTGGGGCTGCCTGGAGAAGCTGCTCCGGCACCCTGCCGGGAGATGCTACCCCCTCCGGGAGACCATCCATAGCCATGGACGCCTCCCGTATGTACCGTGAGTAGTTTCCCTTGGACCATGGGTCCGTGACCAGTAGCTATGTGATCTATCTCTCCCTTCTTTGTGCTTCCACTTTCGAGTCCTCGTGAGCTGCCCCACATGATCGAGGCACCTTTGTAATTTTCTGTTGTTGCTATGCTGAGTTTGTTGGGATCTGATGGATTATGAGACTATGTGCAGATTGTGATGAGTAATATATTTGGTTCTTCTCTTTTATATTTTGTTCTTGAGTAAATTATTGCATGTTCTCCATTGCAGTATTTTACTTTGGCCAAGTGATTTATTGCAACTCCAAGAGGAGCGTTATGCTTGATTGTGGGTTCAGCCCCTTGATGTCTAGCTTGAGTGACAGAAACATGAGACTAGGGGATGTGTTGTTGCCACTAGGGGTAAAACAACGGTGCTTGTATCCGCGGATGCAAGGATTGTTTACTTTACGCAAAGTTCTTTTAGTGCAGTTGTCTGTTGCTTTGGATTTACACTTTGGGTGGGATTCGCAACTTAATGCCAGCGAGATGTTCTGGATAGATATCTCAAGGTGGATGATTTGTAGTAGATGCAGATGGATTTCGGTCTACTTACCTTGGTGTACTGCCCATTGCTTTTGATCCCTTCCTTTCTTTGCAGCATAGTTAGCATTGCGGTTCCTTCATAATCCTGTCAATTTCCCAACTGTAATTTGTTTACCTCGCTAGCACTTTTATCGTCTTTTGGGAGAGAGACATCACTAGTGAAAATCACGTGACCTTGGTCCAACTTCATATCATTGTTTACACCATCAATCTACTTTCAGTTGCCACTATCATTATCTCTTGCGTTGATCCTTTGTAAACAGCAAGGCCGGCGGAATTGACAACTCCTCTGTACTCGTTGGGAGCAAAGTTATTTGTTGTTGTGTGCAGGTCCACGTCAACTATCTAGCCCGAAGCTAATTTCTGGCGCAGTTGTCACCTTATTGTGTCTCTTGGAGTCCTACTGGTTCGATAACCTTGGTATCTTCAACGAGGGAAATTTGGTGCTACGCTACATCTCACCTTCCACTTGGGGTAACCAACGAGGAGTGAGAGAACTATCCTCGCCATATCAAGCCAATTTCTGGCGCCATTGCCGGGGACTCCAGTCTACAAGATATGGGAGCTGCACACTATCTTTTATCTTTGCTTTTTAGTCTTGTTAGTTTACCTTTCAGTTTTTACTTGTGTGTCCCTTATCGAAAATACCAAAAATACCTACTAATGCTATCTTCACCATGGGTGTGGAACCACCCAAATATGGTAGGATGGACATGTTTCACTTGGCTCGTCTTCGATCAATTTGTGCTCGCTCTAAAAACCCAACCGACTTGGTTGAGGGAAAATCATTGGATGAGCATGCTCATTACATGCGGCATCGCCTATCTCAGAAAGGGAAACACATATGGGATCAAATACAAGTTTCTTATTGCTATGCTGAATCTTCATGCCACATTTATGATTTTACTTGTTGCTCTAATATAGAGCGTAAACACCTTCCCTTCCAATGTGAGTTTAATGAAAATGAGATCCTATCTTCTTATGCCAAAGGTGTTTATGATTACTTTGATGTTGAAAAGATTGAAGAGTTTGTTGCTTTTAAAGGTGCTTATGAGATTGCTTCTTTGATTGAAAAGTATTACGATACTATTCACAAGTCTAAAAACTTTGTTGTTCTTTCTTATTGCTTTGAGAATTATACTTCCAATGCTTATATTGATGATTTTAAAAATAGAATGCTTGCTGCACGAGAAGAGGCTAATGATTGCTATGATGAGGAGTCCTATGATTCCGAGGACTCACTTGATACATCCCTTTCTGATGATTTTGATACTTGCTTTGTTGATGGCCATGACGCCACTATGGATGATGCTTACAAAGATGAACTTGCTATAGTTCCTTATGTTAAGCATGAAAAATTTTCTATTGCACCCACACTTGATTTCCCTATTATCCTTTTGAAATCTCCAACTCATATTCCGGAGAATTGTGCTCTTATTGAGGCTCAATGTGATGGGTCGCATTTATCTTATGTTCCTAAAGACCGTGTTGAAAAATATACACGTGTGCTTGTAGGTCATGAACAATATGATTTATGTGATAGTTATATTCTTGATGTTGTTCATGATACTACTGAAAATTATTTCAAGAGAGGGAAGTTTGGTTGTAGAAACTTCCATATTACTAAAACACCTCTCTTCATGTTGAAAGTTTTGAAGTTGTTATTTTTCCACCTTCCCATGCATGTCACTTAGTGCTTATTTGATTTATTTTCTTACAAGATGCCTATGCATAGGAAGTGGGTTAGGCTTAAATGTGTTTCATATTTTCTTCTTGATGCTCTCTTTTGCTTCAAATTCTTATTCTTGTGAGAGCACCTTTTATAATCCTTAAGCCTAGCTAATGGCTTTAAAGAAGCGCTTTCGGGAGGCAGCCCGCAACGAATTTAGGTTTTTTTTTTGCTTTTCTTCTGTTCTTAGTGGTCTTGATGATTGTTACTACTGTAGCAACATCATTGTATCTTTATTTTTCAAGCTTTGTGCCTTTTATAGCCTCATACGGCAAGGGAAGTAAAAGTTGTGACATGCTGTCCAGAAAACAGATTCTGTCCTCGTGACTAGAAAAATCACACTAAAGTCCCAGTTCATCTTTTTGAGCTGAATTTTTTACACAGCGTGCTCTATACAATTACGAAACTTCCTTCTGTTCTGAGTTTTTTGATTTGAGTTGCAGAAGTACCCCTAAAAATTCGTTTCTATCTGCTGTTCTGTTTTTCACAGATTCTGCCACGTTTTGTCTCTCCTTACTTTTGAAAACCTTCAGCTGGCTTTTTTTTTGCAAAAACTTTTTGGCAATCTTGGGAAACAGTAGCTCTTCAAGATTATCTTTATTTGCAGTAGAGGAAAAATTATTTTAATAGGGTACTAACCTCTCTAATCAGTCTACAATGAGTTATGTATGAAAGGAGTTTTCAAGTGTGCGATGGAAGATGATGATAGAAGATCTTGGAGTGTAAAATGCTCAAGCTTGGGGATGCCCATGTGCACCCCCAATAAATATTCAAGGAGACTCAAGCGCCTAAGCTTTGAGATGCCCTCAAGCATCCCCTTCTTCATCAACAATTATTAGTTCGTCTCTCGTTACACTATATTTCTATCACTTCATGCGTTATGTGCTATTCTTGGAGCGTCTCACTCTTAGGTTTTATTGTTTTTAGTTTTCTTTAGCTTTGTTTGCTTTAGTAACAAGTTAGATCCCAGCTTACTTACTCTTTTGTGTGGGAGAATTACATGCTCCGCTTGAATTAGAACTCCTCATAGGATTTGCATGCTTATTCTTTTAGCTGGGAGTGGTTCTTTTTCTTTTCTTAGCTGCTGCTTTGTTTAGTTGTAGTGCATTAGTTTTTCTAGAGCTTTGTTTTTCTTTTAGGTTGAACTTTCTATAGGTTGCATGTTTTATCTTGTTAGAGAGTTTTCCTGTTGCACTGAGTTTTGTGTCTTGACTAGAAGTAGGTAGTTGAAGTTGCTTTTCTCTTTGTAGTAGTAACTTGCAAAGGTTTTGAGCTATTGATTAGAGTAATGTTTGAAATTTTGGTGTCAAGATCTTGAGCCTATTAGTGATAGATGTCGTATTTTTGGCAATCCGTGGGTTTTTCGAAAACCAAAACCCCTGTTGAGAACTCTAGCTACTAGATGGATCACTAACCTCTAGAGGGATCGAATATTAGAGTACACTCACGTCCATGAGTCGAGGATGCGCAAGGATAACCAAACCCCCATACACTCCTCCTTGGGATACTTGTCTCTTTGTGAACCTCCTGATTAGATTGAGAGTTACCGATAATAAGTGCATGAGTTCTTCGGACTAATGTGAGTATTCGAAAGTTGACACTTCCACCCACCTATACTTTTTCTAGCCTCTTCGGTACCGTGCATTGCCCTTTCTCACCTTGAGAGTTGGCGCATACTTCGCCGGTGCATCCAAACCCTTGGCACGATACGCTCTGTCATCATAAGCCTCCTTATATCTTTCCTCAAAACAGCCACCATACCTACCTAAAGGCATTTCCATAGCCTTTCCGAGATACATTGCCATGCAACATCCATCTTCTCATGACTTGATCTTCATGTCATACATGTTCCAGCTATCCTGGCAGAGTCATACATTTGTATCATGATAGTTATATCTTCTTTATGTGAGTACCTTTGTAAAGTGTGAAAGATCTCCTATATTCTTGTAAAATATAGAGTGTTGCCCCTAAAGTGAGGAAAATATCCCAAAGAGGACAAAATCAAAAGATCCCAAAGAGGACAAATGAGAGTTAAATAGAAAGAGCCATTGAGGCCACCAAAAAATAAAAAAAAGAGAAAAAAGAGAAAAAGAAATAAAAAGAGAGAAGGGGGCACACTACTATTCCTTTTGAGAGATCCACACTAGTACTTCATCCTCTACCCCTTGTACTCCATAGAGATCATCATCATGCATATAGCTACGTGGGGACCTTCACACTATAGAACTTGGCTTGTATATTCCAATGATGAGCCTCCTCAAACGAGCTCTAGGTCTTCTAGAGCAAGCAAGTTAGATGCACCCCCACTAGTTCCCTTGGAGAGCTTTTAGCTCACATGTGCATCTGTTGCATGGCAATCCCTACTCCTCACATCATAAATATCATATGGCCTTCTCTCGCCTATGATTGTCCTCATTGATGTGAGCCTTTCACACCTTTTTTGTCTTCCTCCTCCACCTTCTTTCTGTTTCGCCTTTTAGGTGTCAACTTACTTGCTCACGCTCATCCATTGCATGAGTGCTCCAAATATCAAAAGGTAGTGGATCAGTTTGACTTGTACCTGGCTAGTGGTATGGGGACGAGTCAAGATAAGAATCCAAAGGAGACTAAGTGTGAAAGTTTAGTAGATAGTTGTTCTCAACAACCTTATTCTTCTCTCATATTTCCCTATCCCCTGCTTGCACGCAAACACCATCTAGAGACATTCGAGTCACGGACAGCGAGAGCTCTTGCACCTTTTGTTCTTTTGTTACTTGTGTCAATGCTAATATAGACTCTTGCTTGTTAAGACTTGAATTGAATTGCATGCTTTGATTGCTTTACTTAAAAGTCCTTTTATGGTTGTGTGGCATGTCACCACAGAAATTATGCTTGTTATCATTTACCTACTCGAGGACGAGAAAGAATTAAGCTTGGGGATGTTGATACGTCCAAAACGTATCTATAATTTCTGCTTGTTCCATGCGTGTTTTGTGTGACTTTGCCATGTTTTGGTTGAACTTTCATACACTTTTGAGCATATTTGGACTAATCTATTAACCCAGTCACCCAGCTGCCAGTTGCAGTTTTTTGCTGTTTTTGTATTTCAGGTTTTCCGGCCATTAAAGTGCTCCAAAAAATCTGGGAAAATCAGATAAAAAATCAGCGCAACGGAAGCTTCCGGAATCACCAATGGAGGGAAGGAGGTACACCACCAGGAAGCCAGGAGGGAAGGTGGCGCGGCCCCACCCTGGGCCGCGCCAGGCACCCTCCTGACTGCCTCGTGGCCCCTCTCGGTTCCCCCCTTCGCCTATATTTACCCCCCGTGACAGAAACCCCTAATATCAATCCCTCTTTCGTGATCTCGCCTCTGTACCGCCGCCGCCGCCGTTTCAAGATTGGGGATGCCTAGAGAAGCTGCTCCGGCACCCTTTCGGGAGAAGCTACCCCCTCCGAGAGACCATCCATAGCCATGGACGCCTCCCGTATGTACCGTGAGTAGTTTCCCTTGGACCATGGGTCCGTGACCAGTAGCTATGTGATCTATCTCTCCCTTCTTTGTGCTTCCACTTTCGAGTCCTCGTGAGCTGCCCCACATGATCGAGGTACCTTTGTAATTTTCTGTTGTTGCTATGCTGAGTTTGTTGGGATATGATGGATTATGAGACTATGTTCAGATTGTGATGAGTAATATATTTGGTTCTTCTCTTTTATATTTTGTTCTTGAGTAAATTCTTGCATGTTCTCCGTTGCCGTATTTTACTTTGGCCAAGTGATTTATTGCAACTCCAAGAGGGAGCGTTATGCTTGATTGTGGGTTCAGCCCCTTGATGTCTAGCTTGAGTGACAGAAACATGAGACTAGGGGATGTGATGTTGCCACCAGGGGTAAAACAACGGTGCTTGTATCCGCAGATGCAAGGATTGTTTACTTTACGCAAAGTTCTTTTAATGCAATTGTCTGTTGCTTTGGATTTACACTTTGGGTGGGATTCACAACTTAATACCAGCGAGATGTTCTGGATAGATATCTCAAGGTGGATGATTCGTAGTAGATGTAGATGGATTTCGGTCTACTTACCTTGGCGTACTGCCCATTGCTTTTGAGCCCTTCCTTTCTTTGCAGCATAGTTAGCATTGCGGTGCCTTCATAATCCTGTCAATTTCCCAACTGTGATTTGTTTACCTCGCTAGCACTTTTATCGTCTTTTGGGAGAGAGACATCACTAGTGAAAATCACGTGACCTTGGTCCAACTTCATATCATTGTTTACACCATCAGTCTACTTTCAGTTGACACTATCATTATCTCTTGTGTTGATCCTTTGTAAACAGCAAGGCCGGAGGAATTGACAACTCCTCTGTACTCGTTGGGAGCAAAGTTATTTGTTGTTGTGTGCAGGTCCACGTCAACTATCTAGCCCGAAGCTAATTTTTGGCGCAGTTGTCACCTTCTTGTATCTCTTGGAGTCCTAATGGTTCGATAACCTTGGTAGCTTCACCGAGGGAAATTTTCTGCTACGCTACATCTCACCTTCCACTTGGGGTAACCAACGAGGAGTGAGAGAACTATCCTCACCGTATCAACAAAGTACTCAAATTATAAATAAGACGTAACTGTCATGATGTATGAAAATGTATGTCTTTGCCAGTGTAGCAGGATATGCAATGATACTAGTGCGTCATGTAGCAATGATTAGGGCAAGGCCCAACTAGCATGCGGCTCATCGATCAAGCAAGTAGCATGTATGACATGATGATCAAGTCATAAGAAGATGGATGTTGGATGGCAATGTATCTCGAAAAGGCTATGGAAATGCCTTGATAGGTAGGCATGGTGGCTGTTTTGAGGAAGGATATAAAGAGGTTTATGATGACAGAGCGTATCGTGCCAAGGGTTTGGATGTACCGGCGAAGGTGGACGCCAACTCTCGGAGTGAGAAGAAAGCAATGCACGGCACAGGAAAGGCTAGCAAAATATGGGAAGGTGGAAGTGTCAGATTTCGAATACTCACATTAGTCCGAAGAACTCATGCACTTATTATCGGTAACTCTCAATCTAATAAGGAGGTTTCACAAAGAGACAAGTACCCCGAGGAGGAGTGTATGGGGGTTTGGTTATCCTTGCGCATCGTCGACTCATGGTATGTGAGTGTACTCTAATATTCGACCCCTCAGAAGAGTAGTGATCCATCTAGTAGCTAGAGTTCTCAACTAATTTGTAGGTTTTTTAAAATAAACACGGATTTCCCAAAATACGACATCTATCACTAATAGGCTAAAGCTCTTGACACCAAAAGTCCAAACATCTCTCAAAACAACACCTCAAATGTAGCGACCCGGTCCCGAAGGGAACCAAGTCTACTGTGCTTCTGTGCTATCCCTGGATCAGTATGCTAGCACACACAGGTACTCGATGAAATACCATAGTATCATATGTCATAAATTTCGTAAATACATGGTATCTATTACCTTACAGCCCTTGGGCTAGAATACACAGAAGAACAATCAATATATAAGTGGAGTCCCGTCAACGCCAACGGCAAAGTTGAGTGTAGACTTCACGACCCTAAATGGTATCACTTACTCGTCGTATATAATCCTGCAACACCGAAGGTTACAGCCCGACAACGGATCAATACATTTGAATGTACGGCAAATCATATCCCAGAAAGAAGTAAAATTTCCTACAATACATGCAATTTGGCTGGTGGAGCTTCTACATTTATTTTTGCAAAAAGCTAATTTTCCCTATAGAATAATAATAACTAAGTTCTACAATAGCATACGATTGAGATGGGAACCCCCACTCAATCTATCCCAAAGTGATTAAACCAATCAGTTAATTAAAGATGATGAGACAAATCAATATTACCACATCTAGTCTCTCAAATTGTCCATAACCGGGGACATGGCTAATCGATTAGTTTTACACTCTGCAGAGGTTTGCGCACTTTTCCCCACAAGACTCGATCGCCTCCTTTGTAGTTTATCACACTGCATGATGTATGACAACTGGAAGATCGAGACATGGTCTTTCAGAAGATTTTCCCTTACTCCGGTAGCACCCATCCCACCTACTCAAAACTACTTTCGTAGCGCTACCTAGTAAGAGTCCCTACAACTGATCAACCAAGCCAGAGCCCATAGTAGCTTGTGGCTGCACACGTAAGCTTCTAGGTATGTCAATACAAACAGTCCCTTTGAGCCTGGGTGGCTTTCCGCAGTCATCACGGCCACCCCTAGGATACTCGCAACCATCCCACCCAGGTAGTTCATTAACTTTATCTTGGTCCTAATTACTACTTTATCACTCATACCTCATAATGATTCACTTCCCAATCCACGTCTACTTAGCATAGCAATATCATAGTATATGATGGTGACAATGATATAAGGATCAGACCTACCTCAATGAACTACTGGGTGTAATAGCATAGCATAACCTATCATGCAATCTAAAGAAGAAGAACTAATGCATTGAAAACATAGGTAATAGGGAATATGATCAAAGATATGACTTGCCTTGAATCTTGATGAAGTTATTCGCGCTCACAATTCCGACAATTCTAATCGTCACACTCCGAACAATCTATCGTAACCAAGCAAACAAGGTTGCACACAATAAATCAACAATCCAAAAGAAGGCAAACAATTTTATTTTATTTTGAAACTTCAAAAGAAAAACCAAATAAAAGTTTTTGCAAAACAGATCATGATTGAGTTCAAAAGTGGGTTGCAAAGTATCTAGAATATAGGGTTTAGCTAGGGTTTTAGTTTGCAAAAAGAATCAATCAAATCCGAGTTGTAAAACAAAAGGTACGATCAACTAAAGTTGAAAATAGAATCTGATCAGATCTGAATATTTTCGAAAATTAAAAAATAAATTTTAGGGTTGTACTGGATAGAGTACTTCGAAAGAAAACCATGGGCTTTGGAATCACGCAAAATGGATATACGGTCAAAAAGATATTACAAAAACAAATCTACATAGGATTTAGATATTATTTTTGATCAAACACAAAAATATTTTTTCCTCAAAACTTGGATCGACAGTACCTAATGTGTAGAGGATTTAAAAAACAACAAGTGGCCGCTAGTTTCATCTAAAACGGAGCAACAGATAAAAAGTTACGGCGTTTTTACTAACCGCGGCGTGTAGATTTGACGCGACGAAGACGACGATTTCGGCGATCTCCGGCGGCAAAGAAGTCGTCTAGGATGTAGGGCTTGATTAGAAGATCACAACGGTGGTGGTGATGATCTTCAACGTCGTCCGTACGGGCGTAGCGACGCGATGAACCGAGCGCGCTCCGATGAACTCCCGCGGCGCGCGTACAATTTAGGGGTCAATTTTGCGCACGAAAAGAAGAGGGAAAAGATGTCAATTAGATGCACAACGAAGAGAGGAGTCGGCCTGCAGAATTTGGGGACAAGGGGAGGCTCACCGGTGACGAAATTCGTCCAACAATGGAGCTCCGTTGGACTTAGATCTACCCCGAAATTAGCTCGATTTGGAACGGTTTGCTGCGAAATTTTGCGGGGAATCGGCGGAGAGGGACGTGGGGTATTTATTGGACAGGTTTACTTGGCAAACGGGCAATCGGAGATGGAGTCTACGGCGAACACGGTCGCCGGCGACGCGAGTCCGTTCTGGACTGTGGTCTACGTGTTGGAGAAGAAGAACGTACGTGACGCTCGTGTGCTCGGGCGAGGTGTGCCACTTGGCCCGCTCCTGGCGCGCTGGCTGGGCCGGCGGCTGGCCTCGCCTGGCTGGCGTGCCCGTTTTTTTTTTTCGCGATATTTTTTTTTAAAGAACGAGTATAGAGATATTTTTCATATAATAAAAATAGCCTAAAATAAATAACATCTTATTTTTTTAAATAATAAAAATACGTAAAACGTAATTACGTATACATATATATATACGTATTTTTTTTAAACTTCAAAGAGTTTTATAAAATAAAATATACATCGGAAAAATACGAAATAAATTTCTAAAATCTTAGAAAAACATAAATAATCTTTTCAATAAGTTATTTATACAAAATAAAATAATAAAGAAAAACTTCATTCAAGAAATTCAAATAAATCCAAAGCAAGGTTTTAAATCATTTTCAATGAAATTGAAGAAGTCATGTTATCTTCCCTCATTTAATTATTTTTATTTAAAAAAATAAAAGTAATCAAAATAAGATCCAATAAAATAAAAATGAAAACTTTTATTTGAAATATTTCCCAACTTTATTTTATTTATTGAAGGAGTCATATTACCTTCTCTCTATTTTTATTTGTTGGATTTGTTTTTAAATAATAAATGTAAAAGAACAAAATGAATATTAGGGAAAGTCATTTTATTCCCTCTCATTTTTAATATTCATTTAAACTTAAAAAGTTTCAGATCCTAGTCTATCTCACTCAGATCAATTACACATAAATCAAACAAGAACGTCATAATAATTTAATTATTATAACATTCCAAAATTTAGAATTTTGGGATGTTACAAATCTACCACCCTTAAAATGAATCTTGTCCTCGAGATTCGAAGAGGCTAGAAAGAAAGGTTAGGTTTTTGGGGTTCTCTGTCTTCAAAATGTACTGATCCTCCGACGGTCTAGGGTGCTACCACCCTTAAAAGAAAACTCCCAGGTCTTCAAGAATCTTGCTCTTTCGATGAATTCTTTGTACATATATCCCTTTTTTGGTATTGAATCCTTTATCCAAATGAACAGTCTTCCATATGTTGATCCTTCATGAATGACAGGTCGAACGCCAATACTAACAAATATCGGTACTCTCATGGTGGTCAACATGAGGGCTTCCTGCAGAAAATGGGTCTTGGCTTATTCTTACCGTATTACTTATGATTCACGAGGGTTGCAATGTACAGGGTCAACATTGTACCCTTCTAAAGTTTTGGCTTAGTCGTCGTCATCTCTCTACTATAGGTAAGTCACTCTAGATCTACCATCCCACATAGCAAAGCGAATAATAAGAGTAGCCAGTATGGTGATCAATCCATCCTGCACCCAAATCATTACCTTGTATATGGTTTAGCGAATCTCGCATTCTAACACTCGGGCATCCTCACGAGCACTGCAGAATTAACTTCTCCACGAACTGAGTTCGGGTAAATCCATGGTTTCTGCATGCCAAACAAAACAGCTATCGTTTCTTCACAACTCTCAGGTTTTACGTATATTCCTATAAGATTCTCGGTTGGAAAAGTCGAAGCTTACTCCATGGTCCTTCTTTCCGCAAGAGCGTGCTTGATTCTTAATCGATCTTGCAGCTTGAGGGTTATGGCCCACCTCATCTATTGTAAATCTTAACTCCTCCTTGGGTTGCAAATATTCTCCATCTCAAACATAAGTCTTACTTCTCATTCTTAAAATCCAGCTATACTTCTTCCTTAATATCTTAATGCAAACTATCACATCTTCAAACGGGCTCACGATTTACTTGTCAAAACTCCATTATGAGATCCGATGTAGTTAACACTTCGATCATTCTTTGGGTAATAATACAAAATACTACCACCCTTAAAATAAAATACAGGGTCTCTTCATTAGCTTCCGAAACACTTCTCCTTGCTTGTAGTGTTACTACTCATAAAAATCCAATTCACATGTGTGGTTGTTTCCTGACCAAAGGCACATACTAGCTCTATTGAATCTCAAATTGATCATTGCAATCTCATAGAATTACACATCTCCATCCGACATTTCTATTTTACAAAATATTTCCTCCTACTCTTATTGCATGCTACGCAACTAATATCTCAGCATAAGACTTCTATCCATTGCGATATTCTTGGATAAAGTGGTCTTACTCATTGCAGCAAAACAAATTACTCCTTTCCAATTTCAGGGTCTCATTGTGATTACTTAAGCTCCTTGAGTCTTTGGCTTCCTTCTCGGGCAGTCATTGGAGTAGTGACATGTCTCCCTGCACCTAAAACATATGACTTTACTTAAATCCTTCTTTGTAGAAATTGGGTTCTTCGGTGAATACACACTGCTTTCACCACCTCCCTCCTTGGATATCTGGGATGCATTCTTCTTCTCTATATTCATGATGCCTTTAACGGGCGCGGTGTTCTCCGGGGTGTAAGGCTTCTTCAATGAATCTTGAGGCGTCCTCTTCTTCTTGGTCTGGGTTTTTCTTCTTGCGCCCTGGTCATAGTCTTTACACGGGCAACCATGTGCATAACGTCCATCCTTGTTACAATGCCAACACATGACACTTCCAAACACCTTCTGTTTCTTTCTCGACCTTTCTATGTTGCTCCAATCTTCTATTTCTTGTTGGTCATACTCCACTTCTATTGTCGGGAATTTACCCAGATACACGTCCCCCTTCTTTGTGCAGTTTTTTGAAATATGTCCTTCTTCTCCACATGAATAGAACGACTCGGGACAAACTGGGGTTGATGTTTCTTCAAGAGGGTCTTTAACATCTCCCTTCATCATGAGTACATTTATCTGTTTACTAAGAGCTTCCTTCATCCCTTCCTTATGTTGTTGGATCACTTTCTGTACCATGGGGTATAAGTTACATTGGGCGGTGTAATGGGTAGTTCCTTCACATAAGAAACAGGTAACCTGCCTAGTGGGACATTCTTCAGCTAGGTGACTTTCTTCACAATAACGACATTCATCCTGATGTTCCTCGTGGGTGTGTCCTATTTCTCCACAGATCTTACATGCACATGGTTTCTTCATATCGTTTCCACTAGGCTTCCTTGTTCGGGAGACAAGACGAGATCTTAGTAGAGTCAGTTTGAATTCCTCCCAAGTGATTTCTCCTCGCCATCCATTGATAGCTTGGTACATCCTCCACCAAGTAGCAGCACCTTTTGCAAAGTACTGAAGAGCATATTGCACCATATCGTTTCTTCCAACACTGTTATCCTTCATGTGATCCTCCACATTCTGAATCCATTGTTCGGTCTCCAACTGAGTCATCGCTCCGGAAAAGATGAGTTCATCTCCATCACCATCTATGGGGTCCAAGGGTTTTGGTTTAGGGAATAAGTTTGGAGGGGAGGGAGAACAGTACAAAAAACACACACAAATCACCGCATCTAACGTGAGCATATAACAGGGATTTAGTCCTCTAAAGGTCATGGGTAATCTTGGGGTCTTCAGAGTCTTCAAAAAATCTTCGAGTCTTCAAAATATTTGATACTTCTAGTTGGTAACTTCCATTCTTCCAATGCACGGTATAATCCCCTTTACACTTAATTGATCATGAGTCCAATAACTTCCTTCTCGATGTAGTGTAAGATGATCCTTCCAAGTAGTCAAAGTGGCACGGGTATAGTCTAACTTGTTTGGGGTAAGAGGGAGTGTTTGATAAAACTCAGAAAAGATGAGAAGTAATGGATTTTTCTTTTCAAAATAATTTTTTTAGCAATAGAATTTCCTATGGCTTTCCAGTTTCTAGGGTCACGACCTATAGTCAACATGTGCTCTGATACCATCTTGTAGCGACCCGGTCCCGAAGGGACCAAGTCTACTGTGCTTCTGTGCTATCCCTGGATCAGTATGCTAGCACACACAGGTACTCGATGAAATACCATAGTATCACATGTCATAAATTTACGTAAATACATGGTATCTATTACCTTAAAGCCCTTGGGCTAGAATACACAGAAGAACAATCAATATATAAGTGGAGTCCCATCAACGCCAACGGCAAAGTTGAGTGTAGACTTCACGACCCTAAATGGTATCACTTACTCGTCGTATATAATCCTGCAACACCGAAGGTTACAGCCCGACAACGGATCAGTACATTTGAATGTACGGCAAATCATATCCCAGAAAGAAGTAAAATTTCCTACAATACATGCAATTTGGCTGGTGGAGCTTCTACATTTATTTTTGCAAAAAGCTAATTTTCCCTATAGAATAATAATAACTAAGTTCTACAATAGCATACGATTGAGATGGGAACCCCCACTCAATCTATCCCAAAGTGATTAAACCAATCAGTTAATTAAAGATGATGAGACAAATCAATATTACCACATCTAGTCGCTCAAATTGTCCATAACCGGGGACATGGCTAATCGATTAGTTTTACACTCTGCAGAGGTTTGCGCACTTTTCCCCACAAGACTCGATCGCCTCCTTTGTAGTTTATCACACTGCATGATGTATGACAACTGGAAGATCGAGACATGGTCTTTCAGAAGATTTTCCCTTACTCCGGTAGCACCCATCCCACCTACTCACAACTACTTTCGTAGTGCTACCTAGTAAGAGTCCCTACAACTGATCAACCAAGCCAGAGCCCATAGTAGCTTGTGGCTGCACACGTAAGCTTCTAGGTATGTCAATACAAACAGTCCCTTTGAGCCTGGGTGGCTTTTCGCAGTCATCACTGGCCACCCCCAGGATACTCGCAACCATCCCACCTAGGTAGTTCATTAACTTTATCTTGGTCCTAATTACTACTTTATCACTCATACCTCATAATGATTCACTTCCCAATCCACGTCTACTTAGCATAGCAATATCATAGTATACGATGGTGACAATGATATAAGGATCAGACCTACCTCAATGAACTACTGGGTGTAATAGCATAGCATAACCTATCATGCAATCTAAAGAAGAAAAACTAATGCATTGAAAACATAGGTAATAGGGAATATGATCAAAGATATGACTTGCCTTGAATCTTGATGAAGTTATTCGCGCTCACAATTCCGACAATTCTAATCTTCACACTCCGAGCAATCTATCGTAACCAAGCAAACAAGGTTGCACACAATAAATCAACAATCCAAAAGAAGGCAAACAATTTTATTTTATTTTCAAACTTCAAAAGAAAAACCAAATAAAAGTTTTTGCAAAACAGATCATGATTGAGTTCAAAAGTGGGTTGCAAAGTATCTAGAATATAGGGTTTAGCTAGTTTTTTAGTTTGCAAAAAGAATCAATCAAATCCGAGTTGTAAAACAAAAGGTACGATCAACTAAAGTTGAAAAGAGAATCTGATCAGATCTGAATATTTTCAAAAATTAAAAAATAAATTTTAGGGTTGTACTGGATAGAGGACTTCGAAAGAAAACCGTGGGCTTTGGAATCACGCAAAACAGATATATGGTCAAAAAGATATTACAAAAACAAATCTACATAGGATTTAGATATTTTTTTTTGATCAAACGCAAAAATATTTTTTCCTCAAAACTTGGATCGACAGTACCTAATGTGTAGAGGATTTAAAACAAAAAAGTGGCCGCTAGTTTCATCTAAAACGGAGAAACGTATAAAAAGTTACGGCGTTTTTACTAACCGCGGCGTGTAGATTTGACGCGACGAAGACGACGATTTCGGCGATCTCCGGCGGCAAAGAAGTCGTCTAGGATGTACGGCTTGATTAGAAGATCAACGGTGGCTGTGATGATCTCCAACGTCGTCCTTACGGGCGTAGCGACGCGATGAACCGAGCGCGCTCCGATGAACTCCCGCGGTGCGCGTACAATTTAGGGATCAATTTTGCGCAAGAAAAGAAGAGGGAAAAGATGTCAATTAGATGCACAACGAAGAGAGGAGTCGGCCTGCAGAATTTGGGGTCAAGGGGAGGCTCACCAGTGACGAAATTCCTCCAACAAATGAGCTCCGTTGGACTTAGATCTACCCCGAAGTTAGATCGATTTAGAACGGTTTGCTGCGAAATTTTGCGGGGAATCGGCGGAGAGGGACAAGGGGTATTTATTGGACAGGTTTACTTGGCAAACGGGCAATCGGAGATGGAGTCTAAGGCAAACATGGTCGCCGGCGACGCGAGTCCGTTCTGGACTGTGGTCTACGTGTTGGAGAAGAAGAACGTACGTGACGCTCGTGTGCTCGGGCGAGGTGGGCCACTTGGCCCACTCCTGGCGCGCCGGCTGGGCCGGCTGCTGGCCTGGCCTGGCTGGCGTGCCCGTTTTTTTTATTTTCGCGATGTTTTTTTTAAAGAACGAGTATAGAGATATTTTTCATATAATAAAAATAGCCTAAAATAAATAACATCTTATTTTTTTTAAATAATAAAAATGCGTAAAACGTAATTACGTATATATATATACGTATTTTTTTTAAACTTGAAAGAGTTTTATAAAATAAAAATATACATCGGAAAAATACGAAATAAATTTCTAAAATCTTAGAAAAACATAAATAATATTTTCAATAAGTTATTTATACAAAATAAAATAATAAAGAAAAACTTCATTCAAGAAATTCAAATAAATCCAAAGCAAGGTTTTAAATCATTTTCAATGAAATTGAAGAAGTCATGTTATCTACCCTCATTTAATTATTTTTATTTAAAAAAATAAAAGTATTCAAAATAAGATCCAATAAAATAAAAATGAAAACTTTTATTTGAAATATTTCCCAACTTTATTTTATTTATTGAAGGAGTCATATTACCTTCTCTCTATTTTTATTTGTTGGATTTGTTTTTAAATAATAAATGTAAAAGAACAAAATGAATATTAGCGAAAGTCATTTTATTCCCTCTCATTTTTAATATTCATTTAAACTTAAAAAGTTTCAGATCCTAGTCTATCTCACTCAGATCAATTACACATAAATCAAACAAGAACGTCATAATAATTTAATTATTATAACATTCCAAATTTTAGAATTTTTGGATGTTACATCAAAACTATTACAAGTTACTATTACAAAAAGAATAGCAACCTCAATTACCTACTTCAAGTCAAGACACAGAACTCAGTGCAACAGGCGAACTCTCTAAACAAGATAAACGTGAAAACTCAAGAGAGTTCCAGCAACAAACTAAACAAAAGCTCTTTGAAAAGATAAGCATGAAATCTAAGAGCAAAACATGACAGCAACTACGGAAAGATAAATAACACACACAGCAAAGATAAGCATGAAAAGTCCTATGTTTTGTTCTAGATTTTGGAAGTGGAGCGTGTTTCTCTCCCACATAAATAAATCTGGGTTCTAACTTGTTATGAACAGAAAGAAAATCTAAAGAAAACTAAAAACAAAACTTAAGAGCGAGACGCTCCAAGCATAGCACATAACGCATGAAGTGATAAAAATATAGTGAAATGAGAGACGAACTGATAATTTTATATGGATAAGGGGATGCAGGGGGGCATCCCCAATCTTAGACGCTTGAGTCTCCTTGAATATTTCTTGGGGATGCATGGCGGCATCCCCAAGCTTGAACGCTTGACACTTCTTAATCTTCTTTCATCATCTTCCCTCGCACACTTGAAAACACCCTTCATACATAACTCATCATAATCTGATTAGCGAGGTTAGTACCCATAATAAAATAATTTTTTATCTACTAGAAATAAAGATAATCTTGAAGAGATACTGTTTCTAAATATTTCCAACAAGTTTTTGCAAAGAAAAAGCAAGCTTAAGGTTTGAAAAACGAAGAAAAGGCAAAACAGGACAGAATCTGTGAAAAACAGACCAGCAGGTAGTAAAGAATTTTTTAGAGATACTTATGCAACTCAAATAAAAAAACTCATAACATACAAAAGTTTTGTAATTGTATAGAGAACGCTGTGTAAAAATTTCAGCTCAAACAGATGAACTGGGATTTTTCTCTGATTTTTCTAGTGACGATGACAGAATCTGTTTTCTGGACAGCATGTCACAAGTTTCACTTCCCTTGTCGTATGAGGCTATAAAAGGCACAAAGATTGAAAAGTAAAGATACAATGATGTTTCTACAGTAGTAAAAATCATTAAGACCACTAAAAACAGAAGAAAATAAAAAAGGAAAACCTAAATTCGTTGCGGGCTGCCTCCCGAAAGCGCTTCTTTAATGCCATTAGCTAGGCTTAATGCAAAAGAAGATCAAGTTGTATCAATTGAACCATCATCAAGATCATCAAAAAGCTCTTCAATAATACAACCACTCTTAAGAGGTCTTTCAAATAAATGCCTAATAAAGATACTTCTAGGAATAAAATAAAAAGGCGGAAAATCAATTGGAGTCTCATTTATCTTAAAGAGAGGTATCTCTTCCAAAGTCTTTACAGTTTCAACTCCTTTGGCAATGGATAGATTATTTTTGGAACGAGGAGCCTTTGGAACGTAAACGAACCTAGGTTCCTTCTTTGCCGGAGTTTCCACCTTTTTGGTTTTGATTGAGGAGAAAGTAGTTCCTAGAGTGTCAATGATTTCCTCAATCTTATCAATCCTAGAAGGGTCCAGGTCATGGGATTTGATGGTCTCCAAGGTTTTGAAAATTTTATGCATGGAGCTATCTAAGCTATTCAAATCCTCTTGAACCTTACGATCCAACTCACTTATTTTATTAACGCTTGGCATTTCTAGGTCTATCTTTTCAAGTTTTTTCATAATATGAGCTAGGGTAATGTCCTCTTGAATGCTAGCAACAGGGAGATTTCCATCAAGATTTTCCATTACACTAAGAGCTTGCCAAACTGGGGCCTCTATGAAATTCCCATTGATAGAAGTATCTAGAATAAACCTATTCCAAGAAGTAATTCCAACATAAAAGTTTCTAAGAAAGATAGTAGTGGTTTGCTTCTTGGTGGCTCTTTTTTGAGAATCATTAATCCTATACCAGGCATCTTTCAGACTTTCACCACCTCTTTGTTTAAAGGTGAGCACCTCTGCTTCACCAAAGGCAAAAGGACCAGACATAATGATAACTACTAGCAAGGTAACTATTAATTTGATTTTTGATAAAAGACACTAAAGCAAAATCTGAAAGGTAAACTAACAAGACTAAAAAGCAAAGATAAAAGATAGTGTGCAACTCCCCTATCTTGAAGAGTGGGGTCCCCGGCAACGGCGCCAGAAATTTGCTTGATACACGAGATAATACTCGCCCCTCGTTGGTTGCCCCAAGTGGAAGGTGAG
The DNA here is from genome assembly GCA_950022295.1 of Bromus sterilis. Classification (NCBI taxonomy): domain Eukaryota; kingdom Viridiplantae; phylum Streptophyta; class Magnoliopsida; order Poales; family Poaceae; genus Bromus; species Bromus sterilis. The sequence goes on along the minus strand of OX465600.1, from coordinate 180,597,793 downwards.
ATTTAGCGTAGTAGCAAGTTTCCCTTAGCAAAGATCCTAAGGTTGAGTGTTGGACCAGTAGGACTCCAACAGATACAAGTTGGTGGTGAAGTGAACAATTGGCGCCGTTGACAATCTAAGGATTGCTAACTTCACCTGGACCTACACACACAACAGATAGCTTTGCTCCCAACAAGTACAGAGGAGTTGTCAATTCCTCGAGCCTTGTTGTTTACAAATGATAAAACGCACAACATAATAATGATAGTGATAGCTACGGAAAATTAAATACTGAAAGTAAATTGAAGGTGTAAACAGTGTTGGTAATATGGACCGAGGTCCTATGATGTTCACTAGTGATGTCTCTCTCCCAAAAGACGATAAAATAGCCATGCGAGGTAAACAAATTACAGCTGGGCAATTGACAGGATTATGTGCGCAAACCAATGCTAATTATGCTATGCAGAAAGGAAGAGGCACAAAAGCATGGGCAGTATGCCAAGACAAGTAAACCGAAATCCATTTGCATCTACCTACTAATCATCCACCCAAAGTGTAAACTCAAAGCAAGAGACAACTGCATTAAAGAACATTGCGTAAACTAAACAATCCTTGCACCTGCAAGTACAAGCACCGTAGTTTTCCCCCTTGTGGCAACAGCACATCCCCTAGACTCATGTTTCTGTCACTCAAGCTAGTCATCGGGGGGCATGAACCCACAATCATGCATAACGCTCGCTCTTGGAGTCACTACCTACTACTTGGCCAAAGCAATAAACAGCAACGGAGAACATGCAAGAATTACTCAAGAACATAAATATAATAGAAGAGAATAAAATATATAACTCAATCACAATCTGAACATAATCTCATAATCCATCGGATCCCAGCAAACTCAACATAGCAACAGCAGAAAGATTACATATGTGCCTCGATCATGTAGGGCAGCTCACGAGGTCTAATCCATGAAGAACAAAGAGGGGAGGAGAACATCACATAGCTACTGATCATAGACCCATGGTCCAAGGTGGACTACTCACGGTTCATCCGGGAAGCATCCATGGTGGTGGAGAAGCTCCCGGAGGTGATTCCTCCCTCCGGCAGGGTGCCGGGAAGAGGTCTTCTGGTGCTCCCGATCTTGGAAGCGCAGCGACGGCGGAACAGAGGAGAGATCGCGAAAAAGGGTTCCGTCCCCGAGGGTTTCTCGTCACGGGGAATAAATAGGAGAAAGGGGGCAGGCAGAGGTGGGCCAAGGGCTCCAGGCGCCCCCATGGCGCGGCCAGGGGTGGGTCCGCGCCCTCTGGCCGCCTGGGGCCCCCTGGCTCCCCTCTGTCCCCTCTCGGGCTCTTCGCGAAGCTTCCGGTACTCTGATTTTTCCTATATTTTTCCCGGTATTTTCTGGTACTTTTAATAAGGGGGAAACCTGAAATAGAAAAACAGCAGAAAACAGGAACTGGCACTGGGGTGCACTGAGTTAATAGGTTAGTCCAAATATGATCAAAAGTGTATGGAAGTTCATCAATATCATAGCAATATCACACAAAAGAAGAATGGAGCAAGCAGAAATTATACATATGTTTTGGACGTATCAAGGAGAATATCACATAGCTACTGATCATGGACCCATCCAAGGTGGACTACTCACGGATCATCCGGGAAGGGTCCATGGTGGTGGAGAAGCTCCCGGAGGTCAATCCTACCTCCGGCAGGGTGCCGGGAAGAGGTCTCCTGATGCTCCCGATCTTGGAAGCGCGGAGGCAGCGAAATAGAGGCGAGATCGCGAAAAAGGGTTATGTCTTCGGAGGTTTCGGGGCAAAGGAAATATATAGGTGAAGGGGGCAGTCGGGGGGCACCAAGGAGTACAGGCGCCCCCTGGCGCGGCCTTGGGTGGGGCCACGCCCCCTGGACGCCTAGGCATAGGGTGGCCCCCCTCGGCTCTCCTTCGACGCTCGAGAAGCTTCCGTTGCGCTGATTTTTTATTGGATTGTTCTGGAATTTTTCTTGCATTTTACGTAATGGAAAAACCCGAAATAAAAAGACAGTAGAAAACAGGAACTGGCACTGTGGTTCACTGAGTTAATAGGTTAGTACAAATATGATCAAAAGTGTATGAAAATGTATCTAAATCATAGCAATATCACACAAAACATGAATGGTGCAAGCATAAATTATAGATACGTTTGGGACGTATCAGCAGCTTCTCTTCCCCTCTTTCCCACTCCTTCTTCCCGTTATCTCGCCCTCATTGCGCCACTGACATCCAACACCTTGCATGCGGCGGACCAAGCAATGTTGGGGGTGCGAGGAGGAGCAATGGGTCGAGGCGGTGGCGCAGCCGGTCGGGGGTCTTTCGGCGGCCGCGGAAAGGGACGAGGCGTAGTGCCGTCTTCTTCATCTCTGGCGAGGGCGCACACGGGGATCACGTCCCACGAGTTATTCGTGGCGGTGAGCCCCTGTGCGGCTGGCTTCGGCTGCTGACGCATTTGTGCAGGCAATGGCGGGACGCAAGCCCCCGGGCATATACCTCCGAGTGGAGGGCTGCCCCCATGGTTCGGCATGGGTGGCCACGTTCTATGGAGGCGATGGCGCCATGTTCCTCGACCAAGGGTGGTCGGCATTCGTCCACTTGAGGAGCATCCAGCAATTCCAGGCCATCCTCTTCCGATACGATGGCCAGGACACTCTATGGCTGAAAATCTTACAGCCATGGCGAGTCCGCGCAGAGTGATGCGTGAAGGTCGACACCGGCGGTTCCGTTGAGTCAGGGACCGCAGGCGTCACCCAAAACTTCCTCGATGCCAAGTCTGTCGCCGATCGCTAATGAGGCGGACAGCTGCCGCTGAGAGGGCTTGGGGGAGGACGGCGGCTCCCATTCGGCGGCTCTTCCATCTGCAGGGTGCTCTTATTTTGAACCTGGAGTTTTTCACATAGTGTTAGGTGACGTGGGGTCACTGTGCGACCGCCCCATTAGTTAGCATTACCGTGTAAATATCGAACCGGGAACTTAAGCTGTACTTAGGCCCCAAAAAAGTCTCCTAAAGAAGAAGCAATGGATGTGTTATCTGAAAGCTTAATTGTCCCTTTTTTCCTGTTGCTGTCAATCCGGAGGAAAATATGGATCTGGTAAACTCATCCGTGAAGTCGGGATAGGGCCTGGTTCTTGGGTTTTTTGAAGGGCATGGTGCTTTTCTTCCGTACGAGGGGTAGGCACGTTTCGGGGGTAGAACCAACGAAGGGGTGGACATTGAGTGTTGATGACCCTCAACTGTAGGGGGTCGATTGTAGTGTTCTCGCGGGTAAGTTAACCCAATTTATTGATTCGACACAAGGGAACAAAAAGAGTATTTATAAGCTTTGACAGTTGAGTTATCAATTCAACCGCACCTGAAATATGCTTGCTTGCAACAAAGTAATAATAGCAACTGTAATATGATAGTGATAATGATAACTGCAAAAGTAAACTAGTGGTAACCAGCAGGATTAAAACACTGTAGGCTAGGGAGATGGATGGTTGGGCACTGCATGAATAAGAATGAACATGTAATAGATTCTAACATGGGGCAAGGCACACAGAAAAGTAATGATCATCTAGGTAAATATCAAACATTAGGCATGTATCCCAAAGGTAGTTGTGCGTGCTTGCAATAAGAACTTGCGCAACATCTTTTGTCCTACCATCCCGCTATGAACGGGGCCAAAAGTAACTTATGGAGATTAAGGTGCTCCTATCAAAGAGCACCGGAACAAAGCAATAAACGCAATGGATACATGGAATCCTCAAATTATGGACCATCCCTTTGGTGTCCCAAGCTGTCACCTTTGGGATCGCCGGTTCCCGACCATAATAGGTGCATACAACTCATAGATAGGATCTTGAACATAAATAAACTCATGAAAACATAAGTGGTTCAGATATGAAAACATGGTACTCGGGCCCAAAGTGACAAGCATTAAGAACAACAAGTTGTAGGAAAGATGATAAACACCAAACTAGATGATAGGCAACATGCCCCCAACAATCTGACGAACTATTAAATGATCAATATCATCCAATCCCTACCATCCCCTTTGCCTACAGTAGATAATTACTCACACATGTGAAGAGAAGTCATGGAGGAAGGATGGAGTGGTGATGGTGATGGCGATGGCGACGATCTCCCCTCTCTGGAGGCCAAATCAGCCTCCAGATTAGCCCTCCCGAGGAAGAACAGAGGTTGGCGGCGGCTCCGCGATGGGTTCTGGAAAAGCGAATTCTGTTTCGGAGTTTCCCCGTCACGGGAATAAATAGGAGACAAAGTAGGGCACCAGGGGAGGGAGCAGTCGCCAAGGCGGCCAGAGGGCGCGGTCCCACCCCTAGTCGCGCCAGCAGGGCGCCTGGGGCCCCCCTGGCTTCCCTCTGCCGCCCCCCCTCTGGCTCCAAGCTCATTCAGGTGCGTGGATTTTTTTTTTTTTTTTCTGGGAATTTTCTGTGATGTCCAAAAGTCCATTTTCCTGCGCACAATAAAACCATGCAGGCAGCTCTGCTGAAAACAGCGTCAGTCCGGGTTAGTTTAGCTCAAATCATGCAAGAATGAGGGAAAAACAATAGCAAAAGTGTTTGGAAAAGTACATACGTTTGAGACGTATCAACTCCCCCAAGCTTAGCCTATTTCTTGTCCTCAAGAAATTCAGTTCAACGAACTGGACGCGACAACGAAAACTTTGAAAAACTCTTTTGCTTCATAAGATGTAAATAAGCTAGTACTACGAAAAGAGTTTAGCAAGTATCAAAACAATGCTATGAGAACAATGCACGAAGCAATTCTTCTTTCAAGTAATCAATCACAAACAACCAGAAGTAAACAATATGCTGCCGAAAATCAAGACAAGATCACAATGCACATAGCGTGAACATATCAGAGTGGTATCTCGCTAGCCTCCATGAGTGAAGCAAAACATAAATGCAGAAACTCCTCCGGAGTTTTAAAGTAGACTAGAACTAAGAATTTCAGACTAGAAATATCACATGCATGCAGAAGACAATGTAGTACTTTGGGACGATGCATGTTACACTAAGAATTACAATTATGCTCTCAATAGTTGGTGCTTTGAAGAAAGAAGGTGAGACTCCCGAACCGTGGATTTTTTATGGCAAGATTGAAAACCCGTGAAAGGAAGCAAAGACTAAACATGTGCCAGAGCTCTTGGTTTTGAAAACAGAGATACAATTCTTTTGAGAAGTGCAACTTTCCAGTCAACGTTGAACGGTAAAGGTCTCTCAATATCTCCCATGCCAACTATATTAATGCTTTTTGCTTACACTTGTTCCCTTATCCATATCCTTTGATGGTCTATGGAACCTTTTATTTTGCCTCAAGGACGGAAGGAGGATATCGTTCCACCTATCATTAGCAGCATTTGGTCCATTTCATTCCATCATCAAGTATGGGGGAGGTGTAACTCTTTTCCCTCACCACACCATGAGCTTGTACGGTTACAAAGGGGAAGCTTTTGAATAAATTTCGAGATGGCACAAGAAAGTCTAAGTTAGGAGTGGCCGGTAAATACCACATATAGGTAGGTATGGTGGACTCAAGTGGAATAACTGGTTTGAAAAGGAGTTTGGATGCACAAGCAGAATTCCGCTTAGTGCGAGTGAAGGCTAGCAAAAGACTGGGAAGCGACCAACTAGAGAGCAATAATTGTCATAATCATGCAAAGCGACAAAGTAACATTGAATCGGGCATGAAAGTGATATGACTATTCTGAAGAAGAAAAAAGGTCATCAAGGCATGATAGACATTTTAGTCATAAACATGTGTGAACATGTGCCAAGTCAATCCAAGAATTCTCCAAAGGGAAATACCACTTCAATATGCCAAACCATGAATAATGCAATGCATGTAAATCATGTAAGCAACATATTATGCACCCTAGCTATTTGAGATCAGCCACAGAGAAAGCATGAACACTGGGAAATCATTGTAAACATATCACTATGTCGCTACAAGCTGGTCTCTAGATCATAAGAACAGGCATATGTACAAAAGTAGAAACAAGAAGAGTTCATACCGGTTTTCCTTGTTGCTTCCCTTCCGTCGATCTTCGTCATTACTGCCTTGTCACTTGCATGACCGAACGTGGGAAATATATAATCAAATGCCATCAAGGACTCGAGCTGAATTCTGAAAACAAAGCAAACTAAAGAGAGAAAGGAAATCTTTTTGGGTTTTTCAAAGGTTTAGCGAAAGAGAAAGAAAACATAAATCATTTTGTTGTTTTTTGAAAAATATAAGAACAAAGAAGAACGGGCAAAAACTTTGAAAAGATCAAAGCGAACAAAAATAAAAATGGATAATACAATGGAAAGGTGAGAAGGGCATGTACTCCCCCAAGATTAGGCTTTTGGCCTACGTTGGTAGCAGCTACTGCCCCCAGGAATCTCCTGCTCCGGGGTAATGGTAAGTCCAGGAGTCGTATGAGCCCTCCGGTGCGTACACCGAAGTCCTCGGGTCCTCCCATGAGGAAGGTAATGTGCTCCAAGCAGAGGAAGACCCCTCACCTTGCTCGGTGAAGGTCTCCCCTTGGAAAGGTGGGAACTCACCATGCTCCTCCTCGTCGGGCACAACACCCTCCATGGGGTTATGCGGCTGGTAATGATCCATGAACTCATCAAACTTGATATCATTGAAGGACCACCCATTCCTGCTAGTGTTATCAAACAAAAGTGGTGCAGGTAGACGGATCTCACGAGTAATGGTCTTTTCAAACCTCAAAATATAATCAAGGTTACCAAACTAGGAAGTCATGGTAACAAACTTATGCCTCTTCATAGCAGCAAGATCGAGACTTGCGTACGAAAAGGTAACATCATCAGGATGTCGGGTGCGCTCAAGAGACTCAAGGATGAGTGTGGCGTAAACACCACCATATAAATCTCCCTTGTTATGGTTCGTAACAAGGCGTCGAGCAATTAAGGCACCCACATTATAATCATTCTTATGAGAGAGGGCGTTCACATAAATAGAGAAATCTGGTGCAGAACCACTGCTCGTGTTGTCACGAGCCAACACCCCTCTAGAAACAAAATACGCAAAATACCTGAGGTGTGGAAACATAATGCTGGAAATCTTCGTGCGCCGAATGTCAGTCTCCTCCTGGAAACAAAGGGAGTTGAAAATGGTCCTCAACTCGGAAGGCTGAGAAGTCATTTTCGCATTCTAACCAACGTTCGACACACCTATTATATCACAAAACTGTGCCAAAGACATAGTTATGAGATCATTATAAAGTTTGAACTCGATGGTTCCAGCATCATGGTTATAACGAAAATTGATAACAAAGCGGGAGATAAGATTCTTGTATCGTACCACACGACATAATGCTAGCCATGTCAAACCTGCATTGGCACAAAGGCCATAAAATTCCTCCTTAATTCCTGCAGTTGTAAGAAAATCATCGCACGGATACATCATTGCGCATGCTGGACTTGTGTCTTCCAACAACTCCAAGGGCACATGATCTTCATTGTAACTCACCATATTTGCTGAGGGTGAAGCTACAGCTCTAGTGACTCGATCGGAGCGCTCGGGCTTCTTCTTCCCAAGCCACCCCTTTGCTTTTCCTAGCAAACGCATTTCTGAAATTTTTGAAAATTCACAAAAACAAGGATTTAAACAAAGTGAGTTGACGCAAACTACTCTACTCACTTACCTAAGGCATAAACTTGAATCAAAACTTGGAAAATAAATTTCTACACATGCATGCAAGCTCATCTAAACAGCACCAAGAACTACTAAATACTCACAAATGAAACCACCAATCACAAATCTAATTGGAGGGGTGAAGTAGTTGCATACCAGGGAGTATTTGCTAAAAATCTCAGCTCAAATGGTTGGCTGTAGAGAGAGATCAAAAATTTCCTCCAAGAACAGCAAGAACGCAAGAAGAAGTGCAGAACTCGTGTTTTTGGAGAGAGAGGAAGGAGGAGGAAGAAAAGTTACCTGGATGTGGGACCTGTGGGCCCTAGGCGCCTTGTGGGCGCGGCCAGGGGGCTGGCCGCGCCAGCTAGCCGTCTGGGCCACTGGTGGCCCACCTGGTCAGCCCCAGGTGCCTCTGGTTCACTCCCGGCATGGAAATTTTTAATATAATTTTTCTAGAGTTTTTCTGAAGACTTCACTGTTGAAAATTTTCCGGAGTTCAAAAAGCTGCGAAACTTTCTGAAAACTTGAACCAGTGATTAGAATTCTGAAGTTTCAAAAACATATGAACTTTGGTACAACAAAGATAATAAAAGCTAAAGAAAATGTAAACATAACAAGCTCCACTTTTTGATTATATAAAACATGCTCACTAGCAAGGTTTATCAAGTCTTACCAACGAACCGGTGATATATAGAACAAAAAGTCTCACCTCTTATGAAGTGATCATTGCACCTTTACTTTAATGGACATTGTCCCCACCATGATGGTTTTTTATTTGTGGTGCACGTGTAAAGGACAATCCCATTCCCCAATCTTCACGGTCTCGATATTCTCTATTGAGTTAAGGTCATTCCTTTTATCGGTCTTCTTTGGAAAATACACTGTGTGTTCTTTATCATCTACATTGAAGGTGACCTTTCCTTTATTTCAATCAATAATGGCACCTGCGGTGTTTAGAAAAGGTCTACCAAGAATAATGGACATACTCGCATCCTCGGGCATGTCAAACACAACAAAATTAGTAAGAATTAAACAATTAGCAACTTCAACTGAAACATCCTCACAAATACCAATCGGGACGGCTGTTGACTTGTCATCCATCTGAGGAGAGATATCTATAGGGATTAACTTATCTAAACATAGCCTTTTGTAAAGAGAAAAAGGCATAACAATCACCCCTGCTCCGAGATCACATAAGGCAGTCTTGACATAATTATTTTTTATGGAACAAGGAATGGTGGGTATACCTGGATCACCAAGCTTCTCAGAAATCTTGCCTTTGAAAGAGTAATTAGCAAGCATAGTAGATATTGCCTCATTAGGAACTTTTCTTTTATTAGTAACAATATCTTTCATGTATTTGGAATAAGGAGGTAAGCTGATAGCATCAATCAAAAGAATTTGCATAAAAAGAGTTTTCATCCATTCACAAAATTTATTATAATTCTCTTCTTTAGATTTGAGAGACTTACCTGGAAAGGGCATGGGTTTTTGTACCCACGGTTCTCTTTCTTTCCCATGTCTTCTTTCTATGAAGTATTCTCTTGTGTACTTCTTGCGTTTATCGGGTGCTTCATCTTCTCGCACCTCAGGAGGATCATTCTCCTCCTTATCATTTTCTTCGGGCTCAGCACCGTCTTCAGTTTCAGCATCGGAGATAGATATGCTGTTGGGATCAACAGCAGGTTCTTCACTCGTAATAGGATCATTAGAGTTGTCGGCTTCCTTGTGTTTCTACTTCTTCTTTTTCTTCTTAGGAGCTAACAATCTCGTCTTCCACTTGCACTTGAGAATCTTGCTCGATCCTCTTTGGATGCCCCTCAGGATAGAGTGGGTCCTGGGTGTGTGTTCCTGTAACATCCCAAAATTTCTCAAATTTTGGAATTTTAATTAAGTAAATTATATTAATGTTTGTTTGCTTGATATGTTTGACTTTTACTGCGATCTGAAACTTTTGCATTTTAATTGAATAATAAGATGAGAGGGAATGAAAGGACTTTCCCTATTATTCATTGTTGGTGTTTTGGTATTTTTTGTTTAAAACAAATCCAACAAAATAAAAGGAGAGAAGGTAATATGACCCTTCGATATAAAAGAAAGGTGGAAATGTTTTAATGTGATTTTATTTTAATTTAATTGGAGTTATTTAAATAATTTTCCATTCAAAATAATAATAACATGAGAGAAGATAAAATGAATTCTTTAGAAAAATTGAGTGGAAACTATTTAAATAATTATTTGACATTTTTGTGAATTTCTAAAATATTTTATAATTAAATAAGGTCATTGAAAATGTATTTATTTTTATTTATTTATTTGTAAAATATGTTCATTGCATAATTTTCTTTAGATTATTTGAAGAATTTAGAAATTTATTTCATATTTTTCTGATGTGTATTTATTTTTATAATATTGTTTGAAGTTTCGGATTTAAAGAAAAAAATTGTACCATGTCGGCCCAGTAGCCCTTTCTTGCCGCGGGCGCAATTTGAGCCCGAGACGGATTTCAAAAAAAATTAAAAAAATTCGGGCTATATAAGATTTCGAAATTTTTCTTTTTCGTTTTTTTTTTCAGAAACCCTTAATTGGCCGAGCCTCGATTTCCGAGCCGCCGCAGGCGAACATCGGGATCTGCGTCGCCGGCGAATCTCGATTTCCGTGCCACGACGTCTCGATTTCCACGCCGCCGCCGGCAAACCTAATTTTTTGTGCCGGGCGAACCTCGGTTTTCGTGCCCGGCGAATCTTGGGTTCCGTGCCCGACGAACTTCAGTTTTCGTGCCGCCGGCGAACCTCAGTTTCCGTGCCCATGTCAGCAATTTTGTCCTGTAGCGAAAAGGACCTGTTTGCGACAGAAACTTTTATTTTAATTACGATTAGGCCCTTTTTCACAGATTTCATTCTAGAACCATTTTAGCTATATCTTTTAAACCGTAGCTCCGTTTTAGTTAATTATTTTTGTGTTGCGACCGTTACGAAAAATACTATCTAGTGGACCTATCTTTTCAAAAGTTTTCGGTTTTTAAATTTGAATTTGTACAGATTTAAATTTGAAACTTCCGGTGACCGTATCTTTTATATGGTGTATCCGTTTTCGCCGATTCCAGTTGCGTTAGGATCATGGTGACGTGTAGATATCGTTTAGATAATGTTTAGTTGGTTTTCTTGCTTTTCATTTGGTTCTTTTATTGTTGCATTTTGATGTGTTATGGTGTATTGAATGCTTCATTGTTTGATTGTGTAGATTGTCCGGAGTGCAGAAAGGATCAGAAATAAGTGTTAGAGTACTTCAACACCGTTCAAGGAAAGTCTCACTTTAGGTTATGCTCATCCTATGTTTCGACGCATGTGAAATATTACTACCTTATGCTTAAACCTGGTAGGATAGCCACATGTTTTGATTGATCATTATATCCAACGCTGTTGTGTTTTAGTACTTCTTGTCCTATGTGATTATATGCTTACTTTTGCAATGATAATCATGGGGGAAATTTATTGTGTTATTCAAGTGTTTCGACAACATTATTATTAGTAAAATAGTAACTTGTAATTGAGGTACTGTAGAGTGGTATTACATCCTGAGGGCTCTGTAATATTCACGTACGATTGTTTGTGTGGCATTGCACCCTGAGGGCTCTGCAATTTTCACTTTGTGTCTAGGTAGTGGCACTGTATCCTGAGGGCTCTACAGTGTTCACGATAGGGTGATGTTGCATCCTGAGGGCTCTTTAACAGTCACGAATTTGTTTGTAGTGGCATCGTATCCCGAGGGCTCTATGATGTCCACGAATAGGAGGTACGTGTGTAATTGTATCCTGAGGGCTCTACAATACTCACGAAAGCATGATCCCGAGGGCTCTCATGGCTGCCATTAGAAATCCTATGATCCCGAGGGCTCTCATAGGCGGTTAGTTAGATGTTTTCCTTTGTGGGTTGATATTAACTTGAGATGATGAAAATGTTGAGTAGTAAGTAGAAATAGATGAATACCAACTTTATGTACAACAAACCAAGCTTGATTCATGTTCTAGATTTGAAATTAGTTGTAGGATTTCTTTATCACTTGTGTTACTTGCCGAACAAATCAGATGTACTGACCCGTGTTCGGGCTGTAACCTTCGTGTTGCAGGTTTCTCAGAAGATTAGTGTGCTATGATAGGGTTGCGAGTCTACACTCAGCATGTCGCTTGTGGATGTTGATGGGACTCCTCGCTACTAGTTTTGCTTCCGCTATAGTTATATTGAATAAGCTAGCATTGAGCTATGCGAGTTGTTATTTTTTTGAATTCTGGATCATAGGATGTAATAATGATGCACTTGTACTTTGATATACAATTGTTATACTGTGTGTGCTAGCGAGTTCGATCCAGGGACTAGCACTTGATCACAGCGACTCCGATTCTAAGTGAATCGGGTCGTTACAGATGGTATCAGAGCAGTGTGTTGACTATAGGACGTGACCCTAGAAAATGGATTAGAATAGCCATAGGAGTGAAAACTCTACTTTGCAACCTGTGCCTACTTATTAGTCTTTACTCTCGTATTCATATCTTCATTCATTGTTGACTATCTTCTCTTTTAAATTATAGATGACCCTTGTATTCATATTAGTGTTACATGAGAAAGATTAGTTGGCAGACCACCATTTTTAAGATAATTTATCGTTATGCGTCTAGTTGATTTTAGGATTTTTTGTTCTTGTGTGGCTTGTGTGTTTGCTGGAGTTTGATTGTTATTGTGTGCTTATGGGTAGTGATTCCCCTTAGACCTGTTTCTATCTAAACCTTACCTCTGCTCATCCACCAGATGCCGCTGAGACGTGACCCTACGGGCAATGGGGACAACAACAATGAAGTGCCAGCCTACATGTAACAGTTACTTCAAGGACAAGCCCAGTTGATCCAGTTGCTCACTCATAATATGGGCAACAACAACAACAATGCGCCACCCCCACTCCCACCTGTCGACACGCTTGCTAGGTTCCTGAGGTTAAATCCTCAGAGGTTCTCTAGCACTCCTGAACCAATTGTGGCGGATGACTGGCTTCGCTCAATGAGCCGGAACATGGATACAGTTGGTTGTACTAAGGCAGAGAGAGTGAGGTTTGCCTCACATTTGCTGGAGGGTCCTTCCGGAGCATGGTGGGACAACTACTTGGTGACTTATCCCATCGACACCATCACTTGGGCGCAGTTTCAGGCTGCTTTTCGCGCCGCACATGTCTCTGCAGCCGCCATGGCTCTGAAGAAGAAGGAGTTCCGCAGTTTGCACCAGGGAGGTCGCACAGTAGCGGAGTATGTGGAGGAATTTAACAAGCTCGCCCGCTATGCTCCAAATGATGTCAACACGGATGCAGTCAGGAAGGAGAAGTTCTTGGAGGGTCTCAACGATGAGTTGGGAGTTCAGTTGAATGTGGCCACCTTTGCAAATTGTCAAGAGCTTATTAATAGGGCTATTGTACTTGAGGGAAAACACCATGCCATAGAAAATCGCAAAAGGAAATACAACAACAAAAATGACAAGTATAACTCAAGAGTTCAACAGAAGCCTCGTACTACATTAACATACCCTGATGTGCATAATGAACAGGGTAAGCACAATGTCCATGGATATAACTCAAATGGAGGGGACACCAATCAACCACACACCCCTTCGACGCATAGGAGGGATATGAGCAAAGTAGTCTGTTTCAATTGCAAGAGGCCTGGACATTATGCAAGAGACTGCACTGAACCAACTAGAGGGAATGGGTATTCTGGAGAAAATAAGTCCGATCGTTTTGAAAGAGAGCATGTGAATCATGTCACTGTGGGGAAATCTGGACGAAGGAGGTGTGATCATGTGGAGAGAAGATATGTGAATTACGTCGATGTGGGAAGTTTCAGTAAAGCATCAGACTTGGAATCCGGTAAGATTCTAATCTAGTCTTAGTATTGTGGTCATTCCTTACAGTAATGGTGCATCACTTTTCTCATATCAAGTTGAAAATAAGCATGGAATTTCCATAAGGGGTTGATTTTGGATTTCTCTTGATACCAATCTTTAACCATTGCTAGCCAATTCGAATCTCGAGGACGAGATTCATTTTAAGGGGGGTAGTATGTAACATCCCAAAATTTCTCAAATTTTGTAATTTTAATTAAGTAAATTATATTAATGTTTGTTTGCTTGATATGTTTGACTTTTACTGGGATCTGAAACTTTTGCATTTTAATTGAATAATAATATGAGAGGGAATAAAAGGACTTTCCCTATTATTCATTGTTGGTGTTTTGATATTTATTGTTTAAAACAAATCCAACAAAATAAAAGGAGAGAAGGTAATATGACCCTTCGATATAAAAGAAAGTTGGAAATGTTTTAATGTGATTTTATTTTAATTTAACTGGAGTTATTTAATTAATTTTCCATTCAAAATAATAATAACATGAGAGAAGATAAAATGACTTCTTCACACAAATTGAGTGGAAACTATTTAAATAATTATTTGACAATTCTATGAATTTCTCAAATATTTTATAATTAAATAAGGTGATTGAAAAATGTATTTTTTTTTTATTTATTTATTTGGAAAATATGTTCATTTCATAATTTTCTTTAGATTATTTGAAGAATTTACAAATTTATTTCATATTTTCTGATGTGTATTTCTTTTTGTAATATTGTTTGAAGTTTCGGATTTAAAGAAAATAAAACTGTACCCAGTCGGCCCAGTAGCCCTTTCTCGCCGCGGGCGCAATTTGAGCCCGAGACGGATTTCAAAAAAAAATCGGGCTATATAAGATTTGGAAATTTTTCTTTTTTGTTTTTTTTCAGAAACCCTAAATCGTCTGCACCTCGATTTCCGCGCCACCGCAGGCGATCCTCGGGATCCGCATCGCTGGCGAACCTCGATTTCCGTGCCGCCGCCGGCGAACCTCGTTTTTCGTGCCTAGCGAAACTCGATTTCCGTGCCCGACGAATCTCGGGTTCCGTGCCCGATGAACCTCGGTTTCCGTGCCGCCGGCGAACCTCGAATTCCATGTCGTCGCCACATCAGCGGTACGTCAGCAATTTTTTCCTGTAGCGAAAAGGACCTGTTTGCGACAGAAACTTTTATTTTAATTACGATTAGGCCATTTTTCACAGATTTCATTCTAGAACCATTTTGGCTATCTTTTAAACCGTAGCTCCGTTTTAGTTAATTCTTTTTGCGTTGCGACCGTTACGAAAAATCATATCCAGTGGACCTAAGTTTTCAAAAGTTTTCAGTTTTCAAATTTGAATTTGTAAAGATTTAAATTTGAAACTTCCGGTGACCGTATCTTTTATACGGTGTAACGTTTTCGCCGATTCCAGTTGCGTTGGGATCGTGCTGACGTGTAGATATCGTTTAGCTACTGTTTGGTTGGTTTTCTTGCTGTTTATTTGGTTATTTTATTGTTGCATTGTTTATGTGTTAAGGTGTATTAAATGCTTCATTGTTAGATTGTGTAGATTGTCCGGAGTGCAGAAAGGATCAGAAATAAGTGTTAGAGTACTTCAACACCGTTCAAGGCAAGTCTCACTTTCAGTTATGCTCATCCTATGTTTCGACGCATGTGAAATATTACTACCTTGTGCTGAAACCTGGTCGGATAGCCACATGTTTTGATTGATCATTATATCCAACGCTGTTGTGTTTTAGTACTTCTTGTGCTATGTGATTATATGCTTACTTTTGCAATGATAATCATGGGGGAAAATTATTGTGTTATTCAAGTGTTGCGACAACATTATTATTAGTAAAATATTAATTTGTAATTGAGGTACTGTAGAGTGGTATTACATCCTGAGGGCTCTGTAATATTCACGTACGATTGTTTGTGTGGCATTGCACCCTGAGGGATCTGCAATGTTCACTTTGTGTCTAGGTAGTGGCACTGTATCCTGAGGGCTCTACAGTGTTCACGATAGGATGATGTTGCATCCTGAGGGCTCTGTAACAGTCATGAATGTGTTTGTAGTGGCATCGTATCCTGATGGCTCTATGATGTCCACGAATAGGAGGTACGTGTGCAATTGTATCCTGAGGGCTCTACAATACTCACGAAAGCATGATCCCGAGGGCTCTCATGGCTGCCATTAGAAATCCTATGATCCCGAGGGCTCTCATAGGCGGTTAGTTAGTTGTTGTCCTTTGTGGGTTGATATTAACTTGAGATGATAAAAATGTTGAGTAGTAAGTAGAAATAGATGAATACCAACTTTATGTACAACAAACCAAGCTTGATTCATGTTCTTGATTTGAAGTTAGTTGTAGGATTGCTTTATCACTTGTGTTACTTGCCGTACAAATCAGATGTACTGACCCGTGTTCGGGCTGTAACCTTCGTGTTGTAGGTTTCTCAGAAGATTAGTGTGTTATGATAGGGTTGCGAGTCTACACTCAGCATGTCGCTTGTGGATATTGATGGGACTCCTCGCTACTAGTTTTGCTTCCGCTATAGTTATATTGAATAATCTAGCCTTGAGCTATGCAAGTTGTTATTTGTTTTGAATTCTGGATCATACGATGTAATAATGATGCACTTGTACTTTGATATACAACTGTTATACTGTGTGTGCTAGCGAGTTTGATCCACGGACTAGCACTTGATCACAGAGACTCCGATTCTAAGTGAATCGGGTCGTTACAGTTCCACCCATGGTTTTGATGCCATAAGCTTGTATGTCCTGTTTGGCATTGTTAGCAAGCAAATCTTTTTGCACATTAGAAATTTGTTCAAGCTGAGTTTGAACCATATGGAAATGCTTAACAAGACATTTAACATCATTAACTGTTCTTTCAAGAACACCAAGTAAACTTTTGATAGCAAGAGAATTATCATGCAATTGACTTTGTATCCTCCCATTAAAATTTTCTTTCTTAATAATAAAATTATCTAGCTCATCTAAGCATTGGTCGGGAGGTTTACCTTTAGGAATGTCACTTTCAGTAAAGTCTAATAGAGAGTGTACCTCTACCAAGGGAGGGTGAGTAGTAGGCTCACACAAGTTCTCGATAGGTGGTAGATTCTTCACATCTTCGGTTTTAATGCCCTTCTCCTTAAGACTTCTTTGCTTCTTGCATATCTTCGGGGATCAGAACAAGCATGCCCCTCTTCTTTGGTGGTGGAGGTGGTTCAGGGATGGACCAATCTTCATGGTTCTTGGAAATCTTGCCCATTAATTCTTCAGCATCGGCTGGCGTTCTTTCCCTGAAAACACAACCAGCACAACTATCCAGATAGGACCTGGATTCATCGGTTAGACCAGCATAAAATATATCAAGTAACTCATTCTTTGGGACTTCATGTCCTGGTCTAGCCTTGATTAAGTCACAAGACCTCCCCCAAGCTTTAGGGAGGTGCTCATCCTGCAACTGTTTAAAGTTATAGATTCTTTGCAAAGCAGCATGTTGCATATGAGCAGGAAAATATTTATCAACGAAAAATTGAACTAATTCCTGAGGACTCTCAATGGAACCATAGGGTAGTGCATCATACCAAGATTTAGCGTCTCCCTTCAAAGAAAAATTGAAAAATCTTGGCCACGTAGAAGTTTCGTATCTTCTCATCAGTAGTAAATAGGTCACCTAACTCAGCAAGTGTGGTCAGGTGTGCTATAGCATCATCATTTTCTCTGCCATAAAAAGGGTCAGCCTCGACTGTAGATATAAGTGAAAGATCAACAGAGAAATCATAATCAGGATCAGTGATGCATATAGGAGATGTGGAAAATTTAGGATCAGGAATATTCTTGTTCTTCATGGAGTGCTTTTTGAGAAACATCTTAAAAGCTCCAGGGTCAGAGTCGGCACACTCTCTGAGTTCCATGCAAAGATCATCATCAAGAATAATATAATCATCATCAAGGATTCTCTCCTTGAGTTCATCCAGGTCTGGGTAACCAAATGTTTTGCAAGTAGGAATATAGGTAGCAAGTATCTCAGTCTCGGGCTCTGCTGCAGCCTTAATAGTCTCAATTTCAATACAGTGGCCAACAAAATTATCATCACCAAGAGTAGTGGAAGCATCATCAAAAGTATCGGACATAGTAACAGACTCGGTAGAACTAGCACGTGGTGGTAGTGGCGAAGCAAACTTACTTATAACGGAAGGTGAATCAAGCGTAGCACTGGTACTCAGAACGGTACCTTTTCTTGTAGTGGATGGTAGGGTCGGAACCTTGGGGTATCCTTTCTTACCCATAGCGGACGAAGTGTGGCAGGCAGGATACTTCAAGTAGACTTGTAAATATTGTTGTGATCCCCGGCAACGGCGCCAGAAAACAGTACTTGATGACCCTCAAGTGTAGGGGATCGATTGTAGTGTTCCCACGGGTAAGTTAACCCAATTTATTGATTCAACACAAGGGGACACAAAGAGTATTTATAAGCTTTGACAGTTGAGTTGTCAATTCAACCGCACCTGAAATATGCTTGCTTGCAACAAAGTATTAATAGCAACTGTGATATGATAGTGATAATGATAACAACAAAAGTAAACTAGTGGTAACCAACAGGATTAAAACACTGTAAGGCTAGGGAGATGGATGGTTGGGCGCTGCATTAATAAGAAGGAACATGTAACAGATTCTAACACGGGGCAAGGCACAAAGAAAAGTAATGATCATCTAGGAAAATATCAAAGATTAGGCATGTATCCCAAAGGTAGTTGTGCGTGCTTGCAACAAGAACGTGCACAACATCTTTTGTCCTACCATCCCGCTATGAACGGGGCCAAAAGGAACTTATGGAGATTAAGGTGCTCCTGTCAAAGAGCACCGGAACAAAGCAATTAAATCAATGGATACATGGAATCCTCAAATTATGTACTATCCCCTTTGGTGTCCCAAGCTGTCACCTTTGGGATCACCGGTTCCGGACAATAATAGGTGCACACAACTCATAGATAGGATCTTGAACATAAATAAACTCATGAAAAAATAAGTGGTTCATATCTGAAAACATGGCACTCGGGCCCAAAGTGATAAGCATTAAGAACAACAAGTTGTAGAAAAGATGATAAACACCAAAGTAGATGATAGGCAACATGCCCCCAACAATCTGACGAACTATTACATGATCAATCTCATCCAATCCCTACCATCCCCTTTTCCTACAACAGGGAATTACTCACACATGTGAAGAGAAGTCATGGAGGAAGGATGGAGTGGTGATGGTGATGGAGATGGCGACGATATCCCCTCTCCGGAGGCCAAATCAGCCTCCAGATTAGCCCTCCTGAGGAAGAACAAAGGTTGGTGGAGGCTCTGCGATGGGTTCTAGAAAAGCGACTTCTGTTTCGGAGTTTCCCCGTCACGGGAATAAATAGGAGACGAAGTAGGGCAACAGGGGAGGGAGCAGTCTCCCAGGCGGCCAGAGGGCGCGGCCCCACCCCTGTCCGCGCCAGCAGCGCGCCTGGGGCCCCCGCTGGCTGCCCTCTACACCCCCCCCCCCCCCACCTCTGGCTCCGAGCTCCTTCGGGTGCGTGGATTTTTTGGTATTTTTCTGGTAATTTTCTGAGATGTCCAAAAATCCATTTTCCTGCGCACAATAAAACCATACAGGCAGCTCTGCTGAAAATATCGTCAGTCTGGGTTAGTTTAGCTCAAATCATGCAAGAAGGAGGGCAAAACAATAGCAAAAGTGTTTGGAAAAGTCGATACGTTTGAGACGTATCAAGTGTTGTTTCGTTCCGGGAGGTGAACCCGATAACACATGGGTCCAGGGGAAGTGACCCCCATTGTTCCTACCGGTATGACCAAGCGAGGTCGTTTCCAAAGCAGGATGCCTCGGAATAGGATCTGAGTTGTGTGAACCATCCGGGAAGGCCTATCCGGGAGACTGGTACATCCGCCCGCACGGATGCTTGATGGGAACTCCATCCCGGCCTTCACAGGATAGCAGGATCCTGATAGGTAGGGTCTGCTAGGGAGATTTCTTTCTAGGAAGGCACGGGACCTCCGTAGACTACTCAAAATGTTATTGTCAAACAGGCCAATAAGTTAACCAAAACCGGTTCACGGAGCAAGGTCGGTCGCTTGAGTAAGGACTTCTCCCGGGAGGACGGCTTCGTAGGACGGCATGAGCCCCCGGGGCTTTCCACTAAGGTAGGGGAGGACGGGGCGTCGCTCTCCCCTCCTTTCTGAAGCGGCGTGCTTTTTCCTAGAATACTCATCCGGGAAGAGGAAAACCATCCGGAAACCTGGTATTCGGGAATAATAAGATGGCCAACTTCGGAACGTCCGAAAGAGGCGTCCAGTAACCTCCCGGGAATAATCAGCCGGTATATGAAAACCATCCGGAGTTCTCCCTTCAGGAGTTTGTGATAGAATTGCCATTGCGCGGGGGCGCCGAGGGGCCCCCGAGAATGAGGAGTGCGGCGAGGGCAGGCCACCGCCCGCGAGAGTAGTCGTCCACACGTATTCACTTGGGCGTGGTGGTGTCGTCGAAAAAAAACCTGATAAACATGAGAGGGAAACAAATGTTATGGACGACGTGATCGCCGGCCCTCCTTCTAGCGTCAGATGTCGGGGGTTGCTTCTCAGGCCCTCCTTCTAGCGCCAGATGTCGGGGGTTCTTTCCCAGCCCTTGTCCAGCGCCAGAAGTTGGGGAGAAAAACGGCGACGCTAGCCTGAAAGGTCCTTCCGGAAGGGCTTCTTCTGGCAGGGCGCATCCTAGAGGCCGTGCGGAACCGGTAACTCGTCAGGCTCCCTCTTGCTTGATGTAGACGGAGGTTGCTGTTGGCGTCGAAACGGCATTCGAGCTTGGTGAAGATGGTATGAGAAAACACGGAGTTTACCCAGCTTCGGGCCATCCTGAGACTAACATCCCTACTCCTGCTTGTCTGATATTTCTTGTGGGTAGTAGAATGGGGTACAATGTTTGGTGATTCTCATAGGGAGAACCTTCTATCCTATGACTTGCTTCCTTGGTCGGGTGGATGCTATCTCGATCCCCAGGGAATGGACCCTGAGTCTTCTATCTACCGATAAGTTCCAGTATGAACTCCTCCCTTTTTCTCTTCCGAGCCCTCCCCTTTTCTCGGGTGTGTCCATCATGTCCCCCTTTCTCTCGTGACCAACGCCTCCCTTTTATAGCTTAAGGGGATCGGCACAGGGCACTGATAGCTACAGTGATGGTCATTATCCTCTCCCTCCTTCGCATGGACGCGAAGGGTCTTGGTGCCTCCCGGGAAGGTCTAGCAGCATTGTGGGAACAATTGGCCCATGCGCGAGCTGAGTACCCGTAGGGACGCGCGCCATGTGTTGATGTTCTCCTGTCATGCGGTGCATGTTGTCTTCTAGCGCATTTATTGCGCTGGTTGCTTGGTTGGGCGGTGGGACTTGACCGAGGCCCCACCATCCTGTGGGCCGGGTGAGAGCTTCCTAGACCGTTGTATGGATGGATGGTTCCTATGATATCCACATGTCAGAACTCTTCGGGCGCATGGCCGAGGTCATGGTATCCTCCTGCTTCTCTCCCCAGCGGTACGCACATATCGGGATCTTGTAGGTGGTATGTATGAGACCCTTTCTTGGATGCCCTTTCCGGAGGTGTCCCTCTCACGATCCGGGAGGTGAAGGCGGTATACGGGAAAATGGGACACCCCGGTTCCGGTTTATCGACAATTTTATTGGTAATAATTATTATATGCGACTAAATGGGTTATTTCAATATTAGTGGCTTGAGTTTATTTCTATCTAAGTTGATTCCTTATCATGGCAAGAAAGTAACAAGTGAAAGCATTAACACAAGGCAAGATACAACTCCTTCCTGCATGCAGCATGGGCCAAGTGTCTATATATCCTTCTCTCTCTCTTCCCATCTTAGCCCTTCACTTAACTAGAACTATATATATCCCCCTCCTCGCTTTGAGCTTGTAGTTCTCCAATGGGGTCCTCCACCTCTAGGGTTCTACCACTACTTGGGTAGAGAGGCTTCTTATACGGTTGATGTTCCGACCTCCATGTTATGGCTCTTGAGGACGACTAAATCTCTCTCTCTCTCTCTCTTTCTCAAGATTCATCTATTTTGTAGATTTTTAGTAGCTACCTTTCTATATTTCCTTTTTTGTTGTTGGATCTTGTTGTGTTGGCTATGGGGATGATTTGAGTAGCTATTGCTAGTGAATCTTGTTCTTCTTCCTCTTGGTCTTGCATTTTATTTTGGATTTCCCTGTTGTTCTTCCCGTCTTCGTCAAAACACCTCAAACTCCTGTAGATCAGAACTTCTAAGGGCTTGCCCCTAACATACCCAAGATATTTCCCAAGGGGATGAGATGATGTGGGGTAGACTAAGATCATCTGCACCTTCATCATTGACTTGACACTTTCCCAAGGGACACACACATCAAGCATGCATAGGGAAATTTCCTCCTGTATGTGTCTCCTTTGGGCCCTCTCATGGAGGGTTCACTAATTGACCCTGCAATCTCAAGAATACAAAGGTTCAAGCACAGCTACACATGCACGAATGAGGAAGTCAAGCACATGGGAACAACTACACCGCCCGCAATGGAAGATCGAAGCGAAACCGAAATTGACGATCCTCACACGAAGAAGATTTCAGGAGGGATCGATACAACCGATACATGGAACGATGTAACTGCTGCACTATCACGCATCCACATTAAAGCCTATAAATATGGGTGCAGTACTAGGACGGTACCGCCTCGGTTCCACCAAAATCCGGTTGAGCGATACATCCTTCTGCCTGCACGCAGCATGGGCCAAGTGTCCATGTATCCTCCTCTCTCTATCTATCTCTCTCTTCCCCACTTACCCCTTCATTGTACTAGCACATTATATATCCGCTCTCCTCCTAGCTATGTTAGCAAATGTACCTGTCCAACGGGGATCTTCCACGTCTAGGGATCTACCACTCCTGGGAAAGAGAGGCTTCTTCTATGGTTTAGCCTCAAATCTCCATGTTATAGCACTTGGAGGAAGATTAGCTCTCTCTCTCCATGTTATAGCACTTGGAGGAAGATTAGCTCTCTCTCTCTCACGTTATGATGATCTCATTAATCCATAACTCGCAATATTTGTCCCACCGCGACATATGAGATTGCCATATGCCTTGGATTTCAACATGATATCAAAACATTACAGCTATGTAAGACCCGATAAGCGGTACGGTTTCAGATCTGGAAGAAGAACATATCGGACCCACCGCAACATATGAAGAAGCCATCTGTCTCGGATTTCAACATGATATCACAACATTACAGTTACAAGGGTACAACATCTCATACAATCGGCAGACAACTGCCTTAATACAATACATCAGCGGAAGATATATGCCTGAGTACAGACTACAATCAAACGCCTAATGGAAAAGGTAAACCACACTGATCTCCATAACCACACGAGTCCAGGCTCTCCGCCGGGATCCGCCTAACTATTCATCGTCGAGTCTCCGTGAAGGCGCCCGGAAGGAAGGGCATCAGGCTCCTCTGTAGTCCAAGATCGTTTGCATAGGTACATAAAATAGAAAAGAAGGGGGTGAGCTATATCAAAATCAGATAACTAACTTCTCACGATAAGATGGATTAGTGGTTGAGAGTACACAGTTGAGGAGAAGTTCCTTAACTTTAACCAGAATCAGTTACACTGCATCGTCAGGATCTATCCGCACCATATTGGAGGCACTCAGCCTATCCTTTATGGTCATGGCATAGGGATGGCCGAGAACATGGTTGTGCAGGATGCTGCATATTCATGTATCACACTGCTTAGAGAGGAGCATGTGATACGTCCCAAACGTATCTATAATTTCTGCGTGCTCCATGCATGTTTTGTGTGACTTTGCCATGTTTTGCTTGAACTTTCATACACTTTTGAGCATATTTGGACTAATCTATTAACCCAGTGCACCCAGCTGCCAGTTGTTGTTTTCTGCTGTTTTTGTATTTCAAGTTTTCCGGCCATTAAAAGTGCTCCAAAAAATCCAGAAAAATAAATTAGATAAAAAATCAGCGACACGGAAGCTTCCGGAAACACCAAAGGAGGGAAGGGGGGCCACCACAGGGACTCCAGAAGGGTCCCTGGCGCGGCCCCACCCTAGGCCGTGCCAGGGAGCCTCTTGGCAGCCCTGTGGCCCCTCTCGGTGCTCCCCTTCGCCTATATTTACCCCTCGGGTGGAAACCCCTAAGACGGACTCCTCTTTCGCGATCTCTCTTCTGTACTGCCGCCGCCGACGTTTCAAGATCGAGGTTGCCTGGAGAAGCTGCTCCGACACCCTGCCGGGAGAAGCTACCCCCTCCGGGAGACCATCCATAGCCATGGACGCCTCCTGTATGTATCGTGAGTAGTTTCCCTTGGACGATGGGTCCGTGACCAGTAGCTATGTGATCTATCTCTCCCTTCTTTGTGCTTTCACTTTCGAGACCTCGTGAGCTGCCTCACATGATCGAGGCAGCTTTGTAATTCTCTGTTATTGCTATGCTGAGTTTGTTGGGATCTGATGGATTATGAGACTATGTTCAGATTGTGATGAGTAATATATTTGGTTCTTCTCTTTTATATTTTGTTCTTGAGTAAATTCTTGCATGTTCTCCGTTGCCGTGTTTACTTTGGCCAAGTGATTTATTGCAACTACAAGAGGGAGCGTTATGCTTGATTGTGGGTTCAGCCCCTTGATGCCTAGCTTGAGTGACAGAAACATGAGACTAGGGGATGTACTGTTGCCACCAGGGATAAAACAACAGTGCTTGTATCCGCGGATGCAAGGATTGTTTACTTTACGCAAAGTTCTTTTAATGGAGTTGTCTGTTGCTTTGGATTTACACTTTGGGTGGGATTCGCAACTTAGTACCAACGAGATTTTCTGGATAGATATCTCAAGGTGGATGATTCGTAGTAGATGCAGATGGATTTTGGTCTACTTACCTTGGCGTACTGCCCATTGCTTTTGAGCCCTTCCTTTCTTTGCAGCATAGTTAGCATTGCGGTGCCTTCATAATCATGTCAATTGCCCAACTGTGATTTGTTTACCTCGCTAGCACTTTTATCGTCTTTTGGGAGAGAGACATCACTAGTGAAAATCACGTGACCTTGGTCCATCTTCATATCATTGTTTACACCCTCAATTTACTTTCAGTCTTTACTTTCAGTTGCCACTATCATTATATCTTGCGTTGATCCTTTGTAAACGGCAAGGCCGGAGGAATTGACAACTCCTCTCTACTAGTTGGGAGCAAAGTTATTTGTATCTGTGTGCAGGTCCAGGTGAAGTTAGAAAACTCGGCGCCATTGTTCACTTTACCACCTTCTTGTATCCTTCGGAGTCCTCCGGGAGACAAACCTTGGTATCTTTGCCAAGGGAAAACTTGCCGCTGCACTATATCTCACCCTGCACTTGAGGTAATCAACGAGGGCTTGAAGAGTATTAACACTCTCTTGCCATCAGCATGCACTACTTGGTGGGACATCATGCCGTTGTATCCCTGCTGCACTTCCAGGAGAAGAGGGATATTACACCGGATTGTACTCTGATCACTCCCTGGAGGATCCTTTGCTTCAGATCACCTCTCGGCACGCTTGTGATAGGGATCGTGATGCACGTGCCCTTCGTTTCGAGCTTCACGCCACCCGTTCCTGCTTGCTGTGAGGACTTACACTCATGGCTCCCTTCGTGAGTGTTGGTTCTTTGTAGCATGATGTGATCTATCCTGTCAGGACGAAGATGCCTTCTCGAGTTGCTTGGCCCGAGATTGGAGGCATTTTTTTACCCTCGTGGTCCTCTGCTTCCGCCCTACACTGGACCTAGGCCCCATCCTTGCCCAAATGGATACCAGGGTCCGTAGGCCTCCGTGTTTCTCAATGGTCACCTTCAGCTTCCGGGTTACATGGGTAACTTCTATGAGGATTACTATATAGATGGAGATGATTGGGACCGCCGGTGGTCTTTCGCTAGTAGAGAGGTAGTAGTATCTTTAGTATGTTGTAATCAAGGTGTTCTAAGTTCCAGAGGCTTAGATAAATAATGTATAGGAAGTCAGAGTGCCTCTGAAGGATGTATCATCTTCATCATGTTTGTATTAGCTTGGAGCTTGTACTAAAATGATGTATGGTTTTTATGACACTTTGTGTATCCATGGCTTGTATGATTTTATCACCATGTTGTCAAGATGAATACTTCTTGTGCTCTGTGATTCTTCCAGTACCTTCAATACCTTGTTTAGATTCTTTCATTCAACTTTGTTTGACATAGATGACCTCCTTCAGGATGTATCAAGGAACTCGTGGCCACCTTGGTCGTGCCCATGCTCATGGGAATGATCCGGAGGAAGGTAATCTTCCACCGCCACCCACAATGGCTCAGGTTTTGATGGAGGTCGAAAGGAATAGAAGGGAATCCCATCAGTTGCTGGAAACCATTGCCCAGAACACCGCCTAGCAGCGTAATGAGACGGTGTCGCTGAATGACTTCATCCTGCTTCATCCCCCAGTTTTCATCTACTCCACCGAGCCCCTTAACGCCGATGAATGGCTCCGCAGCATCGAGCGCAAGCCTTATGCTGGACATGTTGCACATGGTGACAAAGGTAACTATGCCACCTACCACCTCGAGGGTGCAGCTAGCTCTTGGTGGGAGAACTTCCTGAACATGCGTCCAGCTGGATAGTTGACATCTTGAATGAGTTCTGTGATGCTTTTTGCGGGCATCACATTCCTAAGGGACTCATGGACCGCAAGAGAGAAGAGTTCTGCAATCTCACCCAAGGAAGGAGGTCCGTTGATGAGTTTAGTCGGGAGTTCAACCGCCTTGCTCGTTATGCTCCCGAGGAGGTATCCACCGACTCCAAGAAGCAAGAGAGGTTCCGCAAGGGACTCAATTCTGGACTTCGTCGTGAGCTCAATCTTCATGACTTCGCCACATTCCAAGTCCATCTCAATAAGGCCAGCAATGCGGAGGATATGATCACTCCCGGAGACTTCCCCAAGCATCCCAGAGATGATGGTTCATCCAGTTCAGGCCCTCATAAGCGCAGAATCTGGATCCCCAACAGCATGTTACGCCAGAAAAAAAACTAAGGCCATCCTCTCCGCCGCCTCGCCCTCCAGCTCCATTTCCCAATACTCCACCTGGCAACCCAGCTGCCCGCACTATCTTTGGAGTTTGTTACAAGTGTGGCCAAGGAGGTCACTACTCTTGTGAGTGCCCCCAGAATCAGAATGCTCAACCCCGTGCCGGAGGGAATCCCAATGGACGTGCCAAGCCGCCCTCAAGGTCTTCATCACCAAGCCATCTTCTTCTGCAACTCGTGGACGTGTGAACCAAATCTCGGCTGAAGAGACGGATGACACTTCTGACGTCATCCTTGGTACGCTCCCAGTCAACTATGTTCCAACTTTCGTTCTTTTCGATCCAGGAGCATCTCATTCATTCATGTCGGAGAGTTATGCACTTCGTAATGAGTTACCTTTTGTTGAAATGTCCAGTCCAATGATAATCCAAACTCCAGGTTCAAGATGGCAAACTAGTAGAGTAAGTCATGGTAATCAAATTGCAATTGAGGGTTTAGTATTCCTTGCTTCACTTAGAGCCCTCAAGTCTTCAGACATTGATGTCATCCTTTGTATGGATTGGTTATCAAGGCAGAATGTTTTCCTTGATTGTAAAGCCAAGTCAGTTAAACTTACCCATCATTCAGGCCAGACAATTCACTACACTTCACCCAGTTCTAGAACCCAGATGCATACTTTGAATATGCTTCCTCTTCCCGACCTTGAAGATATTCCTGTGGTTCGTGACTTCCCGGAAGTCTTTCCTGAAGAGTTGTCGGGCATGCCACCCGATAGATGTGTAGAATTCATTGTAGATCTTATGCCACGAACCGCCCCAATTTCCCGACGCCCATACAAAATGTCCCCACATGAGTTAGCTGAGCTTAAAACCCAACTGGAAGTTTTGTTGGCAAAAGGCTTCATCTGCCCTATCTCATCGCCATGGGGTTGCCCTGTTCTGTCCGTATCGAAGAAAGATGGAACGGAAAGGATGTGTGTAGATTATCGTTCGCTTAATCTAGCGACGATAAAGAACAAGTACCCACTTCCCAGGATCAATGATCTTTATGATCAAGTTGCTGGATCCTCTGTCTTCTCCAAGATGGATTTGAGATTAGGCTATCATCAAATCAAAATAAAAAACAAGGACATTCCCAAAATAGCTTTCACTACTCTCTATGGTATTTACGAGTACACCGTTATGTCCTTTGGTTTAACCAATGCCCTGCCACTTTTTCGCGCATGATGAATTCGATCTTCATGGAGTATTTGGACAAGTTCGTCGTTGTTTACCACGATGACATCCTTATATACTCGAAGAACGAAGAAGAACATGCCGAGCATCTTAGGTTGGTATTGAGAAACTTCGAGAGCACCACCTTTATGCTAAGTTCTCTAAGTGAAAATTTTGGCTACCAGAAGTGACCTACTTAGGCCACATGATTTCTACCAAAGGCATTGCTGTCAATCCAGAGAGAGTTCAGGCAATCCTTGATTGGACTCTACCTGAATCGGTTAAGCAAGTTAGGAGTTTTCTTGGATTAGCAAGCTATTGCCGCCGCTTCGTTGAGAACTTCTCCAAAGTTGCTAAGCCTCCAACTCAACTCCTCAAGAAGGATAAGAAATTCGAATGGACCCCCAAGTGCGAGGAAAGCTTTCAAGAGCTAAAAAGAAGGTTAACTTTTGCACCCATACTAGCGCCTCCAAACACCAAAATGGATTTTGAGATCTGTTGTGACGCTTCACGGCAAGGGTTAGGGTGCATACTTATGCAAGATTGACATGTGGTAGCGTATGCTTCACGCCAATTGCGTCAACATGAATAATATTACCCTACCCATGATCTTGAACTCGTTGCCGTAGTTCATGCCTTGAAGACTTGGCAACATTACCTCCTTCGTAATCGTTGTGAGATCTATTCCGACCACCAAAGCCTCAAATACATATTCACCCACCCAGATCTTAATCTTAGGCAAAGACGTTGGATAGAGTTGATAAGAGATTATGACTTGTAAGTCGTATGTCATGGCTGATGCACTAAGTCGTAAGTCGTATTGTAACAACCTCATGTTACAACAGTATCAACCACTTCTTCATGAGGAATTTCGAAAGATCAATCTTGAGATTGTTCCTCATGGATTCCTATCTACCTTGGTGGCGAAACCAACCCTTGAGGATCAAATCATAGCCGCCCAGAAACGTGATAGTGGTATTCGAGAGATCAAGAAGAACATTGCTAGCGGAGTTCCTAAATGTTTATCCATAAATGATTAAGGTGTAGTTTTGTTTGGCACACATTTAGTGGTACCATGAAATCATAATCTTAGGAGGCTGATCCTTAAGGAAGCTCATGATACCCCTCTTTCGATTCATCCTGGTAGCACAAAGATGTACCGAGACCTACACCAAAGATTTTGGTGGACTAGAATGAAGCGAAAAATTGCTCACTTCATTGCTGAATGTGATGTTTGTCGACGCATTAAGGCAGAACATCAAAGACATACTGGTACTCTTCAACCATTGCCTATTCCCAGGTGGAAATAGGACAAAGTCAGTATGGACGTCATCACTGGCTTTCCAAAAACCCAGAAAGGAAATGATGACATCTTCGTTGTCATTGATCGACTTTCCAAAGTTGCTCACTTCATTCACGTTCGCGAGTCTATAACTGATAGCTAGTTAGCGTACTTGTATGTCTCTAGGATCGTGTCTCTTCATGGTGTTTCTTCGGAAATCAATTCGGATCGTGGTAGCCTTTACACCTCTAGATTCTAGGAAAGTTTTCAGAATGCTATGGGAACTCATCTCTCCTTTAGTACAGTTTTCCATCCCCATTATAGCGGTCAAGTTGAGAGGGTAAACCAAATTCTTGAAGACATGCTCAAATCTTGTGTTATCCCTTTCGAAAAGAATTGGGAGAAGTCTCTTCCATTCGCCGAATTTTCTTATAACAATAGTTCCCAATCTAGTCTGAACATGACTCCTTTTGAATTCCTCTATGGGCGAAGATGTCGAACACCTTTACACTGGTCAGAAACCGGTGAAAGAAAATTCTTTGGACCGGATATGATCAAGGAAGCAGAAGAGAAAGTTCGCATTGTTCGTGATCAATTGGAAGCCGCCAGTCTCATCAGAAAAGCTACTATGATCGTCATCATAGGCAAGAAAGCTACAATCTGGATGAGAAGGCTTACCTTCGGGTTACTCCTCTGAAGGGAACCCAACGATTCAGTATCAAAGGCAAGTTGGCGCCACATTACATTAAACCTTTCCGCATTCTTGCTAAACGTGGAGAAGTTGCCTACCAACTTGAACTACCCCTGCACCTTTCCCGAGTACATGATGTATTCCATGTGTCACAACTCAGGTGTTTCTTCAAGGACCCCATCCGCGAAGTCGAACATGAAATATTTGACCTCCAAGATGACCTTTCATATCGAGAGTAACCCGTTTGTATTCTTGATTCAGCAGAGTGTAGCACTCGGGACGAGGTTCTTTTGAGTCGGGGCGAGTTGTCACAACCCTCTGTTTAGGTATGTGCTAGGGTTAGCATGTCACTTGCATCATGTTAAAATTTCAAAAGATATTGAAATGGGAGAACGAATACCCTCCCAAATGAATTTATTCAAATGGCCACTTTAAAAGATGGTCCAAAAATTCCTCTGGTATTTTTGAAAAGTCCCACAATTAAGTGATAACATATCAAGTGGAGTGGGTCCCACTTAATTCTCACTAATTTTTGTAAAAATGCAGAAGTGCTTTGGAATTAAATAAAACCCCTACTTGCATTTGAATTCAAATATTTTTGAATTTCAAAAATGCTCAAATCTTGTGAGTGACTAGCTATTTACATGTCACATAAGGCCATATAAAAGATTTGGGGGTTTAATAAAATGCCTTGGTATTTCTTTATCAGAGAACAACAAATAACAGAATAAATAAAAATAGAAAGGAAGCGGAAGAGGGAATCTGTCCCAACCTACCTGGGAAACTTACCTGGCCGGCCCAGCCAAGCCCACTGGGGCACATGCGTCTTCTACCCCCGGCCAGGCAGGCACGCAGGTTGCCGGCAAGCGTTGTGCGGCCGCCAGGCAGCTGCCTGCCTCCCCTGGCCACGTCCTCGCGTACAGAGATGTCCCGAGGACATCCTCATCCATTCTCCCCCTTCCTCGTCGCTTTCCCCCACTCTCCCGCGCTTGTTTCTTCTCCGGCCGAGAGCGCCACCGTTCACCGTCGTGGCCACGCGCGGCCAGCGACCACCTGGAGCTGCAACAGGTTGTCCATCGTCTCCGCCGTCATCCAAATCGTCACCGTGCAGAGGATCGAGAGCTCAGACACCTCCAAGGCCACGATATCGTCTTCATCACCATCTCCGTCTGTCGCGTGTTGCAGGAAAATTACTCCGCCATTAGAGCACCCCCGACCTCTCTGTCGCCTATGTTGAGTTTGTGGTGAGCTCCTCTAGCTTCCCCAAGTGCCCCCTATCTCCCTCTAGCTCTCTAGGGTGAATCTCCATGGGAGCCAAACACGGCCTCCGCCATGGATGAGCTCGTGCTCGTTCCCGTTGTAACAACCCGAGATTTTCACCCAAATTAAAAAAATTGTTTGTTGATTTATTTTGTTGATTTCTCGAATTGTTTGTAGTATTTGCTTCGCTGATTTATTAATTTGTGAATATATTTCCCCCTCCATCTCGTACCGGCATGCGTGACCGATCCTTTTCCCAAATGGCACATGACCTTTGCGACACCGGGTTCAACCGAACACCGTCACAACTTCCGGCACTGGACGAGCCCTCACCATCGGAACGAAAACCCCGTTTATTTTATAAATGGATTATTTTATTGGGCGCCAGAAAAATGTTCTCGGAACGTTACCGAAGTGAGGTAGAATCGACGGGCTCTCCGCACTGAGTACGTGCTTCGACATTTCGTATGAATCGGAGGTCGTCTGGACTCCCGGAGGTCAGAAACGCGATCACCGGACGCGCGAGAGAGAAACCAGGGGCGTTTGCGTAAACTGGCCAGACAACCTGGGCTATAAATAGACCACCACTCTCTCGTAGCCCTTCTAGGGTTTCCCTAAACAAAATTTGCAGCCACCCCTGACGAGGTGGTGACCCCACGAATCCTGCGTGTAAGGATACTTGATGCATATGAAGATAGAAGGCCCGCTGGAAGCCTCGACAGGCCCACGGCTAGCCCACTCAAGGCACCGACGTAGGAGTCCGCGACCAACATGGAAGTCAAGACTTGGCGATCAAGGAAAAGCTAGATTAGGCAATTTTCCCTGTAACCTGAGTCGGATTCTCTGAAACCCAGCCTAGTATATAAAGGCTGGGAGGGGTGACGGCTCAGGGCAGCCAATCTTCAATCAACACCTTCGGTCTTGAGCGAAATCGCCTCGACCGCCACTGTAATCACCTCCCGCATAATACAATCGAGCAGGAAGTAATGTCTCATGTTAGCCGACGAGTATCGCCAACCTTCTCATCCTCTGTACGATCTAACCCAGGGTCCCTGACCAAGGGATTTGCCGAGGTCAATCCACGTCATGCCATCTAGCCCCTCCTCCACCGAAAACCCTAGCTCCAAGAGATTATGGCTGTCGGATCGACCGATCCAACGTCCAGGGCGCGTCCAGCCTCCTCCCAGCCGCACCGGGCCGCGCCAAGCCCGCCCGTGCCGCAGCAACGTCGCCTCCCTCGCCACGGCTCCGCCGCCACCGTCTATAGCCGACGAGAACCGCGCCAGCCCTACCGCGGTGAGCAACTCCGCCGTGCTTGCTTCCTCCTCTCCTCATCACCGCCTCCCCTCCACCCACAGTTCTCCGTCAGCGTCAAGCCGCGCCGCCGCACTAGGACATCCGTCGGAGCGCGCCCAAGAACGGCACCGCCGCTCTCCATGGTTGCAGCCGCCCCGACCCCGAGCTCGCATCACCGGACCAGCGCACGGTCGCCGCGTCCCGGACCCGCCGCTGCCACCTCCTCCTTGCCAGAGCCGGCCGGCACGCGCCGCCGCCGCCGCCACCAGCCAGCAGCCCGATCCGATCTGGATCGAGCAGCCGCCGCCGCCACGTGGGCAGGAGCGCCACCACCGGCCCAACCGCCCTAGCACCCGTCCCGCTGGATCCTGACGCCCTAGGCGCTGATGCGCTATCTCTCGCCACAACCGCAGCTGGGCCTGGCCCATCATGAGAGCCAGCCCAAGACGCCCCCTTTTTTTCCTTAATGTTTTTTTTTATTTTTGGGTCAAGTCCTATAAATTGGTGATGTTCTGTTTTACGCTATCGTTTGCGAGTGATATAGGCCTCAGATAAACTCGGCCCCAAAATGAAATTTGTTGCTAATGATGTGCTCTAACTTTTTGCTTTAGTGAATTAATCTATTTGAGGTCATCTTGATGGTGCAAATCCCTGTTGAAGTGTGCTGCAGAATGTTAACTGTTGCTGGTGTTATTTTCTTGCAAGTTTGGTTGATGTTTGTGTCACATCCATGATGCCTATACCAGTGATTCTTTATTGTATGTGGTAAACATCATGTGTACTTCAATTAGATACATCCCTTTTCCAAGTTTACCTAATGTAGCTATTATTTTTCTTGCTCCAAAGTGGTGACCTTGATAACATGTGTTGTTGTTTGTATAAAGTTGCTACTTTGATGCCTTGTAGTTAGTGATCCATGCCTCATATGCTTTAGCTCAAATGCAATTATTTGCTCCTTGTTATGTGTACTTTGATGCTATGCTTTGCTTTGCCATAATCTTTACTATACATATAGTTATTGAGCTCCCAAACTGCATACCTGCTATTATCTGTCAACTACCCTGATTTCTACTAAGTCTAGAATATAATATAGTTGTCTTGCATGCTTTATATCTGTTCATCCATGTGTCTTTGGACCATAACTGCAATGTATGAACTCATGGGCATCATGTAGACTTGATGTAGATGTATTGCATGTTCATTTTGGAGCTTGTTTGATATTGATTTTTCTACTGTTTATGTAGCATGTTTATAACAGTTTTCCATGTCTCGCTTTTTCACTAAGTCCTACACCAGTAGTATTATTTAGCATTTAGCATGGGTTACAATTAATTGTTCCTGGTGCTCATGTACATGAAACTTTGATGCCATGCCTTCCTTGTCATGTCTACTATGAATACATGTCCTTTTGGTGGATGTTTGAAATATGTAGCTTATTGTTTCATTGCTCTACATTGTGCTACCTTATGTTAACAGCATGTGTTCATAACTTGTGATGTTTGTAACTTTTTAACCGTAGCTCCGTTTAGGGTGTTCTTTACATGTAACTTGACTAGAGTTTCATGTAGATTGTGTTTGTGATATTATTTTCTGTTGAGAACCAATATAAAATATGGTTTAGGGAAGAACAGTACCAAATACTTAAATTGTCGTGGGGTACTTAGTGATATGCCACTTTTAGGGTGTTGCCTCACTTAAAATTGACTAGCATGTATAGTTTACTTTATGCTTCACCTCTTGCCATGATTGTGTGATATGACATGCTTGAGTGAGATTCCATGTTAATAACCTTTTCTCATGTTGTGTAGCTAAACAACTTGAACCAATTCTAAATGTGTCCTATCGTCGTGTGTGACGAATACTCCACTTAACCTGTTAGTAACCGCTCTCGACGGTAGATGCGATATCATAGTGAGCGTGCTTAACCGTGTGTGGGATGCTATGGGGTACCCTTTTCCTACCTATGTCGCTTCAACATTTCTAGGGGTGGCCCAAGCTCATTTACCATTTGTGAAACCGTGTGTGTGCTGGGTAGCTCCCAGCAAATTTTAAACAACTTGGGCCAGCGAAGACATGGTTTCTCCTATTGGTCCACCCCAGGGAGCTAGGGGGATGCCCACAAGGTTTGGGTAGCTAACCCGACCTCATGCAGACGGTAGAGGACAATTCGATAGCGCGGTCGTCTTTTGAGTTGGATGTCGACTCATCGGGGGCCACCTGGATTTGTGCGTTGTTAGTTAGAGGGACCTGTCGTACCAGATCTCTTGGAACTAAATCATAAAATGGTTGCCTGTGATGGGTAGAAACCGAGAGAGATGGGCGTGTGTGGGGAGCCTTGTAATGGGCAGTTGGTACACCCCTGCAGGGTCAAATCTTTTCGAGAAGTCGTGTCCACGGTTATGGACGACATGGAACCTACGTCTTGTTCATAGATAACATTAACTGAATCGAAACTAAAGCTTGATCAATGTGTGTGTGCCTTGACTGCTTCTTCTTCATCGGGTGATGAAAGAGGAGGACAAGGATAGTATAGGTTTTATGTTTGTGTAAGTAGCTGATAGAAAGACTTGTTGGAGGCGATTCCTCATCGAATTCTTGGCTTCTCATCTTACTCTAAATAGATCATTAGCCACCTCATATATTGCTAGTGCGGCTGCAACCTCACCACTACCCTCATCTTACCGTGAGAAGTTAGTTACAAGACTTGTTGATATAGCTCACCCGTTCTTTTCTCTTTTACGAACGTTATGCAAATGATTTGGACTATAGAGGAGCTCGACGACCCTTCTTCTAGAAGCCTTCGCGGAGACTCGATGACGACTAGTTAGGCGGATACCGGCGGAGAGCCTGGACCCATGTGGTTACAGGAATGGTGTGTTTTACCTTTTCCACTAGGCATTTGATTGTAGTCTGTATTCAGGCATGTATCTTCCGTTGATGTATTTTATTAAGGT
Organism: Bromus sterilis; assembly: GCA_950022295.1. Lineage (NCBI taxonomy): Eukaryota > Viridiplantae > Streptophyta > Magnoliopsida > Poales > Poaceae > Bromus > Bromus sterilis. Next base: position 180,562,399 of record OX465600.1, on the reverse strand, counting down.
AGTTGTATGCCGATTGTATGAGATGTTGTATCTTTGTAGCTGTAATGTTTTGATATCGTTTTGGAAATCCGGGGCATATGGCATTGTCATATGTCATGGTGGGACCAATATGTGCTTGTCCCAGGATCTGGTTGGAAACATCTAGATCTGGAACAGTACCGCATATCGGGCCTTACACCCGTGCCCCTCAGTCCCAGCCATGGCGTCCATAGTGTTCCTGGAGTTCCCAGGAAGCCGATGAGCTAGCGCATGGCCAATCTTTCGTGTTGTTTCGACGAATTCGTCGCCATCGGGATTTCGACGCCGCTAGGGCTCATCGCCGACGACGCTTCGGTGCCTCCCCGCAGCCCTACTGTACTCCAAATGACGCGCGTCGTCGAGTCTTACTTTTGGATGGTTTTAGCGCGCCAAATGGTGGCCGGAATCGCCATCTCGTGCATCGCCGCCGCGTCGTTTTCTCGCCGGCGAATTTCCGCCGGTGAACTGACATGTCATCATCATTAGCACTACTTAATCAGCCCCAGAGACACTGTCGTGTGGGCCCAGGCCCCCCTAATCCTCTCTGATATTTTAATCTAACCGGGTTTTAAACTAGAGCCAATGACAGGTGGTACCCCATGTCAGTTTGATCTGGGTCAAACCCTCCTAACGCCAGCATGACATCACAGTGACGCAATAAAGCTTTTCTAATTATCGGAAATTCCAGAAATTACCGAAAACTTCAATAAATCATAGTAAATCAACCATAACTCCATATCAAACAAATAATATATGAAAATTTATCAGAAAAATGCAAGGATTCTGAATATGCACTTTGTTTTCATATTTGAACGTTTTAAAATGGGGCAACAGTAACAAATGTGCATATGAACCCTTTTTAATTTAAATGTGGAGTTTGAATTGCAAATTCTTTTGCAATGCACTTCATTTAAATGGAATGAACAACACATCAGCACCCCTTTACATCATATTACACTACTTGATCATGTGTTTGTGCATTCTACATGTATTGCTTGTTGATGACCCTCAACTGTAGGGGATCGATTGTAGCGTTTTCCATAAATAAGAGTGTCGAACCCAACGAGGAGCAGAAGGTATTGGTAAGTGACTTTGGTAAATAAATAGCTGCATGCACTTAAAGATAACTTTTTAAGGGTTTTCGATATAAGCAACAAGAAGGTAAAAGCAAGAAAAGTAAAAGGTACCGAGGAGTAATAAGTGGCCAATCCTTTTGAGCAAAGGATAAGCCTAGCAACTGAAATTATAAAGACAAAAGTGTTCTTGAGGACTCACAGGAGAGGTAGTCACGTGCTTTCTCCATATTCCGTATCGATACTATGTTTTGTGTTGATAAGTGTTGAGTGTTTGGATCTATGCTAGTACACCTTCTAGACTAAGATAAGTGCACTCTTATGATTAGACACCTTGCAAGAATCCGCAAATACAAGGTAGAAATTAAGGCATAGACCTAACGACAGCAATACGATCAAGGATCCATTATTTCCTTATGCAAAAGTCTGCAAACTGGGGTTCAGGTTTCTGTGACTCCAGCAGCCCACCGTAAGCATTCTTTATACACAATGCATTCCCCTAGGTCCTTAGAAAGGCGAAGTGTTTGGTGTTCGACTCACACAACACCACTAGGAAAATTACAACACAACTTAAATATCAAACAACACATATGACTTCAACATCATATGACTACTAGCAACTAGATTTCTCCCACATCCTTAAGAACCAAGGAAACTACTCACAAGACATAAAAGAGATCATGATCAGTGGTGATAAATAGATGATAAACAATCTGGACATAACAATATTTCTCCAAAAAAACTCAATAGCATTCACCACAAAGTAGTAATCAACACCGGTAGAGTAGAGAGGATAGATAGTACAGATTACAACACAAGTTGGAATTGTGAGATGAGATAGGATGGTGGTGGAGATGGTGCTGATGTTGGGGATGATGTTGATGATGATCTCGATGGTGCCTGTGAAGATGGTGATGACGATGGCGATGATCTCCGCTTCCGGGAGATGTTCTGCCCAGCTGAATCTGCCCGCCGGAGATGTCTTTTATTCTCTGTAGGTTTCCGCCATGGAGCGGCGGCAGAACTCACAAAACTCCTCTCTTTTTAGGGTTTTCGGATGACGATGGATAAATAGGCTAGAGGGGGGAGCCTGGAGTGGCCCCAGGAGTCCAGGCGGCCACCTAGCGCGCCCCTGGTGGGGGCCGCGCCAAGGGGGTGTCTGGGCACCTGCTGGCCCCCCTCTGGTTCCCGTTTTGCGTGTCCCTGTCATTCTTCTGGAAAACATCCTCCGTTGATTTTCAGGTAATTTGGAGGTCTTCTGATTCAGCAACTCTGTGTCCACTTGTTACTGTTGAATCCTGCATCTGATGCTTCGGCATCAGAAAGTTGAAAATTGTGTAAAACAAGGCAAAACAACATAAGAATAGCATCATAACATGAAATATATCAATGAATAGGGGTGAATTACGATATAAAATGGTGATGCATTTTGGACATATCAACTCCCCCAAGCTTAGACCTCTCTTGTCCCCAAGCGAATACTGAGCTCGGTAAACGTGTCCACAAGTTTAGAGAGTGAAGCATCGATAAATAGAATACGGACAAGAAGCATCATGATTTCCTCACCAAACTCAAGCTTCCTCAACAGCAACCTCAACTCATAAGGCCCTTATGATAAAGTAATAACAATTATAATCAAAAGTAGGTCTAAGGAAACTCATCAAATTATGGCAAACATATCTTTGGTCAAAGGACAACTAATAACTTTTACTTTTGTTATTTCTTTTTATAATGAAACAATTTGAAGATTTTGAAAGAACACGTTATTAGTCATGAAGTGTCAATGCTAACACAAAGGAAGATGCTTGCTTGGGATAAGCTTTCGCAAACAACTTACTTATCAAATGATAATGTCAACAAGGATGTGGCATGAAAAAACTTAATGAAGCATTATATGAATGAATCCTCATCAACATCCAATGTATGTTCTCTTTGGGAAAAGAAGGAAGTAGGAAAAAACAGACTCAACACAAAAGTAAAGGATAGGCCTTGTTATAGGCAAGTAGGGAAAACTCATGTGCTATCCTTAAATCAAAGAAAATGAAAACAAATTTTTGGAGGTGCATAGTTTGTTAACGAATGCTAATAGATAGCTCAATTACTTCTCAAGCTGGACAAGTTTCGAGGAACGGCACCCAAGTGGGGACGATCACATCCACTTAATCTCCTTTGTTTATCACTGCCAAAGTTTCTGATTTCTCATAGACCAAGTGTGAAGGAGGGTTTGTTTGTTGTATTATCTTATGAGTTGGGCGCACTCATGCCAGTTCCTCCTAGTATTAGGGGTTTGCAGATTAGACATGCAATCCCGGGGTAAATCTTGTCCAACTTAAGAAGATCATGAATTACCTACTACTTCCTCAAGCTAAACAAGAAGCACAAAATAGAAGATTTTGAAAATTTAAGGATAACACATAAATTCTATACTTTTAGGAGTGGTAGGGAAATACCACGAATAGGAAGATATGGTGGACTCATATGGAAGATATTGGTTTCAAGGTAAGGATGCACAAGCAGAAATCTGCTCTGCACAGAGTTTGGCAAGCAAAGTCTTTGAGAGAACAGACAATTGATGATGACTTAGATGCAAAGCATATAAAGCATAAACATTAAGGTAAGCATAACACATCAAGTTGTCTTCCTTATCAACATAACACTTCAAGCATAATAACATAAAGGTTTTGGCTATGTCGCTACTTGAGAAAACATGCATGTTGTCATGACCAAAGCTATGTTTGCCAAAATTTAAATAAAGTTTTCAAAGCCATACTGATATAAGGTCAATACTCCCCATAAGAATCATCATATAAGGTCGATTGCTTGAAGAGAATACCGAGTGCAACGAAGGAACCAACAGAATTATCATTAATATTCCATCATAGACGACTCCACACTCATGGATACAAGACTCTCCACAAAGGAGTGATAGACCTCAATGCAAACATCTATTTCATATAATAACTTCCCTAGGCATGATACGACTCTACTTGACTCTAAAAGACTAAGATAAAGATAAATATACCGTGAACTCCCCCAAGCTTCGAACAAGCCAAGGGGATGCCATTACCCGAGGAGATTTCACTCCTCATTCTTGTTCCTGTTGATCATGTAGTCCTTGGCGAAGATCTTCCACGGAAGGGGTTCTCCGGTCTCATATGAGATGTCAGTCGCCGAGATCCTGCACTCAGCACCCCAACCCATGCGCAGAAACTTTAGTTCATACTCACAGTTCTGGTTTTGGAGATCATAAATCTGCCCTTGGAGCCCAATAATTCTTTCTTATGATGCGGTGATGCTCGCCCACATCTCCTTCATCTCCTTCTTGTAGAACGCCTTCATCTCATTGATGAGGTCGAAGTTGGCTTCAACACCTTGCTCAACCATCTTCTTGTACTTGAAGACTTCTTGCTCCACTTCTTCTAGCCTGGCCTTGTTGCTCCCCTCCTTGACAGGTTCCTTTAGATCTTCTTGGTGGAGAACACCATCCTCCAACCGAACGGTTTGAGGGTGCTTCTTCACTTCAGCGAGGTAAGGGTTGATGACATTGACGACGAACTTGTCCTTGGGGGAACTTGGAGAAGCCATGGCACCTAGGTCTAGCTAAACGATTTCCTGGCAGAAATAGCTCGAGAAGAAAACACATGAAATCGCGAGATACGGTGTCGGAACTATCCGGGCAAATATATAGCAAAAATTTCTGTAATAGAAGGAAAGTAACAAGCCAAAGCGGGGTTGGAGACGGACTCTGGGATACCGAGGCGGCCTCCCGGCGCGGCCAGGAGTTAGGCCGCGCCAGGGGGGCGCCTGGGCCCCCTGGAGCTCCTCTCCGGCTCCACTTAGGCCTCGAATTTTCCTAATTTTTCAAAAACTCGTAATATGGAGCTTTTATGGCGGTTCGAGATGTTTCCTTACCGCAATACATACCTTTTCTTATTTTGTTCCTCCTGGTGTCTGAAACAGGGCTGCAACATATTCTTCATGAGTTGTTGTGTGTATTAAATTTACATCAACATTGACGGGGTCTCCCGCCATGTAATGCTTGTGTCTTTTCCCAATCACAACTTGAGGTTTGGTGCCATTAAAATTGTTAATATTGATTACACCGGAGCGGTAGACTTCTTCGATATGAAATGTCCCTTCCCATCTGGAAAGTAGTTTACCTGGAGAAAACCTGAAACGAGATCTAAACAACAAAACTTTATCACCAACATTACATTCACGTTTCAAAATCCTTCTATCATGCCACTTCTTTACCTTTTCCTTAAACATTTTAGCACTCTCGTAAGCTTCACTTCTCCACTCATCTAGAGAATTCATGTTCATGAGACACTTTTCACCAGCCAACTTTGGGTTGGCATTAAGCTCTCTAACAACCCATAAAGTTTTGTGTTATAACTCTAACGGCAAATGTCAATCCTTTACATAGACCATCTTATAGGGAGACATGCCCATGGGGTTTTTGTAAGAAGTTTATACACCCACAAAGCATCTCCTAACTTCTTTGACCAGTCCTTCCTAGAACTGTTAATTGTCTTTTGCAAGATCAACTTGATCTCTCTATTGGTGAGCTCAACTTGCCCACTAGTTTGAGCATGGTACGGTGAAGCAATTCTATGATTGACATCGTACATGGCTATATCTTTTCTAAAAGCTCCATGAGTGAAGTGTGATCCTCCATCAGTCATAAGATACCTTGGTGCACCAAACCTAGGAAAAATTACATCTTTGAGCATTTTCAAAGATGTCTTGTGATCGGCACTTTCAGTGCGGATTGCTTCAACCCACTTGGTTATATAATCAACATCTACTAAAATGTGAGTGTACTTGTGTGAGGGAGGAAAAGGACCCATAAAATCGAAACCCCAGCAATCAAAAGGCTCAATCACTATAGATTAATTCATAGGCATCTCATTCCTCCTACTAATATTATCAACTGTCTGACACTTATCACAAGATAAAACATAATTTCTAGCATCTTTAAAGAGAGTAGGCCAATAAAAACATAATTGGAGAACCTTATGTACGGTCCTCTCACCGGCATGATGTCCTTCCATAGGGACTATCGTGGCATTATCTGAGAATGTCCTTCTCCTCGTGTTCTGGTATACATCTTCTCATGATCCCGTCCGGACCTTCTTTGAAAAGATGAGGGCCATCCCAAAAGTAATGCCTCAAATCGTGGAAGAACTTCTTCCTTTGCTGAAATGTTAAACCTGGAGGCAAATACTTTGGAATGGTAAAATTAGGATAATCTGCAAACAAAGGATCGGAAAGAGATTGTACTTTTACAACAGCTAGTTGTTCATCTGGAAAGTTGTCGTTAAATGGAATGGAATCATGCGGTATATCTTCCATCCTTGAAAGATTATCCGCCACCAGATTCTCTGCTCCTTTCCTATCAACAATCTGCAAATCAAATTCTTGAAGAAGGAGTACCCACCTGATGACCCTTGTTTTGGCGTCCTTCTTCTCCATAATATACTTCAGGGCAGCATGGTCAGTATGAAAAATAACTTTAGAATCAACAATATAAGGTCTAACTTGTCACAAGCAAATACTACTGCTAATAATTCCTTCTCAGTAGTAGCATAATTCTTTTGAGCACTATCAAGGGTTTTGCTAGCATAATGTATAACATTCAATTTCTTATCAACCCTTTGTCCTAAAACAGCTCTAATAGCAAAATCACTAGCATCACACATAATTTCAAAGGGCAATTTCCAATCAGGTGGTTGTACTATAGGAGCGGTTATTAAAGCTTTCTTAAGAACTTCGAAGGCTTCCTTACAATCTTCATTGAATACAAAAGGAACATCCTTCTGGAGAAGATTCGTGAGGAGTCTCGAAGTCTTAGAATAGTCTTTAATAAATCTTCTATAGAAACCAGCATGACCGAGAAAACTATGAATACCTTTAATGTACCTTTGGTAGGGCATCCTTTCAATAGCTTCAATCTTCGCCTAGTCCACTTCAATTCCCATTTCGGAAATCTTGTGACCAAGAACGATCCCTTCGTTAACAATGAAGTGGCACTTTTCCCAGTTTAGAACTAAATTTGTATCCTCGCATCTCTGCAAAACATTATTAAGATTGTGGAGACAGTGGTCAAAGGAAGTTCCATAGACGGAGAAATTGTCCATGAAGATTTCCACAATCTCCTCACAGAAACAATGAAAAATACCAGACATACATCTCTGAAAAGTAGCAGGTGCATTGCATAAACCAAAAGGCATACGCCTATAAGCATAAGTACCGTAGGGACACATGAATGTGGTCTTCTCTTGATCGGCAGTATTGACATGAATTTGAGAGAAGCTAGAGTACCCGTCAAGATAGAAAAAGTGAGTGTTTTTGGACAGCCTCTCTAGAATTTGATCGATGAAAGGCAGCGGGTAGTGATCCTACATGGTTGCCTTGTTCAACTTCCTGTAAACAATACACATTCTATATCCAATAACAACTCTTTGAGGTATTAGTTACTTTTTATCATTAGGAACAACACTCATACCTCCCTTCTTAGGAACACAATGAACTGGACTTACCCACCTACTATCAGCTATAGGATAGATGATACTTGCGGTAAAAGCTTGAGAATTTCAGTCCTAACCACGTCCTTCATCCTTGGGTTCAACCGTCGTTGATGATCAACAGCCGGTATAGCATCGGGCTCGAGATTGATAGTATGTTGGAAAATTGATGGACTAATCCCCTTAAGGTCATCAAGGTATATCCAAGGGCACCACGATGTCTGCGAAGTGTCTCCAATAGTCGCTCTTCTTCAAATACTAAAAGGTTAGCATTGATAATAACATGATATATTTTATTTTCATCTAAATAAGCATACTTGAGCGTATCGGGAAGTGGTTTGAGGTCAAACACCGGGTCTTATTTTGGTTGTGCTAGGATTCCTAAAGGTTCAACCGGAAGGTTGTCCTTCAGGATAGCAGCTTGTCTTGTGAATATTTCTTCTAACTCGTTTCTTTCTTGCATATGCATATAATTCTCGTGGTCTTCCATATATTCCTGCAAAGGATCATTAGGAGGAATAGAAATGGAAGCAATATCTTCAATAATTTTATCATTACTAGGTAAATCAATACCACGAGGTTGCTTAGAGAACTTAGAAAAGTTAAATTCATATGGATCACCATTGAAGTCAACAGAAACTTTATCTTTTCTGCAATCTATTATAGCTCCACAAGTGCTGAGGAAAGGCCTACCAAAGATAATAGGGCAAAAACTATCTTGTACTGAACCAAGTACTATAAAGTCGGTAGGATACATTACCTTTCCACATAAGACTTCAGCATCTCTCACAATTCCAATGGGAGAGATAGTTTCTTTGTTTGCTATATAGTTTGCGAGTTTGCGTTTGACTACACCTTCGACTTCGTCTTCTTAACAGGTAAGGGGGAGCCTATATCATGCTTATAACTTTCATCTCACTTGCCTAGGTATAGGATAGAACGACTGATTGATACTACCACCTCATATTTATGCCTCTCAAATGAACCCAAATAGCCATGTCCCCCACATCCTAGCAAACCATTGTTTGGCCATGTACCTAGCTTGCTTAACACTGCTTAGTATGCATGCTAGGAAGCTATTATGTTATCCTGTTACTCCTTGGATTGGGCTATCACATTATTATATTGTTGTGGATGATATGATTATTATAATGTTCACTATATTCGACGAAGGATGGAAGGTCTAGGCTATCCCGCCTCGATGCTTTGTTCCGTTCGAGTCACCTAGGATCCGAGTTCCGGGTAATACTAAGCGTTCCTAACCGTGTGCGCAATGCTATGGGTCCCCTTTTCTTACCTACCTAGCTTCAAACATTTCTAGTGGTGGCCCAAGCTGATTTACCATTTGTGAAACCGTGTGTGTGCCGGGTAGCTCCCAGCAAAATTTAAACAACTTGGGCCAGCGGAGACATGGTTTCTCCTGTTGGTCCACCCCAGGGAGCTAGGGGGCTGCCCACATGGTTTGGGTAGTTAACACGACCTCATCCAGATGGTAGAGGCCAATTCGAGAGCGCGGCCGGCTTTTGAGTTGGATGTCGACTCACCGGGGGCCACCCGTATTTGTGCGTTGTTAGTTAGAGGGACCTATCGTACCGGATCTCTTAGAACTAAATCATAAAATGGTTGCCTGTGATTGGTAGCAACTATGGGAGCTGGGAGTGCGTGCGGAGCCTTGTAATGGGCACTTGGTACACCCCTGCAGGGTTAAATATTTTTGAGAAGCCGTGTCCATGGTTATGGACGACTTGGAACCTACGTCTTGTTCATAGATAACATTAATTCAATCATAACTAAAACTTGATCAATGTGTGTGTGCCTTGACTGCTTCTTCTTCATCGGGTGATGAAAGAGGAGGACAAGGATAGGATAGGTGTTATGTTTGCGTAAGTAGATGATAGCAAGACTTGTTGGAGGCGATTCCTCATCGAATGCTTGGCTTCTCATCTTACTCTAAATAGATCGTTAGCCACCTCATATATTGCTAGTGTGGCTGCAGCCTCACCACTACCCTAATCTTACCGTGAGAAGTTAGTTACAAGATTTTTTGATATAGCTCACCCCTTCTTTTCTCTTTTACGCACTATATGCAAATGATTTGGACTACAGAGGAGCTCAACGACCTTTCTTCTAGAAGCCTTCGCGGAGACTCGACGACGACTAGTTAGGCGGATAACGGCGGAGAGCCTGGACCCATGTGGTTACGGGAATGGTGTGTTTTACCTTTGCCACTAGGCATTTGATTATAGTCTCTATTCAGACATGTATCTTCTGTTGATGTATTTTATTAAGGCAGTTGTATGCTGATTGTATGAAATGTTGTATGTTTGTAGCTGTAATGTTGTGATATCGTGTTGGAAATCCGGGGCATATGGCATTGTCATATGTCGCGGTGGGACTGTTATGTGCTTTGTCCCCGGATCTGGATGGAAACATTTAGATTTGGAACAGTACCGCATATCGGGCCTTTCACCCGTGCACCTCCGTCCCAGCCATGGCATCCATAGTGCTCTTGGAGTTCCTAGGAAGCCGAACAGCTAGCGCATTCCCAATCTTGCGCTTTGTTTCGACGAATTTGTTGCCGTCAGGATTTCAACGCCGCTAGGGCTCATCGCTAACGATGCTTCGGTGCCTCCCCGCGGCCCTGATGCACTCCAAATGACGCGTGTCGTCGAGACTTATTTTTGGATGGTTTTAGCGCGCCAAATGGTGACCGTAATTGCCATCCCGTGCATCGCCGCCGCGTCGGGTTGTCGCCAACAACTTGCCGCCGGTGAGCTGACGTGTCATCATCATTAGCACTACTTAATCAGCCCCTGACAGGCCCCCCTAATCCTCTCTCTTATTTTAATATAACCGGGTTTTAAAATAGAGCCAATGACAGCTGCGACCCCATGTCAGTTTGACCTGGGTCAAACCCCCCTAACGCCAGCATGACATCCCAGTGACACAATAAAGCTTTTCTAATTATCGTAAATTCCAGTAGTAACCCAAAACTTCAATAAATCATAGTAAATAAACCATAACTCCAAACCAAACAAATAATATATGAAAAATTATCAGAAAAATGCAAGGATTCTGAATATGCACTTTGTTTTCATGTTTGAATGTTTTAAATGGGGAAACAGTAACAAATGTGCATATGAACCCTTTTTAATTCAAATGTGGAGTTTGAATTGCTATTTTTTTTGCAATGCACTTCATTTAAATGGAATGAACAACATATCAGCACCCCTTTGCCTCATATTACACTACTTGATCATGTCTTTGGGCATTCTGCATGTATTTATTGTTGATGACCCTCAACTTTTGGGGATCGATTGTAGCGTTCTCGATAAATAAGAGTGTCGAACCCAACGAGAAGCAGAAGGTATTGGTAAGTGACTTTGGTAAAGAAATAGCTGCAGGCATTGCAAGATAACTTTTAAGGGGTTTTCGGTATGAGCAACCAGAAAGTAAAACCAAGCAAAGTAAAAGGTACTGAGGAGTAATAAGTGGCCCAATCCTTTTGAGCAAAAGATAAGCCTGCCAACTGAACTTATAAAGACTAAAGTATTCTTGAGGACACACGGGAGAGGTAGTCATGCGCTTTCGCCATATTCCGTATCGATACTATGTTTTGTGTTGATAAGTGTTGAGTGGGTGGATCTATGCTAGTACACCTTAGACTAAGATAACTGCACTCTTATGATTAAACACCTTGCAAGAATCCGCAAATACAAGGTAGAAATTAAGGCATAGGCCTAACCACAGCAATACGATCAAGGATCCATTATTCCCTTGTGCAAAATTCTGCAAAGTGGGGTTCAGGTTTCGGTCACCCCGGCAGCCCACCGTAAGCATTCTTTATACACAATGCATTCCCCTAGGTCCTTAGAAAGGCGAAGTGTTGGGTGTTCGACTCACACAACACCACTAGGAAAATAACAACACAACTTAAATATCAAACAACACATATGACTTCAACATCATATGACTACTAGCAACTAGACTTCTCCCACATCCTCAAGAACTAAAGTAACTACTCACAAGACATAAAAGAGATCATGATTAGTGGTGATAAATAGATGATAAAAAATCTGGACATAACAATATTTATCCAACAAAACTCAATAGCATTCACCACAAAGTAGTAATCAACACCGGTAGAGTAGAGAGGATAGATAGTACGGATTACAACACAAGTTGGAATCGTGAGATGAGATAGGATGGTGGTGGAGATGGTGCTGGTGTTGGGGATGATGTTGATGATGATCTCGATGATGCTCGGCAGAATCAGCCTGCCGGAGATGTCTTTTCTTCTCTGTAGGTTTCCGCCACGGAGCGGCACCGGAACTCGCGAAACTCCTCTCCTTTTAGGGTTTTCGGATGACGATGGATAAATAGGCAAGAGGGGGAGTCGGGGATGCCCCAGGAGTCCAAGCGGCCACCCGACGCGCCCCTGGTGGGGGCCACGCTAGGGGGGCGCCTAGGCACCTGGTGGCCCCCCTCTGGTTCCCGTTTTGCGTGTCCCCGTCATTCTTCTGGAAAACAGCCTCCCTCGATTTTCAGGTAATTTGGGGCTCTTCTGATTCAGCAACTCTTCTTCCACTTTTTACCGCTGAATCCTACGTCTGTGCTTTGGCATCGGAAAGTTGCAAACTGTGTAAAACAAGCCAAAACAACTGAAGAATAGCATCATAACATGAAATATATCAATGAATAGGGGTGAATTACGATATAAAATGGTTATGCATTTTTGACGTATCAATTGTTACTTCATGTCTTGTTTGCTATCGAGTAGAAGTGGAGCCGAAACCCGAGTGCACCTCTACACTTGAAGACTCCTAGTATGACCCTCGTCATCAAGGCAAGAAACCCCCATTGATCATGTCGATAAAAACCCCATTTCCCTCTCTTTCTCGCCTATGCATGTTTAGGATGTCACCACGATGCGTTTCTACCGCATAGTTGAACCCATTCCTTTGCATGACCTATCATTTTGTCACAATAGTAAGCAAACCACAATCCTAGCAGAATTAGGAGTTGACTGTTGATCATGTGTAACAGCCCAGTTTTTTAAAAAATTAAAAAATTTGTTTGCGGTGTGAATTGTTTGATTGTCTGATTTGTTCGCGGTGTTTGCATCCCCGATTTATCGATCGGCGATTATTTTTCCCCCTCTTATCTCGTATCGGACGGAGACCGACCCTTGCCACGCTGACACTCGACCTTTCCGACACCGGGTTTCCCCCGAACACCGTCGCAAAAACCGCACGAGACCAGCCGCAGCCAACGGAGCGAAAAACCCCATTTAATAATTAAACGGGATATTTTTATAGCGCGCCGGAAAGTGTTCTCGGAACGGTTCCAGCACGAGGTGAACGTTTCCGGCTCGATGCACTGATCGCGCAGTTCGAAGTTTTACCCGAATCGGAGGTACTGCGGACCCCCGGCGGTCAGAAACGTGAGCACCGCGCATGCGAGATAAAAACCGGAGATGTTTTTGCAAACTGCCAGCCACCGGGGCTATATAAAGACCACCACTATCCCACCCCCACTTAGGGTTTTCCCTAAGCACCTAGCCAGCCCTCAGATCTAGATTTGCCCCCAAAATAGCCATTTTCGTAACCCTAGCTCCCAGATCAGTTTTCGGGCCGTTGGATCGCGCGATCGGACGCGCCCGGTTGCGCCACGTCACCCCCTCGTCCTCTCTCTCCTCCTCCAAGCTGCCGCCTCCATGCCCGTGGGCAAGCCGCCGCCGCACCCGAGCCTCTGACCGCCGCGCCTCCGGTGAGCAGCTCCCTGCCACGGCCACCTCTTCCCTCTCCTCTTCTTCACCTCCTCCGCCTCCCCTTGCAGCAGGTTGCCGCGCCGGCCACCAGTGCGCCAGAGGGACGCCGCTGACCTGCCATTGGAGCGCCTCGAGCTCTGCTGCGCCGCCACGCAGCTCCCGGCCTCCTCCGCCACCCGCAGGCGCCGGGATCCAGTGGCCGCCGCCCTCCACCGTCGTCTGCGCCACCAGCCGGCGCCCCGTGCATCGCCACGGATGGCCGGCGTTGCCACAGCCGCCGCCTCCTCGCTCGGGATGACGAGTGTGGCCGCTCGCTCCCGAGGTCGCCCACGTGGGCCGGCCTCAGCCCCAGGCCCAGCCGGCGCCCCCAAGCCCAGCAGGCCGGCCCGCCAAGGCCAGGCCACCAGCGCCCTCACAGCCTCCATTTGGGCCGAGCCCATTAAGGGTAAGGCCCCTATTTTTTCTGTTCTCTGTTTTTTTTATTTTATCTAATTTCTGCTAATTTTTGCTAAGTCCCTGAAACTGTGTGCTGATTCAATTTTGCGATGCGATTTCCCGTTAATCCGTAGCTCCGATGACGTTGCCCCCAAAACGAAAGTTGCTCAGTTTTGCGTGCTCTAGCATTCGTATGTAGAAAGTTTTTGCATTTGAGGTCATCTTGATTGTGTAAATGTTTGCTGAACAGGGCATCAAGCCGTTAAACTGCTAGTTTTTCCTGTTTAGTGCTGCTGTTATTATTTTGTTGCAACTTTGCATGATGATTGTCACTAATCCATGAGGCCTATTGCATTGATTCTTTTTCCATTGTGTTAAGCATCATGTGCACTTCAATTCCATGCTTTAACTTGCCATGTTTGGGTGCTCTAGCTATATTAAATCTTGCTCCAAAGTGGTAATCCTGATGTTATTGTGCTGCTGTTGCTGAAACTGTTATTTTGTTGCAACTTCGGTCGACGAGTGTGTCGCGACCGTTTATCGGAATTGAGTGATTCCAATTGCATATTGCTAAGCATCATGTCTAATTTAATTACATGTACTGCATCTTCATGTTAGAATTACTGGTCATATAGTTATTTAGCTTCAAAGTTGCTATGCTGCTGTTTTTGACAGCCACCTGTGTTTTTCTCTAAGTCTGTTACTTTGCAATGCCATGTTGTTTGCTTAATATCTTTTGATCTATGATGTCTTTTTGCATGATTCTTTTTGCCATGCCTTTCCTGCCATGTCTACTTTAGTTCAATATCATTTCTGAGCATGTTTGCATTGATTAACCTGTTTATGCATTGCTCTAAAGTGTGCTTCGTGATGTTGGCAGTTTGTACCCGTAACTTGTTCTGCTTGTATCTTTTCAACCGTAACTCAGTTTGGAGTGTGCCTTATATGTAACTGAATTAGTTTTTCGTGTACTTTGTGTTTATGCTATTGCTTGCTGTTGTTAACCAACATAAAATATGGTTTAGGACAGAACAGTACCAAATGCTTTAATCATCGTGCGGCACTTAGTGTTATGCCATGTTTAGGATTGTGCCTCACTTAAATTGTCTAGCATAGATAGTTTATTTTATGCTTAACCTCTTGAAAGGTTTGTGTGCTATGCCATTCTTGTTTGAGTTGCCATGTTAATAACCGTTGGTTGATCACCTGTAGCTAAACAACTTGAATCTTTCTAAATGTGTTGTATCGTCGTGTGTGACGAGTACTCCACTTAAATTGTTAGTAACCGTTCTCGACGATAGATCCGTATCGCGTTGCCGTGCCTTGTGTTGCCTCTTTGATCTTGTATTGCTCCGTAGTAATAGTGGTGCACCGTTGATTGCTTTCCAGTGTTTCCTTCTTGTGTGCTTCCGCGGGTACCTCTCGGAGACGAGGCGAGCTTGCGATCGACTACACCTTCGGAACCCGACTTATCAACAGGCAAGGACTATACATTACTTATGATCCATTATATTTCAACCAGCGGTTTGCATGCTAGTCTAGGTTAGCTTCGATGTTTGATCCTACCACATGTCTACAGCCTCTTTCAAACCGATACAGCCATGTCCCTTCCCAGCAAACCTTGTACTGCTATGTTACTATTGCACGTTGCTCAGCCCCTGCTTAGTATGCATGCTTAGGATGCTATGATGTTACCCCCTGTTACTCCTGGGTTTGGGGATATCACATTATTATATTGTTATGGATGATATGATTATTATAAATGTTGACTATATTCGACGAAGGATGGAAGGTCTAGGCTATCCCACCCCGACGCTTTGTTCCATTCGAGTCACCTAGGATCCGAGTTCCGGGTATTGGTTTTAAGACTGAGCGTGCCTAACCGCGTGTGGGATTTTATGGGGTCCCCTCTTCTTACCTATCTAGCTTCAAACATTTCTAGTGGTGGCCCATGCTGGTTTTACCTTTTGCAAACGTGTGTGTGCGAGTGTCGACCTCGCAGATTTTCAAAGAACTCGGGCCAGCGAAGACAGAGTTACTTTGTTGGTCCAAACCTGGAAGCTCGAGGGCTATCCACAGTGTTGGTTTAGTTACCCTGACCTCGTCCAGACGGTAGAGGCCGACTCGATAGCGCGGCCGGCTTTTGAGTTGGATGTCGACTCACCGGGGGCCACCCGGATTTGTGCATTGTTAGTTAGAGGGACCTGTCGTTCCGGATCTCTTGGGACTAAATCATAAAATGGTTGCCTATCATGGGTAGCAACTGAGAGTCATGGGCGTGTGTGCGAAGCCTCGTAATGGGCAGTTGGTACACCCCTGCAGTGTTAAATCTTTTCGAGAAGCCGTGTCCACGGTTATGGACGACTTGAGACTTACTCCTTGTTCATAGACAACAACAACTGAGATAATCTTAATATAACTTGATCAACGTGTGTGTGCCTTGACTGCTTCTTCTTCGTCGGGATGCGAAGAGGAGGACAAGGATAGGGTAGGTGTTATGTTTGCGTATGTAGGTGGATAGCAGACTTGTTGGAGGCGATTCCTCATCGAATGCTTGGCTTCTTACCTTACTCTCTAGATCGTTAGCCACTTCATAAATGCTAGTGCGGCAGCAACCTCACCACTTACCCTTTCCTTACCGTAAACTACTAGTTGTCCTAGAATGACGAGTGATGAAGTCCTTGCTGGATCAGATGACCACTACAGTTGGATGCTGAGTACCTCTGTACTCATGATACTACCCCCAAACTCTTTTCAGGGTTCTTGATCGGCAACAGGTATGGTGATCGACGTTTCACGTGGAGACTCGACGACGACTAGTCAGGCGGATCCCGGCGGAGGGCCTGGACCCGTGCGGTTGTGGGATCGATGTTTTTCTCTTTGCCAGTAGGCATTGCTTGTAGTCTGTACTCAGACATATATCTTTCGCTGTTGTATTGTATTAAGGCAGTTGTATGCCGGGTGTATGAGATGTCGAAACCTTGTATCTGTAATGTTGTGATATCATGTTGGAAATCCGGGGCATATGGCTTTGTCATATGTCGCGGTGGGACCGATATGTTCTTCGTCCCCGGATCTGGAACAATACCGCATATCGGGCCTTACATCATGTGGCCCTTGCAACTGTTACATCTTATTGCATGCTTAGAGTGACACAATGTTGTTAATGTTATGTGAGTTGGGATGGTAGTGATCATGATGATGATGGTGGAAATGTGTTGGTGAACTTGACCTTAACAAGGTGAACTATGAGAGGCTGTGTAGGAGTACACAATGGGTTGTCTAGTTGAACACCGCCTTAAGCCTGAGTTCTTGTGTGGTGATCCAAGACAAAGAGTACTACCACATGTTGGGAAAACGGATCCCCGCTCAACCTACTAACTCACCCCTTCTCAGTTCAATGGGTTGAAGTAGTTCGGAGTTTTGGTAGGTCTGTGGCCTGGCTGCTAAGTGAGAGAATGGATCAACCGAGACCGGCTTTTGCACCACACACACATCGTCTGGGACCACTTCGGTAAACCGGCCGGGTTCAAAATTGTGGAAACCAACCCAGATAGGCGGCTCCTTTGAACTTGAGTTGGCTGCGAGGTAAAAGTTGTGGAAATTATCCTCTCTGACACCCGCTTGAAGGGTGACGAGATCCCGGCGGTAACTGATAGTTTCATGTGTGTAGCAGTACACCCATTCAGGGTTAATAAACTATTCGAATAGCCACGCCCGCGGTAATGGACTACTTGGAAAGTTGTGCCTGATTATTAGACAACTTCAACGGTTACTCTAAAACTGCCAAGATAAGTGTGAGTGCTATGGTTTGCTTTCTCGTGGGGAGTCGAGGAAGGATCCATAGTGGTGTAATTGATTGGGAGACTTGGATAGTTGGACTCGAGTACGCTCCTTAACTCATTCTGGTAATCATAGTTCAGGCTAGCCAAGTCGAAGCTGGCACTTCTGCATTACAACCCCACCTCCCTTTGCCTTGAAACTTGAGCATGAGTAGCATAGTTCTGATGTAAGTCTTGCTGAGTACGACTTTGTACTCACGTTTTCTTATTTTTGTTTTTAGATGAAACCACTGACCCCGATGGTGGCTTCTTCCTGGAGCTCGACGTGGACTAAGCTAGTGTAGTTCCAGACAGCAGTCTGGTCCCTCGTGGAAGGGCTTGTATATTGAATAAGGCTTCTCTAAGCCATTTGTTAAACTTGTCTGTACTCAGACCTATGTTTCTTTCATTGCTTGTATGAATGTTGGATCGCAGTGATGTGATCTCTTTGTGTACTCTATATGTAAGTCAATAAAGATGTATGCTTTGTAGAGTTCATGTGATGAGTACCTGCAGCTTACACTGTACATGTATGATGTGTTTATGATTATAACGTGCATGTCTTGGTGTGGGGTTCGATAGCTTAGTTGTACTCTCGCCAGCGGTATTTCTTACAGCCAGGTGGCTTTGAGTTGTGCGCAGCTTGGAGCGTCGTGATGCGATTGCACGTAACTCCATTACGTGCACTCTTTGTTGTACGAGTGAGCCCGCCCGATACCCCGACTAAGTGAATCGGTCTGGAGTTGCCTATGTAAATGTCATGATTCCATTGGTAATATGGTTAAGGCGACTTGTCTATGAGTATGGAATTTCACCACCCATAAGCATTTACACTTGTGAGTGGACGATGAGGATCCATCTCAGTTGATCATCCGGGCCTGGATGGGATGCCCCTCACGCTCGAGCTTTCCGAGAGTGTCTTGTACTTGGACATGTCTTCTTAGAAAACTGGGTATGGTTCTCGGCTCTCCATATGATTGAGTTGTGACTAGAATTAAAAAATGCATACTGTAAGACCCGATATGCAGTACTATTTCAGATCTGGACGTTTCCGTCCAAACCCGAGGATGAAGCACATATCGGACCCACTTGGGGTAGTATCATAAGTACAGAAGTACTCAGCATCCAACTGTAGTGGTCAACTGACCCAGCAAGGACTTCATCACTCGTCATTCTAGGATAAATAGTAGTTTACAGTAAGGATGGGGTAAGTGGTGAGGTTGCTGCCGCACTAGCATATATGAGGTGGCTAACGAACTAAAGAGTAAGATGAGAAGACAAGCATTCGATCAAGAATTGACTCCAACAAGTCTACTATCCATCTACTTACGCAAGCATAACACCTATCTAATCCTTGTCCTCATCTTCGCATCCCGACGAGGAAGAAGCAGTCAAGGCACACACACGTTGATCAAGTTTTAGTTATGATTCAGTTGATGTTACCTATGAACAAGGACTAGGTCTCAAGTCATCCATAATAGTGGACACGGCTTCTCGAAATGATTAAACCCTGCAGGGGTGTACCAACTGCTCATTATAAGCTCCGCATGTATGCCGGTTCTCTCAGTCGGGCCCGTTAAGACACTCATTGAAGAGTTGTTCCGAGAGACTCAGACGTCATAATCCTTCCAACTAACAACGCGCAAATCCAGGTGGCCCCCGGGGAGTCGACACCCAATCCAAAAGCCAGTCGCGCTCTCGGATCGGACTCTTCCGTCTGGACGAGGTCGGGGTAATTAACCGAAGCCATGTGGGCAGGCCCCTAGCTTCCAGGTGTGGACCAACAAGAGAAACCATGTCTCCACTGGCCCGAGTTGTTTGAAATCTACTGGGAGCTCGCCAGTCACACACACGGTTTTCAAATGGTAAATCAGCTAGGGACACCACTAGAAATGTTTGGAGCTAGGTAGGTAAGAAGAGGGGACCCCATAGAATCCCACACGCGGTTAGGCACGCTCACCAAGAGACACAATACCCGGAACTCGGGACCTAGGTGACTCGAATGGAACAAATCATTGAGGAGGGATAGCCTAGACCTTCCGTCCTTCGTCGAATATAGTCAACATCATAATAATCACATCATCCACAATAATATAATAGTGTGATAGCCCAAAACAAGGAGTAACAGGGTAACATTCGTAGCATCCTAAGCATGCATACTAAGCAGGGGCTGAGAAACGAGCAATAGTAGCATAACAGTACATGTTTGCTGGGAGGGGACATGGCTGTATCGGTCTAAGAAAGAATGTAAGCATGTGGTAGGATCAAACATCGAACCTAACCTAGTCTAGCATGCAAACCGCTGGTTATAATATAATGGATTATAAGTAATGTATAGTCCTTTACTGTTGATAAATAAGGTTCCAAAGGTGTAGTTGATCGCAAACTCGCAACGTGTCCGAGAGTACCCGCGGGAGCACACAAGAAGTAAACACTAGAAAGACATTCAGCGCACATGCATCTATTACTACGAATCAACACAAGCAAGGAATGCACAAACAAGCATGACCAAGTATGATGTATGTCATTTTAATAGCATGGCATGAACATAAGAACGGGCAAGTTTAAATGAAGCTCGGGAATCACGGTGCAATGCTCCCGACAATCTCCATATGCATTAGGTGGGTGATCAATGGATCTCAAGGATCCTTATGTTATAGTAGTTACAATGCATGATCATGGCATATGCAAAAGACCAGAACATAATATGAACAAGAATTGCCCACACATGAGAATAAACCTCAAGATGTGATTCCTTAACATAAAATATATGAAAATGGCTTGGCATATTATGATGCAAGTAATGCAATCTATTGCAAGCAATTAAATAAAGAGTGAGACTACGCTACCGGAAGCTACGGTCATCGAAAGAACTATGATGCTCGGAACACGGGAAAAGAATGAAAGAGTTGCACCATGTGCAACATATAAGGGGCTAGGTACAAAAATAAACCATCGCCAAATAATGAATGCCCATTTGACAAAATGAACAACACCATCACCTTCCTCACATTTTTCTACCCCAAAACAATATATGACATGATATAGTTGGGGCAAGAATGCACATAGCACAAGCAATGCAAAAGGGGTAGATCTGAATAAAACTCCAAATAGAAAAGGAGGGAAGAGGGAAACTAATTCTAGAGTACTCGTTCGCGGCCCAGTCCAACGAACAGTGCCACCTGTCATGCCCACAGTGATTCCTCGGGATTTCATTTTTTTTATTATGTGTTTTTTATGTTTAAAATTGGTTTTTCGGTGGTTTTTTCGACTTACCTGGTTTTCGCATGTTTTTTCTATACGTTTTGGTGAAAACAAATCAAAAAAGAGAGGCACGACCTTGCCTTCGCGGGAGGCACGAGTAGTGCCTCAAACAAGGAGGCATGAGTCGTGCCTCGTGCCTCCGCGAGAGGCAATATCGTGCCTCTAAAAGATGCACTATGAAGCCTCAGGGAAAGGCACTATCGTGCCTCCGCGAAAGGCACTCGTGCCTTCCGTAAAAAGGCACTATTCTGCCTCCGCGAGAGGCACTAGTGCCTCTAAAACAAGAAAACGGAAAAGGCTTCACAGCGCGCCACTTGGCGCGCGCGCAGAGTGCCTTTTGGCGCGCGCGGAGAGAACGTGTTGTTCATAGCCACGAGTACTCTTAAATTAGTGATTTTGAGGAGGGAAACCTCCCTGGTCTGGCTCTTGGCTGAAGTGGCCCAAAACCCTCGCGGGCTAGCTCTATTCAGATCCCACGGCGACATATAGAATCTGGGCCGAGCCCAACTGGCTCTGCTGCGCTGCAAAAAAAAGGGAGGAAGGGGATAGGCCAGGAAACAAATGGGGAAAAATGTGGCGCCTTGCACTGCCTGGGATTCGATACCTGGTCCTCATGGTTGCAAACAACATGCCCACGCCACTGGGCTGCTGCTGCTACTTGCGATAAAACAAGGTAGCCACACCACCTAAACTATACGCGCGGGATAACTCTGAACATGAACGAACAACTAACGAACAGATCGCGGCCTCGACAAAAACTGGCAACAGGTGATGGAACTAGAGCCTTGGTCAAGGCACGAGCATGGCCAGGGGCACGAGGGCACTCATGCGCGTGCTCTCGACGCGTTCTGCACACATGGGTGCACATCCGGGTGAGGCACGGCGGCGATAGAAAAACAACGGCGGCCTACGGCTATCCTACGCGAGGCGGAACAGAACCGGGAGGGAAGATGGAGGCTCACAGCGGGGGAAAACGCAGGGGACGGGCTCGGGGACGATTGCCGTCTCGGAGACGAGGAAGAAGACACCGACGGTAAGGAGGACGCTGCCGGCCTGCGGGACAAAGGCGAGGAAGAAGAGGAGGTCGACGGGGATGCGGAGGATGAAGACGACGCCGAGGGGGTCAAACCACGCCGGGCTCGACTCCTTGCGGGGATCGACACCGATGACGTCTGACGGGGATCAACCCCGGCAAATCCCATGGTCAGGGACTCTGGGTTAGTCGTAGAGATGGCACAAGTTGGACGATACTCGTCGGCTAACAGGAGAATCCCTTCCTGCTTGATATTATTACGTGAGGGGTCGATTACATTGGAGGCCAAGGCGAGTTCTCAAAAGGCTAGGATGAGTAGATGCATATTGAGATGTCCCGGACGTCTCCCCTCCCAGCCTTTCTATACTAGGCTAGGTCTCGGGGAGTCCATGCTAGGTTACATAGGTAGTTTCCTAATTCTAATCCTGCCTTGTACGCCAAGTTGCACCTTCCATCTTAGTCGCGGACTCCTACGTCGGTGCTTGGTTGGGCCAATCGTGGGCTTGTCGTAGCTTCCCAGTGGTCCTTCTGTCTTCATACGCACCAGGTAGCCTCATACGTAGGAGTCATGAGGTCACCCCCTCGTCAGTAACCCCCGAGTGCCTGGGGGACTCGAAGAGTCGCGCAGGGACTCGAATTCATCTGCGCCTTTATTGTTTGTAAGCGTGGTATCGCCACGGGTCGCTAGCAGTTTTGAGCCATGACAATATCTATTTCGAGGGATTGCTAAGCTGAAAGGGCCCAAGGAGTCGACTGGTCGAGCCTTGGTGAATTGTGCTAGTGACAAATACCACAGTAGCCCAATCAAGCCCATTTCCCTCGACATGAACTTGGAACACTGGTGTCAAGCAAAGTCATGTCGTTGCAGGTCTTATAGGATCAATTGCTGCCAGTCTAAGCACATAGCCTGAGCGCGTCCGCTCGGCTCTTTCTATCATGCGAGCGCATGTAAAAGGTCGAGAGTGAAATCGCTCTGCGGCAAGTCCCGGCCCGGCCGTTCTACGCAGCGGGGTCTTAACTACACGCTAAGCTTGCGTGGCATCTGGGTACAGTGTGTCGTAGCCCAGGCATAATTGTTTTTGTTGAGGCACGGAGCCTGATTTAGCAATGCACCCACTTGGAATAAACAATCAAGTGAGTTGTTTCAGTCGTCACTCGCGGAGTTTGTAGCGAACTCAGGCGAGGAAAATAAGATAGCACCCACTCGGAATGTCATCGAGTGTGCGAGTAAGTCATGTTTGCTGAATGGCTGAGTCCTTTTTTTCCAGTGGTCACTCGAATGCTTTTCTGCTTTTGGGGTGAGGGAGCACCCGAACTCTGAGAATATGTTGTTTCTGTTGGTGCGAATGATCACTCGAGCACATCTTTGCCTTCTGGGTGAGGGAGCACCTGAACTCGAATAAAGGTACTCCCAATGGGAGTAAGAATTTTTCTTTGAAATGATATGAAAAAAGCTTATGAAGAGTTGGATGCTGACCGAAGATGCGTGTTTGAGACGCGTTGCTGAGGTGTGGCGTTTGCTGGTTCGCCTGATAGGTTGGGTCGCCATGTCAAGTGAAAATTGAGTGACTTGACATCTGTTGCCTTAAAATTTCGCACTTCGTGATGATGGCCCTCATTTTTCGCTCGCAGTGGGCGGTATGGTTAGTGCGTCGGTTGAGTTTTCGATGTTCCTCGGCTATCGTGGGATCGTGCCACGTCTCTTGGATTCCAAGATGAGCGGTGACGATTTGTTTGCTCGGACTGATGGTTAAATACCGGGGTCTGGTGTGTTTTAGGTTTTCACCTAGCCATTTCCTTCTCCTGTCTTCCTTTCTTCTTCCTTCGTTGTTCTTTGTCGTCCGCCTGTCTTTTCATGCAGTTTGCTAGTTGAGATCCATGTCCAAGTGTCCCCGTAGTGCAGCGCAGGAGTCGGCGAGGATGACCGGTAGAAGGGAGCGCTCTGCTTTTGGAGCTGCAGATCTGGATGAACTGGTGGCCGACGGCGTGGTGGCGCGTGATGCCGCCCGGATTCCTGGTGATGAGGAGGTTCCTACGCCCCGTCCATATGGGCGGGTATGCTTTCAGAGTTTCTTCCCGCTTGGTTTGGCACTTACCATTCACCCTTTCATCCGGGGGTTGCTTTGCGCCTATCAGTTGCAACTGCATGATTTAACCCCTAATGGGATTCTGCACATTGCATGTTTCATTACGCTCTGTGAGGGCTTTTTGGGAATTTATCCCCGTTGGGGCCTCTGGAAACGTCTCTTTAATGTGAAGAGGAAAAATTCTGAGTACGCCATTGGGGGCGTGGGGATCTCCATTAAGGATAAATCTTCTTATTTCGATCTGGAGAAGTTGGACTCCGTCTATTCGTGGCGGAGGAGCTGGTTTTATCTGAAGGGCCAGTGCGTTGCGGGTCAGCGGTTTGGTCTGCCTCCTTTCGACCCTGCTGCGCGGGAGGTTAAGCGTTCTTCATGGGCGCATCCTTTTTCTGCTCGCGAGTCGTCTCTCGTGGAACCGTTTGTGCAGAAGATTACTGCTTTGAAGGATGAATTGACTGGCGGCCAGCTTATCTCCGTGTTTGTCAAGAGACGCGTGCAGCCGCTTCAGCATCGGGTCCGTCCCATGTGGCAATATACTGGACCTGATTACTCGACCTGGTGTTCACCCGAAGAGTTTTCCGATGACGACCTTTTGGCCCGGGTTCAGCAAGTCACAAAGTGCACGAGCATTGGAGAGCAGAGTCTTGTTCGTCCTTACTCTGCTGACTTGCCTCTTCCTCAGGTACTTATCTTTCAATTTTATTTGAACTGCTGACTCGTTCCTATTGGTTGCTGATGCTGTTTTGATCTGTAGGGTCACAATCCTTTGTTGAACAATCCGCCGCAGCCTGAGGATGCGGATATACTCGATGAACCTGGTGAGGCTGATGCCGATCCTGTCCCTGCAAGTGATGGGGGTTCTTCTTGCGCTTCGGGTGCTGTTGTTGTCGAGTCCATGGGTGCTCCACCGTCAGTTGTGGATGACTCTGGGGATTCAAGTCCTCTTCGTGTCAAACGCACTCGCCCTGCGAGTGGTCGTGATGCGGCAGGTGATGGCGAAGATTTTCCCGCGGTCGTACAGCCTGTTGTGCCGTGCCCTCCTCCTGCTGCCTCGAAGAAATGCAGGTTCGGGATATTGCTGCGTCCAGGCGCTGCACCTGCTGGGTTAGTGAACATTTCCACTTTGCCGTTTCTGGCTTTCATTGCCTTGGCTGGTGTTTTGAAGGTAACCGCTTTGTAGGACTTCTCCTGCTCCGGATGCTTCCTCTGCCAGTGCTGGTGTTGTCGCTGCTCCTTCGAATGATTCTGGAGCGGCGTCTGGTCGACTGGCCGGTTCCGCTACTCCCTTGTCTTCGGGTGCGAGGACGACCCCTGCGACTGTAGGTGTGGAGGGGACCTCTGCTACTGCTCCGTCTAGGGGGTCTTCTTCGGCTGCTGCTGCTCCTGAGGGTGACTTACCTCCGGTTGTCAAACCAGTGATCCCTGAGGAGCACTTTCTAGAGAGGAGGGATCTCTCTGCTAAGGATAAAGCAAAGTTCTTTGATCGCATGGTGGAGCAGGTATGCAATTTCTTTGTCCTTCTGTGCTTTGCTGTAGTAGCCCCCGAGGCTGCAAACGGTCACTTGTGGGTGGTTGTAGTCTATGATTTTGGTCGTCCTTCTGTCGGTGTGGCACATATTGGGAGAACAGCAGTGCTCCCAATGGGAGTAGCCCGTGAGGCTGCAAGAAATCATTTGTGATTGGTTGTAGCCTTTGATTTTCTTCTTTCCTATGCTTTTGACTTGGTGTATCTGCTTGGGTGCAGCCTTTATTCCGGATGTGCGAACGTGTGCTGACTGAGACTGATCGGTGGCGACGTGCTCATGACTCGGTCTAGGGGAGCTTAACCGCTATGACACGTGAGATCCCGGTTCTTGGTCTTTGTTTCTTTTGCTGATTGGTTCTGATTGGTGTTTGTTCCGTAGGTCGCAAGAAGGGTGCTGACAGGCGGGCGGAGTCTGCGAAGAAGGAAATTGTTGAACTTCGGGCTGCTCTGGAGTCCAAGGAAAAGTAACTGCAGGAGCAGCAAGGCGAGCTCGAGCGGTTGCGGCGGTTGGAGGAGAAGTTTCTCCAGGTCGAGAGGGTTGAGTGCGAGCGCCTGTAGGAATTGGCGAGCTCTCTAATTGGTTTAGTGGACTCTTCCTGTCCTCCGTCTTTTTTTCGGTTTGTTTGCCTCTCCGGTTGCTGGGATTTTAATCTTTGGCCTTCTTCCAGGTTCTGCGGGTATTGGAGCGGTGGATGTTGCTGCTGCCGGTTCGGGTGTTCTCCGTGGCTCTGTAGATGCTGTCTCGGGCGCTGTTGTAGCTGTTGGGAATGTCTGCGATCGGGCTACCACTCTCATGAAACTTCTCCATGAGCACATGTTACCAGATGCGGAGAAGCGTCCTGAGGGTCTTGATTCTCTAGTTGCTGCCTTTGGTCCAGATGGAGATCAGCTGGAGGGCTTGCTTCGTGAGAACGTGGTGGGTGGGCTTGCCAAGTCTATTGTTGTTCTTCTGGGCCATGGTCTCCCTATTGAGGATTCCATGGTGGATACTTTGCCTGCTTACACGGACGAGTAGAGTGCTCGCGCTACTCGACTGCCCCGCCAGCTTCAGCTGGTCGTAGAGGCAAATAATTCTGTAGCCGAGGAGTAGTGTGGTCCTTTTTGTGTTTTGAAAACTTTCAGTTGTAATGTGCCTCCTGCGGGACGGCGGATCTAATTCATGGACCTGCTTTGCTTTCTTGTGCTGCTTGTTGCCTTGCTTCTTTTGACTTGTTTCTCTTTGCGGTACGCCATCCTGGGCGTTTCTCGGGCTTGGAATTTGCTGAAGGAGGATGCTCACGAAGGTGCTTACGAGTCTGTTTGCTTGAGGCTGAAAGAGGCCGAACGTGAGATCGTTCGACTGAAAGGTGTTGTTGCGGCCCATCGCTCGAAACGCGAGCGTGCTGAGGCTGTCTTGGATAGCTTGGCATCTTGGATGTTGAAGCTGTCTGACCTTCTGAAGGGTGAGTTTGCTTTTTCCTTCGACCGCTCGGCTGTGCGGGTTCTTTCCTTTGTGCTCTGCAGCTGACCTTTGTTCTTCGTTGCGAAGTGCTTGCTGGGCATTCTCGCGAGGAAGAGGAGGCAGTACAGTCCCAGTTGATGCGGCTTGAGGACCCAGTTGTGTAGGCGAACAATCCTTTCTGGATGGACAGGGCGCGTGCTCGGGCGTTCGCCGTTTTGCGAATGCGGGTTGAGAGGGTACCGCGGGATCTTGAGTGCTGTCGCGGAGTGTTTGGCAGGATTTTTGCTGAATTTTACCCTTTGGATCCTGTCTCTTCATCTCTTGAGAAGCTTTGTCGGATGTTCTCCCAGCCTACGGATCTTCGGTGCGTAGTTAATCATCAGATCTATGCAGGTGCTCGTTGTGCTTTTGCCTTCGTCCATAGTCATTGGCTGAGGGTTGATATTATGTTGGCGGCTCGAGGTCCTCCTGGTGGTCGAGCTCAGCCGACGGACGACCATTACGCCGTGGCGGATGAGCCTGGAAGCGAAGTTGTGAAGTGGGTGGTCGAGGATAATGACCGGTTGTTGGGTGCTCTGTGTAAAGTAAAGTCAGAGCCTGGGGATTAGCCCTTGCTTGGTACTCTTTCCTTTGCTGGGCAACGTTTTGTTGCTGTTCTATGTAGATCAAACTTTGTGTGGTAAGGTTTGTCTTGTCGGTTGCTGAGTTTTTGGGCGAGGGGTCCTTTTTTGCCGATTTTTCGAGTCGCGTATGCGAAGATGCCTCGAGGGGGGCTGCTTCGGCGGGCCCCCGAGTGCCGATTTTTAGAGTCGCGTTAGCGAAGAACGCCTCGGGGGCGGCTGCTTTGGCGAGCCCCCGAGTGCCTATTTTTTAGAGTCGCGTTTGCGAAGAACGCCTCAGGGGGCGGCTGCTTCGGCGAGCCCCCGAGTGCCAATTTTTTAGAGTCGCGTTTGCGAAGAATGCCTCGGGGGCGGCTGCTTCGGCGAGCCCCCGAGTGCCAATTTTTTAGAGTCGCGTTTGCGAAGAACGCCTCGGGGGCGGCTGCTTCGGCGAGCCCCCGAGTGCCGATTTTTAGAGTCGCGTTTGCGAAGAACGCCTCGGGGGGCGGCTGCTTCGGCGAGCCCCCGAGTGCCAATTTTTTAGAGTCGCGTTTGCGAAGAATGCCTCAGGGGGTGGCTGCTTCGGCGAGCCCCCGAGTGCCATTTTTTAGAGTCGCGTTTGCGAAGAACGCCTCAGAGGGTGGCTGTTTCGGCGAGCCCCCGAGTGCCATTTTTTTAGAGTCGCGTTTGCGAAGAACGCCTCGAGGGGTGGCTGCTTCGGCGAGCCCCCGAGTGCCATTTTTTTAGAGTCACGTTTACGAAGAACGCCTCGGGGGTGGCTGCTTCGGCGAGCCCCCGAGTGCCATTTTTTTAGAGTCGCGTTTGCGAAGAACTCCTCGGGGGTGGCTGCTTCGGCGAGCCCCCGAATGCCAATGTGCAGAAATAATTTTTGGGAGAATATTTTCAATATTTTCCCTTTTTGTTTCTTACACGAGGGGGGCTGCTGCTTGAGTAGGTGATTTCAGTCTCGGATCCGCACAAGTATTCTTGGACAGCCGGGTGCGAAGAGACTGCGAGGAAAACTTGTCTGGTGACCTGTTTCTGCTGCCTGTTTGATTGTCTTCCTTCTTGTATCATGTAGATCCGACCGTGTGCTTCCGGGTATTTTTCTTCCTCGGGTGTCGTGCCTCGTTCTTGGATTACTGCTACCTGCCTTGCTGGTATGGCAGGTGCTGGCGGAGCGTTGTGGGCGATGGTTCTGACTGCCACGCTTGCGAGAGGTCGTGCTACTGCTGTTGCGGATCGACTTTTTTCTTCGGAGAGCTCGATGAATCGCCTGAAGTTCCTAAGGGTGTGCCCTGATCTGAACCCGTGTATTTTGCACGGTCCGTCGAGCTGCTCTTTGGCCGAGCGATATGCTCGGGCATCGTCCCGTGGCTGCCTTGTTCTCCAGTCCCGTTTTTGAATTTGGAGTGTTTCTTCTTGGTTGTCCCTGTGTTGTATTCTCCTGTCATCGCGATGTCTGCTTTCTCTGTCATCTGGGAAGCCGTCCACGACCATGTCGGGTCTTCTTTCGTCATAGAAGCTGTGCCTCGGGCATTTTCTTCTTCTGTCGAATCCTCTGTCGCTGGTGTGGTAGTCGTCGCCGCGTTCTGAGCGCGCTGTCTGGATCTCCGATTCGTTCCGTACGGAGTCTTCTCCATTTGCCCAGTTGTTGGTTTGCTCGAGCAGTCTTGCGAGTGTTCGGACTTTCATCTGCCCGAGCTGGTCCTTGAAGTCGATGCGTTGCAAGCCCCTCCTGAATGCATCGATTGCGCTTTCATCTGAGATGTCCTCGGCTGAGTTTTTGAGTATGGTCCATCGTTGGATGTATGCTCGTAGGGATTCTCTTGAACCTTGTCTGCAGGCCCTCAACTCCTCGAGCGATGCCGGTCGTTTGTAGGTGGACTTGAAGTTCTCGATGAAGGCACTGCGGAACTACCTCCAGGAGTCAATTGATCCTCGTGGTAGGTTCTTCAACCAGTGTTGTGCTGAGCTCTCGAGCATGAGTTGTATGTACTGCATTGCTGTAATATTGGTTCCGCGCTGGAATTTTACGGCCGTTAGGTAGTCGTCGAGCCATGCTTCTGGTTCTTCCAGCCCGTCGTACTTGTGCGTCGTGGAGTTTAGCTTGAAACCTTTAGGCATCCTTGTTTTCCGTATGGTCCGTGTGAAGCACAGTGCTCCGCATGGTTCTACGTTCTCGTCGGAAGCTTGCTCATCCGAGTACTCTTCGCGGGCTTCTCGCCTTCATCTTTCACGGTTGACTTTTCTTTGTGTTATGTCGTCGCGTGCATCTCGCCGATTGCTGTTGCGTCTATTGTTGTTGTCGTCGCTGTCGTAGTTTTCGTTTTTGTTTGAGCGCTTGCGCCAGTCGTCGCTGGTGTCGTCATCGGGTGAACTGGGGTCCCTGTCCGGGGTCTTCTCGCGGGGGGCTCGTCTTGCGCCTGCTCTTTTGGGGGCTGAGATGGCATCTTTCATTATTTTGAGTGCCATCGTCATGTTGTGATCTAAGTTGCCATTCTTGCCTTTCTGAGAACAGGATAGGTACTCTTGGGCAGTGAAAAGGGCTTCGGCTGGCGTGAGTTGTTCTTCCTCGTCGTCCTCCTCTTCTAGCTTGAAGTCGTCATCTAGCTTGCGGGCCACCTTCTTCTTGTCCGTGCGTTTCAGATTGCTGAATCTGGATCTGGCTCGGATGGGGGAGTCGTAGTCGGAGGAGTCGCTTCTGGGAGGTGATATGTGGTTGTTCCTTGAGTCGATGCAAGTATTTCCTTGCTTCTCTAGTTCTAAGCGTTGTTGTCTTGCTCTTTTGGTGGCGTCACTTGCCATCTTGTTGTATGCTCTGAGCTCGTCTCGGGTTGCATTCTCCGGGAGTAGTTTTTCGCGCTTCACTGCGTCCCTTATTCTGGCGATTGCTTCCTTTGACAGGTAGATCTTTTCTACGTGATGGTCCTCTTTCGCCATGCCTGGGGTCTGATGCATGCTGCTTTCTGGCTCGTTGCTCCTGCGATTGCTATGCTTCACTCCTTTGTATATTTTCTTTGGTATGGTTCCTGGTTCTCCAAGTGTGACGGTGACCTGGCCGGTGTTGTCAGGATCACTTTCCTTGCTATTCGAGCGGTTGTGTCGGCGACTGCTCGGGTCGTCGTCTTGATTTTTGTCATCTGTGGTTGGCTCGTGGATGTCTGCCATGAACACTTGGGACAACGTCTTGACTGTTGTCTTGCTTGTGCGCGTGTTGCGCTTCTTCCATGGACCACTCGAGTAGTCGGGCTGGGGGTCGTGGCTGACTCGCGAAGTCGTCACGTGGGCGGGTGCTGCTTCGGTTGCTGATGTAGGATCTGCCGTCGTGGGTGCTCGAGCGTGATCCGTGAGACAGAGGGCTCCCCAGTGGTTGATGTAGATTTGATATGCTCCAAAGATCAGGTTGACACCAGTGTGCAGGTCGGCGAAAGCCGGTCGAAAGGACGAGAGGTGAGCCATGAAACCGAGGGATCCGAATAGATCGGAGTTTTCCCGGATCATAGAGTCGATGAGTGCTGATGGAGTCGCTGCTTCAACGATCGTCGGTGATGAGGCCGCCGAGATCCCGATTCCAACCTTCGGAGTTCCCACAGACGGCGCCAATTGACGGGGATCAACCCCGGCAAATCCCATGGTCAGGTACTCTGGGTTAGTCATAGAGATGGCACAGGTTAGACGATACTCGTCGGCTAATAGGAGAAGCACTTCCTGCTCGATATTATTACGTGAGGGGGCGATTACAGTGGAGGCCAAGGTGAGTTCTCTCAAGGCTAGGATGAGTAGATGCGTATTGAGATGTCACGGACGTCTCCCCTCCCAGCCTTTATATACTAGGCTATGTCTCGGGGAATCCATGCTAGGTTACGTAGGTAGTTTCCTCATTCTAATCCTGCCTTGTACGCCAAGTTGCACCTTCCATGTTAGTCGCGGACTCCTACGTCGGTGCTTGGTTGGGCCAATCGTGGGCTTGTTGTAGCTTCCCAGTGGGCCTTCTGTCTTAATACGCACTAGGTAGCCTCATACGTAGGAGTCGTGGGGTCACCCCCTCGTCAACGTCCAGGAGGACTCCGGTGCGATGATGGGGACGACGGGCTGCCTACGGACATGAATTTGGATCTCCTCGGCCTCGTGATCATGGCTGCAGCAAGAGGAAAAATTGGGAGGGGGAGAGGAGAAGAAAGGGACATGGCGGCACGAGGGGAAGGGAAAGGAAGGCTAGGGTTTCACAGGGGGCAAGAGGGGGATTAAGAAGGGAGGGAGGGAGAGGCTGGAGGAGGGGCTCCACGCCGAGGTCATCCTCTCTGCTTTTCCTCTATACACCGGAGGGAGAGGGAAAAGGTGAGAAGCAACGGGGTGGCAGGTGGTGCCAGGGAGGATGGCTACGGTTTGGGCTGGATAGGAGGTAGGATGGAGAAAATGATGGGGTGGGATGGATGAGAGGAGAAAGGGCCCAATGCCACTAGAACAAACCACTGCATTTATTCTTTTAACAAAGAGACATCATGAGAAATGCAAAAAAGGAAGAAATATAAAATAATCCTTTTACATAACATGGAAAATGCGTTGGCATTTTTTTGTCATATGGATTATGGCAAAAATAAATGTGCAAATTTTCTTCCCCAATAGGAAAAATAAAAATGCAAATTTATATGGAATTTGTCAGTTTTGGGCTGTTACACATACCCTGGGTCCCGACAGATTTTCTTTCGGAATCAATGACATTCGAAGGGAATCAGATCGAGTTCAAATATACATGTTCACTAGAGTAAAGCACTGAGTGGGTACGAGTAGAATAGAGGAAAGCAGGGTCCAATACTTAGTCACTCCGAAAGAAAACCAAAAGAAAGAAGAAACTCGGAGTGGTAAGTTTATAGGACAAAATACCAATAGATAGAAAAACAAAAAATACTTAACACTAAAACGAAAGAAAAACGGCTATGTAAAATATAAATATACATAGAGTACGGAGTTTAAAGAGGTTTGATCTTATTGCACATTGCATGAGTCTAAGATGTTTAACTCACACCTCAGTGCACACAACCTTTTCTCATCCAGTGGCTTCGTGAAAATATCTGCCAGTTGATCTTCAGTTCGAACATGGATTACGAAAATATCTTCGCACTGAACATGATCTTGAAGAAAATGGTGACGAATATCAATATGCTTCGTTCGAGAGTTTTGCACAGGATTATGAGAAATTTTTATGGCACTCTCATTTTCACATAGAAATGGGATTTTCTTCACATGAATACCATAATATTTCGGCGTCTGCTTGAGCCAGAGAATTTCAGTGCAGCAAGAACCAGCAACAAATTACTCGGCTTCAGAAGTTGATATGCATACACAATTTTGTTTCTTCGAAGCCCACCACACTAGAGATTTGCCGAGAAAATGACAAGTGCCTGAGATAGATTTCCGGTTGACAAGATCACCATCCCAGTCAGAGTCAGAATAACCAATAAGACCAAACTAAGCACCCTTGGGATACCATAATCCAAAGGTAGGTGTGTAAGCTAGATATCGAAGAATTCGCTTGACTGCAATATGATCTGATTCTTTTGGATTTTCCTGAAATCGAGCACACAACAAACTAAAAGAACAAAGGTAAACAAGTGAACCTATCATCGGGCGATATTTCTTCTGATTGAAAGGTTTGCCCTTCTCATCTGCATCTAGGTGCACATTCGTAGGCATTGGAGTGTTGATAATTTTACAATCGGTGAGTCCAAACTTCTTCAGGAAATCCTTGAGATATTTATCTTGAGAGATGAATGTCCCATTCTTCTGTTGATGGATTTGAAGTCCAAGAAAGAACTTCAATTCACCCATCATAGACATCTGATATTTCTTCGACATCATTCGAGCAAATTCTTCGCTCATATCATGGTTAGTGCAGCCAAAAATGATATCATCGACATAAATCTGACACACAAATAGAACACCATTATAGGCACAAGTGAAAAGTGTTGGGTCAGTAGTTTCTGGTTTGAAGCCCTTCTTGAGAAGAAAATCTTTAAGAGTTTCATACCAAGCACGAGGGTCTTGCTTTCACCCATAAAGATCCTTGAGTAACCTGTACACCATACCAGGATTCTTCGGGTCCTCAAAACCTATTGGCTGCATAACATATACCTCTTCTTCGATTTCACCGTTAAGAAATGCACTATTGACATCAATTTGGTATAGCAAAATACCATTGTAGTTTGCATAGGCAAGCATAACACAAATGGATTCAAGACGAGCTACTGGGGCATAGGTCTCACCAAATTCAATACCTTTGATTTGGGTATACTCATGTGCAACCAGTCTTGCTTTGTTTCTTACCACAATACCATCTTCGTCTTGCTTGTTGCGGAAGATCCACTTCATACCAATAATGTTATGCTTCGTGGGATTGATACGTCCCAAATGTATCTATAATATTTGCTTGTTCCATGCTTATTTTTGTGATAATGCTATATGTTTTTCTACACTTTCATACCTTTTACAATATATTTGGACTAACCTACTAACTTAGTGCCCTAGTGCCAGCTTTTGTCTGCTGTTGTTTGTGCATTGCAGGAAAATGCCAATTATTAAAGTGCTCAGAAAAAATCAGACAAAAAATCAGCGCGACAGAAGACTCCAGAAAACCAAAGGAGGGCCAGAGGGGGCCACCCCTTGTCCAGGAGGCCACCTGGCGCGGCCAGGAGGGAGGTCGTGCTATGGACTCGCCTAGTCAGGTGGGGCCTCCCCTTGAGACCCCCTTCGGCCTATTTATTCCTCCTTCTCCGAAAACCCTCCGGAGGACCCTAGTTACGTGGTTTTCACCATTGTTCCGCCGCCCTGATCCCGATATCGGGATCACCAGAAGACCCAGTCCCGTCACCCTGTCGGAGGGAGGATTCACCTCCGGAGGCTGCTCCACCACCATGAGCGCCTCCCGGATGTGCTGTGAATAGTCCCCCTTGGACCATGTGTCTATGATCAGTAGCAAGATGATGTCTTCTGTCCAATCTTGTGCCTCGATTCTTAGACCTTGTGAGCTACCCTACATGATCAAGGAACTTATGTATTAGTTTCTGTGTTGCTATGTTGTGTTTGCTGGGCTCCGATGGATTATGAGATTATGTTCAGATTGTGATGAGTAATATATTTGGTTTACCTTTTTATTATTAGTTCTTGAGTATTCTAGAATGTTCTCCGTTGCTTTGTATTGCTTTGGCCAAGTAGTAGATAGTGACTCCAAGAGGGAGTGTTATGCATGATGGTGAGTTCATGCCCCCTATGTCTAGCTTGAGTGACAGAAACATGAGATTAGTGGATGTGTTATTGCCACCAGGGAGAAAAAAAGCGGTGCTTGTAACCGCGGTTGCAAGGATTGCTTTCTTTGCGCGTAGTGTGTTAATGCAGTTGTTTGTTGCTTTGATCCTACAGTTTGGTTGGGGTTCGCAACTTAATACAAGCGAGATGTTCTGCATAGATATCTGAAGGTGCATGATTAGTGAGTAGATGATGACGAATAAACGGTCTGCTCGTCTTGGCGTGATGCCCATACGATTGAGCCTCTAGCTTTCTTGTTGCATAATTAGCATTGCGGTGTGTTTATAATTCTGTCAATTGCCCAGCTGTAATTTGTTCACCCAACATAGTTGTTTATCATATTTTGGGAGAGAGACGTCACTAGTGAAAGTCATGGGACCCCGGTCCATATTTCCATCATAGTTTACACCGCTCCAATTTACTGCTTTCATTTACTTTCCATTGCGATCACCACTACTATTTTCCCCTTTTGTTTTCATCCTTTGTAAACGGCAAGGCCGGAGAGATTGGCAACCTCTCTAAACTCGTTGGGAGCAAAGTTATTTGCGTTTGTGTGCAGGTCAAGTGAGTAATTTATCTCAAACGGCGCCTTGATCATTTGACCACCTTCTTGTTACATTTGGAGTCCTGCTGGATCGATAAACCTAGGTTTCTTCACCAAGGGAAATTTTCCACTATCTACATATCAACCTTTCACTTGGGGTAACCAATGAGGGGCGAGAATCCATCAAGCAAATTTCTCGTGCCATTGTCGGCGACTCCAGCCTACAAGATAGGGGAGTTGCACACTAGTTTGACCTTTGCTTTTTAGTCTTGTTAGTTTACTTTCTAGTCTTTGCTTTAGAGTCTTATATCAAAAACCACAACAAATTAGTTACTTTGTTCTTTCTTGTAGATGTTATTATGGGTTCCTCTGAAAACACAAAGTTGTGTGACTTCACTAGTCACAACAACAAAGACTTTATTTGTACTCCTATTGTTGCACCCGCCACTGTTATGAGATTAAACCTGCTTTGTCGAATCTAGTTATGAAAGAACAATTCTTCGGTGCTGGAAATAATGCTGCTTTGCATTTGAATAATTTTTTTGAGCTTTGTGATATGCAAAAGTATAAGGAAATAGATGGTGATATTGTTAAACTTAAGTTTTTTTCCTTTTTCTTTGAGCGGAAGAGCTAAGGAGTGGCTCCAATCCTTGCCTAGGAATAGCATAGATTCTTGGGATAAGTGCAGGGATGCTTTTATTGGGAAGTACTACCCACATGCTAATATTATCCAGTTGAGAAGTAACATTATGAATTTTAGGCAACTGGATAACGAACACCTTGCCCAAGCTTTTGAACGCATGAAATCTCTTGTTAAAAATTTCCCTACAAATGGTTTGACTGCTTGGATGGTTATCCAGAGTTTCTATGTAGGATTGAACTTTACCTCGCGGAATCTATTGTACTCGGTTGCGGGAGGAACTTTTATGTCAACCACACTTGGTGTCGCCACGAAGTTATTAGATGATATGATGTCAAACTACTCTCAATGGCACACCGAAATATCTCCAACAGTTATAAAGGTAAACTATGTTGAGGAGATCTCCTCTTTAAATGAAAAGGTAGACTTGATCATGTCTTTACTTACTAAGCAAGCTCCTTTTGATCCTCATAATGTTCCTTTGAATTATTTGGTTGCTCAATAAAGAGAGCAAGTAGATGTTAATTTTATCTCTAGGAACAACTTCAACAATAATGCTTATAGGAGTAACTTTGGTAGCAACAATCCTAGATTGTTCCCCTTTAATTCTTATGGGAACAACAACGCTTATCCTAGCACCAAATACTCCACTTCTCAATTAGATAGCATGCTTAGGGACTTTATCACCTCTCAAAAAGCCTTCAACAAGAGTATAGAAGAGAAATTAGACAAATTATATAGTCTCTATTTGAAGGTAGAAAGCATTGCTCATGATGTTGAGATGCTCAAGATTAGGACTTCTCCCCTTGAGGATAAGAAAACCACACATATGAATGTGTTATCCAAGTGCAAATAAATGAGAACATTAGAATGCTAGCCAAACTTAAGGATAGATGGTCTAGAGAGAAAGAAGAGGAAGATTGAGTTAAAAGCATTCCTACACACACCACACTTGCTACTTACATGTTGTTGAGGATCTCAAAACTTTTAGCACCCATCACATACCTAGTCCACCTAATGGACCTATTAATGGTGATGCTAACACCTTAACTTTAGGACAAGAAGGTCCTTTGAACTTTGAGACTACCAAAGAGAAAATGATCTTAGATGACATCACCACCACTTTAATTAATGGTAGTGAACTTGATTTTGATAATTGTAGTCTTTCTAAAGTTATCATTTTTTTCCAAGAATGGCCAAAGACCCCCACACTAGTTCACTTAACATTGCCTTCACCGAGCATATCACTAATGCTCTTATCAAAACTAGGCAGGATAAACATAAGCTAGAGGTTTCAATTACTAGAAAACTAGAAGATGGTTGGGATCCTATCCTATTGTAAATTAAATTGAATAACTTTTCTTGCTTTGATTTATGTGATGTTGGAGCTAGTGCCTCCGTTTTACCCAAAAGAATGTATGATATGGTTGAATTGAAACCTTTTTTATCCTTGTTCTTTTGGTGTTCATCTTGTTGATTCTTCCGTAAAAAACCTTTAGGAAGGATTGATGATGTCCTTATTGTTGCCATTGATAATTATGCTCCCATTGATTTTCTTTTCATGGACATTGAGTTTGATCCCTCATGGCCAATTATTTTGGGACGTCCTTTTCTCCGCACCATTGGTGCTATCATTGACATGAAAGAAGGGACTATAAGATTCCAATTTCCCCTCAAGAAGGGCATGGAACATTTCCCTAGAATGAAGATTAAGTTACCTTTTGAGTCCGTTATACGGGCAAGCTATGATTTTGATATTGACAAAACTTGATCTTGTTGCTTCATGCCTAGCTCAAAGGCATAAAAGAAAGCGCTTATTGGGAGGCAACCAAAAATGATTTAACTTTCAGTTTTAGTGGTCTTGATGCTTGTTATTACTGTAGCAACATCATTGTATCTCTATTTTCAAGCTTTGTGCCAAGTTTTAGCCTCCGGTTGCAAGAAAATTCAAAAGTAGTGACATGTTGTCCAGAAAAAAGAATATGTTTGCTCAATTTCAAAAATTCTTAAAAATCTATCTGCACCTGAGCCCTTTATCAACCTGACCGTCCCCCTACCTAATGGAAGATTGGAGGAGATCATATTTTTTAGCTGAATAATTTTTACAATATAATCTATATAATTTACTTTCTACGTTCTGTTCTGAGTATTTTGATTTGAGTTGCAGAAGTGCCCCTAAAAATTATTTACTACCTGTTTGTCTGTTTTTTCCAGATTCTGCCATGTTTTATGTTTTCCCCGTTTTGCAAATCTTAAGCTTACTTTTTCTTTGCAAACACTTTTTGGCAATCTTGAGAAACAGTAGCTCTTCATGAAAATCTTTATTTCTAGTAGAGGAAAATTATTTTTATTATGGGTACTAACCCCTCTAATCAGCTTATGATGAGTTTCGTATGAATGGAGTTTTCAAGTGTGCGAAGGAAGATGATGAAAGAAGATTCAAGAGTATCAAAAGCTCAAGCTTGGGGATGCCTCCATGCACCCCAAGAAACATTCAAGGAGACTCAAGCATCTAAGCTTGGGTATGCCCCCATGCATCTCCTTCTCCATCAACAATCATCAGTTCGTCCTTCTCCACACTATATTTGTATCAATTCATGTGTTATGTTCTATACTTGGAGCGTCTTGCATTTACTTTTTAGTTTGATTTGCTTAGTTTTAGTTTTGTTTGTTTCTCATAAAAAGTTGGACCCTAGCATACATTGTTTGGGAGAGAAACACGCTCCACTTCCACCTAGAATGCTCATAGTTTTCATGCTTATCTTTGTTGAGTTACTTTTTCTAGCTACTATCATGTGTATCTCTTTATTTCATTCTTATATTTTAAGAGATTTTATTTAGGTTGTTACTTATGGAACTCTCTTGAGTTTTCATGCTTATCTTGTTTAGAGAGTTAGCATGTTGCACTAAGTGTGTGTCTTATATTGAGTAGGTAATTGAGGTTGCTATTATAAGTTTAGTAGTAACGTGCAGTAGTTTTGAGGTATTTCTTAAAGTAATGTTAGGACTTCTGTGTGTCAAGAACTAAATCCTATTAGTGATAGGTGTCGTATTTTGGTTCATTGGGCTAATTTTCGAAAACTAAAAAAATTAGGATAGAACTCTAGCTACTAGAGGGATCACTAACCTCTAGAGGGGTTGTAATATATAGAGTACACTCACATACCATGGGTCGAGGATGTGCGAGGATAACCAAGCCCCCATACACTCCTCCTAGGGTACTTGTATCTTTGTGAATCTCTTGACTAAGATAGAGAGTTACCGATAATAAGTGGATGAGTTCCTTTGACTAATGTGAGTATACAATTGTTAGCACTTCCACCATCCATATTTTGCTAGCATCTTCAGTACCGTGCATTGCCCTTTATCATCTTGAGAGTCGGTGAAAACTTCTCCACCCAAATCCTTAGCATGATACACTCTGTCATCATAATCCTCCTTATATCCTTCATCAAAACAGTCACCATACCTACCTAGCAAGACATTTCCGTAGCCTTTCCGAGATACATTTCCATGCAACATCCATCTTCTCATGACTTGATCTTTCATTGTCATACATGATTTTGCTTGATCATAGAGCCGCATGCTAGTTGGGCCTTGCCCT
This sequence comes from Bromus sterilis, assembly GCA_950022295.1. Classification (NCBI taxonomy): domain Eukaryota; kingdom Viridiplantae; phylum Streptophyta; class Magnoliopsida; order Poales; family Poaceae; genus Bromus; species Bromus sterilis. The sequence goes on along the minus strand of OX465600.1, from coordinate 180,522,716 downwards.
TATAATTGATACATGACGCGCTAGTATCATTGCATATCCTGATGCACTGGCAGACGCATAAATATGCATACATCATGATAGTTCTCTGTTTTCTTTATGTTGAGTACTTCTTATAAATGTGTGATCTTCTACATCCTTGTAAAATATAGAGTGTTGCCTTAAAGTGAGGAAAACATCCCAAAGAGGACACAAATAAAAGATCCCAAAAGAGGACAAAATTAAAAATCCCAAAGAGGACAAATGAGAGATAAATAGAAAGAGCCAAAGAGGCCACAAAAATAAAAATAAAGAACAAGAAAAATAAAAAAATAAAAAAAAGAGAGAAGGGGAAACACTACTATTCCTTTTGAAAGATCCACACTCGTACTCCAAAGTAATTTTTGTACTACATAGAGAGTTTCATATCATTCATGCATAACTATGTGGGGATCCTTACACTATAGAACTTGACTTGTATATTACACTGATGAGCCTCCTCATATGACCTCTAGGTCTTCTTGAGAAATCAAGTTGGATGCAACCCTACTAGTTCCATTGGAGATCTTCCCATAGCTCATATGTGCATTCGTTGCGTGGCAATCCCTACTCCTCACATCATATCTATTATTTGGCTTTCTCTCGCCTATGATTGTCCTCATTGATGTGAGCCTTTCACACATTTTTTGTATTCCTTACCGATCATTATTCTATTTTCCATCCTAAGTGCCAACATACCTTGCTCGCGCTCATTCATTGCATGAGTGCTCAAAATCTAAAGGGAGAGGATCATTTTGACTTGTACCTGGCCAGTGGTCTGGGGACGAGTCATAATAAGATTCCAAAGAAGACTAAGTGTGAAGTTTTAGTAGATTGAGTTCTCAACAACTACTAGTATTTTTTATTCTCTAAACCCATCTCCCACTTCCTGCACAAGAAACACCGATGGGAGACATTTGAGTAACGGACAGCGAGAGCTCTTGCACCTTTATGTTCTTACTTTGCTAGTTTCAATAATAGATATAGACTCTTGCATGTTATTGTCTTGACTTGAATTGCATATCTTACTTGTTGTACTTTAAAGTTCAAATCTTTGTTGGTAGCATGTCACCACAGAAATTATCTTTGTTATCATTTACATGCTCGAGGATGAGCAGGAATTAAGCTTGGGGATGTGGATATGTCCCAAACGTATCTATCATTTCTGCTTGTTCCTTGCTTATTTTGGTGATAATGATATATGTTTTGCTACACTTTGATACCTTTTACAACATATTTTCACTAACCTACTAACTCAGTGCCCAGTGCCAGTTTATGTATGCTGTTGTCCGTGCATTGCACGAAAATGCCAATTATTGAAAAATCCAGAAAAATCAGATAAAACATCAGCGCGACAGAAGACTCCAGAACAACAAAGGAGGGCCAGAGGGTGCCACCGCATGGCCAGGTGGCCACCTGGCGCGGCCAGGGGGAGGCCGCGCCAGGGACCCGCCTGGTCAGGTGGGGCCTCCCCTCGAGCCCCCCTTCGTCCTATTTATTCCTCCTTCTTTGAAAACCCTCCGGAGGACCCCCCCCCCCCCCCGTTACATGATTTTCACCACTATTCCATCGCTGTCGCGATCCCGAGATCGGGATCGCCAGAAGACCCTGTCCCGGCACACTACTGGAGGGAGGATTCACCTCGGAGGCTTCTCCACCACCATGAACGCCTCCCGGATGTGTCGTGAGTAGTCCCCCTTGGACCATGGTCGGGTCCATGATCATTAGCTAGATGATGTCTTCTCTCCAATCTTGTGTCGTAATTCTTAGACCTTGTGATCTTCCCTACATGATCGAGGCACTTATGTAATAGTTTCTGTGTTGCTATGCTGTGTTTGCTGGGATCTGATGGATTATGAGATTATGTTCAGATTTTGATGAGTAATATATTTTGTCTACCTTTTTATTATTAGTTCTTGAGTATTCTTCGTTGCTTTGTATTGCTTTGGCCAAGTAGTAGATAGTAACTCCAAGAGGGAGTGTTATGCATGAGTGCGGATTCCTACCCCCCCCCCCCGATGTCTAGCTTGAGTGACAAAAACATGAGGTTAGGGGATGTGATGTTGCCACCAGAGAGAAAACAGCGGTGCTTGTAACTGCAGTTGCAAGACTTGCTTATTTTACGCATAGTGTGTTAATGTAGTTGTCTGTTGTTTTGATCCTATAGTTTGGCTGGGGTTCACAACTTAATACCAACGAGATGTTATGGATAGATATCTCAAGGTGGATGATTAGTGAGTAGACGTTGATGAATAAATGGTATGTTCGTCTTGGTGTACTACCCATACGATTGAGCCTCTATCTTTGTTGTAGCATAAGTAGCATTGCGGTGTGTTTATAATTATGTCAATTACCCAACTGTAATTTGTTCACCCAGCATAGTTGTTTAACGTCTTTTGGGAGAGAGACATCACTAGTGAAAGTCATGGGACCCCAAACAAATTTCCATCATAGTTTACACCGCTCCAATTTACTGCTTTCATTTACTTTTCATTGCAATCACCACTACTATTTTCCCCTTGCGTTTTGATCCTTTGTAAATGGCAAGGACGGAGAGATTGACAACCTCTCTGAACTCGTTGGGATCCAAGTTATTTGCTTTTCTGTGGAGGTCTAGTTCAAGTGAGTAATTTATCTCAAATGGCGCCTTGCTCGTTTGACCACCTTCTTGTTGCATTTTGAGTCCTGCTGGATCGATAAACCTTGGTTTCTTGACCAAGGGAAATTTTCCACTATCTACAACTCAACCTTCCACTTGGGGTAACTAACGAGGGGCGAGAAGTCATCAAGGATCAGGTCTCTCGACAAGTGATCAGGCTTTGTTCCTCTCGAACTGAGGAAGTTCTTCTTGCATTGTAATCAACCAATCTGTATCCAGCATGGCTTCATCGAAATTTGAAGGTTCTAACATGGAGACAAACGAGAAATTGCCACAAAATATAGCCAAACGAGTGCGAGATCGAGTAGTGGGGTGACTTGGTTGACCAATGCTTTCGAGGATAATTTCAGCATCAACTCTTCTTCCTATTCGTTGAAGAGCAACTTCGTTCCCTTGTGGCTCAGCATTTTCTTCATGATGAGCTTATCCTTGGGGATCAGTGTTTCCTTCAGGATTGGCTTGTCCTTCAGGGTTAGCATTTCCTTCGGGATTTGATTGTCCTTCGGGATTGACATTTCCTTCGTTTTGATGTTCTCCTTCTTCTTCGTCCTGTCCACCATTATCTTTAGGGTTCTAATTTCCAGCGCCTTGGGCTATGTATGGGAACAACGGAATATCATCATTCCTCTCGTTTTGTCGTGCATTGGCTTCGACGGGGCGAATATCTCCAATAGCCATGAACCTAATCACTTCATCCAAAGGAGGTTCAACTAGATCATGAAGAAAATGCTCCTTTTGTGAGCCATTAGTTTCATCAAACCTCACATTTACAGTTTCTACAACTTTACCAAGTTCGGAGTTATACACTCTGCAAGTGTGAGAAATCGAGCCATGACCTACGGCAAAACCTTCATGAGCCTTAGGTTCAAATTTAGAGCTATGATTCTTATCTCTAATATAGCATGGAGCACCAAACACCCTAAGGTAAGATGCATTGGGTTTATTAACAGTGACAAGTTCATGAGAACTTTTCTTCAAGAACTTATGAAGATAAACCTTATTGATGATATGGCAGGCAGTGTTAATTGCTTCGGCCCAGAACCTGATAGGAGTCTTGTATTCAGCAAGCATAGTTCTGGCCATCTCAATAAGAGTACGATTCTTTCTCTCAACAACACCATTTTGTTGCGGTCTGTAAGCAGTAGAGAATTCATGAGTAAAACCATAATCATCAAGAAATTCTTTGATATGAGTATTCCTGAATTTTGTACCATTATAACTTCGAAGATGCTTCAGAGTGAGTTCATACTCGGTTTGAGCTCTCTTTGCAAATGTCTTGAATATCTCGACAACCTTGCTCTTGTCATCTAGAAAGAAAACCCAAGTGAAGGAAGAGAAATCATCAACAATAACGAGACCATACTTGCTGCCTCCCAGGCTAGCATAATTTTGAGGACCAAATAAATCCATATAAAGCAATTCAAGAGGACGAGTAGTGGTCATGATTGTCTTCAATGAATGATGTTCCTTGGTTATTTTTCCAGCTTCACAGGCACTGCATAGACAATCGTTGTTGAATTTTACTTCGTTAAGACCAACAATGTATTTCTTCGAGACAAGGGTCTGAAAAGTTTTCATCCCTGCATGACCAAGTCTTCTATGCTATAGCCACCCAGAAGTAGCTTTAGTCATTAAGCAAGTAGAGATAGCAGGACCCGAGGAAAAATCAACAATATACAGATCTTCTATATGATAGCCCTCGAAGATAAATGAGTAGTCATCCTGTGAAAACAAAACACAACGAGAAGCAGAGAACGGTACAAGCATACCCTTATCACATAGCTAGGATATAGACATGAGATTATATCCGAGTGATTGAACAAGCATAACTTTGTCAATATGTTTATCTTTCGATATGGCAACCTTACCCAAACCAATTGCTTTCCCTTTGTTGTTGTCACCAAAGGTAATGTATCTCCGAGAAGATTGAGTAAGTTTGTCTTTGGTAAACAACTCTTTGTCTCCGGTCATATGATTAGTCCAACAACTGTCCATGACCCATTCGGATCCACCAGAGACATATCCCTATAGAAGAATTGGTTCTTCTTAACCACCCACAAACGAGAAGGCGAATGAGAAGGAGCAGATGTACTAGTAAATGCAGCAGAAGTATTGCGGGCAGTAGTATTTTTACGAGGGGAACCATCAAGATCACCATAAACATAATTCCTCGATGAGGGGTTAGTATATTGGTGAGCATAAGCAATTTTATCATTGTTATCACGATGGAAAAAACATTGCGATAAACTCGATAATATTCCTTCTGGGAACATTCGTTGCGGGAACTAGAGGATAATTTCTCTCTCTGAGAGAATAGAAGTGTCTTGGTGGCACCGTAGACTTTCCCTGCATAGAATGGTTAGCGGGCAGTTTCTCTACGAGAGATTTGCGAACCCAGATCTCTCTTATAGAAACCATTCTTGGGAGGAGTACCAACGAATTCAGCAGAAACTTTTCCTTCCTGCCTTCCTGCTCTTTGATAAGCTTGTAGTATGAATCAAGAGATTCATCAACAATGTCGTTATCAATTTTCCAGATGAAACATAAAAGGTTAGCAATATCAATGGGGTTTTCCTTTGCTAGAACCCTGACAGTTTTTGCATACTGCTCGGGTTCCCAGTAAATTCCATCTGGGTTCAATTTCCTTTTGAAATTAGCACGTTCCTATCGAGGATTATGAAAGTCCAAGTATATGATCAGAGGGGGAGGGGGTGAATGATCACTTCAAATTTTTCTACTGAAACTATTGAAGTGAAGCATAAGTAGGGCGGAACAGCGAAGTAAAACTGGAAGCGAAACTAAATGCAGTGAATCAAAACACATTGAAGCATAACTGCGAAGCAAATGTAATACTGAAGGTAAATGCTTGAAGTAAAACGAACTGGGACTCGGCTATGTTTGTTCGACCAGTTCACGCTCTACAAAGCGCTACGTCTGGTTGGAGAGACTGGTGATTGAACACCTAGAGCAAATCTCTCTCCGTCCGTTGCTCCACTGCACCAAACTCCTTGAGCTTGGTCAGTTCTTCACTCGTGGTTGATTATTGAGGAAATCACCGAAACCTTTGACAAACTGGACTTCGAGGCGACAATTACTCTTCGCTCTCTGAAGAACAACACTCTAACCGTCTAGGAGAATTGCAGTTCTCCAAGATAAAAAGGCTAGTAAGCTTTCACCTAAGTCATCTCAAATCTACTCAGATCAATGGGACTTAGGCTTCAGTATTCTGAGTTTTGGGTTTTGCTTCGGTGAAGACTTTGGGGTGCTCTCTTCAATCTCTCTCAAGAATATTCTCAGAGCAGCCACCCGCAAATGGAGGAGGGGCGGCGTATTTATAGTTGGCGATCCCGAGGTGCGGAATGACCAAATTGACCCGAGGTGACAGCTTGACACGTGTCCACAACGGTCGGATTTGTAATCACTGCGCAACTTTACTTGAGGAACAAGTAAAGCTGACTCGCGGACTTAGTTCTGCTTCATAAGCCAAAGAACGAAGTCTTTGCTACTGAAACTTAACTCAGTGCACATGAGATTTCTTCGGCTTCTCACTTGGTTTGGATTTGATCTGAGCATTTTCTCAATGACTTCGGTGTCCACAAACTAAAGACCCCTCTTGATAGTACGGTTTGTCCTATGACTCAAAGAACCGAAAAAGAACTACACAAAAACATCTAAGTCTTGCGCCATCTTCTTCATTTCCTTCAATGAGTTGAGCTTCAGGACACATTCATTTTTGGGGGTCATCCTCCGTTATTAAGCTTCGCTCAGGGGGTAAAGCTTTGATAACTTGAAGACCTTCCCTGAAGCTTTATCACCTAGCTTGTCCTTCAGGAACCTATTCAACTGTTTACACTAGAAAACATTGTTAGTTCCTCTACTGTCTTGTCCAACAATATCCAAAACACACGGGGGCAAAACTTTGCTCTTACAGATTCCTAAGAAGAAGGGCCTTCTTTAGGATATCACATAAGTACTGGTGTCCCTGAACACTTTCGAAAATTCATGTATCAAACAAATCTTTCAACCTGAGGAGTTCCTCGGCAACAGTAGCATTTTCCTCGACTAAGGGGTTAGTATCATCAATAATGATAGGTCTTTTCCTTCCGATTTCTTAGAAGTAGACTCAATTTTACTTCGTTCCAAACAAGTTAAGCATGGCGAAACTAAGTCACTTTTAGCATTGGGATCTTGTTGAGCAATGAGAGTGAGATTGACATTTTCCAACTCTTTATGAGCCTCTTTCAATTTCTCGAGAGCCATTTTCCTTTGAAGGAATTCATACGTGAGCTTCTCATAGTCTACTGAAAGAAGATCATGACAAGAGGAAAGCTCTTCAAACTTTTCTTTCAGAGCAGCATGCTCATTAGTCAAAGTTTGGCCTTTCTCAATTTCATCGATCAGCAAAGTCTCATATGTTTTAATAGTTTCGCTCAGAGAATCAAGTTCATCTTATTGTATGGAAGCAATTTTAGCAAGTTTAGCATAGCTTACCCTAGAGCTACTTTCATAAATAGAGCCATCAGAAGTATCATAGGCAACTTTAGAGGAAGATACCTTGGCCTTAGCCATGAAGCAGTAAGCGGGAGTTTCATCTTCACTGCTTTGGTGAGTGAAGAAAGAGCTCGATGCTTTGGTCGAAGCAAAAGCTAAACCAGCAACACCATCAGACACAGGACCGGAACCCGACCCTGAGTTTGATTCATCTTTGGACTCAGATGCATCATCTTCAGAGTACATCTCCTTAACCAGATAGGCCTTGGCACGGTGAGAGTTTCTTCTATGTGATGAATGAGACTTCGAGGAAGAACCCTGACGCTTCTTATGATACTTCCTTTTTCAGCATCAGAATCATTCTTCTTGTCCCTTCTGGACCTTGATTCATATCTCTTTGGCTCACAGTTTTGGTCGATCTATGAGACTTGTGATACGTCCAAAATGCATCACTATTTTATATCGTAATTCACCCCTATTCGTTGATATATTTCACATTATGATGTTGTTCTTATGTTGTTTTGGCTTGTTTTACACAGTTTGCAACTTTCCGGTGCCGAAGCAGCAGATGCAGGATTCAACGGAGAAAAGTGGACATAGAGTCGCTGAATCAGAAGACCTCCAATTGAGCTAAAAATCGACGGGGGTTGTTTTCGAGAAGATTAACGAAGATGTGTGGAAGAGGGGCCAGAGGTGGGCCACCAGGTGCCCAGGCGCCCTGGGGGCGCGGCCTTCCTGGTGGTCGCGCAAGGTGGCCGCCTGGACACTTGGGGCCACCCCTGGCTCCACCCCCCTTTGGCCTATATACTCCTCGTTACCCGAAAACCCTAAAAGGAGAGGAGTTTCACGAGTTCCGCCGCCGCACCGTGGCGGAAACCTACAGAGAAGGAAAGGCATCTCTGGAGGGCAGATTCCGCCGGGGAGAACACCTCCCGGAAGGAGAGATCGTCGCCATCGTCATCACCAACGTCACGGGCATCATCGAGATCATCATCAACAGCATCCTCACCATCAGTACCATCTCCATCTTCATCCCATCTCATCTCACCATTGCAACTTGTGTTGTAACCCGTACTATCTGTCCTCTCTACACTACCGGTGTTGATTACTCTTTGTGGTGGATGCTATTGAGTCCTGTTGGAGAATTATTGTTATGACCAGATTGTTTATCATACATTTATCACCACTGACCATGACCTCTTTTATGTCTTGTGAGTATTTACTTTAGTTCTTGAGGACATGGGAGAAGTCTTGTTGTTAGTAGTCATATGATGTTGGAGTAACATGTGTTGTTTCATATTTAAGTTGTGTTGTTATTCTTCTAGTAGTGTTATGTGAGTCGAACACATAACACTTCGCCTTGTTAAGAACCTAGAGGAATACATTTTGTATAAAGGATGATTATGGTGGGTTGCCGGAGTGACAGAAACCTGAACCCCAGTTCGCACACTTTTTCAAAAGGGAGTAATGGATCCTTGATCTTATTGTTGTGGTTAGGCTTTTGCCTTAATTTCTACCTTGTATTTGCGGATGCTTGCAAGGTGTTTAATCATAAGAGTGCACTTGTATTAGTCTAGAAGGTGTGTTGGCATATATCCACCCACTCAACACTTATCAACACAAACATAGTACTAGGCGGAATATGGCGAAAGTAACTTGACTACCTCTCCCGTGTGTCCTCGAGAATGCTTTAGTCTTTATAAGTTGAGTTGCTAGGCTTATCCTTTGCTCAAAAGGATTGGGCCACTTGTTGCTCCTCAGTTCCTTTTACTTTTCTTGTTTTTACCTTCTTATTTCTTATACCGAAAACCTCTAAAAAGTAATCTTTCAGTGCTTGCAGTTATTCCTTGTCCAAAGTCACTTGTCAATACCTTATGCTCCTCGTTGGGTTCGACACTCTTACTTATCGAAAACACTACGATAGATCTCCTAGACTTGTGGGTCATCAAGAACTGTTTTCTGGCGCCGTTGCCTGGGAGTGTAGCGTTATTGGTAAGTGAAGCTGGTAAGGAAACCTTTATATTGTGTGTGTTTTTTTTATTTTGTTGTTGCTACTTTCTGTCCTTATGGACAACTCTACTCTTGGTTTGTTGCTTTTGGGGAATCGCCCCACTCCTGTGGTGGTTGCTTCCACCCCTACTGAAATTGTGCCTTGTAAAATACCAATTGGTATTATCTATTATGTATTCGCTAATTGCTATGCAGGAGACAGACATCCAGGTGAACACTTGCTATATTTGTCACAACTATGTTCATTATTTAAGCTTGCAGGTGTATCAATGGAGTTTGTCATGAGGAAATTATTCTCCGTATCACTTAAAGATAAAGCTTCAGATTGGTAGAAACTTCTCGATAACTCACATTTTCTTAATTGGCAAGAGCTTATGTCTATCTTTTATACAAAGATTTATCCTCTTCATGAAATTCATCGAGACGGGAACTATATCTATAACTTTTGGTCTCGTGATGGAGAAAGCATCGCTCAAGCTTGGGGTAGATTGAAGTCCCTAATCCTCAAATTTCCTAATCATGAGCTCCCCAAGGAAATTATACTTACAAATTTTTATGCCAGACTTTCTCGTCGGGATAAGGAGATGTTGGATGCCTCCTCTAGTGGGGTATTTCAAACAAGAAGCATTAAATATAGATGGAATCTCATTGAGAGTATTCAGAAGAACACTGAAGACTGGGAAATTGAGAAAGGTATTGAACCTGTTATAAATCATGAGCATGATTATATTGAGAGCTATGTGAAAACTGATTACTTTAATACCTTTTTGATCTAAGATTGGTCTTGATTCCCAGCTAATGATTGATTTTTGTAAGGACTTTTCCTCTCATGTTGACTCCTCTAAGAAGAAGAAGGATCACACCATAAACCCTTCAAGGAATTACCTACTGATATTAAGGTTGCTGACCCTATTTTGCTTGCAGTTATTTATGAAAAAAAAACTTTTCCCGAAAGGATGAGGGAGCATTCTTTTGTGACAGGCATAATAAATAAAGTGAGAGAAGAACTGATGATCCTGAGGACCAAATCAAGGTCGATCCTCAAGTTGCATTGGTTAAAGATCTTGTTACCAATGATGTTTTAGATTCCAATATAAATTTCTGTGTTGTTTCCACTGACATTGTTACATCCAAGAATAAAGGCCCAATTTCAGGTAGACCAGTTGTATCTGTTAAAATAGGAGATCATAATTATTATGTGTTATGTGATTTGGGATCGAGTGCTAGTGTTATTCCTTATTCACTCTATCAAGATATCATGGGTGAGATTTCACCTTGTGAACTTGAAGAGATTCATGTTACTATTTATCTAGCAAACAGAGAAACTATCTCTCATATTGGAATTGTGAGAGATGTTGAACTCCTATGCGGAAAGGTAAAGTATCCTACCGACTATCTAGTACTTGGATCAGTACAAGATAGTTTTTGTCCTATTATATTTGGTAGGCCTTTCCTCAGAACTTGTGGAGCAATAATAGATTGCAATAAAGGTAATGTTTTTGTTGAATTCAATTGTGAGCCATATGAATTTAATTTTTTTTTATTCTCTAAGCAGCCTCGTGGTACTGATTTGTCTAGTAATGACAAAAATATTTAAGATATTGCTTCTATTTCTATTCCTCCTAACGATCCTTTGCAGCAATATATGGAGGACCACGAGAATGATATGCATATGCAGGAAAGAAATGAGCTAGATGACATATTCTTAAGGCAAGCTGCTATCCTGAAGCACAACCTTCCGGTTGAACCTTTAGGAATCCTCGCACAACCAAAAGGAGACCCGGTGTTTGATCTCAAACCGCTTCCCGATACGCTCAAGTATGCTTATTTAGATGAAAAGAAAATATATCCTATTGTTATCAATGCTAACCTTTCAGGATTTGAAGAGGAGCGATTATTAGAGACACTTCGTAAACACCGTGGTGCTATCGGCTATACCCTTGATGACCTTAAGGGAATTAGTCCATCAATTTTCCAACATACTATCAATCTCGATCCCGATGCTAAATCGGTTGTTGATCATCAAGGACGGTTAAACCCAAAGATGAAGGACGTGGTTAGGACTGAAGTTCTCAAGCTTCTAGCCGCAGGTATCATCAATCCTATAGCTGATAGTAAGTGGGTAAGTCCAGTTCATTGTGTTCCTAAGAAAGGAGGAATGACTGTTGTTCCTAATGATAAAAATGAACTAATACCTCAAAGGATTGTTATTGGATATAGAATGTGTATTGATTTCAGGAAGTTGAACAAGGCAACCAGGAAGGACCACTTCCCTCTGCCTTTCATCGATCAAATGCTTGAGAGCTTGTCCAAAAACACTCACTTTTGCTATCTTGACGGGTACTTTGGCTTCTCTCAAATTCATGTTAATACAGCCGATCAAGAGAAGACCACTTTCACTTGTCCTTACGGTACTTATGCTTATAGGCGTATGCCTTTTGGTTTATGTAATGCCCCTGCTACTTTTTAGAGATGTATGTCTGCTATCTTTCATGGTTTCTGTGAGGAGATTGTGGAAGTCTTCATGGACGATTTCTCTGTCTATGGAACTTCCTTTCAACACTGTCTCCACAATATTAATAAAGTTTTGCAGAGATGCGAGGAAACAAATTTAGTGCTAAATTGGGAAAAGTGTCATTTTATGGTTAACGAAGGGATCGTTCTTGGTCACAAGATTTCCGAGAGGGGAATTGAAGTGGACAAGGCGAAGATTGAAGCTATTGAAATGATGCCCTATCCAAGGGACATCAAAGGTATTCGTATTTTTCTCGGTCATGTTGGTTTCTATAGAAGATTTATTAAAGACTTCTCTAAGACTTCAAGACCCCTCACTAATCTTCTCCAGAAGGATGTTCCTTTTGTATTTGATGAAGATTGTAAGGAAGCCTTCAAAGTTCTTAAGAAAGCTTTGATAACCGCTCCTACAGTATAACCACCTGATTGGAATTTTCCCTTTGAAATTATGTGTGATGCTAGTGATTTTGCTGCCGAGTTGTTTTAGGACAAAGGGTTGATAATAATTTTGAATGTTATACATTATGCTAGCAGAACCCTTGATAGAGCTCAAAAGAATTATGCTACTACTGAGAAGGAATCCTTAGCATTGGTGTTTCCTTGTGATAAGTTTAGGCAGTATATTGTTGATTCTAAAGTTATTACTTATACTGACCATGCTGCCATTAAGTATCTTATGGAGAAGAAGGATGCCAAACCAAGGCTCATCAGATGGGTACTCCTTCAAGAATTTGATTTGCAGATTGTCGATAGGAAAGAAGCAGACAATCCGGTGGAGGATAATATTTCAAGGATGGAAGATATACCGCATGATCCCATTCCACTCAATGACAGCTTTCCAGATGAACAACTAGCTGTTGTAAAAGTACAATCTCTCTCCGATCCTTGGTTTGCAAATTATGCTAACTTTATCGTTGCAAAGTTTTTTCCTCCAAATTTAACATTTCATCAAAGGAAGAAGTTCTTCCACGGTTTGAGGAATTACTTTTGGGATGACCCAAATCTTTTTAGAGAAGGTGCGGATGGGATCATGAGAATATGCATACCGGAGCATGATATGTCCCAAATGTATCTATAATTTCTGCTTGCTCCATGCATGTTTTGTGTGATATTGCTATGATCTAGATACACTTTCATACACTTTTGATCATATTTGGACTAACTTATTAACTCAGTGAACCCCAGTGCCAATTCCTGTTTTCTGCTGTTTTTCAATTTCAGGTTTCCCCTATATTAAAAGTGCTCCAAAATTTTGGGAAAATCAGATAAAAAATCAGCATAGAAGAACCTTCCGGGATCACCTGGGTGGGGCCAGAGGGCCACCACCAGGGGCCCAGGCACCCTGGTGGCGCGCCCTAGGGATTGACTACGCTAGGGGGCGCCTAGACCCCTGGCTGCGCCCTTCACCTATATATTCTCCATTACGGGATTCTTCCGAAGACAGAACCCTTTTTCGCGATCTCGCCTCTGTTCCGCCGCTGCCGCGCTTCCAAGATCGGGACCTCCAGCAGACCTCTTCTCGGCACCCTACCGGAGGGAGGATTGACCTCTGGGAGCTTCCCCTCCACCATGGACGCTTCCCAGATGATCCGTGAGTAGTCTACCTTGGACCATGGGTCTGTGATCAGTAGCTATGTGATGTTCTCCTCCCCTCTTTGTTCTTCATGGATTAGACCTTGTGAGCTTCCCTACATGATCAAGGCAAATATGTAATTCTTTCTGCTGTTGCTATGCTGAGTTTTCTGGGATCTGATGGATTATGAGACTATGTTCAGTTTGTGATAGAGTAATATATTTGGTTCTTATCTTTTATATTTTTGTTCCTAAGTAATTCTTGCATGTTTTCCGTTGTTGTTTATTGCTTTGGCCAAGTAGTAGGTAGTGACCCCAAGAGGGAACGTTATGCTCGATTGTGGGTTCATGCCCCCTGATGACACGCTTGAGTGGCAGAAACATGAGTCTAGGGGATGTGTTGTTGCCGCAAGGGGGAAAATAACGGTGCTTGTAACCGCGGTTGCAAGGATTGTTTACTTTAGCAAGTGCTTTTAATGCAGTTGTCTGTTGCTTTGGGTTTACACTTTGGGTGGGGCTCGCAACTTAATACCAGCGAGATGTTCTGGATAGATATATCAAGGTGGATGATTATTAGTAGATGCAGTTGGATTTTGGTCTAATTATTTTGGCGTACCGCACATGCTTTTGAGTCTCTTCCTTTCTTTGTAGCATAGTTAGCATTGCGGTGCGTTTTTAATCATGGCAATTGCCCAGCCGTGATTTGTTTACCTCACATAGCAGTTTTATCGTCTTTTGGGTGAGAGACATCATTAGTGATCATCACGGGACCCCGGTCCATATTCTCATCACTGTTTACACGCTCAATTGGTTTTCTACTTTTACTTTAAGCTGCTATCACCATTATCATTATCCCTTGTGTTTGATCCTTTGTAAACAACAAGACCGGAGAGATTGACAACCTCTTTGAACTTCGTTGGGAGCAAAGTTATTTGTTCTGTGTGCAGGTTCGCGTCAACTGCGTCGTTGATACCTACTTGTAGCTTTCGGAGTCCTACGGGAGACAAACCCTATCCTCTACATAGGGGAAATTTGCTGCTATCCTACATCTCACCTTCCACTTGTGGTAACCAACGAAGGGCGAGAAGCCATTATCATCTCTCGCACATCAGAGCACGAGCAGAAGGACATTCTTAGACAATGTCACGATAGTCCCTATGGAGGACATCATGCCGGTGATACGACCGGACATAAGGTTCTCAATCAGGTTTTTATTGGCCTACTATTTTTAAGGATGCTAGAAATTATGTTTTATCTTGTGATAAGTGCTAGAGAGTTGGTAATATTAGTAGGAGAAATGAGATGCCTATGAATTACTCTCTAGTGATTGAGCCTTTTGATTGCTGGGGTTTTGATTTTATGGGTCCTTGTCCTCCTTCACACAAGTACACTCACATCTTAGTAGCTGTTGATTATGTAACCAAGTGGGTTGAAGCAATCCTCACTGAAAGTGCTGATCACAAGACATCTTCGAAAATGCTCAATGATGTAATTTTTCCTAGGTTTGGTGTACCAAGGTACCTCATGACTGATGGAGGATCACATTTCAAGCATGGAGCTTTTAGGAAAGGTTTAGCCAAGTATGATGGCAATCATAGAATTGCTTCACCATACCATCCTCATACTAGTGGGCAAGTTGAGCTCACCAATAGAGAGATCAAGTTGATTTACAAAAGAAAGTTAACAGTTCTAGAAAGGACTGGTCAAAGAAGTTAGGAGATGCTTTGTGGGCGTATAGAACTGCTTACAAAAACCCAATGGGCATGTCTCCCTATAAGATGGTCTATGGAAATGCTTGCCATTTGTCATTAGAGTTAGAACACAAAGCTTTATAGGCTGTTAGAGAGCTTAATGCTGACCCAAAATTAGCTGGTGAAAAGCGTCTCATGAACCTGACTTCTCTAGATGAGTGGAGAAGTGAAGCTTACGAGAGTGCTAAAATGTTCAAGGAAAAGGTAAAGAAGTGACATGATAGAAGGATTCTGAAACGTGAATTTAATGTTGGTCATAAAGTTTTTTGTTCAGATCTCGTTTCAGGTTTTCTCCAGGTAAACTACTTTCCAGATGGGAAGGGGCATTTCATATCGAAGAAGTCTACAGCTCCGGTGCAATCAAGATTAACAATTTTGAAGGCACCAAACCTCAAGTTGTGAATGGGCAAAGACTCAAGCATTACATGGCAGGAGACCCTGTCAATGTTGATGTGGATTTGATACACACAAGAACTCATGAAGAACATGTTGCAGCCCTGTTTCAGACGCCAGCAGAAGCAGAATAAGAAAAGGTATGTATTACGGTAAGGAAACATCACGAACATCCATAAAAGTTCCATAGTATGAGGTTTTACACAATTAGGAAAAATCCAAGCCTAAGTGGAGCCGGAGAGGAACTCCAGGGGGCCCAGGCGCCCCCCCCCCCCTGGGGTGGCCTACCTCCTGGCCGCGCCGGGTGGTCGCCTGGGCACCCCGGAGTCCGTCTCCGACCCCACTTTGGCCTGTTACCTTCCTTTTGGTGCAAAACATTTTGCTATATATTTGCCCGGATCGTCCTGGCACTGTATCTCGCGATTTCGTGTGTTTTCTTTTCGATCTGTTTCTACCAGGATAAAAAGCTATTGTTAGATATGTCCTCTTTTGGCTCAAGCGGAGAAGACTACATGGGCCGTCATTTACGTCAAGTTCACCAGGATCTCAACCAAGAAAAGTACGTTGGATGGGCTACGGAAGAAGAAATTGTTCAGAAAAAAGAGGAGATGGAGCGCTCCGTGAGGGAAGAAGTCAAGATTATCACCGCCCAGCAACAGGGAGATCCATCAACAAAAAGAAGTTCAAGCAACCCCATCATGGTGGGGTCTATCCACCCTCAATATGATCTTTCTCTTAACCTTTCAGGAACATCTCCTCCACTTGAAGATCCACGTACGAATTCCATGATCTCAAAAGCTTACCGCATCACGAATCAACTTTGTGAAGATTTCCGTGTACTAAAAGTACAAGTGGAGATCTTGGAAGGTGAAAACCAAACCCTTCGACGTATAATCAGAGATCTAAATAACCAGAAGGAACAAGAATGATGAGTGAAATCTCCTTGGGTAATGGCATCCCCTTAGCTTGTTCCAAGCTTGGGGGAGTGCCCGGTATCTTTATCTTTATCTTTACGTTTTAGAGTCAAGTAGAGTCGTATCGTGTCTAGGGAAGTTATCTTATGAAATAGGTGTTTGCATTGAGGTCTATCACTCCTTTGTGGAGAGTCTTGTATCCGTGAGTGTGGAGTCGTCTATGATGGAATATTAATGAGAAGTCTATTGGTTTCTTCGCTGCACTCGGTATTCTCTCCACGCAATCGACCTTATATGTTGATTCTTATGGGAATATTGACCTTATATTAGGTATAGCTTTGAAAACTTTATTTAATCTTGACAAACATAGCTTTGGTCATAACAACATGCATGATTTTCTCAAGTAGCGACATAGCCAAAACCTTTATGTTATTATGCTTGAAGTGTTATGTTGAGAAGCAAGACAACTTGATGTGTTATGCTTATTTTAATGTTCATGCTTTATATTGCTTTGCATCCAAGTCATCATCAATCGTATGTTCTCTCAAAGCCTTTGCTAGCCAAACTCTGTACTAAGCGAAATTATGCTTCTACATCCATACCCTGAAACCAATAGCTTCCATATGAGTCCACCATACCTTCCTATTCGTGGTATTTCACTACCACTCCTAAAGTATATAATTCATGTGCTATCTTTAAATTTTCAAAATCTTCTGTTTTGTACCTCTGGTTTAGCTCATGAGGAAGTAGTAGGTAATTCATGATCTTCTTAAGTTGGACAAGTTTTATCCCGGGATTGCATGTCTAATCTGCAAACCCCTAATATGAGGAGGAACTGGCATGAGTTCACGGCTCGAAAATATAATATAACAAACAAACCCTCCTTCACGCTTGGTCTATGAGAAATCAGAAAACTTTGGCAGTGATAAACAAAGGAGATTAAGGGGATGTGATCGTCCCCACTTGGGAGCCGTTCCTCGAAACTTTTCCAGTTTGAGAAGTAATTGAGCTATCTATTAGCATTTCTTGACAAGTCATGCACCTCCCAAAGTTTTTTTCATTCTGTTTGATTTAAGGATAGCACATGAGTTTTCCCTACTTCCCTAGAGCAAGGCCTGTCTTTTACTTTTATGTTGAGTCAATCCTTCCTACTTCCTTCTATTCTTAAAAAGAATAGACACTTTATGTTGACAAGGATTCATTCATATAATGTTGCATTAAGATTTGTCATATCACATCCTTGTTTACATTATCATTTGATAAGTAAGTTGTTTGCAAAAGCGTAGGCCAAGCAAACATCTTCCTTTGTGTTAGCATTTTCACTTCCTGACTAATAACATGTTTTTCCAAAAGCTTCAAAGTGATTCATTATAAAGCGAAAGAGCAAAAGTAAAAGTTATTAGTTGTCCTCTGACCAAGGATATGTTTGCCATGATTTGATGAGTTTCCTTAGACCTAGTTATGATTATAATTTTTATTACTCTTTCATAAGGGTCTTATGAATTGAGATTGTGGTTGAGGATTCTTGAGTTTGGTGAAGAAATCATGATGCTTCTTGTACCTATTCTATTTATCGACACTTCACTCTCTAAACTTGGAGGTTATACGTCCAAAATGCATCACTATTTTATATCGTAATTCACCCATATTCATTGATATATTTCACATTATGATGTTTTTCTTATGTTGTTTTGGCTTGTTTTACACAATTTGCAACTTTCCGGTGCCGAAACAGCAGACGCGGGATTCAGCGAAGAAAAGTGGACATAGAGTTGCCAGGGGGTCGTTTTACAGAAGATTAATGAAGATGTGCCGAACAGGGGCCAGAGGTGGGCCACCAGGTGCCCAGGCGCCCTGGGGGCGCGGCCTCCCTGGTGGCCGCACCAGGTGGCCGCCTGGACATCTGGGGCCACCCCTGGCTCCCTCCTTTGGCCTATATACTTCTCGGTACCCGAAAAACCTAAAAGGAGAGGAGTTTCGTGAGTTCCTCCGCTGCCCCGTGGCGGAAAGTTACAGAGAAGAAAAGTCATCTCCGGCGGGCAGATTCCGCCCGGGAGAACACCTCCCGGAAGGGTATATCGTCGCCATCGTCATCACCATCGTCACGCGCATCATCGAGATCATCATCAACATCATCCTCACCATCAGTACCATCTCCATCTTCATCCCATCTCATCTCACCATTGCAACTTGTGTTGTAACCCGTACTATCTATCATCTCTACTCTACCGGTGTTGATTACTCTTTGTGGTGAATGCTATTGAGTTTTGTTGGAGAATTATTGTTATGACCAGATTTTTTATCATATATTTATCACCACTGATCATAATCTCTTTTATGTCTTGTGAGTAGTTACTTTAGTTCTTGAGGACTTGGGAGAAGTCTTGTTGTTAGTAGTCATATGATGTTGGAGTAATATGTGTTGTTTGATATTGTTATTCTTCTAGTGGTGTTATGTGAGTCGAACACATAACACTTCGCCTTGTTAAGGACCTAGAGGAATACATTGTGTATAAAGGATGCTTATGGTGGGTTGCCGAAGTGACAGAAACTTGAACCCCAGTTCTCACACTTTTGCACAAGGGAGTAATGGATCCTTGATCTTATTGCTTTGGTTAGGCTTTTGCCTTAATTTCTACCTTGTATTTGCGGATGCTTGCAAGGTGTTTAATCATAAGAGTGCACTTGTCTTAGTCTAGAAGGTGTGCTAGCATAGATCCACCCACTCAACACTTATCAACACAAACATAGTACTAGGCGAATATGGCGAAAGTAACTTGACTACCTCTCCCGTGTGTCCTCAAGAACGCTTTAGTGTTTATAAGTTCAGTTGCTAGGCTTGTCCTTTGCTCAAAAGGATTGGGCCACTTGTTGATCCTCGGTACGTTTTACTTTACTTGTTTATACCTGCTTGTTGCTTATACCGAAAACCCCTAAAAAGTTATCTTTCAGTGCTTGCAGTTATTCCTTGTCCAAAGTCACTTATCAATACCTTCTGCTCCTCGTTGGGTTCGAGACTCTTACTTATAGAAAACACTACGATAGATCCCCTAGACTTTTGGGTCATCAACTTGCTAGAGGAATTGATGTGTGTGTGATTGGATCTATTTTCAACTTCCCAAAGAGGACAGTCTGCGATGAAGTGGCCAGATTTCTTGCACTTGTAGCATGAGTCATCCTTCACTGACGAGTTTCTTGACAATGAGCAGTGATGAGAGGAGTTGCTTGAGTGTCTGGAAGGGTAATTCTTCTTCGATGATGAGGAGTTCTTTCTCTGAAAGCGATTGAAGCGTCTCATGATTAGAGAAAGATCATTTCCAATGCTCGAGGGATCATCTGAATCAACACCAGAGGAAGAACTATCATCCGAGGAAGAATGGCTAGAAGCGTTTTCCTTGAGGGCATGAGTTCTTCTTCAATATATATTGACATCGTGTATTTGTTCTTCTTCCATCTCATGAGTTTTGATCCTGAATGACATCAGCAGGAACAAGGTCTCTGAAATTAGTTCTCTCCTTGATCATCAGCACAATGTGAGAAAATGAATCGTCCATGGATCGAAGCAGGGTCCTCACTACCATGGTGTCAGTGACATCTTTGGCACAAAGGGAGGTCAGCTCATTTGCAAGGGTGGTTAGTCTATTGTAGATGGCAGCCACATTTTCAGCGTCACGACGCTTGAACCAATGGAATCTGCTTCGGAGAGTATCAATGCGAGCATCTTTCTGAGTAGAGACACCTTCTCCAATATTTTCAAGATAGTCGCAGACTTCCGTCGCCGAGGCAATGTTCTTCACCTGATGATACTGCTCGGGAGTGATGTGATTCGTGATGAATACCCAGACTTGAGCATCGAGAGATTGCTTTTTATTCTCTTCGTCAACAGGATTTGCAACATCCTCAACATTGACTCCGTCCTTGACAACCTTCCAAGCATCTGGATCAACACAGATTATGTTTCGCATCATTTTTCCTTCCAATAAGGATAGTCAGTTCCATTGTACACAGGATTGTTTCAAACGACATTCTTGACAACACTCCAGGAGGTTAGTCCAAAAAACGCAGAGCGTAGGGAGTGCCTAGCTCTGATACCAATTGAAAGCGCGAGAATGATAAGAGGGGGAGGAGTGAATGATCGCTTCAAAATTTTTTCCAAACCTTTGAAGTAAAACAGGAAGGCGGCAGAAAACTAAGAGAGATACGAAGGAAATGCTACACAGAGAACCATATCGATACAGAACATAATGAAGCTAACTAGTCGAGGGGACACATCGAGAGTAAACAAGCACAATAGTAAATATTGAAGGTAAGTGCGGGAAGGAAAATGAGCCTGACTTGGCGATGTTTGGTGAACCAGTTCGCACTCTGCAAAGTGCTAGGTCTAGTTGGAGGGACTGGTGATTGAACACCAGGAGCAAAACTCTCTCCGTGCTATTCTCCATTGCAACAAACTCCTCGAGCTTGTCCACTTCTTACTCGGGGTAGATGATTCAGGACATCTCCGAAACATTCACAAACCACCCTTCACAGAGAAAATTACTCTTCGACTGCTGAAAGGTGACCACTAACCTTCTAGGAGACTTGCAGATCTCCAAGATAAAAAGGTCGGCTAATATCTACCTAAGTCTGCTCAATTCGGTATGGGACTTGGGTTTTTTTCTCGAGATATTTCTTGGGATGCTCAAAACACTTGTGTCTGAGAATATTCAGCGGAGAAGCCAACCACAACTGGAGGGTAGGTGCGGGGTAGTTATAGGTGGCGATCCCAATGGTGAAATGACTGAAGTGACCTAAGGCGATGTAACACCCCCGGTGCCAGTAACAGTAAGCACTGCAGTGATCCTCTTATTAATGATCATTACTGTTGCTAATCAAGCCATGATCACCTTTGATCATAGCTCAATCAATTCCCACCCAGATAAAATTTCAAAATAAATGTGGATTATAAATTTGCTCCAAGAATTGTGGGAGAATATTAATCATCTTGCAAATATTTAAACCAAGTCATTCTTAGTCCATAAAATAATCCCAAGACAGTAATAATAAATATGAAACCAATACTGTGGGGTTATTATAATTGCCATGGAAATTAAAATGAAACTAAAAATTACAGTACCACCAAAAATAGAACAATCACTTTTGTTAAATAGCTAAAAATTAGTAGGTCATCACTAAAGATGAAATGAACATTTAATAAAATGTTAAACCTATAAAAGGAATTAAAACAGTGGCTAATAAGCACCATTTAATGCTTTAAAACAAATAACCATAGGTAAAATAATTTATTGTGTGCCCAAACTTTTTGTGGCGTCTCTATATTGGGTAACAATAATATTAGAGTTGGTCAGCTATTTTACAAAAATCATTTGAAGGCAAAAGTAATTACAAACACAAATTACAAAAAGAAACAGAAAAGAAATGGGGAAAAAACCTTATCTCGCGCCTATGGGCAAAGGCCCACACGGCCCACTCCCCTTCCCCCTTATCTTCTTCCCCAACCACCCTCCCACCTGCCCCCTCCCTCTGCTCACCCTGCGCCATGGACAGGGGCGCGCACGTCGCGCCAGTGCCCCCCACCACCTCCCCTACCCTCACCTGCCCCCGGTGGAGATAAGGCCGAAGCCACCCACCCCCTGGAGCTCCCCTGTGCCATTCCCCCCCTCCCTCGCTCTCCATCTTCTCGGGTCTGAGCTCGCCCGTGCCCCGTCGTTGGCGCGCTGCCATGCCTGCGCGGCCAACGGCCACCTCCGGCCCGTCCAACATGTCGTGGAGCTCCGTCGGCCACCTCCGCTTCACCCTCCCCCCCCCCCCCGGTCTCAAGATGGGAGGCCCTACCCCGTCGGAATCTCTCTCGTTCCCCCTCAGGCCGCCGCGGCAATTCGTCTGCGATTCGTGCCGCTGCACACCTCGCCCGGCCTCCATAACCCTTCCCCGAGCTCCGTGGTGAGCCACCTCACCGATTTCCCCTCACCCCCTGCGTTTTGGTCGCCGGCGACACGTGCCCAGCCCGGGTCGCCATGGACGGGAGCCAAGCTCCCGTGTTGTTCGCCGCAGCTGCCGCTTAGCGGCTTGGCCTGGTCGGGCCCCGACGTGCTCGCGTGCGTGCGCGTAGCCGCACCGGCTACGTGCTCCCCACCCCCCGCCCTTGCTCGTTCTGTCCGGGATGGCCACGTCGTCGTGCCCTGGCTCACCGCCGGTGTGCACTGCGTGCACACACGCAATTAGTCTGCGGGTTAACCCTTGTGTCTCCCTGACCAGTGGGCCCTCCTCATTTAGATTAGTGCTAACACAATGTTAATATAACCCATGTTAAACGACCTCAGTCACTTACTACTGGGCCCCCATCTCCCTTTAAAAAAATTGAGATTGTTAACTTAATTAAGCCCTAGTGGATGACACGTGGGTCCCCTTCACTGTTTAAATTACAAAAAGATTTTAATGGCCACTGTCCATGACAGTTGGGCCCTGATGGAAAGAGAGTGTTAATACTCTTCAAGCCCTCGTTGATTACCCCAAGTGCAGAGTGAGATATAGTGCAGCAGCAAGTTTTCCCTTGGCAAAGATACCAAGGTTTGTCTCCCGTAGGACTCCGAAGGATACAAGAAGGTGGTAAAGTGAACAATGACGCCGAGGTTGCTAACCTCACCTGGACCTGCACACAGATACAGATAACTTTGCTCCCAACGAGTACAGAGGAGTTGGCAATTCCTCCGGCCTTGTCGTTTACAAAGGATCAACGCAAGAGATAACAATAGTGCCAACTGAAAGTAAAGACTGAAAGTAATAAGGGTCTAAACAATGATATGAAGATGGAACAGGGTCCCGTGATTTTCACTAGTGATGTCTCTCTCCCAAAAGACAATAAAAGTGCTAGCGAGGTAAACAAATCACAGTTGGGCAATTGACAGGATTAAAAAGGCACCGCAATGCTAACTATGCTGCAAAGAAAGGAAGGGCTCAAAAGAAATGGGCAGTACGCCAAGGTAAGTAGACTGAAATCCATCTGCATCTACTACGAATCATCCACCTTGAGATATCTATCCAGAACATCTCGATGGTATTAAGTTGTGAATCCCACCCAAAGTGTAAACTCAAAGCAACAGACAACTGCATTAAAATAACTTTGCGTAAAGTAAACAATCATTGCAGCCGCAAGTACAAGCACCGTTGTTTTATCCCTGGTGGAAACAGCACATCCCCTAGTCTTGTTTCTATCACTCAAGCTAGACATCAGGGGGCTGAACCCACAATCGAGCATAACGCTCTCTCTTGGAGTTGCAAATAAAATACTTGGCCAAAGCAAATACCGCAACGGATAACATGCAAGAATTTACTCAAGAACAAAATATAAAAGAGAAGAACCAAATATATTACTCATCACAATCTGAACATAGTCTCATAATCCTTCAGATCCCGACAAACTCAGCATAGCAATAGTAGAAATTACATAGATGCCTCGATCATGTGAGGCAGCTCACGAGGACTCGAAAGAGGAAGCACAAAAGGGGGAGAGATAGATCACATAGCTACTGGTCACGGACCCATGGTCCAAGGGAAACTACTCATGGTACATACGAAAGGCGTCCATGGCTATGGAGGGTCTCCCAGAGGGGGTACCTTCTCCCGGCAGGGTGCCGGAGCAGCTTCTCCAGGCAGCCCCGATCTTGAAACGGCGGCGACAGCGGAACAGAGGCGAGATCGCGAAAGAGGAGTCCGTCTTAGGGGTTTCCACCCCGAGGGGTAAATATAGGCGAAGGGGGCGTCGAAGGGACCCACCAGGCAGCCAGGAGGCCTCCTGGCGCGGCCTAGGGTGGGGCCGCGCCAGGGGGCCTCCTGGCCTCCTGGTGGTGGCCCTCCTCTGCTCCTTTGGTGTTTCCGGAAGCTTCCGTGACGCTGATTTTTTATATATTTTTCCCGGAATTTTTGGAGCACTTTTAGTGGCCGGAAAACCTGAAATACAAAAACAGCAGAAAACAGAAACTGGCAACTGGGTGCACTGAGTTAGTAGGTTAGTCCAAATAGGTTCAAAAGTGTATGAAAGTTCAAGCAAAACATGGCAAAGTCACAGAAAACATGCATGGAACAAGCAGAAAATATAGATACGTTTGGGACGTATCAACATCCCCAAGCTTAATTCCTGCTCGTCCTTGAGTAGGTAAATGATAACAAGCATAATTTCTGTGGTGACATGCCACACAACCATAAAAGGACTTTTAAGTAAAGCAATCAAAGCATGCAATTCAATTCAAGTCTTAACAAGCAAGAGTCTATATTAGCATTGACACAAGCAACAAAAGAACAAAAGGTGCAAGAGCTCTCGCTATCCGTGACTCCAATGTCTACAGATGGTGTTTGCGTGCAAGCAAGGGATAGGGAAATACGAGAGAAAAAATAAAGTTGTTGAGAACAACTATCTACTAAAGTTTCACACTTGGTCTCCTTTGGATTCTTATCTGGACTCGTCCCCAGACCACTAGCCAGGTACAAGTCAAATTGATCCACCCCCTTTCGATATTTTGAGCACTCATGCAATGGATGAGCGTGAGCAAGAAAGTTGACACCTAAAAGGCGAAACAGAAAGAAGGTGGAGGAGGAAGAAAAAAAGGTGTGAAAGGCTCACATCAATGAGGACAATCATAGGCGAGAGAAGGCCATATGATAGATATGATGCGAGGAGTAGGGATTGCCATACAACGGATGCACATGTGAGCTAAAAGATCTCCAAGGGAACTAGTGGGGGTGCATCTAACTTGCTTGCTCAAGAAGACCTAGAGCTCGTTTAAGGAGGCTCATCATTGGAATATACAAGCCAAGTTCTATAGTGTGAAGGGTCCCCACATAGCTATATGCATGATGATGATCTCTATGGATTACAAGGGATAGGAGATGAAGTACTAGTGTGGATCTCTCAAAAGGAATAGTAGTATGCCCCCTTCTCTCTTTTTATTTTTCTCTTTTTCTCTTTTTTTGTATTTTTTTGGTGGCCTCAATGGCTCTTTCTATTTAACTCTCATTTGTCCTCTTTGGGATATTTTGATTTTGTCCTCTTTGGGATCTTTTCCTCACTTTAGGGGCAATACTCTATATTTTACAAGAATATAGGAGATCTTTCACACTTTACAAAGGTACTCACATAAAGAAAATGTAACTATCATGATGCAAATGTATGCTTCTGCCAGGATAGCAGGATATGCAGTGATACTAGCGCGTCATGTAGCAATGATTAGGGCAAGGCCCAACTAGCATGCGGCTCATCAATCAAGCAAGTAGCATGTATGACATGAAGATCAAGTCATGAGAAGGTGGATGTTGCAAGGCAATGTATCTCGGAAAGGCTATGGAAATGCCTTGTAGGTAGGTATGGTGGCTGTTTTGAGGAAAGATATAAGGAGGCTTATAATGACAGAGCGTATCGTGCCAAGGGTTTGGATGCACCGGCGAAGTATGCGCCAACTCTCGAGGTGAGAAAGGGCAATGCACGGTACCGAAGAGGCTAGAAAAAGTATAGGTGGGTGGAAGTGTCAACTTTCGAATACTCACATTAGTCCGAAGAACTCATGCACTTATTATCGGTAACTCTCAATCTAATCAGGAGGTTCACAAAGAGACAGGTACCCCGAGGAGGAGTGTATGGGGGTTTGGTTATCCTTGCGCATCCTCGACTCATGGTACGTGAGTGTACTCTAATATTCGAACCCTCCAGAGGTTAGTGATCCATCTAGTAGCTAGAGTTCTCAACAGGGGTTTTTTGGTTTTCAAAAAACACACGGATTTCCCAAAATACGACATCTATCACTAATAGGCAAGAGCTCTTGACACCATAAGTTCAAACATTACTCTAGTCAATACCTCAAAACTATTGCAAGTTACTACTACAAAGAGAATAGCAACTTTAACTACCTACTTTCAGTAAAGACACGGAACTCAGTGCAACAGGCAAACTCTCTAACAAGATAAAACATGCAACCTATAGAAAGTTCAACCTAAGACAAAAAGAAAAGCTCTAGAAAAACTAAAGCACTACAACTAAACAGAACAGCAGCTAAGAAAAGAAAAAGATAGCTCACAGCTAAAAGAATAAGCATGCAAATCCTATGAGGAGTTCTAGTTCAAACGGAGTGTGAATCTCTACCACACAAAAGAAAGTAAGCTGGGATCTAACTTGTTACTACAGCAAACAAAGAAAAAGAAAACTAAAAACAAAACCTAAGAGCGAGACGCTCCAAGAAATGCACATAATGCATGAAGTGATAAAAATATAGTGCAACGAGAGACGAACTGATAATTGTTGATGAAGAAGGGGATGCACGGGTCCCCAAGCTTAGACGCTTGAGTCTGCTTGAATATTTATTGGGGGTGCACATGGGCATCCCCAAGCTTGAGTGTTTGACACTCCTGAATCTTCTTTCATCATCCTCCATCGCGCACTTGAAAACTCCCTTCATACATAACTCATTGTAGGCTGATTAGAGAGGTTAGTACCCTAATAAAATAATTTTACTCTGCTGAAAATAAAGATTTCCAGGAAGATATACTGTTTCCCAAGATTTCCAAAAGGTTTTTGCAAATAAAAAGCAAGCTTAAGGTTTGCAAAAGTGAAGAGAGACAAAACGTGGCAGAATCTGTGAAAAACAGAACAGCAGATAGAAACGAATTTTTTAGGGGTACTTATGCAACTCAAATCAAAAAACTCAGAACATATGGAAGTTTCGTAATTGTATAGAGAACACTGTGTAAAACATTCAGCTCAAAAAGATGAACTGGTATTTTTCTATGATTTTTCTAGTCACGAGGACAGAATCTGTTTCCTGGACAGCATGTCACAACTTTTACTTCCCTTGCAGTATGAGGCTAAACTTGGCACAAAGCTTGAAAAGTAAAGATACAATGATGTTGCTACAGTAGTAACAATCATCAAGACCACTAAGAACAGAACAAAATCAAAATAAAAAACCTAAATTCGTTGCGGGCTGCCTCCCGAAAGCGCTTCTTTAAAGCCATTAGCTAGGCTTAAGGATTATAAAAGGTGCTCTCACAAGAATAAGAATTTGAAGCAAAAGAGAGCATCAAGAAGCAAATATGAAACACATTTAAGCCTAACCCACTTCCTATGCATGGGAACCTTGTAAATAAATAAATCATGAAAGCACAAAGTAACAAGCATAGGAAGGTGCAAGAAGAACAACTTAAAAACTTTCAACATGAAGATAGGTGTTTTAGTAATATGGAAGTTTCTATAACCAAACTTTCCTCTCTCAAAGTAATTTTCAGTAGTATCATGAACAACATCAAGAATATAATTATCACATAAATCATATTGTTCATGACTGTAAGGCCCGATATGCGGTATTGTTCCGGATCTCGATGTTTCCATCCAGATCCGGGGACGAAGCACATATCGGTCCCACCGCGACATATGACGAAGTCATATGCCCCGGATTTCCAACATGATATCACAACATTACATATACAAGGATACAACATCTCATACAATCGGCATACAACTGACTTAATACAATACAACAGCGAAAGATATATGTCTGAGTACAGACTACAACAAATGCCTAGTGGAAAGAGAAAAACATCGATCCCCATAACCACACGGGTCAAGGCCCTCCGTTGGGATCCGCCTAACTAGTCGTCGTCGAGTCTCCACGTGAAATGTCGATCACCATACCTGTTGTCGATCAAGAACCCTGAAAAGAGTTTGGGGGTAGTATCATGAGTACAGAAGTACTCAGCATCCAACTGTAGTGGTCAACTGACCCAGCAAGGACTTCATCACTCGTCATTCTAGGACAACTAGTAGTTTACGGTAAGGATGAGGTAAGTAGTGAGGTTTCTGCCGCACTAGAATTTATGAAGTGGCTAATGATCTAGAGAGTAAGATAAGAAGCCAAGCATTCGATGAGGAACCGCCTCCAACAAGTCTTGCTATCAACTACTTACGCAAACATAACACCTATCCTATCCTTGTCCTCCTCTTCGCATCCCGACGAAGAAGAAGCAGTCAAGGCACACACACACGTTGATCAAGTTTATTAAGATTATCTCAGCTGTTGTTGTCTATGAACAAGGAGTAGGTCTCAAGTCGTCCATAACCGTGGACACGGCTTCTCGAAAAGATTTAACCCTGCAGGGGTGTACCAACTGCCCATTACAAGGCTCCGCATGCACGCTCATCTCTCTCAGTTGCTACCCATCATAGGCAACCATTTTATGATTTAGTTCTGAGAGATCCGAAACGAGAGGTCCCTCTAACTAACAACGCACAAATCCGGGTGGCCCCCGGGGAGTCGACACCCAATCCAAGAGCCGGCCACGCCCTCGGATCGGACTCTTCCGTATCGCTAAGGTCGGGGTTAGTCTCACCTATATAACAGGGGACTTCCCTAGCTCACCAGTGTGGACCAACAGAGGAACTCTGTCTCCGCAAGCCCGAGTTGTTTTAAAACTGCTGGGGGCCCAACCAAGCACACACACGGTTTCAAATGGTAAATCAACTTGGGCCACCTCTAGAAATGTTTGAAGCTAGGTAGGTAAGAAGAGGGGACCCCATAAAATCCCACACGCGGTTAGGCATGCTCAGTCTTAACACCAATACCCGGAACTCGAGTCCTAGGTGACTCGAATGGAACAAAGCGTCGGGGCGGGATAGCCTAGACCTTCCATCCTTCGTCGAATATAGTCAACATTATAATAATCATATCATCAACAACAATATAATAATGTCATATCCCAAACCAAGGAGTAACAGGGTAACGTCATAGCATCCTAAGCATGCATACTAAGCAGGGGCTGAGCAACGAGCAATAGTAACATAGCAGTACATGGTTTGCTGGGAGGGGACATGGCTGTATCGGTTTGAAAGAGGCTGTAAACATGTGGTAGGATCAAACATCGAACCTATCCTATACTAGCATGAAAACCGCTGGTTGAAATAGAATGTATCATAAGTAATGTATAGTCCTTGCCTGTTGATAAGTCGGGTTCCGACGGTGTAGTCGATCGCAAGCTCGCATCGTCTCCGAGAGGTACCCGCGGAAGCACACAAGACGGTAAACACTGGAAAGCAATCAACGAGCAAGCATCTATTACTACGAAGCAAACACGAGCAAGCATCAACAAGAAGGCAACACGAGACATCGCACCTACCGTCGAGAGCGGTTACTAACAGGTTAAGTGGAGTATTCGTCACACACGACGATACCGCACATTTGGAAAGGTTCTAGTTGTTTAGCTACAGGTGAGCAAAGGTTATTAACATGGCATCTCACTCAAGCATGGCATAGCACACAAACATGACAACAAGTGAAGCATAAAATAAACTATCTATGCTAGACAATTTAAGTGAGGCACAATCCTAAACATGGGGCAATTGTGAGGTGGGTGGCTGCAATTTTGGCCTAGGGAAACCCTAGAAAGAGGTGGGAGAGTGGTGGTCTTTATATAGCCCAGGTGGCTGGCAGTTTGCAAAAACATCACCGGTTTTTCTCTCGCGCGAGCGGTGTTTACGTTTCTGACCGCCGGGGGTCCGCAGTACCTCCGATTCGAGTAAAAGTTCGAACTGCGTGACCAGCGCGTCGAGCCGGCGGCGTTTACCTCGCGCTGGAACCGTTCCGAGAACATTTTCTGGCGCGCTATAAAAATAACCCGTTTAATTATAAAACGGGGTTTTTCGTTCCGTTGGCTGCGGCTGGTCTCGTGCGGTTTTCACGACGGTAATCGCGTGAAACCCGGTGTCGCAAAGGTCGAGTGTCAGGGTGGCAAGGGTCGGTCCTCGTCCGGTACGAGATAAGAGGGGGAAAATAATTTCCGATCGATAAATCGAGGATGCAAACACCGCAAACAAATCAGACAATCAAACAATTCACACCGAAAAAAAAATTTAATTTTTCTGAAATCTGGGTTGTTACAATACAACACCACCAACAAGGGATCTCGTCCCGAGATCCAGGACGATCCGAGGGAGAGGGGAAGGGGGAAAGAAGAGAGTCGACGATCTTCAACACCACCAACAAGGGACTCTGCTCCATGTCGACGTCGAACTTCTGTCGAGATAAATTTCCGCAGGGAGACGGCAACGTCGGAAAACGAAACCATTAGTGTCAAGAGGAAGAATTACAATGAAAACTGGATCAAAGGACAGTGCATTTCGACGCAAGTCGTGAAAACACTAGGAAAAAGGATGGATGGAATCGAGTGACCAAGATGTAAACCAGAGTTGGAAGAACTAAAGTTACTACAAGATTTCCCAACCTGAGATCGGAATCGAGACAATACACTGCAAGAAAAAGCATTGTAACGGTTCCGATACTCCACACACTCGAGATCCTAAAGTTTGAAAGGGGATCAGGCGAGAGTTAAAACACTTACGACACTTGTCCTGACCAGAGAAAAGGAAAGGAGTAAAAAGATTCCTACTCTCCGATAACTATCTTAGTAACTACAAAATAGTTTTTGTCTAGACTCGACATCGGCCAGAAAAGGGATCCTACGGTCGGTAAGGCTCTAATACCCGGTGTCGCAAAGGTCGAGTGTCAGGGTGGCAAGGGTCGGTCCTCGTCGGGTATGAGATAAGAGGGGGGAAATAATTGCCGATCGATAAATCGGGGATGCAAACACCGCAAACAAATCAGACAATCAAACAATTCACACCAAAAACATTTTTTAAATTTTTCTGAAATCTGGCATGTTACAATGACCTACAAGCACCCGTGTATTGTTTTCAACACGGTTTCTAGGATCATAAGATAAATGCAACCCATCACATTGAGCTTTGATAAGAGAAAAATTCTCCGGAGTTGGAGATTTCAGAAGGATAAGAGGGACATCAAGTGTGGGTGCAATAGCAAAAAATTCATGCTTGACGTAAGGAACTATAGCAAGTTCATCTTCGCAAGCATAATCCATAGTGGCATCACGGCCAGAAGCATAGAAGGTATCAACTTCATCAAAAGGGATATTTCAAAAGAATCCATGGGATCATAACACTCATATAAGGTAAGACTCAAAGAGTTACTCTCATTAGAAGGTAGACGTAGATGGCTCCATTCTTCCTCCTCTTGTTCGTCACTCTCCTCCTCTTTTTCAGCCAAGGAGCTTTCAGGTTCAGTAATTTCTTCTTCCATAGAGTCCTGCAAATCATTAGTCTCTTCCTTTGGGGGAGAGATTCTCTCAAGATGATCAGTAATATAATAATTTTCATCATAATTTTCCAAACAATAGTTCAGTATAGCAAGACTCTCAGATTTGTAAGGGGCATCATCAATATTTTTAAGAAGAGAAGTAATTTCATAGGCACCCTTATAAGCAACAAATTCTTCTATTTCCTCTGCATCATAAAAATCATAGTTTATCTTAGCATAAGAAGCTAAGGTTTCATCATCATTGTACTCACATTGGAAAGCAAGGTGTTTGTGTCTCATAAAGCAACAAGATTCATCCTTGCAGAAATATATATTATATATTGAGCACAAGTTTCTAGCATACACATACAACTGATGTATTTGTTTCCATAAGTGTATCCCCTTTTGAGACAAGCGGTGTTCCTTGTACAACTTTTGTTGATCCTCGGTGAATCCTCCATGCCAATAAGATATAGTTTCAAAGAAGTCAGACATTGATTGGCAAGTAAGGAATTAGACATACTATATTATTTTTTTGGATTTTTTATAAAGGACACAAAAATAAAAACTGAAAAGTAAACTAACAAGACTAAAAAGCAAAGGTAAAATATAGTGTGCAACTCCCCTATCTTGTAGACTTGAGTCCCCGGCAACGGCGCCAGAAAACTTGCTTCTGGCTAGGGAGTTGACGGGACCAGTCTACTTGTTGTACCTTGGAATCCCCGGCAACGGCGCCAGAAAACTTGCTGATGGCAAGAGAGTGTTAATACTCTTCAAGCCCTCGTTGATTACCCCAAGTGCAGAGTGAGATATAGTGCAGCGGCAAGTTTTCCCTTGGCAAAGATACCAAGGTTTGTCTCCCGTAGGACTCCGAAGCATACAAGAAGGTGGTAAAGTGAACAATGGCGCCGAGGTTGCTAACCTCACCTGGACCTGCACACAGATACATATAACTTTTCTCCCAACGAGTACAGAGGAGTTGTCAATTCCTCCGGCCTTGCCGTTTACAAAGGATCAACGCAAGAGATAATAATAGTGGCAACTGAAAGTAAAGACTGAAAGTAATAAGGGTGTAAACAATGATATGAAGATGGACAGGGTCCCGTGATTTTCACTAGTGATGTCTCTCTCCCAAAAGACGATAAAAGTGCTAGCGAGGTAAACAAATCACAGTTGGGCAATTGACAGGATTATGAAGGCACCGCAATGCTAACTATGCTGCAAAGAAAGGAAGGGCTCAAAAGCAATGGGCAGTACGCCAAGGTAAGTACGCCGAAATCCATCTGCATCTACTACGAATCATCCACCTTGAGATATCTATCCAGAACATCTCGCTGGTATTAAGTTGTGAATCCCACCCAAAGTGTAAACTCAAAGCAACAGACAACTGCATTAAAAGAACTTTGCGTAAAGTAAACAATCCTTGCACCCGGAAGTACAAGCACCGTTGTTTTATCCCTTGTGGCAACAGCACATCCCCTAGTCTCATGTTTCTGTCACTCAAGCTAGACATCAGGGGGCTGAACCCACAATCGAGCATAACGCTCTCTCTTGGACTTGCAAATAAAATACTTGGCCAAAGCAAATACCGCAACGGAGAACATGCAAGAATCTACTCAAGAACAAAATACAAAAGAGAAGAACCAAATATATTACTCATCACAATCTGAACATAGTCTCATAATCCTTCAGATCCCGACAAACTCAGCATAGCAACAGCAGAAATTACATAGATGCCTCGATCATGTGAGGCAGCTCACGAGGACTCAAAAGTGGAAGCACAAAAGGGGGAGATATAGATCACATAGCTACTGGTCACGGACCCATGGTCCAAAGGAAACTACTCACGGTACATACGGGAGGCGTCCATGGCTATGGAGGGTCTCCCGGAGGGGGTAGCTTCTCCCGGCAGCGTGCCGGAGCAGCTTCTCCAGGAAGCCCCGATCTTGAAACGGCGGCGGCGGCGGAACAGAGGCGAGATCGCGAAAGAGGAGTCCGTCTTAGGGGTTTCCACCCCAAGGGGTAAATATAGGCGAAGGGGGCGTCGAAGGGACCCACCAGGCAGCCAGGAGGCCTCCTGGCGCGGCCTAGGGTGGGGCCGCGCCAGGGGCCCTCCTGGCCTCCTGGTGGTGGCCCTCCTCCGCTCCTTTGGTGTTTCCAGAAGCTTTCGTGACGCTGATTTTTTATATATTTGTCAGATCCCTCTGTTAGGTATGTGCTAGGGTTAGCTAGTGCCTTTGCATCATGTAAAAATTTCAAAAAGAAATCTTGGAAATCAAATTCAAAATCCAAATGGGAGAAGGAACACCCTCCAGATGAATTAATTCAAAAGGCCAGATAAAAATCTTTTCCGAAAATTCATGTTAGAGTTTTGAAAAGTCTTATAAATGAGTGTGATCACATATCAAGTGATGTGGGACCCACCCCATGCTCATAGATTTTTCAAATATTCAAACAGTACCTTGGAATTAAAGAAATACCCCTTTTGATTTAAAATTCAAATCATTTGAATTTTAAAAATGTTGAAAGTTTATGAGTGGCTTGTCCATATTATTATGAGGCCATGTAAAAGTTTTCAGCATTTAATAAAATGGTTTGGTATTTTTATCAGAGCCAAAACAAATTACAGAAAAAGAAAGGAAAGTTTAAACAGAAAGAAAAAGAAAAGGACTCACCTGTCGCCCAGGGGCAAGGCCCACCTCTCCAGCCGGCCCAGCCCACCAGGGGAACTCCCCTGTCGTCTTCCCCGGGCACGAGCACACAGCTGCGTGCCCGGCATGCCGTGGCCGTCGCGGTGGAGGCTCCTTAGCGACTCCCCTGCCTCCTTCTCACCGCCCGCGTGTCCTGGAGACGTCCAGAACTCATTCCCCTCCTTCATCGCCCTCCAGTTCTTCCTCCCCGCGAAGAACAGCGACGCCACCGTAGCCTAGCCGGAGCGCCGTCGAGCACACACGTGGCCACTGACGTCGAGGAGCCGAACCAAGGTGTCCCAGCGCTTCGTCGTCGTCGTCTTCGTCGAACTGCAGAAGGAATCGAGCCCGGAGCCAGCGTAGACGCCGATTTCTTCCTCGAGCTCCCGCCGGCCGCCGTGAAGGAAGTCGTCGATTCCGCCGCCGTTGAACCACCCCCGCCTTCTCCACCACCTCTACTGCGTTCAGGGTGAGCTTGCGAGTGAAACCCCTTTGTTTTCCCCCTCGTTTGCTCGCTCTAGCCGGATCCGCCATGGATGCCGAAGCACGTCGCCGCCATGGACGACGATGAGGTCGCCCCTGTGCCCCTTCATCGCGTCCAGCGCGCGCGTTTAGCTCCTGGTCATGCCAGCGTTCGAACGCTCTCAAGATCGGCCTAAACCGTGCACCGTATCGTCGACTGCGACCTCGCCGCTTCTCTGCTTCCGCCGGAGTCGTCGCCGTCGTCGATGCAGAGCTCCCCGTGAACCCCCGTTGCCTCCAGATGATGCGCGAGACGATGCTGAATCGAATGGAGTCGTCCCCGTGCTCTCCCGTGGCCTCTAGCTCACTCCGGTAAGTCGCCACCGTGGCCAGACCGCCGGCGTTTAGCCGCCGGCGAGTTAGCCCTAAGCCCCCCCCCCCCCTGTTTCACCAGTTTAGTGACCCCTGGGTCACTGACCAGTGGGCCCAGTGGCTTAATTGAGCCACTGGTTAAGTTAACCCAGCCGGGTTAATTAGCCCAGCCACTGACAGGGTGGCCCCACATGTCAACCCCCCCCCCTGACGCCAGCCTGACGTCAGCCTGACGCAGTAAATTGAATTAATGAATTTCCAGAGATTAAAAGAATTCCAGAAAATCCAGAAAATACCCCAAACTTTGGAAATTCATAGAAAATTCATATTAACTCCAAATTGGACAAATAATATATGAAAAATGATCAGGAGAAACTTATCTTTCCAAATATGCAACTTTAAACTCTGTTTGAGTTGAATTTAAAATGTGATCAGTAGCATTTGCTATTTGATTTAAATGGAATTAAATCAAATTCAAATCAAATAATTTTGCAACTTGAGCCATGGCAACATGCTACATTTCACTTACACATCAGAGGCATATCATACACATTTGAAGATAATTCAAAATGATGAAACGATATCACATATAACTTGGTTAATGTTGAATTCAAATGTGGAATTTCAATTTGCATTCTAAATGCAATATATTCCACTTAAATGGAATTGCCTCACACATCCAAACTTATACTTCAAGCTTTAACATTCAATCATGTGCTTGAGCATTGCATTCATATTGATTGCTACTTCGTGCTTTGTTTGTCGAGTAGAGGTGGAACCGGAGCAAGAGGTCACCCCCTTCGCTGAAGATCCAGAACCCGAACCTCGTCAGCAAGGCAAGCAAAACCCCATTGATCATGTCGATAAAATCCCACTTCCCTCTCATGTCTCGCTTATGCATTGTATAGGATGATCACCATGTTATGATTCTACCGCATAGATGAACCCATTCCTTTGCATGACCTATCTTTTGTCACAGTAGTAAGAAAACCACAATCCTAGCAAATGTAGGAGTTGAATGATATCATGTGGCCCCTGCAATGTTACTGCTTATTGCATGCTTAGTATGATACCATGTTGTTACTGTGATGTGAGTCGGGATGGGAATGATCATGTTGATGATGGTAGAAAAGTGTTGGTGAATCGACCCTAATACAAGGTGAACGATGAGAGGCTGTGTAGGAGTACACGGTGGGTTGTCTCGTTGAACACCGCCCTAAGTCCGAGTTCTTGTGTGGTGATCCAAGATGAAGAGTACAACCACACATTGGGCTCACTAACCCCTCTCAACTTATTAACTCATCCCTTTCGATGTCCAGATGTCGCAGTAGTTCGGAGTTCTGGTAGGCTTGTGGCCTGGATGCTAAGTGAGAGAACGGCTCACCCGAGACCGGCTTATGCACCACGCACACATCGCTTGGGTCCACTTCGGTAAACCGGTCGGGTTCACGATTGTGGTAGCCAACCCAAGTAGGCGGCTTTCTTGGACTAGATAGGCTATGAGGTATCAGTTGTGGTGAGCATCCTCGCTGGCACCCCTTGAATGGTGTCGAGATCAAAGGCGGTAAATGATGGTCATGTGTGTGTAGCGGTACACCCTTGCAAGGTTAACAAAACTATTCGAATAGCCGCGTCCGCGGTTATGGACTACTTGGAAAGCTTAGCTTGATTATTAGATAACTTGAACCGGATACTTTTAAAATACACCAAGATAAGTGTGAGTGCTATGGCGTGCTTTCTCGTGTGGGGAAGTCGAGGAAGGCATCATAGTGGTGTATTGGTTGGTGAAAGTAGTGGACTCGTGTACGCTTCTTACCTCAAGTCTGGTACTCGTAGTTCAGGATTAGCCAAGTCAAAGCTGGCATTTCTGCAAGTGAACCCCACCTCCCTTTACCTTGATACATGTGCATGAGTAGTATAGCTCCTATGTAAGTCTTGCTGAGTACGCCTTTGTACTCACGTTTTCTTAATCTATGTTTTAGATGACGCCACTGACCCCGAAGGTGGCTTCTTCATCGAGCTGGACGACTGAAGTTAAACTAGTCTAGTCCCAGTCAGCAGACTGGTTCCCTCGTGGAGGGCTTTATGTTTGAATAAGGCTTCTTAAGCCAATTTGTTAAACTTGTCTGTACTCAGACATAATTTGCTTCCGTTCTGTGTTGTAATGTTGGATCACATGTATGTGATCTCTGTGTGTACTCTATAAGAGTTATAAATAAAATGTACACTTTGTAGAGAATTGCAATGGTACATACTGTTCATACAAGGCATGTGTGCTGCGTGTATGTTTATAACATGCATGTCTTTGTATGGGTTTTCGAGACCTTAGTTGTGTTCTGGCTGGCGGTCTTTCATACACCAAGTGGCCCTTAGATGTGCGCAGCTTGGGGCACCGCGATGAGATTGCTCGAGACTCTGTCTCGTGCACACTTTGTGGTATGATCGAGCCCGCCCTAGACCCCGACTAAGTGATCGGGCTGGAGTAAGTCTATGTAAGAGTTTCGAGATAGTCGATAGTATGGTTGAGGCGACTTGTCTTTGAATATGGGAGTACACCACCCATATCATTAGACTTGTGTGCGGACGATGAGGACCCATTGCAGTTGATCATCCGGCCTGGATGGGATGCCCCACACGTACGATGCTTTCCGAGAATGTTCAGTGCTTGGCCT
The DNA here is from genome assembly GCA_950022295.1 of Bromus sterilis. Taxonomy (NCBI): domain Eukaryota; kingdom Viridiplantae; phylum Streptophyta; class Magnoliopsida; order Poales; family Poaceae; genus Bromus; species Bromus sterilis. The sequence continues at coordinate 180,485,073 of OX465600.1, read as the reverse complement.
TGTCTGCTTAGACAAGTGGGTGCGGTTCTCGGCTCTCCATATGACTATGTCTTAACTGTACTTGCATACGCTAACCCCGGGTCCCGACAGACTTGGTATCAGAGCAGGACTGACTGTAGGACTAGTAGCCTTGGCCGAAGTTGAGTCTAGCTTGCTATAGTTATATAGTTACTCTGGGTATATAAGGGAACAACGTAAGGCTTCATTTTTCTCCTTACCCCCTTCGTTCTGAGTTCTGAGTCACCCTCATCTTGTTCTACGGGAGGATAGGACTAGGCTCTCCTCTGTCTGTTTAGCACATCTCGTTGATTGCTTCTTTATAGCCGTAGGAAAGTTGTGTCAGGTTTTCCTAGCATTGTTATAATGCTGATTTCTTACATCGTATTATGTAAGTGCTGTTCTTCATGATTGAAAGAAATTGTCATTTCTTACAATTACAGCTGTTATGTTGTCCGAGTCATTCCAGGTTTATTTCATAATCTGATGCATTTGCAACCTCCTTTCTGTTTCAGATGGCAGATCTTCCCCCTCGGCAAATTGTTCGTTTGACCAGGTGCCTCGGTGTGCGTGGCCATCCCGCCACGTTGATCGAGATGATGTCCTATGTGGGATATCGATGGTACCCTGAGTACACCATCGAGGAGCAGTTCCACGACTTCAACCAGACGCAGTTCCACTGCATTGTTCGAATCCACCCACACCACGTTGGAGTCACCCAGCCTATCCACTTTGGACATGGCATCGGCGTTACCGAGAACATGGCTGTGCAGGATGCTGCATATTCATGTATTACCCTGCTGAGAGAGGAGCACACCATGCTGAGAGAGACTTCATTCCGCTATATCCCTGCTGCACTTCCAGGAGAAGAGGGATATTACACCGGACTCTACTCAGATCACTCTGCAGAGGATCCAGCACTTCAGGTGACTGCTAGGTTTGCTAGTGACAGAGATCGTGATGCACGTGCTCTCCGTTTTGAGCTCCACGCTACTCGTGTTCGTCTGTATCGAGCACTGACGCTCTTGGCACCCTTTGTGAGCGTGGGATTAGTGGAGTACGATGCGATCTATCCAGTGAGGACCCAGATGCCTTCTCGAGTTGCTTGGCCCGAGATTGGAGGAATTTTTCCACCCCGTGGTCCTTTGCTTCCACCCTACACTGGACCTAGGCCCCATCCTTGCCCAAATGGATATCAGGGTCCACAAGCCTCCGTGTTTTCCGATGGTCACCTCCAGCTACCGGGATACGCGGGTAACTTCTATGAGGATTACTATGGAGATGGAGATGAGTGAGACCGCCTGTGGTCTTACTTAGTGAGGATGTAGTAGTATCCTAGTATATTGTAAGCAAGGTGTCTAAGATCCAGAGGCTTAGATAAATAATGTATAGGAAGTCAGAGTGCCTCTGAAGGATGTATCATCTTCATCACGTTGGTATTAGCTTAGTGATTGTACTAAAACGATGTATGGTTTGTATGACAGCTTGTGAATATATGGCTCGTATGCTTTTATCACCATGTTGTCAAGATGATTACTTTCTTTGCTCTGTAATCCTTCCAGTACTTCAATACCTTGATTAGACTCTTGAAATCAACTCTGTTTGACTTTGGTTTTTCACCTTCAGGATGTCTCAAGGAACACGTGGCCAGATTGGTCGTAACCAAGGTCGTGGGAACAACCAGGAGGAAGACAACCTTCCACCCCCACCCACGATGGCCCAAGTTCTGATGGAGGTCGAGAGGAACCGCCGTGACTCTCACCACCTGCTGGAAGTCATTGCATGCAACACCACTCAACAGCGCAATGAGCTGGTGTCTCTGAACGACTTCATCCGGCTTCATCCCCCGGTTTTCAGTTACTCCACCGAGCCCCTTGACGCCGATGACTGGCTCCGCAGCATCGAGAGGAAGCTCCAAGCCGGCCATGTTGCAGATGGCGACAAGGTCAATTATGCCACCTATCACCTTGAAGGTGCAGCAAGCTCTTGGTGGGAGAATTTTCTGAATATGCGTCCCGTTGGACCACCAGCATCTTGGGAGGAATTCTGCACTTCTTTCCGCGAGCACCACATCCCCAAGGGTCTCATGGACCGCAAGCGTGAGGAATTCTGTAACCTCACTCAAGGCAGAAGAACAGTTGACGAGTTCAGTCGTGAGTTCAACCGACTTGCTCGTTATGCAACTGAAGAAGTTTCCACCGACTCCAAGAAACAAGAGAGGTTCCGTCGTGGCCTCAACAGTGGACTCCGTCGTGATCTCAACCTTCATGACTTTGCCACCTTCCAGGTCCTTGTCAACAAGGCCATCAAGGCAGAGGACATGAACACCCCCAACGACTTTCGCAAACACCCCAGAGATGACGGATCATCCAGTTCTAGCTCCCAGAAGCGCATGATCTGGATCCCCAATAGCATGTTCCGCCAGAACAACCCACCGAGGCCATCCTATGTGGCGCCTCGTCCACCCACCCAGTTCCACCCAGCTCCACCAAACCACCCAGCTCCACGCACTGTTTTCGGAGCTTGCTACAAGTGTGGTCAGGCAGGCCACTACTCTCGCGAGTGCCCCCAGAACCAGGTCCAGAACCAGAATGCTCCACCACGTGCCGGAGGCAACAACAATAACAATGGTCGTGGCAAGCCACCCCAGAAGGTCTTCACCGCCAAACCCGCTCCTTCCGCAACTCGTGCACGTCTGAACCAGATTGCCGCCGAAGAGACTGACGACACCACTGACGTCATTCTTGGTACGCTCCCAGTCAATTTTGTTCCTACTTCCGTTCTTTTCGACCCAGGAGCATCTCATTCATTCATGTCGGAAAGTTATGCACTTCTCCATGAGTTACCCTTTGTTGAATTGTCCACCCCGATGGTTATTCAAACTCCAGGGTCAAGATGGAAAACTAATAGAGTGAGCCATGGTAATCAAATTTCAATTGAGGGTTTAGTATTCCTTGCTTCACTCATGGCCCTCAAGTCTTCAGACATTGATGTCATCCTTGGCATGGATTGGCTATCAAGACAAAATGCCTATCTGGATTGCAAAGGCAAATCCGTGAAACTCACCCACCCTTCAGGCACAACCGTTAACTATACCTCACCCAGAACAAGAACCCAAGTGCATTCTTTGAATGTACTTCCCCTTCCCGAACTTGAGGATATTCCGGTGGTTCGTGACTTCCCGGATGTCTTTCCTGAAGAGCTGCCGGGCATGCCACCCGACAGATGTGTAGAATTTATAGTGGATCTTGTTCCAGGAACCGCACCAATTTCCAAACGCCCATATAAAATGGCCCCACATGAGTTAGCTGAGCTAAAAACCCAACTTGATGCTTCGTTGGCAAAAGGCTTCATCCGCCCTAGCTCATCGCCATGGGGTTGTCCCGTTCTGTTCGTAAAGAAGAAAGATGGAACAGAAAGGATGTGCGTAGACTATCGCCCGCTAAATTTAGCGACGATAAAGAACAAATACCCACTGCCCAGGATCAATGATCTTTATGATCAACTTGCAGGATCCTCCGTCTTCTCCAAGATGGATTTAAGATTAGGTTATCATCAGATCAGAATCCGAAACGAGGACATTCCTAAAACGGCTTTTACTACTCGTTATGGTCTTTACGAGTATACCGTCATGTCCTTTGGTTTAACCAATGCCCCCGCCACATTCTCACGCTTGATGAATTCGATCTTCATGGAGTACCTAGATAAATTTGTTGTAGTTTATCTTGATGATATTCTCATCTACTCGAAGAACGAAGGAGATCATGCCGAACACTTAAGGCTGGTATTGATGAAACTTAGAGAGCATCGCCTGTACGCTAAATTCTCCAAGTGTGAATTCTGGCTACCATAAGTGACCTAGAAATGATTTAAACTTAGAAATTCAATATCTTGTAAACCGTAACTCCGATGAAAATATTTTATACATCAAAATTGATCAGAAAAATATAACGAATACGAATACGTTACCCATACCCTCACCACACCCCTCTAACATACCAAACCCGAGACTTTCCCCCTCCGGATCGTCTGTCCGGTAATTACCCGGTACAGGTAAAACTTTTCGGATGAAAATGTTCTGAACATAAAAGTTGTTCGGGGTGCATCAACGATCACGGTTACACTATGCACATGTCTGTGAGATATTCACGACACTACAGACATGGAACCTTCCCCCTCCAGGCCGTCTGTCGATAATCACCCGAAGCCGGTATTTCATCCCCGGATGAATTCCTGCTCCGAACATAACCCCTTGCACTACGTTAGAACACCGTTAACATTGTTTTTGCCATGTCTTGTATTTGTATTGCTATTATTGTCGTGTATTTATTGTTCTTCCCCTCTCTTATTGTCCGGTAGTCTCGACGTCCGCTGCTGATGCCCCTGTGATCGACTACTTCGTCGACGACTGTACCCCTCTCGCGAGCTTCCAGGCAAGCAGAGCCATTCTCTTCCCCAGATATCGCTTACCTGTCCGTACTTTTCTTGCACTAGGCATTGCTGCTGCTGCTACGTTACAACCCTATTCTATTGCATAGCCTGTCATTGTCGCCCTTGATGTACCTTCCTTTATCCTATGCTGCCTATATAAATATATATTATATTCAGCAGTGAGCCCTACGCATTGTTAGCTAGGATTAGATAGCGGGCCGTGATCACTCAGGGGAGTGACGCGGATACAAATTATTACAACTGCACAGGTATGGTACAATGCAGACACCGCCTCAGGCCCCTACCTCGGCTCTGCCGAGCCACCATCAAGTGTGAGCTATCGAAGAGTGATCCTTGTACTCCACTCATTGTTGACTCTGTATAGCCGCTCTAGGTACCTGAGCAACGGTTGTCCTTCAGGTAAGAAGTCGGGCGACCCAACGATGCCCGCGAGTGGTATTGCGACGGGACGACAGTGAGGGTACGGCCAGTGTACCGGTGTGCTTGGCCCCTGATCGTTGGTCGCGAGAGTTACCAAACCACGAAAGTCGAGCTCCTCCAGGAGCACACGCAAGACAAGGTAAGGAGACGGTTCACCTTGTTGGTAACCGCAGAGACTTGGTGGGACGACAGGGCAGGCACCGATGTACTGGTGGTCCTGACTGTTTTCGTTGTCCGCGGGTCAGTTAAGTCGAGGCAACGATAACGGTTGTCCCGCAAGTTAATAACATGCTAAATGGTTCGGCGGATGGCTTGAGTAGCCTTTTGGCTTATACGCGTTGCCTACACGTGGGAATTACGAGTTATGGGCTCCCCTGCTTCGTAGTCTCGTCCGAGGACTCTCCAGACGTCAGCAGTACCGCGGGCTGATCGCCGGGAAGTGTTGTCTTATTTGCTCGCGCGGTGTTGTCTTATTTGGTTTGCTTATGCCGCACCGTGCAGGAGTACGTTTGGGTTGGGGTCCAAGGCCCGGCGTACATAGGATTTAGACCGGCGGATGACCTCTCTATTGAGTTTGAAAGATGGGTTGTGGAGTGTCGGATAGCCTCGGTGGGGCATTCCATAACAAGGTGTACGCCACCCTGGAGATCCGTGCATTCTAGTGTAACATAAGTGCACCCCTGCAGGGAAGATTAATCTATTCGAATAGCCGTGTCCACGGTAATAGGACGCTTTATGTTGAAGCTGGATCTTACCACTACAAACTATTATTATTAAACTGTATGGTTCCGGGTTTGCTTCCTCGCAGGGAAGTCGATAAGGTGATCTCGGAGGCATTGCTAATTATTAAAACTTACTATTATACAATGCTGCAGCAACTTCTGCTGCATTGTTACTTTATGCTTTATATGAACTGTTGGCTCTTCTCTCCTCATGCTGCAAGACTCGTCGGAAGATGCTAGTCTTCCATAGGCCTAGCTTCTTACCCTTATTCTGATTTCTACCTTGCAGTCCACTATATATAGCCTCCCCTTTCCATTAGATACAATGCATAATTGCTTAGTAGCGGACGTAAGACTCGCGGGTATGCTAGATACTCACCTTTGCTTTATTTCCCCCTTTTCGTTTTGCCTGATCGGCCGCTGCAGTCGACGTTGGAGCCTTGGAGTCCAGGAGTAGGAGATCCCCGATGCCGACCACCGCAACATGAAGGTCCCCGATGCCTTCTACGACGTCGAGTTCCCCGTTGACCAGGAGTAGTTTGAAGGTTCTCAGGCAGGAGGCCTCGCCTTTTCGATCTGTTGTTATTTGTGCTAGCCTTCTTAAGGCAACCTTGTATTCTGGTGTCTGTACTCAGATACTTTTGCTTCCGCTAACTTTCTGCTCTCGAGTTGTTGTATTTGAGCCTTCGTGGGCCCTGGCTTGTATTAAACAACTTGTATTATTTTATTTGTAGAGTTGTGTTGTGATATCCTACCGTGAGTCCCTGATCTCGATCGTGTACCTTGCGTGTATGATTAATGTACACGGTCTGATTTTTGGGGCGTCACAAGTTGGTATCAGAGCCGACTTCCTGTAGGACACCCCCTTCCAACTCCTTGGTCGAAGTCGAGTCTAATATTTCAAAAACTGATTTGCTAACTTCGTTGTGTGTCTTACGGGCCCACAGCGCAACTGGGATGGTATTAGGATCTTTTTCTCCGGACCCTTACTCTGGGACTCTGATCTCTCTTCTCTTTAGGGTTAAAGATTTTGCTAACTCTGACATTAGGTTCTCGTGACTACTTCCTCCCGGAGAGCCCCTCTTTACAGATGATCGTTTGCTTCACGAGAAGATTCCGAAGATTACTCTAATAAAATTCCCGAGACCATATGTGCCGATCACCTTTGCAATTCCCTGCCACCGATAAGTCCGTATGTATAACCACATACACCTTTCGTTCATCCATTCAATCCCAGTTGCTCTTGTGTTCACAAGATGCATCGAAATACTTTCCGTTGTTTCGAGAACCCGTTGATCCTACTGCCTTGCAGCTTCTTTTCACCCTGCGGATAATTCCTCACTTTTATTGAGGATCCATTCATCCTAATTGATTCCTGTGATTCCCAAAATACTTTACAATACTATTCGATCTCGCGACAATCCTCGGTAGCCTACTGCTTTGGAGATTCTTCTTGCCTGCTTGCATTATGGTTAATTCCATATGTTTAGTAGTCTTCGTTGACGACCCTTGTCGTTGACATTTTTATCCTAATAATTCAATGTGTGCGAATGCACGCAATCATCCGTCAACCCTGTGAATTCGTTCTTTCGGCTCATACGTCATTCCGGACATGAGCTAGATCTCGGTAAGTCAGACCTTCCTTGATTGTCCGTCTTTTGGACATCGTAATTCCTTTTTACTCCAGCGTCGAACTATTCAGATGCTTCTATCTCCGATGTCTTTGCATTCTTTCTTCTTATGGTTGGGTACCGATACTCATACCAGACTCTCTGTACCCCCACCTGGCCTTTTGGGTGGATTACTACTTGCAGTTCCTTTGTGTCTTAATCATTGACGAGTTTCCCCTGATACCAAATGCCTTTGGCGAACGGTATCATCTGGTCTGTGTCATCAACCTTCTGCTTTCAAACTTGCATCTCGTGTTGTTGTTTGTCGTATAGATTCGTAAAATGTCCCTATGGGTTGTATCTATGCTTCATCCATCTGTATGAACCCAAACTTTATGCGGGTTATACTCTACTGGCCTCCCGTCAGATGAGCTTGCAATCCTACCACCTCCCCGAAAGTGAGAAGTGAATGAGGGGTTATGCATTAAAGAAGTGGGAGTCGACCCTGAACCTTCGTGTTCATGCCCATGTATACAATATAGAACTTATCATGAGAGCTTCTTGTAAAATGGTTATCCCCTTGGCATAAATTTATATTACGTCTATGATCTTCCGTCCTACCTTCGAGTATTACCCCTCTGCTATCTCGACAATATTGGGCTGTTGCACCATCTCTCATAAATTCTTGATGGTGCAATACTTCTCATCGATATTGCCACTCCACAGGTTCTGGGTTGTCGTCAGCCGAGAACATCGAATGCCTTTTGCTTCACCATTCCTTTTGCTTGGAATCGCCGCTATTCGTTTTCATTCTCTGGAAACCCCTCGACACAATGTGTCGTGGTCATCATCGACATTGTGACTTCCCCCACGTGTTACTTGGATGCATTGTGGGAAATACCATTCCTTCCCCTCGGTGATTTGTGTTATCATCGAAAACCTCCTTTGAATCCCTGCCAATACAAACTTGGTCATGTATATCTTGCTTGCTTTCCCTTGGGAAGGATATACCCCTAATGCTTGTGTATAAACACAATTTCTTTTCCATTGGTCTGTTTAATCTTTCTTCTGAGGTAACTCGTCTAAGAAGTGACAATTCCCTGCTTATGTAAACACTTCGGTGTACTACTTTGTCCGTACAACCTGTTGCAATTGTTGATGACTTTTCGGTGACCACCGATGGACAAGAACCTTGCCAATTGGTCTGCCTCGTCTTAACGAGCAGGAAAATGGTTCTCTTCGTCTCTCGCCCTTCGCACTGACGTTGTTGCCGACATAGTTGACAAGCTGTTCTCTGACTTACTTTGCAACATGATCGCATTGTTTGTCGCCACCCTTCTTATTCAATGTGGGCCCATAACCCACAGTTCCACAGGATCGAAACCTGACTATCTTGTACCTTTCTGTTCTCGAGGTTATTTGTAAGGCCCGATATGCGGTACTGTTCCAGATCTAGATGTTCCATCCAGATCCGGCGACGAAGCACATATCGGTCCCACCGCGACATATGACATAGCCATATGCCCCGGATTTCCAACATGATATCACAACATTACAGATACAAGGATACAACATCTCATACAATCGGCATACAACTGCCTTAATACAATACAACAGCGGAAGATACTTGTCTGGGTACAGACTACAAGCAAATGCCTACTGGCAAAGAGAAAATCATCGATCCCCATAACCACACGGGTCCAGACCCTCCGCCGGGATCCGCCTAACTAGTCGTCGTCGAGTCTCCACGTGAAACGTCGATCACCATACCTTTTGTCGATCAAGAACCCTGAAAAGAGTTTGGGGGTAGTGTCATGAGTACAGAAGTACTCAGCATCCAACTGTAGTGGTCAACTGACCCAGCAAGGACTTCATCACTCGTCATTCTAGTACAACTACTAGTTTACAGTAAGGATGGGGTAAGTGGTGAGGTTGCTGCCGCACTAGCATTTATGAAGTGGCTAACGATCTAGAGAGTAAGGTAAGAATCCAAGCATTCGATGAGGAATCGCCTCCAACAAGTCTTGCTATCAACTACTTACGCAATCATAACACCTATCCTATCCTTGTCCTCCTCTTCGCATCCCGACGAAGAAGAAGCGGTCAAGGCACACACACACACACGTTGATCAAATTATATTAAGATTCTCTCAGTTGTTGTTGTCTATGAACAAGGAGTAGGTCTCAAGTCGTCCATAACGGTGGACACGGCTTCTCGAAAAGATTTAACCCTGCAGGGGTGTACCAACTGCCCATTACGAGGCTCCGCACGCACGCCCGTCTCTCTCAGTTGCTACCCATCACAGGCAACCATTTTATGATTTAGTTCCAAGAGATCCGAAACGACAGGTCCCTCTAACTAACAACGAACAAATCCGGGTGGCCCCCGGTGAGTCGACATCCAGCTCAGGAGCCGGCCACGCTCTCGATCTGGTCTCTACCGTCTGTCGCAGGTTTGGATAGCCGGTTAATCACACATGGGAAATCGGGTCCTCAGCCGGACAAGGTGGGCCGGCAAGGGAACTATGTCCTCACTGGTCCAGGTTGATTTGTAAACAACTGGCGGCCGACCAGCACACACACGGTTTCAAATGGTAAATCAGCTTGGGCCACCACTAGAAATGTTTGAAGCTAGGTAGTTAAGAAAAGGGGACCCCATAAAATCCCACACGCGGTTAGGCACGCTCGTCAAGAGACACAATACCCGGAACTCGGGTCCTAGGTGACTCGAATGGAACAAAGCGTCGGGGCGGGATAGCCTAGACCTTCCATCCGTCGTCGAATATAGTCAACATTATAATAATAATCATATCATCCATAACAATATAATACTGTGATAGCCCAAACCAAGGAGTAACAGGGTAGCATCGTAGCATCCTAAGCATGCATATTAAGCAGGGGCTGAGCAACGAGAAATAGTAACATAGCAGTACATGGTTTGCTGGGAGGGGACATGGCTGTATCGGTTTGAAAGAGGCTGTAAACATGTGGTAGGATCAAACATCGAACCTATCCTAGACTAGCATGCAAACCGCTGGTTGAAATAGAATGGATCATAAGTAATGTATAGTCCTTGTCTGTTGATAAGTCGGGTTCCGAAGGTGTAGTTGATCGCAAGCTCGCAACGTCTCCGAGAGGTACCCGCAGAAGCACACAAGACGGTAAACACTGGAAATAAATCAACGAGCAAGCATCTATTACTACGAAGCACACGAGCAAGCATCAACAAGAAGGAAACACGATACATCGCACCTACCGTCGAGAGCGGTTACTAACAGGTTAAGTGGAGTACTCGTCACACACGATGATATCGCACATTTAGAAAGGTTCAAGTTGTTTAGCTACAGGTGATCAACAAAGGTTGTTAACATTGCATCTCACTCAACCATGGCATAGCACACAAACACGACAAGAGGTGAAGCATAAATGAACTATCTAATCTAGTCACTTTAAGTGGGGGGTAAAACCAATACATGGCAGCTATTATGGACCCCACAAAAATTATTGCATTTGGTACTGTTTTTCCCCTAGACATATTTATTATTTTTATTAGCAAGCAAGAACAGCATAAACAAAATCTACATGCAATTTCAGTCAAGTTACATATAAGAAACATTTTAATCAGAGCAACGGTTAAAAAGTTATTAAAGAAACAATTTACGGTGGCATGCGATGTAATTAGCAGGAAATCAGCATGTAAACAAAGTCAAACATGGCAAATAAGAACATTTTATTAAACTAGACAAAATTCTAAGCAAGTTTCATGTTTAAAGCGCCACGATCCGAGCTACCGTTAAAAAGTTACTGGCATCGCAAAAAAAACTAATACAATCTGCCAAATTAATAACTCAGAAAAGAAAAAAGAAAAAGAAAGTCTAACGGGCCGAATCTAAAGCTATTGGGCCCAACAGTGCAGCAGCAGCAAGGAAGAAAAAAAATAAAAATAAAGGTGGCTCACCCTGGGCCTTGGCCCATGAGGCCGGGGACGCTGGACTTGGGCCGCTGGTGGCCTCGGGCGCAGTGGGCCGCTGGGGCGCGTTGGCCCACCTGGTCGGTTGCGTTCGTCCAGCGGGACGATCCCGACCAGGGAGTCAACGGCCGCCGGCGAGGAGGCAGGCTCCGGCGAGGCAGGCGGTTGGGGACGGCTTCCTGACGCGAGGGGCGGCCGGATCCGCCGGGTTCCGTCGCTGGTGAGGTCCAAGGCGGGGCGGCGCAGGGGACAAAGCGGCGGCGGGCTCAAACCTCCACGGGCGGCCATCCATGGCGGGAGGATCCTATGAGGGCGCTGCAAGGAGGGAAAGGGAGAAGGTGAGAGGAGGAGAGAGGCACGGAGGAAGAGGGAGGACCGGCGACCTGGGGCGCGCGGCGGCGCGGCTGCTGCCGGCGGCGGCCGGAGGCGCACGGCAGCGGTGGCTTCGGGTCCGGGCGCCGGCCTGGAGGAGAGAGGAGGAGAGAGAAAGCTGGGGGCGCGATCGGAAGCGTTGATCTCCAGATCCAACGGTTGGGATCGCCTGGATGGCTAGGGTTTCGGATTTGGGGCTAAAACTGCGAAAATGGGGCAATTTTTGGTGCAAAGTGGAGGGGATGGCTGCAATGTTGTGGCTAGGGAAACCCTAGAAAGAGGTGGGAGTGTGGTGGTCTTTATATAGCCCAGGTGGCTGGCAGTTTGCAAAAACATCCCCGGTTTTTCTCTCGCGCGCGCGGTGTTTACGTTTCTGACCGCCGGGGGTCCGCAGGACCTCCGATTCGGGTAAAACTTCGAACTGCGCGATTAGCACGTCGAGCCGGCGGCGTTCACCTCACGCTGCAACTGTTCCGAGAATACTTTCCGGCGCGCTATAAAAATAACCCGTTTAATTATTAAACGGGGTTTTCGTTCCGTTGGCTGCGGCTTGTCTTGTGCGGTTTTCGCGACGAAGATCGGGTGAAACCCGGTGTCGCAAAGGTCGAGTGTCAGTGTGGCAAGGGTCGGTCTCCGTCTGATACGAGATAAGAGGGGGAAAATAACCGTCGATCGATAAATCGGGGATGCAAACACCGCAAACAAATCAGACAATCAAACAATTCACACCGAAAACAAAAATTTTAATTTTTGTGAAATCTGGGCTGTTACATTATTCCTCTTGCTTGACCTCGTATGCAACTCACGAGTCCTCTACCTTGTGTTTGATGTCAGACTCAATGCTAATGTCTGATGCTCTGGACCCCTTTTCATCCTCCATCATCGGCATCGAATGCTTGCCTATACGCTTGAAACTTCTCATACCTCCTTTTGTTCCTCTCGATGTGTTCCCCTGAGTTTAAACTCAGGAGAAACTTTGTACCCCCATTCCCTTGGACAACCTCGGTTGATTAACCTTGTACCGATCCAACCCCCCTTAAGTTTGCCCCCTAACCTGTTCGCAAGTGCGATGAAGCCCCGATGAAAGGGTCAAAACCCATCGAGATGCACCGATGCAAGGATATGAAGACATCAACGTGACGGATTAATTTCTTCGAGGAGGGCAACAAGAACCAGAAGAATTGTTAGAATACAAAACCGTAACTCTACCCCTACCACTACCTTTTAATTCTCGGGACGAGAATTCTTGTAGTGGGGGAGATTTATAACACCCCCAGTGCCAGTAAGAGTAAGCACTGCAGTGATCCTCTTGTTAATGATCATTACTGTTGCTAATCAAGCCATGATCACCTTTGATCATAGATCATTCCAATTCCCACCCAGATAAAATTTCAAAATAAATGTGGATTATAAATTTGCTCCAAGAATTGTGGGAGAATATTAATCATCTTGCAAATATTTAAACCAAGTCATTCTTAGTCCATAAAATAATCCCAAGACAGTAATAATAAATATGAAACCAATATTGTGGGGTTATTATAATTGCCATGGAAATTAAAATGAAACTGAAAAAATTATAGTACCACCAAAAATAGAACAATCACTTTTGTTAAATAGCTAATAGTCAGTAGGTCATCACAAAAGATGAAATGAACATTTAATAAAATGTTAAACCTATAAAAGGAATTAAAACAGTGGCTAATAAGCACCATTTAATGCTTTAAAACAAATAACCATAGGTAAAATAATTTATTGGGTGCCCAAACTTTTTGTGGCGTCTCTATATTGGGTAACAATAATATTAGAGTTGGTCAGCTATTTTACAAAAATCATTTGAAGGCAAAAGTAATTACAAACACAAATTACAAAAAGAAACAGAAAAGAAATGGGGAAAAAACCTTATCTCGCGCCTATGGGCAAAGGCCCACACGGCCCACTCCCCTTCCCCCTTGTCTTCTTCCCCAACCACCCTCCCACCTGCCCCCTCCCTCTGCTCACCCTGCGCCATGGACAGGGGCGCGCACGTCGCGCCAGTGCCCCCCACCACCTCCCCTACCCTCACCTGCCCCCGGTGGAGATAAGGCCGAAGCAACCCACCCCCTGGAGCTCCCCTGTGCCATTCCCCCCCTCCCTCGCTCTCCATCTTCTCGGGTCTGAGCTCGCCCGTGCCCCGTCGTGGGCGTGCTGCCATGCCTGCGCGGCCAACGGCCACCTCCGGCCCGTCCAACATGTCGTGGAGCTCCGTCGGCCACCTCCGCTTCACCCTCCCCCCCCCCCCGGTCTCAAGATGGGAGGCCCTACCCCGTCGGAATCTCTCTCGTTCCCCCTCAGGCCGCCGCGGCAATTCGTCTGCGATTCGCGCCGCTGCACACCTCGCCCGGCCTCCATAACCCTTCCCCGAGCTCCGTGGTGAGCCACCTCACCGATTTCCCCTCACCCCCTGCGTTTTGGTCGCCGGCGACACGTGCCCAGCCCGGGTCGCCATGGACGGGAGCCAAGCTCCCGTGTTGTTCGCCGCAGCTGCCGCTTAGCGGCTTGGCCTGGTCGGGCCCCGACGTGCTCGCGTGCGTGCGCGTAGCCGCACCGGCTACGTGCTCCCCACCCCGCCTTTGCTCGTTCTGTCCGGGATGGCCACGCCGTCGTGCCCTGGCTCACCGCCGGTGTGCACTGCGTGCACACACGCAATTAGTCTGCGGGTTAACCCTTGTGTCTCCCTGACCAGTGGGCCCTCCTCATTTAGATTAGTGCTAACACAATGTTAATATAACCCATGTTAAACGACCTCAGTCACTTACTACTGGGCCCCCATCTCCCTTTAAATAAATTGAGATTGTTAACTTAATTAAGCCCTAGTGGATGACACGTGGGTCCCCTTCACTGTTTAAATTACAAAAAGATTTTAATAGCCACTGTCCATGACAGTTGGGCCCTGATGGAAAGAGAGTGTTAATACTCTTCAAGCCCTCGTTGATTACCCCAAGTGCAGAGTGAGATATAGTGCAGCAGCAAGTTTTCCCTTGGCAAAGATACCAAGGTTTGTCTCCCGTAGGACTCCGAAGGATACAAGAAGGTGGTAAAGTGAACAATGACGCCGAGGTTGCTAACCTCACCTGGACCTGCACACAGATACAGATAACTTTGCTCCCAACGAGTACAGAGGAGTTGGCAATTCCTTCGGCCTTGTCGTTTACAAAGGATCAACGCAAGAGATAACAATAGTGCCAACTGAAAGTAAAGACTGAAAGTAATAAGGGTCTAAACAATGATATGAAGATGGAACAGGGTCCCGTGATTTTCACTAGTGATGTCTCTCTCCCAAAAGACAATAAAAGTGCTAGCGAGGTAAACAAATCACAATTGGGCAATTGACAGGATTAAAAAGGCACCGCAATGCTAACTATGCTGCAAAGAAAGGAAGGGCTCAAAAGCAATGGGCAGTACGCCAAGGTAAGTAGACTGAAATCCATCTGCATCTACTACGAATCATCCACCTTGAGATATCTATCCAGAACATCTCGATGGTATTAAGTTGTGAATCCCACCCAAAATTACAGTACCACCAAAAATAGAACAATCACTTTTGTTAAATAGCTAAAAATTAGTAGGTCATCACTAAAGATGAAATGAACATTTAATAAAATGTTAAACCTATAAAAGGAATTAAAACAGTGGCTAATAAGCACCATTTAATGCTTTAAAACAAATAACCATAGGTAAAAGAATTTATTGTGTGCCCAAACTTTTGTGGCGTCTCTATATTGGGTAACAATAATATTAGAGTTTGTCAGCTATTTTACAAAAATCATTTGAAGGCAAAACTAATTACAAACAGAAATTACAAACAAAAACAGAAAAGAAATTGGGAAAAAAAACCTTATCCCGCGCCTATGGGCAAAGGCCCACACGGCCCACTCCCCTTCCCTCTTGTCTTCTTCCCCACCACCCTCCCACCTGCCCCCTCCCTCTGCTCACCCTGCGCCATGGACAGGGGCGTGCACGTCGCGCCAGTGCCCCCCCCACTTCCCCTGCCATCACCTTCCCCCGGTGGAGATAAGGCCGAAGCCACCCACCCCCTGGAGCTCCCCTGTGCCATTCCCCCCTCCCCCGCTCTCCATCTTCTCGGTCCTGAGCTCGCCCCTGCCCCGCCGTGGGCGCGCCGCCATGCCTTCCCGGCCAACGGCCACCTCCGGCCCGTCCATCAAGTCGTGGAGCTCCGTCGGCCACCTCCGCTTCACCCTCGCCCCCGGTCTAAATTCTAAATGGTTCGGCGGATGACTTGAGTAGCCTTTTGGCTTATACGCGCTGCCTACACGTGAGAATTACGAGTTATGGGCTCCCCTGCTTCGTAGTCTCGTCTGAGGACTCTTCAAAAACGTCAGCAGTACCGCGGGCTGATTGCCGAGAAGTGGTGTTGTCTTATTTGCTCGTGTGGTGTTGTCTTATTTGGTTTGCTTATGCTTCATCGACCAGTCACGCACCATGCAGGAGTACGTTTGGGTTGGGGTCCAAGGCCCGGCGTACTTAGGATTTAGACCGGCGGATGACCTCTCTGTTGAGTTTGAAAGATGGGTTGTGTAGTGTCGGATAGCCTCGGTGGGGCATTCCCTAACAAGGTGTACGCCACCCTGGAGATCCGTGCGTTGTAGTGTAACATAAGTGCACCCCTGCAGGGAAGATTAATCTATTCGAATAGCCGTGTCCACGGTAACAAGACGCTTTATGCTGAAGCTGAATCTTACCACTACAAACTATTATTATTAAACTGTATGGTTCCGGGTTTGCTTCCTCGCAGGGAAGTCGAGAAGGTGATCTCGGAGGCATTGCTAATTATTACAACTTACTGTTATACAATGCTGCAGCAACTTCTGCTGCATTGTTACTTTATGCTTTATATAAAATGTTGGCTATTCTCTCCTCAGGCTACAAGACTCGTCGGAATATACTAGTCTTCGATAGGCCTAGCTTCTTACCCTTATTCTGATTTCTACCTTGCAGTCCACTATATATAGCCTCCCCTTTCCATTTGATACAATGCATAATTGCTTAGTAGCGGACGTAAGACTCGCGGGTATGCTAGATACTCACCTTTGCTTTATTTCCCCCTTTTCGTTTTGCCTGATCGACCGCTGCAGTCGACGTTGGAGCCTTGGAGTCCAGGACCAGGAGATCGCCGATGCCGACCACCGCAACATGAAGGTCCCCGATGCCTTCTACGACGTCGAGCTCCCCGTTGACCAGGAGTAGTTTGGAGGTTCCCAGGCAGGAGGCCTCGCCTTTTCGATCTGTTGTTATTTGTGCTAGCCTTCTTAAGGCAACCTTGTATTCTGGTGTCTGTACTCAGATACTTTTGCTTCCGCTAACTTTGTGCTCTCGAGTTGTTGTATTCGAGCCTTCGTGGGCCCTGGCTTGTATTAAACAACTTGTATTATTTTATTTTTAGAGTTGTGTTTTGATATCCTACCGTGAGTCCCTGATCTCGATCGTGTACCTTGCGTGTATGATTACTGTACACGGTCTGATTTTGGGGGCGTCACAGATGACAGCTTGACGCGTGACCAGAACGGTCGGATTTCAAATCACTGCGCAACTTTACTTGAGGAACAAGAAAGTTGACTCACCGAACGAGTTCTCTCTCGGAGGCACAAAGTTCGATGACTTCGCCTTCGAGCTATAACTCAGCTCAGTGAGATTTCTCTCCGTGGGCTATCTCTCTAGGTTTTATGTTGAGCTGAGAAAGTTCACTTCAACCTAGATCTCAACTAGCAAACCCCTCTTAATAGTACGGTTTTTCCTAAGACTCAAATAATAAAATAGAAACTAGCAAAAAATACTATGTCTTCATCCAGCTTTAGCTTTCTCCTCATTGTGTTTTTCCTCGAGAACACCTTCTTGTATACCGACATTTTTTGGGGTCATCCTTCTTCAAAGGCTACGGTATCAAGGTGCAGCTACGCTGCATTGAGTTGTCCTTCGACCTTCTACTAGCAAACTCCATTCTTCAGGAACCTAATTATCGATTTATACTCGAAAACAATATTAGTTCATCTACTGCTTTGTCCAACAATCTCCAAAACCTAATGGGCAAAACTTTGCTCTTACAGTTTGTTTGTTTGTTTGATCGGCGGTCGAAGGCGTCTCTTGAGAAAAACCATAGTCTAGGCGTCGCTGCATGAGATGATCAGTTTGATCATCGCGAGCGCGAAAGGGTTCTTCTTGATCCAAGGTAGGCATGTACAATCCTTGGCTGGCGCCAGTGTTGATGACGTCATGGACGTCGACATCATCGTCATCGTTGTCTCCATAATGTGGCGCCATGTCCTCTTCTTCACGTGGTGGCGGGGGCGATGACGGTTGGGATGCAATGGGGCCCTTGCCATCGGGCGGTACACACGCTCCTAACAGCTGTTGGTGGCGATTGGTTGTGGCAACGACTGGTTGTGGTGCCCGCGGTCGTGGCCGAATGATCGAGGTGGCGCCGGTGTGCGCCCTATCCCCAAAAGACGAATCTGGGTCTTTGGCCATGTCAAGGGCTAGTGGTAGCAATTTGCAAGGTTCTTGTGTTCCTCGGCTCCCGGAGGTTGAATGGGGGGTCCAAGTCATTGAACCCAGACAACACTTGTGCCAACCTGACCTTCATCACGATATTATCCATTGAATTGTTGTGCATCGTGCGGCTCGCCAGTTGTATGAGAAATCCCATGGCAACATCCTTCAACTCGCCGCCGGCCACGTTATGCAGGAGTACGTAAGGAGTGTCCTGAGTCAAAACATGTGTTGGGCATCTTGAGATGGCAGACATCAAAGGCATAAAGGAGAGATGACGCGGATTAACTAATTAGCTAGTTACCTTGGTGATGGCGTTAAGCTCCTCTAATGTCGATACACGGTCGGTGCCGGCGACCGGCGTCCCATAGTCCCCCTCGGGTGCATTATGTAGCAATGTGGTGTTGGCAGAGGCCGGCTGGTTCACCATGTTCGGCGACACATCGACTACCGAGTTGTTGTCGGTCATGTTGGGCACCTGTATCGGGCCCACTCAACCTTCCACATTCCAAGCGGCTAGCCCCTCCATTAACCCAGGGGGGATGATCTCGCGAATCGTCTCGTCCACTTTTTCCGCGAAGCTGCGGAAATGAATCTGCCTTCTTCTTTAGCTCTTCAACCTCCTCTTTATCCTTAGCTGCCGACTCGGACTTCCCCTCCTTTCTTTTCCTGACTTCCTCTTTATAGTACTCATAGAACTTCATTCTCGTACCAAAGCCGGACACACGGCCAGCTGACGTCGAGGGCATCAACTTGCCCCTTTTCTTGTAAGAGTTTGTCATCCTGTTGAAAATTGTGTCCCATGGCCCCGGCGACCCCTGGGAATCCTGCGTTAACCAGTTGGCAGACGGCAGGCACAGCCGGCCCATGGGCCAGTCGGCTCCCACCATTGGGTCGCCCTGTTTGTCTTAAAAGGTTATTTCTCCCTCCTAGGCCTACCTGGGATCATCCCCCGGCAATGTATCTTGACATTAATTACGAAAACCACCAAGGGATATGTGGAACACTTTCCAGTTGGGTACATCCGAGTATTGCTTAGTACCCCCATGTACTCACCGTTAATACCACAACATTTATCAGGTTCTTCATCGACAAGCTAGTATGGTGTTTGATGATGTTCCATGTGGACAAGAAGGGTTATGGGATTGATGTGTTTTTTTGCAACCTCTTGGGCATTTGGTGTTGTTTGTACTCAGACTTTGTATCTTTTAATGTTATATTTGTATCTAGGCCCTTGTATGCATTGTTGTAATGTATGTTGTATCCTTGTAAGTGGTATTGTAATGATATCAATGTTGACATTAGGAGCGTATGATAGCATCATGTATCACGGTGGGTTCGATATGCCCTTCTATTCCGGACATGGATGGAAATGACTATATATATGAATAGCACCGCATATAGAACCATACACTCCCGCAACCTGCGGGAGTATCAAACCAAAGAACTCAAGCGCAGAAGAGTCTCACCACCGCAGCGATATCAAACCAGTAATTAGAGATCCAACCGCGAAAGGATCCTCACTCCAATCAGACTATCGAACAAAGGATTCAACTGCGAAAGTGCATCACCACTGCATTGATATCTACTCCTAAATCTACTACTACTAGGGTAACTCCCGCAAGGGAATAAGAGCAAAGCTCATGATTTTAGTCTATTATTGTTTGCCTCAGAACAAAGGAGGGTGGCTATTTATATGCGGAGTTGGGGAATACATTGCCTTGGGCCGCATCGCTGTTGACAGACATGGATGGGGTGTTGATTGGCTCGCAAGGGGGTGAATCTTGTCCATAGTGTGATGCATCGCAGTCCCGATGGTTGACAGGAATTGACGCTTTGGTGCCTCGTCAGGGTCTTGAGCGTAGTTGGATCTCCTGGTCCATGGTTTCCCGAGAAGGTGTGTGGGTAGATGGAGGCATCCTATTCTTCTCTAGGTGGCTGCCCTTGCTCATCTTCGGGGTTTCTATAGTTGTACAACACAGATGTTTGGGGAAGATGTCAGGATTCCAATAAGGGTTGAGTGTTGTACAAGGAGCGCGATTGTATTAGGTTTTATAGTTACTGCATGAGCTCTTGCTAGGGTCCCTAACTCCCTCCGTTCTAAAATAATTGCCTTAGCCTTAATATAACTTTGTACTAAAGATTGTATAAAATTAAAACAGATATTTTGAAACCGAAGGAGTGGGACAAAGCCAACGGAGTTGATGGTGGGTTTTCACGTATCACGATTGATGGTCATGCCATTGTAAGCATCATAAAAGAAACTACGAAAGGTGAGTGCTTCATTGCAACGAGAAAACGGTTATTCATATTTATATTAACTAGATGATACCCCGCGCGTTGCTGCGGAAACTATTAACAAATACTTTGATGTTTTAAAACATGAGCAAAATTATGAAACATATTATAATTTGATTATAAAAAAAAATCGAAGAAAATATTGCTTAAAGTAAAAAAATCTAAGATAATTTGATGAAAATCCAAAAATATGTGTGATTTTTTGCTTTGTTAGTTTATTACCTTGACAATATATAGGTGAGATGATAAGAGATGAACAAAGTTGAGTAGAGACAGTGGAAACATCTCTACCTTTGACTAAATCTAAAACAATGAGTCACTACATATGTGCATTCATAAAAAAATTGTCGCATAGAAAAATAACATGCGAGGTAATTTATAATTTGATTTTCTATAAAGAAATAATTTATAAATCGTGGAGCTAAGTGCATGATTTTTTTAAATATTTTTCTATGATGCATGAAGAACTAAATGGGAGCATGTGCATAAAGAGTTGGACAATGTAGCAACTATAGATGTGCATTCATAGAAAATTTGTCGAATAAAAAAATAACATGCGAGGTAACTTATAATGAGATTTTCTATAAAGAAATCGTTTATAAATCGTGGAGCTAAGTGCATAATTTTTAAAATATTTATTTGTGATGCATGAAAAATTAATGGGAGCATGTGCATGAAGAATTAGTGAAAAAAGTTTTTGCATGGTGGACCTACTTGATGATGTGGATAGCTTGCATGTCAAGATAGATAGGTTAGTGGGGATGAACTATTTAGGTATTATAGATAACTGTGAGGTTAGTGCCTACCAGGCACCTACTGGACTTCACCTCCATCCGGAGTCAGATGGAGAAAACGGCGGCTTCTAGGCACTTTTGGAAACCGTCGGAACATGGCATCATCAAGTTCAACTCCGACGCGGCCTTCAGAGAGGAGACTTGGTGTAGGTGCTTGGGGTTTTGTGGCTCGGGATGACCAGGGCCAGTTCCTGGCGGGTGCGGCTGGGAAGATGTCAAATGTCCAGTCTGCACTCCAGGCTGAAACCATGGCATGCATCAAAGCTATTGAAGGGGCGGTTGACCTGGGTGCACAACATATTGTGTTCGAATCTGACTGCGCTAATATGATCGCCGCTCTCAAGGGGACGGACTACGATGCAGGGGAGATAGGGGTTCTCTTCAGGGAAGCTGTGTCGAGTCTCTTTTGCAGCTTTTGGTTTCATATCATATCCGCGTGCCTGTAATATGGCAGCCTATACGCTTGCGCAGCATGCTATGATGGGGTCTACTGCTATCTCGGTCTGGTCATCGAAAACTCCTGAGTTTGTTGCTGGTGTGGTGGCCTCTGATATGGGGCACCAAAGTTTAGTGGAATAAATCTTTTATTTCCTATCAAAAAAATGTGTTGTTTATATTGTAAATATGGAAGTAAAATAAGCAAAATAAATGTGGGAGTAAGCAAAATAAATGTGAACTTCTTTGAGCTAATCAATGACTTAGGAAATTAGTTCTAACGCTTTAAGGATTATTATGTGTACGAGACTTTCCTCATCTTGGTGGTGAAACGAGGGGTCTGGAAAGAAGGCGATGCGTTTGTTCCTGTTCTGCTGCTACAAGGATTCCAGTTCCTGCGATGATGGAGGTGCTCGTCATTCTCCTTCCCTTCGCTGGGCACCTGCAGATCTCTCCCGAGCCATCGGGATCCAAGCTCATGGCAGAAGCTCTCGTGATGGTGGGGGTGGCTCCTCCTCTGAGCCTACGCATCATATGGCTGAAAGGCAGCCGCTACGTTTACCTCCATCGGAGGCAGTCCGTCCCTTGCCTGGTAGCCAGCAGCATCGGCGCTCTCGCCGCCCCAAGTGGCCAGTTCCCCCGCGACGGCGAGCAAAGGAGTCCAACAAGAAGACGGAGGACCCAATTGCTTTTTCTTTTACTATCCAGGGTCCTTTTTGCACAAGTCCAGGGACTTTATTGTATTTTCATGATTTCCTAGGGGTCTTTCGCATGTTCTGGTGTTTATACACCACTGGTTAATAAAGTATTATCTTTTATGTTCAAAAAAAATGTGTACGAGACTTAAAAAGGTGTACTATCTAATTATTGAATTTATACCCCTTCCATTCTTTTATCTAAGGTGTATTTGTTTTTTGATAAAAAAATTACAATGTAGGATGCATTTCTTCTAATTTTCTCGTAATTCTGTTCATATCCCTCCTGAAAAAGGAAAGTACTGTTGCATATATCTCTCCTTATAGAAAAAAGATCACTCTCCGATTGTGTGCATCTCTTAACTCTCTTGGCCTAATTAATTTACTTACAGCTAACCAACAAACTAGTCAAGGACAATTTCATCCTAAATTATTTATAATTTTATACCTTGGCCAGCATGCTAAAAATAATACACCTTACACAAAACAACGAAGGGAGTATTAACTTATTGTACACAACTAAAAAATATTTTAGCTATTTATAAGACAAATGTGAACTTCTTTGAGCTCTTTCAAAATTATACAAAAACATTATCATAGATGGATTAGTGGCCCTTGGAAGACTTATGAAATAATTTTAGCATTTTGAGAAATATTATGTATACACAACTAAAAGCATGTGATGCCTATATACAAATGTGGGAATAGGCAAAATAAATTTAAAATTCTTTGAGCTCTTTTGAAATTATAAGAAAACACTAACATGGATGGATCAATGACCTTTAGAATACATCACAAAGACCTGGAAAATAGTGATAATTCAAAAGAAGGGTTTTTTTTTAAAACATATAGTTCACCAAACTTCTAAATTGCATTTGACTTTTGCACCATGGACGTAACAGGTCATAGCAAATTTAAGAACAGATCAACACAAGGATGTCAATGAATTGTAGAAAACACAGTATACCAAATAAAACATGGACTACAATAAGCAGATCATGGTATTGTTCCAATGACATGGATATCAAAGAATAGCCCCAACACATGCATCTATTATATGTCGCCATACAACGCACGTATACAAACAGATCTAAATGTCCACCAACCACAAATAGCTCATGGCGTCCCTTTTTATCCACTCTTATAAGGGTGTGCATTGTCGTAGCGAGGTGCCACAGATTCTCCAAGAATTGAGACACATCGTCCGATCTTGAGCACCCACAGTGGCCAGAAGACTACCGTGAACCAGAAACTCCAAACGTTTGATAACGATACCACCAGCTTATCTGATAGTTGGAATTGATGAAAAACAGAGTATTTATCACTTGATACTGCCACAGCCTATGAAGTTCCAGAGGACAGAGTCATGCAAACTTAGATACTGAATGAGCATGATATCATGAGCTGAGACTACGAGAACCAAGATGTACAAAATTATGAAAAGGATGCAGTGATATACAGAAGTGGGAGAAACAACATACAATTTGTTTCTTCACTCCAAAGATTTGAGCAGACGGAATAAGCCAGCTGCTTCCCTTATCCGTGAGAACTCAATGCAGAACGCCTGTACCTCAATGAAAAGATCTTGAACTGCATGCAGAAAACCATGCACAACCATAACTAACGTCTCATGGCATTCAACAAATGTAAAATGCAACCACTTCAACTGGTGACTTCAACAGCACTGGGTGGCCCAAAACTAATTATGTAAATAGTCTGTTGCTCATCAAAGAGGCGGTAAATGTGGAACAAAAAATCTTATTTCATGTAAAAACTGAAAGCGGTATACATACAAAAAAAAATAGCACATGGTTTTACATTTCTAGCCACTATCATACAACATTTCTAGAAATTATGATTTTTCTTGCTCGGAAGCACAATATGGAACTTGATATGGGTTGAACTTTTTTATCTGTCCAAATGTTTTTTAACCGGTTTCTAATGGTATTGACCAAAATCAGGTAACCACTCACTGAAAAATCATTGCTATGCACGATGACAAGAATGGAAAATCAATTTGATCAAATCAGGAAAAGACATTGAGAGAAAATGCTGAAGTATTATAGTACCACGTGCATGGGTTCCAAATTCCATGTAGAACGTTTAATGTGTTCTATTTTAGATATTTGATCCATGCTTTTCATACCAGCAGGAGCGAGAATATATATTTGATAAGTAACTGCAATAACCAACAAGTAGCTACAGAAAATGTGCATTTTCAACATATTGTATGAGCACAGGAATAAGGCTAAATAAACAAACATCAACTACATACAAAGATTTGCAGTGCAAGAAAGAATGTATGATAGAACTGTAGAAGTATTGCTGTGCAATAATCATTTATATGAATTAATAGAGGTGGGGGCAGCAGGGGTACAGTTCTGTTATCATACTCTTGAATCATTATGGATCAAGAAGGAAAAATTATATATTTAATAATCAATGAGAAATTGAGAACATAAATAACAGTATACAGATTAAATCTCTGTTAGCACACAGCAACATGCTCACCATTGATAATCTGATTTCGGATGAGGCTCTGGAGGAAAACACAAACTAGTCTCACCAGTCTGTTCTGCATGTACTTATCCTGCAACGGAAAAATGATATACGTCACAAATTTGGTGATACTAGATGATACCCTGCGCGTTGCTGCGGGAATTGTTAAGAAATAATTTGATGTTTTAAAACATGAGCATATTATAATTTGATTACAAATTTGTTTTGAAATAAATGTTGCTTAGAGTAAAAATCTAAGAAAATTTGACAAAAATCCAAAAATGATTGTGATTTTTATTTTCTTAAATTACCTTGACAATATAATGGTGAGATGATATAGGATGAAAACAACGTTGAGTAGACAATAATGGAGATATCTCCACCCTTGGCTAAATCTAAAACAATTATAGCAGTTATAGATGTGCATAGAAAAATAAAATATGAGATAACAAATAATTTGTTTTCTTTATAAAAAACTCGCATATAAATCATGAGTCTAAGTGCATAAAATTTTATTACTTATTTAGTTGCATGTGCATGCAGAGTTTTAATGGGAGCATGTGCATGAAGAATTAGTGGGAATTTTTTGTGCATGTTGGACCTACTAGATGATGTGGATAGCTTGCATGTCAAGATAAATAGGTTAGTGGGAATGAACTATTTAGGTATTATAGATTTGAATATTCACCAAGTAACTCCGCCTATGTTTTTTTAGACGTAGACGGTCCCAAGCCCGGGTAAAGAAGGAGGGTTGTGTTAGGCTTGGCGAGCCAACGTGAAAACTCAGCCACTCTTATGGATATGAAACCCAAAAAAACATCGTTGGGGCATAACCCTCTTAGCGACGCGCCATATCGGAACCCACGGTGACAAGTGAGCAAGGATCGGGTCGTCGCATCCTTAGTGGCGCGCTACATCGTCGCCCGGGTGTAGTGAAAAATAAGCAAGGGTCTTCGCATTTGACTCGACGAGTGCGAAGGGTAAGGAAGCTAGCCGAGCCTAGGAGGATTCGCGTAGGTAGTTGGAACGTAGGGTCCCTGACAGGTAAGTTGCGGGAGTTAGTGGATGCATCAGTGAGGAGAGGTGTTGATATTCTATGCATCCAAGAAACCAAGTGGAAGGGACAGGAGGCGAAGGAGGTAGAGGATACCGGTTTCAAGCTGTGGTACACGGGGACCACTGCAAACAGAAACGAAGTGGTTATCTTGATCAACAAGAGCCTCAAGGATGGAGTAGTAGACGTCAAGAGACAAGGTGATCGAATTATCCTGGTCAAGCTGGTCGTTGGGGACCTAGATCTCAATGTTATCAGCGCCTATGCCCCGCAAGTAGGCCACAGTGAGAGCACCAAGTTCGAGTTCTGGGAAGGCCTGGAGGACTTGGTTAGGAGTGTTCCTATTGGCGAGCGGCTCTTCGTAGGAGGAGACCTTAATGGCCACCTGGAGGACTTGGTTAGGAGTGTTCCTATTGGCGAGCGGCTCTTCATAGGAGGAGACCTTAATGGCCATGTGGGCACATCTAACACAGGTTTTGAAGGGGTGCATGGGGGCTTTGGATATGGCTGCAGGAATCAAGATGGAGAGGATGTCTTAAGCTTCTCTTTAGCCTACGACATGATCGTAGCTAACACCCTCTTTAGAAAGAGAGAATCTCATCTAGTGACTTTTAGTAGCGGACAACACTCTAGCCAGATTGATTTCATCCTCTCAAGAAGAGAAGATAGGCGTGCTTGCCTAGATTGTAAGGTGATACCTAGAGAGAGTGTTGTCGCTCAACATAAGCTTGTGGTGGCTGACTTCCGCTTTCGGATTCGTGTCCGGGATAAACGCACCAAAGTCGCTAGAACGAAGTGGTGGAAGCTCAAGGGGGAGGCGGCTCAGGCTTTCAAGGAGAGGGTCATGAAGGAGGGCCCTTGGGAGGAAGGAGGTGATGCAAACAATATGTGGATGAAGATGGCGACCTGCGTTCGGAGGATAGCTTCAGAGGAGTTTGGGGTAACCAAGGGTAGTAGAGTCGAAGCTAAAGATACCTGGTGGCGGAACGAGGATGTCCAGAAGGCTATTAAGGAGAAGAAAGTCTGTTTTCGACGCCTATACCTGGATAGGAGTGCGGACAACATAGAGAAGTACAAGGTGGCGAAGAAGACAGCGAAGCGAGCTGTGAGCGAAGCTAGGGCGCGGGCGTATGAGGACCTCTACCAACGTTTAAACACAAAAGAAGGTGAAAGGGACATCTATAAGATGGTCAAGATTCGAGAGAGGAAGACGAGGGATGTCAACCAAGTGAGATGCATCAAGGACGAAGCAGATCAACTTCTGATGAAGGACGAGGAGATCAGGCATAGATGGAGGCAATACTTTGACAAGTTGTTCAATGAGGAGAATGGAAGCTCTACCATTGAGCTGGATGACTCCTTTGATGAGATGAACATACGTTTTGTGTGGCGAATCCAGGAGAACGAGGTCAACGAGGCTTTAAAAAGGATGAAAAAAGGCAAGGTGATGGGCCCTGACTGTATCCCCATCGAGGTGTGGAGAGGCCTTGGAGACAAAGTGATAGTATGGCTAACCAAGCTTTTCAACCTCATTTTTCGGTCAAACAAGATGCCTAAAGAATGGAGGCGGAGTATATTAGTACCAATCTTCAAGAACAAAGGGGATGTTCTGAGTTGTACTAATTACCGCAGGATTAAGCTAATGAGCCATACAATGAAGCTATGGGAGAGAGCCGTTGAGCACCGTGTAAGAGGAATGACACGCGTGATAAAAAATCAATTTGGTTTCATGCCTGGGAGGTCGACCATGGAAGCCATTTTCTTGGTACGACAACTTATGGAGAGATACAAAGAGCAAAAGAATGACCTGCATATGGTGTTCATTGACTTGGAGAAGGCCTACGATAAGGTACCGCGAAATGTCATGTGGTGGGCGTTGGAAAAACACAAAGTCCCGACAAAGTACATTACACTCATCAAGGATATGTCAATGTTGTGACACGTGTGTGAACAAGCGATGGCGACACTAATGACTTCCCAATCAAAATAGGACTGCACCAAGGGTCAGCTTTGAGCCCTTATCTTTTCACATTGGTGATGGATGAGGTCACACGGGATATACAAGGGGACATCCCATGGTGTATGCTCTTTGCAGACGATGTGGTGCTAGTCAACGATAGTCGGGCGGGGGTTAATAGGAAGCTGAAGTTGTGGAGACAGACTTTGGAACCGAAAGGTTTTAGGCTTAGTAGAACTAAAGTTGAATACATGAGGTGCGGTTTTAGTACTACTAACCATGGGGAAGAGGAGGAAGTTAGCCTTGAGGGGAAAGTGGTACATCAGAAGGACATCTTTCGATATTTGGGGTCAATGCTGCAGAAGGATGGTGATATTGATGAAGACGTTAGCCATCGAATCAAAGTTGGATGGCTAAAGTGGCGCCAAGCTTCTGGCGTTCTCTGTGATAAGAGAGTGCCACAAAAGCTAAAAGGCAAGTTCTATAGAGCGGCGATTCGACCTGCGATGTTGTACGGTGTTGAATGTTGGCCAACTAAAAGGCGACATGTCCAACAACTAGGTGTGGCAGAGATGCGTATTGTTGAGATGGGCATGTGGCCACACAAGGAAGGATCGGATCCGAAATGATGTTATACGGGAGAGAGTTGGGGTGGCACCAATTAAAGAGAAGCTTGTCCAACATCGTCTGAGATGGTTTGGGCATATCCAGCATAGGCCTTCTGAAGCGCGAGTGCATATCGGGCGGTTAAGGCGTGCTGATAATGTCAAGAGAGGTCAGGGGAGGCCAAACTTGACTTGGGAGGAGTCCGTGAAGAGAGATCTGAAGGACTGGGCTATCAACAAAGATCTAGCTCTGGACAGGGGTGCGTGGAAGTTAGCTATCCACGTGCCAGAACCGTGATTTGGTTACGATATCTTTTGGGTTTTAGCTCTAGCCTACCCCAACTTGTTTGGAAATGACAACTTGTTTGGGAATGACAGGCATTGTTGTTGTTGTTGTTGAATATTCACCAAGTGAGATGACCATTACAAATTCATTAGCCTCTAAGGCCATCTACAACGCGGGCGCTTGCGCTAGGCGCCATGATTCGACTCCCGGTCTAATCTCGTTCGATCCATTGATTCTCGCTTGCGTCGATGCAACTTATGGCGTCCAGCGTCTCAGCTCTTTTTAAGGGAGAAATCTGTTATGTAAGTGTTCAAATAGGTAGTCTAGCGTTGGAGAAACGGACTCCTTCATCGCCGCCGCTCTTTAACTGATTATTTTTCATTATCTAAGCGCCCAAACGTCCAGCATTGTAGATGGCCTAAGCAAACAATAGGATGCAGTGGCCATTCAGCCATGCAAGATTCAAGTAGATAATTTTTCATAAGTACATAAATTATTCAGCAGTGATGCACAAAGTGAAACCAGAGCTGCCAATTACACATGGGTTTGAAACAATAGCTGTCAATTATGAAGAGGCATTTATAACTCACAAAACAAGACAGGGGGGTTATTCAGTTATTCACATGGGCAAAATAACATGAACTACTTTGTGTATCCCATCCCACTATGTGCAAAGACCAAGGAAGTGTTAAATATATTAGAACACAACCGCCTAGCCTCTTTCAAAGCATTCAAGTAAGCACAAAGATCGGAAATATAGCAATAACTACACTCTTCATTTTCTTTTCCAATGGAAAATAATTTTCAAATGGTTAAAACAGATTGTCCCGAAGGCCATGACTGTAATAGTGAAGCCCATGACTGTAATAGTGAAATAAATGGAGTAACTGAATAAAGAAAATCAACAAGCAGAGGTTTAATATCCCCACGGGTAAATGCAAATAAGGTTAAATTATGTAACTATTGTCTTGAATGAGCATTACCAAAATACTCCCTCTGTTCCAAAAATATAGTGCGCCCGTGCTTTCCGAGGTTCAACTTTGACGATAAATTTAACCAACGAGACCGATTGCGGCGGGAGCAAAAATTATATAATTGAAAACTTCTTTTGAATACGAATTCATTGGTATAATTTTTGCTCCCGCCAGTCAGTCTTGTTGGTTAAATTTATGGTCAAAATTGAAGAGCGTAAACCGAGGATGCACTATATTTTGGAACGGAAGGAGTATTGTGTAACCATCAATTTGAATTATTCTGCAACTGTAATACCATCGCTCCAATTAATGATGTCATAAATTTCAAACTGAATGAAGAAAAACAAGAACAAACCTTAATGTTTTGACATGATTGAATACAATTTGAGATGTATTCATGGACAAATCCTGTCGGGAGTTCAACCGCAGTAGTAAGTCTGTTTACTACTTCCATAGAATGCAGGCTCATCTCCATGTGCACAAGAACATCAAAATAACTAGGAGGAGGAGGATCAGTACTATGATAGAGAAAGCTAGCGGAGAGACGATCACAATAACATAACATGCCACAGAAAAGAAAGACATACCCTGCAATGTCAGGAGAGTTCATAAGCTTCGAAAGAAGCTCTACAGCAATGAGTGGATTATGCTCAACAAGGTCCTGAAATCATAGAAAAATCTATCAGACCAAATACATTAAATCTGTGAGGAGATCAACATTGTCAAAAATATACATACTGGAAGTTTCTGTGGAGTCATCCCACAGTGATACACTAGCTTTGAGTCCTTCGCCAATTCTAAAACAACTTGCTGTGAAAAGCTGCGAATAAATTAGGCTTGTACCATATGAAAATAGGGTTATCTTGCATGCAAATGAATGTGTTTGCATGAGAAAAAGGGATGCTGAAATACTTAGTGCCATAGCATTATCCAGCATCAGGCTGAATAAATTGTAGATGCAAGAGAATATGGGGTATCTTTGGAAATATTAAAGCTGCCTAAATATTTTTTGAAACGCTCATTTCTCCCTAAATTGATATAGCAGATATATTAGAATGGAGCAGCGAACCTCCTGTTGGGCAGGTACAAGTGGACCTTTTAAGGCTCTTGCAATCAAATCACGGATCGCAGCCCCACGACTTGTGTCAGCACACATACCATGATCCCATAATAGTTCATGATTGTTGTCAGGATTCAACCACTGTAGCTGTGTTTTCAGAGCAAGTACAGTCATATTAAGAATAGAACTCGTATGAAAATACAACTCTTAGCTGAATATGTTACCTCCCCATCAAGTATATGAAGTCTTGGGGGGCTCGGCCGTATCCACTGAGGACCTAATCTTCCCTGTGATTTTTGTTGGAGTAAGGCAGCAAGCACAGAATCTCTATCATCGGAAGTAGATTTGTGTTTGCTTCCAGGCGCTGATATCCTAGATATGATGCGATTTAAAAAACAACAGTTTCATAAGGAAAAACCCAAGAAGAAATAACAAGCAGCACATGGTAACTTTATGGAGGAGGCAGCTTAGCATACATACTCTAAAGAATTGGCACAACTTTGAGGTACATCTGGATCCGGTATAGCACATCTAACGGTAGCGCTTCTGAAACTACTAGTTTGAGGCTGAGGTTGTAAAATACTTCTGCGGTATTGCTTCTCAAGCTGTTCCCGCGGCAATAAGGCCTAAATAAACAGATGAGCCCTGAGTTAAGAGGCTGTTAATATTGGAAATAATCTGGATATAGTTTACATCAACTACATTCAGTCAGTTCCTTTACTAAGGCAAGTTTAATACTGTACCTGTGATGCAGAAACAGGCCCATTTATGTAATCGACAGCTGATTTTTGCAGCACCTGACAAACATAGAGCACCGCCAAACTTAGGATAGATAGACTAACTACACTTGTCGCCAAACTTAGGATAGAAAAACATAGAGCA
Organism: Bromus sterilis; assembly: GCA_950022295.1. NCBI lineage: Eukaryota > Viridiplantae > Streptophyta > Magnoliopsida > Poales > Poaceae > Bromus > Bromus sterilis. The sequence goes on along the minus strand of OX465600.1, from coordinate 180,453,448 downwards.
AGAGAAAAAACCTCATTATTGTTGTCTCCGCTGACCGAAGTCAACAAAAGTTGGACAAATGCTCGTTCAGATTTTTCTGATGTTCCATCACAAGCTGCCTGTTGATAACAAAATATCAAAACTTCAAGAATGAACAGCTAATCTAATGCCAACAAGCTGAATGGTAATGGATTTCAAAAGGTATTCAATTTCGTCATTCTTCCATTGTTGCCATCATATATTTTTTTCAAAAGAAAGTTATAGCCCACTAGTCAGCTGCTTCAAAACTACACAATCATGTTGAACTATGGACTTGCACAGGTTGGTGTCAACTCATGAAGAGCAGTGGGTGGGACCACAATTCACTCATTCGAATAAGATTGTGTGCAAACCCCATAAATTGACAAAATTAATTGTGCTAACAAATCAGGATGTTTCTACTTCACATAATCCTATATACTTAGACCACCTTTGTTTGGACTGCAGATAGAGATTCTCAGATTCTAGACATCAGAAAATCCAAATCCAAAACAAACAATCAGATTTTGCACTTAGGTTCTTAGAATCGCTGCAGAAAAATGAACCAGCACGCACCTGCAGCCGGAAGCTGCCTTTTAGGTGATTCCCAGGCTGCCACTTATTCCAATAAAAATATGCCCTATTTTCTCCCCGTTATTACAAGAAAAATGCAATCCACCCCTTCATCAACAGAACCGAACAACTGCTCCCTGATCTTTTCGAGACCACACATGAAACAGACCCCCACAGTCGTAGCGAACTAGGGTATCGACCCCTCCACCTGCGCCGTCCCTGTCGCCTCGTTGGGGACGGATCCTACTGCTCCAGCCCGTCTGATCTCTGACCACCGTCGTCCGCTTCCGGCTCATCTCCGTCGATCCAGCCACCGCCCCGGAGCTCTGCGTGCGCCGCCTCCAAGTTGCCTCTTCCCTGCACGAACGGCGACGAACCCGAGCAAGCGCACCCCTCCTGCCTCTACCTCCGCCCCCTGTTCTTCCCTTCCTTAACCAAGCAGAATCACTACTCCATCTCCGGCTTCAAGGTAAGTATTGGTAATGTATGCCTTGTTTCTCTGTCTTTTTGTACAAATAGAATTACATGATGTGTAAGTACAGTACTATTTGATGTTGTTGCCTTGAACTAAAATTGATGCATGGAAGTACGTAAGTACAAGCTAGCTTGCAGCTGTTTTCCTTTACAAGTGTGTGTAAGTACATGCTAGCTTGTAGTCGTTTTTCTTTGCAAGTGTTCATAAGTACAGGCTAGATTGTGGCTGAAATTGGTGTGTTTTCCTTTGCAAGTTTACGTACATACAATACTACTTGACGTGTGTCTTGTGCTGAAATTAGCTTGCAGCTGGTTTCCTTTGCAAGTGCATCGGCAGTAATTTGGTGTTTTGCTTGTACCAGTTCAATTCATTAGGTAAGATACTAGAATATAACATGAATAAGACATGTGGCCTTGTTGCGCTGAAATAAGTATTAGTTCTAGTTAGTGCCACCTGACAGTTTGTTTATTTGATTAATTTTCAAATCTAACTTTTTCTGCAACGTTTTTTCTCCCCAAAAAATGGTTGCTTTCTCTTCTCTGCTCCTAGATGCAATAGTTGGTGTGTTAAATTCACAAATGGCATATGTTGCGTTAGTTGTACTTGAGAAGCTAAAGGGGAATAGGCCTCTCAAGTTTTGGATGCTGCTGGGTACAAGAACGTAGAAGTTGGTTTGTTAATTGTTAGAGCAGACCGGAAGACATTACAGTAGGTTGCAGTTCAAAAACAAATGGAGCAGTGTGAGTTGATTGATCCTTAAGAACAAAGCAACTGGCCTTGGTTGGAATGATGTAACGAACATCGTGATAGCTGATGATGAGTGGTGGAAAATAGCCGGTGAAGTAAGTTGTGTTTATTTTTATATAGCTAATCTTGCACTAGATTTTTTTTGACAAGTGCCAAACAATTTAATTATTCAGGAAAACAAGGACTTATTGCAGTTCCGTAAATGTTGAAAATTTGGAGGAATTGAGTATCATGTTCGAGAATGTAAATGTTACAGGAGAAAGTTCTATCATGCTGGGTTGTGAGGACATTCAAGTGCAGGACGTCGAAGATGACGAACCTGATGAGGAAGAAGTATTGACTACCCAAGCCAAAAAGGCAAAAGAGGGGGGCTAGGAAGATGATAGAAGCTCAAGTAAAAAGAATCCTGTTCAAAGGGACTTCAAGCGCATGGTTTGTATAAGGGTTGATTGATCCTTAAGAACAAAGCAACTGGCCTTGGTTGGAATGATGTAACGAACATCGTGATAGCTGATGATGAGTGGTGGAAAATAGCCGGTGAAGTAAGTCGTGTTTATTTTTATATAGCTAATTTTGCACTAGATTTTTTTGACAAGTGCCAAACAATTTAATTATTCAGGAAAACAAGGACTTATTGCAGTTCCGTAAATGTTGAAAATTTGGAGGAATTGAGTATCATGTTCGAGAATGTAAATGTTACAGGAGAAAGTTCTATCATGCTGGGTTGTGAGGACAGTCAAGTGCAGGATGTCGAAGATGACGAACCTGATGAGGAAGAAGTATTGACTAACCAAGCCAAAAAGGCAAAGAGGGGGCTGGGAAGATGATAGAAGCTCAAGTAAAAAGAATCCTGTTCAGAGGGACTTCAAGCACATGGTTTGTATAAGGGTTGATTGATCCTTAAGAACAAAGCAACTGGCCTTGGTTGGAATGATGTAACGAACATCGTGATAGCAGATGATGAGTGGTGGAAAATAGCCGGTGAAGTAAGTCGTGTTTATTTTTATATAGCTAATTTTGCACTAGATTTTTTTTGACAAGTGCCAAACAATTTAATTATTCAGGAAAACAAGGACTTATTGCAGTTCCATAAATGTTGAAAATTTGGAGGAATTGAGTATCATGTTTGAGAATGTAAATGTTACAGGAGAAAGTTCTATCATGCTGGGTTGTGAGGACATTCAAGTGCAGGATGTCAAAGATGACGAACCTGATGAGGAAGAAATTATTGACTACCCAAGCCAAAAAGGCAAAGAGGGGGGCTGGGAAGATGATAGAAACTCAAGTAAAAAGAATCATGTTCAAAGGGACTTCAAGCACATGGTTGACCATTTGATTAGTGAGGATGCCGCAGTGCACTCAAATAAAAACAATGTTGCCACTGAAATTGAAAGGATAATGGAAGAAGTTGTGGCAAGTGGAGCAGATGAAGGAACTGACGAGTGACGAGTACTTCATAGCGACCAAGTTGTTAGCCAAGTTTAAAAATCGTTGTTTCTTTAACAATATGAAGACTAGCAAAGGGATGTAGAATTGACTTAGGAGGATGTATGATGGGAAAAATAGGCGTTAGGATCACATTTAAGGTGTGCAATCATGGATGTGTTATTTCCCTTTTTTATATTATGTCACCTGAGACTTGTTGAACAATATTCCTTTTATGTTATGTCACTTGAGAGTTGCTGAACAATATTCCCCTTTATGTTATGCCACTTGAGTTTGTTGAACAATATTCCACTTTATAATAACTTGAGTCTTGATATTTTGTTATCGCTTTTGTTGATCATGACATGCATATGCTATTTTGTATCTTTTGTGTTTATCAAGATTTATCATGTATCGCTTGTGTTATCATTTTGTATCTATGTAGATGAGCACAAATGGCAACCATAGTGAAGAGTCTGAAATGGATTCTGATTGTGTGGCAACCTCAAGGAGGCAAACTCAGAAAAGATACATGATAACTGAACTTGTTTGTATCATGTACAGTGAGAAGTATCTCATGAAAAGAAAGAGAAGAGTTCTTATAATGACCGGACAACAATGGGTTACTGAGAACTTGAGTACTCCAAAAGACGCTATAGCATGTTCGCGATGCACAAGCCTTGTTTTGACAGATTGCATCGTACGCTTGTGCATACATATGGCTTGAATGCAACAAGGAACATAAGTTCAGAAGAAGCATTGGGCATGTTTTTGTGGATGGTTGGGGGCCCTCAGTCCATTAACCAAGTGAAGAATTGTTTCAAGAGATCAACTGAAGTTATAAATCAAAAGTTCAACAGAGTATTAAAATGTTTGAATGATATGGCTGTAGACAACATTCGACCAATTGATCCAGAGTTCAGAGTTGTGCATGATAGATGCGAGATTTGCACCTCACTTTGATGGTTGCATAGGTGCAATTGATGGTTCACATATTCCTATAATTGTTCCAAATGATGAGATCATCAACCATGCTGGCTGTCATGGATACCCAACAAAAAATATCATGGCAGTGCGTGACTTTGACATGAGATTCACCCCTATAGTTGCGGGATGGCTAGGGTCAGCACACCAACACAAGGATATTTAGAGTTACTTTGGTGAAGTATGCAGATAGGTTTCCACATCCACCTATAGGTATCCATTTCTTTTTATGTGTGCATCACAATATTGTGTCATTTATCTTGTTGATTACATGTGTAAAACTATTGCTTTATGCAGGGAGGTACTATCTTGTTGACTCAGGTTATCCCAATTGTGATGGATATTTAGCTCCATCCAAACGAAAAAAGTACCAGGTGCCAGAATTTCGCCAAGGTCTCCCACCGAATGGTAAAAAGGAAATTTTAACTATGCACATTCATCCCTACGAAATGTCATTGAGCATGCATTTGGTGTGTTATTGATGAAATGGCATATTTTACTGAAAATGCCAAGTTACCCTTGTGAGAAGCAAGCTCGGATCATCATTGCATGCATGGCACTTCATAATTGCAGTAGAGAAAGCCATTTGAGAGACTTGGAGTTAGATAAATGTGATCATGATGAGAACTACATCCTAGGGAATTTACAACCGCTACCAACATTGTAGTTGGTGATTAGCAACCATGCAAGCAACCTGTGAGGCGATTGCTAATGGATTGTTGGCAGATCAACCATAGTTTCCCATATTACTTGATGAGACTACGATGATTGGTGGATATTTTGGATGATATATGTATGTAAGACTATGATATTTGATGCATATTTTGGATGATATATTTCATATGTAAGACTGATAGTTGGTGCTTATTTTGGATGTTATGTTTCATATGCATATCCCAGCTGATATATTTCTACCATCATGACATTTGTAGAAAAAATATTTTGTATATGTTCTTTTGCTAATCCTCACTTTATCAAGTCAAAAAAAGTAACTCGCGATTGCTAATTTATCTTAACATGCAGCTACTCCCAACTCAACAATGCAGCCACATGACCCTCTCTCTCTCTCTCTCTCATAAAAAAAACCAATCTTTTCCCCACAGACAGGTTGTGGCGGCTGGACAGTGATCTCCCCATGAGGGCGCTCCTCTCGCTCTGACCACTGGTCCGCTCGCCTCCGGCGGCTCTTCGGATCCAGCACGACACTCATCCTTGCCCTGCTCTTCCCCTGTCTTTGTGTGTCGATGGGCTCCCCCGGCACCACCCCCGGTGTCCTCGCCTCCCACGACTCCCAATGAGGCATGACCTCCGCTTCACCTCGCACGTGCTGTTGATTTTCCTTTTGTCAACACCTGGCCAAAGCTAGCTTCGTCATACTTGGGAGGCTACCTTTCTTTTCAGCCTGAAAAGAACGCTCTGGTGGCGAAGCCAGTACAAGCCTCAGGCATGGCATGAAGGCTGACAGCCACTGTTAAGATAAGTGCTTGATCCAGCAGCCAAGCCGTTGAATATAGCCACTCCAGCCACGACCTTCTATTGGGGCAATTGTAGCTTTCTTCCGCAAGCTGACCTTCTGCAGCTGGGGAGGAAGCTGGCATGGTTATTCGATGCTTCATTTTGTTGGTCATGGGCGCAAGGGCGCCCAATTTTGGACACGTCGACAACTTCTGCAAGTTGAAGGTCATGTACTCTATTCTTCAGTATTTGCTCTCTTTTTCTGCACCTTCTGCAAGTTGAAGGTCATTGACAACAAAATCAACAAGTTGACGGCTCACAGCAACCATACACAGCCCACTTAGTCAGCCCTTATGCAGCCCGCCGCTCCAACCGTTCCATACTGTTTATCTTCCCCGTGCCATGGTAGCAAACAATTGATGTTGACACTCCCCTCTCCTAATCTCCATAGCACCTCCACCCGGCCCCCAACACATTCTTCAGTCATTATGTAGCCAGCCGCTCCAACTCTTCCATACTGTTTATCTTCCCAGTGCCGTGTACACCCACCGAACAACCTGATTATCTCCTAACAACAACAAAAATATGCTGCATCAACTAATTGACGTTGACGCTCCGTATCCTAATCTCCGCTCCACACACACACACATTCTTCAGGTCCTTATGCAGTCAGCCACTCCAACCGTTCCATACTGACTTATATGTGTTTCACCCTGTCTAGGTTAACATCATGAACCAGTACTGCTTGGCCATGCAAGTGCACTTATATGACATGCTAACAATCTGTCTTAAATACATATATAAACAACGAAATCAGGTTAAGTAAACTTGATATATTGTACAAAGATAGATAAAAACTCAAAAGAAAACAATTTACTTCCCTTGCAATGATCTGAAGTTGATTCTACTACCAACGGCAAAATTTAAATAAACTGATTGCGATAACAACATTCCATACATACAAATCAATTTAATACGCGTAATTTTTTGCATGGCGAGATCTCACTCCAGATCTTAGGGTATAAGTATACCTATAACAAACAATTATATGCTGTGGCCCGAGAGGAGATCAACAGGAGTTAAAAACCTAATCTAGGGATATTAGAGGCATGTAACACCATTTTTGCTGCTACATTTGATTCAGAATTAGGTTGGCAAATAAACTGTTCTCAGGGCCAGTTCTTTTGATGGCTTCTAGAATAAGCTGGAATAAGCTGCCCCTACCCAGCTTATCCTAGAAGCCCAATCAAATTTATTTGTTTAGAAACCTACTAATTAAGACTTGACTAGTAAGTTTCTAAACAAATATTTTGGATTGGGCTTCTAGAATAAGCTGGGTAGGGGGCAGCTTCTAGAAGCCCAAAAAAGCCACAAAAGAACTGGCCCTCAATGTTGCGTAAGAAGACTTTGATCTGATGTTCGAAATCTCAACTTCTCAAGTTCAAAATTCAAAAGAACAGACATAAAATCCCATGGAAAAGCTAGAAGTAACATCAAAGTTTACATGTGGACTACAGTAGTAACATGATTCCTGAATTACAAGGATTCAAGGGTCCTTAAGTTAGAAGCTAAAGCTAGAGTTTGAGTAAAGGGAACCTGGCAATATTATAGAAGGTGGAAGAAAGTGTAACCTATAACACTGTTTCCAAGGAAGGAATCCTAAGTCAAAATGAATTCAATAACAAACAATCGTCCCAAGAAAAAAAAACAATCCTCCAATTCATACAACACTCCCCCTGAAGGCAACACACTGCAATTACAAATAAAAGTTGGTTGCCAGATCAGAAACTATAAGAGCCACTAATCCATCAATGTGTTTGATGCTACTGAAAAATATCTGACTATAAACATGGAAAAATTAGGCGCCCCAAGGCTTGCTGAGGGGAGGAAACAAATCTCCTAGCTTTGGCCATGTGCGGTCGATTAGGTGGCTGCCAAGGTACTCTGATTGTGAGTCAGTGACAGCAGGCGAAAAAGAGACAAGAGGAGAGCAAATGGACGGTTCAGATTAGAGCATATAGACGTTCAGATTGGGCTGTTAAGCTAGGGTTCCATAGTGGAATTTAATGGGCCGATGTTGTAGAGCTGAAAATGCTGTGAAAAATAAATGTGTGCCATGTTGGTACAAAAAATGCACCCAGCCACCCCCTAATTCCATGTATGCAGAAAACGCCTACGCACCGAGCCGAGCTAAGCGCTACGCAGAGGCAAAACACTCACCTAACACCTTGCGCTTAATTTTTCCTTGACTATCAGACAAAAAAACTATCATAAACTTTACGATTCATGCCCTAGCAATCATAAACATATCAAAGAAGTTTTGCAAGTTCCAATATCATGTTATAAGCATGTTGGAGGGGGGAAATGGAAATTTGTCCATAATGATATAAATCACAAATAATTGGGAAAGAAGGTTTTGAACTTACATTTAACAGCAGAAGAACATAGGGATTTACTGGCTGTGAGGAATAGCTCTGATGAAGAATTGCGAATGCAATTAGACGGCCGGTTGGATGAAGCATTTTCTTGTCCTGGTCAAAAGATAACATAACACATAAAACTTCAAACTCCATTTGTTCTGTGAAAAAAGGAGGTAAGCAGACATATGCATATTAATTACTGGTAAGATCAAGATACATTTTTAACAAATCCTTCAAAAAATTGCAAACAGAGATTACAGAGACTGTCAGACACTATGTAGCAGCATCCAGCTTAGGTAAAACACACTGATGGTTGTAATATTTTAGAGGCCTGATGCACATTATAGTTGCTATGGAATGATTCAGCTCAGAGAATTTTCAGATTTGTATGTGACTAATTTGTTGGCAATTATTTTTTATAATCCACTAGTACGCTTAAAGAAAAAACAATTAATAATGAAATGGTACTGAACTATTTTTAGCCTCTCATTTTCCTTTTCACTACAAGATATGTTCGCAAATCTAATGGCATCCTGAGAAAGACACCTAAGCAAGCAAATCAGACCCAGCAAACTTATTGAGTATTTGCTTGATTCTACCATGAGCGCAACCCTGAGTGCAATGTAATAAAGAATCTCAGCAGTGCTATATCTTTAAAAGACACTCTGCAGTTATGGCAGTAAACTCCAAATGGAGTCTCGGATCAACTAGCAAACTCGTTGCCATCTGCAAATCCATTAAAAACAAACTTGCAACAGGAGACCATCGGGAGATGCAAAATTCGCAATCGCTTCTCTAAAGAGTAAAGACCCAATTAATGACACTACATCGAGCAGTTCAGGGACCCATCTCAGAGCAAAAAATTGTAATCCGAACAAAAATGTGAAGAAAAGCGAAACACAGAGACCTCCGGGCTGCAAATCTTCACAGATCGTCGGTTATTCAAACCCATCGGCTTGTTAGTTTCAGGCCGCCTAACCCAAAGTGAAAGTGAAACTATCCGCATCATAATTCCTCGTGCCACCCCATAGCAAGTGAAAGTGAAACTCCCGGCACTAAATCTAACCACCCAGCACAAATGCTAAGCAAACCAGACCGAACAAGTGCCCGATCCATTCCGTCGCAAAGGGGTCTCCGACCAAATCTGGCGAACGAAGCAAGCTAGCTCTCGCATCACGAGGAGCTGGAGTCGTCCCAGGGAAGGGTGCGAGACGGGAGGGCGGACGGGGGGGAGGAGGGTCGTGGCTTGCCTCTAGGAGGAAGCAGAGCGTAGCGCCGACGCGGAGGCGGCGCTCGCGGGGGAAGCGCGCGAAGAAGTCGGCGACAACGTCGGCCAGCGGGCGCGCAGTGGCAGCGAGCAACTCCAGGAGGCCTGCCCGCTCCTCCGGACGCAGCGTGGGGACAGGGGCATCCACCGACATGGCCGTCGCCGTGGCGGTGGTCGGCGGCGAGATTTTTTTTGTAGTTTTGGGCTTTCCCCTCGGGTGAGAGATTCGGGGACACAGTGGGAGTCGGGAGAGTAGGCGACTAAAGGATGTGGATCGGAAGGGCTGCCAATTATATATTCTAATGTATCTTCTAATTTATCTAAATCTAAACCTAAACTAATATATAAAAGATAACACTACATAGCGGCGCCGTATGGAGGGGTTTATCGTGCGACGGCTTTAGTTCTTTTAAGGACCAGGCGTGTGTGACGAGGCTTGCATGAGGATTTGAGAATCAAGTATTAGCTGACCATTAGCAAAAAAGGCTAGCTTTTGTAGCTTTCATTTTTTTTAAAGTTTTATCTTCCAAACCGTTAATTCAACCGACGATCGGTTTTCACCATTAGCTTCCTCGCGACGAGATGTTCGAAACTAGATCCCATGTCAACATGTTTTGACAAACTTTTTTTTTCATCAGTACTTGCCACATAATTGTTCTACTTACCAGATAATTATTCATATAGTTGCCAGATTCTACCAACTTGGTTGTTAAAAGTTTTCTTTTCATCAGTGCTTGCCACATTATTGTTCTACTACCGGATAATATTCATATAGTTGTCGATTATACCAACTTGGTTGTTGAAACTTTTTTTTTCATTAGTACTTGTCATATTATTATTCTACTTATCTGATAATTATTCATATAGTTGCCAGATTATACCAACTTGGTTGTTAAGACACTATAAAATAACATACATAAATGAAAAACTTGTTTTGTGGTATTTATAAAATGTTTTTCTTTAGAATCATCTGAAAAACACAAATACTTATCATGTTATTTATACACAAATGTCATAATAATTTGTTGTGCTTGAATAATTTGTTACCGTTTTACTTATGTTCAGTTACCGTATGTTTTACATCTAATTGACATGATTTACTGTTTTTGCCAGTTTTATCAGTTTGAGTTACCATTTTATTTTATCGGGTTGTATTCTAAAATTAAGTATAACTATTCTTTTGACAACATGTACAAATATTTGTGGCAACAGTTCACGATAAAAATGACAACTAGAGTGATCTAATCTGGCAACTGACGGTGACGAAATTTTTTATCAAAACATATCAATATGGGATCTTGTTTCGAAGATCTCATCACGACAAATCTAATTGTGAAAACGGATCATGAATCGGATTAACGGTTTAAGAGATAAATCTTTTAAACTTTTTGAATTTGCAAAAGCTAACACAAACCGCAGATGAATTGAACCGCCGCACGGGTGCGCAGTCGCTGCGGCGGAGCTGCTTATCATTTCCCATATATAAAAGCACGAGAGGGGCTAATCCAAAATCCTAACCTTCCATTCATCAAATCTAACGCTTAGAATTGCTTCCATGTTTAGCGCAACACAACACGTTTAATACCCTTAAGATAAACTAATATATAAAAGCACGAGAGGGGCTGATCCAAAACATCCTGACCTTCCATTCATCAAATCTAATGCTTAGAATTGCTTTCATGTTTAGCACAACACGTTTAATACCCTTAAGATAACTATAAATTACCCACCACTGTCATTACAATAATAATAATAATTAATCTTGCGGTAATTATGAGGCATGCATGCACTAATTTCTTTCCTATGCATGATCCATGATCCTGTAATCTTCCCTGCATGCACGCGGTTTTTTGCTTGATTATGTCCTTAACATTGATTATCAATTATTCATGCGTACGATTCCTTTTCATCTCACATGTAAAATATTTTCCCTGTGCAACTCCCTACACATACAACATTTATTTTAAATTGGTTGTTACAGTAATTGCATGCGTCAAGATTAGGGAAAAAATGAACCTTGGAGATCGCTCCATTCATGACGTATTTTATAGTAAACTTTAAGTGGAAAGAGCACATCAAGGATGAAATTTTGGAATCAACAAAATACACTTACTATTTTATAATTCTTTGACAAAATAATGCACCTAATAATATAAAACAGATGGAGTAAGAATTTTTTAAATTTTGGGACCCCTTTTATATTCAATGTTCATATCGCACAATGTGCAAGATAAAGTACTTCGCGCGAGGCGATTTGTGGTATTGGATCGACTACTCAGCAACGTACAAAATTGAAGATCATCGAGTGATGTCATCTTGGCTGATATATGTCCTGACAAGTGTGAATCGTGTGAATTAATAGTTATGTTCTAGCACAAAAAAAATTCTACACCGGAACCTCAAATTCCTAGACCAACATAGACACGGCTTCATTAACAAGTTTTGATATATATTTTTCTACCTAGGAAATAATATCAACGTGAGTACACTAAGGTTTATAAATAAGTCACCTACAATTTGAGTGCAAGCCACACATTTTTTGTCAACATCAGTAGACCGCTCAATTGATTCTTATATATTATTGCATTACATAATTGCACATGCGTTACAAAAGGGTTCATATCTATTTTATCTGCAATTACCATGATTACATGAAAATATATACTAGCTGTCAATTGAATTGAGATTTTCTTAAAAATAATACTTCCTTGAAAAAATAACACTTATCGACTTACCTAAGAAGACATGTTTTCATTTGATAAACCATAAGATTTATGTGGTTTTCAATAATAATCTACAAGAAAACAAAAAATAAGAAGAATTTTTTTAAGAAGAAGCGAGGGGAAGAGGAGAGGACGAAGTGAAGTTCAAAAGAAGGTGGTAAACGAAATACCGATGGATAAAATATGAGACGTTACATCATTTTTTGTGTGCAATAGAGATAAAAGTATAATATTGTGCCATTTTGTTATTTTATTTAACCATATTTAATTCTTTTGCTCATTTTGTTTAAAATATTCATGGTAGGGACGTTTTTTCGTGCGATTACACGTACGTTGCACGTACAAATTTACCAGTAACTTATAAAGGTCAAGGGAACGAAGTGAGCTCCCAACCCTTCTGAGGGGCACTCTACGTGAACCGTCGGATCTGCCTGGTAATCGATGAGATCCGTTGGATCATTTAACAATGTGCCCTCGTCTTTTCCATACTACCACCCGCACGAACCCTAGCTCTCAATCCAGCCGTAACGCTCCAACCAATCCCCTCGTCTCTTCCAACCCAGCCATAGACGAACCCTAACCACGCACGCAACCTCCTTCTCCCCTCACTCGCAGCCGCTTCTCCACACCGTATGTTGCCGGCCTCCTCCTCCATCCTTCCGCTCAGCCGTGCCCACCCCAGGATCCGGGGCGCACGGGACGCAAATTTCCCTGGTGACAATGGCGGCCACAGCGGTTGCCGCTCAGGTGAGCCCCGCGCCGCCGCTTTCTCTCCTCTCATCCACTGCTCCCTCATCTATCTATCTCTCCCGCAGATGAACCCCGCCGCCAGTAGGCCGCCATGGGAGGCCCGTCCCGGGCTTGCCTCGCCGCTCCTCGATCCGGCCATTCCCCGACGCCCCGCCACTATAACCCCGTTCCACTCTCCGTATCGGGCGCATGCCAGCCGGCGCGCGGCACCACGCAACAGTGCGTTGATGGAAGGAGTAGGAGGATGCCTTTCCATGGCGGCGATCGGAGGTGGTGGAGCTTCTCCACCGAGCTCGAGGAGGCCTCCAATGGCACCAGCGGCTCTGGATACTTCAAAGAGGGAGAGCATGGAGGTGAGGGACGAATATAGGAAGAGGTGTCGAACACCAGTGAGGCCAGAGTGGAACGCATGAAGGTGAACCATCATCTCCCTCCACTTCTTGCCGTGATTTAATTTTGATTTATGGAATTGCATATTTTTTATTGATTCATGAAGAGGACAAGTGTATGAATGGTACATGAACAAGTTTAGGATGTGAATATATCGTCTGCTGAATGTGGTGTACTAAATATTGCTTCTTGCTTTGAACAATTGAAGATGGGACTTGATTGTTTACATACATATATTGCTTGTTGTTAATATAGATTTGGACTATTAGGTTATAACTTTATGATTGCTTGATGACTGACTTGTTATTTACATATCTTTGTCCTCTGCATCATAGTTGCTTGCTAAATCTTGCACTAGAGCTTTAGGAACCTGCTGTAGAAAATTGGGACATTTACACATTTGCCACTAGTTGTGCCAGCCCACGCGTTTTGCCCTTACTTTTTGACCCTGCTCAGTTTTGCCCTTACTTATGTCGCAGGGCTTGCTCGAATGCCACTCCGTCACGGTGCCGTGTGGTCAGCGCCGTTTGACCGAGACGGCGCACCGTTTCGGACAGCACATGCCCCTCGTCGTTCCTTACAGGTGGGTCCCGCAAAAAACCTATCGTCATTCCAACCTCTCGCCCGAGCGCTCTCTCCCTCGAACCCTAGCGCGGCGGCGATGGCGATTCCGTAACCTAGCGCGGCGGCGGCGATTCCGTAACCTAGCGCGGCGACGACGACGATTCGAAGAGCGGCTATGGAGGAGACACGGAGCAACGGTGCATCAGCGGGAAGAAATCTACAGATCCCGGACGGGTAATACTTCTCCCTTTTCCCTGTGCAAATCGAGTTCTTTTAGCTAGTTCTTTAGGTTGATTTCGGGCATCCTTGCATCTCGTAGGATGGATCCAGAGCGCGCTTTTTTTCTGACCATTAGAATGGAAACCACACTTTTAGCAAGATCTGGCACTACGAGTAAAGGCACAGGGTTTGATTTCCCTGTTGTGGTAGATTCTACTGTGTCATTCAATGGTTTTAGAGCTGCAATATATGCTAAATATCCTTGGAGTATGTACGATGCCGTAGAGTTCAGATTCTGGGACCAAGACAAAATTGTTTGGGTTCCTCTGCAGTGTGATGATGAGTTAGCTATGATGTTTGCTGCAAATGCTCAGTCCAGATCTGCAAATGTTGAAACAACAGTCATACAGAGATCCAGACCTGGTAGTAATACACCATCTTCCTCCAAAAAAAGTACAGGAGCTGGTAGTAATAGTTCAAGGGGCAAAAGAGCTTCTGCAAGTAGCAGACGCAATCCAGCAGCAACTTCTACTGCCAATAACCCTAACCAACCTGCTCCAACACAAATTTTCAAAGATCTTATAATAGAAGAGTCTGAGCCTGATGATGTCTTAGGTTCAGATGAAGAGGATGATAGAATGTTTCCAGATCTTATGCCCAAAAGGAATGCTGAGCAACAGGATGAGGATTTCATCCCTGCAGAGTTTTCAGATACAGAGGATGAAGAGGAAGAGGAGAACAGAGAGATGGGATCTTTTGAGAATGATGATGAGGACAGACCTGAGATGATGTATGACAGAGAGAACCCAAGCATAGCTGAAGGGGTGGTCTTTCCTTCTGCTCTAGACTGCAGAAATGCTGTAGCTACATTCTCAATTCAACATGAAGTGGAATTCAAAATTCTGAAGAGTGATCCAACAAGGTTCAGTGTGTACTGTGCTTTCCCAAGATGTAGGTGGAGGTTGCATGCCTCTCTAATGAGAAACAGCACTTTGTTTCAGGTACTAACTATTTAGTGACTAACTAATTGGTTATTTGCATTGTTTACTTTCACTAACTAATTGGTTATTTGCATTGTTTACTTTGACTAACTATTTTGCTATTTGCAGATCAAAGTCACTAACTATTTTGTTATTTGCATTGTAGATCAAAGTAAATCCTTATGAGCACCATTGTCCAAGTGTGAACAGAGCTCAAAGATTGAGGGCAGCCAAGAGGAGATGGATAGCTGATGCTGTGCAGAACTGGGTAAGGGAAAACTCTAACATTGGCCCTACTGAATTGCAGACAAACTTACAAAAAAAGTATGGTCTTGATTTGCCTTATATGAGAGTTTTTTATGGAAAACAAATGGCAATAGACAACATCTATGGAAAGTATGAGGATAGTTTCCAGCTTTTATACTCATTCAAAGCAGAAGTGGAGAAAGCTTCTCCAGGAAGTGTTGTAGAAATAGATACACACACTGTATCTTTCCAGCTGAAAGGAAAAACATATGAGAAGGAGTGTTTTAGGAGGGTATTTGTTAGTTTCAAAGCATGCTGGCAGGGTTTCTTAGCTGGATGTAGGCCCTACCTTGCTGTGGATGCCACATGTCTTAATGGAAGGTTCAGAGGACAGTTGGTTGTTGCATGTGCAATTGATGCACATAATTGGATTTTTCCAGTAGCTTATGGAGTGCTAGAGGTAGAGTCCAGTGAGAGTTGGGCATGGTTTTTTAAAAATCTCAAACAATTCATAGGACACCCTGATGGACTAGTTATTCACACTGATGCTTGCAAAGGCCTAGAGTCAGCTGTAGAGGAAATATTTCCTGGTGTAGAGCACAAAGAGTGTATGAGACATTTGGTTGCAAATTTTGGGAAGAAATTTAGAGGGAAATTCTTTGATGAGCATTTGTGGCCATGCTCACTGACATATAGCATTAAAAAGCACAATTACCACTTTAGGCAGTTGTGCACAAAACCAAAGGTGAAGGAGTATTTTGAAGAGCACCACAACAAACTATGGGCTAGAGCTGAGTTTAATGACATATGCAAGGTTGATTATGTGAACAACAACCTTGCAGAGTCATTTAATTCAAAAATCAAAAAATTCAATGGCCTGCATATTGTGGACTTGCTGGACAAGATCAGACAATATCTAATGGAAAAATTTGGACTTAGGAGCAGCATAGAGCTTCAGAAATTCTGTGGACACATAATAATTCCTAGAGTAATGAAGATCTTGATGGCAAGGTCCAAAAGGTTGGATATGACTGTAGTTAGGAGAAGCCCAACTGAAGGAGAGGTCACTGCTGTAGACAGGGAGAAAAGGGAGTGGAGATACCCTGTAGATGTTGAAAAAAGGGTTTGCAGCTGCAGGAAGTGGCAGATAACAGGCCAGCCTTGCATACATGCTCTATTTTTTATTACATCTTTGAGAGGAGATGCTAGTGAAATAGATCAGTATGACATTCATCAGGCAACTACACAAAAGACCAAAATTGTTAGTTTAGGCATACAAAAATCTTCAAAACAAAATCAATGCAATCCAGATCATACATCCAAAGGGCAACCCAAAAAACGACGTCCAGTGCTAGATCCACCCCACGCAACGCGACGAGCTGGGGCTAGGCCATGCACGGGGCAGCGGTGCTTCGAGCACTCCTCAATGCCGCAGTAGGTGGCGTTCGGGATGTAAAACTCTGAGCTGTACTGCACAATCCCTACCCCATCCGCCTGGATTTGATGAAAATATCAGAAATTTGTCTCCAAATCGAGCAAATCGAGCAAACCCTAGAAATTTGTCCCCAAAACAATACGACTGCCGGCGAGCTAATCCAACCGAGACCTTACCTCCACGGCGGCGGTCGGCGATGAGCTCTCCGACGTCGTTGACGACTCCATGCTCCTGCTCTCCTTCGTAGCTCGCCGCCGCATCTCTGTTCTGTGCCTCCTGTCTAACGCGAGGAAGACGACGACCCAGTGCATCGAGCGAGGAATAAAACGACCCAGTGCATCGAGCGAGGGGCAAAATTGTCCGAAATGGTGCGCCGTCTCGGTCAAACGGCGCTGACCACACGGCACCATGACGGAATGGCATTCGAGCAAGCCCTGCGACATAAGTAAGGGCAAAACTGAGTAGGGTCAAAAAGTAAGGGCAAAACCCACGGGTGGGTTGCAACTAGTGGCAAGAATGGAATTGGCCCTAGAAAATTTGACCTCTAAATTTCATAAAGATGGCCGTTGATTAATTTGCTCTAAGATGCAGGTTGAGTTCATATTTTGTGCATGTTTGACGTAGCTCATGGTCCCCTTTATATTTAGCTTTAAGAAGTTGTAGAAAAGAATGGTCTATTGGTATATGTGTGTTATAGCTTGTGTAAGTTTTTTTATTATAGCGATGTTTAAATTCATTACCCTTATAATCCACCTACATGTGATTTTTATGAATGAATAACTCGCATAATTATAGCTCATTTGCTCCTTGTGTTGTAATGTTGCGTTCTTGGGTTGGGGAAAAAGGAGAGGCATTGGCTATTTTTTCTGAAAAGGTAGCATGATCATTAAGGAGTATCTTGCAGAGTACTACTTCATATTTTCAAGTTTGTTTTTTCCATCTCTTGCAGCTATCTTTTTTGTGTAGTCAAAATCAGAAGTAGGAAAATGGAAGGATATAAATATTTGTTAAACTGTCTTCTCCTCTTTTTGTTGAAAATATTTAACTTCATACCTGGTCCTCGATTGCCAGGTCGGTGACATTGTAGATGATCCAACTGTGGGTGGTAAGTCTTTTTGTTGGTCTTGACTTGATGTATTACTCTATTTTGGTTGCTTTTCATAGGATAGTAATGAGTGGAATATGTCTGTAGGAACACTTTATGAGTTTGATGAAATGAAGGGTGGACCAATAAAACATGGTCCTCATCTCCTGAAAGTTTACTGCAGGTATTTCTAAAAAATTCCCACTTATATTGACTTGTGACCTGGGTGGCGACTTTGGTGCGCACTGACCTGTAATTTGTGATATAGTTGGCCAGTAAATCCATAACTTTGTGAAACTTGATATTTATGCAAGTTTGTTGGATTTTACTCTTCACAATAGCGCAGCCAGACTATACAGGATCATTAGCTACTTTGATTTGCAGAAGTACTATCTATTTGCTGTTAATGTGGTTACGTGCTGCTTAAAACATGCAAGTATATATCAATAGGATTTTATCTATATCCACTAAATGCTTGCAAGCATATATCAATAGGATTGTTGATATTTTTCTGAATTTGCTGCCACTGTACAATCTTTTGTGTCTTCCTCAACCGAGCTGACCAGTTAATGAACGGCAACCTAATTGCAATGGCCTTGGATTTTTTGCTATATTTCTATATATGCAGAATCTGCTCTACCACCTGACAGTCCTGCATTTAAAAAGCTCAGGAAGTTTGCACCAGTACCAAGTCATTCTTTGCCACCTCCACCTCTCAAGCATGACACTGGAATTTTCAGTTTGATGTTTCATACCACTGATTTTTCAGTGGCTTTTGTGTTTTGTAATTTTTAATTTCGATCATTGATCTATCATGTATTTTTTGAATTATGAGAGAATGCTAAGCACATGGAAAATGATATCGGAAATTCTAGCGATATGATTTATTAGGCTAGGAAATTGTTATGCATCTATTTGCTTAACAAACGCTCTACTAGTATGCAGGTCTGAAGCTTGCAGTTTCCAACATGATGCCATTGGGCAATTCTAATTTGCCGATATAATGTATTTTCTGTAAGGCACATATTTATGTTTTGTACATATTTCTAAATTAGCAGTAAAAAGGTGGATTCGTGTCATTTTTGTTCGTTACTTGCTTTTGCTACATGCATGGTCTGGTTTTTTTATGCATATTGGAAATAATGTTCATAGATTATTTAGATTGTCTTGGTTAGTGATATACTGAAGTGCTTATGTTTCTATACCCAAACATAAGGCAGAAGCTGGAATCATGGATTGTTGCGACGCTAAAAGATACTCCCTCCGATCCATAATAAGTGTCACTCATTTTGTACTAAGTTAGTACAAACTTTGTACTAGATGAGCGACACTTATTATGGATCGGAGGGAGTACAAAACTGCATGTATTAAGAATTCCTCAAATTCAGGTCTCTCCACGTGTTGAAGCACGTATGTGAGCTTTGCTTTTAGAAACTATGCTCGCTTCTATGTGTTTAAAATCCTTTCTACAGATTTGGTAGCCTTCCTCTTTTAGTGCCTCTGAAGGGGTTCCTTTTCTTTTCTATGTGTGTATGAATATTTCGTTTTTCAGTAAGTCTGAGCCTCAGATAAGCTTTTGAGCTCAATTTTGTTTTTCAGTTTCTAAAGATAGATCCTAATCTTCGGCCTTGGGTTCTTAGAACTGGCAATTGATGAAATGGCTTTTGAGCTAAATTTAGTTTTTCAGTTTCTAAGGATTGACCCTAATCCTATGCAACCATTTTGCTTCTTTTTGCTTTGCTTCATTGTGTTCATTTTTATGGAGTCTCTGCTACCCCTACAACATCAAGATGAAAATGAAGGCTTTTATTTTCTTGGAGCAGTCTTTTAGTAATGTTAGTCAGTCAACTTTCTGCACCTTAGCTCCATTTAATCTTTTTAATGATGTTAGTCAGTCACCTTTCTCCGCCTTAGTGAAAGTATTCTTGTGTATACCAGCATGTCATGGTTATTTTGGTTTCCAAATTTGTGGAGAAAATAGTTTCAAAGGATATCTTTTCCGGTGTCCTATGGTAGATATTTTAATCGTTGTTTCATGCATTCTTCGTCTTTATGATTAATATTCACAGAAATTTGAACAAAATTTAGCTGGTAAATATATGTCCTATGATCATTGATATACCAGTGCTGGATCATTGGTAGATTTACATTTTCTCTCTTTTGATATTTTTTTATGTATTAGGAGCTGCTGTTCGGTTCCCCTGGATCAATTTTTAGCTCTTGTTTTTTATGCCCTACATAAGTTAAGTAGTAATTAGTTTTCTCAGTTTTCTGAAGAGTGTGTGTGGATGCATACAAATAGTAGAGGAATAATTAATTTTCTCCTCTTCCTCTGCTAATTCGAATCTAATTATCCTCTTTATGATCTACTTATTCATGTTATCAGAAGATGTCGCAACCTACATAACGCATGCTTTCGATTTAGCAGCCATACATACTGAAAGGATTACTCTTAATCTTATTCTACTTATCTTGGTTTCTCACCTGAAGGGGAGAAGGACCAGGTCGTCGAGGAGTACAAGAAGCAGGGTAAGATATCTATTTTTTCACACGATCGTGACTGTTTTGCAACATGTATTGCATTTACACGTATAAATTCATTTGCTTATTTATTATTGAACAACCATTTTCGTAATTTCAGTTTGAAAATAAGTTCTTTTCATGTTCTCAACAACAGACAAGTGTTAGCTTGCTATACATTGATAACTAGAGCATTAGTGTGCTCGCTAGATTAAAATAAACTGTTTTGATGACTTAGATATAGGTTGTAAGAGAGATTTTATCTAATTTAAGACACTGCTATCATCATGTTAATCCAGTACATATCAGCATGTTCTGCTTTTGTGTTGATTAATGTTTTACTGCAGCATTTCAGAGGCTCAACTCTAGGCCAAAGACCACACCTGAAGGAGCGGCGCCATTGACATCCGCTAATCCAAATGCTAATTCAACTACAGCAAGCTAAAGGCCCCACCTTGGAACCAGTACAGGGCTCTCCATTGGCTCCGCTCCCTCGCCTTCGCCTCGCGTCGCCACCGGCCGGAGCCTCCTTGGAGCTCTCTTCTACCGGATAAATTTTCATCGCCATGATCAGAGAGGTCGTGCAGGTGAGACGCTAGGATCCTAATTTTTCTCCATTGCTTGCCCTGGTCCAGTGGTGCTGAAATTTGGATAGCTAACTGAAGTTTGTAGGTGACAGGCTAACTGAATTTGACAAGCTAACTGAAGTTTGGAGTACATATGCTTTATAAATGTTTGTATAACCGAGTCCTATACCCAGCAGTAGCAGAGAGGAGCAATGTCAATATCTGTATAAATGAATTTAATTTGCAAAATCACTGGTTTTGTACAATTGTCACACACCGCCGTTTCTCATGTTTCAGTCATTACTCTCTCATGTTTATTTTTTCCTCCAAATTTTGTGAGATTTGTTTTAACACCAACCTTTGTTATCTACATGGATCTGCCGATGGATGATGATTTTTGCTTGCAAGTGTGATCTGTAGAGGATCTGTTCGAGTATGACCAATATATGGTCTATATATGGCCAATGTATGCTACTCTGAAACAACAGATTACAAAATTCGGTGTTTCAAATTCAGTCTAGACATAAGATCCTGTTTATCCCCTCTTGACACAAAATTACAATTAGAGTTAACATCAACTTGATGCAGTTTATATACTGAACATTTATAATTAGAGTTAACATTTATATACTGAACATTTATGTTCTGTTTCACAGGTTTTCACAGGTTTGGCAGGTTCAAATTCTGACAGAGGCATGGGGATATCGAAGTGAAGATCAATTTCTCCATTGTCTTCCACTACACCATATCCACAACAAACACTGATACGAATACGAATGACACTCGATACAAATTCTGCACCATTTCTGATACGAATATGAATGACACATGATACAAATTCTGCATCGTTTCTGGTCTCTAAGTTCAGATTGAAATTAGTACAGTTTAATTTTTGTTTGAAATTAATCCTTGGTACTCCACGTTTGAAACTCTTAAGTTCCTTGCATTGCATTGATTTGTTTGTGTTGCGTCTTTTCCCCATTGACGTGTGCTAACATGTGCCGATGGTGACATGCCTTGCAGCTCGGCTGCTCAAGGTCAACAAACTACCTGCTCAAGCGTCGCGAAGACGCGCGCGCGTCGCTCCCACCCCGGACGATGGTGGCCCTCCTCCTGGCTTCCCCTCGGCTGAACCGCATATGCCGCCGTTGCCCAGCAGCACCAAAGGTGCCGATGAGGAGGAGTTTATGCTGCAGAGACGTGCGCTCCCTCCCGGCGGACGACAGGGGTGCGCGTGGTCGACGACAACCGACAGGGGTGCGCGCGGTCGATGGCGGATGACAGGGGGTGCGCTGTTGACGGCGGATGACAGGTGGACGCGCGGACGATGGTAGACGCGCGGGCAACGGATGACTGGGATACGGGAAAGTAAACATGGACCTTTATCCTAGAAATTTAAAAGACAAAGGGTGTTTTTGCATAATTACCACTGTACTGTGTGCCGGCGATATTCTTTTTGGGACGGAGGGAGAACGTATCATGGGCAATTTAAAAAAAACTTGTTCATTGCACACATGGACATTTAGCAGAAACAAGGAACAATTCAGTAGTCATTTATTTAGTTACTTTCTGTACATGTTTTATGCCTTGATGCGATACTGAATCTTTAAACTAGCCGCTCCAATGACAAATGAATAGCATAATATGCACTTTGAATGGGTATAACTACAAAAATGATTAGGTTCTAAAAATTCAAGTTGTTTCTACGATTACATGATTTCAACTGGAACTTTGCGCAATTTAGGGCAACGGGTCATCTAGTTTAAATCTTAAAGGTCAAGGGAATGAGGAGGCCTCACAACCCTCCTCAGGGGCAGTCTTCGCTGGCTGTTGGATCCGTTTGGTTGATCCACGTGAGTCGTTGGATGCTTCTGTGGTTTGACGCGGGTGCGTGGTAAAACACTGTGAGGCAATGACGCGTGGGCTTGCTTGTGTGATATCACTGCTGGGTCTTGTGCTGCACGGTGAAACAAGTTTTGTTGTTGGCTCCCCACCCGCCGCGGTGAAAGTGTGAAACCCTACCTGAGCCACCTCCTTCTCCCAATCCCACAATCCACATCCCTCACTCCCTGCCTCATTCACCGCCGGCTCCCTCCCATCCCAGAGCCGCCATCCCACTCGACATCAGCGCCGCTGCCCTCTGGCGAACCCCCCCTCTTTCCTGCCGCCTATCGCGCTGCCCGACCCATGTCGTGACCAGCGCGGCCAACGTCGACCCCCGCCGCACCATGGCTGCTGAAGATTACACGCCTCTGTGCCACCCCGTCGGCACCATAGCCGTTGGCTTCTCCCTCGACGTAGCAGCAGAAGCTCAAGCTGGTTCAAGTGTTCCTCCATCTCCTCGTCCTCCTTCTATCCCCTCTCTATTTCTCTTCCCTCACTCTCACATCTCTCCTTCGTGGAGCAGCAAGGGAAGCGTCATCACCGGAGAAAGGGCGGAGTCACGGCGCATATCTGCCTTGCGCTCTTCTCCGACGGCTCTCCCAGATCCCAGCGAAGTAAGTGAACTGCCTTCCTCCACTTGTCCATCACGGAAGCAACTCCATAGGCTCGAGCTGCTCCCCTATCCTCTTGGTATGCCCTCCTCTCCTCCATCCCCTTTCTTTCTGTGACTATCAGTAATCTGCTTAATTGTTATATGCTTACATCTTAGTAATGTTCAACTTGTTTGGGACTGAAGTCCTTTGTTCTTGTTTGTGTGCTTGTTTACTAATATACCACTTGGGCTAATAAACCATTGCGTTCAATCCACACATACTCATGGTGCCGATGTGTTTGTCTAATCCTGTTCATTTTAAAGTTGTATTATTCTGCGTTGTGCTTATGAATGTGGAGTTGATGGTTGGTGTGAAATATTTTCAGAAGTATTTGGTTGTTTTGTGACTATGTAGGAGCACGTCCATTGTAAAGCTTGTTTGAAGGAGTTGAGCTGAAATCTTATGAGTGGATTATGACAATCCGAATTTTGCATCTTTGGCGTACTAATTGTACTGGAGATTCTGCTTTTCCTTCTATTTTTACTTTATTTGTTTGGTTTTTATTTCTGCTTAATCAATTTATTTTCTTTGGATTTACTATGTGCTCAATTTTATCTTCAGCGATCTCAATTTGAACATGGCAGATCATGGAAAATTTGTGGTTGTGGTCCCAAATGTGAGTTTCTCCTGTGGCGGCAACCTTTGACGCCATCGGTTGCAGCTCCGTCACCGAGGAGCAAATTTCTCGAGCAGGGAGGTGAGAGACCCAGTACGTGGACAACTTACAGGGTGAAGAAGCAGCAATGTCTCAGATCCTTCAACGTTGCCGCACTTCTTCTCGAGGCCGTCGTCATTCACGCGTTCCTCCTTGCCACCACGGCTGGTTACAGGTGAGGCTAGCCTCCCCGCAGGTACTCCCCCGCTCCCCTCCCCTCCAAAATTTTGATTCTTTGATTTGTTGCCTTGGCGAGCAGGAGTAGTAGGAGGGGGCAAGAAGGATGAAGAAGGAAACCAGTAGAGGGTGCAGTAGGGTGTTCCATTTAAATGCTATATTTATCTCTTAAATTATGCCCTAGATGAAAGTTGCAATGGAACTTGATTATTTGGTATGCTACCAATATGGTGGTTTGGTTAGGTTGAAATAATGGTGGCAGCTTCTTACTAATTCTACGGTCCAGTATCCAGTAGACTAGGTGATCATTGTTTACATATGCTTGGTCCGATGGTTGTTAATTTAATATGTGTGCTTCAAAATTTATCAGAGCGCCTTTTTTCGCGTAGAGTAAATCTTGTTACTCGCACATGAGGTGAGCGTTGAGCTTCTGTGTTTGTTAGATTTTGCAACATCTTTTACTTAATGTGTAATGCTGATATATCCTTTTTTCTCTTGTTTGTCCATACCATGTAATGTTGTTGAATAAATCTCTTGGCATATGCCTATTTATTTCCTTCCCGCAATTGTATTTCCTGTTCCATCTAAACTACAACTTTTTAATTCAATGATACTTGTGTAGATCGGGTACTTGATAAATTAACTAGAAGAAAATTTGTTCTCTCGCGAAGCTTGATAGAATATATTGACAGTGTAAGCAAGATCTGCCCTTGAATTAATGCTTAAGAGTTAACATTGTAAGCAAGATCATGTTTATACAAGAGCATATCATATTGCTCAAAACACACCTGCACGGGATAGATAGTTTCATGTTCATAAATAAATGTGTACTTACAAGCACGGTAGTTTGTACTTTTATCTTAGTTTCCAAAATGTGCTTACTTGACTGAATCTGTCTGATGTGTGTGTTTTTCTGAATAGTGCTATCTGCTAGCAATGCTTTTCACTTTGGAACCGGTGGTTACCCACAATACTATGGAAACTATGGAAATGTTTGAATTGCCATTTCTTTTAATGTTTGTATTTTCCCTGCCAAAAGTTCATCATCTTATTGTGAAAGTCCTTTGCACCCATTAGATTCCAAAATATAATTAGTTATGACCTAGGAAGATAGTAGGAGGAAAGCCTTTATATGTAAATTGGCAAACATACATTTGATCAAGCCAAGGGCACATGATTTCTGTGATCAGTGCAATCCTTTTACAAATTTGAGAACATGAACATTTAAAAATGGACAAAATACATGCTCTAGACTAGAAGGACATTAGCTAAGAAATGTAGTATAGCAAAGGAAACAGGTATAATCTTAACTGGACCTCTTGCAATAAGCTCAATCCCTCTCTTAGTAGTAGAATTGGTCTGCAAGCTTATCTTGCATGATTTAGTTATTTAAGCCTTTGTTCTTTACAAAGATAAGCTTGTGATTCTTTCGAACTATACCGATATTTTTCATTCTTCTATACCAAATTCAGCATATCTTTTTTCATTTATAATATTTAGCCTATATACATATAGTATTTCCATGTAGTACACGTTCCTTCACTCCTTTTTGCTTAGGTCACACCCAAGTAAGGTTAGAATAGATGTATACTGCTTATGAGATGTGGTGCTCTAATATTCATCTTTGTTCGTGAATTGGGAATTATTTTTCCTCTATACTTAAAGTGCATGTCTGTTGGTATGATGTTTATATGAGAAACAGAACAAAAAAGAATGGGGGAAGGGAGCTTATTGCTTTTCATTTTCTTTTTGTTTCTGTTTGATAATGACTCATTGCCCTAATGCTTGAGTGTTTTTAAATCTCCCTTGTGTGAGTGTATTTCTTCTTTAATACCGGTCAGCTCACCGGATGATATGATTGTAATTTTGAAAGTTTATATTAATGAACTAATCCACTATTTCTCTTACAGGATGAGGAGATGGATTCAATGAAAGCAAAATAGGTGGATATTCACTTATAAATGGTTCTGATGTTATTTTTGTCCTTTTAGTTTGCATTTTTTACTCCAACAAAACTCTGCTAGGAATGATGTATTTAAAGACTAAAAGATTGTTGTTCTTATTTTACACCCAAAAGCAATTTGTGTGATACATGGTCTCTCCTGATTTGCACCTAGGAGCAATAGTAGGTGGCGGATCATTGTATTGTGTTCGGAATTATATATAGAGAGAAGGGAAGGGTTGTTACCATACCATTCATTTGTGACTGCATGGTCTCACCGTCGATTTTCTTACGTATATTACCCTCTTGTTCTTGGAAGAACATATTGTTGTTTTGTACCTGAGGTCTAACAATGTCTGTAGGTTGGTCGGTGTACTAATTTTGATGCTTCTTGACCAGTGATTTGGAGGCCATGTGATTTTTTATAGTTTCATAGGCTTCCTTCATCTTTTCTGTTTTCTCTCTACTTAGTGTTACTTTGATGTTCCTCTATCACTGTTCGATGTCCCAGGTTTTAATTTTGTGTGAATTTATATGTCCGTGGAATGGATCAACACATTTCCATGAGATTTTACAAAAATATGTGAATGCATCTTTCTAATAAAGTGTTTACCAGGGTTTATATGATACATGGAACTTACAAACGATAGTGTTATCTGTAATTATTAGAAATTTCTTTTGTGTAAATAAAGTGACATCGTTCTGATATTGTATCCTTTTCTGGATAATCAAAATTGATCTTGGTCTTCTGATCACTTACATTCTATTAGCTAGACTATGACTTCCATAAGTTAGCATCATCGGGGTCATGTCATTGTGTTTAATTTATTTGTAGTACCTTCCAGGTTAATGATTCCCATAATATTGTAGCCTATATTATTAGGGTTGACCACCATATTTAACCTTTCGTGTCATTGTTTACCCATGACTGGTTGACTGCTATATTTGTATATGCACACAGTCCTTGTTTCTTCGATGCTCTTAGATTCTCAATGTATGAGAAGAACAACAAGGGAGGGATGAGACGTTTACACATATTGTTTTGGGAAGAGTAAGATGACTAGGAATAGAGTATCGAGGTTCTAGCTGCTCATGTAATATTCACATGTTTGTCTCTTAGAAGTCACTGAGCAACCTTTCTTTTTCTTTTTATTGATGGAGTTAATCTTCTATAATTTAGTTGAATCCTTGACCTATGTGACCTTTGATCCTATCTAATCCAATGTTGTGTTAATTGCAATGTATCAGCTATGTCATGCAACGAGGGATGTATTTATAACAAAATCAAGGCAATGGGGCATCGTCTTTCCATACATTTGGTTCTTCTCTTTATATTTAGGCATTAGAACGGGTAGCATTTCCACATTACTAAGCACTTATTGTCAAATAACTATGCATTTGAATTGGGGACTTTGTGCCATTTGATTCAACGGGTAATCTACATCCAATTCCCCTTCTGACACAACGTATTATATCGATAATGAATGTGTGTGGCAAAATGCTGAGGTCAATCAAAGAATAAAAGTGTTTATCTATCTATAGCAAGTGTGTACTATCACCTAATTTTTCTATATGGGTGCCATGGTTTAGTTTTTCTATGGCAATCATGGTTTGAAGTAGTGGTATAAATATATACGTACATGAGTTTGCTTAGCTAGGTCAAAAGATTTTTAACTATTATTGGTGTTATTGGGTGGTGCCCATTGGTGCACCAAATCTCATTTATGTTTTAGTTATCAAATAAATTGACCATTTTAACTATCTGTTGAATGGCTTTACATACTCTACAAATTAATATCACCCATTCAGAACTACCGGATGCACCATCAATGTCGAAAATGCCTTACAAGATGGTGTTGGATGTTATTTTGGAGGCTTTGGGCTTGCCAATATCCGAGTATCCAAGCAAAGAATGCGACCACGGTAGAGTTTGCGTGACCGTTTATTTCCATACATCTGTATCACCCATTCAAAATGCCAATAGCCGAGTATCAAAGCAAGTACATCGGTATCATCCATTCAAAATGATAATAACTGTGATTATATTTAAAATCTTATTTTTAATGCTACCTATGTTCCTCTGAACATTGCAAGTAAAACCATCAATGTAAATAGTTCATCTTTAGCTATCTAAAATATTTAGTTTTTAAAACCTTTGTTGCTTATGCCACTTGCGTTTCTCTGAACATTGCAAGCAAGGCCATCAATGTAAATAGGTTATCTTTACGTATGAACTTTTTTTCTTCAGTTTATACATGCCATAACATCTATGGAGATGAGCTATTGTAATAGAGATTATCTATTTTCAATGGAGAATTATCCTCCCTTTCACATCTTCAAGAGTATAATTAGCATCATAATTGGTCTCTAAAAATGTAATTGTTTCTGTGAAAATATGATTTCAAATGGGACTCTACCCCATTTGGCGCAACGGGCCATCTGGGTACCTACTTATATAATGTAATAATAGGAGGAGACATTAAAACCTACTGGTTGTTGTATTCTATGTCAGTTGTGTGTTACAGTATTGTTATGTTTAGTCATTGTGTTGAACCTTATAATGCTATCGTATTGAAAAACTAAAGTGTTATATTTTTGGAAAAAAAATGAATGATGCGTGTAAGATCGCCGCCTTGGTGAATCATTATGTATGTCTTTGATTCATATATATTATGTATTGTTTTATATGGTCCAGGGATTGCATTTGATATAATGCTTGGCTACATAGAAGTGAGAACTCCTGGATTTGTTACAATACCTTTCCACTTATAGTTCATGATTTAGCTTGATCATTTGTTGTTTCTTTGACAATTCCACATTTGAATGGGTATAACTACAAAAATAATTGGGTTCTGAAAATGCAAGTTTTTTCTACGATTACATGGTTTCAACTGGGACTCTGCGCCATTTGGCGCAACGAGTCATCTAGTATACTAAAGCCCTTAGGGGTAAAAGCCCTTAGAATCAACTGAATAGTTAATTTTGACTTGGTTAAACACTTTGATTATGTTTTTAAATTATTAGTCATGGCATTCAATTAAGTACTCAAATTAGACTTGGTCAACTTCTTACCTATATAAATTATTATTATTAAATATATCACAACTCTTATTTTTTTAAAGTTGACATGGTCAACATAAAAACATTGTCAATATGTATCTTTTTTTGAAAAATTTGAATGACAATTTTAATATGATTTGTATGTAGTGAATTTGTTGTGAGCTTACAATCAAAATGTTATTATATTAAAAAATTATTGAGTTCGTGATCAGTCGATTCGGCTCATGTGGTAGATGTCACTACACCAACTTTTAACCACGACATACACAACAACAACTTGATATTGCACTTTATAACGTCAGATCCAGACAATATTAATTGGTGTTTCATGAACCAATTGGCTAAAATGTTTAATTTTGAAGCTTTCTAATTCACTTGAGGTTTTTAATTTAATAAATGACTGGATGGTGTGAGTCTTGATTGGTAAAAAGGAAAGGTCGCCTACGATAGTTAACCTCATCATCATAGCACACATGGTCAACAACATAGTTAACCTTCTTATGTACGTGTACTCATTAGAAGTTGTCCCATAATCGTAAGGTAAATGGGATTCATCCAAACACCACATTACATTAAATAATTTTGACAACAAAAAATGTATCACATATGATAAGACCTATAATAATCAAAGGAAAATAAACAGTGCGGCGAAGCGAGCACTGCCCTTCTAGTATAAGTTATTCTGCAACTGATTTGTAAATAAACTATATTCAGGAAAAAAATCTAACAATCCTCGAAATCAATAATCTAAGAGTACTCGCTGCTACGATCACTTCTAAGTCGCCCGCGCGCGCCAAGTGGCGGGACGTGCGTGCGCGGACGACTTTTCGTCGTCGTTCCGCGTTTGACACTTGTCGCGCGCGGAGTCATTCGCGCAGGGTTTTCGGTTTCCGGTTTTCCGATTTTTGGTTTTCACGTTCCGGTTTCTGGTTTTCCCCGTTTGTTATTTTGCAATTTGGTCCAAGAACATTTTAGGATTTTCTATTTGTGTGTTTGTTTCGCATATCATTGTTTTTTTTCCTGTGAAGCTGTTGGCTTTTAGTATTGTTTCTACTCCTTTTCCCCGTTTTTCCTTTTAATTTTCCCCCATTATATTTCTAAAAGCAATGGAGATTTCCGGGGTAACTACGGGTGGGGCCTTCCAACACTATCAAACGTTAACTTTCAACTCGTTAAAAAGAGACACGACTACATACAAATAGCAGGTACTTGGAGGCACGTTCAGAACTGTCTTGTAGGTTCCATTCGATATAAATCAAAGGCACGACTCTATACAAATTGGATACATAATGTGGAGGCACGTTCAGAACTGCCTTCGAGGCTCGTTTCGATGTAAATCGGAGGCACGTGCCTCAGGGGATAGGAGGCACGTTCAGAACTGTCTTGGAGGCTCCATTCGATATAAATCGAAGGTACGTGCATTACGTGCTTGGAGGCACGACTCTATAAAAATTGGAGACATAATGTGGAGGCACATTCAGAACTGTCTTGGAGGCTCGTTTCGATATAAATTGGAGGCACGTGCATCAGGGGATTGGAGGCACGACTCTATAAAAATTGAAGACATAATGTGGAGGCACGTTCAGAACTGTCTTGCAGGCTCGTTTTGATATAAATCGGAGGCACGTGCATCAGGGGATTGGAGGCACGTTCAGAACTGTCTTGGAGGATCCATTCGATATAAATCGAAGGCACGTGCATTAGGTGCTTGGAGGCACGACTCTATAAAAATTGGAGACATAATATGGAGGCACGTTCAGAACTTTCTTGGAGGCTCGTTTCGATATAAGTCGGAGGCACGTGCATCAGGGGATAGGAGGCACGTTCATAACTGTCTTGGAGGCTCCATTCAATATAAATCGAAGGCACGTGCATTAGGTGCTTGGAGGCACGACTCTATAAAAATTGGAGACATAATGTGGAGGCACGTTCAGAACTGTCTTGGAGGCTCGTTTCGATATAAATTGGAGGCACGTGCATCAGTAGATTGGAGGCACGACTCTATAAAAATTGGAGACATAATGTGGAGGCACGTTCAGAACTGTCTTGCAGGCTCGCTTCGATATAAATTGGAGGCATGTGCATGAGGGGATTGGAGGCACGTTCAGAACTGTCTTGGAGGCTCCATTCGATATAAATCGAAGGCACGTGCATTAGGTGCTTGGAGGCACGACTCTATAAAAATTGGAGACATAATGTGGAGGCATGTTCAAAACTGTCTTGGAGGCTCGTTTCGATATAAATCGGAGGCACGTGCATCAGGGGATAGGAGGCACATTCAAAATTGTCTTGGAGGCTCCATTCGATATAAATCGAAGGCACATGCATTACGTGCTAGGAGGCACGACTCTATAAAAATTGGAGACACAATGTGGAGGCAAGTTCAGAACTGTCTTGGAGGCTCGTTTAGATATAAATGGGAGGCACGTGCATCAGGGGATAGGAGGCACGTTCAGAACTGTGTTGGAGGCTCCATTCGATATAAATCAAAGGCACGTGCATTACGTGCTAGGAGGCACGACTCTATAAAAATTGGAGACATAATGTGGAGGCACGTTCATAACTGTCTTGCAGGCTCGTTTCGATATAAATCGGAGGCACGTGCATGAGGGGATAGGAGGCACGTTCAGAACTGTCTTGGAGGCTCCGTTCGATATAATCGAAGGCACGTGCATTACTTGCTAGGAGGCACGACTCTATAAAAATTGGAGACATAATTTGGAGGAACGTTCAGAACTGTCTTGGAGGATTGTTTCGATATAAATCGGAGGCACGTGCGTCAGGAACATTTTATTACAATTGGAGGCACGAATGGGACGGGTCTTAGAGATATCATTTCATATAAATGTGGGACAGACGTATGGAGTTGGAAGCACGACTGGAGGCACGTTCATGATGTACTTAGAGGCAAGTATCATAGGTACTTGAAGGCACTACTATATAATTGGATGCGCGATCACCATGTTCGATAGGGACTTTAGAGGCACTTTCAGTATGGATTTGGAGGCACGTTCGTTAGGGAGTTTAGAGGCACCACACAATAAAATTTGAATGCACATTCGGTACGGATTTGGAGGCACATTCGATAGGGACTTTATAGGCATGACACGTTCGTTAGGGACTTTAGAGGTGATGACAGTAGAGTTGACGGGTGCAACACCTCTCCTCGTTGGTTACCCCAAGTGGAAGGTGAAATGTAGCATAACGACAAATTTCCCTCGGTGAAGATACCAAGGTTTGTCTCCAGTAGGACTCCGGAGATGATAAGTAGGTGGCAAGAAAGCAATGGCATCGTTTGAGACAAAAGTTGTTTCCTTGACCTGGACCTGCACACAACACAAATAACTTTGCTTCCCAACGAGTACAGAGAGGTTGTCAATCTCTCCGGCCTTGCTGTTCACAAAGGATCAACGCAACAGATAATAGTGATAATGATAGCAGCTAGAAAGTAAAAGCAAGAAAGTAAATAAGCGTGTAAACAGTAATGAGAATATGGACCTGGGTCCCGTGATGTTCACTAGTGATGTCTCTCTTCCAAAAGACGATACAACTGCTATGAGAGGTAAACAAATTACAACGGGGAAATTGACAGGATTAAAAATGCACCGCAATGCTAACTATGCTACAAAGAAAGGAAGAGGCTCAAAAGCATGGGCGGTACGCCAAAATAAGTAGACCGAAATCCAACTGCATCTACTACTAATCATCCACCTTGAGATATCTATCCAGAACATCTCGCTGGTATTAAGTTGCGAGCCCCCACCCAAAGTGTAAACCCAAAGCAACAGACAACTACATTAAAAAGCACTTTGCGTAAAGTAAACAATCCTTGCAATCGCGATTACAAGCACCGTTGTTTTCCCCCTTGTGGCAACATCACATCCCCTAGACTCATGTTTCTGTCACTCAAGCGTGTCATCAGGGGGCATGAACCTACAATCGAGCATAACGTTCCCTCTTGGAGTTACTACCTACTACTTGGCCAAAGCAATAAACAACAACGGAGAACATGCAAGAATTACTTAGGAACAAAAATATAAAAGATAAGAACCAGATATATTACTCTATCACAATCTGAACATAATCTCATAATCCATCAGATCCAAGCAAACTCAGCATAGCAACAGCAGAAAGATTACATATGTGCCTCGATCATGTAGGGCAGCTCACGAGGACTAAACCATGAAGAACAAAGAGGGGAGGAGAACATCACATAGCTACTGACCACGGACCAGTGGTGCAAGGAAAACTACTCACGGCACATCCGGGAAGCGTCCATGGTGGAGGGGAAGCTCCCGGAGGTCAATCCTCCCTCCGGCAGGGTGCCGGGAAGAAGTCTGCTGGCGCTCTCGATCTTGGAAGCGCGGCGGCGGCAGAACAGAGGAGAGATCGCGAAAAAAGGTTATGTCTTCAGGGGTTTCGCGTCACGGAGATTAAATAGGAGAAGGGGGCAGCCAGGGGGGCCACCAGATGTCCAGGCGGCCACCCGGCGCGGCCCCACCCTAGGCCTCGCCACCTGACCGCCTGGGCACCAGGTGGGGCCCCTCTAGCCCTCCTTCGGGGCTCTGGAAGGTTCCGTTCTGCAGATTTTTTATCCGATTTTCCTGAATTTTTGGAGCACTTTTAATATGGGGGAAACCTGGAATAGAAAAATAGCAGAAAACAGGAACTGGCACTGTGGTGCACTGAGTTAATAAGTTAGTCCAAATACGATCAAAAGTGTATGAAAGTGTATCTAGATCATAACAATATCACACAAAACATGCATGGAGCAAGCAGAAATTATAGATACGTTTGGGACGTATCAACATCCCCAAGCTTAATTCCTGCTCTTCCTCGAGTAGGTAAATGATAACAAGCATAATTTCTGTGGTGACATGCTAGCAACCATATAAGAACTTTGAAAAGTAAAGCAATCAAGGCATGTGATTCAATTCAAGTCATAACATGCAAGAGTCTATATTAGCATTGAAACAAGTAACAAAAGAACATTAGGTGCAAGAGCTCTCGTTGTCCGTGACTCGAATGTCTCCAAATGGTGTTTGCGTGCAAGAAGGGGGATAGGGAGTATGAGAAAAGGTATTTTTGCTGAGAACTTAATCTACTAAAGTTTCACACTTGGTCTTCTTTGGAATCTTATCTTGACTCGTCCCCAGACCACTAGCCAGGTACAAGTCAATTTGATCCACTCCTTTTCGATATTTTGAGCACTCATGCAATGGATGAGCGTAAGAACGAAAGTTGACACTTAGGATGGAAAAGAGAGAAATATGGTGGAGGAGGAAGACAAAAAGGTGAGAAAGGCTCACATCAATGAAGAAAATCATAGGCGAGAAGGCCAAATGATAGATATGATGTGAGGAGTAGGGATTGCCATGCAACGAATGCACATATGAGCTAAGAAAAGCTCTCCAATGGAACTAGTGGGGGTGCATCCAACTTGCTCACTCATGAAGACCTAGAGCTCTTTTGAGGAGGTTCATCCTCGGAATATGCAAGCCAAGTTCTATAGTGTTAAGGTCCCCACATAGCTATATGCATGTATGCTCATCTCTATGGAGTACAAGGATAATAGGGAGTACTAGTGTGGATCTTTCAAAAGGATAGTAGTGTTTCCCCTTTCTATCTTTTTATTTTCTTTTACTATTTTTTATATTTTTTGTATTTTTTTGGTGGCCTCAATGTCTCTTTCTATTTAAGTCTCATTTGTCCTCTTTGGTATCTGTTATTTTGTCCACTTTGGGATCTTTTCCTCACTTAAGGGCAACACTCTAATTTACAAGAGGGTATAGAAGATCTTTCACAATTTACAAGGTACTCAAACATAAAGAAGATGTAGCTATCATGATGTATGCAATGTATGCCTCTGCCAGTGTAGCAGGAACATGTATGACATGAAGATCAAGTCATGAAGAGGTGTATGTTGCATGGCAATATATCTCATAAAGGCTATGGAAACGCCTTGATAGGTAGGTATGGTGGCTGTTTTGAGGAAAGATATAAGGAGGTTTATGATGACAGAGCGTATCATGCCAAGGGTTTGGATGTACCGGCGAAGGTGGACGCCAACTCTCGGAGTGAGAAGAGGGCAATGAAAAGTACGGAAGAGGCTAGCAAATATGAGGAGGTGGAAGTGTCAACTTTCAATACTTACATTAGTCCGAAGAATTCATGCACTTATTATCGGTAACTCTCAATCTAATGAGGAGGTTCACAAAGAGAAAAGTACCCCGAGGAGGAGTGTATGGGTGTTTGGTTATCCTTGCGCATCCTCGACTCATGGTACGTGAGTGTACTCTATTATCCGATCCCTTAAAAGATTAGCGATACATCTAGTATCTAGAGTTCTCAACTAGTTTTGTAGGTTTTGAAAATAAACACGGATTGCCCAAAATACGACACCTATCACTAATAGGCTGGTGCTCTTGACACCAAAAGTTCAAACATTACTCACAACAATACCTCAAAACTATTGCAAGTTACTACTAAAATTAAATAGCAACCTCAATTACCTACTTTCAAGACAAGACACAACTCAGTGCAACAACCAACTTTCTTAACAAGATAAACACGTAAACTAAAGAGAGTTCCAACAATAAACTAAACAAAAGCCAAGGCTCTTGCTAAAGGCAAACTAAAACTAAACATGGCAGTAGCTACGAAAAGATAAAGAACACACAACAGCAGAAAGATAAGCATGGAAAATCCTATGATGTGTTCTAGATTGGAGTGGAGCGTGTTTATCTCCCACACAAAGTAAGATGGGGTCTAACTAGTTATGAACATCAAGCAAAGCTAAAGAAAACTAAAAAGTAAACCTAAGAGCGAGACGCTCCAAGCATAGCACATAACACATGAAGTGATAAAAATATAGTGAGATGAAGGACGAACTGATGATTGTTGATGGAGAAGGGGATGCACGGGGGCATCCCCAAGCTTAGACGCTTGAGTCTCCTTCAATATTTATTGGGGATGCATGGGGGAATCCCCAAGCTTGAGCTCTTGACACTCCTGGATCTTCTTTCATCATCTCCCATCGCACACTTGAAAACTCCCTTCATACATAACTCATCATAAGATGATTAGAGAGGTTAGTGCCCTTAATAAAATAATGTTTCCCCACTGGATATAAAGATACTATTGAAGAGCTACTGTTTCTCAAGATTGCCAACAGGTTTTTTCAAATAAAAATCAAGCTTAAGGTTTGCAAAAGTAAGTAGAGGCAAAACGTGGTAGAATCTGTGAAAAACAGAACAACAGATAGTAAATAATTTATTTGTGGTACTTCTGCAACTCAAATAAAAAAACTCAGAACATACGAAAGTTTCACAATTGTATAAAGCATGCTGTGTAAAAATTTCAGCTCAAAAAGATGAACTGGTGATTTGTTTCGATTTTTTCCGTCAAGCAGACAGAATCTGTTTTCTGGACATCATGTCACAACTTTTGCTTCCCTTATCATAAGAGGCTATAACTTGGCACAAAGCTTGAAAATAAAGATACAATGATGTTTCTACAGTAGTAACAATCATCAAGACCACTAAGAACAGAAATAAAAACATCTTGGGTTGCCACCCAACAAGCGCTTTCTTTTATGTCTTGAAGCTAGGCAAGAAGATTATAAAAGATGCTCTCATAAGAATAAGAATTGAAGCAGAAGAGAACATCAAGAAGCAAATACGAAACACATTTAATCCTAACCCACTTGATACGTCCCAAACGTATCTATAATTTCTGCTTGCACCATGCATGTTTTGTGTGACTTTGCCATGTTTTGCTTGAACTTTCATACACTTTTGAGCATATTTGGACTAATCTATTAACCCGGTGCACCCAGCTGCCAGTTGCTGTTTTCTTCTCTTTTTGTATTTCAGCTTTTCTGGCCATTAAAAGTGCTCCAAAAAATCCGGAAAAATCATATAAAAAATCAGCGACACGGAAGCTTCCGGAAACACCAAAGGAGCGGAGGGGGGCCACCACCAGGAGGCCAGGAGGGTCCCTGGCGCGGCCCCACCCTAGGCCGCGCCAGGAGGCCTCCTGGCTGCCTGCTGGGTCCCCTCGACACCCCCTTCACCTATATTTATGCCTCGGGGTGGGAACCCCTAATACGAACTCCTCTTTCGCGATCTTGCCTCTGTACCGCCGCCGCCGCCGTTTCAAGATCGGGGCTGCCTGG
Source organism: Bromus sterilis (assembly GCA_950022295.1). Classification (NCBI taxonomy): domain Eukaryota; kingdom Viridiplantae; phylum Streptophyta; class Magnoliopsida; order Poales; family Poaceae; genus Bromus; species Bromus sterilis. The sequence goes on along the minus strand of OX465600.1, from coordinate 180,416,081 downwards.
AGAAGCTGCTCCGGCACCCTGCCGGGAGAAGCTACCCCCTCCGGGAGACCATCCATAGCCATGGACGCCTCCCGTATGTACCGTGAGTAGTTTCCCTTGGACCATGGGTCCGTGACCAGTAGCTATGTGATCTATCTCTCCCTTCTTTGTGCCTCCACTTTCGAGACCTCGTGAGCTGCCTCACATGATCGAGGCACCTTTGTAATTTTCTGCCGTTGCTATGTTGAGTTTGTTGGGATCTGATGGATTATGAGATTATGTTCAGATTGTGATGTGTAATATATTTGCTTCTTCTCTTTTATATTTTGTTCTTGAGTAAAGTCTTGCATGTTCTCCGTTGCCGTGTTTTACTTTGGCCAAGTGATTTATTACAACTCCAAGAGGGAGCGTTATGCTTGATTGTGGGTTCAGCCCCTTGATGTCTAGCTTGAGTGACAGAAACATGAGACTAGGGGATGTGCAGTAGCCACCATGGATAAAACAACGGTGCTTGTATCCGCGGATGCAAGGATTGTTTACTTTACGCAAAGTTCTTTTAATGCAGTTTTCTGTTGCTTTGGATTTACACTTTGGGTGGGATTCGCAACTTAATACCAGCGAGATGTTCTAGATAGATATCTCAAGGTGGATGATTCGTAGTAGATGCATATGGATTTCGGTCTACTTACCTTGGCGTACTGCCCATTGCTTTTGAGCCCTTCCTTTCTTTGCAGCATAGTTAGCATTGCAGTGCCTTCATAATCCTGTCAATTGCCCAGCTGTGATTTGTTTACCTCGCTAGCACTTTTATCGTCTTTTGGGAGAGAGACATCACTAGTGAAAATCACGTGACCTTGGTCCATCTTCATATCATTTTTTACACCCTCAATTTACTTTCAATCTTTACTTTCAGTTGCCACTATCATTATCTCTTGCGTTGATCCTTTGTAAACGGCAAGTCCGGAGGAATTGGCAACTCCTCTGTACTCATTGGGAGCAAAGTTATTTGTATCTGTGTGCAGGTCCAGGTGAAGTTAGAAACCTCGGCGCCATTGTTCACTTTACCACCTTCTTGTATCCTTCAGAGTCCTATGGGAGACAAACCTTGGTATCTTTGCCAAGGGAAAACTTGCCGCTGCACTCTATCTCACCCTGCACTTGGGGTAATCAACGAGGGCTTGAAGAGTATTAACACTCTCTTGCCATCAGCAAGTTTTCTGGCGCCGTTGCCGGGGACTCCAGCCTACAAGATAGGGGAGTTGCACACTATCTTTTATCTTTGATTTTTAGTCTTGTTAGTTTACCTTTCAGTTTTTACCTTTGTGTCCCTTATCAAAAATACCAAAATTACCTGTTACCTTGTCAGTAGTTACCACTATGACTGGTCCTTTTGCCTTTGTGGAGGCAGAAGTACTTACCTTTACTCAAAGAGGTGGTGAAAGTTTGAAAGATGCTTGGTATAGAATTAATGATTCTCAAAAAAGAGCCACCAAGAAGCAATCCACTACTATCTTGCTTAGAAATTTTTATGTTGGGATCACTTCTCGGAATAGGTTTCTTTTAGACACTGCTGTCAATGGGAACTTCGTAGAGGACATCACTTCTCGGAATAAGTTTGGGAAGCCCTTAATGTTATTGAAAATCTTGTTGGAAGTCTCCCAGTTGTTAGTATTAAGGAGGACATTACTTTAGCTCACATTATGAGAAAACTTGAAAAAATAGAGCTAGAGATGCCAAGTATCGATAGGGTGAATGAGTTGGATCGTAAGATTCAAGGGAATTTGAATAGGATAGATAACTCCATGCAGAAAATTATCAAAACTTTGGAGACTATCAAATCCCTTGATGAGAAGTCTTCTAGGATAGAAAAGATTGAGGAAGTTATTGAAACTCTAGGAACTAACTTTTCCTCAATGAAAACCAAAAAGGATGAAACTCCGGCAAAGAAGGAACCTAAGTTCGTTTACGTCCCCAAGGTTCATCGAGCTAAAGCACACACACCCATTGCCAAGAGATTTGAAACGGTGAAAACTTTGGAGGAGACACCTATCTTTAACTTTAATGAAACTCCAATTGACTTCCCTCCTTTTGATTTTATTCCAAGAAGCATTTTCATTCGTCCTTTATTTGATAAACCTATTAAGACTAGTTGTACTATTGAAGAGCTTTTTGATGATCTTGATGATGGTTCAATGGATACAACTTGATCTTTTTTGCATTAAGCCTAGCTAATGGCTTTAAAGAAGCGCTTTCGGGGGGCAACCCGCAACGAATTTAGGTTTTTCTTTTTGCTTTTCTTCTGTTTTTAGTGGTCTTGATGATTGTTACTACTGTAGCAACATCATTGTATCTTTACTTTTCAAGCTTTGTGCCTTTTATAGCCTCATACGACAGGGGAAGTGAAAGTTGTGACATGCTGTGCAGAAAATAGATTCTGTCCTCATGACTAGAAAAATCATGGAAAAATCCCAGTTCATCTTTTTGAGCTGAATTTTTTACACAGAGTGCTCTATACAATTACGAAACTTGCATATGTTCTGATTTTTTTTATTTGAGTTGCAGAAGTATCCCTAAAAAAATATTTTTTATCTACTGTTCTGTTTTTCACTGATTCTGCCACGTTTTGTCTCTCTTCACTTTTGCAAACCTTAAGCTTGCTTTTTCTTTGCAAAAACCTTTTGGAAATCTTAAGAAACAGTAGATCTTCAAGGTTATCTTTATTTCCAGTGGAGAAAAAATTATTTTATTAGGGTACTAACCTCTATAATCAGTCTACAATGAGTTATGTATGAAGGGAGTTTTCAAGTGCGCGATGGAAGATGATGAAAGAAGATCTTGGAGTGTCAAACGCTCAAGCTTGGGGATGCCCATGTGCACCCCCAATAAATATTCAAGGAGACTCAAGCGTCTAAGCTTGGGGACGCCCCCGTGCATCCCCTTCTTCATCAACAAATTATCAGTTCGTCCCTCGTTGCACTATATTTTTATCACTTCATGCGTTGTGTGCTATACTTGGAGCGTCTCGCTCTTTACTTTTGTAGGTTTGTTTTTGCTTTGTTTGCTGTAGTAACAAGTTAGATCCCAGATTACTTAATCTTTTGTGTGGGAGAGATACACGCTCCGCTTGAATTAGAGCTTTTCTTAGCTGCTGCTCTGTTTAGTTGTAGTGCTTTAGTTTTTCTAGAGATTTTCTTTTGTTTTAGGTTGAACTTTCTATAGGTTGCATGTTTTATCTTGTTAGAGAGTTTGCCTGTTGCACTGAGTTTTGTGTCTAGACTGAAAGTAGGTAGTTAAAGTTGTTGTTCTCTTTGTAGTAGTAACTTGCAATAGTTTTGAGGTATTGACTAGAGTAATGTTTGAACTTATGGTGTCAAGAGATCTTGCCTATTAGTGATAGATGTCGTATTTTGGGCAATCCGTGTGTTTTTCGAAAACCAAAAAAACCCCTGTTGAGAACTCTAGCTACTAGATGGATCACTAACCTCTGGAGGGTTCGAATATTAGAGTACACTCACGTACCATGAGTCGAGGATGCGCAAGGATAACCAAACCCCCATACACTCCTCCTCGGGGTACCTTTCTCTTTGTGAACCTCCTGATTAGATTGATAGTTACCGATAATAAGTGCATGAGTTCTTTGGACTAATGTGAGTATTCGAAAGTTGACACTTCCTCCTGCCTATACTTTTTCTAGCCTCTTCGGTACCGTGCATTGCCCTTTCTCACCTTGAGAGTTGGCGCATACTTCGCCGGTGCATCCAAACCCTTGGCAAGATACGCTCTGTCATCATAAATCTCCTTATATCTTTCCTCAAAACAGCCACCATACCTACCCACAAGGCATTTCCATAGCCTTTCCGAGATACATTGCCATGCAACATCCATCTTCTCATGACTTGATCTTGATGTCATACATTTGCATCATGATAGTTATATCTTCTTTATGTGAGTACCTTTGTAAAGTGCGAAAGATCTCCTATATTCTTGTAAAATATAGAGTGTTGCCCCCTAAAGTGAGGAAAAGATCCCAAAGAGGACAAAATCAAAAGATCCCAAAGAGGACAAATGAGAGTTAAATAGAAAGAGCCATTGAGGCCACCCAAAAAATACAAAAAAATAGAAAAAAGGGAAAAATAAAAATAAAAAGAGAGAAGGGGGCACACTACTATTCCTTTTGAGAGATCCACACTAGTACTTCATCTTCTATCCCTTGTACTCCATAGAGATCATCATCATGCATATAGCTATGTGGGGACCCTTCACACTATAGAACTTGGCTTGTATATTCCAATGATGAGCCTCCTCAAAAGAGCTCTAGGTCTTCTTGAGCAAGCAAGTTAGAAGCATCCCCACTAGTTCCATTGGAGAGCTTTTAGCTCACATGTGCATCCGTTGCATGGCAATCCCTACTCCTCACATCATATCTATCATATGGCTTCCTCTCGCCTATGATTGTCCTCATTGATGTGAGCCTTTCACACCTTTTTGTCTCCCTCCTCCACCTTCTTTCTGTTTCGCCTTTTAGGTGTCAACTTTCTTGCTCACGCTCATCCATTGCATGAGTGCTCAAAATATCGAAAGGGAGTGGATCAGTTTGACTTGTACCTGACTAGTGATCTGGGAACGAGTCAAGATAAGAATCCAAAGGAGACTAAGTGTGAAACTTTAGTAGATAGTTGTTCTCAACAATTACTTTTTCTCTCTCGTATTTCCCTATCCCATGCTTGCACGCAAACACCATCTGGAGACATTCGAGTCACGGACAGCGAGAGCTCTTGCACCTTTTGTTCTTTTATTGTTTGTGTCAATGCTAATATAGACTCTTGCTTGTTAAGACTTGAATTGAATTGCATGCTTTGATTGCTTTACTTAAAAGTCCTTTTATGGTTTTGTGGCATGTCACCACAGAAATTATGCTTGTTATCTATTACCTACTCGAGGACGAGCAGGAATTAAGCTTGGGGATGTTGATACGTCCCAAACGTATCTATAATTTCTGCTTGCTCCATGCATGTTTTGTGTGACTTTGCCATGTTTTGCTTGAACTTTCATACACTTTTGAGCATATTTGGACTAATCTATTAACCGAGTGCACCCATCTGCCAGTTGCTGTTTTCTGCTGTTTTTGTATTTCAGGTTTTCCGGCCATTAAAAGTGCTCCAAAAAATCTGGAAAAATCATGTAAAAAATCAGCGACACGGAAGCTTTCGGAAACACCAAAGGAGCGGAGGGGGCCACCACCAAGAGGCCAGGAGGGTCCTTGGCGCGTCCCCACCATAGGCTGCGCCAGGAGGCCTCCTGGCTGCCTGGTGGGTCCCCTCGACACCCCCCTTCGCCTATATTTACCCCTCGGGGTGGAAACCCCTAATACAGACTCCTCTTTCTCGATCTCGCCTCTGTACCGCCGCCGCCACTGTTTCAAGATCGGGGCTGCCTGGAGAAGCTGCTCCGGCACCCTGCCGGGAGAAGCTACCCCCTCCGGGAGACCATCCATAGCCATGGACGCCTCCCGTATGTACCGTGAGTAGTTTCCCTTGGACCATGGGTCCGTGACCAGTAGCTATGTGATCTATCTCTCCCTTCTTTGTGCCTCCACTTTCGAGACCTCGTGAGATGCCTCACATGATCGAGGCACCTTTGTAGTTTTCTGCCGTTGCTATGCTGAGTTTGTTGGGATCTGATGGATTATGAGACTATGTTCAGATTGTGATGATTAATATATTTGGTCCTTCTCTTTTATATTTTGTTCTTGAGTAAATTCTTGCATGTTCTCCGTTGCCGTGTTTTACTTTGGCCAAGTGATTTATTGAAACTCCAAGAGGGAGCGTTATGCTTGATTGTGGGTTCAGCCCCTTGATGTCTAGCTTGAGTGACAAAAACATGAGACTAGGGGATGTGCTGTTGCCACCATGGATAAAACAACGGTGCTTGTATCCGCGGATGCAAGGATTGTTTACTTTACGCAAAGTTCTTTTAATGCAGTTGTCTGTTGCTTTGGATTTACACTTTGGGTGGGATTCGCAACTTAATACCAGCGAGATGTACTGGATATATCTTTAGGTGGATTTCGGTCTACTTACCTTGGCGTACTGCCCATTGCTTTTGAGCCCTTCCTTTCTTTGCAGCATAGTTAGCGTTGCGGTGCCTTCATAATCCTGTCAATTGCCCAGCTGTGATTTGTTTACCTCGCTAGCACTTTTATCGTCTTTTGGGAGAGAGACATCACTAGTGAAAATCACGTGACCTTGGTCCATCTTCATATCATTGTTTACACCCTCAATTTACTTTCAGTCTTTACTTTCAGTTGCCACTATCATTATCTCTTGCGTTGATCATTTGTAAACGACAAGGCCGGAGGAATTGACAACTCCTCTGTACTCGTTGGGAGCAAAGTTATTTGTATCTGTGTGCAGGTCTAGGTGAAGTTAGCAGCCTCGGCACCATTGTTCACTTTACCACCTTCTTGTATCCTTCGGAGTCCTACGGGAGACTAACCTTGGTATCTTTGCCAAGAGAAAACTTGCCGCTGCACTATATCTCACCCTGCACTTGGGGTAATCAACGAGGGCTTGAAGAGTATTAACACTCTTTTTCCATCACCACTTCCTATGCATAAGGATCTTGTAACCAACTAAATCAATGAAGCACATAGTAACAAGCATAAGAAGGTAGAACGAGAACGACTTCCAAAAATTCGTCATGGAGAGAGGGAGTTTAATATCATTGAGATATGTGAAGCCATGTCTCCCTTTCTCATAGTAATTTTCAGTGGCATCATGAATAAACTCAACAATATAAGTATCACATAAAAATTCTTATCATGATCCACAAGCATAGAAGATTTATTACTCCCCTCATAAGCAAAATCATCAATAGTAGCGGGAGCAAGCTCAACAAAATAGCTATCACATGAATCATTCTTATCATGATACACTTGTAAAAAATTATTATTTATAGCATAAGTGTCATCACAATAATCATCATAGATAGGAGGCAAAGTATCATCGAAATAAATTTCCTCATGAAAACTTGGGGGGGATAAAAAGATTATCCTCATCAAACGTAGCATCCCCAAGCTTATAACTTTGCATATCATTAGCATCAAAATTATTCAAAGAAGACATACTAATGACATTGCTACTAACATGAGTGTTATGCAAATAATAAAGCTCCATAGGCTTTTTGATTTTCTCTTCAAACACTTCATGTCCTAATTCAAGGTAGAGCTCATAAAGCTCTCTCATTTTTTTCCATAAAGAAACATAAGCAAAGGTAAAAACTGGAAAGTAAACTAACAAGACTAAAAAGCAAAGGTAAAAGATAGCATGCAACTCCCCTATCTTAGCACTCGGAGTCCCCGGCAACGGCGCCAGAAATTTGCTTGATGACGAGAGAGTTGACGGGTGCAACACCTCTCCACGTTGGTTACCCCAAGTGGAAGGTGAGATGTAGGATAACGACAAATTTCCCTCGGTGAAGATACCAAGGTTTGTCTCTGGTAGGACTCCGGAGATGATAAGTAGGTGGCAAGAAAGCAATGGCACCGTTTGAGACAAAAGTTGCTTCCTTGACTTGGACCTGCACACAACACAAATAACTTTGCTTCCCAACGAGTACAGAGAGGTTGTCAATCTCTCCGGCCTTGTAGTTCACAAAGGATCAACACAACAGATAATAGTGATAATGATAGCAGCTAGAAAGTAAAATCAAGAAAGTAAATAAGCGTGTAAACAGTAATGAGAATATGGACCGGGGTCCCGTGATGTTCACTAGTGATGTCTCTCTCCCAAAAGACGATAAAACTGCTATGCGAGCTAAACAAATTACAGTTGGGCAATTGACAGGATTAAAAATGCACCGCAATGCTAACTATGCGACAAAGAAAGGAAGAGGCTCAAAAGCATGGGCGGTACGCCAAAATAAGTAGATCGAAATCCAACTACATTTACTACTAATCATCCACCTTGAGATATCTATCTAGAATATCTCGCTGGTATTAAGTTGCGAGCCCCACCCAAAGTGTAAACCCAAAGCAACAGACAACTGCATTAAAAAGCACTTTGCGTAAAGTAAACAATCCTTGCAACCACGGTTACAAGCACCGTTGTTTTCCCCCTTGTGGCAACATCACATCCCTTAGACTCATGTTTCTGTCACTCAAGCATGCCATCGGGGGGCATGAACCCACAATCGAGCATAACGTTCCCTCTTGGAGTTACTACCTACTACGCCAAAGCAATAAACAACAACGAAGAACATGCAAGAATTACTTAGGAACAAAAATATAAAAGATAAGAACCAAATATATTACTCTATCACAATCTGAACATAATCTCATAATCCATCAGATCCCAGCTAACTCAGCATTGCAACAGCAAAAATATTACATATGTGCCTCGATCATGTAGGGCAGCTCACGAGGACTAAACCATGAAGAACAAACAGGGGAGGAGAACAACACATAGCTACTGATCACGGACCCATGGTCCAAGGAAAACTACTCAAGACACATCCGGGAAGCGTCCATGGTGGAGGGGAAGCTCCCGGAGGTCAATCCTCCCTCCGGCAGGGTGCTGGGAAGAAGTCTGCTGGCGCTCCCGATCTTGGAAACGCGGCGGCGGAACTGAGGCGATTTTTGGCACCAGGTGGGGCCCCTTTGGCCCTCCTTCGGGGCTCTGGAAGGTTCCATTGCACTGATTTTTATCCGTTTTTTCTCGAATTTTTGGAGCACTTTTAATATGGGGGAAACCTGGAATAGAAAAACAACAGAAAACAATAACTGGCACTGTTGTGCACTGAGTTAATAAGTTAGTCCAAATATGATCAAAAGTGTATGAAAGTGTATCTTGATCATAGCAATATCACACAAAACATGCATGGAGCAAGCAGAAATTATAGATACGTTTGGGACGTATCAAGAGGCACGCCACTTGAAAAATTCAAGGTACTTTTCAGTACTGAACATAATGATAATTGGACCCAAAATATAGGATAAAACAGTCGGTTTAGTTCACATCTTACATAACGATAAAGTTACGAAATCTGATGGATACAGAAAGTTCAAAGATAATTCTAGACCGAGCTACATTATGTTATTTCTTAACAGGATTCTAAATCACTGACAATCTAGATAATAATGCGTTGAAATATCATTGACATTGAATGATCATTGTGTTATTTGAAGGTGATAAGAACAACATTCCCTTCAACAAAGGTTGCAACTGATAGGAAGTCCATGAAAGAATTCTTGTCAATCACCATCCTTCCGTCTGATTTGCATATGGAGTATGATGAAGGAGTAATGATATGGGCAGCTTCATCAGGAACTTCAAGAGTCACGGTAGCGTTGGTAGGCACATCTACCCATTTCTTCAAGCTTGATACAACAGAGTTTGGGATTTTCTAATTCAATCAGAGATAAAAAATGTTCAGATTAATTTTTTGCATTTTAGCAATACATTTAATAAAAACCAGTATAAATAATTTATGAAATAATATTTTTATGAACTATTAATTACAATTATTGAAATTATTGTGTTTGTATGAACGAACTTTGAATTATCACCAATGATGTTTTATTGACGGAAGAACAAACTTATATTTTGAACTTATAAGTACAAAAGTTATCAAGAGAGTTCACTTTCAAAAATGCAAATGCAAAGGTAATATATAATGCATTGGTATGAAAGTAGCATAACTAACATGAATCGGTTAATAAGTTCATTTTAATGAGAAACATAAAGGTTTAACTAACCATGATATTGTTTTTGGTGTTTGTTGCAGTGAGCACATGGACAAATGGGCAACATCGGATGAAGTTGTCTAGAAAAAGGCAAGTCAAAAATGACCTTTTCTCGTTGTAGTTAAGTTCAATATTGCCGGAGTAGACACACCAGTTGACGTAGTTGAAATCGTTATCAGACATATTTTCTAAAGCTGCAAGAATAACACATAAAAATAATTAAATATTTTATGTGTTATTGTTAAAGTTTGTCAGTGACAACACAATATTATTACAGATAGAAATTAAATATCAAAGCAGTTCTATAAAAAATACGTATGAAATAGACTTGTGTTGTCTTACCAACATGAGGTAAAGGAGGCAACCTTTTTCCTTGAAGATAAACGTTTACCTCAAAATCCAGCGCACCATTACCATGAGCAATATCTATGATGTCTCCAGCTTTGAGTCCGTAGTCGATAGCAAACAACGTCCAATCATTTCCATAGAACTTTGTGTAGTTAGGTGTATGCTTAAACAATACTGAGTAACACCTGCCTTCAGATGTAAGAAGGCGAAGATTGACCTAATTGTCATGTTGTTTTATTACATGTTCCTTTTTGTCATCAATGTAACGAGCTAGCAATGCTCTAACGTTACAATTAACATACTGGGAAAAATATTTTAAAAAATAGTGGTTATTACTGGTAACTAGAGTAACGTAACTGAAGTAAGGCATAACTCTAAATTAGATCTGGTAACAACCATTAGAACTCAAATAATAGGGATTGGAAGGAGTAGCTCTGATAACGAGAAATGAAATTAGATTTGGTAACAACCATTAGAAGTCAAATAATAAGGATTGGAAGGAGTAGATCTGATAACGAGAAATGAAATTAGATCTGGTAACAACCATTAGAACTCAAATAATAGGGATTGGAAGGAGTAGATCTGATAACGAGAAATGAAAATAGGATGCATAAATTTGACAACTAACCATGAGATAAGAGCACTCTTCATCAAGATGGAACAGATAGTTGACACATAATCTTTCGTATACCAGAAAAGGATGGCAGAGTCCATTTGGGTGGCGGCAAGTAGGGCAAGCCATACCTGGTTTATTTTATAAGCAAGAAAGCAAATAAGTAGTTTCCAGTTCAATATGGTGAGACAGATACAGACAGATACAGACAAATATGATGAGAATTGAAATTACCTGAAGAATCTGTTGCCGCAGATGAAACCTAGAAATGGAAACTCAAACAGATTTACGGGGGCGGAGCAGACTAACTCTGCAGCAGGGAGCAACAAAAAACACAAGAAGTCAACCTAAACGAAAAAGGGGGGAAATCACAAGAGCGGACTGAGCGTCAAGAACACGAACCCTAGACAGACGGGCAGACTGAGACAGAGGATTGAATTGAGTGAGAGAGAGGGGAAGTGACTAATTTAGAGGTTGTGGGGAATAAACTATAAGGAATCAGAAGACAAGATACAGTTATAGTGCCACGTGGTCCCGGGGACAGCCACAACCTTTTTGATACTTTGGCACGATACTATAAGCACTGAAGGCACGTCCTACATAGACTTGTAGGCACGTTAGGTAGGACTTAGAGGCATGTCAGGTAGGGACTTGTAGGCACATCATGTAGGGACTTTGAGGCACGTCAGCTAGGGAAGTAATGTTAGGAACTTATTAACATTTGGAGGTACGTTGACCGTAAACTTGTAGGCATGTCAGGTAGGGACTTTGAGGCACGAACTAGGCGGGAAGTATGGAGTTGGAGGCACATTCAGTACAGACTTGGAGGTACTATTTTATAAAACATGAGGCACATAAGGCACCTTTTCATATAAGTGGGGGCACGTTCACGTACTGGACGGGAGTTATAGGTATGCGATAGACCAGAGTTCAGTTGATCTATATACGCAGTAAGTAATTAGTTGGCGGTTGGTACAAAAGCACCAGGTCGCACAGTTACATATATTGGATCACAACGCCAAGAAAGCGGTTCCCAATAAGAAACGTTGCAGCGTAATCGCATGGAAGAGGAGGTCGACAAATCGGAAGCACGTTCATGATGTACTTAGAGGCACGTATCATAGAGACTTGAAGGCACTACTATATAATTGGATGCGTGATTAGCATGTTCGGTAGGGACTTTAGAGGCACTTTCAGTATGGATTTGGAGGCACTTTCAGTTTGAACAGATACGGGCACATCATCATATTATGGTCCACAACTCATAAAAACCTTTAGAACGCAGAAACTGGATGGCGGTTGCTTAAAATGATGGTTAGAGGGAGTAAGGGACTTTTGGCATTCAACAGTTTCACAATATATTACTCATTTGCTTGTCTCAGATCATTCACTGAGATAAACACCAACTTTAGACGCCAAGAAAACGGTTCCCAATAAGAAAAGTTGGCAGTGCAATCGCATGGAAGAGGAGGTCGACAACTCTACCCTACAGTCGCCTCCATTGGCAAACCCCGAAGAAAACACGGAAGATCGTGTCGATGAAGATGTAGATGTAGACAACATCTTCAGGCTCCAAGAAAGCAGTTGCCAAGAAGGAATGGAGACGCACAAACACTTGGAAAAGTAGGTTGACAACTCTTGAATGGAGCACCACGACATGCCAAACAGTGGAGAGAGCATAGAAGATCATGTGAATGAAGAGGTAAATGCAGACAACATGTTCTTATTTTCGATTCATTGTGTTAGGAACAAATTTGATCAACGAGTTTTTGGTTGCTTTAGCAAAAAAATAGTGATTCAAAATAATAGATCATGTTTGATTCTTACACTAGTTTGTTTTTTCATTGTTTTTAGTTATTCAAAAATAACAGAATTTTCTACAAGTTATAACTGCATTTCGTATTTGTAAAGGAGGTTGATATCACAATGGTTGATGACAAAGGATGGGGATCCATAATCGTACCAACAGAGACGGAGCACCATGATATTGTGCCTGTTTATGAGCCACCAATTGAACCAGAGAACATGGATGGCAGCCCTCCACATGAATCCCAGACTATCGATCCGCTCTACAAGAACCACCCGAAGTGGGTGAACTATTCTAATCCATTGATAAAAAAATAGCCCAAAATAAGGTTTTTGTTCATGGAAGAGGGTGTGGAGTTGCCAACAAGGGCATTGGTAAGGTAATTAAGCCTCAGAAATGACTGCCCTATGACCTTATTGGAATACAAGAGGTAAAATATAGACACAACAGATTGCAGGAACGTTCGTGGTGTTTCCACAACAAATCTATCTGGGATGAAGGTCGTTACAAACAAAACATTGAAGCGAAGAAATGTTGTGAAAGAATCATCCAGATTCTGAGGGTGAGAAAAAAACATCCTTAAATTTGAAAAGAAGACTTAAAACTATTTTAAATAATTTTATTCTCCTTTTCAAACTTTTTCAGGATTTTGATCTCGGTGACGATGTGCACCCAGAGTTGAGAGACTCAAAGCTTAAATTGATGGTGGAATCTATGAGTTTTTTCGGTGACCTGGACCGTGAAGAAGAGTGGAATGACACTCTATCCAATGAGCTGCATGTCTTTCTTCGTAAAAAAATCATCATGCCAAAAATAGCAGCGGAATTTGATAGTTGGTCGTCATGGAGTACCGATCACACATTTGTGAAGCAATGGCTTTGATTCGTCCAAAACGTATCTATAATTTCTGCTTGATCCATGCCTCTTTTGTGTGATATTGCTATGATATTGATGAACTTCCATACACTTTTGATCATATTTGGACTAACCTATTAACTCAGTGCACCCCAGTGCCAGTTCCTGTTTTCTGCTGTTTTTCTATTTCAGGTTTCCCCCATATTAAAAGTGCTCTGAAAATTCGGGGAAAATACAATAAAAAATCAGCGCAGAAGAAGCTTCGGGAATCACCGAGGGCGGGGGGGACAGAGGGGACCCACAAGGGACCCAGGCGCCCTCCCGGCGCGCCCTAGGGTGGGGCCACGCCAGGGGCCGCCTGGACCCCTGGCTGCCCCCCTTCACCTATATATCCCTCGTGACGTGAAACCCACGTGACGTGAACCCTTTTTCGCGATCTCTCCTCTGTTCCGCCACCGCGCTTCCAAGACCGGGAGCACCAGCAGACCTCTTCCCGGCACCCTGCTGGAGGGAGGAATCACCTCTGGTAGCTTCTCCACCACCGTGGATGCTTCCAGGATGAACCGTGAGTAGTCCACCTTGGACCATGGGTCTATGATCAGTATCTATGCGATGTTCTCCTCCCCTCTTTGTTCTTCATGGATTAGACCTCGTGAGCTGCCCTACATGATCGAGGCACATATGTAATCTTTCTACTGTTGCTATCCTGAGTTTGCTAGGATCCGATGGATTATGAGACTATGTTCAGATTGTGTTTGAGTAATATATTTGATTCTCCTGTTTTATATTTATGTTCTAGAGTAATTCTTGCATGTTCTCCGTTGCTGTTTATTGCTTTGGCCAAGTAGTAGGTAGTGACTCCAAGAGGGAGCGTTATGCTTGATTGTGGGTTCATGCCCCTTGATGACTAGCTTGAGTGACAGAAACATGAGTCTAGGGGATGTGCTGTTGCCACAAGGGGGAAAACAACGATGCTTGTACTTGCGGGTGCAAGGATTGTTTACTTTACGCAAAGTTCTTTAATGCAGTTGTCCGTTGCTTTGAGTTTACACTTTGGGTGGGATTCGCAACTTAATACCAGCGAGATGTTCTGGAAAGATATCTCAAGGTGGATGATTAGTAGGTAGATGCAGATGGATTTCAGTCTACTTGTCTTGGCGTACTGCCCATGCTTTTGAGCCTCTTCCTTTCTTTATAGCATAGTTAGTATTGGTTTGAGCACATAATCCTGTCAATTTCCCAGTTGTTATTTGTTTACCTCACATGGCTATTTTATCGTCTTTTGGGATAGAGACATCACTAGTGAACATCATAGGACCCCGGTCCATATTTCCAACACTGTTTAAACCCGCTATCAATTTACTGCTTTACTTTTCCGTTGCTATCAATGTCATTACTATCCCGTGCGTTTTATCCTTTGTAAACAACAAAGCCGGAGGAATTGACAACTCCTCTGTACTCGTTGCGAAGCAAAGTTATTTGCTGTGTGTGGAGGTCCAGGTGAAGTAAGCAACCTTAGGTTGTGAACGGCGCCATTGTTCACTTCACCACCTTCTTGTATCTGTTGTTGTCCTATTGGTTCGACATTCAACCTTAGCATCTTCGCTAAGGGAAATTTGCTGCTATCTACATCTCAACCTGCCACTTTGGGTAACCAACGAGGGGGCGTTAATTCGTACCATCAGGCTCCCATTGATAGACCATCTTCCTGACTGCTTTTACGAAGAGGTTCAAAAGAAGATGCAGAAGCTTTCAACCTACTATTTGTTGTTGTGGAAAGATAACCTCAATGAAATTCAAGTTAAACGTTTTTATGACAATTGCCTATTGCCCAAACTGAAGAGCATTATGGATGAATTAGAAATTACGCCCCCAGTAGAAAACCAAAAGAGCGTACGGAATTTCAGAAACCTTATGGAGTATTCTGACTTTGTTCCTAAAGGCATCATGGTTGTTTTTCTTGAAAATCATTTCTTTGCAAAGTGGAAGAATGTCCTAAGGCACTAACTGCAAGCATACAAGACACCATGGGGAGAGGTCATGGATTGTATCAATGGACGGAGTGTCCAGTTCACAGACAGATTACGTGAAGAAATTCGCGTTGTTGAACACTTCGACGAGGGTAGAAACTACTATAAGTAGAAGTAGAGCTAACTATTGAAATGTGTGTTATAATTAAGAACCTAGTACTTTATTATTAATGTACTACATCTATAGATTAATATAAAGACGATTTGACACTGCCAACAAATTGTCTTTTATTAATTTATAGATTTAGTACTAGAGTATGTACTTATGTACTTGTAGATTTTAGAATCACTGTGGTTGGTTTAGTATTAATAAGTGTGGTTGATTTTAGAATCAAGTTCTTTAAATTAACTAAAGAATGAGTATATTTTTAATATTGTTCCTGATATTTACATTACCCAATCTATGGAAAAATTCTAGGCTGAGACGACAAGAGCCAGGTACAATTAATAGATTTCTCAATGTTTTTGTTTTCGAAAATATGAAGCACGGGGAAACATAAGATGGCTTAGATTTTGTTCGTTTCAGTATTAATAAAAAAGTTACGTTTATCGTTCCTGTTGCTAACAGTATTACCATATTTTCTATTACTATCAACACGATAGAGTTCATCGTTTTTTCTTTCTGTTCGTGGATAAGCGTTAAAACTACCTCCGCTATCAATGGTTAAGCCAGCGGGAAAATATCAACGATTAAAGCGGCATGAGGGTAACCTCCCACATATCTAAAGCTATAAAAGGTGGTCTCGCAGAGGTCATGGTGTGAAAACAAAAATCAGGAACACCAGTTATATCTTCATTGATATTCAGTCAAATGCGGAAAGGATATCTCGGTCTTTTACATCTCTGGTTGAGGTAACCTTTTTAAATTTGATATGAATGTTTGCATTGATTGTGCAAAAATATTAGAGGAAACCAAACATTAGAGGAAAGTCAATAACAACTTTGTACCTTGTTCAACCATGTCAATGCCACAGTCTTTGTTGCATCTCAGGCATAGTTTTTGTTACATCTTATTGTGTCAAAGCCTCAGATTTGTTTCCCCTCATCTTTAGATGACATTGTGCTTACAAAATCCTGCAAATTGGATCTGTTTCCCTTGTTTCCATTGCGCATCATCTTAATCTTATGTTTGCTGTTTATAAAAAAATCATAAATTAAAGGGAACTTCACAAAACAAAATCCATAAATATTGAAAAATCACTTACTATAATTTGTGAATATATTTTAGAGATGGCTGATGGTGAAGGCTCAAGAAAGAGGAATTTATCCGGTGAAGAAGCTAGCCAAGAAGAAAGGGTAATTTATCCCGGATCAAACACTTTGATTTGATCATATTGTTTGAGGCAAAATTAATTTTTTCTCTACACTAGCAGAAACTGAAAACACAAGATGATGAATCATCTCCAGACTCAACCAATTACCAAGGATCCCAAGAGCAGACAAACCTGGACAACACATCTGGTGCCTTCTGGGCTGAGTCTGGAGAAGAGGATAACAGTGAAGATGAAGACATTGCCTCAGATGGGTGTGATTCTCTTGAAGACAACGAAGATGAAGGCTGCAACAATGATGCTCATGAAAATGTTGCTCCACTGATACGTCCAAAACGTATCTATAATTTCTTCTTGCTCCATGCATCTTTTGTGTGATATTGCTATGATATTGATGCACTTCCATACACTTTTCATCATATTTGGACTAACCTATTAACTCAGTGCACCCCAGTGCCAGTTCCTATTTTCTGCTGTTTTTGTATTTCAGGTTTTCCTATTAAAGTGCCAGAAAAATTCCGGAAAAAATATAGGAAAAATCAGTGTACAGGAAGCTTCGGGAAGAGCCAAAGTGGGGCCAGAGGGGAGTCAGGGTGGCCCAGGCGTCCACCTGGGGCGACCACCCCTAGGCCGCGCCAGGGGGGCGCCTGTGTAAGGCCCGATATGCGGTACTGTTCCAGATCTAGGTGTTTCCACCCAGATGCGGGGACGAAGCACATATCGGTCCCACCGCGACATATGACAAGCCATATGCCCTGGATTTCCAACATGATATCACAACATTACAGATACAAGGATACACCATCTCATACAATCGGCATACAACTGCCTCAAATACAATACAACAGCGGAAGCTACATGTCTGAGTACAGACTACAAGCAAAAGCCTACTGGCAAAGAGAAAAACATCGATCCCATAACCACACGGGTGCAGGACCTCCGTCGGGATCCGCCTAACTAGTCGTCGTCGAGTCTCCACGTGAAACGTCGATCACCATACCTGTTGTCGATCAAGAACCCTGAAAAGAGTTTGGTGGTAGTATCATGAGTACAGAGGTACTCAGCATCCAACTGTAGTGGTCATCTGACCCAGCAAGGACTTCATCACTCGTCATTCTAGGACAACTAGTAGTTTACGATAAGGAAGGGGTAAGTGGTGAGGTTGCTGCCGCATTAGCATTTATAAGGTTGCTAACGATCTAGAGAGTAAGATAAGGAGCCAAGCATTCGATGAGGAATCGCCTCCAACAAGTCTTTCTATCAACTACTTACGCAAGCATAACACCTATCCTATCCTTGTCCTCGTCTTCGCATCCCGACGAAGAAGAAGCAGTCAAGGCACACACACACGTTGATCAAGTTATTTAAGATTATCTCAGTTGTTGTTGTTGTCTATGAACAAGGAGTAGGTCTCAAGTCATCCATAACCGTGGACACGGCTTCTCGAAAAGATTTAACTCTGCAGGGGTGTACCAACTGCCCATTACAAGGCTCCGCACGCAGGCCCATCTCTCTCAGTTGCTACCCATCTCAGGCAACCATTTTATGATTTAGTTCCAAGAGATCTGAAACGACAAGTCCCTCTAGCTAACAACGAAGAAATCCGGGTGGCCCCCGGTGAGACGACATCCAGCTCAGGAGCCGGCCGCGCTCTCGATATGGTCTCTACCGTATGACTCCAGGTTTGGATTGCCGGTTAATCACACATGGGACACCGGGTCCTTAGCCGATCATGATGGGCCAGCAAGGGAACTATGTCCTCACTGGTCCGGGTTGGTTTAAAAAACTACTGGCGTACGACCAGCACACACACGGTTTCAAATGGTAAAATCAGCTTGGGCCACCACTAGAAAGGCTTGAAGCTAGGTATGTAAGAAAAGGGGACCCCATAAAATCCCACACGCGGTTAGGCACGCTCAGTCTTAAAACCAATACCCGGAACTCGGATCCTAGGTGACTCGAATGGAACAAAGCGTCGGGGCGGGATAGCCTAGACCTTCCATCCTTCGTCGAATATAGTCAACATTATAATAATCATATCATCAACAACAATATAATAATGTGATATCCCAAACCAAGGAGTAACAGGGTAACATCGTAGCATCCTAAGCATGCATACTAAGCAGGGGCTGAGCAACGAGCAATAGTAACATAGCAGTACAAGGTTTGCTGGGAAGGGACATGGCTGTATCGGTTTGGAAGAGGCTGTAAACATGTGGTAGGATCAAACATCGAACCTAACCTAGACTAGCATGCAAACCGCTGGTTGAAATAGAATGGATCATAAGTAATGTATAGTCCTTGCCTGTTGATAAGTCGGGTTCCGAAGGTGTAGTCAATCGCAAGCTCGCATCGTCTCCGAAGGTATCCGCGGAAGCACACAAGACGATAAACACTGGAAAGCAATCAACGAGCAAGCATCTATTGCTACGAGGCAAACACGAGCAAGCATCAACAAGAAGCGACACGAGACATCGCACCTACCGTCGAGAGCGGTTACTAACAATTTAAGTGGAGTACTCGTCACACACGACGATACCGCACATTTACAAGGGTTCAAGTGGCTTAGCTACATGTGATCAACAAAGTTGTTAACATGGAAAAGCACAGAAGCATGGCATAGCACACAACATGTCAAGAGGTGAAGCATAAAAGAAACTATCTATGCTAGACAATTTAAGTGAGGCACAACCTAAACATGACATAACACTAAGTGCCGCACGATAATTAAAGGATTTGGTACTGTTCTGCCCTGAACCATATTTTAGGTTGATTAACAACAGCAAACAATATCATAAACACAAAGTACACGAAAAACTAATCAAGTTACATATAAAGAACACTCCAAACGGAGTTACGGTTAAAAAGATACAAGCAAAACAAGTTACGTGCACAATCTGACAACATCACGAAGCACACTTTAGAGCAATGCACAAACAGGATAATTAATGCAAACATGCTCACAAATGATATGGAATTAAAGTAGACATGACAGGGAAGGCATGGCAAAAAGAATCATGCAGATAGGCATCATAGATCAAAAGATATTAAGCATGCAACATGGCATCGGAACGTTACAGACTTGGAGAAAAAGAGAGGTGGCTGTCAAAAACAGCGGGATAGCAACTTTGGAGCTCAACAACTATATGACCAGCAAGCATATCATGGCAATGAAATACATGTAATGAAATTAGACATGATTCTTAACAATAAGCAATTGGAATCACTCAATTCTGATAAACGGTCGCGACACACTCGTCGACCGAAGTTGCAACAAAATAACAGTTTCAGCAACAACAGCACAATAACATCAGGGTCACCACTTTGGAGCAAGATTTAATATAGCTAAAGCACCCAAACATGGCAAGTTAAAGCATGGAAATAAAGTACACATGATGCTTAACACATAGGGAAAAGAATCAATGCAATAGGCCTCATGGACGAGTCACAATCATCATGCAAAGTTGCAACAAAATATTAACAGCAGCACTTAACAGGAAAAATTAGCAATTCACGGCCTGATGCCCACTTCAACGCAGAATTAAACTATCTAGACGGCCTCAAACGGAAAAACTTTCTACATACGAACGCCAGAGCACGCAAAACTGAGCAATATTCATTTTGGGGGCACGTTCATCGGAGCTACGGATCAACGGGAAATTGCAGTACAAAACGGGATCAGAAGCAATAATTTTCCAGACTTAGGAAAAATTCGCAGGGGTTAGGAAAAAAAAAGGAGATGGACCTCTGGGCTGCGGCCCATCTGACTGGATCTGGCCCTGCCGGGCTGGAGGCCTGCTGGGCTTGAGGCGGCCTGGCCTGGCTGCCGAGGTGGGCCAGGCTGGGCCGGCCGGCCTGCCACGGCGACGTCCGCGCGGGGAGGCCGAGCGGGCGGCTCCCGTGGTCGACCTCAGGCAAGCACAGACGGCGGCGGCTGGCAACGCCGGCCAGCAGCCCGGCGACGGAGGGCGGCCTGGCGCGCGGCGGCGCTGGACTCCAGGGGGGTGGCGGCGACTGGCGCAGGAGGAGGTCGGCGAGCTCCTCGCAGGCCATGGCCATGGCGTCGGGCGGCGCCTCCTGTGCTGCAGAGAGAGAGGGAGAGATGTGAGAGGGAGAAGACAGAGAGATGGAGGAGAGGGAAGACAGGAGAAGGGGAGGGAGAGAAAGGCCGCGGGAGGAGGGGAGCCGGCGGGGAGGCTCCGGCGGCCGGCCGGCTGCGGGAGGCGGCGGCCTCGGGCCCGGCGGCGGTGCACTGTGAGGAGAGGAGGGAGGTTGGTGGAGGAGGCTGGGTGACGTGGCACCATCTGGGCCATCAGATCTGAGATCTGATGGTCCAGATCTGAGGAGGGCTAGGTTTTTGGGCTAAAATTAGGAAAATTGCGAAAATTGGGCTAGATCTGAGGGGGGTGGCTGAAAATTGTGGCTAGGGAAACCCTAGAAATTGGTTGGAGTGTGGTGGTCTTTATATAGGCCCGGTGGCTGGCAGTTTGCAAAAACCTCCCCGGTTTTTCTCTCGCGCGCTCGGTGTTCATGTTTCTGACCGCCGGGGGTCCGCAGGACCTCTGATTCGGGTAAAACTTCGAACTGCGCGATCAGCGCGTCGAGACGGCGGCGTTCAGCTCGCGCCGAAACCGTTCTGAGAACACTTTCCGGTGCGCTATAAAAATAACCCATTTAATTATTAAACGGGGTTTTTCGTTCCGTTGGCTGCGGCTGGTCTCGTGCGGTTTTCGCGACGGTGATCGGGTGAAACCCGGTGTCGCAAAGGTCGAATGTCAGGGTGGCAAGGGTCGGTATCCTTCCGATACGAGATAAGAGGGGGAAAAATAATCGCCGATCAATAAATCGGGGATGTAAACACCGCAAACAAATCAGACAATCAAACAATTCAGGCCGAAAACAAAATTTTTAATTTTTGTGAAATCTGGGCCGTTACAGCCTGGGGCCCCTAGTCCACCTCTGGCTGCCCCCCTTCGCCTATATCTCTCTCTCGTCCCGAAACCCTCGAGGACAGAACCATTTTTCGCGATCTCTCCTCTGTTCCGCCGCCACATCGCTTCCAAGATCGGGAGCACCAGGAGCCCTCTTCCTGGCACCCTGCCGGAGGGAGGAACCACCTCCGGGAGCTTCTCCACCACCATGGATGCTTCCCGGATGAACCGTGAGTAGTCCACCTTGGACCATGGGTCCATGATCAGTAGCTATGTGATGTTCTCCTCCCCTCTTTGTTCTTCATGGTTTAGACCTCGTGAGCTGCCCTACATGATCGAGGCACATATGTAATCTTTCTGCTGTTGGTATGCTGAGTTTGCTGGGATCTGATGGATTATGAGACTATGTTCAGATTGTGTTTGAGTAATATATTTGATTCTCCTCTTTTATATTTATGTTCTTGAGTAATTCTTGCATGTTCTCCATTGCTGTTTATTGCTTTGGCCAAGTAGTAGGTAGTAACTCCAAGAGGGAGCGTTATGCATGATTGTGGGTCCATGCCCCCTGATGACTAGCTTGAGTGACAGAAACATGAGTCTAGGGGATGTGATGTTTCCACAAGGGATAAAACAACGGTGCTTGTACTTGCGGGTGC
Source organism: Bromus sterilis (assembly GCA_950022295.1). Classification (NCBI taxonomy): domain Eukaryota; kingdom Viridiplantae; phylum Streptophyta; class Magnoliopsida; order Poales; family Poaceae; genus Bromus; species Bromus sterilis. The sequence goes on along the minus strand of OX465600.1, from coordinate 180,393,849 downwards.
AAGGATTGTTTACTTTACGCAAAGTTCTTTAATGCAGTTGTCTGTTGCTTTGAGTTTACACTTTGGGTGGGATGCACAACTTAATACCAGCAAGATGTTCTGGATATATATCTCAAGGTGGATGATTAGTAGGTAGATGCAGATGGATTTCGGTCTACTTGCCTTGGCGTACCTCCCAAGCTTTTGAGCCTCTTCCTTTCTTTGTAGATAGTTAGCATTGGTTTGCGCACATAATCCTGTCAATTGCCCAACTGTAATTTGTTTACCTTGCATGGCTATTTTATCGTCTTTTGGGAGAGAGACATCACTAGTGAACATCATGGGACCCCGGTCCATATTTCCACCACTGTTTACACACGCTATTTATTTTCTGCTTTATTTCCTTTTCTGTTGCTATCGCTATCATTATTATCCCGTGCGTTTGATCCTTCGTAAACAACAAGGCCGGAGGGATTGACAACCTCTCTGTACTCGTTGGGAGAAAAGTTATCTGTTGTGTGTGCAGGTCCACATCAACTGCCTAATTGCTGGCGCCGTTGTCACCTTCCTGTCGTAGTCGGAGTCCTACTGGAGACAAACTTTGGTATCTTCACCGAGGGAAATTTGCTGCTGTCTACATCTCAACCTTCCACTTTGGGTAACCATCGAGGGGCGATAAGCCATCATCCACCATCACCTGACTGTGATCTAAAATCAGCCAAAGCCGTAAGGGTGTCAAGAGCAGTTTTGAAACAACTGAGGATAAAGTGGGGTCCTCAGAGTGATAAGACTAAGGTTATTGAAGCCATTGTAAAACCAAATTTGCAGGCATCATGCTTTGCCGTGTCCTCCATACTACAGAACAAGTTCAGAAACTATAAATGGCATGTTGTGCAATCGCATCAGGCTGGTGACAATGGCTATGTTTATGTGAAAATGAGGCACATTGACCTTATTAGACTTCATGCCAAATTGTTTAAATGGGGCGGGGAGCATGTCAGCTTTTGTGCAGTGAGAAATGTGCTACCCATTAAACCAGAAGATCCTATGGATGAAAACTAGGTTGCCAGGATTTAATAGGTGTCATGTCGTGCTGCCAGTCTCATTAGTGGAATAAAATTCAGTTTTCATTGTTTTTCTAATAATTGTATAACAAGTTATCATTTATTTTTTTCCATTATTTATATATAATTACCACGCACATTCCATTGTTTCAGTTTAATATGTGGTATTTTGTGTTAGTAGAAAAAACGGTGTTATTCCATTGTTTTTGTTGTATATTTATGTTATTCAAGTCCTGTGTTTCAGGATTCCACAGTTTGCTCGAATAAAGCAATTGGTTAAGCATCTCGTGAGTGTTTCATCTGTAAAGAAATTGGATTTATACCTACATCATAATTCGTTGAAAGATGATCGACAGAGACCTAGATCAAGCGAGGCACTTCGTTGAATGTATAAGAAGCACGTTATCTGAAGTAGGAAGCGCACGTCCCGTTTTCTAAACAAGGCACTTTGTTCAATCGAAAAGAAGCACGTCTCTACAAGGACAGGAGGCACGACCGGTGCTTCTCGATATTTCAAAAGCACGTTACTCGATATTTCAGAAGCACGTCATTACGATCAGAGAAGGCACGACACTAGATTTCAAAATCACGTGTTCTGCGAGTGGATAGAAAGCACGTTATATGTCTTTTCATTGAGGCACTTCGTTCAATCTAAAAGAAACATTTAACTCAAAGTACAAAAGGCACGACCCATTTTATCAGTGAGGCATTACCTTGATTTTAAAAGAGGCACTTCTATACAATCAGAGAAGGCACGACCCATTTTATTAGTGAGGCATTACCTTGATTTTAAAAGAGGCACATCTATACAATCAGAGAAGGCACGACCCGTTTTATCAGTGAGTTATTACCTTGATTTTAAAAGAGGCACTTCTATACCATCAGAGATGGCACGTCTCGTGCTTCAAGATACACTGATTCATGACCTCAATCGAGGACTTACTCGTGCCTGCGATTAACAGTTACTAGTGCTCCGAATGAACAATTTTTCCTTAGAAAAGGCAGGAGAAAAATTCATCAAAGGGATGCACATAGTATGAAAACAAGCACCTATGAAACAGTCACTGGTCATTCATCACATTAAAGATACTTAAGAAGGGTTTACAGCTACACATACTTGAACGCTACCAAACAGTCATTTAGGAGTACCAAACAGTCACTGATCTTGAATTTGTTGCATACTTGAACGCTAGAAATTCACTTAGGAAGGTGGTAGGGAAGTAAAGTTCTTAGAGAAGTGAAGTGAGGAACATGCCCAACACTCCTGAAAGCATCTGGAATGCCATAACCACATTCATCCCAACCTCGAGACCATTGTTTTCAATGAAAATATCCCATCCATTTCTGATTGTCATCCTGCCGTCTTTTGCAATGGAGTAGGAACACTGACAATAATCTTGTTGCAACATCATGTGTACGTTGACTGTCCCAGTGCGAGGCAAAGTAAGGCCTTGAAACACATCTTTGGCCACCTTCTGGAAAAAATAAACAAGATCAACAGATTAGTTGTAACAAAGAAAAATAATATTATTCAAGCACAAACTAGCAAATATATTAAAACTAATGAGATTTCAATAATACTATTTTTGGACTCACCAACTCTTTACTTAATATGTTTGTTCTGGTGAGCTTGTGGACAAAAATTGGAGCATAGCTTGGACCCATTGCATCTAGAAAATGATAGAGAAACTGAAGCAACATTTCATGCTGTTGGAGGTTTACTTCAACAGTCTCTGAGAACTTTGCGTTCGCGTAATGGTCATAAAAATAGGTATCTATTGCTGAAGCACCTGATATGAAAACAATAATGTTAGAGTTTCACCATCTTATTATATTTTTTTAAAGGAACTTTCCTGAATGTTAGGAGGTGTAGTTTTTGTTCAAAACATAATAGACGAGTACATAATTTAGCAGGCCATGTAAAAAAGACAACAATGTGCTGGACGCTTCTCATCACCGATGCCTCCATCCTTGTTGACAGTGATTCTAAACTTGTGACCATGCATCCTGTTCATATTGATGATAACAGAGTCTCCAGCATCGAGGGAGTACTAGAACATGAACCTACGAAGAGCTAGTCCTGAAAGTGTTGCCCTATCATCCATTCTCTTGACATAAACCTTAAAAACGTGTCCACTACTCCAAGTTTTAGCCACCAGTGAGACTATACGTGTATCATTATCATCATCAAGGAGGAACTGATCATTGAAAATGTCACGATGCTTGCATGCTACATACTAGAGTTGAAAAAAGCTAAAAATATTAGTTAAAAAGGTCACATTTACAAGTATTAAATGGCAAGAAAGAGACACTGCATAATTAAATTAACTTACAAGGCATTTTTGAAAGCCTGGAGGGACAACTATGTGAACGAGAGTTTCCCTAGAGTCTTTGTTGTTTACATTGCAAGGTCCATCGGATGAGTAGCAAAAAGGACATGCCATCCTGTCAAACAACATCTTCAACATGTAGAACTGACAAGATACATTACATGTTATATAGGTAGGTGGTAGAGAGTGCTAACGAACTGACATTTAAATCAAATTATCTACAAGGAGGAGAAGAGAATAGAATCTCTATGACAAGTAGAATGAGAAGGAAAAGGGTTACTGAATACTGATACGAATCGAAAGTTGTCACTTGCAAAAACAAAAAGATTATCTTTGAGAATTAATAGGGTTTCATCCTGGATCTGAATCATCCCGGGTATGAATTGCTAGGATTCAGATCCTGGATCTGAATCATCCCGGATCCTGGATCTCAATAATCGCGGATATCATAATGCATGACGTCACCTCGCTCGAGTCCTCAGATCCAAACCCCTGTTCGTGTAAAAAAGAAAGGCAACAAAACCCTAACCCTAAGCATCCCAATTCCCACAATCCCATGTCCTCCAAACCCAATCATCTCGGATCCCAAAATTGAAGGGAACGGGGGGAGGAGATTAGATTACCTTCGAGAACGTGGATTAGTCGAAATGCACGGAGAAAATCATTCGAATTGGATTGATTTCTGAGATAGAGGGGCTGAACGAGTGAGTACAAATGAGTGGAGGGATGGACGAGTTAAAGCATCAATGGAACGTGGCACGACGTGTCCAGGAATCCCTGGCGATGTGTTTCCGAGTTATCTGGAAATGTCCTTACAACCAAGAATCATGCAGTAGTATATAACACCATATACAAGTTGAAAACGTCGCATGTTTTCTCGGAAATAGGAATAGTCAATCGTCGAATGTTTTCTCAGTGAGACATCAATGTAAAAGAAGCACGTCACTTCAAGTTGAAAACGCACGACCCGTTTCCTAAGTGACGCATTTCCTTCAGTCGAAAAGAAGCACGTCAGTACTAGCAAAGAAGACACGACCCGTGCTTCTCGATATTTCAAAAGCACGTTGAAAGTGCATGTAGCCCCTAAGTGTGGTTTTGGTAATTAATGACAATCTCTATGGACTAAGGATTTTATTAAGATACATTTGAAGGTATAGTCCATAGGTGGTGCATTAAGGACATTGGATGGATTCAATGATGAATGCCATAATGATGAAAACTTTCTCTAAGCTTTGGTATTGATTGACAAATATCTATGGAGCATCAAGTGCATTGTATCTGATATGAAGAAAAGTTCCATAGTGACACATGAAGCATATTGGGTTCATTTGGGAAGAATTCCATCAATGTCCCGTGAAGAATTCCTCATGGTACCCCTCTATGGTTACCTCGTGTCTATGAGGTCCAAGGTTGTGCCCAAGGGGTCCAGGAAATCTCTCTGGACACCCCGTGTGCACGGGACTCTTGACCCCCGTGCACACGGGGTCAAGCGTTAACTCTCTGGATACCCCGTGCACATGAGGTCACTTACCACCGTTGTAAGGCCCGATATGCGGTACTGTTCCAGATCTAGATGTTTCCATCTAGATCCGGGGACGAAGCACATATCGGTCTCACCGCGACATATGACAATACCATATGCCCCGGATCCAACATGATATCACAACATTACAGCTACAAGGATACAACATCTCATACAATCGGCATGCAACTGCCTTAATACATTACATCAACAGAAGATACATGTATGAGACATAGTACAATCAAATGCCTAGCAGCAAAGGTAAAACACACCATTCCCGTAACCACACGGGTCCAGGCTCTCCACCGGGATCCACCTACCTAGTCGTCGTCGAGTCTCCACGAAGGCGTCCAAAAGAAGGATCGTTGAGCTCCTCTGAAGTCCAAGATCGTTTGCATAACGTGCGTAAAAGAGAAAAGAAGGGGTGAGCTATATCAACAAGTCTTGTAACTAACTTCTCACGGTAAGATGGGGGTAGTGGTGAGGTTGCAGCCGCACTAGCAATATATGAGGTGGCTAACGATCTATTTTAGAGTAAGATGAGAACCAAGAATTCGATGAGGAATCGCCTCCAACAAGTCTTGCTATCTGCTACTTGCGCAAACATAACACCTATCCTATCCTTGTCCTCCACTTCGCATCCCGACGAAGAAGAATCATTCAAGGCAAATACACGTTGATCTAGTTATTAAGATTATCTCAGTTGTTGTTGTCTATGGACAAGGAGTAGGTCTCAAGTCGTCCATAACCGTGGACACGACTTCTCGAAAAGAATTAACCCTGCAGGGGTGTACCAACTGCCCATTACAAGGCTCCGCACGCATGCCCATCTCTCTCAGTTGCTACCCATCACAGGCAACCATTTCATGATTTATTTCTGAGAGATCCGAAACGACAGGTCCCTCTAACTAACAACGCACAAATCCAGGTGGCCCCCGGGGAGTCGACAACCAATCCAAAAGCTGGCCGCGCTCTCGGATCGGACTCTTCCGTCTGGACGAGGTCGGGGTAACTAACCCATCACTTTGGGCAGCCCCCTAGCTTCCAGGTGTGGACCAACAAAGGAACTCTGTCTCCGCTGGCCCGAGTTGTTTGGAAATCTGCTGGGGTACCAACCAAGCACACACACGTTTTCAACTGGTAAATACGCTTGGGCCACCACTAGAAATGTTTGAAGCTAGATAGGTAAGAAGAGGGGACCCCATAGCATCCAACACGCGGTTAGGCACACTCGTCAAGAGACACAATACCCGAAACTCGGGTCCTAGGTGACTCGAATGGAACAAAGCATCGGGGCGGGATAGCCTAGACCTTCCGTCCTTCGTCGAATACAATCAACATTATAATAATAATCATATCATCCACAACAATATAATAATGTGATATCCCAATCCAAGGAGTAATAGGAGAACGGTTGGTTGCATCCTAGCATGCATACTAAGCAGTGGCTGAGCAGCGAGCAATAGTAACATAGCTGAACAAGGCTTGCTGGGACGTGGAGGCCATGGCTATTTGGGTTTATTTGAGAGGCATGTATATGAAGTGGTAGGATCAAGCAATCGTTCTATTCTATACCTAGGCACAAGTGAGCTGAAAGTTATAAGCATGATATATGCCCCCCTTACCTGGTGAGAAGATGAAACTGAAGGTGTAGTCGATCGCAAACTCGCAACGTCTCCGAGAATACCCGCGGGAGCACACAAGAAGGAAACACTGGAAAAAGCAATCGACGAGAAATAATATATTACTACGAAGCAATCATGAGCAAGCATCATCAAGAAGGCAACACGAGACAACGCACTACGGCGTCGCATCTATCGTCGAGAGCGGTTACTAACAGGTTAAGTGAGGTACTCGTCACAGACGACGATACCACACATTTAGAAAGGTTCAAGTTGTTTAGCTACACAACATGAGCAAAGGTTATTAACATGGCATCTCAATCAAGCATGGCATAGCACACAAACATGGAAAGAGGTGAAGAATAAAGTAAACTACCTATGCTAGTCATTTTAAGTGAGGCAACACCCTAAACATGGCATAACACTAGGTACCCCACGACAATTAAAGCATTTGGTAGTGTTCTTCCCTAAACCATATTTTAGGTTGGTTAACAACATCAAACAATATCCAATCGTAATCTACATGAAATTCGAGTCAATTTACATATAAAGAACACCCCAAATGGAGTTACGGTTAAAAAGATACAAGCATCACAATTTACGGGTACATGCTGTTAACATCAGGGAGCATACCTTAGAGCAATGAAACAATTAGCTACTGAATACAAAAATGCACAAAAATGATGTGGATCAACAGTAGACATGACAAGCAATGCATGGCAACAAAGTTTCATGTATATGAGCATCAGGAACAAGTAATTGTAACCCATGCAAAATGCAAGAAAATACTACTGGTCTAGGGACTTAGTGAAAAATAGGGCATGTGACAGCAAACAACAGGGTTGCACTTTGGGAGCTTCATAACTATATGTACATCAAAGATATCATGGAAAAGAAAAGCATGGCATCAAAGTACACATAACAAGGAGCAAATAATTACATTGGAGCTAATGCATATGAAGCATGGATCACTAACTATAAGGCATCAAAGTAGCAACTTTATATAAACAGCAGCACATGTTATCAGGGTCACCACTTTGGAGCAATATATAAAATAGATACAACAGGAAAACATGACAAAGGAATGCATCTAAATGATGTACACATGATGCTTAACTCATACAAGAAAGAATCAATAGCATAGGTCTCATGGATGTGACACAATCATCAACCAATGTTTGAATAAATTAACAGCATCAGCAGTTAACGATCTGGTGCCCACTTCAACACAGATTAACAACATCTAAATGGCTTCAAATGGATTAATTCTGAAAATCATTATGACAGAGCACACAAAACATAACACTTTTCATTTTGGGCGCAAGTTTATCCGGGCTACGGTTTAATCGTAAATCGCATCGCAAAACAGATCACAACAACAGTTTCTACAAACTTAGCAGAATTACAGCAGAGGAAAAAAAAGGGAGGGGACTCACTTTGGGCTGGCCCATCTGGTCGAGGTGGGCGACGGTTAGAGGCGCCAACGCCTAGGCGAAGAGGAGCGCTGCAGGCACGTGCTTGGGTTGGGCCTTGCTCGGGCTGGCTGCGCGAGGTGGGCCGCAGCTGGCTGGGGCGGCCTACTAGCAGTGGCGGCTGGATCGGGGCTCCTCCCGATCTAGTTCGCCAGGAGGCAGCCGGCCGGCGGCGGCGCTCCGGTGGCAGCCCGACGAGCGGCGGGGCAAGGCGCGGCGAGGGGCGAGCACGGGATCGGCGGAGGGCGCGGGTCCGGGCCGACCCCTTCCCGAATCTAGGCGAGGAGGAGGTTAGGCGGGCGGCACTCGAGGTCGTCGGCCGGCCATAGTGGTGGCGGCTCGTCCATGGAAACGCAGCGACCGGTGGATGGGACCTGCAGACGAGGGAGGGAGAAGGTGAGCACGGAGGAGGCGCGGCGGTCGGTGGCGGTTGCCGACGGGAGTGTTCGGGCGGCGGCTCTAGATGAGCCCGAAGCGGACCACGACAGCGTATCCAGGGCCCTGCAGGGCCCGGATCTGGCTAGCTGGCTGATGGATCCCTTCGGGGCGACGTGGCTGCACCTGGAGCGTCGGATCTCGGATCCGGCGGCTTCGGAGGGACAGGGGGATAGAATTTCGAGGGAGAGAGGGATATGGGGGCAGAATTTGGGGAAAACAGGGGGTGGCTGCAAATTTGTGTTTGGGGAAACCCTAGAAGGGCTAGGAGAGAGTGGTGGTCTTTATATAGGCTAGCCTGGATGGCAGGTTTATGCAAACTCCCTCGGGTTTTCTCTCTCGCGTCCGGTACTCCACGTTTCTGACCGCCAGGACTCCATACGACCTCCGATTCGGGCGAAATCTTGAACCACACGCTCAGTGCGGAGAGCCCGTCAGTACTACCTCACTTTGGTACTGTTCCAAGAATATTTTCTGGCACCAATAAAATAACCCATTTAATTATTAATTGGGGTTTTTAGTTCCGATGGCGACGACTGGTCTCGTGCCGAAGGTTGCGTCGGTGCTCGGGTGAAACCCGGTGTCACAACAATCGTGTGCCGTTTGGGAAAAAATGGGTTGGTCCTGCATACGATACGAGAAAGAGGGGGGGATATTCACTGATTAATAAATCGGCGAAGCAAATACTGCAAAAAATTCTAGCAATCAACAAAACAAAGCAACAAACAATTTTTTAATTAGGGTGGAATTTCCAGGCTGTTACAATACAAATCCACCAACAAGGGATCCGAGGGAGAGGGGGGGGGGAGAGAAAAGAGAGTCGACAATCTTAAACACCACCAACAAGGGACTCTGCTCCATGTCGAACGACGAACCTCCGTCGAGAAACTTTCCGCAGAGAGACGACAACATCGAAAGACGGAGCCATCAGGAGATCAAGAGGAAGAACGACAATTCAAAGCGACGATCAAGGGAAGAATTCTCACTGAAATCGTGAGGATACTAGGCAAGAGGACTGAAGTCCCCTGATAACCAACATGTTTACCCAGAGTCAGAAGAACTAAAGGTACTACAGGGTTTCCCAAACCTGAGATCGGAATCAAAAAAATACGCTGCAAGCAAGGCATTGTAACGGTTCCAAAACTCCACTCCTCGAGATCCTAAAGTTTGAAATGGGATAAGGCGAGATGAAAACACTTACGACACTGGTCCTGACCAGAACAAGGGTGAGGAGTAAAGAGAATCCTACTCTCCGATAACTAACTTAGTAACTACCAAATAGTTTTTGTCTAGACTCGACTTCGGCCAGAAAAGGGATCCTACGATCGGCAAGGCTCTAATACCAAGTTGTAAGGCCCGATATGCGGTACTGTTCCAGATCTAGATGTTTCCATCCAGATCCGGGGACGAAGCACATATCGGTCCCACCGCGACATATGAAAATACCATATGCCCCGGATTTCCAACATGATATCGCAACATTACAGCTACAAGGATACAACATCTCATACAATCGGCATGCAACTGCCTTAATACATTACATCAGCGGAAGATAAATGTCTAAGACATAGTACAATCAAATGCCTAGCAGCAAAGGTAAAACACACCATTCCCGTAACCACACGGGTCCAAGCTCTCCGTCGGGATCCACCTAACTAGTCGTCGTCGAGTCTCCACGAAGGCGTCCATAAGAAGGATCGTCGAGCTCCTCTGAAGTCCAAGCTCGTTTGCATAACGTGCGTAAAAGAGAATATAAGGGGTGAGCTATATCAACAAGTCTTGTAACTAACTTCTCACGGTAAGATGGGAGTAGTGGTGAGGTTGCAATCGCCCTAGCAATATATTAGGTGGCTAACGATCTATTTTAGAGTAAGATGAGAACCAAGCATTCGATGAGGAATCGCCTCCAACAAGTGTTGCTATCAGCTACTTACGTAAACATAACACCTATCCTACCCTTGTCCTCCTCTTCGCATCCCGACGAACAAGAAGCAGTCTAGGCACACACACGTTGATCCAGTTATTAAGATTATCTCAGTTGTTGTTTTCTATGAACAAGGAGTAGGTCTCAAGTCATCCATAACCGTGGCCACGGCTTCTCGAAAATATTTAACCCTGCAGGGGTGTACCAACTGCCCATTACAAGGCTCCGCATGTACGCCCATCTCTCTCAGTTGCTAGCCATCACAGGCAACCATTTTATGATTTAGTTCCGAGAGATCCGAAATGAGAGGTCCCTCTAACTAACAACACACAAATCCAGGTGGCCCCCGGGGAGTCGACACCCAATCCAAAAGCCGATCGCGCTCTCGTATCGGTCTCTTCCTTCTGGACGAGGTCGGGGTAACTAACCCATCACTTTGGGAAGCCCCCTAGCTTCCAGGTGTGGACCAACAAAGGAACTCTGTCTCCGCTGGCCCGAGTTGTTTGGACATCTGCTGGGGTACCAACCAAGCACACACACGTTTTCAACTGGTAAATCCGCTTGGGCCACCACTAGAAATGTTTGAAGCTAGATAGGTAAGAATAGGGGACCCCATAGCATCCCACACGCGGTTAGGCACATTCGTCAAGAGACACAATACCCGGAACTCGGGTCCTAGGTGTCTCGAATGGAATAAAGCATCGGGGCGGGATAGCCTAGACCTTCCGTCCTTTGTCGAGTATAATCAACATTATAATAATAATCATATCATCCACAACAATATAATAATGTGCTATCCCAATCCAAGGAGTAACAGGAGAACGGTTGGTTGCATCCTAGCATGCATATTAAGCAGTGGCTGAGCAGCAAGCAATAGTAACATAGCCGAACAAGGCTTGCTGGGACGTGGAGGACATGGATGTTTGTGTTTATTTGAGAGGCATGGATATGAAGTGGTAGGATCAAGAAATCGTTCTATTCTATACCTAGGCACAAGTGAGTTGAAAGTTACAAGCATGATATATGCCCCCCTTACCTGGTGAGAAGATGAAACCGAAGGTGTTGTCGATCGCAAACTCGCATCGTCTCCGAGAATACCCGCGGGAGCACACAAGAAGGAAACACTGGAAAAAGCAATCAAAGAGAAATAATCTATTACTACGAAGCAATCATGAGCAAGCATCATCAAGAAGGCAACACGAGACAACGCACTACGACATCACATCTATCGTCGAGAGCGGTTACTAACAGGTTAAGTGAGGTACTCGTCACAGACGACGATACCGCACATTTAGAAAGGTTCAAGTTGTTTAGCTACACAACATGAGCAAAGGTTATTAACATGGCATCTCAATCAAGCATGGCATATCACACAAACATGGCAAGAGGTGAAGCATAAAGTAAACTACCTATGCTAGTCATTTTAAGTGAGGCAACACCCTAAACATGGCATAACACTAAGTACCCCACGACAATTAAAGAATTTGGTACTGTTCTGCCCTAAACCAAAATTTAGGTTGGTTAACAACAACAAACAATATCACAACCGTAATCTACATGAAATTCTAGTCAAGTTACATATAAAGAACATCCCAAACGGAGTTACGGTTAAAAAGATACAAGCATCACAATTTACGGGTACATGCTGTTAACATCAGGGAGCATACTTTAGAGCAATGAAGCAATTAGCTACTGAATACAAAAATGCACAAAAATGACGTGGATTAACAGTAGACATGACAAGGTATGCATGGCAACAAAGTTTCATGTATATGAGCATCAGGAACAAGTAATTGTAACCCATGCAAAATGCAAGAAAATACTACTGGTCTAGGGACTTAGTGAAAAACAGGGCATGTGACAGCAAAAAACAAGGTTGCACTTTGGGAGCTTGATAACTATATGTACAACAAAGATATCATGGAAAAGAAAAGCATGGCAACAAAGTACACATAACAAGGAGCAAATAATTACATTGGAGCTAATGCATATGAAGCATGGATCACTAACTATAAGGCATCAAAGTAGTAAGTTTATATAAACAACAACACATGTTATCAGGGTCACCACTTTGGAGCAAGATATAAAATAGCTACAGCAGGCAAACATGACAGAGGAATGCATCTAAATGATGTACACATGATGCTTAACTCATACAAGAAAGAATCAGTAACATAGGTCTCATGGATGTGACACAATCATCAACAAAAGTTTGAATATATTAACAACATCAGCAATAAACGATCTGGTGCCCACTTCAACACAGATTAACAACATCTAAATGACCTCAAATGGATTAACTCCAAAAATCATTATGACAGAGCACACAAAACATAACACTTTTCATTTTGGGCGCAAGTTCATCCGGGCTACGGTTTAGTCGCAAATCGCATGGCAAAATAGATCACAACAACAGTTTCTACAGACTTAGCAGAATTACAACAGAGGAAAAAAAGGGAGGGGCCTCACTTTGGGCTGGCCCATCTGGTCGAGGTGGGCGACGGTTAGAGGCGCCAGCGCCTAGGCGAAGAGGAGCGCTGCAGGCGCGTGCTTGGGCTGGGACTTGCTCGGGCTGGCTGCGCGAGGTGGGCCGCAGCTGGCTGGCTGGGGCGGCCCACTAGCAGCGGCGGCTTGATCGGGGCTCCTCCCGATCTGGTTCGCCAGGAGGCAGCCGGCCGGAGCGGCGCTCTGGTGGCAGCCCGTCGAGCGGCGGGGCAAGGCGCGGCGAGGGGCGAGCACGGGATCAGCGGAGGGCGCGGATCCGGGACGGCCCCTACCCGGATCTGGGCGAGGAGGATGCTAGGCGGGCGGCGCTCGAGGTCGTCGGCAGGCCATAGCGGTGGCGGCTCGTCCATGGCAACGCGGCGGCCGACGGCTGGGACCTGCAGACGAGAGAGGGAGAAGGTGAGCACGGAGTAGGTGGAGGAGGCGCGGCGGCGGCGGTTGCTGACGGGAGAGGTCGGGCGGTGGATCCAGGGCCCCGCAGGGCCCGGATCTGGATGGCTGGCTGCTGGATCCCTTCGAAGCGACGTGGCTGCACCTGGAGCGTCGGATCTCGGATCCGGCAGCTCCAGAGGGCCAGGGGGATAGGATTTTGAGGGAGAGAGGGATTTGGGGGCAGAATTTGGGGGAAAACAGGGGGTGGCTGCAAATTTGTGTTTGGGGAAACCCTAGGAGGGCTAGGAGAGAGTGGTGGTCTTTATATATGCTGGCCTGGATGGCAGGTTTATGCAAACGCCCTCGGGTTTTCTCTCTCGCGTCCGGTACTCCACGTTTCTGACCAACGGGAGTCCATACGACCTCCGATTTGGGCGTAATCTCGAACTACACGCTCAGTGCGGAGAGCCCGTCAGTCCTACCTCACTTTGGTACCGTTAAGAATATTTTCCGGTGCCAATAAAATAACCCATTTAATTATTAAATGGGGTTTTTAGTTCCGATGGCGATGGCTGGTCTCGTGCCATTTGGGAAAAAAGGGGTCGGTCCCGCATCCGATACGAGAAAGAGGGGGGGGGATATTCACTGATTAATAAATCGGCGAAGCAAATACTGCAAACAATTCTAGCAATCAACAAAACAAAGCAACAAACAATTTTTTTAATTAGGGTGGAATTTCCGGGCTGTTACAATACAACACCACCAACAAGGGATCTCGTCCCGAGATCCTGGACGATCCGGGGGAGAGGGGGGGGGAGAGAAAAGAGAGTCGACAATATTCAACACCACCAACAAGGGACTTTGCTCCATGTCGAACAACGAACCTCCGTCGAGAAACTTTCCGCAGAGAGACGACAACGTCGAAAGATGGAGCCATCAGGAGATCAAGAGGAAGAATGACAATTCAAAGCGACGATCAAGGGAAGCATTCTCACTGAAATTGTGAGGATACTAGGCAACAGGACTGAAGTCAACCGATGACCAAGATGTTTACCCAGAGTCGAAAGAACTAAAGGTACTACAGGATTTCCCAAACCTGAGATCGGAATCAAAACAATACGCTGCAAGCAAGGCATTGTAACGGTTCAGAAACTCCACTCCTCGAGATCCTAAAGTTTGAAATGGGATAAGGCGAGATGAAAACACTTACGGCAATGGTCCTGACCAGAACAAGGGTAAGGAGTAAAAAGAATCCTACTCTCCGATAACTAACTTAGTAACTACCAAATAGTTTTTGTCTAGACTCGACTTCGGCCAGAAAAGGGATCCTGCGATCGGTAGGCTCTAATACCAAGTTGTAAGGCCCGATATGCGGTACTGTTCCAGATCTAGATGTTTCCATCCAGATCCGGGGATGAAGCACATATCGTTCCCACCGCGACATTTGACAATACCATATGCCCCGGATTTCCAACGTGATATCACAACATTATAGCTACAAGGATACAACATCTCATATAATCGGGATGGAACTCCCTTAATACATTACATCAGCGGAAGATACATGTCTGATACATAGTACAATCAAATGCCTAGCAGCAAAGGTAAAACACACCATTCCCGTAACCACACGGGTCCAGGCTCTCCGGCCGGATCCACCTAACTAGTCGTCGTCGAGTCTCCACGAAGGCGTCCAGAAGAAGGATCGTCGAGCTCCTCTGAAGTCCAAGCTCGTTTGCATAACGTGCGTAAAGAGAAAAGAAGGGGTGAGCTATATCAACAAGTCTTGTAACTAACTTCTCATGGTAAGATGGGGGTAGTGGTGAGGTTGCAGCCGCACTAGCAATATATGAGGTGGCTAACGATCTATTTTAGAGTAAGATGAGAACCAAACATTCAATGAGGAATCGCCTCCAACAAGTCTTGCTATCAGCTACTTACGCAAACATAACACCTATCCTATACTTGTCCTCCTCTTCGCATCCCGACGAACAAGAAGCAGTCAAGGCACACACACGTTGATCTAGTTATTAAGATTATCTCAGTTGTTGTTGTCTATGAACAAGGAGCGCTCTCAAGTCATCCATAACCGTGG
The DNA here is from genome assembly GCA_950022295.1 of Bromus sterilis. Classification (NCBI taxonomy): domain Eukaryota; kingdom Viridiplantae; phylum Streptophyta; class Magnoliopsida; order Poales; family Poaceae; genus Bromus; species Bromus sterilis. The sequence goes on along the minus strand of OX465600.1, from coordinate 180,378,529 downwards.
ACACGACTTCTCGAAAAGATTTAACCCTGCAAGGGTGTACCAACTGCCCATTACAAGGCTCCGCACGCACGCCCATCTGTCTTAGTTGCTACCCATCACAGGCAACCATTTTATGATTTAGTTCCGAGAGATCCGAAACGACAGGTCCCTCTAACTAACGACACACAAATCCAGGTGGCCCCCGGGGAGTCGACACCCAATCCAAAATCCGACCGCGCTCTCGGATCGGACTCTTCCGTCTGGACGAGGTCTGGGTAACTAACCCATCACTTTGGGCAACCCCCTAGCTTCCAGGTGTGGACCAACAAAGGAACACTGTCTCCGCTGACCCGAGTTGTTTGGAAATCTGCTGGGGTACCAACCAAGAGGATCATAAGCATGGGCAGTACGCCAAAATAAGTAGACCGAAATCCAACTCCATCTACTACTAATCATCCACCTTGAGATATCTATCCAGAACATCTCGTTGGTATTAAGTTGCGAGCCCCACCCAAAGTGTAAACCCAAAGCAACAGACAACTTCATTAAAATGAACTTTGCGTAAAGTAAACAATCCTTGCAACCTCGGTTACAAGCACTGTTGTTTTCCCCCTTGTGGCAACAACACATCCCCTAGACTCATGTTTCTGTCACTCAAGCGTGTCATTAGGGGGGCATGAACCCACAATCGAGCATAACGTTCCCTCTTGGAGTTACTACCTACTACTTGGCCAAAGCAATAAACAACAACGGAGAACAAGAAAGAATTACTTAGGAACAAAAATATAAGAGATAAGAACCAAATATATTACTCTATCACAATCTGAACATAATCTCATAATCCGTCAGATCCCATCAAACTCAGCATAGAAAAAGCAGAAAGAATACATATGTGCCGCGATCATGTAGGGAAGCTCACGAGGTCTAAACCATGAAGAACAAAGAGGGGAGGAGAACATCACCTAGCTACTGATCACGGACCCATGGTCCAAAGGAAACTACTCACGGCACATACGGAAGCGTCCATGGTGGAGGGAAAGCTCCCTGAGGTCGATCCTCCCTCCGGCAGGGTGCCGGGAAGGGTCCTGCTGGTGCTCCCGATCTTGGAAGCGCGGCGGCGGCGGAACAGAGGAGAGATCACGAAAAAGGGTTCTGTCTTTGGAGGTTTCCCGTGGCGGAGAATAAATAGGCGAAGGGGGGCAGTCAGGGGAGCCACCAGGGGTCCAGGAGCCCCCATGGCGCGGCCAAACCCTAGGCCGCGCCAGCTAGGCGCCTGGGGCCCTGGTGGGTCCCACCTGGTCCCCCTTCAGGACTCCGGAAGGTTCCTTCATGCTGATTTTCCCCAATTTTTTGAGCACTTTTAATATGGGGGAAAACTGAAATAGAAAAATAGTAGAAAACAGAAACTGGCACTGGAGGGGCACTGAGTTAATAGGTTAGTCCAAATATGATCAAAAGTGTATGAAAGTGTATCTAGATCATAGCAATATCACACAAAACATGCATGGAGCAAGCAGAAATTATCGATACGTTTGGGACGTATCAACATCCCCAAGCTTAATTCCTGCTCGTCCTCGAGTAGGTAAATGATAACAAGCATAATTTCTGTGGTGACATGCTACCAACCATATAAGAACTTTGAAAAGTAAAGCAATCAAGGTATGTGATTCAATTCAAGTCATAACATGGAAGAGTCTATATTAGCATTGAAACAAGTAACAAAAGAACATTAGGTGCAAGATCTCTCGCTGTCCGTGAATCGAATGTCTCCAAATGGTGTTTGCGTGCAATAAGAGGGATAGGGAATACGAAAAATGTATTTTTTTGTTGAGAACTCAATCTACAAAAGTTTCACACTTAGTCTTCTTTGGAATCTTATCTTGACTCGTCCCCACACCACTAGCCAGGTACAAGTCAATTTGATCCACTCCTTTTCGATATTTTGAGCACTCATGCAATGGATGAGCGTACGCATGAAAGTTGACACTTAGGATGGCAAAGAGAGAAATATGGTGGAGGAGGAAGACAAAAAGGATGAGAAAGGCTCACATCAATGAGGACAATTATAGGCGAGAAGGACTAATGATAGATATGATGTGAGGAGTAGGGATTTCCATGCAATGGATGCACATATGAGCTAAAAATCTCTCCAATGGAACTAGTGGGGGTGCATCTAACTTGCTCGCTCATGAAGACCGAGAGCTCTTTTGAGGAGGCTCATCCTTGGAATATGCAAGCCAAGTTCTATACTGTGAAGGTCCCCACATAGCTATATACATGAATGATCTACTCTATGGAGTACAAGGATAAGAGGGAGTACTAGTGTGGATCTTTCGAATGGATAGTAGTGTTTCCCCTTTCTCTCTTTTTATTTTCTTTTTTATCTTTTTTCTATTTTTTGTATGTTTTTGGTGGCCTCAATGGATCTTTCTATTTAACTCTCATTTGTCCTATTTGGGATATTTTAATTTGTCCACTTTGGGATCTTTTCCTCACTTAAGGGCAACAATCTAATTTACAAGAGGGTATAGAAGATATTTCACACTTTACAAGGTACTCAAATCATAAAGAAGATTAGCTATCATGATATATGCAATGTATGCCGCTGCCAGTGTAGCAGGAACATGTATGACATGAAGATCAAGTCATGAAGAGGTGGATGTTGCATGGAAATATATCTCGGAAAGGCTATGGAAATGCCTTGATAGGTAGGTATGGTGGCTGTTTTGAGGAAAGATATTGTCGGGACCCGGGGTTAGCGTATGTAATTCGAGTCACGATACAATCACATGGAGATCCGATAACCGTACCCAGTTGTCTAAGTAGACAAGGCCAAGCACATAACGTTCTCGGTAAGCATCGAACGTGAGGGGCATCCCATCCAGGCCGGATGATCATCTGAGATGGGTCCTCATCGTCCACTCACAAGTCTAGATGCTTATGGGTGGTGAATCCCATACTCATAGACAAGTCGCCTCAACCATGTTATCGATTGAATCCTAACTCTTACATAGACTTACTCCAGCCCGATCACTTAGTCGGGGTCTAGGGCGGGCTCGATCATACAACAAAGTGTGCACGTGACAGAGTCACGAGCAATCGCATCGCGATGCCCCAAGCTGCGCACATCTAAGGGCCACTTGGTGTATAAAAGACCGCCAGCCAAATCACAACTAAGGTCACGAAAACCCATACTAAGACATGCATGTTATAAACATACACGCAACACACATGCCTAGTATGAACAGCAGGTATCATCACATAACTCTACAAAGTACTTCTTTATTTACTTACACATAGAGTATACAAAGATCACATGTATGTGATCAACATTACATCATACAACGGAAGCAAATTAGGTCTGAGTACAGACAAGTTTAACAAATGGCTTAGAGAAGCCTTGTAAACATACATGCCCTTCCACGAGGGACCAGACTGCTGTCTGGAACTATACTACCAAGGTCAACGTCGAGCTTCACGAAGGTGACTCCATCGGGGTCCGGGTTCTCATCTAAAACATAGAATAAGCAAACGTGAGTACAAAGTCGTACTCAACAAGACTTACATCAGAACTATACTACTCATGCTCAAGTATCAAGGTAAAGGGAGGTGGGGTTCAACATGCAGAAGTGCCAGCTTTGACTTGGCTAGTCCTGTGCTACGAGTACCAGACTTGAGGTAAGAAGCGTACACGAGTCCACTATCCAAGTCTCCAACCAATACACCACTATGGTTACTTCCTCGACTTCCCCACGAAGAGCACACCATAGCACTCACGTTTATCTTGCGAGTTTTATAAGTATCCATTCAAGTTGTCTAATAATCAGGTACATGTTCCAAGTAGTCCATGACCGCGGACGCGGCTATTCGAATAGTTTTGTTAACCTTGCAAGGGTGTAAGCTACACACACATGACCATCGGTTACCGCCAGATATCGCCACCGTTCAAGAGGTGACAGCGAGGATGTTCACCACGACACTTCGCTCACAACCGGTCTATTCTAGGAGTCGACTATCTGAGTTTGTCACCGCTCGAGAGTCCGGCCGGATCAACGAAACGGACCCAGACAATGTAGGCAACCGAGACGCCATCTCTGACAGATGGTTTCACTGTCTCACAGATCCACCCACATATCTAGGATGATGCAACATTTCCACTCACTCTTTTCTATGCATATGTCAAATGGAAGGCCCGAACTAATGTGACTCCTGGACGTCAACACGGATCAAGGTACTAGCCCGAGAGGGGTCAGTGAGCCCAATGTGTGGTTGTACTCTTTGTCTTGGATTACCATACAAGAACTCGGTGCTTAAGGCGGTGTACAACGAGACAACCCACTGTGTACTCCTACACAACCTCTCATCGTTCACCTTGTATTAGGGTGGATTCACCAACACGTTATCATTAGCATCACTGTGATCATCCATCCCGACTCACAATCATAACATCCTCATTGTATAACTAAGCAACAAAAGCAGTAACAGTTGTAGGGGCCACATGCTCATCAGTCAACTCCTAAATCTGCTAGGATTGTGGTTTGCTTAATACGGTGACAAAATGATAGGTCATGCATCGGAATGGGTTCAACTATGCGATAGAACGTGTATCGGTGATCTCCTAAACATGCATAAGCGAGACTGAGAGGGAAGTAGGATTTTATAGACATGCGCCATGGGGGTTTGCTTGCCTTGCTGACGATACACGGGGTTTACCGAACTTCTTCTCCTTCGGGGGTGATCACTGTCTCGGATCGTCTGTCACCGGAACAATCAATCAACAAAGGGGGGCAACATTGTAATAGAATGCACAAGCACATGATTATGTTGTCCATGATGTGAATGGTGTTGGTTTGTAGCAAATTCAATTTAAATGAAGTGTATTGCATTTGGAATGCAAATTCAAACTCCACATATAAAGTTCAAATTAACCAATTTGCATTTGATATTGTTTGATCATTTGAAACCATGTCATCATGTGTGTGATATGCTTCTGAAGTTCAGGTGATCATGTTTGCATTATAATGGTTAAAATTTGAATTGAATTAGAATTAAATTTGAATTAATTCCATTTAATCCAAATAGCAAAAGCTACTGGTCCCATTTTAAAATCAACTCAAACATAGTTGAAAGTGGGAAATTTGGATAGATTATTTTCTGCTGATCATTTTTCATATATTATATGTTATATTTGGAGTTCATATGAATTTCCAAAGTTTGGCTATTTTTCTGAATTTATTTTAATTCATTTAAACTCTGGAAATTGAATTATTGCATCATGCTGATGCAAGCATGACATCAGCAGGGGGGGGCTGACATGTGGGGCCTACATGTCAGTGGCCCAGTGTTTTAAAATCTGTTTAATTAAAAGTTAACAGGGGTTAAGGGGGGGGTGGTGGCCCACTTGTCATAGACCCCAGGGGGATTAGCACGTGGTTAGGGGGGGCCTAATGGCCGGCTTGACGCCGGCGGCCTCTGGACACGGCGGCGCTGTGCCGGACTTGGGATTCCGGCCACGGGAAGGGGAACTGAGGGCACGGACGTGTGCCTCGTGGCCTTGCGCACCTAGTGGAGCACCAGGGGGACCTCGAGGAGGCCTGTGGCCATGGCTATGACGACGGAGGCGGCTGCCGGTCACTGACCTTGGCAGAGATGGCGCTGCACGGCTCGGGAGGAAGGAAGGGAAGGGGGAAAAGGATCGCAGAGCTCACCAGAACTCAACGACGGGCACAGCGAGGCTTGAGGGAGCTCGGAGCATGCGAATTGCTCGCCGGAGTCGAAGGCGGCCGGCGGTGACTCGATGAAGGGGGAGGCTCCTCTGTTGGCGCTCGGCTCCAATTGATGCCGCGGATCGAAGGGGGCGTCGCTGGCGGAGCGCAAGGACACTGCGGCGCACGCTAATTCGTCCGGTGGCCGCGTCGGTGCTCGTCGTCGTGCTCCGGCTGGGGCTCGGGCTGCGCTAGTTCTTGCCGGGAGAGGGACAGGGAGATCCAGGGAGAGGGGGAAAGGGGTGGACAGCTTCCAGGCGTCTCCACGTCGCCAGTTAAGGCAGGGAGGCAGCCAGGTAGTTTCCTGGCAGCCATGTCGTGGCCGCCGGCGAGAAGCCTGCCTGCCTGGCCTGGTGGGGAAGACGACCCTGCCCCTATGGGCTGGGCCGCCTCTGCTGGGCCAGGTGGGCCAGGTATGCTGGGCTTGGCCTTTTTCTATTTTTCTTTCTGTTTTATTTTTCTTTCATTTGTTTGTTCTGATAAATAAATACCAAAACATTTTATAAAAATCCCAAAACTTTAATTTGGACTTATGTGACATATAACTAGCCGCTCCCAAGTTTTGGAGATTTTTGAAATTCAATTAATTTGAATTTCAAATCAAATAGGGTATTTAATTAATTTCCAAGCCCTATTTGGAATATTTGAAAAATCTTGGTGCATGCAGTGGGACCCACTTCACTTTATATGTGATCATGCATATTTATAAGAATTTTCAAAAATACCAGAGGAAATTTTGGTAGAAATTTTTATCTGGCCATTTAATTAAATTCTTTAGGGCTTTTATTTTCCCCAATTTTGAATTTCCTTTGAAATTTCTTCATGATTCAAAGGGCACTCAAATCCTAGCACTTACCCTAGTTTGGGTTCTGACTACTCGCCCCCACTCAAAAGAATCTCGTCCCGAGATTCAGAAGTCGTCGGGAGGAAGGTGCGGTACTCGGCACGGAGGCGGTCTTCTCTTTCGCATGTTGCTTCCTTCTCGGAGTGGTGTGACCATTGTACTTTCAGAAACTTGATCTTCTGACGACGAGTGACATGCTCTGCTGAATCAAGAATACGAACAGGGTACTCTCGATAAGAAAGGTCATCTTGGAGATCAAGCGTTTCATGGTCGACTTCGCGGATGGGGTCCTTGAAGCAACGCCTGAGTTGTGACACATGGAATACATCATGTACTCGGGAAAGGTGCGGAGGCAGTTCAAGTTGGTAGGCAACTTCTCCACGTTTAGCGAGAATGCGAAAAGGTCCGATGTAACGTGGGGCCAACTTGCCTTTGATACCGCATCGTTGGGTTCCCTTCAGAGGAGTAACCCGGAGGTAAGCCTTCTCATCAAGATTGTAGCTCTCCTTTCTATGATGACGATCATAGTAGATTTTCTGACGAGACTCTGCGGCTTTCAATCGATCACGAACAATGTGAAATTCCTCTTCTGCTTCCTTGATCATATCCGGTCCAAAGAATTGTCTTTCACCGATTTCTGACCAGTTTAGGGGTGTTCGACATCGTCGTCCATAGAGGAGTTCAAAAGGAGCCATGTTCAGACTAGATTGAAAACTATTGTTATAAGCAAATTCGGCAAATGGAAGAGACTTCTCACAATTCTTTCCGAATGAGATAACACAAGCTCTGAGCATGTCTTCAAGAATTTGGTTAACCCTTTCGACTTGACCTCTAGACTGAGGATGGAAAGTTGTACTAAAGGATAGATGAGTTCCCATAGCATTCTGAAAGCTTCCACAGAATCTAGAGGTGAAAAGGCTGCCTCGATCAGAATTGATTTCCAAAGGAACACCGTGAAGAGACACAATTCTAGAGACGTACAAGTCTGCTAACTGGCTAGCAGTTATAGACTCGCGAACTGGAAGGAAGTGAGCAACTTTTGAAAGTCGGTCAATGACAACGAAAATGGCATCATTTCCTTTCTGGGTTTTTGGAAAGCCGGTGATGAAGTCCATACCGACTTTGTCCCATTTCCACTCGGGAATAGGCAAAGGTTGAAGTGTGCCAGCAGGTCTTTGGTGTTCTGCCTTAATGCGACGACAAACATCACATTCAACAATAAATCGAGCAATGTCTCTCTTCATCCTAGTCCACCAAAATCTCTGGCGTAGATCTCGGTACATTTTTGTGCTACCGGGATGAATCGAGAGGGGGGTGTCATGGGCTTATTTGAGGATGAGTTGCCTTAGATCCTTATTCTTAGGTACTACCAAACGATTTTCAAATAATACCGTTCCTTTGCTATCTGTGGAGAAACATCTAGCAACTCCGCTAGCAATGTTCTCCTTGATCCGGCGAACACCTCGTGCACGCCTTTGGGCAACTATGATTTGATCCTCAAGGGTTGGTTTCGCCACCAAGTTGAAAAGAGATCCACGAGGAACAATCTCGAGATTAAGCTTTCGAAATTCCTCATGAAGAAGTGGTTGATACTGTTGTAACATGAGGTTGTTACAATACGACTTACGACTTAGTGCATCAGCCATGACATTGGCTTTGCCTGGGGTGTAAAAAATTCCTAAGTCGTAATCTTTTATCAACTCAATCCAGCGTCTTTGCCTGAGATTAAGATCTGGCTGGGTGAATATGTATTTGAGGCTTTGGTGGTCGGAATAGATCTCACAACGATTACCAAGGAGGTAATGTCGCCAAGTCTTCAGGGCATGAACTACGGCAGCGATTTCAAGATCATGGGTAGGATAGTTCTCTTCATGTGGACGCAACTGGCGTGAAGCATAAGCTACCACATGTCTATCTTGCATAAGTATGCATCCTAACCCTTGCCGTGAAGCATCGCAATAGATCTCGAAATCCCTTTTGGTGTCTGGAGGTGCAAGTACGGGTGCAGAAGTCAATCTTCTTTTTAGCTCTTGAAAGCTTTCCTCGCACTTGGGGGTCCATTGGAATTTCTTATCTTTCTTGAGGAGTTCAGTTAGAGGCTTCGCAACTTTGGAGAAGTTCTCAACGAAGCGGCGGCAATAGCTCGCTAGGCCGAGAAAGCTCCTGACTTTCTTAACCGATTCAGGTGGAGTCCAGTCAAGGACGGCCTGAACTCTCTCGGGATTGACTGCAACACCTTTCGCAGAAATCACGTGGCCTAAGTATGTCACTTCTGGTAGCCAAAATTCACACTTGGAGAACTTGGCATAAAGGCGGTGCTCTCTAAGTTTCATCAATACCAACCTAAGGTGTTCTGCATGCTCTTCTTCGTTCTTCGAGTAGATGCGAATTTCATCAAGATAAACCACAACAAATTTATCTAGGTACTCCATGAATATCGAATTCATCAAGCGCGAGAAAGTGGTGGGGGAATTGGTTAAACCAAAGGACATGACGGTGTACTCGTAAAGACCATAACGATTAGTGAAAGCTGTTTTGGGAATGTCCTCGTTTCGGATTTTGATTTGATGATAACCTAATCTCAAATCCATCTTGGAGAAGACAGAGGATCCAGCAAGTTGATCATAAAGATCATTGATCCTGGGCAGTGGGTACTTTTTCTTTATTGTCGCTAGATTTAGCGGGCGATAGTCTACGCACATCCTTTCTGTTCCATCTTTCTTCGTTACGAACAGAACGGGGCAACCCCATGGCGATGAGCTAGGGCGGATGAAGCCTTTTGCCAACGAAGCATCAAGTTGGGTTTTTAGCTCAGCTAACTCATGTGGGGCCATTCTATATGGACGTCTGGAAATTTGGGCTGTGCCTGGTATAAGATCCACTATAAATTCTACACATCTGTCAGGGGCATCCCTGGCAGTTCTTCAGGAAAGACATTCGGGAAGTCACGAACCACCGGAATATCTTCAAGGTCTGGAAGGGGAAGCACATTCAAAGTATGCATCTGGATTCTAGAGCTGGGTGATGTGTAGTCCATTTTCTGGCCTGAAGGATGGGTGAGTTTAACTGACCTTGCTTTACAATCAAGGAAAGCATTCTGCCTTGATAACCAATCCATTCCTAGGATGACATCAATGTCCGAAGACTTGAGGGCTATAAGTGAAGCAAGGAATACTAAACCCTCAATTGAAATTTGATTGCCATGGATTACTCTATTAGTTTGCCACTTCGAACCAGGAGTTTGAATGATCATTGGAGAAAACATTTCTTCAAAAGAAAATCCATGCCGAAGTGCATAACTCTCCGACATGAATGAATGAGAAGCTCCTGGATCGAAAATAACGGAGGCGGGAACATGATTGACTGGGAGTGTACCAAGGATGACGTCGGAAGCAGCAGTGGTTTCCTCAACTGAGATTTGGTTCACATATCCACTACTTGTGTCTGAAAGCTTTGCTGGGATGGTTTTGGTGGTTGATTTCTTTGAAGGCTTATGACTAGGTCGACGGGGTGCCACAAACACTGTAGGGCATTGTCGGAAGTGATGGCTTGTCAGACCACAAGTGAAACACACCCTGCCTGAATTTCTGGGGGTGGGGTTACTTGGTTGCACATCATCATTCCAGGGAGGAACAATGTGTTGAGGTGGATGGCCTACATTCAGTGGTGGCCTCTGGAGAAGGTTTTGAGGTATGACACTGGTTGGAATCCAAATTCGGCGTTTCTGAGGGGCTGAACTTGAAGAAGGAGCAAGCTCAAGAGCATGCTTGCTGGACTCTTCGAACACTTCATTTCCATGCTCAGCTCTGAAGGATCTGTTGACTAAATCCTCAAAGGTGGCAAATTTGATGAGGTTGAGATCATGACGAAGGATGGGGATAAGTCCCTTACGGAACATTGCCTGCTTTCTGGCATCGGTGGTTATCTCATATTGGGCATAACGAGCAAGATGGTTGAACTCTCTCACATACTCATGAATGGACATCTCTCCTTGAGTCAGATTGCAGAACTCTTCCTTCTTGCGCTCCATTAACTCATCTAGAAGGTGGTACCCTCGAAAGGAAACACAGAACTCCTGCCAAGTCACTACGTGACCATCCGGCTGCATAGCAACATAGTTCTCCCACCATTGAAGAGCAGTACCTTCCAGGAAGTATACCGCGAAAATAACTCAGTCATCGGGAGCAACATGTGCCGTGTCAAGCTTACGCTCGATGGAACGGAGCCAATCATCAGCTTCAAGGGGCTCAGAAGAACATCGGAATACCGGTGGCTTGAGAAGAATGAAATCCTGAATGCTCACAACCACATTGCGATGACGTGAGGTATTCTGCTCGATGAGCTCCAGAAGGCGTGTTTGATCGCGTCGATTCTTCTCAGCTTCCATCATGATTTCCGCCGCAGAAGGCGGTGGTGGAGGTGCATCATCATTTCGATTCCAATCACGGTCTCAATTGCGAAGAACAACACTACGAGTTCCACCTGACATCCTGTGTGATAAAAATCAACAATCAGAACATGTTGTATGATGGATTCAAGGATAACAAGACATGATGAAGGCGGAAAAGATTATAATGCGAAGGCAATGACTCATAGGAACACGGAATAAATCCGGCAGCATAACGACTACACCGGGATGGAAAACAAGAAAACCTCGAGAATATGGGACAGAACTTCTTCAAGGAACTCAAAGACACGAAGACTCTGGGAAACCACAACTGTCCTACGGCTACAAGGAGGCAAACAACGAGATGTTCTAGTCAGACATAGATGAGCCTAGTCCTATCATCCAGTAGAAAAGATAAGGGTGACCCAGAACTAAGATCGATGAGGGTAAGGAGAAAAAGAAGCCTTACGTTGTTACCTTATACCCAGAGTAACTATATAACTATAGAGTGCTAGACTCGACTTCGACCAAGGGTTTGATAATCCTACATACAGTCCTGCTCTGATACCAAGTCTGTCGGGACCCGGGGTTAGCGTATGTAATTCCAGTCACGATACAATCACATGGAGAGCCGAGAACCGTACCCACTTGTCTAAGTAGACAAGGCCAAGCACAGAACGTTCTCGGTAAGCATCGAACGTGAGGGGCATCCCATCCAGGACGGATGATCATCTGAGATGGGTCCTCATCGTCCGCTCACAAGTCTAGATGCTTATGGGTGGTGAATCCCATACTCATAGACAAGTCGCCTCAACCATGTTATCGATTGAATCCTAACTCTTACATAGACTTACTCTACCCCGATCACTTAGTCGGGGTCTAGGGCGGGCTCGATCATACAACAAAGTGTGCACGTGACAGAGTCACGAGCAATCGCATTGCGATGCCCCAAGCTGCGCACATCTAAGGGCCACTTGGTGTATAAAAGACCGTTAGCCAGATCACAACTAAGGTCTCGAAAACCCATACTAAGACATGCATGTTATAAACATACACGCAGCACACATGCCTAGTATGAACAGCAGGTATCATCACATAACTCTACAAAGTACTTCTTTATTTACTTACACATAGAGTATACAAAGATCACATGTATGTGATCAACATTACATCATACAACGGAAGCAAATTAGGTCTGAGTACAGACAAGTTTAACAAATGGCTTAGAGAAGCCTTGTAAACATACATGCCCTTCCACGAGGGACCAGACTGCTGTCTGGAACTATACTACCAAGGTCAACGTCGAGCTTCACGAAGGTGACTCCATCGGGGTCCGGGTTCTCATCTAAAACATAGAATAAGCAAACGTGAGTACAAAGTCGTACTCAACAAGACTTACATCAGAACTATACTACTCATGCTCAAGTATCAAGGTAAAGGGAGGTGGGGTTCAACATGCAGAAGTGCCAGCTTTGACTTGGCTAGTCCAGTGTTACGAGTACCAGACTTGAGGTAAGAAGCGTACACGAGTCCACTATCCAAGTCTCCAACCAATACACCACTATGGTTACTTCCTCGACTTCCCCACGAAGAGCACACCATAGCACTCATGTTTATCTTGCGAGTTTTATAAGTATCCATTCAAGTTGTCTAATAATCAGGTACATGTTCCAAGTAGTCCATGACCGCGGACGTGGCTATTCGAATAGTTTTGTTAACCTTGCAAGGGTGTAAGCTACACACACATGACCATCGGTTACCGCCATGTCTCGCCACCGTTCAAGAGGTGACAGCGAGGATGTTCACCACGACACTTCGCTCACAACCGGTCTATTCCAGGAGTCGACTATCTGAGTTTGTCACCGCTCGAGAGTCCGGCCGGATCAACGAAACGGACCCAGACAATGTAGGCAACCGAGACGCCATCTCTGACAGATGGTTTCACTGTCTCACAGATCCACCCACATATCTAGGATGATGCAACATTTCCACTCACTCTTTTCTATGCATATGTCAAATGGAAGGCCCGAACTAATGTGACTCCTAGACGTCAACACGGATCAAGGTACTAGGCCGAGATGGGTCAGTGAGCCCAATGTGTGGTTGTACTCTTTGTCTTGGATTACCATACAAGAACTCGGTGCTTAAGGCGGTGTTCAACAAGACAACCCACTGTGTACTCCTACACAGCCTCTCATCGTTCACCTTGTATTAGGGTGGATTCACCAACACATTATAATTAGCATCACTATGATCATCCATCCCGACTCACAATCATAACATCCTCATTGTATCACTAAGCAGCAAAAGCAGTAACAGTTGTAGGGGCCACATGCTCATCAGTCAACTCCTAAATCTGCTAGGATTGTGGTTTGCTTAATACGGTGACAAAATGATAGGTCATGCATCGGAATGGGTTCAACTACGCGATAGAACGTGTCTCGGTGATCTCCTAAACATGCATAAGCGAGAGTGAGAGGGAAGTAGGATTTTATAGACATGATCAATGGGGGTTTGCTTGCCTTGCTGACGATACACGGGGTTTACCGAACTTCTTCTCCTTCGGGGGTGATCACCGTCTCGGATCGTCTGTCACCGGAAAAATCAATCAACAAAGGGGGGCAACATTGTAATAGAATGCACAAGCACATGATTATGTTGTCCATGATGTGAATGGTGTTGGTTTGTAGCAAATTCAATTTAAATGAAGTGTATTGCATTTGGAATGCAAATTTAAACTCCACATATGAAGTTCAAATTAACCAATTTGCATTTGATATTGTTTGATCATTTGAAACCATGTCATCATGTGTGTGATATGCTTCTGAAGTTCAGGTGATCATGTTTGCATTGTAATGGTTAAAATTTGAATTGCATTTGAATTAATTCCATTTAATCGAAATAGCAAAAGCTAATGGTCCCATTTTAAAATCAACTGAAACATAGTTGAAAGTGGGAAATTTGGATAGCTTATTTTCTACTGATCATTTTTCATATATTATATGTTATATTTGGAGTTCATATGAATTTATTATGAATTTCCAAAGTTGGCTATTTTTCTGAATTTTCTGGATTTATTTTAATTCTATTAATTCATTTAAACTCTGGAAATTGAATTATTGTATCATGCTGATGCAAGCATGACATCAGCAAGGGGGGCTGACATGTGGGGCCTACATGTCAGTGGCCTAGTGTTTTAAAATCTGTTTAATTAAAAGTTAACAGGGGTTAAGGGGGGGGGGCTGGCCCACTTGTCATAGACCCCAGGGGGGATTAGCACGTGGTTAGGGAGGGCCTAATGGCCAGTTTGACGCCGGCGGCCTCTGGACACGGCGGTGCTGCGCCGGACTTGGGATTCCGGCCACGGGAAGGGGAACTGAGGGAACGGGCGTGTGCCTCGTGGCCTTGCGCACCTAGTGGAGCACCAGGGGGACCTCGAGGAGGCCTGTGGCCATGGCTATGACGACGGAGGCGGCTGCCGGCCACTGACCTTGGCAGAGATGGCGCTGCACAGCTCGGGAGGAAGGAAGGGAAGGGGGAAAAGGATCGCAGAGCTTACCAGAACTCAACGGCAGGCACGGCGAGGCTTGAGGGAGCTCGGAGCATGCGAATTGCTCGCCGGAGTCGAAGGCGGCCGGCGGTGACTCGATGAAGGGGGAGGCTCCTCTGTTGGCGCTCGGCTCCAATTGATGCCGCGGATCGAAGGGGGCGTCGCTGGAGGAGCGCAAGGACACTGCGGCGCACGCTAATTCGTCCGGTGTCCGCGTCGGTCCTCGTCGTCGTGCTCCGACTGGGGCTTGGGCTGCGCTGGTTCTTGCCGGGAGAGGGAGAGGGGGAAAGGGATGGACGGCTTCCAGGCGTCTCCACGTCGCCAGGTAAGGCAGGGTGGCAGCCAGGTAGCTGCCTGGAAGCCATGTCGTGGCCGCCGGTGAGCAGCCTGCCTGCCTGGCCTGGTGGAGAAGACGACCCTGCCCCTTTGGGCTGGGCCGCCTCTGCTGGGCCAGGTGGGCCAGTTATGCTGGGCTTGGGCTTTTTCTATTTTTCTTTCTGTTTTATTTTTCTTTCATTTGTTTGTTCTGATAAATAAATACCAAAACATTTTATAAAAATCCTAAAACTTTAATTTGGACTTATGTGACATATAACTAGCCACTTCCTAGTTTTGGAGATTTTTGAAATTCAATTAATTTGAATTTCAAATCAAATAGGGTATTTAATTAATTTCCAAGCCCTATTTGGAATATTTGAAAAATCTTGGTGCATGCAGTGGGACCCACTTCACTTTATATGTGATCATGCATATTTATAAGACTTTTCAAAAATACCAGAGGAAATTTTGGAAGAATTTTTTGTCTGGCCATTTAATTAAATTCTTTAGGTCTTTTATTTTCCCCAATTTTGAATTTCCTTTGAAATTTCTTCATGATGCAAAGGGCACTCAAATCCTAGCACTTACCCTAGTTGGGGTTTTGACAGATATAAGGAGGTTTATGATGACAGAGCGTATCATGCCAAGGGTTTGGATGTACCGGCGAAGGTGGACGCCAACTCTCGGAGTGAGAAGAAGGCAATGCACAGCACGGGAAAGGCTAGCAAATATGAGGAGGTGGAAGTGTCAACTTTCAATACTTATATTAGTCCGAAGAACTCATGCACTTATTATCGGTAACTCTCAATCTAATAAGGAGGTTCACAAAGAGACAAGTACCTCGAGGAGGAGTGTATGGGGGTTTGGTTATCCTTGCGCATCCTCGACTCATGGTACGTGAGTGTACTCTAATATTCGATCCCTCCTAAGATTAGCGATCCATCTAGTAGCTAGAGTTCTCAACTAGTTTTGATGGTTATGAAAATAAACACGGATTTCCCAAAATACAACACCTATCACTAATAGTCTAGAGCTCTTGAAACCAAAAGTTCAAACATTACTCACATCATTACCTCAAAACTATTGCAAGTTACTACTAAGATTAAATAGCAACCTCAATTACCTAATTTCAAGACAAGACACAACTCAATGCAACAATCAACTCTCTTAACAAGATAAACATGAGAACTAAAGAGACTTCCAGCAAAAAACTAAACAAAAGCCAAGGCTCTTGGTAAATACAAACTAAAACTAAAAGTAAACATGGCAGTAGCTACGAAAAGATAAAGAACACACAACAGTAAAAAGATAGGCATGAAAAATCCTATGATGTGTTCTAGATTTTGAAAGTGGAGGGTGTTTCTCTCCCACACAATGTAAGACGGGGTCTAACTTGTTATGAACAGAAAGAAAAGCTAAAGAAAACTAAAAATAAAACCTAAGAGCGGGACGCTCCAAGCATAACACATAACGCATGAAGTGATAAAAATATAGTGAAACGAAGGACAAACTGATGATTGTTGATGGAGAAGGGCATGCACGGGGGCATCCCCAAGCTTAGACGCTTGAGTCTCCATGAATATTTATTCGGGATGCATGGGGGCATCCCAAGCTTGAGCGCTTGACACTCCCGAATCTTCTTTCATCATCTTCCATCGCACACTTGAAAACTCCCTTCATACATAACTCATCATAAGCTGATTAGAGAGGTTAGTACCCTTAATAAAATAAGTTTTCACATTGGATATAAAGATATTCTTGAAGTGCTACTGTTTCTCAAGATTGCCAAAAGGTTTTTGCAAAGAAAATGCAAGATTAAAGTTTGTAAAAGTAAGGAGAGGCAAAACGTGGCAGAATCTGTGAAAAAGAGAACATAAGGTAGTAAAGAATTTTTAGGGGTACTTATGCAAATCAAATAAAAAACTCAGAACATATGAAAGTTCCGCGATTTTATAGAGCATGCTGTGTAAAAAATTCAGCTAAAAAAGATGAACTGGTGATTTTATCCGATTTTTCCCGTCACGTAGACAGAATCTGTTTTCTGGACAACATGTCACAACTTTCGCTTCCCTTGTCATATGAGGCTATAACTTCGCACAAAGGTTGAAAATAAAGATACAATGATATTGCTACAGTAGTACCAATCATCAAGACCACTAAAAATAGAAGTAAAAACATCTTGGGTTGCCTCCAAACAAGCGCTTTCTTTTACGCCTTTAAGCTAGGCATAAGGCAAAAGAAGAATCAAGTCTTATCAAGAGAAAGAGAATAGCTAGCCCGTGTAACGGACTCAAATGGTAAATTGACTTTCTTTCTAGGGAAGTGTTCCATCCCCTTTTTGAGAGGGAATTGGAATTTTATATTCCCTTCTTTCATGTCAATGATGGCACCAACGGTGAGAAGAAAAGGACGTCCCAAAATAATTGGACATAAAGGTTCACACTCTATATCCATAATAATAAAATCAATGAGAACTAAGGTTAATTTACGTAAGAATCGACAAGACGAACACCAAGAGAACAAAAACCAAAAGGTTTGAATTCAAACATATCATACATTCTTTTGGGCATGACGGAGGTACTAGCTCCAACGTCACATAAAGCATAGCAAGAGAAGTTATTTAAATTAATTTTTATCATAGGGTCCCAACCATCATCTAGATTCCTAGGTATAGAGGCTTCTATACTAAGCTTCTCCTCCCTAGCTTTGATGAGAGCATTTGTGATATGCTCCGTGAAGGCAAGATTAAGTGTGCTAGTGTGGGGGTCTCTAGACATTTTGTGTAACAAGCTAATAACTTCTGAGAAGGTGCAACTATCAAAATCAATATCACTATTATCAAAGGTGGTAGTAGTGTCATCTAGGCTCACTTGTTTGAAATTCTCTATGTTCATAGGAGTTTCTTCCTCTACGGTTGAGGTATTAGCATCACCATTAATAGGTCCAATGGGACCAGGAGTGCATTGGGTGCTAATAGTTTCGGTATCCTCAACAATTTGGATAGTGGAAACTGTGTGGTGTGTAGGAAGGCTCTTAATTCTATCCTCTTCCTCTTATTCTCTAGCCCATATTTCTTTAAGTTTATCAATCATCCTAATATTTTCATTAATTTGTAATTGGATAGCATTAATAGGAGTGGCCTTCCTCTCTTCAAGGGGAGAGGTTCTAATTTTTAACATCTAAACATCAAGGTCTAAGCTGTCTACCTTCAAACAAAGATTATCTAATTTAGCTAACTTTTATTCTACATTCTTATTGAAGGCTTTTTGGGTAGTGATAAAGTCTCTAAGCATACTAGCATACTTTCTAGTTCAGAAGTGGGGTTCTTGTTGCTAGGGTAAGTGTTGTTGTTCCCATAATTGAATGGAAACGGTCTAGGATTGCTAGCAAAATTGCCCCTATAAGCATTGTTGTTGAAGTTGTTTCTAGCAATGAAGTTCACATCTACTTGTTATTGAGCAACCAAAGAATTTAAAGGAACATCATGAGGATCAATAGAGGGTTGCTTGGTAAGTAGAGAAATAATTAAGTCAACTTTTTCATTTAGGGAGGTAATCTCCTCGACAGAGTTTACCTTCCTACCTGTTGGAGCGCGTACGGTGTGCCATTGGGAATAGTTGGTCATCATCTCATCGAGAAGCTTTGTGGTAGCACCAAGTGTAATTGACATAAAGGTTCCTCCCGCGCCCGAATCTAACAGGTTCCGCGAGGTAAAGTTCAAGCCTTCATAAAAAGTCTGGATAACCATCCAGGTAGTCAAACCATGTGTTGGGCATTTCTTAACAAGAGATTTCATACGTTCCCAAGCTTGGGCAACGTGTTCATTATCCAATTGCTTAAAATTCCCAATAAAAGCATCTTTGCACTTATCCCCAGAATCTATGCTATTCCTAGGCAAAGATTGAAACCAGATTTTAGCTCCTTCCCTCAAAGAGAAACAAAAAATCTTGAGCTTAACAACATCACCTTCTACTTCTTTATACTTTTGCATATCACATAATTCAACAAAATTATTCAAGTGTAAAGCAACATCATCTCCAGCACCAGAGAATTGATCTCTCATAACAAGGTTTAGCAAAGCAGGTTTAATTTCATAAGAGGTAGCTGAAGTGGCAGGTGTGGAAATAGGAGTGCAGATAAAGTCTTTTTTGTTGTGACTAGTGAAGTCACACAACTTGGTGTTTTTAGTGGAACCCATAGTAGCAGCAAGTGTGGTAGATTTTGTTCTAATTTTTTATATAGGACACAAAGATAAAAACTGAAAGGTAAACTAACAAGACTAAAAATTAAAGGTAAAAGGTAGTGGGCAACTCCCCTATCTTATCACTCGGAGTCCCCGGCAACGGCGCCAGAAATTTGCTTGATACACGTGAGATGATAATTGCTTCTCACCCTTCGTTGGTTACCCCAAGTGGAAGGTGAGATGCAGCGTAGCGGCAAGTTTCCCTCGGTGAAGATACCGAGGTTTTAAGATTGTCTCCCGTAGGACTCCGGCAATGATAAGTAGGTGGTGAAGTGAACAATGGCGCCATTCACAACTCAGGGTTGCTTACTTCACCTGGACCTGCACACAGACACAAATAACTTTGCTCCCAACGAAGTTCAGAGAGGTTGTAAATCTCTCCGGTCTTGTTGTTTACAAAGGATCAAAACACAAGGGATAATGATAGTGCTAGCAGCTGAAAGTAAATACTGAAAAGTAAATAAGCGTGTAAACAATGATGAGAATATGGACTGGGGTCTCGTGATGTTCACTAGTGATATCTCTCTCCCAAAAGACGATAAAACTGCTATGCGAGGTAAAAAAATTACAGACAGGCAATTGACATGATTATAAACGCATCGCAATGCTAACTATGCTACAAAGAAAGGAAGAGGCTCATAAGCACGGGCAATACGCCAAAATAAGTAGAACGAAATACAACTACATCTACTACTAATCATCCTCCTTGAGATATCCATCCAGAACATCTCGCTGGTATTAAGTTGCGAGCCCCACCCAAAATGTAAACCGAAAGCAACAGACAACCGCATTAAAAAGAACTTTGCGTAAAGTAAACAATCCTTTCAATCGCGGTTACAAGCACCGTTGTTTCCCCCCTTATGGAAACAACACATCCCCTAGACTCATGTTTCTGTCACTCAAGTGTGTCATCAGGGGGCATGAACCCACAATCGAGCATAACGTTCCCTCTTGGAGTTACTACCTACTACTTGGCCAAAGCAATAAATAGCAACGGAGAACATGCAAGAATTACTTAGGAACAAAAATATAAGAGATAAGAACCAAATATATTACTCTATCACAATCTGAACGCAATCTCATAATCCATCAGATCCCATCAAACTCAGCATAGCAAAAGCAGAAAGATTACATATGTGCCTCAATCATGTAGGGCAGCTCACGAGGTCTAAACCATGAAGAACAAAGAGGGGAGGATAACATCACATAGCTACTGATCACGGACCCATGGTCCAAAGGAAACTACACACGGCACATCCGGGAAGCGTCCATGGTGGAGGGGAAGCTACCGGAGGTCGATCGTCCCTCCGGCAGGGTGTCGGGAAGGGTCCTGCTGGTTCTGACTTCAAAGGTTTCCCGTGGCGGAGAATAAATAGGCGAAGAGGGGCAGTCAAGGGAGCCACCAGGGGTCCAGGCGCCCCCTAGCGCGGCCAAGCCCTAGGTCGCGCAAGCTAGGCCCCTCGGGCCCTAGTGGGTCCCACCTGGTCCCCCTTCGGGACTCCGTAAGATTCCTCCACGCTGATTTTTTATCTAATTTTCCCAAAATTTTTGAGCACTTTTAATATGGGGGAAAACTGAAATTGAAAAACAGCAGAAAACAGAAACTGGCACTAGGGTGCAGTGAGTTAATAGGTTAGTCCAAATATGATCAAAAGTGTATGGAAATTTATCTAGATCATAGCAATATCACACAAAACATGCATGGAGAAAGCAAAAATTATCGATACGTTTGGGACGTATCACAGGTCCCTCTAACTAACAACGCACAAATCCGGGTGGCCCCCCGGGAGTCGACACCCAATCCAAAAGCCGACCACGCTCTCGGACCGGACTCTTCTGTTTGGACGAGGTCTGGGTAACTAACCCATCACTGTGGGCAGCCCCTAGCTTCCAGGTGTGGACCAACAAAGGAACTCTGTCTCCGCTGGCCCGAGTTGTTTGGAAATCTGCTGGGGTACCAACCAAGCACACACACGTTTTCAAATGGTAAATCATCTTGGGCCACCGCTAGAAATGTTTGAAGCTAGATAGGTAAGAAGAGGGGACCCCATAGCATCCCACACGCGATTAGGCATGCTCGTCAAGAGACACAATACCCGGAACTCGGGTCCTAGGTGAGTCGAATGGAACAAAGCATCGGGGCAGGATAGCCTAGACCTTCCATCCTTCGTCGAGTATAATCAACATAATAATAATATCATCCACAACAATATAATAATGTGATAGCCCAATCCAAGGAGTAACAGGAGAATAGTTGATAGCATCCTAGCATGCATACTAAGAAGTGGCTGAGCAGCGAGCAATAGTAACATAGCCGAACAAGGTGTGCTAGGACGTGGAGGACATGGCTGTTTGGGTTTATTTGACAGACATGAATATGAAGTGGTAGGATCATTCAATCGTTCTATTATATACCTAGGTGCAAGTGAGTTGAAAGTTATAAGCATGATATATGCTCCCCCTTACCTGGTGAGAAGATGAAACCGAAGGTGTAGTTGATCGCAAACTCGCAACGTCTTTGAGAATACCCGCTGGAGCACACAAGAAAGAAACACTGGAAAAAGCAATCGACAAGAAAGAATCTATTATTATGAAGCAATCATGAGAAAGCATTATCAAGAAGGCAACACGAGACAACACACTACGACATCGCATCTATTGTCGAGACCGGTTACTAACAGGTTAAGTGAGGTACTCATCACACACGACGATACCGCACATTTAGAAAGGTTCAAGTTGTTTAGCTACACAACATGAGAAAAGGTTATTAACATGGCATCTCAATCAAGCATGGCATAGCACACAAACATGGCAAGAGGTGAAGCATAAAGTAAACTACCTATGCTAGTCATTTTAAGTGAGGCAACACCCTAAACATGGCATAACACTAGGTACCCCACGACAATTAAAGAATTTGGTACTGTTCTGCTCTAAACCAAATTTTAGGTTGGTTAAAAACAGCCAACAATAGCACAATCGTAATCTACATGAAATTCTAGTCAAGTTACATATAAAGAACACCCCAAACGGAGTTACGGTTAAAAAGATACAAGCATCACAATTTACGGGTACATGCTGTTAACATCAGGGAGCATACTTTAGAGCAATGAAACAATTAGCTACTGAATGCAAACATGCATCAAAATAATGTGGATCAACATTAGACATGACAAGGAAGGCATGTGACCAAAGTTTCATGTATATTAGCATCAGGAACAAGTAATTGTAACCCATGCAAAATGCAAGAAAATACTACTGGTCTAGGGACTTAGTGAAAAACATGGCATGTGACAGTAAACAGGAGGGTTGCACTTTGGGAGCTTGAAAACTATATGTACAAGAAAATATCATGGAAAACAAAAGCATGGCATCAAAGTACACATAAAAAGGAGCAAATAATTACATTGGAGCTAATGAATATGAAGCATGGATCACTAACTATAAGGCATAAAAGTATTAACTTTATATAAACGGCAACACATGTTATCAGGGTCACCACTTTGGAGCAAGATATAAAATAGCCACAACAGGAAAACATGACAAAGGAATGCATCTAAATGAATTAGACATGATGCTTAACTCATACAAGAAAGAATCAATAGCATAGGCCTCATGGACGTGACACAATCATCAACCAAAGTTTGAATAAATTAACAGCAACATCAGTTAATGATCTGGTACCAACTTCAATAGAGATCAACAACATCTAAATGGCCTCAAATGGATTAACTCCCAACATCATTATGATAGAGCACACCAAACTGAGCACCTTTCATTTTGGGCGCAAGTTCATCCGGGCTACGGTTTAATCGCAAATCGCATCGCAGAACAGATCACAACAACAGTTTCTACAGACTTAGCAGAATTACAGCAGAGGAAAATAAGGGAGGGGCCTCACTTTAGGCTGGCCCATCTGGCCTAGGTGGGCGACAGTTAGAGGCGTCAGCGTCTAAGAGAAGATGAGCGCTGCAGGCGCGTGCTCGGGCTGGGTCTTGCTCGGGCTGGCTACGCGAGGTGGGCCGCCGCTGGCTGGCTGGGCCGACCCAGTGGCAGCGGCGGCTGGATTGGGGCTCCTCCCGATCTGGCTTGCCAGGAGGCAGCCAGCCGGCGGCGGCGCTCCGGTGGCTGCCCGGTGAGCGGCGGGGCAAGGCGCGGGCAGGGGCGAGCATAGGATCGGCGGAGGGCGTAGATCCGGGCCGGCCCCTTCCCGGATCTGGGCGAGGAGGAGGCTAGGCGGGCGGTGCTCGAGGTCGTCGGCTGGCCATAGCGGTGGCGGCTGGTCCATGGCAACGCGGCGGCCGGCGGCTGGGACCTACAGACGAGGGATGGAGAAGGTGAGCACGGAGGAGGTGGAGGAGGCGTAGCGGCAGCGAGCGCGACGGTCGGCGGCGGTTGCCGACGGGAGAGGTCGGGCGGCGGCTCCAGATGGGCCAGAAGCGGGCTGCGGCGGTGAATCCAGGGCCCTGCGGGGCCCGGATCTGGCTGGCTGGCTGCTGGATCCCTTCGGGGCGATGTGGCTGCACCTGGAGCGTCGGATCTCGGATCCGACGACTACGCAGGGCCAGTGGGCTAGGGTTTCGAGGGAGAGAGGGATTTGGGGGCAGAATTTGGGAAAAACAGGGGGTGGCTGCAAATTTGTGTTAGAGGAAACCCTAGAAGGGCTAGGAGAGAGTGGTGGTCTTTATATAGGCTGGCCTGGATGGCAGGTTTACGCAAACGCCCTCGGGTTTTCTCTCTCGCGTCCGGTACTCCACGTTTCTGACCACCGGGAGTCCATACGACCTCTGATTCGGGCGGAATCTCGAACCACGCGCTCAGTGCGGCGAGCCCGTCAGTCCTACCTCACTTCTATACTTTTACGAGAATATTTTCCGGCGGCCAATAAAATAACCCATTTAATTATTAAATGGGGTTTTTCGTTCCGATGGCGACGGCTGGTCTCGTGCCGAAGGTTGCGTCGGTGCTCGGGTGAAACTCGGTGACGCAACGATCGTGTGCCGCTTGGGAAAAAAGGGTTCGGTCCCGCATCCGATACGAGAAAGAGGGGGGATATTCACCGATTAATAAATCGGCGAAGCAAATACTGCAAACAATTCTAGAAATCAACAAAATAAAGCAACAAAGATTTTTTTTTAATTAGGGTGGAATTTCCGGGCTGTTACACCCGTGCACACGGGGCCTAAATTTGGCTCTTGGTGTCTCATGGTGGAGTCCATTGGATAATTTCAAAGGTTGACATAGTTGGGATCATAAGGATCAAGGACTTGGGAGAATAATTGAAGAGAAGAATTCAAGCCATGGTTTCAAGACAACATCATAGTGATCCCATGTTGGCTTTTTGTTTATCATGTCTTGATGCAAGCAACTAGAGTTAAGAATTCATTGTGCCTCTGAAGTGGTTGTGATGGATCATTTTGAAGAGCAAGTTATTACCAATATAATGTTAATTGTGAAACATGATATGGTCATGAGTGAGTCTTTGGTGATCTAGTCTTCAAGCAATGAAGTGAAATGAAGTATTCATAATGGCTTTCAAGAAACCTAGATTGAGCATGAAGTAAAGATGTTGGTTGACCAAGATGAAGCTCGAAGATTATATATAGAGGGTCAACTCTCAAAGCACAACAATTGTACCACGTGGCATCAAGTGATCTAGTGTGGTATGGTAAGTAATTGTGAATTGTGCTTTGTTACCTAACCCATGCTATGTATTTGTTATGTCTATGTGGGTTAGGTGTTTCTCATGGGCTTGCATCAAAAGGAAAGATTTCAAGTTGCCTATGTGAGGATGACTTCAAGTGGTGATGGTCATCGAGTTTGAGGAGTCCAAGTGCAAGATGAGCAGACGGAGGTTATACCCTTTGAAGCTTGCGGTCCACATTGTGACAATGTACATGTGAAGATGTTCTTAAGTGAAGGCTACCCTCATTGCAAGACGAGGATGCAATTCAAGAATCTTCACCAAGTGAATGTGGCCAACGAAAGTATTTCAACTTGAGGCAAGTGTTAACATCAACATCAAGCTCAAGTGGAATGCACAAGACAAAGGCATAACTTAGCTAGGTTTTCCTAGTTTTACCGGTCTCATGGTGCTTGGTGGGAGACTGGATTATAGGTTTGATAGTCATAGTATCGAGAGGGAATACCGGACGAGTAGCTTGATCATGTCGTACTTGGAGTGCTCAAACCTTTTCATATTTTGCATCATCCTTTCTTGTTAATAGTGGGTGGTTCTCTATTGTAACAGCCCAGATTTCACAAAAATTTAAAATTTTGTTTTCGGTATTGTTTGATTGTCTGATATGTTTGCGGTGTTTGCATCCCCGATTTATCGATCGGAGATTATTGCCCCCCTCTTATTTCGTACCGGACGGAGACCGACCCTTGCCACCCTGACACTCGACCTTTGCGACACCGGGTTTCACCCGATCACCGTCGCGAAAACCAGCACAAGACTAGCCGCAGTCAACGGAACGAAAAACCCCATTTAATAAGTACACATGATATTTTATAGCGCACCGGAAAGTGTTCTCGGAACGGTTCCAACGCGAGGTGAACGCCGCCGGCTCGACGCGCTGATCGCGCAGTTCGAAGTTTTACCCGAATCGGAGGTCCTGCGAACCCCCGGCGATCAAAAACGTATACACCACGTGCGAGAGAGAAAAACCGGGGATGTTTTTGCAAACTGCCAGCCACCTGGGCTATATAAAGACCACCACTCTCCCACCCCTTTCTAGGGTTTCCCATAAGCCAAAATTGTAGCCACTCCCTCACAATTGCCCCAAAAATCTGCCTAATACCCCATTTTCGTCCAAACCTAGCCAGATCCATCCTGGACCATCAGATCTCACGATCTGACGACCCAGGCAGTGCCACGTCAGCCTCCTCTCTCCTCTCTCCTCACGCAGCCGCCGTCCATGGAGGAGTCGAGCCGCCGCTCCTCTCCGGCAACCGTCGGTCGCACCGGTGAGCAACTCCACCTCGCGCGTCCCTTTTCCTCCCGCTCCCTCACCTAGCCTCTCCTCCTCCCCCGCAGGTCGCCGACAACGCCATGGCCTCGAACATGGAGCTCCGCGCCGCCCCTGGAGCTTGAGCGCCACCGCCAAGTGGACCGCCAGCCGAAGCCCGGCCACCGCGTCCCGTGGCGCCCCCATTCCCTTCCGTTCCCCTGCCGCCCGCCTCCCTGCGTCGCTCGCTAGTCCGCCACCTCTCACCGGAGGCGCGGCCGCCGCCGCCGACGTGCTCGACCTCAATCCGGATGGGATCGGGCGAGCCAGGCGCCACCGTTGACTGTAGGTGGGCCGGCCTGCGAGCCACCGCGGTCCAGGGCCCATCCAACCTCCAACCGCCACTGCTGGGCCGACCCAACGTGAGCACCCTTTTTTTCCGGCTGCTTATTTTTCTAAGTCCTGGAATTAATGCTGCTGATGCTGTTTTGCGACGATATTTACGAGTAAACCGTAGCCCGGATGACGTTGCGCCCAAAAGGAAAATTGTTTAGAATTGTGTGTACTTCAGTTCATCTTTTTGAGCATTTTTATTTGAGGCCATCTTGATGTTGTTAATATGTGTTGAAGTGGGCACCAGACTGTTAACTGTTGCTAATTTCTGTTAAGTGCGGATGTTGTTATTTTATTGCAAGTTTGCTTGATGATTGTGACACATCCATGAGGCCTATTGCATTGATTCTAGTTGCATATTGTTAAGCATCATGTCTACTTAAATGCTATGCATTCACATGTCATGTTTGCATGTTGTAGCTATATTAATTCTTGCTGCAAAGTGGTGACCCAGATAACATGTGCTGCTGTTTATATAAAGTTGCTACTTTGCTGCCCTATATCTTTTTAACCGTGTATCCTATTGAGCATTGCAATATGTCATTTTGATCTATGCCATGTATACTTCCATTATATGTATTGCATTGTCATTTTTACATTCCTGGTCATAGTTATGTTTAGCTCCAAAGTTGATATGCCGCTGTTGTTGACAACCACCTCTGTTTTTCTCTAAGTCTGTAACTTTCCGATGCCATGTTGCATGCTTAATATCTTTTGATCTGTTATGCATATGACCATGATTCTTGTTTGTACCTGATCACCATCATGTCTAGTTCATGCCCATCTATTCCTATGTCATGTTGCTGCATTTTTGCATATAGATTTACCCCTGTTTATTGATACGGCGAGGATAGTTTTCTCACTCCTCGTTGGTTACCCCAAGTGGAAGGTGAGATGTAGCATAGCAGAAAATTTCCCTTGGTGAAGATACCAAGGTTATCGAACCAGTAGGACTCCAAGAGATACAAGAAGGTGACAAC
The DNA here is from genome assembly GCA_950022295.1 of Bromus sterilis. Classification (NCBI taxonomy): domain Eukaryota; kingdom Viridiplantae; phylum Streptophyta; class Magnoliopsida; order Poales; family Poaceae; genus Bromus; species Bromus sterilis. The sequence goes on along the minus strand of OX465600.1, from coordinate 180,351,123 downwards.
AGCTCCAGAAATTAGGCGGTTGACGTGGACCTGCACACAGCAACAAATAACTTTGCTCCCAACGAGTACAGAGGAGTTGTCAATTCCTCCGGCCTTGCTGTTTACAAAGGATCAATGCAAGAGATAATAATAGTGGCAACTGAAAGTAAAGAATGAAAGTAATTTGAGGGTGTAAACAATAATGTGAAGGTGGACCGGGGTCCCGTGATTTTCACTAGTGATGTCTCTCTCCCAAAAGACGATAAAAATGCTAGCGAGGTAAAAAAATCACAGTTGGGCAATTGACAAGATTATGAAGGCACCGCAATGCTAACTATGCTGCAAAGAAAGGAAGGGCTCAAAAGCAATGGGCAGTACGCCAAGGTAAGTAGACCGAAATCCATCTGCATCTACTACGAATCATCCACCTTGATATATCTATCCAGAACATCTCGCTGGTATTAAGTTGCGAATCCCACCCAAAGTGTAAACTCAAAGCAACATACAACTGCATTAAAAGAACTTTGCGTAAAGTAAACAATCCTTGCACCCGCAGGTACAAGCACCGTTGTTTCATCCCTGGTGGCAACAACACATCCCGTAGTCTCATGTTTCTGTCACTCAAGCTAGACATCGAGGGAGAGCATAATCGAGCATAATGCTCTCTCTTGAACCCACAATCGAGCATAATGCTCTCTCTTGGAGTTGCAAATAAAATACTTGGCCAAAGCAAATACCGAAACGGAGAACATGCAAGAATTTACTCAAGAACAAAATATAAAAGAGAAGAACCAAATATATTACTCATCACAATCTGAACATAGTCTCATAATACATCAGATCCCAACAAACTCAGCATAGCAACAACAGAAATTACATAGATGCATCGATCATGTGAGGCAGCTCACGAGGACTCGGAAGTGGAGGCACAAAAGGGGGAGAGATAGATCACATAGCTACTGGTCATGGACCCATGGTCCAAGGGAAACTACTCACGGTACATACGGGAGGCGTCCATGGCTATGGATGGTCTCCCGAAGGGGGTTCCTCCTCCCGGCAGGGTGCCGGGGAAGCTTCTCCAGGCAGCCCCGATCTTGAAATGGCGGCGGCGGCGGTACAGAGGGGAGTTCGCGAGAAAGAGATCGATATTAGGGGTTTCCACCCCGAGGGGTAAATATAGGCGAAGGGGGGTGTCGAGGGGACCCACCAGGCAGCCAGGAGGCCTCCTAGCGCGGCCTAGGGTGGGGCCGCGCCAGGGACCCTACTGGCCTCCTGGTGGTGGCCCCCTTCGCTCCTTTGGTGTTTCTGGAAGCTTCCGTGACGCTGATTTTTTATCTGATTTTTCTGGATTTTTTGGAGCACTTTTAATGGCCGGAAAACCTGAAATACAAAAACAGCAGAAAATAGAAACTGGCAACTAGGTGCACTGAGTTAATAGGTTAGTCCAAATTGGTTGAAAAGTGTATAAAAGTTCAAGCAAAAGATGGAAAAGTCACACAAAACATGCATGGAGCAAGCAGAAATTATAGATACCTTTGGGACGTATCAACATCCCCAAGCTTAATTCCTTCTCGTCCTCGAGTAGGTAAATGATAACAGGCATAATTTCTGTGGTGACATGCCACACAACCATAAAAGGACTTTTAAGTAAAGCAATCAAAGCATGCAATTCAATTCAAGTCTTAACAAGCAAGAGTCTATATTACCATTGACAAAAGCAACAAAAGAACAAAAGGTGCAAGAGCTCTTGCTGTCCGTGACTCGAATGTCTCCAGATGGTGTTTGCGTGCAAGCAAGGGATAGGGAAATACGAGAGAAAAAAATAAGGTTGTTGAGAACAACTATCTACTAAAGTTTCACACTTGGTCTCCTTTGGATTCTTATCTGGACTCGCCCCCAGACCACTAGCCAGGTACAAGTCAAACTGATCCACTCCCTTTCGATATTTTGAGCACTCATGCAATGGATGAGCGTGAGCAAGAAAGTTGACACCTAAAAGGTGAAACAGAAAGAAGGTGGAGGAGGAAGACAAAAAAGGTGTGAAAGGCACACAACAATGAGGACAATCATAGGCGAGAGAAGGCCATATGATAGATATGATGTGAGGAGTAGGGATTGCCATACAACGGATGCACATGTGAGCTAAAAGCTCTCCAAGGGAACTAGTGGGGGAGCATCTAACTTGCTTTCTCAAGAAGACCTAGAGCTCATTTGAGGAGGCTCATCATTGGAATATACAAGCCAAGTTCTATAGTGTGAAGGGTCCCCACATAGCTATATGCATGATGATGATCTCTATGGAGTACAAGGGATAGGAGATGAAGTACTAGTGTGGATCTCTCAAAAGGAATAGTAGTATGCCCCCTTCTCTCTCTTTTTTTCTTTTTATCTTTTTTATTTTTTTGATGGCCTCAATGGCTCTTTCTATTCAACTCTCATTTGTCCTCTTTGGGATCTTTTGATTTTGTCCTCTTTGGGATCTTTTCCTCACTTTAGGGGCAATACTCTATATTTTACAAGAATATAGGAGATCTTTCACACTTTACAAAGGTACTCACATAAAGAAAATGTAACTATCATGATGCAAATGTATGACATGAAGATCAAGTCATGAGAAGGTGGATGTTGCATGGCAATGTATCTCGGAAAGGCTATGGAAATGCCTTGTAGGTAGGTATGGTGGCTGTTTTGAGGAAAAATATAAGGAGGCTTATGATGACAGACCGTATCGTGCCAAGGGTTTGGATGCACCGGCGAAGTATGCGCCAACTCTCGAGGTGAGAAAGGGCAATGCACGGTACCGAAGAGGCTAGAAAAAGTATAGGTGGGTGGAAGTCTCAACTTTTGAATACTCACATTAGTCCGAAGAACTCATGCACTTATTATCGGTAACTCTCAATCTAATCAGGAGGTTCACAAAGAAACAGGTACCCGGAGGAGGAGTGTATGGGGGTTTGGTTATCCTTGCGCATCCTCGACTCATGGTACGTGAGTGTACTCTAATATTCGAACCCTCCAGAGGTTAGTGATCCATCTAGTAGCTAGAGTTCTCAACAGGGGTTTTTGGTTTTTGAAAAACACACGGATTGCCCAAAATACAACATCTATCACTAATAGGCAAGAGCTCTTGACACCATAAGTTCAAACATTACTCTAATCAATACATCAAAACTATTGCAAGTTACTACTACAAAGAGAACAACCACTTTAACTACCTACTTTCAGTCAAGACACAAAACTCAGTGCAACAGGCAAACTCTCTAACAAGATAAAACATGCAACCTATAGAAAGTTCAACCTAAGACAAAAGAAAAGCTCTAGAAAAACTAAAGCACTACAACTAAACAGAACAGCAGCTAAGAAAAGCAAAAGAACAACTCACAGCTAAAAGAATAAGCATGCAAATCCTATGAGGAGTTCTAGTTCAAGCGGAGCGTGTATCTCTCCCACACAAAAGAAAGTAAGCTGGGATCTAACTTGTTACTACAGCAAACAGAGCAAAAGAAAACTAAAAACAAAACCTAAGAGCGAGACGCTCCAAGAAAAGCACATAACGCATGAAGTGATAAAAATATAGTGGAACGAGAGACAAACTGATGATTGTTGATGAAGAAGGGGATGCACGGGGGCATCCCCAAGCTTAGACGCTTGAGTCTCCTTGAATATTTATTGGGGGTGCACATGGGCATCCCCAAGCTTGAGCGTTTGACACTCCTGAATCTTCTTTCATCATCCTCCATCGCGCACTTGAAAACTCCCTTCATACATAACTCATTTAGGCTGATTAGAGAGGTTAGTACCCTAATAAAATAATTTTCCTCTACTGCAAATAAAGATTTCCAGGAAGAGCTACTATTTCCCAAGATTGCCAAAAGATTTTTGCAAAGAAAAAGCAAGCTTAAGGTTTGCAAAAGTGAAGAGAGACAAAACGTGGCAGAATCTGTGAAAAACAGAACAGCAGATAGAAACGAATTTTTTAGGGCTACTTATGCAACTCAAATAAAAAACTCAGAACATACAGAAGTTTCGTAATTGTATAGAGCATGCTGTGTAAAAAATTCAGCTCAAAAATATGAACTGGGATTTTTCTCTGATTTTTCTAGTCACGAGGACAGAATCTGTTTTCTGGACAGCATGTCACAACTTTTACTTCCCTTGCCGTATGAGGCTAAACTTGGCACAAAGCTTGAAAAGTAAAGATACAATGATGTTGCTACAGTATTAACAATCATCAAGACCACTAAGAACATAACAAACGAAAAAAGAAAAAGCTAAATTCGTTGCGGGCTGCCTCCCGAAAGCGCTTCTTTAGAGCCATTAGCTAGGCTTAAAGAAGAAGATCAAGTCTTTTCAAGAGAATAACTAGCCCGTGTGACGGACTCAAAAGGTAACTTAATCTTTTTCCTAAGGAAATGTTCCATCCCTTTCTTGAGAGGAAATTGGAATTTGATAGTTCCGTCTTTCATGTCAATGATAGCACCAACTGTGCGAAGAAAAGGACGTCCCAAAATAATTGGACAAGGAGGTTCACATTCAATGTCCATAATAGTAAAATCAACGGGAACATAATTGTCATTGACAATGATAAGAACATCGTCGATCTTCCCCAAAGGTTTCTTTACGGAAGAATCAACAAGACGAACACCAAAAGAACAAGGATCAAAAGGTTTCAATTCAAGCATATCATACATTCTTTTGGGCATAACAGAGGTACTTGCTCCAACATCACAAAGAGCATAACAAGAGAAGTCATTCAATTTAATTTTTATCATAGGATCCCAACCATCTTCTAGCTTCCTAGGTATGGAGGCTTCTAGTCTAAGCTTCTCCTCCCTAACTTTGATTAGAGCATTGGTGATATGCTCTATGAAGGCAAGATTGAGTGTGCTAGTGTGGGAGTCTCTAGACATCTTGTGTAGGAAACCAATAACTTCAGGTAAAGTGCAGTTGTCAAAGTCTAGGTCACTACTATCTATCAAGGAGGTAGTGATATCATTTAGGTTTACTTGTTTGAAAGCCTCTATGTTCATAGAGGTTTCTTCATCTATGGTTGAGGTGGTAGCATCACCATTGATAGGTCCAGTGGGATTAGGGGTGTGATGGGTGCTAACCGTTTGGACATCCTCAACTACTTGGATAGTAGATACTGTGTGGTAGGTAGGAAGGCTCTTAATTCTCTCTTCTTCCTCCTTTTCTCTAGCCCATCTCTCTTTAAGTTTATCCATCATCCTAATATTTTCATTGATTTGTAACTGGATAGTATTAATAGGAGTGACCTTACTCTCCTCAAGGGGAGAGGTTCTAAATTTCAACATCTCAACATCAAGGGCTAAGTTTTCTACCTTCAAACAAAGATTATCTAATTTATCTAATTTCTCCTCCACACTCTTGTTGAAGACTTTCTGGGTAGTGATAAAGTGTTTGAGCAAGGTCTCTAGTTTTGAAGTGGAGTTTCTGGTGGTAGGATAAGTGTTGTTCCCATAGTTGTTGGATGGGAAAGGCCTAGGATTGTTGCTACCAAAGTTACTCCTATAAGCATTATTGTTGAAGTTGTTTCTAGAGACAAAATTAACATCTACATGCTCCCGAGCAACCAAAGAATTTAAAGGAACATCTTGAGGATCAATAGAAGGTTGCTTGGTAAGTAGAGACATGATAAGGTCAACCTTTTCATTTAAAGAGGAGATATCCTCGATAGAGTTTACCTTCTTACCGGTTGGAGATCTCTCGGTGTGCCATTGCGAGTAGTTCATCATCATCTCACCAAGTAGCTTTGTGGCAGCACCAAGCGTGGTTGACATAAAAGTTCCTCCCGCGGCCGAATCTAACAGGTTCCGCGAGGTGAAGTTCAAGCCTGCATAAAAATTCTGGATAACCATCCAGGTAGTCAGTCCATGTGTGGGGCAGTTCTTGACAAGCGTCTTCATACGTTCCCAAGCCTGGACAACGTGTTCATTATCCAATTGCCTGAAATTCATAATGTTACTCCTCAATTGAATAATTTTAACAGGGGGATAGTACTTCCCTATAAAAGCATCTTTGCATTTACTCCAAGAATCGATAATGTTCTTGGGAAAAGATTGTAGCCACTCCTTGGCTCTTCCTCTCAGAGAGAAAGGAAAAAGCTTCAGCTTGACGATGTCTCCATCCACTTCCTTGTACTTCTGCATGTCGCAGAGCTCGATAAAGTTGTTTAGGTGCAAGGCAGCATCATCTCCTGCTCCTGAGAATTGATCTTTCATAACAAGGTTAAGCAGAGCAGGTTTAATCTCATAAGAAGGTGCTGAAGTGGCAGGTGGAGCAATAGGAGTGCAGATAAAGTCACTGTTGTTGTGACTAGTGAAGTCACACAACTTAGTGTTTTCATTGGAACCCATAGTAGCAGCACGTATTTTTTGCATTTTTGATTAAGGACACACAAAAGTAAAAACTGAAAGGTAAACTAACAAGACTAAAAAGCAAAGATAAAAGATAATGTGCAACTCCCCTATCTTGTAGACTGGAGTCCCCGGCAACGGCGTCAGAAATTAGCTTGATACGGTGAGGATAGTTTTCTCACTCCTCGTTGGTTACCCCAAGTGGAAGGTGAGATGTAGCGTAGCAGCAAATTTCCCTCGGTGAAGATACCAAGGTTATCGAACCAGTAGGACTCCAAGAGATACAATAAGGTGACAACGGCGCCAGAAATTAGGCGGTTGACGTGGACCTGCACACAACAACAAATAACTTTGCTCCCAACGAGTACAGAGGAGTTGTCAATTCCTCCGGCCTTGCTGTTTACAAAGGATCAACGCAAGAGATAATAATAGTGGCAACTGAAAGTAAAGACTGAAAGTAAATTGAGGGTGTAAACAATAATGTGAAGATGGACCGGGGTCCCGTGATTTTCACTAGTGATGTCTCTCTCCCAAAAGACGATAAAAGTGCTAGCGAGGTAAAAAAATCACAGTTGGGAAATTGACAGGATTATGAAGGCACCGCAATGCTAACTATGCTGCAAAGAAAGGAAGGGCTCAAAAGCAATGGGCAGTACGCCAAGGTAAGTAGACCGAAATCCATCTTCATCTACTACGAATCATCCACCTTGAGATATCTATCCAGAACATCTCGCTGGTATTAAGTTGCGAATCCCACCCAAAGTGTAAACTCAAAGCAACCGACAACTGCATTAAAAGAACTTTGCGTAAAGTAAACAATCCTTGCACCCGCAGGTAGAAGCACCGTTGTTTTATACCTGGTGGCAACAGCACATCCCCTAGTCTCATGTTTCTGTCACTCAAGCTAGACATCTAGGGGCTGAACCCACAATCGAGCATAACGCTCTCTCTTGGAGTTGCAAATAAAATAGTTGGCCAAAGCAAATACCGCAATAGAGAACATGCATGAATTTACTCAAGAACAAAATATAAAAGAGGAGAACCAAATATATTACTCATCACAATCTGAACATAGTCTCATAATCCATTAGATCCCAACAAACTCAGCATAGCAACAACAGAAATTACATAGATGCCTCGATCATGTGAGGCAGCTCACGAGGACTCGAAAGTGGAGGCAAAAGGGGGAGAGATAGATCACATAACTACTGGTCACAGACCCATGGTCCAAGGGAAACTACTCATGGTACATACGGGAGGCGTCCATGGCTATGGATGGTCTCCCGGAGGGGGTTCCTCCTCCCGGCAGGGTGCCGGGGCAGCTTCTCCAGGCAGCCCCGATCTTGAAACAGCAGCGGTGGCGGTACAGAGGGGAGTTCGTGAGAAAGAGATCGATATTAGGGGTTTCCACCCCGAGGGGTAAATATAGGCGAAGGGGGGTGTCGAGGGGGCCCACCAGGCGGCCAGGAGGCCTCCTGGTGCGGCCTAGGGTGGGGCCGCGCCAGGGACCCTCCTGGCCTCCTGGTGGTGTCCCCCCTTCGCTCCTTTGGTGTTTCCGGAAGCTTCCGTGACGCTGATTTTTTATCTGAGTTTTCCGGATTTTTTGGAGCACTTTTAATGGCCGGAAAACCTGAAATACAAAAACAGCAGAAAACAGAAACTGGCAACTAGGTGCACTGAGTTAATAGGTTAGTCCAAATTGGTTCAAAAATGTATAAAAGTTCAAGAAAAACATGGCAAAGTCACACAAAACATGCATGGAGCAAGCAGAAATTACAGATACGTTTGGGACGTATCATTTATACAGCATGAAAACAACAGTTGCTTCCATGTTTTCTTGATTTTCACTAAGTCCTAGACCAGTAATGTTTTATTGCATTTTGCATGGGCTATAATTTATTGTTCATGATGCCTATTTGCATGATTCCTTTGGCCATGCCTTCCCTGCCATGTCTACTTTAGTTGCATATCATTTGTGAGCATGTTTGCATTCATTATCTTGTTTATTTGCTGCTCGAGAGTGTGCTTCCTGATGTTTGCAGATTGTGTTCCAAACTTGTTTTGCTTGTGTCTTTTTAACCATAGCTCCGTTTGGAGTGTTCTTTATATGTAACTTGATCGGTTTTTCGTGTACTTTGCGTATATGCTACTGTTTGTTGCTGTTAACCAACCTAAAATATGGTTTAGGGCAGAACAGTACCAATTGCTTAAATTGTCGTGGGGCACTTAGTGTTATGCCGTGTTTAGGTCGTGCCTCACTTAAATTGACTAGCATAGACAGTTTATATTATGCTTCATCTCTTGTCATGTTTGTGTGCTATGCCATGCTTACTTGAGTTGCCATGTTAACCACCTTTGTTGATCACCTGTAGCTAAACAATTTGAACCCTTGTGAACGTGGGGTATCGTCGTGTGTGACGAATACTCCACTTAACCTGTTAGTAACCGCTCTCGACGATAGATGCGATACCGTAATGCGTTGTCTCGTGTTTTCTTCTTGTTGATGCTTGCTCTTGATTGCTTCGTAGTAATAGATGCTTGCTCGTCGATTACCTTTTCCAGTGTTTCCTTCTTTTGTGCTTCCGCAGGTACCTCTCGGAGACGTTGCGAGCTTGCGATCGACTTCACCTTCGGTTTCGTCTTCTCATCAGGTAAGGGGGAGCATATATCATGCTTATAACTTTCATCTCACTCGCGCCTAGGTGTAGGATAGAACAATTTCTTGATCCTACCACTTTATATTCATGCCCCTCAAATAAAACCCAAACAACCATGTCCCCCACAACCCAGCAAACCTAGTTCGGTTATGTTACTATTGCTCACTGCTTGCCACTTCTTAATTTTCATGCTAGGATGTTATCAACTGTTATCCTGTTACTCCTTGTATTGGGCTATCACATTATTATATTGTTGTTGATGATATGATTATTATAAATGTTGACTATATTCGACGAAGGATGGAAGGTCTAGGCTATCCCGCCCCGACACTTTGTTCCATTCGAGTCACCTAGGACCCGAGTTCCGGGTATTGTGTCTCTTGATGAGCGTGCCTAACCGCGTGTGGGATACTATGGGGTCCCCTTTTCTTACCTACCTAGCTTCAAACATTTCTAGAGGTGGCCCAAGCTGATTTACCATTTGACTCCCCGGGCGCCACCTGGATTTGTTCATTGTTAGCTAGAGGGACCTATCATTTCGGATCTCTCGGAACTAAATCATAAAATGGTTGCCTATGATGGGTAGAAACTGATAGAGATGGGCGTGCGTGCGGAGCCTTGTAATGGGAAGTTGGTACACCCCTGCAGGGTTAAATCTTTTCGAGAAGCCGTGTCCACGGTTATGGACGACTTGAGACTTACTCCTTGTTCATAGACAACAACAACTGAGAAAATCTTAATAATTTGATCAACGTGTGTGTGCTTTGACTGCTTCTTCTTCGTCGGGATGCGAAGAGGAGGACAAGGATATGATAGGTGTTATGCTTGCGTAAGTAGTTGATAGCAAGACTTGTTGGAGGCGATTACTCATCGAATGCTTGGCTCTCATCTTACTCTAAATAGACCGTTAGCCACTCATATATTGCTAGTGCGACTGCAACCTCACCACGACCCCCATCTTACCCGTGAGAAGTTAGTTACAGGACTTTTGATATATTCTCACCCCTTTCTTTTCTTTTCCCTGTTATGTTTTGCCTGATCGGTCGCTGCAGTTGATTACTACCTCGAATCTTCTTCTGGACGCCTTCGTGGAGACTCGACGACGACTAGTTAGGTGGATCCCCGCGGAGAGCCTGGACCCGTGTGGTTATGGGAATGGTGTGTTTTACCTTTGCCACTATGCATTTGAATGTAGTCTATACTCAAACATGTATCTTCCGCTAATGTAATGTATTTAGGGCAGTTGTATGCCGACTTGTATGAGATGTTGTATCCTTGTAGCTTTAATGTTGTGATATCATGTTGGAAATCCGGGGCATATGGCATTGTCATATGTCGCGGCGGGACCGATATGTGCTTTGTCCCCGGATCTGGATGGAAACATCTAGATCTGGAACAGTACCGCATATCGGGCCTTACATCTATGCGAGGACCTTGGGCTTTTACATAGCTTTAAAACGAGCTCAAGATCATCGAAATTGGAGTTCGTATGAAAAAGTTGTGCATGTTTCAGTTTCCTGCATTGGGCTGTCTCTGGGTACCTCGTGGGCACGGGGTGTACCGTGCACATGGGGTGAGGCGTAACCTCCCTGGATACCCCATGCGCACGGGGTCCCGACCCCGTGGGCACGGGGTGCCCAGGAAGTGTCCGTTGGAGCCCCAACGGCTAGTTTTGGGGGTTGGCTATTTAAGGGGTCTTCTTGCCCACCGGTTTGGGTGCTGTTCATACACATTTCTACCACTCTTTTGAGCCCCATACCACCTCCTCCAAACCCCTATGTCCCCCTATGTGAAGGGTGATTTCTGGATGGATCTTGGAGCCATTTGTTTACCTTCTCCATTGTATCCCCTCTCTTTATTCTCTTACCATCTTGAGTTGTATCTCGTGAGATTGAGAGAGTGAGTTGAGCATCCGTTGCTTGACCTTGCATTGCATTTGTTGCATTGGTTTGAGCTCCCTGCATTGATTTGTTCGAGTGAGAGTTCGTGACTTTATTACTCTTGGAGGCCGTTGCATCCTAGAAGGTTTGGTGGTATTGATTTGGTGATCTATGAGAAGTTTGGGAAGAGGCCTAGGTGGTCAAGGTTTCCCCGGAAGCTTCCGTTTGTGGTGTAATCCGGGAAGGGTGTGAAGTGGCCTAGGTGGTCAAGGTTCCTTCGGAAGATTCCATGCTTGTGGTGTGCTCCGGAGAAGTTTGTAAAGGTGTGGTGATCGCCTTCAAGACCAACCCCGAGTGAAACGAGGCTCATCCGTTGGGGGTGACTCGAAAGGGAGATTACAGTGAGCTACATACTTTGTAGGCCCCTCGAGCCTTGGCTTGAGCACCTCTCCAACGGAGATTAGCACTCCCTCAAAGGAGTGTGAACTTCGGGGTAAATCCGCGTCCCCGACTCACTTGTGGTTATCTCATTCCCACACCCTTTACTTTCTGCAATTCATACGTGCTCATATTGATATATCTTGTGCTAGTTTGAATTGCTTAGTTGTATCTTTCATCTTCAATATAGTGATATATATTGTGCTTTCTAGTTTCCTTTAAGTGCTTATCATGTTTACCATAGGTTGTTGGTGCACTTAGTTGAGACTAGCATATTTAGGATTTGAGCTTGAAAAGTATCCGCTTTAGTTTAATTCCGCATTAGGATAGAGCCAAATCCGTAAAAGTTTCAAAACGCCTATTCACCCACCCTCTAGGAGACATCTCGCTCCTTTCACACGTTAGTGTGAGTGGAAAGAAGGAACGACCCATCCCCGTTTTTCTCGACATTTATAAAAGTACATGACTGTGTGTGCAAAGAAACATTTAACTGAAAGTATAAAAGGCATGACCCGTTTTATCAGTGAGGAACTACCATGATATTAAAAGAGGCACGTGTATACAATCAGAGAAGGTTCTCAATGAGTTTCTTCGTTCAATCTAAAAGAAACATTTAACTGAAAGTATAAAAGGCACGATCTGTTTTATCAGTGAGGCACTTCCATGATATTAAAAGAGGCACGTGTATATACGTTACTGCGAGTGGAAAGATGCAGATCACTATAAGCGAAGAAGGCACGACCTGTGCTTCTCGATATTTGAAAGAAATTTACTGGTTAGTGGAAAGAATTGCGTCATTATAGGGAAATAAGGCACGATTGGTGCTTCTCGAGATTTCAACAATCTAAACGAAAATATTTAACTGAAAGCCTAAATGGCATGACCCGTTTAATAAGTGAGGCACTACCATGATATTAAAAGAGGCACTGGAATACAATCATAGAAGGAACTACGTGTTATTCAAAAAACACGTTACTGCGAGTGAAATGAAGCACGTCATTACAGGGAAATATGGCACGACCCATGCTTCTCGAGATTTCAACAATCTAAAAGAAAGTACAAAAGACCCAACCAGTTTTATGAGTGGAATGTTGTTCCCAAAACCGTCTTCAGTTAGCTTGTTATTCATGTTCTAGAGAATTAGTCATATTCTGTTAGGTGGTCGTTGACGGATGTATTTGTACTGTCTGAAGATCTTTTTAAGTGCAACAAAGATTATTCCTGTATTGTAGGTCGTTGTCATGAGACGAGATGTAATTTGTTCTCACAAGAGCACAACTTTAGTCTGCAATCACGTAAGAACAAAATTAATAAAAAATAACGCATAATTCATTACACACAATTTATTACAGCAAAATTGATTGCAACACTTTACTATTTCAATAAACTTAAACTTACCGATTAGAAGAAAAAAATCCGAACCAATGTGTACCATCATCGCCATGACATAGCTGCCACTGTCATCCCAGCAAATTGCAATGATATACCACTTATTCCAAGCGGAACAACCTATGTCCAATATATGTTTGAAATATATGTTAGCTCACTCACTTCCTTTCAGAGTCTGAGACAGAGTAAGTTTGTACAGGATAGTTGTTTAAGTTTTATGGAAAAGTGTTGTAGGCTTCTCTTTAGTTTTTTCTAAAATTTTCAATAACAATTGCCGTGTGCTCCTTGACCGAATCGCAATCCATGAATGGACACAAAACTTCGAAACAACACTTCAGGAAATTTACTATGATCAGATACACATAATGGTCTTTTCTTCTGATAGGAATTAGGACCTGTAAAATTTATCACCGAGAAATATGAGAAACAAATATTTAAGAAATAAAAATCAAGTGCTGCACAGTGGGGTAAGATGAACTCACGAAATGGCACACTTTGGGAATTCGGTATCCAACATATGCTTCATTTATTTGGTGTTTTAAAAGATTTATGTCTGCTCCTGGATCAGCAAATAGTTCCTGGGAAAGCAGTAGAGGCTCACCAACCATATTTTATCTGTTGCGGTAATGTTTAAAAAAAGGGAATATGAAGAAAATCAGTTCTTACTGTTGACCTAGTGTACATTATATGCTTCCGTAAATCTCCTTCACTCTGGTCCTTATGAAACTGTTCAGATATCAACATTGCTGAATATACGTCGATCGTAGCAGAGTTTACATATCCGTAAACTTTCATTGACAAACCAAACATTTTGTGGTCAACCCATCTAGGATTAATGTCGACAATTCTGAAGCTGCAACCAAAAAAAAGTTTAGCGTTGGTTACAAAGAATTGCGAGTGATAATGCAGAAAAAAATTGTACTTTTTATGTTGCGTATGGTGCGTAGGAAGAACTTGTACAATTAATAACAACAAAATCATTACCTTTTAATATTATTCACACTTGGAATATTATCAATAACAGCTTTGTAGACAAATTTCTCGAATGGTGTAGTAGGTTTCACTTCAGGAAATTCCTCAGGAGGAGGTTTGCATTTACTGGAAAACAGGACCAATGTAATGCTCATGAACATCACTGTGATTCTCATGTGGATCACTATAATTCTCGTCAGGAACACTGTAATGCTCATAAGGAAGTTCCATCTGTCGGAAGCAAGGACCACTTTAACGTTGTCGCCCCTCATTTCTGGATGACAGGTTTTGTTCTTCAAGGATTAGCTCTTGTTTCTTCTGCTGCATCTGCGCTTCGTACTCCCTGACTCCCTAGTGGTAAGTTGAAGTTGATTGAGTGTTTGTTGGAAAGGGGCGGGAAGCTTTGCTGCCATTGTAAACCTGAGCTGATGACTCTGCTTCATGGTGTGATTTGCTGATGAAATTTTCTGCAACATGCGTTGGGGCTTGCTAGACAGATTTTGTTCTTCACGGATTAGCTCTTGGTTCTTCTGCTGCATCTGCGCTTGGTACACACTGAATCCCTGGTGGTAAGTTGAAGTTGATTGCGTGTTTGTTGGAAAGGGGCAGGAAGCTAAGCTGCCATTGTAAACCTGAGCTGATGACTCTGCTTCATGGTGTGATTTGCTGATGTAATTTTCTGCAACATGCGTTGGGGCTGGCTAGATAGGTTTTGTTCTTCACGGATTAGGTCTTGTTTCTTCAGTTGCATCTGCGCTTGGTACGCACTCATTCCCTGGTGGTAAGTTGAAGTTGATTGAGTGTTTGTTGGAAAGGGGCGGGAAGCTTTTCTGCCATTGTAAACCAGGGCTGACTCTGCTTCATGTGTGTGATTTGATGATGAAATTTTCTGCAACATGCGTTGGGGCTTGCTAGACAGATTTTTTTTTCTTCACGAATAAGCTCTTGTTGCTTCTACTGCATCTGGGCTTCGTATGCACTGACTCCCTGGTGGTAAGTTGAAGTTGATTGAGTGTTTGTTGGAAAGGGGCGGGAAGCTTTGTTGCCATTGTGAATCTGAGAAGCAAACTCTGCTTCATGGGTGTGAGCTATTGCTTTCAATGCAGTTTGAGATTGTTCAAACTCATCGAAAAAATGTATCCACAATTCATCATCGTAGTAAAATCTGTTATCACTCAGGGGTTTTTAATTCTCAGTATGTACTGGATGATTGGTTGCATCTTGTATCGATGGACTGGGTATCTTAAGTATTTTTTTGCTATGCTCATACATTTTATTTTCGGTTGTACGCTTTGAACCAGCAAGAACAAGACCTGCATCATTTGTACTTGAAGTGTTTGCTGAAATATTTTTTGATCCATCACGATTGCAGTCGTCAGTAGGTGTAGATTGTTGTGTTGCATCAACCTTCTCCCTGTTTGATGAAGGTTTGCAATGTTGAGTTATGAAAACTCCATAGTGTGATGGAGTTTTAACTTCATATATGTTGACAAAGAATTTGTTCAACGCAACACAAGACTTGCACCGCGCAATTGTTTAGAGTAAGGGAGTCGCCACTTCGTTTTACGTTACGAAGAACGGATGATTTACAAGCAAATCAACAAAGAGATCTTCAATTTCGGAGAAGAAACGGGTGCTTTATGAGCAAAACACCAAAGATGACCTAGAACTACACAAAAAGTAGAAGAACTTGAAAAGTAGATGTGTTTTTGGGTATATGTCGATTGTGTGTTCTAATCGGCCGTCACCTCTTCTATTTATGAGGGGGTTGGACTTTCCCTACAAGAAAAGGACTCAAATCCGCGTCAAAACTGCCAAATCGCGATCAAAATCGGACCCGGATCGGGGGGGGGGGGGTCGGACGTCCGGACTTTATCACGGACGGTCTAGGCCGCAGGGTCGGACGGTCCGAGCTAAGGGTCAAAATCCTTCTGTATCTGGGGTCCTCAAGTCGGACGGTCCGACTTTGGAGTTGGACGATCCGACCTTAGCCCGGACGGTCCGACTTGAGGTCCGGACGGTCCGACGTGGGCCAGAATCTTTCTGTAAACGGGGTCGTCAAGTCGGACGGTCCGACTTCGAGGTCGTACGGTCCAACCTTAGTCCGGACGGTCCGGTTTCCATCTCGGATGGTCCGACCTGACTTTTCAGCGCTGCACTGTTTTGTTCGTAACTTCTTCATACGAACTCGGATTTGGACGTTTCAAATATCAAAATCGACCGGTTAGACGGGAAGAATCCGCCTCATGTAGACCATTTTTCCATTTGAGGATGTCTTGAAGGCCTTATTGGCAGAATAGTGCTTCAGTTACTTTGATCGTATTGCTTCGAACATAGTTTCAGCCTTTAAGATGGAATCGGATGGCGATGGCTTGAACTACAAAAATGTTAATATCAACAACACCCAACTTTTTGATGTAGAGCACCTCTCCATTTGAAGTCATCTTATATAAGGTTATTGTCATGCCAAAAACCGGCGTCAACACATGCCCTCCTGTTTTTCGGCAAAAACTTGTGTGCCGAAAGATAACTTGTCCATGTTTGTGCTAAGGACGATGTCAATACTTCATCGGCCATGTGTTTTCTAAGGGCGATAATCGCATATCGGCCATATGTATTCAAGCTTCCTGCCACACGCTAGGATAATATTTCTTCAAGTATCTCCCATTGAGAGCTTTGGATAACTTACTTCCCTGTAAAGTTTGTACAAAATATAAATTTCAAGGAACAATCCCACAACTTCATATGGACCTTCCCAACTCGGAGACCACTTGCAGAATTTTCTGTCCCTAGTTCCAATGGGCAAAATCGTTTTCCACACTAAATCTCCTATTTGAAACGATTTCTCATTGACCTTTTTATTATAAGCCTTAGCTACTCTTAATTTTTCTTTCTCAATCTCCTGCAACGCCTTTAGCCTTTTTTCTGGAACCTCATCTATTAGTTCCATCATTAAATCATTGTAATCTACAGCCGGCAAGTTATTTTGCCTGGCTACCCTAAGAGCTTGCAACTTGATTTCTACAGGTAACACTGCCTCTTGGCCATATACTAGCTCATAAGGTGTAACTTGAGTAGCTCCGTGCTTAGATATTCTATGAGCCCATTCGTCTTGTCCATTAGCTTGAGCATAATAAGGTGATGAGTTCAAAAATTTAATTCCAAAGGATTCGGCAAACTCACGAAATTGATGAGACATAAAATAAGAACCTTGATCAGTTTTCAAAGTTTGAGGAATGCCGAATCTATGAATAATATGCTCCAAAACAAAACTAATTAGCTCCCTATGAGTCATATTTCTTAAGGAAACTGCTTCTGTCCACTTAGTAAAATAATCTATGGCTACTAGGACGAAGCGATGACCTTTAGAAGACGAAGGATGTACCTCACCAATAAAATCTAAGCCCCACCCTCTAAATGGCCATGGTTTGATTATGGGATTCAACATAGCTGCAGGCGCCAATTGTATATTGCCAAACTTTTGACAAGCTTCACAACCTTTGTAGTATCTAAAGCAATCCTCTAACAAAGTCGGCCAATAGAAACCAACTCTTTTTTTAACCAACACATCTTATCATCCGACTGATGCGTCCCACATATGCCTTCATGCACTTCACCGATGGCTAACCTAGATTGATCAACATACAAGAATTTAAAAAGTAACCCATCTATAGTTCGGCGATGTAACTCATCATTATGCATAGTATATTTTAAAGCTTGCCGCTGAACCTTCCTGTCTCTAGTTTTACTTGGATCCCTTTAATGATTGATAAGAGGAACCCGCCAATCTACAACCATAGTTTCCGAATTACTAGGTAACTCGACAGCTTGTGGTACCTCGGGCATGCGTATCCCTTGCACTAAATCTTCCGAGCTGGATGTGACTTGGTCCACCTTTGTTCCGAATTAGCAACAAATCGGTATAACTCGGTGCAACTTGGAGCATCTTACGAATTACCATCTGTTACTTGGTGTGTGTCCCGAATTAGTTTTAACTCGGTCTCATCCCTTGCAGCAACAATCATCAGTTTTTCTAATATAAGAAACTTTCCCCTATTGACATTGTAACCGGATGCTTGCTGTGCTAGATAGCTTGCTCTAGAATTTTTCTCCCTAGGTATATGACTAATAGTGAAAGTATCCAGGGATTTTATTATATCTAAACATCGGTCTAAGTAACTATTCAGCAATCCATCAAAACATTGGAATTCGCCTTTAACTTGTTGCACTACCAGAAGCGAATCACCAAAAGCATCGATATCTTTGACACCCATATCAGCTAAATATTGTAAACCGAATAGCAAAGCTTCATATTCGGCTTGATTATTAGTACAATTATACTCTAAACAAACCGATGTTTCATATATCACATTATTAGGAGAAATTAAAACGGTACCAACACCTTAACCTTCCCTACAAACCGATCCATCAAAATAAAGTTTCCATGGGCATATGCTAACATAATGAATGTCTCCTTCATCTTTAACTCTATGATCAACAATGAAATCGGCAATAACTTGACCTTTCATAGCACGCAACGATTCATATGTCAAGTCATATTCAATTAATGCATAAGCCCATTTACCATTCCTACCACTAAGAATCGGTTTTTGTAACATGTATTTAACTACATCGGCTTGGCAAGTTACTACACAAGTACTAGACAACAAGTAAGGTCGAAACTTGGTACATGCATAATACAAAGACAAACATAACTTCTCAATGAACACATACCGAGTTTTGGCGTCTATCAAGCAGCGACTTAGATATGCAATAATGTGCTCCTTCCCACCATCTTCTTGCGTCAACACCACACCGATCACTTTATCTTGTGCAGCAATATACAACCTGAATGGCGTACCAGATTAGGGTGCACGCAACACTGGAGGATTCAACAAGTATTTCTTTATGTTATCAAAGGCCCTTTGTTGCTCTGCCCCCCAACTAAACTCAGCTTCATTCTTGAGCCGGAGTATCGGAGCAAACTATTCAATTTTTTCTGAAAGGTTAGATATGAATCGTCTCAAGTAATTAATATTCCCCAATAGTTTTTGCACATCCCTTTTGCATGTTGGCTGCTCCAAATTTCTAATTGCATCTACTTTCTTAGGATCAATCTCTATACCATGCTCATGAATTACAAAGCCTAAGAATTTTCCAGCCAACACACCAAAATCACACTTAAGGGGATTCATCTTTAACCCATACTTACGCATCGTTTCAAAACCTAGTCGCAAATCGGCCAAATGAGAATCAAAACCATCCGATTTAACAACTATATCATCAATGTATACCTCTACTATGATGCCGAGCAAATCATGAAATATAAGATTCATAGCACGTTGATATGTAGCACCAGCATTCTTCAAGCCAAAAGTCATGACTACCCGTTCAAACAAACCGACAAAACCAGGACACCGAAAAGCAGTCTTAGACATATCCTTTTCGGCCATGAATATTTGGTTATAACCAGCATTACCATCTAAAAAACTGATTACTCTATGTCCTGAAGCATCATTGATACGTGTGTCGGCTATAGGCATCGTATATTCATCTTTTGGGGTAGCTTTATTCAAGTCTCTAAAATCAATACATACTCTAATTGCACCGGTGTTTTTCTTTTCAATAGGAATAATATTAGAAACCCAATCAGCATACCTACATGGCCGAATAAACCCAGCTTTTAGCAACCGATCAATTTCCTCTTTGATACGATCATACATAACAGGATTGAAATTTCTACGAGGTTGTTTATGCGGCCTAAAACCAGATTTAATAGGTAATCTATGCTCAACTAAATCCCTACTCAAACCAGGCATCTCGGTATAATTCCAAGCAAAGCAATCAATAAATTCTTTAAGTAACTCGGTTACCTTGCTCTTCTCATCGGCCTTCAAATTAGCATTGATAAAAGTAGGCCTTGGAATACTTCCATCACCAATATCTATCTCCTCAAGTGAATCAGCCGATGAGAATCCATGCCCAAGCTTTTCCATGTCTTCAAATTCTTCAATGGTTTCATGCATATCGTTCTTTCCAGAACGATACTCCTCAGTACGTTGTTGGAGCCATTTAATACTACTGTTTTTATTCATCATCTAAATAGACAGATTGTTAAGCCGAGCTACATCATCCGGCTGTACATTGACAGGTACAAAACCATTTTTACCTATACTAATATAATCATAGTCTGATAGATCTCTACCGGTCAAACACTGCATGTTACCGAGTTGCCAATCAACCGCTACTTCGGTCACAGCTATACAAGCCGAGTTGTCTGCTTCAACCACCTCCACATTGTCATCCACCCATTGAATTAAACAATGATGTAGGGCATAAGGAACACAACAATTCACATGTATCCAGTCACGTCCCAACAGAACATTGTATCGGCCTTTGACATCCACCACAAAGAAAGCAGTCGGCAAGGTCTTACTCCCAACCGTGAGCTCCATAGAAATAATGCCCTTGGCTTCAGATAGCTCCCCTGAGAATCCACTAAGTCCCATTTTGGTCTTCGTTAGCTCACTTTCCTTTCGGTTGAGTTTGGTAAACACCGAATAGGGCATGATATTGACACCTGCACCACCATCCACAAGCATGCGTCCAATAGGCTTTCCATCAATGTCCCCCTTGATAAACAGTGCTTCAAATGTTGATCCGGCTTCTCTGGCTTTTCAAACATGGCTCTACCCGGACCAAGCACAAGTTCAGCAACCTCTGGCTCGGGTGCACGGAATTCAGCGGGCAATGCAAAGACCATGTTGATATCCATATGGGGATTGCTTTCTGAGTTAATACCACCCTCCGAGTTAATGTTGTCATCCTTATCCTCGGCCATGTCATTGTCCGAGTATTTGTCATCACCCTCTAAGTAGTCTTCATCACCACCCAAGTACTCCCCATAATCCACCGAGTCCTGAGCGGCATCTTCCAAGAAATGATCACCATCCGAGTTGTGAGCAGCTCCTTCCAAGTTGTTGGCGGCATCTGAGTTTTGGGCAGCTCCTTCTGAGTCGTTAGAAGCACCTAAGTTATGGGCAGCTCCTTCCAAGTTATTGGAAGCACCTGAGTTATGACCAGCTCCTTCCGAGTTATTGGTGTCGGCGTTCCTTTCTACCGTGAGATTTTTCCACCAAGTTAACCGAGGTATCAATGGCCTCTCCTTATTGAACACCTCGTCACGCTCCTTCTCAGCAACTTCCTCTCTAATATCCAACGCTCGCAATCGTTGCACTCGGCGTTTTTGAGTGTGAGTTAATCCTTTAGGACACCAACGAGGTTCTGGCCGAGTTCCCGGAACAACCGACTTGTTGCCCCCCAAGTAGTTTGGCCTATACCGAGTAACACGATCATTGGCCTGCCGACGAGATACACCTCCTGCTGCAAACTTCTTGCTCCCACTGGTATTTGGTTCCCCATCATGATTGAGCGAGCCGAAAATAAGTGGAAACTGATTAGGGGCTGCGTGCGAGTTATTTTATTTGATGAGTGGACCGATGCGCACACCAACTGAACCGGCCTTCCGAGTTTCACCGATGGGCATAACACCACTAGTCTCAGAATCCATCACAACTTGGTTTGTATTTGCTTCCGAGCGACGAGCCTCCTTTCCCTGAACTGAATTGTCTCTCGGTTCTCCTGCACCCTGTTCATCCAAGTCCTTCCTCGCTCCTCCATCTTCCTTTCCTTACTGAGTGCTTCTATAGATTTTCGCACCCAAGTGAGCCTACGGCCAGTATTGTATCGGTCATCCACCTTGCGCACCGGTGACCGATCCCTCCGAGTCATATCTTCATTGAACCGAATCCTTTTCCCATGCTGTTCTTGGTACATAGGACTCGTCTGATCACATCTTTGTTGAAAGTAAATCGGTGGTCCCATAGGGAAAGGCGCCCAATGGTTAAAACCCCATAGCGGAAAGTGTGGAGGCATAGGAGGTGGACATCCCCAATAAGCCGGTTGCATCGGAAAACCTGGCTGTTGCTCATATGGATTTCTCTCCCATTGCTCATTGTTATGCCTAGGAGGAGATCTTGGACGTTTAACTCCTCCAAGCCAATTGAACACATTGTTGGTTCCGCGAGAAGTGTATTTTTCCAACAACATGCTAACTGTTGGATTTGGTCTTGGAGCTTGTTTCTTCTTGCCATTGACCTTCCATACTCCAATCTCTGGGTTCTTGGGCTTGATCATTCTTGGTGGAGCATTGTCCTCAACTACATTCTTCTCCTTTGCTGACTCGGCCTGATCCGACCGAATTAGCATCTTCTTGTTATGAAACTCGATCATATTGACAGGAAAAGGATCACTATCGAGCTTCATCTTGGAGGCTTCCGTAAATGTCAATCGTCCTTCACTAATGGCCGATTGTACATGCCGTCGAAACACATTAAAATCATTAGTAGAATGAGAAAAAGAATTATGCCATTTACAATATGCTTTCTACCCAATTATTCGGAAGATGGAATTACATGTCTTGCTGGCAACCTAATCTATTTTCCCTGCAATAACATGTCAAAAATCCTATCACATTTACTAACATCAAAAGTATACTTGATCTCCTCTTTCCTGGTAGGTGTAGGCTTCAAGGCAGGACACACAAAAGGTTTTGATTTTGGTGTTTGGATCCACTCGGCTACACAAACTTCCATGTCATCATCACTAGCCGAATCACTATCATACTCTACAATGTTAACCGTAGGAGTAACTTTTTCTTTTCCTCTATTATCTCTAAACCGAGTAGCTTGCTTAACATCTCTAACTCGGTTTTCTTGTGCCAAAGCTTTTTGTAATACTTGGTTAACATCTGGAAACTCTTGCCCCTCTAGTTTGTCTTTGATGTGAGCGAGTAAACCAGAAAAGGCAAGATCAACCAAATCCTTTTCGGCTATAGTTAAACTAAAGCATCGGTTTTTTGTATCTCTAAATCTTCTAGTGTAATCATGAAACGATTCATTGTACTTATGCCTAACCATAGTCAAGTCGGAAAGCCGAAGCTCAGTTTCAAAACTATAAAAATACTCATGAAATTTCTGCTCCAATTGTGACCATGTTGTAATAGAATTAGGACGAAGTGATAAAAATCAAGTAAACGCAACACCGGACAAGGATATGGGAAATATCTTAATTCTGTAAACATCCGCTGTGCCAAATTCACTAGTTTGCACTAAAAACTGCCCCACATGTTCCAAAGTTGATCTACCATCTTCCCCTGTAAACTTAAATCTGGAATTCTAACTCCACGCGGATATGGTATAGAATCAAAGGATTCGGGGTATGGTTTTTGATATTCTCCTGCTATACCCTTAGGTGCTAAACCATACTCTCTAAGTATATCAACAAGTTGATCCTTCATACTAGGTGGCGTAGAATTTATTTGTGGGGTAGACGGGATAGCAACACGTGATAAGGTTTCCGGCAAAGAGACTTGAGTAGGTGAAGTTTGCAACGGAAAACTACTAGCATTACCAAATTGGTTATAACTCGGTTGTGGGTTTGTACCGAATTGTGTGTAACTCGGTTGATCATTCTAAGCTACTGTCTGATAATAGGGTTGCTGCAAATTAGGGTTTAAGAAACCACTTCGGTTATGATTTGGTGGAAGCAAAGTAGTAACAGTAGGATGAGCAACACTAGGAACGAAAGTATTAGCCAAACTACCAACAATGTTCTGGCTATTATGACTATTACTTGTAGCAACATATGGTTGAATAGCACTATTTGATGCATCAGGCACATGAAAATTATTAAGAACTGGTTGTGTTCCGAGTGGATTATAGCTCAGTGCATGATGAGGCAAACCAATTCCATACTCTTTACTAAGTTGTACTTTAAATTCTTCAAACTTATCAGTCATGTTTTTAGCAAGTGCATGCATAGAATTGCCATATTTGCTAGCTATAGAGGTATCAATTAGATGAGCAAGTTCCTCGGTGGATTTTGTTACCTCATCGCCGGGTGGCTTAGATGCACTTGGCGTGACACTGGGTGTGGACGCCTTCTTGACCACGCCGTTCCGCGTCTTCTGGAGTCCCGCGAGCCATGCCTTACTCTGTTCTTCAAGTGCGAGCTCCATCTCCAATCGCAACTCTTCCATGAGATCTTCAAGTTCAACAGGGATGATGTTGTCGGAGTCGATGTCGCTACCGTTCTTGAGATCGAAGCTCATGGCGCCCGAGTTGGTGATGATCTTGTCCTTGTTCTTCGTCCGAGTTAGATCTAACTCGGCCTCGTTCCCTAGAGGAGTCACCAATTTGTGTTGACGAAGAATTTGTTCAACGCAAAATAAGACTTGCACCGCGCAATTGTTTAGAGTAAGGGAGTCGCCACTTAGTTTTACATTACGAAGAACGGATGATTTACAAGGAAAACAACAAAGAGATCTTCAATTTCGGAGAAGAAACGGGTGCTTTACGAGCAAAACACCAAAGATGACCTGGAACTAGACAAAAAGTAGAAGAACTTGAAAAGTAGATGTGTTTTTGGGTATATGTCGATTGTGTGTTCTAATCGGCCGTCACCTCATCTATTTATGAGGGGGTTGGACTTTCCCCACAAGAAAAGGACTCAAATCCGCGTCAAAACTGCCAAAATCGCGATCAAAATCGGACCCGGATCGGGGGGGGGGGGGGGACGTCCGGACTTTATCCAGGACGGTCTGGACCGCAGGGTCGGACGGTCCGGCTTCCAGGACGGACGGTCCGAGCTAAGGGTCAAAATCCTTCTGTAACTGGGGTCCTCAAGTCGGACGGTCCGAATTCGGAGTCGGACGGTCCGACCTTACCTTGGACGGTCCGACTTGAGGTCCGGACGGTCCGACGTGGGCCAAACTCTTTCTGTAAACGGGGTCGTCAAGTCGGACGGTCCGACTTCGAGGTCGGACGGTCCGACCTTAGCCCGGACGGTTCGGTTTCCATCTCAGATGGTCCGACCTGGCTGTTTTGGGCGTAACTTCTTCATACGAACTCGGATTTGGACGTTTCAAATATCAAAATCGACCGGTTCGACGAGATGAAGCCGCCTCATGTAGACCATTTTTCCATTTGATGATGTCTTTAATGCCTTATTAGCAGAATAATGCTTCAGTTACTTTGATCTTATTGCTTCGAACATAGTTTCGGCCTTTAAGATGGAATCGGATGGCGATGGCTCGAACTACAAAAATGTTAATATCAACAACACCAAACTTTTTCATGTAGACCACCTCTCCATTTGAAGTCATCTTATATAAGGTTATTGTCATGCCAAAAACCGGCGTCAACAATATAGCAATGGACTTATTTGTTGTTCACCTTCTTCTAGTTGTTTCTCAAAGGTTGTTGCGGATTTTTCATTGGCAGTAACAATGCGGGTTTTATCCAAGTAGTTATGTGCTGGGCTTGTGACAAAAGTGGTTCTATGCTGGGAAGCGACTGCAGATGCTTCTGTTGCATCATCCTTCTTAAGGTCAGATGAAGATTTATTTGGTAAAGAACAACTAGTTTCTGTGTGATCCTGTGACTGCATATGTTGGTAAAGACACTAGCAACGCATATATGGACTTTTAGATACGGAAAAAGGCGTTGCTATAGGGAGGGTCTTGTTATAGTGTGAGAACCAGAGCACCCCTTGCTTGAATCATTGCGAGAACATGGAATCGTTGAACAAGATTGTTTTCCTTTGGAAATTTCTTCTTTCTTGTTGCAGTTGTCACCTTCAGACAAAGGACAGAAGGGGCTTCTGACAGAAGTTGTTCCATGCTGGGCAGAAACTTTGGATGCTTTTGTTGCATCGACCTTCTCAGTGTGTGATGAAGATTCAACAACCTTGTCAGAGGCATTCTCAGCAGAGTCAACATCCTTCTCATGAATAGTATTTTTGCCTGAACTTTCTCTGTTTTCTTATCACATCTTGGCTGACCATCTTATTTTATTACATCCGTCGTTGCACAAGTACTTTTTTGACAGTCTGCAGAGTTCTTAGTTGTCAAAGTTGATAGTCTGCAGACTTTTTTGACAGTCTGGGACTGCGAATGTTGACTAGCAGAGCACCCCTTTCCTGAATCAACGATGGAAGACGGATTTGTTGAAAATGTCTCTTTTGCATTGCATATTTCTTCCGTAAAATTGCAGTTCACAGCTTGGTCATAACGTTTTACTTTGTTACCAGCAAAATCCCTACCAATGGAAATAAGCTTCTGCAGATTGTCTTCAATGATAGGTTGTATCACAGAAAATATATATGTGTACATGTCCTTAACAATGCTTGCCACCTACTGCTTGGCCTACAAACAAACAAATAATGATTACAACCAAAACGAGGGAACGGCAAGGGAAGACTGATCATAGAAAATAGACTGATCTTGAATTGATATTTATGTTTTATGCTGAACCAGACTAAAAACTAACATATTGTGCAACTATAACATGTTTGAAAGAAAGAGAGTTGGATGTGCACAAAGCTAAAAACCACTTACGTCAGATAACTTGTTTTCAGGCACAAAACATTCTAAGTATGTTTCCATTCTGGAGCTCATGTGGAAAACCTTTGGTTCAGAGGGACTTGATGGGTGGAAAGGCGTGTACCGAATATCTTTCAACTGATATGGGGAAAAACAATAAACAACATGTCAATTTAAGGGGAAGCAACTAAATAATTTTTATTGTACCGCAAACAAACAAATTATAAAAATATTCACTTACAGAGTGTCTGCCCAAATTCCCTTCCATTGACAATCTGTCTAGTTGGGCATATTTTTTTAACAATGTCTGTATTCCAGATTTGAAGCCTTGCAGGCATGTTAGGTCTTGTAAGCAGATTATTCTCAACCTCTATGTTAAAATATTCGAAATAGGTTATCTGCACAGACAAATAATTACACGGTCAACAGTCAAGGCAGATGCTAGCACAATAATGTTGAAGTAAAGTTGATAGACTAATCACAGGAATTATGAGGCAGCCACACAATGCGCCTATGAAATCCTTTTGCTTGTATGTTTTTATCGAGCTGACTAGCTTTTCTAAAGTAGCACCAGACCAATCATATGTTGAGATATCTGTGCTTGGTCCTTCTAGAGCTGTAAGGTAGTCCGGGATAATGCATTCATATGTGATACGTCTCAAACGTATCGATAATTTCTGCTCGCTCCATGCATGTTTTGTGTGATATTTCTATGATCTAGACACACTTTCATATACTTTTGATCATATTTGGACTAAACTACTAACTCAGTGCACCCAAGTGCCAGTTCCTGTTTTTTTCTGTTTTTCTATTCCAGGTTCCCCCATATTAAAATTGCTCCAAAAATTCAGGAAAAATCGGATAAAAAATCAGCGCAACGGAGTCTTCCAGAAGCACCCAAGTGGTGCCAGAGGGCCACCACCAGGTGTCCAGGCGGACACCTGGCGCGGCCAGGCCCTTGGAGGGCGCCTGGGCCCATGGTGCCCCCTGGCTTCCCCCCTTTGCCTATTTATTCTCCGTCACGGGGAAACTCCAAAGACAGAACCCTATTTCAAAAATTCTCCTCTCTTCTACCGCCGCCGCACTTCCAAGATCGGGAGCACCGTCAAGACCCTTCCCGGCACCCTGCCGGAGGGAGGATCGACCTCCGGGAGCTTCTCCTCCACCATGGACGCTTCCCCGATGTACCGTGAGTAGTCTACCTTGGACCATGGGTCCGTGATCAATAGCTATGTGATGTTCTCCTCCCCTCTTTGTTCTTCATGGTTTAGACCTTGTGAGCTGCCCTACATGATCGAGGCACATATGTAATTCTTTCTGCTTTTGCTATGCTGAGTTTGATGGGATCTGATGGATTATGAGATTATGTTCAAATTGTGATAGAGTAATATAATTGGTTCTTATCTTTTTTATTTTTGTTCCGAAGTAATTCTGGCATGTTCTCCGTTGCTATTTATTGCTTTGACCAAGTGGTAGGTAGTGACTCCAAGAGGGAACGTTATGCTCGATTGTGGGTACATGCCCCCTGATGAAACGCTTGAGTGACAAAAACATGTGTCTAGGGGATGTGTTATGGCCACAAGGGGGGAAAACAACGGTGCTTGTAACCGCGGTTACAAGGATTGTTTACTTTACTCAAAGTTCTTTTAATGCAGTTGTCTGTTGCTTTGGGTTTACATTTTGGGTGGGGCTCGCAACTGAATACCAGCGAGATGTTCTGGATAGATATCTCAAGGTGGATGATTAGTAGTAGATACAGATGGATTTCGGTCTACTTATTTTGGCGTACTGCCCATGCTTTTCAGCCTCTTCCTTTCTTTTGTAGCATAGTTAGCATTGCGGTGCATTTATAATCCTGTCAATTGCCCGTCTGTAATTTGTTTACCTCACATAGCAGTCTTATCGTCTTTTGGGAGAGAGACATCACTAGTGAACATCACGGGACCCCGGTCCATATTCTCATCATTGTTTACACGCTCATTTACTTTCTTGCTTTTTTACTTTCAGTTACTATCATTATCATTATCCTGTGTTTTTGATCCTTTGTAAACAACAAGACTGGAGAGATTGACAACCTCTCTAAACTTCTTTGGGAGCAAAGTTAATTGTGTTGTGTGTAGGTCCGCGTCAGGTGCGCCGCTGACACCTACTTATCATCGCCGGAGTCCGACTGGTCGATACTCAACCTCGGTATCTTCACCGAGGGAAACTTGCTGCTACGCTGCATCTTACCTTCCACTTGGGGTTACCAACGAACGGCGAGAATCAATCCTCTCTCGCGTATCAAGTGAATTTCTGGCGCCGTTGACGGGGACTCCGAGTGATAAGATAGGGGAGTTGCCCACTACATTTTACCTTTACTTTTTAGTCTTGTTAGTTTACCTTTCTGTTTTTATCTTTGTGTCTTATATCAAAAATTACAAAAAAATCTGCCACAACTGCTGCTACGATGGGTTCCTCTGAAAACACAAAGTTGTGTGACTTCACCAGTCACAACAACAAAGACTTTATCTGCACTCCTATTGCCACACCTGCCACTTCAGCTACCTCTTATAAAATTTAACCTGCTTTACTAAACCTTGTTATGAGAAATCAATTCTCGGGTGCTGGAGATGATGCTGCTTTACACTTGAATAATTTTGTTGAATTATGTGATATGCAAAAGTATAAATAAGTAGAGGGTGATGTTGTTAAGCTCAAGCTTTTTTCCTTTCTCTTTGAGAGGAGAAGCTAAAATCTAGTTTCAATCTTTTCCTAGGAATAGCATAGATTCTTGGGATAAGTTCAAAGATGCTTTTATTGGGAAGTATTACCCACCTGCTAAAATTATCCAATTGAGGAGTAACATTATGAATTTTTGGCAATTGGTTAATGAACACGTTGCCCAAGCTTGGGAACGTATGAAATCTCTTGTTAAGAAGTTCCCTACACATGGTTTGACTACCTGGATGGTTATCCAGACTTTATATGCAGGCTTGAACTTTACCTCACGGAACCTGTTAGTTTCGGCTGCGGGAGGAACCTTTATGTCAACTACACTTGGTTCTACCACAAAAGTCCTCGATGAGATGATGACCAATTATTCCCAATGGCGATGCTAATACCTCAACCTTAGAAGAAGAAACCCCTATGAACATAGAGGGTTTCAAACAAGTGATCTTAGATGACACTACTACCACCTTTGATAGTAGTGATATTGATTTTAACAGTTGCACCCTCTCAGAAGTTATTAGCTTGCTACAAAAAATGTCTAGAGACCCCCACACTAACATACTTAATATTTCCTTCACAGAGCATATCACAAATTCTCTTAAAGCTAGGGAGGAGAAGCTTAGGATAGAAGCCTCCATACCTAGGAAGCTAGATGATGGTTGGGACCCCATGATAAAAATTAAATAAAATAACTTCTCTTGCTATGCTTTATGTGACGTTGGAGCTAGTACCTCCGTCATGCCGAAAAGAATGTATGATATGTTTGGATTGAAACCTTTTGATTCATGTTCTTTTGGTGTTCGCCTTGTCGACTCTTACGTAAAAAAACCTTTGGGGAAGATCGACGATGTTCTTATCATTGTCAATGACAATTATGTTCCCGTTGATTTTATCATTATGGATATAGAGTGTGAACCTTTAAGTCAAATTATTTTGGGACGTCCTTTTTGTAAGAGCAAATTTTTGCCCCCGTGTGTTTTGGATATTGTTGGACAAAACAGTAGAGGAACTAACAATGTTTTCTAGTATAAACAGTTGCATAGGTTCCTGAAGGACAAGCCATGTGATAAAGCTTCAGGGAAGGTCTTCAAGTTATCGAAGCATTACCCACGGAGCGAAGCTTAATCACGAAGGTTGACCCCCAAAAATGAAGGTGTCCTGAAGCTCTACTCATTGAAGGAAATGAAGAAGACGGCGCAAGACTTAGATGTTTTTGTGTAGTTCTTTTTTTGTTTGTTGAGTCATAGGACAAACCGTACTATCAAGAGGGGTATTTAGTTTGTGGTCATCGAAGTCATTGAGAAATGCTCAGATCAAATCCAGACCAAGTGAGTAGCCTGAGTGAAGAAATCTCATGTGCACTAAGTTAAGCTTCGGTAGCAAAGACTTCGTTCTTTGGCTTCTGAAGAAGAACTAAGTCCGTGAGTCAGCTTTACTTGTTCCTCAAGTAAAATTGCGCATTGATGACAAATCCGACCGTTGTGGACACGTGTCAAGCTGTCACCTCGGGTCAGTTTGGTCATTCCGCACCTCGGGATCGCCAACTATAAATACGCCGCCCCCTCCTCCATTTGCAGGTGGCTGCTCTGAGATCATTCCAAGAGAGACTGAAGAGAGCAACCCCAAAAACCCCAACGAAGCAAAACCCAAAATCCAGATACTTTAACCTAAGTCCCATTGATCTGAGTAGATTCGAGATGACTTAGGTGAAAGCTTGCTAGCCTTTTTATCTTGGAGAACTGCAATTCTCCTAGACGGTTAGAGTGTTGTTCTTCAGATAGCGAAGAGTAATTGTCGCCTCGAAGTCCAGTTTGTCAAAGGTTTCGGTGATTTCCTCAATAATCAACCACGAGTGAAGAACTGATCAAGCTCAAGGAGTTTGATGCAGTGGAGCAACAGACGGAGAGAGATTTGCTCTAGGTGTTCAATCACCAGTCCCTCCAACCAGACGTAGCGCTTTGCAGAGCGTGAACTGGTCGAACAAACATTGCCGAGTCCCAGTTCGTTTTACTTCAAGCATTTACCTTCAATATTGCATTTGCTTCACTGTTATGCTTCAATGTGTTTTGATTCACTGCATTTAGTTTCGCTTCCAGTTATTCTTCGCTATTCCGCACTGCTTATGCTTCACTTCAATAGTTTTAGTAGAAATTTTTGAAGTGATCATTCACCCCCTCCCCCTCTGATCACATACTTGGACTTTCAATTGGTATCAGAGCTAGTCACTCCCTACACTCTGTGTGTTTTGGATTAACCTCCTGGAGTGTCTTCAATGTCTTCAAGTATGTCTTTCGCAGCTATTCGCTCCGGCGAACCTATTCCTATTTTTAATGGGAAGGACTACCTGTACTGGAAGGACAAGATGAAAAGAAATATCATGGCTATCAAATCTATCGCCTGGCAAGTTGTCTTGTATGGTGTCACTGTTGCAGACGAGAACGCCATCACTCCTGAAGAAGCAAAACTGATTGATCTTGGTTTTGTAGTTTGGGTTTTCATCACCAACCACTTGACACCAGAAAAGTATCATGAAGTGAAGAATATTCCTACTGCCAAAGGTGTCTGGGACTATCTTGAAAAGATTGGTGAAGGTGTTTCTACCCAAAAGGATGCCAGAATTGACACACTACGAAGCAAATTCTATCGCTTCAAGAGAATCGAGGGTGAAAAAGTCAGCTCAATTTACAGTAGACTCACAGCTCTTGCAAATGAGTTGATTTCCCTCGGTGCTGATGACATTACTCCTCACTCAGTTGTAAGAACTTTGCTTCGCTCATTAGATGACTCGTTTGATCACATTGTGCTGATGATCAAGGAAAGGACTGATTTCAGACGTCTTGTTGCCGCTGATATTCTTGAGAGACTCACTATCTTTGAAATGGAAGAAGATGAGAAACGTGACATAAATGGTTCACGATAAAAAACTCATGCTTTGAAAGCAAAAGCTTCATGTCATTCTTCACCCGAAGTCAGTTCTGCTTCAGGTGTCGAATCAGATGATCCTGCAAGTATTGGGAAGGATTTGGCATTGATCATGAGACGCTTCAATCGCTTCGAAAGAAAAGGTTTTTCTTCACCGAAGAAGAGTTATTCTTCAAGAAGCTCCACTCACTCATCTCACCGTTCATCCTCAAGAAGCTCTCCATCAAAAGACAACTGTTGCTACAAATGCAAGAAACCAGGTCACTACATTGCTGATTGTCCTCTGTGGGAAGCTGAGAACAAAGCAAAGCATTCGCTCAGAGACTCCTCATCCAAGTCCCACAGATCTTCCAGAAGCTATGAATCCAAGAGACATGATTCCAGTTCGAGAAGAGATAAGAAGAAAGATTCTAATGATGACAAGAAGAAGAAGTATCACAAGAAGCGTGAGGGTTCTTCATCGAAGACTCACTCGTCTCGCCGAAGCAGCTCTCATCGAGCCAAGGCCTATCTGGGAAAGGAGATGAACTCCGAAGATGAAGCCTCTGGGTCTGAAGCTCATTCAGGCTCAAGGTCTGGGTCAGGATCCGAATCAGATGGTGTTGCTGGTTTGGCATTCGCTTCAGCAGATGCTTCGGCAAAAGCTTTGAGCTCATTCTTCACCAACAACAGTAGTGAAGATGAATCTCCTGCATATTGCTTCATGGCCAAGGCGAAGGTATCTTCATCAAAGTCTAACTATGATACTTCTGATTGTTCTTCATATGACAGTGATTCTAAGATAAGCTATGCTAAACTTGCTAAAATTGCTTCAATCCAACAAGATGAACTTGATTCACTAAGAAAACCATTAAGAAATAAAAAACTCTGTTGATCAATGAGATAGAGAAAGGTCAAACTTTAACTAATGAACATGAAGCTCTGAAAAAAAAGTTTGAAGAATTATCCTCTCGGCATGATCTTCTTTCAGTTGATTATGAGAAGCTCACCTATGAATTTCTTCAGAGGAAAATGGCTGTCGAAAAACTGAAAGAGGCTCATGAAGAGTTGGAAAATGTCAATCTCTCTCTCATGGCTCAACAAGGTTCTGAAGCAAATCATAAAACTGAATTACCTTGTTTGGATTGTTTGGAACGAAGCAAAATTGATTCCAAAGGCAAAGCTCCTATTGTTATTGATGATACTAATGCCTCTGATGAGGAAAACCCTGTTGTTACCGAGGAACTCCTCAGGTTGAAAAACTTATTTGAAACAGGCATGTTCAAAAGTATGCAAGGTCACCAGTATCTCTGTGATATCCTGAGGAAGCCTCTCCTTCATAGGAATCCCAGGAATGAAGGTGTTGGTTTCGAGAGAAAGATAAACCCTGATGGCACCTATTGGGAACCTGAGCAGTATCCTAAGACTGTTTGGGTCCTTGCGAAAGGGAACCCCATTGATATAGCTAACCTTTCAGGTTTTGATTGCAAGATGAACAAAGCCATTGTAGACGAATCACTTGACTCTGACTACAAGCTCATCAAAGATGAACAAGGAAAGGTTACAGCTGAGTATGTTGGTACTCCTCCTAAGAATGGCTTTTATAAGAGGCAGATATGGGTGCAGAAAGCACTTGTGGAAAAACTGCCTGCTAACCATACCATGCAGGGAAAGTCTTCGGTACCACCGAATCATTTCTATTCTCTTGAAACGAGAAATGATCCTCTGGTGACCGAATCAAATGTTCCGCAGAAGCAATACTATCGCACTGGTCGTCATACTTATCGTCCTCATAATAATCATACTAAGATTGCATATGCTCATTCTTATGCTAACCATTCGCAGAGGACTTACATTTATGATGTGCTTGATGGTACACCGAGGCAATACACTCCTGTTCGATTTAATATTGCTTCAACCAGTGCTTCAACATCTTCTCAGTCACCTGCTCGTTTGTGGGTGGTTAAGAAGAACTAATTCTTCTGCAGGGCTATGTCTCCGGTGGATCCGAATGGGTCATGGATAGTGGTTGCACAAATCATATGACCGGAGACAAGGAGTTATTCACCGAAGAAAAATTATCTCACTCTTCTCAGAAGTACATTACCTTCGGTGATAACAACAAGGGTAAAGTTTTAGGTTTGGGTAAGGTTGCCATATCAAAAGATAAGCACATTGACAAGGTTATGCTAGTCCAATCCCTTGGATATAATCTAATGTCTATTTCGAAGTTATGCAATATGGGTATGCTTGTTCTATTTTCTGCTTCGCGTTGTGTTGTCTTTTCACAGGTTGACTATGCGTTTGTCTTCGAGGGTTACCGAAAAGGAGACTTATACATTGTTGATTTTTCTTCGGGCCCTGCTGTATCCACATGCTTAATGGCAAAAGCTTCATCTGGTTGGTTATGGCATCGAAGACTTGGTCATGCAGGGATGAGAAATCTTCATAACTTAGTGAAGAAGAATCATGTTATTGGCCTTAGCGAATTTAAATTCGACAAGGATCGTCTCTGCAGTGCTTGTGAAGCTGGTAAAATTATGAAGAAACATCATTCAGCGAAGACTATCATGACTACCACTCGTCCTCTTGAATTGCTTCATATGGATCTCTTTGGTCCTCAAAATTATGCAAGCCTGGGAGGAAATGAATATGGTCTAGTTATTGTTGATGATTTCTCTCGTTATACTTGGGTTTTCTTTTTGGATGACAAGAGCAAAGTTGTTGAAATCTTCAAGTCATTCGCCAAGAGAGCTCAAACAGAATATGAATTATCTCTGAAGCATATCCGAAGTGATAATGGAACTGAATTCAAAAATACTTGTATTGAAGATTTTCTTGATGATCATGGTTTTACTCATGAGTTCTCTGCTGCTTATACACCTCAACAGAATGGTGTTGTTGAAAGGAAGAATAGAACTCTCATTGAGATGGCCAGAACTATGCTTGCTGAATACAAGACTCCTATTAGGTTCTGGGCCGAAGCAATTAACACTGCTTGTCATATCATCAACAAGGTTTACCTTCAAAAATTTCTGAAGAAGACTTCACATGAGCTTATCACTGGTAACAAACCAAATGTTTCGTACCTTAGTGTGTTTGGTGCTCCATGCTTTATTAGAGATATGAATCATAGCTCAAAGTTTGCCCCTAAGGCACATGAAGGTTTTATTTTAGGTTATGGCTCAAACTCTCATACTTACAGAGTCTATAACTCTCACTTTGGGAAAGTTATGGAAACTATGAATGTGAGGTTTGATGAAACTAATGGCTCTCAAAAAGAGCATTTGCCTCATGATCTAGATGAACCCCCTCTTGATGAAGTGATCAGGTCCATGGCTATTGGAGAGATTCGCCCTGTTGAAGCCAATACTAGTCAAGCAAATAGGGATGATGATGGTCCAATGTTCCCACACATAGCCTGGGGCGCTGGAGATCAACATCCTGAAGCAAATGATGAACATGACGAAGAAGAGCAAAGGAACGAAGGAAATGCTGATGCTGAAGGTGAAGCAGATCCTGAAGCTGAAGCAGATCCTGAAGCAGAAGCTGAGCCGAAAGAAAATGATTCAACCTTATCACGAGTTCGAAGAAGAGTTGATGTTGACTCGATTCTTGAAGAAATTTAACAACCAGGTCGTCCTACAACTCATTCTCGTACTCGTTTGGCTAACTTCTGTGGAAATTTTTCGTTTGTCTCCATGTTAGAACCGTCGAAGTGTGATGAATCCATGAAGGATCCAGATTGGTTAACTGACATGCTCGAAGAACTTAACCAGTTCGAGCGAAACAAAGTCTGGTCCTTAGTTGATAGACCTGATCCCACGAAGCACAACATCATTGGTACAAAGTGGATTTTTCGCAACAAGCAAGATGAAGATGGTATAGTGGTAAGAAACAAAGCACGACTGGTATCACAAGGTTACACCCAAATTGAAGGTATCGATTTCGGTGAAACTTATGCTCCTGTTGCTCGTCTCGAATCCATTCGTGTTATGCTTGCTTTTGCAAATTTCAATGGTATTCTGCTTTATCAAATGGATGTGAAAAGTGCTTTTCTTAACGGAGAAATCGAGGAAGAAGTGTATGTTATGCAGCCTCCAGGTTTTGAAGACCCGAAGAAACCCGACATGGTGTACAGGTTACACAAGGCTCTCTATGGGTTGAAGCAAGCACCTCGTGCTTGGTACGACACATTGAAGGATTTCTTTCTGAAGAAAGGCTTCAAACCAGGAACCACTGACCCAACACTTTTCACTCGATCTTATAATGGTGATTTGTTTGTATGTCAAATATATGTAGATGATATCATTTTTGGATGCACTAACACTGAAATCAGCGAAGAATTTGCCAAGATGATGTCGAAGAAATATGAGATGTCTATGATGGGTGAATTGAAGTTCTTCCTTGGACTTCAAATCCGTCAACAGAAGAATGGCACCTTTATTTCTCAAGAAAAATATCTCAAGGATTGCCTGAAGAAGTTTGGTCTCACTGAATGCAAAACCATTAAGACGCCTATGCCTACCAATGGCTTCTTAGATGCAGATGAGAAGGGCAAAGCCTTCGACCAGAAGAAATACTGGTCTATGATTGGATCCCTTTTATATCTTTGCGCATCTAGGCCTGACATTATGCTTTCAGTTTGTATCTGTGCTCGTTTTCAGGCAAATCCAAAGGAATCACATCATACTGCTGTAAAGCGAATTCTTCGTTATCTTGCTCACACACCTACCTTCGGGCTGTGGTATCCCAAGGGAGCTCAGTTTGATCTCATTGGGTATTCTGACTCTGACTGGGCTGGTGATCGTGTGGATAGGAAGTCAACTTCAGGGACTTGTCATTTCCTTGGAAGATCACTTGTGTGTTGGGCTTCAAAGAAGCAAAACTGTGTTTCAATATCTACTGCTGAAGCCGAATACATTGCTGCTGGGTCATGCTGTACTCAGATTCTTTGGCTGAAGCAAACGCTGAAGGATTATGGTATTCATGTGAAGAAAATTCTACTCCTATGTGATAATGAGAGTGCAATGAAAATTGCTCACAATCCTGTGCAGCACTCTCGCACGAAGCATATTGACATTCACCATCATTTTCTTCGTGATCATGTTCAGCGTGAAGATATTGTTATTAGTCATGTCAAAACTGAAGATCAACTGGCAGACATTTTCACGAAACCATTGGATGAGAAAAGATTCTGTGCGTTAAGGTGTGAGCTCAATATATTGGACTCACGACATGTACTGTAAGACCGAACCTTTTTACTTCTGAATATATTCAGTTACTTTGTCGCTTACTTATTTAGTTTCGTGGTTTGTTTTTGCTTTGTTTAGTTTATTTTTATTTCACTTGGTTTTAGTCCTCTATGCTTATCACCTTTTGCTTCGTTCGGTTTTTCTTCGAGGTGATAAGTTTCGGACCCTACCCTTTCTATTCTTTTTCTTTATTATTCTGTCTGTCCAAAATGATTGAGCACAATTGAAACGGAAAACATTTGCTTCGAACATCATTGAGTTCCGAATCAAATGCTTCCAATTCTTATCGAAGTTTTTACTCAAGTCGAGGACATATTCTTCGGTCGTTGAGATCCCATCAAATCCGGGTCGTTGAGATTTTCTTGCGATTCGCCTCGAGATCCTCGCCGTAGAATCCGGAGAGACAATCGCTGGGGGCCGTTCGATCTGATCTGACAGCTCCTGTCAGACCGGCCTATATAAGGCATCCCACCCCAGCGAAGCCATCCCACCTCCTCATTCGCATCTCCCCGGAACCCTATCTCCCGAGAGCCGCTGAGCTCTTCGTCTCCGTCGCCGCTCTCGCCGCTTCACTGCCGGAAGAGCGCCGCCGTGGACTTCACGCCGTCGACGAGCACATCCTCTCCGCTCTTCGCCGCCGTAGTTGCTTGAAACCACCGAGTTAGGGTACGCCAAGCCTCGGTCCAATCTCCATCTCTTGTGTTCTTCTGTTTCGAGATTGGATCCGAGTTCATAGTTTGTTTGTTTTTGGATAATTTCCGTAGATTTCCCTGATCCGTTGGATCGTTGCACCATTGCAAAACCTGTTTCTGCTAGTCAAGGTTTCCTCCTCGATTCAGGTTAGAAGTTAGGGTTAATAACTATCTGTTCTGAGTTAGGGTTTCTGTTCATCATTGTGTGAGGTTAAGTCTAGCTCAGAACAGACCAGAATATTTACCCAAAACTCTTCACTGAATCTCTTGTCAAAATTGTCTTTAGATCGAAACTTTTGCTGATGCTCATTCCATACTCGCCTTTTCCCTCGCTACCTTTATGCTTTTCACAGGATGTCTGCTGAGTTAGACTTCGGTAATGAGTCACCAAACCTTGATCACATCAACGAAGCAGAACGTACTGCTCCGAAGAAGAAAGGAGGAAGAACAAAGGAAACCAACAACGCCAGAGGCATCCCCGAATCAATTCGCATTGCTCTGGGTTATGACACACCTCCTGAAGAGACCAAGGAGAAGCGCAAGAACCGCTTGCAAAACATTCGCAGGTACTGGGCTGTACGATGGTACAAATACAAGAGCATTCCCACATGGAAATGGACTATGCAGTTTGCCTTCAGTCCGCCCTTTCGGTACACTTCAACCATGTGCAGTCAGTACACTGAAGAGAATCGTCACCTGGACTACCCTGTTCCACCGAAGCTTCCTCACCCCAACACCCTCAAGACACCAGATGATTACCCAAAAGAGAAAGAACGACTGAGAATTGCAGCTAAAGCCAAGAGGCTGAAAGAAGAGAAAAAGGCAGCCAAGTTGGCTGAAGCTGAAGCCCAAGGTGAAGGGCCTAGCAAGAAGAAGAAGAAGCTGAAGAACAAGTCTGCTTCTCCACCCCATGCTACAACAGAAGATGAAGAACATGCCAGATTAGAGCAAGCTGCTCTGGAAGATTCCATCATGGATGAATCCAATGCAGCTGATGACGAATCTGAATTCGAAGCAGATGACGAATCGGATGATCCTGCTCCCCCCAAGAAACAAAAACTTCAGATCCCACTGAAGAAAAAGCTAGGAGAGAAACCTGAGGCTAAGGTCAAGCCTTCTGCTCGTCCCACCATTGATCTCTCCAACTTGGTTGTCACGAAGCCCTTGGCCTCCAAGCCACCGGCTGATGCCCCCGACTCTGGGAGGCGATCAAAGCAGAAGCACGACCCCTCCAAGAGACAACCTGCAAAGGCTTCAGCATCAACGAAGCCCAAGCAGTCTGCTGCAAAAACCTCTTCAGCGAAGCACAAGCTCACTGAAGAAGAAATGAGAAAAAAAGACCTCGCGGAGGCACTTGAGCGCAACATCCATGCCAGAAGCGCAGCTGAGAAGAAGAAGGCAGATGAGGATGCTGCCAGACAGAAAAAGGAGTTGGACTCAGCCAAGATGGCTGCAGAGAAGGCTGAGACGAAGCACAAGCTCACCGAAGCCGCAAAGAACGAAGAGAAAGCTGCTGCTGAAGCTAAACAACTAGCTGAACATGAATCTAAACGCAAGGCTTCATTAGAAAGCCTCAGAACAAAGAAAGCTGAGAAAGCTGCTAGGGCAAGCCAGAAGAAGCCCGTAGTTGATATGACTCCCTCAGCTATTCCATCGAAGCAGAAAGGCATATCTTTTCCTGAAGCTCAAACTGAAACTGATCGTCAGAGTGACCATCCATTCCCTGACTCACGTGAAGGCGAACTCTGGGATCAGTTGGGCATCACTGAAGCCCTTTGGGAGAAGTGTGCAGCTAAAGATCCTGATGCTGTTGACATTGGAGAAGTGTACATCTCCAGGTCTATCGAAGCTATGTTCACTACTATGATTAGTCAGCTGAAGGATTTGCATTCAAAAGATAGGGCTGAAATGAAAAAGATTCACAACTATTAGAAGCGAGCTGAATCAGAACCTGATGAAGAATTCAAACAACACGCCCTGAAATTGCTTCAACAAGTGACTGATGTCAATTCCACCACCAAGGACAATATCAAAATCTTCAAAGACAAAATCAAGGCCGCTGTAGATGACATGGTGAAGACCCATAATGCTTCCATTATGGAAAGGTATTCAAGGAAACGCAAGGCTTCGCCCAAAGCTGAATGTGTTGTTGTTGCTCCACCATCTCCTAAGCCTGCTCCATCAAAGGCAACAGGACCCTCACCGAAGAAGAAAACCACCAAGAGGCGCAAGGTTACTTTGGCCTCAGCCGCAGACATGGATACAAGTGATGAACAGCCCCCGGAATCTCTTGAAGCCGTTCCCACTCCTGCACCGAAGCCAAAGCCATCCAAGCCCACACCAAAGCCTTCAGCTCCACCCACCAAAACTCCCACACCTCCTCCTACCAGAACCACCCCCAAGCAAACTCCACCCCAGAACGCTCCTACCCCCACTCCAACGCCTGCACGAAACCCTCACCTATACCACCTCGTGTTCCCACACCCATCCGTGCTCCAAACCCCGAACCACAAAGAATTCCCACTCCACCAGTTTCCCCCGCACCACCTCCATCACCTCCCCGTGAAGCTAATGCTCCATCACCAACCCACTCCAGAACCCATGTATCCCGAGATTTTTCCCCCGCCAGAACAGTTCAAGAGTCTGAAGCACATGTGCCCGATACCGAAGCACATGATGACGAAGAAGAAAAAGTACAAATTCTTAATCTGTCGCAAGAGCAAGCGCTCATAGTCGCAAAATCTGCTGGCCCTTCAAGACCCAATCAAATTGCTCCTCTGCAAAGAATTCGTGACCGTTTGCGCCCCTGCCAAGATACCCAGCTTGACTCCAATTACCCGCGTGAAACTTTTCCTATATTCAAGGGTGCTGGTTATTCTTCAAGGCATGGCCCAGAATTCAACCTGGAACAACATAGGAAGCGCCATCGATTCTTTGGTGTTAGTCCTTATGCTTCTGACCGCACAGCGGATGATCTTCGTTTTTGGACTGCTGAACAACAAGTCTTATACACCAAAGTCTTCTGCCAGCAAGGAGTTCTGTTTAGGCACAAGTTTCTGGACTTGCGAAGTCTTTCCACTGCATCCTGCTTTCAGAACGTCCTCGAAACTATTGAAAATCAGAATTTGACTCGGTTGTTTGCGTTGAGCACACCTTTCAACTCAGAGCTCATCAAGCAATTCTATGCAACCCTTTATGTGTCTGGTGATGCCAATGAACCTAGCTCATGGACACTAGAATGTATGATTCAAGGCAAAGTCTTCAGGATGTCCTCTGCCGAATTCATGGAAATTGTCAACATTCCTAGGCATTCTGGAGTTCATGAAAAGATTCATGCTGAACCTGATATGTCTGAAGAAGAATTTGCAACTCTGTTTGATCCTGAAGCCACTGATAACCATATTCCTCAAAACATTCGCCCGAAGCACTTGAACTTCATTTCAAGGACTTGGTTCTTCATCCTGTCAAACTCATTGATTCCTTTGAGTACAGCTTCGGAAGAATCGAATCTTTATCCAGATACAAGGCATGCTATTATGAAACTCACTCATGGCCTTCTCTTCGACTTTGAGGATTGCTTCCTTAGGAATTTGGTTCATGCAGCAGACCTACCTTTCACACTGAAACCCTATGCTCCCTGGCTGCAAGTAGTATGTAACTATGGTTGGAACGAAGACTTTGTGGCACGCCATCATCCGAAGCTTTTCCTCCCACCAGTGCGTGACTCCTTGGAACTGCTAAGGAAACCCAATGATCCATTTGCCACATATGTTGGTGTACGCCATGAAGTCAATGAGCGAAACTTATCCAAGACGTTCCAGAAAGACTGCCATCATTTTGAAGTTAATCTTCGCACGCAGCAAATGCTTGACAACTTTATTGAAGCAAATCAACGCCAGATGCAGTTTCTTGCTGATGAGATCAACCGGGTTGGCAATATAGCACTCAACAACAATCAGTACTTGCGTGTGCTCAAGCGTCATTCCTGGAAGGGACTCCGGAAATTCAACTCTGTGAAAGGTCTTCGTAAAGATCGCATCTACAAAGAGTATCCGCACCTCCGGCGACACTTTTCTCGTGATGACTCAGTGGACCGCCCGAATCAGAAGATCCCTCCCCTGCACAAGATTGATGAAGTATTCTTCGCCAACGAGCCTGAACCCATCCGGCCAGATACCGTCTCCGAGAATGACTCCATCACCTCAAAGGACGACGACGGCCTCGACGACAGCGACCTCGACATCAACCTCATCACTCAGACACGCCACGAAGCTATTCCTACATCTTCTTCCGAAGAAGAATCCTCAGGCGACCAGTCTTCGTCGGATGAGTCTTCGTCAAGCACTGCTTCGTCGGGTTCTCAGGGTGCTGATGCTGCGTAATAGATCTCTCGAACCTCTCCTCAACCTTTTTTCCAATCATTGACAAAAAGGGGGAGAATGAGGGCATCGATGAGTTAGTTTTGCATCGGGGAAAGGGTTCTTGCTGTCTGTTTTTGCTTCGTTTGGTTAAGTTACGACAAACATTCCATTCCTTTCGATTGGGTTGTAACTTAAGTTTTACTTCGGTCATGCTACTCCTGTGCTACAATTAAGTTTTAATAACCCCTCTGCTTGCAAGTATTGCTTCGTATCTTCTATCTTGCAGGTGGTTATTATTTTCTAAGTCACAGGTCATTGGAAGCAATTGCATACTTCATGGATATATATCTTCAATGCAATTGTATTCGCTAAGATATTTTGTTTTGCTCTCCACCGAAGAAAAATTATCTCAAGCATTAACTTCGATTATATAAATCTTCGATGCTTGTATTCAGGGGGAGCCAAAAACTTCATATCTTAGAGTTTGTCCCATCCTTCACAAAA
Organism: Bromus sterilis; assembly: GCA_950022295.1. NCBI lineage: Eukaryota > Viridiplantae > Streptophyta > Magnoliopsida > Poales > Poaceae > Bromus > Bromus sterilis. The sequence goes on along the minus strand of OX465600.1, from coordinate 180,308,564 downwards.
ACTTCAATATCTTTTATCGATGCCTGTTTTGACAACAATAGTCCAAAAAGGGGGAGATTGTAAGAGCAAAGTTTTGCCCCCATGTGTTTTGGATATTGTTGGACAAAACAGTAGAGGAACTAACAATGTTTTCTAGTATAAACAGTTGCATAGGTTCCTGAAGGACAAGCCATGTGATAAAGCTTCAGGGAAGGTCTTCAAGTTATCGAAGCATTACCCACGGAGCGAAGCTTAATCACGAAGGTTGACCCCCAAAAATGAAGGTGTCCTGAAGCTCTACTCATTGAAGGAAATGAAGAAGACGGCGCAAGACTTAGATGTTTTTGTGTAGTTCTTTTTCTGTTTGTTGAGTCATAGGACAAACCGTACTATCAAGAGGGGTATTTAGTTTGTGGTCCTCGAAGTCATTGAGAAATGCTCAGATCAAATCCAGACCAAGTGAGTAGCCTGAGTGAAGAAATCTCATGTGCACTAAGTTAAGCTTCGGTAGCAAAGACTTCGTTCTTTGGCTTCTGAAGAAGAACTAAGTCCGTGAGTCAGCTTTACTTGTTCCTCAAGTAAAGTTGCGCATTGATGACAAATCCGACCGTTGTGGACACGTGTCAAGCTGTCACCTCGGGTCAGTTTGGTCATTCCGCACCTCGGGATCGCCAACTATAAATACGCCGCCCCCTCCTCCATTTGCGGGTGGCTGCTCTGAGATCATTCCAAGAGAGACTGAAGAGAGCAACCCCAAAAACCCCAACGAAGAAAAACCCAAAATCCAGATACTTTCACCTAAGTCCCATTGATCTGAGTAGATTCGAGATGACTTAGGTGAAAGCTTGCTAGCCTTTTTATCTTGGAGAACTGCAATTCTCCTAGACGGTTAGAGTGTTGTTCTTTAGAGAGCGAAGAGTAATTGTTGCCTCGAAGTCCAGTTTGTCAAAGGTTTCGGTGATTTCCTCAATAATCAACCACGAGTGAAGAACTGATCAAGCTCAAGGAGTTTGATGCAGTGGAGCAACGGACGGAGAGAGATTTGCTCCAGGTGTCCAATCACCAGTCCCTCCAACCAGACGTAGCGCTTTGCAGAGCGTGAACTGGTCGAACAAACATTGCCGAGTCCCAGTTCGTTTTACTTCAAGCATTTACCTTCAGTATTGCATTTGCTTCACTGTTATGCTTCAATGTGTTTTGATTCACTGCATTTAGTTTCTCTTCCAGTTATTCTTCGCTATTCCGCACTGCTTATGCTTCACTTCAATAGTTTCAGTAGAAAATTTTGAAGTGATCATTCACCCCCTCCCCCTCTGATCACATACTTGGACTTTCACTTTTTTTCTCACCGTTGGTGCTATCATTGACATGAAAGAGGGGAATATAAAATTTCAATTCCGTCTAAAAAAGGGGATGGAACACTTCCCTAGAAAGAAATTCAACCTACCTTTTGAGTCCGTTACATGGGCAAGCTATTCTCTTTCTCTTGATAAAACTTGATTCTTCTTTTGCCTTATGCCTAGCTTAAAGGCGTAAAAGAAAGCGCTTGTTGGGAGGCTACCCAAGATGTTTTTACTTATGTTTTTAGTGGTCTTGATGATTGTTACTACTGTAGCAACATCATTGTATCTTTATTTTCAAGCTTTGTTCCAAGTATAGCCTCATATGACAAGGGAAGTGAAAGTTGTGACATGCTGTCCAGGAAACAGATTATGTCCTCGTGATAGGAAAAAGCAGAATAAATCACTAGTTCATCTTTTTGAGATGAATTTTTTACATCGCGTGCTCTATACAATCATGGAACTTTTGTATGTTCTGAGTTTTATTATTTGAGTTGCAGAAGTGCCCCTAAAAAATTCTTTACTACCTGCTGTTCTATTTTTCACAGATTCTAACACGTTTTGTCTCTCCTAACTTTTGCAAACGTTAAGCTTGATTTTTCTTTGAAAAAACAGTAGATATTCAAGAATATATTTATATCCAGTGGGAAAAATATATTTATTAAGGGTACTAACCTCTCTAATCAGCTTATGATGAGTTGTGTATGAAGGGAGTTTTCAAGTGTGCGATGGAAGATGATGAAAGAAGATTCGGGAGTGTCAAGCGCTCAAGCTTTGGGATGCCCCCATGCATCAAAAGTGTATGAAAGTGTATCTAGATCATAGCAATATCACAAAACATGCATGGAGCAAGCAGAAATTATAGATACGTTTGGGACGTATCAACATCCCCAAGCTTAATTCCTGCTCGTCCTCGAGTAGGTAAATGATTACAAGCATAATTTCTGTGGTGACATGCTAACAACCATATAAGAACTTTGAAAGTAAAGCAATCAAGGTATGTAATTCAATGCAAGTCATAACAAGCAAGAGTCTATATTAGCATTGAAACAAGCAACATAAGAACATGAAGGTGCAAGAGCTCTCGCTGTCCGTGACTCGAATGTCTCCATATGGTGTTTGTGTGCAAGAAGTGGGAGATGAGAATACGAGAAATCATATTTTTTTTGAGAACTCAATCTACTAAAGTTTCACACTTAGTCTTCTTTGGAATCTTATCTTGACTCTTCCCCAGACCACTAGCCAGGTACAAGTCAATTTGATCCACTCCCTTGCGATATTTTGAGCACTTATGCAATGGATGAGGGTAAGAACGAGAGTTGACACTTAGGATGGCAAAGAGAGAAATATGGTGGAGGAGGAAGAAAAAAAGGGTGAGAAAGGCTCACATCAATGATTACAATCATAGGTGAGAGAAGGCCAAATGATAGATATGATGTGAGGAGTAGGGATTGCCATGCAACGGATGCACATATGAGCTAAGAAAATCTCTCCAATGGAACTAGTGGGGGTGCATCCAACTTGCTCGCTCATGAAGACCTAGAGATCGTTTGAGGAGGCTCATCCTTGGAATATGCAAGTGAAGTTCTATAGTGTGAAGGTCCCCACATAGCTATATGCATAAATGATAATCTCTATGGAGTACAAGATATAGAGGGAGTACGAGTGTGGATCTTTCAAAAGGAACAGTAGTGTTTCCCCTTTCTCTCTTTTTATTTTCCTTTTCTCCTTTTTCTATAATTTTGTATTTCTTTTGGTGGCCTCAATGACTCTTTCTATTTAACTCTCATTTGTCCTCTTTGGGATCTTTTAAATTTGTGCACTTTGGGATATTTCCTCACTTAAGGGCAACACTCTATTTTACAAGAAGTATAGAAGATCTTCACACTTTACAAGGTACTCAACATAAAGAAGATGTAGCTATCATGATGTATGCAAATGTATGCCTCTGCCAGTGTAGCAGGAACATGTATGAAATGAAGATAAAGTCATGAGAAGGTGGATGTTGCATGGCAATATATCTCAGAAAGGCTATGGAAATGCCTTGATAGGTAGGTATGGTGGCTGTTTTGAGGAAAGATATAAGGAGGTTGATGATGACAGAGCGTATCATGCCAAGGGTTTGGATGCACCGGTGAGGTGGGAGCCAACTTTCGGAGTGAGAAGAGGGCAATGCACGGTACCGAAGAGGCTAGAAAATATGAGGAGGTGGAAGTGTCAACTTTCAATACTTACATTAGTTTGAAGAACTCATGCACTTATTATCGGTAACTGAAAGCTCAAGAATGATCAGAGGGGGAATGGGTGAATGATCACTTATAAAAATTCTACGGAACTTAGAAGGAATTCATGAAAACTGCGAAGGACTAATGGAAGCTCAACGGAATTGTAGTATCGAAAGTCATGCATGGATCGAAAGGATTGGGGACGAGGGGAAACATCGAAGACAAATAGGAATACAAGTAAATGCAGAAGGTAAATACGAGTAAGAAAACAAGCCTGACACGACGATATTTGGTAAACCGGTTCACACTCTACAAAGTTCTATGTCTGGTTGGAGGGACTGGTGATTGAACACCTGGAGCAAAACTCTCTCCGTCCTATTCTCCACTGCAACAAAATTCTCGAGCTTGTCCAGTTTTCACTCGGGGTAGATGATTCAGGACATCTCCGAAACCTTTACAAACTTCCTTCAGCAGCGGCAATTACTCTTCGACTGCTTGACAGGCGACTCCTAACCGTCTATGAGACTTGCAGTTCTCCACGATAAAAGGACCGGCTAATCTCAACCTAAGTCTTCTAAATTGCTCAACTCAGTTTGGACTTGGGTTTTGGTTTTCTCTCGAATTGTCTCTCGGGATGCTCAAAGTACTTCTGTCTCAGAATATTCGGTGGATTAGCCAACCCAAATGGCGGGTAGGTGCGGGGCATTTATAGGTGGCGATCCCGATGGGTGAAATGACTGAAGTGCCCGATGCAACCGCTTGACGCATGTCTATAACGGTCGGATTTTCAATCACTACGCAACTTTTCTTGCGGAGCAAGTAAGCTGACTCACCGAACGAGTTCTCTCTCGAAGGCACGAAGTGCGATGAATTTTCCTTCGAGCTATTACTCGACCCAGTGAGATTTCTCTCGGTAGGCTTTCTGTGGGTTCAGGTTGAGCAGAGAAGATTCACTTCGACTAAGGTCTCAACTAGCAAACCCCTCTTGATAGTACGGTTTTTCCTACTACTCAAGAAAATAAAGAGAAACTAGTAAAAATACAAAGTCTTCGCCCAGCTTCAGTTTTCTCCTCGTTGCGCTTTTACTCGAGAGCATCTTCTTTCTCGACGACATTTTTAGGGGTCGTCTTCCTCCAAAGGCGTCGGTAACGATCTGCAGTTTCGTTGCAATGAGTTGTCCTTCGACCTTCTACTTGCGAACTCCATTCTTTCGGAACCTAAGTATCTATTTATACTCGAAATCAATATTAGTTCCACTACTGCTTTGTCCAACAATCTCCAAAACCTTCGGGGGCAAAACTTGCTCTTACAATCTCCCCCTTTTTGGACGATTGTTGAAAAAACATGCATCGATAAATAATTGAAAAGTTTTGAGTTTTCGATGATAAACCAGTGCTAAGATCGATGATATAATCCCCCTTTATGTATGCACGGAAGATGTAAATTTCCAGTGAAGTGCATTGGATAAGTATTGAGTCGAGGAAAAAACATCATAATCTTAGCGAGCAAGATTGCAGTCCAAAATTATACGAAATAAAATATGCAATCTCCTCGATTAACCTGGGAACTTATATGATATATAAATTCCTGCAAAAGGTTATGTATCGCAAGCATAGCAGATAGATATCTTACGATAAAGTATCAGTTCACAGACCTACTCAGAGTTAGTTACAACCAGATCGAATATGAATCGAAAGTTTGTTGAAACCACTCGGAAACTCAAGGTTTAAAGTTAAACGATCAAAATGCAAAGCCCTTAACCCCGATAGCAAACTAATTTCTTCGATGCCACTACATCTCCCCCTTTTTCTCACAACGAACAAAAAGTCGAGAGAATAGGGTCGAAAGAAATCCCTACTCGCTTGAGCAGCGCTAGCGGCGACGAGAAGATTACGCGATCGTAGAAGGACGTCGAATGGGGCGACCGCCATGAGGGTTAATCTTCGTCCTGAAGGAGTGGTTATCACCAAAAGATTCCAACTGGGATTCTGGAGGGGTATTGGGGCTTCGAGGAAGAGGAGAGTAAACTCTCGCAGTTCGCCTTGGTTCTTCATCGGGGTCGGAGTCGGAGGAAATGGTGTCCAAATTGATATGGTAATAATCATAGACACTGAGAACATCCCTGTTCTTCGGCAGCAGAGGAATTGTTGAATCTGGTCGATCAACACGATCATCATTAGTCCATTGCCTTTGCAGATGCGGAGGAAATTCTTTGAATCCACAGCGCTACAGCTGACCGAGGGAATTGAATTTACGCAGTCCTTTCCATTCCCTGCTAAGACATTCACGAAGAAGTTGATTATTGTTCATGGTGATGTTGCGCAGGTGATTGATCTCAGTCATCATCTTCTGTTTTTGCACGAAATCTTGGTCGATGTGCTACTGAAGCTTATGCTGAGAGCGAGAGAAACTTCCATGTGGTGCACTGGCTTGATGAACTTCGAGCGAATATTACATTCAGTCATATGTTCTCGTATGCCAGTGTGCTCAGAAAAATGGTCGTTGGGACGAGCAAAATCTGCAATACTTCCCTGACAGGAGGAGTGAAAATCTTCGGGTAAATTGACACGGGGAATGGCACGTCCCGAGAGTAATTGCAGATAGCCATGAGCCAAGGTGCATAAGGCTTGTGGGCATTGTGATCATCAGCACAGGAGATAATCGTACGAATGAAGTAGTCCTCAAAGTCGAAAGGATGACCATGGACTAACTTCATATGTGAGAGCTGCACATCGTTGGGAATGGGAAAGTCGTCATGCACATCGAGCATTGGTATCAAAGTCTTCGACAGAATATAGAACCATGATTTGTCTTCGAAGACTAAGTGCTTTGGCATCGGCTCAGCGGGGTAGTGATCTCCTACGACATCTGGATTCATCAGCGAGGAAAATTCAGCTGGAGTTGGGGCAGGCAGATCATGCAGCTTGTGTGGTAATCCTTCGAAACAAGGCAAATTTATCACTGCCAGAAATGCATCGACAGTCATGTGAAACACTTGGCCTTGAATCATGTAGTCAAACTCCCAAGTCTTCGAGTCTTTGGGATCACCAATGACATAGAGCGTGGCATAGAGCTGCTTGATGAGCTCGGGATTATATCCATTGTCGAGTGAAAACATTCTATGAGCATGAAGGCCATCAATTGTTTCGTCAACATTCTTGAAACATGTGGTGGCATATACCGAAGGCAAATCAAGATATTGATGTTGAATTTTTTCGGCTTTGTTGTATAGCACACGAGTGTAATATATGGCCAGCTCTTGGGTCCAAAACCGAAGAGAATAAGCATTCCTTGGTTTCTCGTAGGGATTTGGCCCGAATAAATATGTTCTCGCCTCTTGAAGATAGGGCCTCCACGAGGGACATCTGGGCGGAACAAAGGCAACACTTTTCTCGGATGAGCAGAGTGCAGTAACTCATCGACAGGAAACACTTCATCTGCATTTTCTGGCATTTAAAGGATGGGATCAGCAGCGCGAGGTTGTGAAGATGGAACATTTACAATGTCCCGAGCTGGAATATTAGAATTTTCCTCGGCTTGCTCATCAACGACATCTCCTTCGTCGGCATTCTGGGCTAGTTCAGCCTCTTCAGTCTCCATGGCAGCGAGATCTTTGTCAAGCTGGTCGAAAGCATCTACCATTTCCTTGTTCAAGGAAGTGGAGGAGGATGAGGAGCTATCATCACCAGAACCATTTTCTTCGGTAGCGGCCTCATCAGTTGCAGGCGATGCCTCTTGGCGAGAGGAATTTGTGGTGACATCCATGTTTTCTTCTTCTCATTCGTGCAGGGTTTGGGCAGAGGAGTAATCCTTCTGCACGGATGGAACTGGGGCAGGGGGATCTTGCTCGACCTGAGCATGCTTCTCGGTGTCATCTTGAGCCTGGGGCTCAGTAGCAGGGGTGTTAGATGGAATAACTTGTCGGGGTGGTGAAGTGGCGGGAGGAGGCGATTGAGATTTTGGTGGAGTAGGTTGATGCGGTGGCGGAGTTTGTTGGCGAGGTTGTGGTATTTTTGCTCGGGGTGGAGTGGTTTCTTTGGTGGGAGGGGCAGTTTCTTGTCATGCTGTTTCAGCAACGACATCGGCAGACTTCTTCTCAATCTCTGGCGTCCCACGCTCAGATGATGGGGCAATGGACTTTCTATTTCGATATTGTCTCTTGGCAAGGGAAGCATTGTGATCTTTGCACATGTCTGTCATAATCTGTCTGACCTTGTCATGGACAACAGAGACGTTTTCCTTCTAAGCTCTCCTGGATTCAGCAAGTGTTGCGAGCTTGGACTTGAAAAACTTTCGGGACTCCATGTCCTAAATTCCTTCTCGAAGCTGATTTGTATAGAAAATTTCTTGCTCGCGGTCCTAGCGGTCCTGGGCAAGATATCCATCCCATCGAAGCATATATCGAGCCACACGCTACTGAATTTCCTCGGGAACAACATCGTCGAGGGTCACTTTACTAGGTGTGGTGGCCATCCTCCAAAGAATATTTGAGATTTTTCGCATCCCATGCAGTAGTATTGGTGGATTCTCCTTCGTTTGAGCTTTCTTCATCGGCACGAGGGCCGGACATAGCAGGTGCAGCAGGGGAAGAAGGTGCCGGAGCAGCACGAGGAACTGGAGCTGCCTGAGACTTCAGTCTCGCCTCCTTGGCTTTCCTTTAGGCCTCCTTGGTGGCCTTGGCAGCAGCAACTTGTTTTGTTACGGCACTAGGGGCCACAGCTTTCTCCTTCGAGGCTCCAGCAGCCTCAGCATTCTTCTTCGCAACACTAGGGCTTGCAGCTTTTTCCTTCGTGACTTTGGGAGTCACAACTTTCTCAGTGGCACTAGGGGCCACGACCTTCTCTGTCGGCGTACTGAGGGCAGGGTTTTCTTCAAGCTGGCGTTTTTACTTGTCAGAAACCAGATGAAGTATGCCCACTTGCTTGGCAACAATAGCTTTCTTATCGTCGGGCTGGCTCTGAAAATTGAACAGCTTCGCCTTCTCTAAATCTTTGGGCTCAAGATCTCATTGCTTGGCCAACCTTTCCTTCCTCTTGAGCAGAGTTTCTTCTTCCTCGTTGACGGCCGCTTGCTTGCCCTTGGACCTTGCCGAAGGTTTTTGTGCTCGAGGGGCAGCAGTGGCAAGAGGTGGTTCTGTGACCAAGTTGGTGATATCAATTGTTGCTCGAGGAGCCGCAACATCTGGCTCCTGGATCGTGATGCCCTTGTGGCTTGGTTTCTTTTTCGGTGCGGGAGGAGGAATATTCTCGACATCAGCCTCAGTACCTAGATCTTGTTGCTCGGTACTGGCTTCTTCTTCGTCAGAAGTTGCTTTGGGTGGAGAAACAACAACGAACTTTTTCTGGCGCTTGGCAGATTTCTTGCCAGTCTTTTGCTTGGTGCTTGGACCAACATCCTCGGCAACTTCTTTGTTGCCCACAGCAGCAGCTGCAGCTTTCCTGGCCTTGGCCTCCTTTCTCTTTTCTGCTCGTTTAGCTCGAGCAACAACCAACTCTTGAAAATCAGCTGGGGTCTTGAGAGTAGATGGATGAGCATCAGCTAGAGGAAAAGGTCTGTTTGCTTTGGTCCACTTGGGCCTCAAGGATTTGACATCTGACCAGGGGTTCTTTAGATCAAACAATCTTTCCCAATGAGGGATACTTTCCTTATATTCATACCAACGAAGAGCTTGAAGCCTCCGAATTTCTTGTAGCCTGTTTTCTCTCGTTCGAGTGTCTTCAACCGAGCTTTCAGACGTAATCAAAATTTTCTCTACGATCAAGTCCTCAGACAGGCCTTCTGAATTATTGGTGATTTTTGTTCGGCCTTCTGCACGCTTGGGCCCTCTGAAGTTACCAGCGTTCTCAGACATTTTCCTGCAAAATGGATAGGTACGAGGGAAAAATAGAGAAGATATGAACATGTAACAAAAAAAATTCGAGGAATTTTTTTTTGAATGCAGCAAACATATAGAGGGATTTATCTTTGAAGCATATTTTCATACAAGTGCGAGGCTAGATTTCCATCGGGTGCAAATCTAACGAAGAACTGGTATGAATAAGGTGCTCGAAGCGTAAATCTAACGATATGAATATGAGAGATTTGCCCAAGTGAGAAATTCCTCAGGACGAGGGATTTCTTACCTAGACCAGATGGGAATTCGATAGGATACACTAGAAACTGATTTTCCAAAGTGCAACAATCCGAACGGATCAAACAGACCTAATAAAATAGGAGAAAAATCAAGAACAAATCTAGAGCTCGATGAACAGATCAGAGAGGAATCGTGTCTAGCCTCACACATACCATAACTTGGTGATGCGTGAGATATACGGCTACGCCGATGAAGATCCTCGTCGATGGGAAGTCCTCCGGCAACGTCCTTCCGGCAGTGAAGCTTCTAGGTAGACGGCGGTGGCGAGAGGAGCATGGCGGCGCACAAGAGCTCGGGTGCGAGGGGGAAGAGACGAAGTCGAGGAAGTGGAGGAGTTGTGCCGGTGGGGGTGGATCAGTATTTATAAGGGAGGGGTCTAACGTAACCGTCAAATCTGATCCAACAACACAGATCTCGCGTCTCTCTGAATTCAACGGACGGATTTTCTCAATCGAGTACAAATATACATGTTCACGAGAGAAAAGCAAAGATGGGGTAGGGATAGAATAGAGGGAAAACAAGGTCCGATACTTAATCAATCCGAGAAACAAGACCAGATGATAGAACACTCGGAATGATAAGTGTATAGGACAACACCAAATGAACAAAAAAACAAAAAAAGAAATACGATAGAAAACCAACGAAAGTAAACTAATGCTAGTAAGAAAACTTATAATACATAGTATAGATAGTTTTGATCTTATTGCACGTTGCGTGAGTCCAATATGTTCAACTCATACCTTAGTGCACAGCACCTTTTCTCATCCAGGGGCTTCGTAAAGATATCAGCCAATTGATCTTCGGTGCGGACATGACTGATAACAATATTTTCTCGCTGAACGTGATCTCGAAGGAAATGATGACGACTATCAATATGCTTCGTTCGAGAGTGTTGCACAGGATTGTGGGAAATTTTGATAACACTCTCGTTATCACATAGCGGTGGAATTTTCTTCACGAGAATACCGTAATCTTTTAGCGTTTGCTTGAGCCACAAAATTTGAGTGCAGCATGAACCGTCAGCAATATACTCGGCTTCAGCCATAGAAATATATACACGATTCTGTATCTTCGAAGCCCAACAGACGAGAGATTTACCGAGAAAATGACGTGTGCCTGAGGAAGATTTCCGGTCGACACGATCACCAGCCCAGTCAGAATCAGAATATCCAACGAGATCAAACTGGGCACCTTTGGGATACCAAAGTCCCAAGGTAGGTGTGTGAGAAAGATATCAAATAATTCGCTTGACATCAATATGTTGTGATTCTTTCGGGTTTTCCTGAAAGCGAGCACACATACAAACTGATAGCATAATGTCAAGTCTAGATGCACAAAGGTAAAGAAGAGAACCAATCATCGAGTGCTATTTCTAGGCGTACATTCGTAGCATTGGAGCCTTGATAGTTTTGCAATTGACAAGATCAAACTTCTTCAGGCAATCTCTAAGATACTTCTCTTGAGAGATAAATGTCCCATTCTTATGTTGATGGATTTGAAGTCCGAGGAAGAACTTAAATTCACCCATCATTGACATTTCATATTTCTTCGACATCATTCGAGCAAATTCTTCGCTGATATCAGGGTTAGTACAGCCAAAGATAATATCATCGACATAAATTTGACACACAAAAAGATCATTTTTGTATGCACGAGTAAAAAGATTCGGGTCAGTTGTTCCTGGTTTGAAGCCCTTCTTCACAAGAAAATCCTTGAGTGTTTCATACCAAGCACGAGGTGCTTTATTTAACCCATAGAAGGCCTTGTGCAACCTATACACCATATCAGGATTCTTCGGGTCTTCAAAACCTGGTGCCTGCATAACATACACTTCTTCTTTGATTTCACCATTAAGAAATGCACTTTTGACATCTATTTGATATAGCAATATACCATTGTAATTTGAAAAAGCAAGCATGACACGAATGGACTCAAGTTGAGAAACTGGAGCATAAGTCTCACCAAAATCAATACCTTCGGTTTGAGTGTAACCTTGTGCAAGCAGTCGAGCTTTATTCCTTACCACAATACCACCTTCATCTTGTTTGTTGCGAAAAATCCACTTTGTACCAATAATATTATGCTTCTTGGGATCAGGTCTTTCGACAAGAGATCAGACTTTATTTCTCATGAACTGATTAAGTTCTTCGAGCATTGCAGTCATCCAGTCTGAGTCCTTCATGGCTTCATCGAATTTTGACGGTTCTAGCATGTGACGCCCCCAAAATCAATCCGTGTACAGTAATCATACATGCAGGGTACACGGCTGAGATTAGGGTGCCACGGTGAGAATATCACAGCACAACACTAAACACAAAAGGATAAACCAATATGTTATAATACCAGGGATCACAAGGATCCAAATACATAAGTCATACAAGCCATAAAATCTGAGTACAGACATAGTTAGTCAAGTTTTTCCTTAAGAAGGCTAGCACAAATATCATCAGAGATACAGATCGAACAGGCGAGGCCTCCTACCTGGGATCCACCGAACTACTCCTGGTCAACGGGGAACTCGACGTCGTAGTAGTCGCCTCCGGGGTACTCCTGCTCCTGGGCTCCAACGTCGACTGCAGCGGCCGATCAGGCAAACCAAAAAGGGGAATAAAGCAAGGGTGAGTATCTAACATACCCACGAGTCTTACGTCCGCTACTAAGCAATTATGCATTGTATCAAATGGAAAGGGGAGGCTATATAGAGTGGACTAAGTTGCAGAAATCGAAAATAAGGATGAGAAGCTAGGCCTAACGAAGACTAGAATCTTCCGCTGAGTCTTGCAGCATGAGAAGAGAATAGCCAACAGTTCAATAGCATGAATGTAATAACAATACAGCAGAAGTTGCTGCAACATTATATAATAGTAAGTTGTATTATATAACAATTATATATGCCTCCGAGATCCCCTCCTCGACTTCCCAGCAAGGAAGAGAAACCTGAACCAACAGTTTAATAGTAGTAGTTTGTAGTAGTAGGATCTGGCTTCAGCATAAAGCGTCTTGTTACCGTGGACACGACTATCCGAATAGATTATCATCCCTGCAGGGCTGCACTACTGTTACCCTACACGCTCGGATATCCAGGGTGGCGTACACCTTGTTAGGGAATGCCCCATCGAGGCTATCCGATACGCCGAAGTCCATCCTTCGAGCTCAACCGAGAGGCCATCCGCCGGTCTAAATCCTATGTACAAAGGAACTTTGGACCCCTGTCCTTTGTACTCCTGCACGGTACGTGGCTGGCCGGTGAAGCTGACCCACTTCCCACTACCGGAGTAAACGGTCCAAGACCGGCAATCAGCCCGAGGTAAAGCTGACGTCTGAAGAGCCTTCGAACGAGGATACAACGCAGAGGGCCACACCGTAATCCCACGTGGAGGTAGTGCGTAAAGGGAACGACGACCCACTCAAGTCATCCACCTGTCCCATTAAGCATTTTATTAATTTTCTGTCGGAACAACCGTTATCGTCGTCCTTATTTAGGTGAGTCGCGGACAACGACAGCAGCCAGGTCCACCCCCATTACCAGAGCCAGTGGCCGCCTGCCTTGTCGTCCCACCAACTCGTGCGGCTACCAACAAGGTGAACCGTCTCCTTACCTTGTCTCGCATTTGCTCTTGGAAGAGATCGACTTTCGTACAACAGAGTATCTCTCGGCCATTGAGCAAGTACCAGGCCCGCCGCACACCGGTGGAATACACATTTCTTGTCGATCCGATACGATACCCTGCGCGGGCACCGTTGGGTCACCCGACTCCTTACCTTTAAGGACACCCGGGGATCAGTACCCTAGGCCGGCTATACAAAGTCAGCCTCGAGTGGAGTACAAGGATTACTCCTCGATAGCTCACACTTGAGGTGGCTCGACAGAGCCGGGGTAGGGGCCTGTATCGGTGTCTGCTCTGAACCGTACCTATAGAAGTTTATAATGTATCGTTTCCACGATCACCCCCAGAGTGATCATGGCCCGCTATCTAATCCTATTGATTAACAAGGCGCAGGGCTAACTGCTGATTATAAGACATATATATAGGGCAGCATAGGATAGCGGAAAAGTAATCAAGGGGCGACAATGATAAGCTATGCAGTTGAATAGGATTGTAACGTAGCAGCAGTAGTAAAAATTTCTAGTACAAGAAATGTACGGAAAGATAGGCGATATCTGGGGAAGAGAATGGCTCTGCTTTCCTGGAAGCTCGACGGTAGGGGTAGGGTCATCGACGTAGTCGTCGTACTCAGCGACGGTGTAGTCGGCGATAGCAGCGGGGTCTACCGGAGAATAAAGGGGAGGGGGAGAAACAGTAAATACAAAGAAAACATAGCAATCAAATTCATGACATGACAGATGAATTGTTATCAGTGATCTAACGTAGTACGAGGCACTCAGCTCGGAGCGGAAATTCATTCGGGGATGAACTACCAGCTCCGGGTGATTACCGGACAGGGTGTCCGGAGGGGGAAGGTACCATGCCGGAGGTGTCGTGGACATGGTACAAACATACGGAGGGTGTATCCGTGTTAGTTGATCCATTCCGAACAACTTTCGTGTTCGGAATAAATTCATCCGAAGAGTTTTAAGGTATCGGGCAATTATCAGACATGCGGTACGGAGGGGGGGATGTCGATGTTCGTTGTGTTAGAGGGGTGTGGTTGACATGCGGATAACGTATTCGTTATATTTTTCTGGTCAATTTTGATGCATAAAGTTTTTGAATCTGACTTACGGTTTAAAATATATTAATTTCTGAAGTTTAAATCATTTTTAAAAGAATTTCTGAATTTCTTTTATTATTTAATTAGCAACATTATCCAGATTTAATACTGACCAATGGGTCCCACTAGTCAGTGACACATTTAGCAAAACAGTTTAATTAAATCTAATAACAGAGGAGGTGGCCCATATGTCATAGGGACATTACATTTTTTATCTTACTTAAATTAATTAATTTACCGGTGGGCCCTAGGTGTCATAGGCACATTTTACTAACAGGTTTTTAATTTGTTTTATTTAACTGACCTAACAGGGGGCCCATATGTCATATGTGGGGGGGGTTATCTCTGTTTAATTAAACAAAGAGGCTTAAAGGGGGGAGGGTGGCCCACTGTCAGTGGGAGATTAGTGCTAAGCTAATCTCCTGATAGGTGTGGCCCACTTGACAGTGGCCCTAGCCACGGAACGTCTACACCGGAGGCGAGAAGGGGCACGCCGGCGACCATTCTGGCCAGCCCCGGCGTCGAGAAGGGGGGGGGGAATCGAACGGGGCGACGTCGCGCACCCGCTGGTGCACGAGTGGGACGCACGGGAGGTCCGGAGCGGCGGCTGGGTTCGACGCGGCGGCGGTCGGAGCGTGGCGTCGACGAGACGGCGACAGGAAGCAAGAGGGGGGAAGCCAGGCGAGGGGAAATGGGGCCGCGCTCACCGTGAGCGTAGGGAAGATGTCTGGGGGGTCGATGGGGCGTCGGAGCGGGGCGAAACGGCGGTGGGGGTGGCGGCCGTCGACGAAGAATAAAGGGGGTGGGCGACGTGCTCGGGGCCCCTGGCGTCGATTCCGCGCGCAGGGAGACGAGGCCGCGTGCTTCACAAGGGGGCGGCCATGGCGGGTGCTGCAGGAGGTGGGAGACGATGATGGGGAGCACGATATGGGAGAGATCCAAGGGGTGGGGTCGAACTGCAGGGCGGCTAGGGTTAGGGCGGCGCAGGGGGGCTGTACTTACCTCGCCGGGGAGTCGCCCGATGGCCTCCACAGCGGCTACCGTGGCCGTGGCGCCATGGATGGCCTCCACGCCCCTGTCGTGAACAGGAAGGGGAGGGGGAGAGGCCGGGGTGGGCTCGTGGGCTAGGCCCAGTGAGGAGGGGAGGGGGAGAGGCCGGGGTGGGCTCGTGGGCTAGGCCCAGTGAGGAGGGGAGGGGGAGAGGGGCGGGGTGGGCGTCGCCCAGGGCTTTAGATAGGTTTAGTTTTTATTTCTTTTCTTTTTCTTTTCTTATTTCCCTTTTATCTGTTTGTATTTTTTAGTATAATTTTATATTTTTGTAAATTATTGAACCAGTTCCATAATTACTAATGCACATTACCAGAGGCCGACAAAAAGTATTGTACATTAATAAATTCAGTTAGTCATTGTTTTAATTATTCTTTTGATAAAAAGGGATTTTTGGCTACTGTTTATATTTGTTTGATTTATTTTAGAGCTCAATAAATTCCAATGCACACATGGAAGTGATCCACTGAATATTTACAATTTAACAAAAGTGGTTGCAATGTTTTTGGACCAATTTTTATTTGTCACATAATTTTAATATTCAACAACAGGGAAATTTGACTTTGCATTGGTCCAAGATTAACAAGGTTGATCAAAGAAAGAATTTTGGAACAGTAAGCATCATTAGTAACAGTAATTACTGTTCACTGATAGTGAGGGTGTTACAAATCTCCCCCACTACAAGAATTCTCGTCCCGAGAATTTAAGTGGTGGCGAGGAAAAGATCGGGGTATTCTTCACGAAGACGATCTTCGTGTTCCCAAGTGGCTTCATCTTCAGAATGATTCGACCACTGAACTTTGAGGAACTTGGTCGTCTTGTTGCGGGTTCGACGTTCAGACTGATCCAGAATGCGGCTCGGATGTTCTTGATAAGTCAAGTCCTGTTGCAGTTCAATCATATCATGATCCACCTCGCGGATAGGGTTCTTGAAGCAGCGACGGAGTTGCGACACGTGGAATACATCGTGGACTTGGGAGAGGTTCGAAGGAAATTCCAATCGGTATGCCACTGGTCCACTCCTGGAAAGGATACGGAACGGGCCAATGTAGCGAGGAGCTAACTTGCCTTTGATACCGAAACGATGAGTGCCTCTCATGGGAGTCACATAGAGGTATGCGTATTCGCCAGGCTGATAGACCATTTCCTTGTGTTTGCGTTCATAGTTGCTCTTCTGACGAGACTGAGCGGCCTTTAGATGTTCACTGATAAAGCAAACCTAATCTTCAGCATGTTGGATAATGTCCGGACCAACGAGTGCTCGTTCCCCAGTTTCTGACCAATTCAGAGGGGTTCAACACTTACGTCCATAGAGAACTTCAAAGGGGGGCATCTTCAGACTAGCTTGGTAGCTATTGTTGTATGAGAATTCAGCAAACGGAAGAGATTCCTCCCATTTCTTACCGAATGAGTTGACACAGGCCCGAAGCATATCTTCAAGCACTTGATTGACTCGTTCAACTTGGCCTTGTGACTGCAGATGATAAGCAGTACTGAAGCTTAGGTGAGTGCCCATAGCTTCTTGGAAACTATGCCAGAATCTTGAGGTGAAAAGGCTGCCACGGTCTGAACTGATCTCCAATAGAATGCCATGGAGGGAAACAATTCTGGAAACATACAAGTCTGCTAACTGACTAGCAGAGATCGAAGAAAGTGGGCAACCTTGGAGAAGAGGTCGATGACGACAAAGATAGCATCGTGGCCTTTCTGTGATCGGGGAAAACCGGTGATGAAGTCCATTTCGATCTTGTCCCACTTCCATTCAGGAATAGAAAGTGGTTGCTGAGTTCCAGCAGGTCTTTGATGTTCGGCTTTGACGCGATGGCAAACGTCACACTCATCAACATAAAGATCAATGTCCTGCTTCATGTTAGACCACCAGTACCG
The DNA here is from genome assembly GCA_950022295.1 of Bromus sterilis. NCBI lineage: Eukaryota > Viridiplantae > Streptophyta > Magnoliopsida > Poales > Poaceae > Bromus > Bromus sterilis. The sequence continues at coordinate 180,291,240 of OX465600.1, read as the reverse complement.
CTGACGAATGTCTTGGTACATCTTGGTGCTACCGGGGTGAATTGACAGGGGAGTATCATGAGCTTCCTTCATGACGCGCGGGGCGTAGTTTAGGTTGGGCCTGTTTATGGAGACCACTAAACGACCCTTGAAGTACAACGTACCATCCTCGGCAATAGTGAAGGATTATGGCTTTCCACTCTCGACATATCGCTTAATCTTCTGAATGTTAGAGTCATATCCATGTGAAAACTTCATGCGGTTGTATAAGTCTGGTTCGATAACCAGGGAATTCACATGGCCCTGAGGAACAATCTCGATGTTCAGTTTGTGGAGCTCTTCATATAGAAGTGGTTGTTGTAGTTGAACTTCAAGTTCACTACAATAGGTTTTGCGGCTTAAGGCATCGACCATCACATTAGCTTTTCCAGGTGTGTAATGAATATCCATATTGAAATCGGCTATTGTCTCGAGCCATCTTTGCTGGCGGAGATTCAGGTCAGGCTGAGTAAATAGGTACTTCAGGCTTTGGTGGTCAGTGTAGATCTTGCAACGATTACCAATGAGGTAATGTCGCCACAGCTTCAACGCATAAATTACCGCTGCCAATTCTAGATCATGTGTTGGATACTTGTCTTCGTGAGCACGCAACTGACGAGAGCCATAAGCAATCACTTTGCGCTCTTGCATCAGGACACAACCTAATCCTTGACGAGACGCATCGCAATATATCATGAAATCCTTCCGAGTATCAGGGGGAGCAAGCACCGGGGGAGAAGTGAGCTTGTCCTTGAGAGCTTGGAAACTTTCCTGACATTTGTCTGTCCACTCAAACTTGACACCTTTGTGAAGCAGATTGGTCAGGGGCTTGGCAATCTTGGAGAAGTTCTCGACGAAATGGCGGCAATAGCTGGCGAGTCCGAGGAAACTTCTGACTTGCTTGACAGTCTTGGGGGGAGTCCAATCCAGGATAGCCTGAATACGTTCTGGGTTTACGGCAATGCCATCCTTGGAAATCACATGACCAAGGTAGGTTACTTCAGGATACTCACACTTAGAATACTTAGCGTAGAGTTTGTGTTCTCGAAGCTTTTCCAGTATAAGACGAAGATGTTCAGCATGCTCTTCTTCATTCTTGGAGTATATTAAGATATCATCCAGATAAACCACGACAAACTTTTCGAGGTATTCCATGAATATATAGTTCATCAATCGGGAAAAGGTGGCTGGGGCATTCGTCAAGCCAAATGGCATGCCGGTGTACTCGTATGAACCATAGCGAGTAATGAAGGCAGTCTTTGGAATGTCCTCTTCAGGTACCCGGATCTGATGATAACCCAACCTCAAGTCGAGTTTTGAGAACACCGTGGATCCAGCAAGTTGATCATAAAGATCATAGATCCGAGGAAGTGGGCACTTGTTCTGGATGGTGCCTTGGTTGATAGGTCGGTAATCTTGGACCAAACGGTTTGTACCATCACTTTTCTTGACAAAGAGCGAAGGCGCTCCCCAAGCTGAGGAACTTGGGCGGATGAAGCCTTTCCGAAGGGCTTCGTCGATCTCCTTCTTAAGTTCAAGGAGTTCATGCGGCGGCATCTTGTAAGGACGCTTAGCAATAGGGGTAGTGCTGGGCTTCAAGTCGATGACGAACTCAACTTCTCTGGTCGGAGGTATTCCCGGAAGTTCTTCTGGGAAGACGTCGAGGAAATCACAAACGACTGGAACTTTCTCAATGCCTTCAAGATGTGAGACGTTCAAAGCATTCATCATATAGATCTGCGCTTCAACGTTTTGGGTTATTCGGGCGGTGTGGTTAACAATCTCATCGGAGGGGTGGAAAAGTTGGACAGACTTGGTGCCACAATAGAGTGCGACATCGTGAACTTTCAGCCAATCCATTCCAAGAATGAGGTCTATGGTGGAAGACTTCAGAAGGATGGGGGAAGCAAGGAAAATAATCCCTTCGATTTCAATGGTGGTATTGGGCACTAACTTGGAGGTTTGGCACTGGCCTATCGGGGTGCGGACAACCATCGGTGGGTGCATCTTTTCAAGCGTGAAGTTATGTGACAATGCAAATGCTTCCGACATGAATGAATGCGATGCTCCTGTATCAAATAAAACAGTAGCAGATAGTGAATTTAAGAGAAGGGTACCCATCACGGTAGCGGGTTGTTCCTAAGATTCCACAACATCGATGTTGTAAGCATGTCCACGAGCATGAGCAGCAGACCCAGTATTATAGTTGGGGGTCCTGTTGTTGCCACGACAATTTCCGCGGCCACCAGGGTGAACTACCAGTTGATTTTGAGTCTGGGGGCAGTCTCTGGCAATGTGACCGGGGCGACGACACTTGAAGAACATTCCATCCTCAGGACGGAGGGGAGCAGCATTGGGTGGTGGGGGAAGAGCTCGTGTCCTCAGTGGTGGTGGAGGTAGACGGGGTGCAGCATACGAAGGCCTTGGAGCAGGGACAGGTGCCTGAGTCACACTGTGAGGGAGCCAGATGCGACACTTCTGTGTTGCGCCCGAAGATGAGCCATTTCAGAACCCTCTGTTAGGTAATGTGCTAGGATCAAAGTCACCTTGCATTCATCAAATAAAATCAAATGGAATTCAAATTCAAACTCAAATGGGAAAAGGAACACCCCCAGATGAATTAATTCAAATGGCCAGAAATAAAGTTGCTCCAAAAATTCCTTTTGCATTTTTGAAAAGTCTTAAAAATGAGTGTGATCACATATCAAGTGATGTGGGACCAACCCCATGCTCATGGATTTTTCAAATATTCAAACAGTACCTTGGAATTAATCAAATACCCCTATTTGAATTAAAGTTCAAATAAGTTGTATTTTAAAAAGGTTCAAACTTTACAAATGGCTAGCCTAATATATTATGAGGCCATATAAAAAGTTCCAGCATTTAATAAAATGCCTAGCTATTTATTTAGCACAACAAAAAAAAATTAATAGAAAAAGAAAGGAAAGATTAAATAGAAAAATAAAAACAGAAAAGCTTACCTGAAGAAGCCCAACTCATCGCCCCGCGGCCCACTAGCCTGGCCCAGCCCGCAGCCCCCCTTGTTGTCTTCCAGCCGCGTCGACAAGCACCTCGGTGGAGGGCATGCCGACGCCGGCGAGCACCAGCCTACCTGCCTGGCGCCTCCCGAGCCTTCTAGTCGCGCCTGGAGACGCCCTGGAACCGGCCACGTCCATTCCCCCTCCTCCCATCGCCTGTCCGCCTCTCCACAGCTCGCCCGCGAGGAACCCCGAGAGCACCGTAGGCCATGGCCATGGCGACTCGCAGCCCGAGCCCGAGCTAGGTCCCCGGAGCTTGTCCATCCTCCTCGCCGTCTTCGTCTTCGTCACCCCGCAAGAAATCAGGAGTGCCGAGCCCCTGGAGCCAAGGAATCGAGTCGTCTTCTTCAACTACGGCCGCCGCGCGCCATCTCCGAATTCTCCACCACCAAGACCTCCCCGAGCAAGCCGTCAGCGCCGTTGCACTCAGGGTGAGCTTCTGAGAAAAACTCCTCTTGTCCCGCGCCTTCCCCGCAGCTGTAGCCGGATACACCATGAGAGCCGAAGAACTTCGCCGCCGTGGTCGTTGTCGACGAGCCCCCGCTACGCCGTCGAGCTCTAGACCTTGTCCATCACCTTCTCCTTGGTGTGCTTCTTCGAGCCCCCGTGCTGCTCGTCTGTCTTAGATGAAGCGCGCGTGCCTGGGCTCCCGTTTGGTGGTCGCGGCGTGCCAAATGGTGGCCGGAGCAGCCGTACCGTGTGTCGCCGCCGCGTCGGGTTGCCACCGGCGACTAGCCGCCGGTGAGATGACGTGGACGTCATTAGCTTAGTGCTAATCCCCCCCAGACACACTAACATGTGGGCCCTGCCCCCTGCTAATCAACCACTTTAGTTTAAAACTAAACTAAACGTTTTAATTAACACATGAGACACTTACAGGTGGGTCCCCCTGGTCAGAACCCCCTTGACGCCAGCATGACATCATAGTGACGCAGAAATGCTTATTTGATTTAAAACAATTCCAGAAAATCCAGAAAATGAATTAAACTTTGGAAATTCATAACTAATTCATTTTAACTCCAAATTAAACATATAATATATGTAAAATTATTAGAAGAATGCAAGGATTCTGAATATGCACTTTGTTTTCATGTTTGAGCATTTTAAAAAGGGGGAACAGTGAGAACAATGCATATGGATTCCTTTTAAATTCAAAATGGAGTTTGAATTTGCAATTCATTTGCAATGCACTCCTTTTAAATGGAAATTCCTCACACATCACAAGCATATTGTCAGAACCCCAACTAGGGTAAGTGCTAGGGCTTGTTGCTCCTTTGCATCATGCAAAAATTTCAAAAGAAATTCAAAAATGGGGAAAAGAAAAGCCCTAAAGAATTTAATTAAATGGCCACACAAAAATTGCTTCCAAAAATTGCTCTATTATTTTTGAAAAGTCTTATAAATATGCATTATCACATATAAAGTGAAGTGGGTCCCACTGCATGCACAAAGATTTGTCAAAAATTATAAATAGGGCTTGGAATTTAAATTAAACTCCAATTTGAATTAAAATTAAAATTATTTTAATTTAAAAAATCTCCAAAACTTGTGAGTGACTATTTATATATACTATAAACCCACATAAAAGTTTTTAATATTTATAAAAATGCTTTGCTATTTATTTCAAAGCAAAACAGAAAGCAGAAAATAGAAAACAAAAAACAAAAAGAAGAAAAAAGAAAAAGGAAAGTAAGCCGACCTACCCAGGCCTTGGGCCTAACTGACTGTACCGCGGCCCAGCCCAACTCCCGTGGTGTCGTCTTCCCCAAGCTGCTCGGTGGCGAGCCGAGAGCACGCGGCGACGCCACCGCGACGATGACGTGCCTCCAGGCCCTCCCTTGGCTTCTTTGCTCACCACGGAGACTCCCAGATCACCCCGCATCCTTTCCCCTAGCTTCTGGTCACCCTCCTCCCCTCTCTCGCATGATTTTGCCGCCGTCAGTGAGCTCACCGGAGCGCGGCACCGTGAACAGCCGTGGCCAACGGCCTCTTCTCGCCGATGTGAGGTGTCCAGCGGATTCAAAATCGTGGTCTTCATCGTCCTGCAACGGATCAAGAGCCGGGGTTCCCTGTAGCCGACGCCAACGCCACCACATCGCCGCCGGCCTCCGTGAGCCTCTCTCCGGATTGTGCCACCGTCTGGCCTTCCCCGACCTCGCCGAGTCCTCCATTCGAATCGGGGTGAGCTCCTTTGTTTTTCCCCTAAACTAGCGCTTCTCCCCGTGGACGGAATCGCCGAGCCGCCTGTGCAGTTCCCTGGCCACCTCCGCATCTCAACGTCGGCGAGGCTCCGGCCACTCCCAGCCTGCCCCGAGCCCATGTCTTGATGCGGGCGACAATGAATCATATGCCCGTGATAATCTCGTGCTCCCCTTTGGCCTTTTTGAAACTCCGGCGTTGCTCCTCCGTGGCCCGAGCCACCGGCGACTAGCCGGAGGGATTAGTGCCTAACCGACCCCGCTAATGACCCCCTTTAGCCACTACATTGTGGGGCCAACCCCCTTAATAACTCTCTGTTAATTAAAACTAAACCGGATTTAAACCCACAGTCACTGACAAGGCGGCCCTACACGTCAGAGCCCCCCCTGACGTCATGGTGACGCAGTGCTGGCGCAATAATTAGAAAAACAATTAAAAGAATTACAGAAAAGGCTGCAAATTGGTTAAACTTGTAAAATTCATAGAAAATTCATATTAACTCCAAATTTAACATATAATATATGAAAAATGATCAGCAGAGAATGCTCTATCCAAATAGTCAACTTTGAACCATGTTTGAGTTGATCTTAAATTGGGACCAGTAGCTTTTGCTATGTGGCTTAATTGGAATTAATTCAAATTAAATTCAAATGCTATTCTAATTTGAACCATTGCAATGCAAACCATTTCACTTGAACATCAGAGGCATATCTTACACATGACAAGATGGTTTACAATGATCAAACAAAAGCAATTGCAACTTGGTAATTTGAGCAACATATGGAGTTTGAATTTGCATTCCAAATGCTATACACTTCATTTAAATTGAATTTGCCACAAAACAGAAGCAATCACATCATGGACAACTATATCATGTGCTTGTGCATTTACATTTAATGTTGCCCCCCTTTGTTGATGTTTGTGCCGGTAACAGTGCCTCCGAGACAGTGATCACCCCCGAAGGAGAAGACCATCGTTAAGACCCGTGTATCGTCAGCAAGGCAAGCAAACCCCATTGATCATGTCTATAAAATACCACTTCCCTCTCAGTCTTGCTTATGCATGTTTAGGAGATCACCTTGTTATCGATTCTACCACATAGTTGAACCCATATCCGATGCATGACCTATCATCTTGTCACAGTAGTAAGCAAACCACAATCCTAGCTGACATAAGAGTTGTTTGATATCATGTGGCCTCTGCAACTGTTACAGCTTATTACATGCTTAGTGTTAAAATGAGGTTACTTCTGATGTGAGTCGGGATGATAGTGAACATGGTGTTGATGAAAGTGAAACTGTGTTGGTGAATCTACCCTAATACAAGCTGAACGATGATAGGTTGTGTAGGAGTACACAGTGGGTTGTCTCGTTGAACACCGCCTTCAGCACCGAGTTCTTGTATGGTAATCCAAGAAAAAGAGTACAACCACACATTTGGCTCACTGACCCCTCTCGTCCTAGTACCTTGATCCGTGTTGACGTCCAGGAGTCACATTAGTCCGGGCTTTCCATTTGGCATATGCATAGAAAAAGAATGGATGAAAGGTTGCATCATATAGATATGTGGGTGGATCTGTGAGACAGTGAAACCATCTTCTCGGATGGCGTCTCGGTTGCCTACATTGTCTGAGTCCGTATCGTTGATCCGGCCGGGCTCTCGAGCGGGATCTACCTCAGATAGTCGACTCCTGGAATAGACCGGCTGTGAGCGAAGTGTCGTGGTGAACATCCTCGCCGGCACCCCTTGAATGGTGACGAGACCTGGCGGTAACTGATTGTCATGTGTGTGTAGTTTACACCCTTGCAAGGTTAACAAAACTATTCGAATAGCCTCGTCCGCGGTCATGGACTACTTGGAACCTGTACCTGATTATTAGACAACTTGAATGGATACTTCTAAAACTCGCAAGATAAGTGTGAGTGCTATGGCGTGCTTTCTCGTGGGGAAGTCGAGAAAGTATCCATAGTGGTGTATTGGTTGGAGACTTGGTAGTGGACTCATGTACGCTACTTACCTCAAGTCTGGTACTCGTAGTACAGGACTAGCCAAGTCAAAGCTGGCACTTCTGCATGTTGAAAACCACCTCCTTTACCTTTAAACTTGAGCATGAGTAGTATAGTTCTGATGTAAGTCTTGCTGAGTACGACTTTGTACTCACGTTTGCTTATCCTATGTTTTAGATGAGAACCCAGACCCCGATGGAGTCACCTTCCTGAAGCTCGACGTTGACTAAGCTAGTATAGTTCCAGACAGCAGCCTGGTCCCTCATGGAAGGGCATGTATGTTTACAAGGCTTCTCTAAGCTATTTGTTAAACTTGTCTGTACTCAGACCTAATTTGCTTCCGTTTTATGATGTAATGTTGATCACAGACATGTGTTCTTTCTATGCTCTATGTGTAAGTCAATAAATATACACTTTGTAGAGTTATGTGATGATACCTGCTGTTCATACTAGGCATGTGTGCTGCGTGTATGTTTATAACATGCATGTCTTAGTATGGGTTTTCGAGACCTTAGCTTTGATCTGGCTGACGGTCTTTTATACACCAAGTGGCCCTTAGATGTGCGCAGCTTGGGGCATCGCGATGCGATTGATCGTGACTCTCTCACGTGCACACTTTGTTGAATGATCGAGCCCGCCTTAGACCCCGACTAAGTGATCGGGCTGGAGTCTATATATGTAAGGGTTATGATTCAATCGATGATATGGTTGAGGCGACTTGTCTATGAGTATGGGATTTCACCACCCATAATCATTTAGACTTGTGAGCGGGCGATGAGGACCCATCTCAGTTGATCATCCGGCCTGGATGGGATGCCCCTCACGTATGATGCTTTCCGAGAGTGTTCTGTGCTTGGCGTTGTCTGCTTAGACAAGTGGGTACGGCTCTCGGCTCTCCATGTGATTGCATCATGACTGGAATTACATACGCATATTCCGGGTCCCGACACATATACATCAAGTCTCAACCTTCAACCATTTTCTTGTGCATTGTATTTACTTTGCTTCCTTGATTGTTGTTTGTCGATAGAAGTGGAACCGGAACAGGAGGCTGCCCCCTTCGTTGAAGACCCCGATACCGAAACTCGTCAGCAAGGCAAGCAAACCCCCATTGATCATGTCGATAAAATCCCAATTCCCTCTCAGTCTCGCTTGTGCATTGTTTAGGATGATTACCATGCTACGTTTCTACCGCATAGATGAACCCATTCCTGTGCATGACCTATCATTTTTCACAGTAGTAAGCAAACCACAATCCTAGCAAATGTAGGAGTTGATTGATATCATGTGTCCCCTGAAATTGTTACTGCTTATTGCATGCTTAGAGTGATACAATGTTGTTACTGTTATGTGAGTCGGGATGGTAGTGATCATGTTGTTGATGGTGGAAATGTGTGGGTGAATCTACCCTAATACAAGGTGCACGATGAGAGGCTGTGTAGGAGTACACAGTGGGTTGTCTCGTTGAACACCGCCCTAAGTCCGAGTTCTTGTGTGGTGATCCAAGATGAAGAGTACAACCACACATTGGGCTCACCGACCCCTCTCAACCTACTAACTCATACCTTTCGATGTCCAGATGTCGCAGTAGTTCGGAGTTCTGGTAGGTTTGTGGCCTGACTGCTAAGTGAGAGAACGGCTCAACCGAGACCGGCTTATGCACCACGCACACATCATCTGGGTCCACTTCGGTAAATCGGCCGGGTTCACGATAGTGGTAGCCAACCGAGGTAGGCGGCTTTCTTGGACTAGATCGGCTATGAGGTAACAGTTGTGGTGAGCATCCTCGCCGACACTTCTTGAACGGTGTCGAGTACAAAGGAGGTAACTGATGATCATGTGTGTGTAGCGGTACACCCCTGCAGGGTTAACAAAACTATTCGAATAGCCGCGTCCGCGGTAAGGGACTTCTTGGAAAGCTTAGCTTGATTATTAGACAACTTGAACTGGATACTTATAAAACTTGCCAAGATAAGCGTGAGTGCTATGGCGTGCTTTCTCGTGGGGAAGTCGAGGAAGGCACCATAGTGGTGTATTTGGTTGGAGACATGTAGTGGACTCATGTACGCTTCTTAACTCAAGTCTGGTATTCGTAGTACAGGACTAGCGAAGTCAAAGATGGCACTTCTGCTTATGAACCCCACCCCCCTTTACCTTGATACACGTGCATGAGTAGTATAGCTCCTACGTAAGTCTTGCTGAGTACGACTTTGTACTCAAGTTTTCTTATTCTATGTTTTAGATGAACCCACTGACCCCGAAGGTGGATTCTTCCTCGAGCTCGACGACTGAAGACCAAGCTAGTGTAGTCCCAGTCAGCAGACTGGTTCCCTCGTGGAGGGCTTTGTGTTTAAATAAGGCTTCTTAAGCCATTTGTTAAGTTTGTCTGTAGTTAGACCTACTCTGCTTCCGTTGAATGTTGTAATGTTGGATCACTTGCTTGTGATGTCACAACCCCAAGTTAAGCATGTGCTAGGATCAAGTGCTCCTTTGCATCATGTAAAAATTAAAAAGAAATTCAAAAATGGGGAAAAGAAAAGCCCTGAGAATTTTAATTCAAATGGCCAGATAAAAATCTTTTTCCAAAAATCATTTGAGTATTTGGAAAATTCCTATAAATGATGGTGACCATTTCAAAAGTGGTTTGGGTTCATTCCCATGCCCATAAAATTTTCTAAAATTCAAACAGTGCCTTGGAAAATTAAAAGAACCCCTATTTGATTTGAAATTCAAATAAGTTGAATTTCAAAAAATCCCAAATCCTAAATGAGACTAGCTACTGATCACCTAGGATTTATAAAAATATTTGGGCATTTAATAAAAATGCTCTGCTCTTTAATTGGAGCAAAAGAAAGCAAAGAAAAATAGAAAACAGAAAGTAGAAACAGAGAAAAAGAAAAAGAAAACCGAGCCCACTTACCTGGGCCTCGGGCCCAACTAACTGAAGCGGCCCAGCCCACCTGGGCCTCCCTTGTCTTCTTCCTCCCGGCGACAGAGCAGGCAGCTCGCCGCCGTGGCGAGCATGCCCGCGTCCGCCGATCCACCTAGGCCTCCCCTGGACTCTTCTAGGCGCGACGGAACACGCCGCGACGCCCTCTTCCTTTCCCCTCACTCTCTGGACCTCCTCCCCCTCTCCCCACGCCATATTCGGCGCCGCCCGTAGCTCGCCGTCGCTGGCCACCTTGAGCCCACGCGGCCAACGGCTCCGTTTAGCCGCACCGCCGTGTACAAAATACTCCTTGATGTCGTCTTCTTCTCCGTGCCAGAGGAATCGGCCCCGGGAGCCCGGAGCACGCCGTCCCCTTCGTCTTCTCCTCGCCGGAACCGCAAGCTTCCGCCGCCCAATTCATCACCGTCTCGCTCCCTCCGGCCCCGTCGAGCTCTTCAACGCGTTCAGGGTGAGCTTGCGATCGATTTCCCCCTCCCCGTTGCTCTCCTCGTGCCCTGGACGATGAGCTCGTCGATCCAGTGGCTCCGGCCGCCACCACCGTTGAAGACGTAGTCGCCGTGGAGCTCCCCCGTGACCCCCTGGTGCTCTACGGGATGCAGATGTGCACGGGGCACCTCCCAGTGGCCTCCCCGTGCCAAGAAGTGGCCGGAAGTGAGCTCCGGCGAGCTCTCCGCCTCAAGCCACCGGTATTACGATGTTCTTCTGAGCCCCTTGAAGCTGATGATTGTCTCCCGATGACAGCACATGTTGCTCCCGATGACCGAGTTGTTTTCGCAGTATACTTCTTGGAAGGTGCTGCTCTTCAGTGCTGGGAGAACTATGTTGCAATGCAGCTAGATGGTCACGTAGTGACTTGGCAAGAGTTCTATGTTGCCTTTCAAGGGTACCACATTCTGGATGAGTTGATGGAGCGCAAGAAGGAAGAGTTCTGCAATCTGAATCAAGGAGAGATGTCCATTCATGAGTATGTGAGGGAGTTCAACCATCTTGCTCGTTATGCCCAAGATGAGATCACCACCGATGCCAGAAAGCAGGCAAGGTTCCGCAAGGGACTTAGCCCCCTCCTTTGTCATGATCTCAACCTCCTTGAGTTTGCCACCTTTGAGGATTTAGTCAACAGATCTTTCAGAGCTGAGCATGGCAATGAAGTTTTCGAGGAGTCTCGCAAACATGCTCTTGAGCTTGCCCCTTCTTCCAGTTCACGCCCTCAGAAGCGCATGATCTGGATTCCTAACAGTTTGATCCACCAAAACAACCCACCGAGGCCATCACTTGTGCCGCCTCGTCCACCAGCTCCACCAAACAACCCAGCTCCCCGCACTATCTTTGGAGCCTGCTTCGGATGTGGCCAGCCTGGTCACTATTCTCGTGAGTGCCCCGTCAATCAGAATGCTCCACCCCATGCCAAAGGGAACCCCACTGTTCGTGCCAAACCACCCCCGAAGGTTTCCACTGCCAAGCCATCCACCTCAGAAAATCATGGACGTGTGAACCAAATCTCAGCTGAGGAAACTGATAGTACTTCTGACGTCATTCTTGGTACACTCCCAGTCAATTTTGTTCCTACTTCTGTCCTTTTCTATCCAGGAGCATCTCACTCATGCATGTCAGAGAGTTATGCACTTCGGCATGATGTATCCTTTGAAGAAATGTTCACCCCTATGATCATTCAAACTCCTGGTTCCAAATGGCAAACTACTAGAGTAAGCCATGGCAATCAAATTGCAATTGAGGGTTTAGTATTCCTTGCTTCACTCATAGCCCTCAAGTCTTCAGACATTGATGTCATCCTTGGTATGGATTGGTTATCAAGACAACATGTTTTTCTTGATTGTAAAGCCAAGTCAATTAGACTTACACATCCTTCAGGCCAGCCAATAGATTACTCCTCACCAAGAACAAGAACCCAGGTGCATTCTTTGAATGTGCTTCCCCTTCCCGACCTTGAAGATGTTCCGGTGGTTCGTGACTTCACGGATGTCTTTCCTGAAGAGCTGCCGGGAATGCCACCCGACAGATGTGTAGATTTCATTGTAGATCTTGACCCAAGAACCGCACCAAATTTCCAGACGCCCATACAAAATGGCCCCACGTGAGTTAGCTGAGCATAAAACCCAACTAGAAGCTTTGTTGGAAAAAGGCTTCATCCGCCCTAGCTCATCGCCATGGGGTTGCCCCGTTCTGTTCGTAACGAAGAAAGATGGAACAGAAAGGATGTGCGTAGACAATCGCCCGCTAAATTTAGCGACGATAAAGAACAAGTACCCACTGCCCAGGATCAATGATCTTTATGATCAACTTGATGGATCCTCTGTCTTCTCCAAGATGGATTTGAGATTGGGTTATCATCAAATCAAAATCCGAAACGAGGACATTCCCAAAACGGCTTTTACTACTCGTTATGGTCTTTACGAGTACACCGTCATGTCCTTTGGTTTAACCAATGCCCCCGCCACTTTCTCAGGCATGATGAATTCGATCTTCATGGAGTACTTAGATAAATTTGTGGTAGTTTATCTTGATGACATTCTCATCTACTCGAAGAACGAAGAAGAACATGCCGAACACCTAAGGCTGGTATTGATGAAACTTAGAGAGCATCGCCTGTATGCTAAATTCTTCAAGTGTGCATTTTGGCTACCAGAAGTGACCTACTTAGGCCACGTGATTTCTGAAAAAGGCATTGCTGTGAATCCCGAGAGAGTTTAGGCCGTCCTTGACTAGACTCCACCTGAATCGGTTAAGCAAGTTAGGAGTTTTCTTGGCCTAGCCAGCTATTGCCGTCGCTTCGTCGAGAACTTTTCTAAAGTTGCAAAGCCTGTTACTGAACTCCTCAAGAAAGATAAGAAATTCCAATGGACTCCAAAGTGCGAGGAAAGCTTTCAAGAGCTAAAACAAAGATTGACTTCTGCACCCGTACTTGCGCCTCCAGACACCAAAAAGGATTTCGAGATCTATTGTGACGCATCACGGCAAGGGTTAGGATGCATACTTCTGCAAGATCGACATGTGGTAGCTTATGCTTCACGCCAGTTGCGGCCACATGAAGAGAACTATCCTACCCATGACCTTGAACTCGCTGCCGTAGTTCATGTCCTAACAACTTGGCGACATTACCTCCTTGGTAATCGTTGCGAGATCTATTCCGACCACCAAAGCCTCAAATACATTTTCACCCAGCCAGATCTTAATCTCAGGCAAAGACGCTGGATTGAGTTGATAAAAGATTACGACGTAGGAATTTCTTACACCCCAGGCAAAGCCAATGTCATGGCTGATGCACTAAGTCGTAAGTCGTATTGTAATAACCTCATGTTACAACAGTATCAACCACATCTTCGTGAGGAATTTCGCAAGCTCAATCTTGAGATTGTTCCTCATGGCTATCTTTCTACCTTGGTGGCGAAACCAACTCTTGAGGATCAAATCATAGTTGCCCAAAGGCGTGCACGAGGTGTTCGCCGGATCAAGGAGAATATTGCTAGCGGAGTTGCTAAATGTTTCTCCACAGATAGCAAGGGAACGGTATTCTTTGGAAATCGTTTGGTAGTACCTAAGAATAGGGAACTAAGGCAACTCATCCTCAAGGAAGCCCATGACACACCCCTCTCAATTCATCCCGGTAGCACAAAAATGTACCGAGATCTACGCCAGAGATTTTGGTGGACTAGGATGAAGAGAGACATTGCTCGATTTGTTGCCGAATGTGATGTTTGTCGTTGCATTAAGGCAGAACATCAAAGACCTGCTGGCACACTTCAACCTTTGCCTATTCCAGAGTGGAAATGGGACAAAGTCGGTATGGACTTCATCACCGGCTTTCCAAAAACCCAGAAAGGAAACGATGCCATCTTCGTTGTCATAGATAGGCTTTCCAAAGTTGCTCACTTCCTTCCAGTTCGCGAGTCTATAACTGCTAGCCAGTTGGCAGACTTGTACATCTCAAGAATTGTATCCCTTCACGGTGTTCCTTTGGAAATCAGTTCTGATCGTGGTAGCCTTTTCACCTCTAGATTTTGGGGAAGCTTCCAACATGCTTTGGGAACTCATCTCTCCTTTAGTACAACTTTCCATCCCCAGTCGAGCGGTCAAGTTGAAAGGGTTAACCAAATTCTTGAAGACATGCTCAGAGCTTGTGTTATCTCATTCAGGAAGAATTGGGAGAAATCTCTGCCATTCGCCGAATTTGCTTATAACAATAGTTTCCAATCTAGTCTGAACATGGCTCCTTTCGAACTCCTATATGGACAACGATGTCGAACACCCCTTAACTGGTCAGAAACCGGTGAAAGACAATTTTTTGGACCGGATATGATCATGGAAGCAGAAGAGCAAGTTCGCATTGTTCGTGATCAATTTAAAGCCGCCCAGTCTCGTCAGAAAAGCTACTATGATCGTCATCATAGGAAAGAAAGCTACAATCTGGATGAGAAGGCTTACCTTCGGGTTACTCCTCTGAAGGGAACCCAAAGATTCGGTATCAAAGGCAAGTTGGCCCCACGTTACATTGGACCTTTCCGCATTCTCGCTAAACGTGGAGAGGTTGCCTACCAACTTGAACTACCCCCTCACCTTTCCAGAGTACATGATGTATTCCATTTGTCACAACTCAGGCGTCGCTTCAAGGACCCCATCCGCGAAGTCGACCATGAAACGCTTGATCTACAAGATGACCTTTCTTATCGAGAGTACCCTGTTCATATTCTTGATTCAGCAGAGCGTGTCACTCGCCGAAAGAAGATCAAGTTTCTGAAAGTTCAGTGGTCACACCACTCCGAGAAAGAAGCCACGTGGGAAAGAGAAGACCGTCTCAATGCCGAGTACCCCTCCTTCCTCCCGCAGACTTCTGAATCTCGGGACGAGATTCTTTTAAGTGGGGGCGAGTTGTCACAACCCCAAGTTAGGTATGTGCTAGGATCAAGTGCTCCTTTGCATCATGTAAAAATTCAAAAGAAATTCGAAAATGGGTAAAAGAAAAGCCCTGAGAATTTTAATTCAAATGGCCAGATAAAAATCTTTTTCCAAAAATCATTTGAGTATTTGGAAAATTCCTATAAATAATGGTGGCCATTTCAAAAGTGGTTTGGGTTCATTCCCATGCCCATGGAATTTTCTAAAATTCAAAAAGTGCCTTGGAAAATTAAAAGAACCCCTATTTTATTTGAAATTCAAATAAGTTGAATTTCAAAAATGCCCAAATCCTAAATGAGACTAGCTACTGGTCACCTAGGATTTATAAAAAAATTTGGGCATTTAATAAAAATGCTCTACTATTTAATTGGAGCAAAACAAAGGAAAGAAAATTAGAAAACAGAAAGCAGAAACAGAGAAAAAGAAAAAGAAAACCGAGCCCACTTACCTGGGCGTCGGGCCCAACTAACTGAAGAAGCCCAACCCACCTAGCCCTCCCTTGTCTTCTTCCTCCCGGCGACAGAGCAGGTAGCTCGCCGCCGTGGCGAGCATGCCCGCGTCCGCCGAGCCACCTAGGCCTCCCCTGGACTCTTCTAGGCGCCACGGAACACGCCACGACGCCCTCGTCCTTTCCCCTCACTCTCTGGACCTCCTCCCCCTCTCCCCACGCCGTATTTGGCGCTGCCCGTAGCTCGCCGTCGCTGGCCACCTTGAGCCCACGCGGCCAACGGCTCCGTTTAGCCGCACCGCCGTGTCCAGAAGACTCCTTGACGTCGTCTTCTTCTCCGTGCCAGAGGAATCGGCCCTGGGAGCCCGGAGCATGCCGTCCCCTTCGTCTTCTCCTCGCCGGAACCGCAAGCTTCCGCCACCGAATTTGTCACCGTCTCGCTCCCTCCGGCCCCGTCGAGCTCGTCAACGCGTTCAGGGTGAGCTTGCGATCGATTTCCCCCTCCCCGTTGCTCTCCTCGTGCCCTGGACGACGAGCTCGTCGATCCAGTGGCTCCGGCCGCCGCCACCGTTGAAGACGTCGTCGGGGTGGAGCTCCCCCGTGATCCCCTCGTGCTCTACGGGATGCGGGTGTGCACGGGGCACCTCCCAGTGGCCTCCCCGTGCCAAGAAGTGGCCGGAAGTGAGCTCCGGCGAGCCCTCCGCCGTGCCCAGTGGCACCGGTGGCTAACCGCCGGCCGCCATGGTCATTAGGACCTAAGCACCGTGCTAATGACCCCCTTTAGCCACTGACAGCGGGCCCCAGGCCAGTTACCCCCTCTCTCACTGACCAGTGGGACCCAGCCGTCAGAGGCCCCCTGACGTCAGCCCTGCGTCATGCTGACGCAGTAAAGCAGTTAAATCATTTTATTTAATTTCAGTAATTCCAGAAAATACCCAAAACTTCAATAATTCATAGAAAATTCATATTAATTCCAAATTGGACAAATAATATGTCTAAAATTATCAGAAAAATATAAGGTTGATCATAAAATAATATGCGATTCCGGAGATGGAAAGTGTCGACAAGGGTTGACACCGGATAAGTTTTCAACAATGCAGAGTGTGAAGGAAAGTGATAGGGAATCACCCATCATATGTCAAAAAATATGGGGCTGTGCTCTTCGACGCAGGAAGAAAAGGATGAAACAGGGAACAAGAACTTGGCAACAAGATGAAGAAAACTATGGACATGGCATGAAAAATCTAGGCATGCACTAAGGTGAGGATTAGCAAAAGATTGTGTCACCTCAGTTAATGCTTGCTCATTTGAAAAGATGAGCAACGCCAAATTCTTCCTCTCACTTTTCTGCCCCAAAAGCATATCAGATATGACTATTTTTGGAACAAGTGCAAAATAAGTTGGAAAAAGAAAAAGGAAAGAAAAGGGTGACACATGTGACAATTATATCACATTCCATTTTGTACTTTCTCAAAATACTAAATGGAGAGCATCATCTTAATCCTCACGTTTTTCTGCCCCAGCAACATGTATCACATGTTGGCATTTGAACTAGCACTCAAATGATACAAGTTTTCAGATTTTGAAAACCAAAAAATAAAGAAAAAGAAAAACCTTGAAAAAGGTCTTGGGAAAATGTCCCCAGTAGGAATCGAACCCGCGACCATGCTCAACATGGCGCAGACCTCTTGCCACTGCGCTAATCAAATTATTGTGAACGAATAGTATGTGCATATCACAAGTTCTATACTGCTCGGGTACCGAAGTGAAAGTCCAAGTATGTGATCAGAGGGGGAGGGGGTGAATGATGACTTCAAATTTTCAATTCAAGTTTAGAAGTGAAGCATAAGCTAAGCGGAAAAGGGTAGCAGAAACAAGTGATAGGGAAGTAAAACTGGAAGTGAAACTAAATGCAGCGAATCAAAATGCATCGAAGCACAACTGCGAAGCAAATGCAATACAAAATGTAAAAGCTTGAAGTAAAACGAACTGTGACTCGGTGATGTTTGTTCACCAGTTCACGCTCTGCAAAGCGCTGCATCTGGTTGGAGAGACTGGTGATTGAAAACCTGGAGCAAATCTCTCTGCGTCCGTTGCTCCACTGCACCAATCTCCTTGAGCTTGGTAAGTTCTAACTCGGGGTAGATTATCAAGGAAATCTCCGACACCTTTGACAAACTGGATCTTTGAGGCGACAATAACTTTTCGCTCTCTGAAGTCGACACTCTAACCGTCTAGGAGAATTGCAGTTATCCAAGATAAAAAGGCTAGTAAGATTTCACCAAAGTCATCTCAAATCTACTCAGATCTATGGGACTTAGGCTTCAGTATTCTGGGTTTTGGGTTTTGCTTCAGTGGCGTTCTTGGGGTGCTCTCTTCAGTATCTCTCAGGAATATTCTCAAACCAGCCACCCGAAAATGGAGGAGGGGTCGGCGTATTTATAGTTGGCGATCCCGAGGTGCGAAATCACCCATTTGACCCGAAGTGACAGCTTGACACGTGTCCACAACGGTCGGATTGGTCATTACTGCGCAACTTTACTTGCGGAACAAGTAAACCTGACTCACAGACTTAGTTCTTCTTCGAAATCCAAAGAACAAAGTCTTTGCTACCGAAACTTAATTTAGTGCACATAAGATTTTTTCACTCTGGCTTCTCACTTGGTTTAGATTTGATCTGAGCATTTTCTCAATAACTTCGATGTCGACAAACTAAAGACCCCTCTTGATAGTACGGTTTGTCCTACGACTCAAAGAACAGAAAAAGAACTACACAAAAACATCTAAGTCTTGCACCGTCTTCTTCATTTCCTTCGATGAGTTGAGCTTCAGGACACCTTCATTTTTGGGGGTCATCCTCCGTGATTAATCTTCGCTCAAGGGGTAATTCTTCGATAACTTGAAAACATTCCTTGAAGCTTTATCACCTAGCTTGTCCTTCAGGAACCTATTTAACTGTTTACACTAGAAAACATTGTTAGTTCCTCTACTGTCATGTCCAACAATATCCAAACCACATGAGGGAAAAACTTTGCTCTTACATGAAGCAAGTGAAAAACTGGCACTGACGGACTGAACTTGGCAACGAGAAGCGACAAGGGCCACTTCCGGCGACGATTGAGTTAGCCGTGCTTCTCCGGCGACTCAAAGGAGAGATGCCGAGCGCGGATGGGACCTCAAGGGATCCATTTTTTACAAGAACTCGCTCGTGCGTCTCAAATACGACATCGAAACCCCGCTGGAAAGTCTTGGCGGCATCTACACGGGACCCTGACGAAACTGAAGCTTCAGGTTGTCAGGGCGCAGGCGACGAGCTTCCGGCGACCACCGCGTCGGCTACTCCACTCCGGCGACTCAGCCGAGTGTTGCTACTCACAACTGGGACAACCGGGGTCCCATCCCCTACTCTACCTGGCCGGGAAACACACGGGCACAGGTTCCACTAGCCGAGAAAAAACACGGCGGCTCACTGACATGTGAGCTCTCATGGGAACCGTCAGAGCACAACTCCGGCGAACCTAGCCTTGCACACAGGACGCCGGTGACTCAACCGAGACACAATACACGTACCTGGGGGTAGCACGGTTCCATATTGCATAGCTCGAGCGACTAGGTAGCAAAAGGCCTTCCTTTCTCACCGGCGAACTCACGGCGACGCTCGGCTCTGAAGAGAAAAACTGAACGACCCGACATACGGCATGATGCAAACGATGCAGCGCGGCGCCAAACGCGTGCTCTGCTGCAAACTAGGAGGAGGCACGTGCACGTTGCGGTTATGCCATGGCCATGGAAGCCGGGCACGACACGATAGCTACGACAGCCGCGGCGGCTACCTGCTTCTACACGGGGAAAATCTTTGTGCTCATTGAAGGGAGGAAGGGAGGAGACGCTGGTCACCTAGGGGTTGCTGAAGACGAGCTCGGGGGTCGCGGGTAGGCGGCGGAGGAGGTGGCCATCGTTGGGGAAGAAGACGGCCGTGGCGGAGTCCGACGATGCGAACACGACTCGGAGCACCTCGCTACCACCTGCGAACGGGAAAGGCCATGGATGAACAGCTGGTATGCGCACGCAAGCGCAATCTCGTCACCAAGGAGAGATGGCGGAAAATTTTGGGGCTTACCGGCGGGAACAGGGAAGGTGCTCCTCGGTCATGGAGGCGGAAGCGGCGGAAATTTGAGGGGGGAATCGAACGCCTAGGGTCCCCGGATCCCGGAGTGGGTCCTGCTTATAAAGGAGGGGCGTCCCAGCCACGTCGACGGCAGGCTGCCCTCGTGGCTCGCCGGCGTGAGAGAGAGGGAAGGAGGGGGCCTCTCCACGCTGTAAAGAAGATGAAAGAGGGCCCTTGGATGGAGATCGAAAGGCTGAGGAGAGTCCCGCGTAACGGTTCGCCCCACTAGGCTGGAGCCCGCGAAGGAGAGGCCCAGGTGGGCTGGGCCTGATCGTCTATCTCCCGAGAAAAGAAAAGAAAAGGAAGTTTAGCTATTATTTAAATAACCGAAACTTCCAGGAATATTCCAGAGCAAAAGATAAAAGATAAAAACATATATAAATATATTTTGGAATCCTTTCAATATTCCCCAATTTATAAAATTCGTTTGGCCATTTTTAGAGCAACTAAAATGTGGGGCCATTTTTGAAATTCCAACTCACTTTGAACTATGGCCCAAATTTTTGGAGGTGGAAAAAATGGTGCAAGGTTTTTGAAGAGCTTGGGAAGGGGAAAGAATTGGCTATGCCAAGTTTGGGGGCAAGGGGAGCACACATGCAACATGGATAAATATCCAAACAACTCTCTTTAACCATATTGTTTGAATTCAAAAGCAATTCAAATGAATTCAAAACCCTGTGGCATTTTAAATCATCACATGAATTTTCAACATCTAGCACCATGTCAAGTTTGGAAATCATATGACAAAGAAAAATTACATGATGATTACAAGAATTTCTCTTGGGCTGTTACAACTCTCCCCCACCAATGCAGGATCTCGTCCCGAGATCTAAGCCTGAAATAACTCTGGATACTCGGAACGGAGATGATCTTCACGCTCCCAAGTTGCTTCTTTCTCCAAATAATGTGCCCACTGCACCTTCATGAACTTGACGGTCTTGTTGCGTGTCTTGCGCTCGAAAGTCTCAAGAACATGGACTGGACGCTCCGAGTACAAAAGATTAGCACTCAACTGACAGTCGCCCAAGTCAATGGCCTGCTCTGGCTGCTTGAAACACGGCTTTAGCTGGGACACGTGAAACACATCGTGCACCATCGATAGACTCTCGGGAAGTTCGAGCCGAAAGGAGAGAGATCCCCTAGTCTCCAAGATACGGAAGGGGCCGACGAATCTTGGGGCAAGCTTCCCTTTTATACCAAAGCGGTGAGTTCCCCTCAATGGAGACACTCTCAGGTATGCCAATCGCCAATCTAGAAAGCTCAACCTCAGTGCCTTTTGTCATAATAGGCCTTCTACCTTGACCGTGCTGCCTTGAGTTGCTCTCAGACAATCTTCACTTCTTCCTCTTGCCTCCTGGATCACATCTGGACCGAACAATTTCCTTTCTCCTGTCTCAGACTAGTTCAGAGGTGTCCTGCACTTCCGGCCATACAACACCTCAAAGGGTGCTGCCTACAGACTTGCCTGATATACCAAGTTCTAAGGCCCCCGATGCGTTACTATCTCGAGTTAATCGCTTTCGCGTCCATTCTGAGATAGAAGCGCATAAGTGGCCACTGACGCACGATACTCACACTAGTATCGCTATCGGATTCTTGACAACAGGTAAATGAAGCATGAAGAACTAAGACATAAAAATAAAAGTCAAGGGCATACACTCTCCACTGGTATTTTATTACATCATCTCAGAGATCATAAGATCCAACAGTACATCATAACATCATGCAGAAGACACACACGACCGCGTACGGTCAAGATCCAAATGACCCTAGAGAGGGCTGCACATAAACATGTCCACCCACGAAACGTCGGAACCCAACTATAGGCCTACTGGGTGAAGTCCTCTTCATTGTCATCCTCCGGGGGCACCTCCACGAAGTAGCGACCGGTGCTCGGGTCGAGGTAGTAATCAACTGCAGCGGCCGATCAGGAAAAACATAAAAGGGAAAAGAAAAAGCAAGAGGTGAGAATATATCAATGCGGTATAACTAACTTCTCACGGTAAGGAAAAGGTAGTGGTTGAGGTTGCAGCCGCACTAGCATATATGAGTGGCTAATGGTTTATTAGAGTAAGGGAAGATCCAAGAACTCGTTGATGAACGCATCAATGGGTCTCTATCGACCTACTTACGCAAAACATAACACAACCTTGTCCCCTCTTTGTCGCCCCGGGCGAAGAAGAGCAATGAAGGCAACTCACACAATGGCAACTTTTAAAGCATGATTAAATTGATGTTATTATATGAACAAGGAGTAGGTCTCAAGTCGTCCATAACCGCGGACACGGCTTTTCAAAAAGATTTAACCCTCAGGGGTGTACCAACTGCCCATAATAGGCTTCGCATGTACGCCCAGTTTCCGCTTGATGGATGAAGGCGCATGAAACTCCGGAACGTTAGAGTCCCTCTAACTAACAACGCATAATCCCGGGTGGCCCCCGGTGAGTCAAAATCCAACTCAAAAGCCGTCCGCGCTCTCGAATCGGTCTCTACCGTTTGGATGAGGTCGGCATGACTAACCCTTGCCTGGGCAGACACCCCTAGCTCCCTGAGGTGGGCCAACAGGATATACCATCCTCCTGGCCCAGTTTTTTTAAAATCCATTGGAGCGCTAACCAGTTAGACACACGGTTTCAAAAGGTAATCATCTTGGGCCACCACTAGAACTGTTTGGAGTTAGGTAGGTAAGACAAGGGGACCCCATAGAATCCCACACTCGATTAGGCACGCTCATCAAGAAACACCAGGAGGGAGCATCCCGGTCTCCCATCCTTCGTCAAATATAAAATTAACATCATATTAATAAATATCAACCAATTTATTATAATAGCATGATATTCCACCTAGCAGCAATGGGCATAAGCAGCAGGTTAAGGGCCTACACATACTAAGCAATGGTTAAGCAAGCAAGGTACATAGCCCGCACCTCCCCGTGCCCCCATGTCGCCGGCCATGGCCGCCATGGCCATGAGCAGATCCGTGCACAACCATCAATTTTTTTCCTACAACCGCATCATATATTTTTTCTACAACCATATCATATTTTTCCTACAAAGGAATAAACTGTTTTTTTTGCTACAATGCACAATGTACAGAAGTAATATCTGAGTATGTAATGTTGCAACCAGTGAACCGTTTTCTTTCTACCGTTTTATGTTTTTGCTACTACCGGCCAAGATTATTGCTACATCACCACTGCGGAGCTACGACCTGACGACGGCGATGATGAATTTTGTTGCAACCGTTATTTTTTCTGCTACAATCGTTGTATGTTTTTGCTACTATCGTTGTATATTTTTTGTTACCAATAATGTTGCAACGGTTTAAATTTTTGCTTCCACTGTTGTGCGTTTTTGCTACTACCGTTAAAAGTTTTTGCTACAACGAATTTTTTTATAAAGTGATTAGCGACGGCGGATTATGATTTTTTGTTGCAATCGATAATAATAAAATTCTATCACAACAATTAAAATTTGCTACCACCATTTTGTTTGCTATAAAAAGCACTTAAAATAAAAATGTTGCATCAGTGTACCAAAAAAGTTGCAAATGTACCACAAATGTTGCAAAAATACGGAAAATATTACAATGATGTGAAGAGGTACACAACGATCTAATCCGTTTGATCGCCGAAATCGGACGGGTGCGGGCCGACCGGCCCACGCGTTTCCGCCGGTCGACCGGCGCAGAGCGCCGGCCGAAAGAAAAAGCAAAACCTTGAACAAAGGTCTAGGGAAAATGTCACCAGCAGAAATCGAACCCGTGAGCATGATCAACATGGCCCAGACATCTTGCCACTGCGCTAATCAAACGATTGTGAACGATCAGTAGGTGGAGACCACAAGTTCTATACTGCTCGGGTACTGAAGAAAGTGCAAAAATTGCACTGACGGATTGAACTTGGCAATGGGCAGCGACAAGGGCCACTTCCGGCGACGATTGAGTTAGCCGTACTTCTCCGGCGACTCAAAGGAGAGATGTCGAGTGCGGATGGGATTCAAGGGCTGCATTTTTTACAAGAACTCGCTCGTGCGTCTCAAATACGACATCGAAACCTCGCTAGAAAGTCTTGGCGGCATCTACATGGGTCCATGACGAAACTGAAGCTCCATGTTGTCGGGGCGCAGCTGACGAACTTCTAGCGACCATAGCGTCGGCTACTGCACTCCGGTGACTCAGCCGAGTGTTGCTACTCACAACTGGGACAAACGGGTCCCAGCCCCTACTCTACCTGGTCGGGAAACACACGGGCACAGGTTCCACTAGCCGAGAAAAAACACGGCTGCTCACTGACATGTGAGCTCTCATGGGAACCATCAGAGCACAACTCCGGCGGACCTAGCCTTGCACACAGAACGCCAGTGACTCAACCGAGACACACTACGTGTACCTGGGGGTAGCACGGTTCCATATCGCATAGCTCGAGGGACTAGGTTGCAAAGGTCCTTCCTTTCTCGGCGGCGAACTCACGGCGGCGCTCGGCTCTCTGTTCGTCAGTAGACTTAGTCATCACAGGATCCTCCCGATGTTCCTCTCTCTCTCCACGTTGTAACTCACCGTGTGTGCTGAGCACCACATATATGTACCCCTCCCTGTACTCTGAATCAATCAAGCAAAGCATTACATCAGTTTTACATGGTATCAGACATCTCCCACGATCCACCACCTCCTCCATGACGAACACTGGAGGAGAACCAACCACCCCTCTTTCTGCCTCCTACACCGCCGGCCGGCCACCTCTCCCCACGTCCGGCGGCCAGCCATCTCTCTCCAGCGGCTCACCTCCTCAGCTGCCTCTCATCAATGGACCACTACCGCTGCATCATGCTCCTTCTCCCCCTCCTCCTCTCTCTTTCAGTGACAACATTACAGACATCACCCCTTTCATCCCCATCGTTCTTGACCTCCACAACCACAACTATTACCATTGGCGCTACCTGTTTGAGATACATCTCGGCCGCTGCTACTTGCTCCACCACATCTCCGGTGATACCCCGGCGGCTCCCCATGATCCGCGCTGGATCAAGGACGAACTTGCCATTATTCAGTGGCTATACACCCGCATATCCACGGAGTTGTTCAACCTCGTGGTCACCGATGGCGCGTCTTCTCGAGATATCTGGGATGAGCTCCGTCGTCTTTTTCAAGACAACCGCGACGCCCGCGTCTCCGCCCTCAACACCGAGCTACGCACCATCACGCAGGGCGGCCGTCCTGTCGGCGTCTTTTGTCAGCGCATCAAGGCCATCGGCGACGAGTTGCGCGAGCTTGGCGAGGTGGTCTCTGATCGCTCCCTTCTCCACGCGCTCATGGGCGGGCTCGATGATCGCTTCTCCCAGCAGGCAACCCTGATTCCGCTCCTTCGACCTCTGCCCACCCTCTCGGAGGCCCGCTCTATGCTGCACATGGAGGAGCAGAACCAACAGCGCAAGGCTACTACTCCGCGCCTCTTCCATACGACACCACGCCCCGCGACTGCCCCAGCAGCTCCCGCCCCGCCACCGTCGCCTCAACCGGCTCCAGGCTGGCGTCCCAGCCCCAACTACAAGGGCAAGAATCCTATCTACCGGCCGCCGAAGCAGGGCCCTACGTCCTCCTCTCCCGCGACGCCGGTCACCTCTGCGGCGGATCCTACACCGCCTTCGGCTCCCTCTTCTGTGGATCCTGCTTCATGGCGCCCAGCACATGATCCTTGGACTGGCTGGTGCAGGCTTGGCCCATGCCATGGTCCGCGTCGTCTCCCTACGGCGCTCCACCAGCATACACAGGTGCCTGGGCGCCCGGTCTTCGCCCCGCCATGGGCGCGCCCGGCCTCCTCGGCTCCCGTCCTCCACCGGCCGCATACGCCGCCTACACGCCGCAGTATCAAGCTCCGCCGTACTCAGTGTACCCCTATGGCGCGCCCTCGTCCAGCTGTAACCCTGCCGCACCGGCAGCACCGAGCGCCACCGCCGCACCACCGCAGCCTCCGGCGTCTACCTCGTCTACATCCACTCCAACTTGGGATCAGGCTGCCTTCATCGCCGCCATGAACTCACTTACTACTCAGGACGCAGGTAACGAATGGATTTTCGATTACGGGGCCTCCTCGCATATGTCTGCATCCGCTAGTACTTTCTCCTCCACCCATCCCTCTACCTTATTTCCGTTCATCACCATTTACGATGGCTCCTCTGTCCCTGTTTCTTGCGTCGGCCATACCACCCTCCCTTTTTCACATACTCCTCTTCTCCTTCGCGACGTCCTAGTTGCCCCCGCACTTATAAAAAACCTTATTTCTGTACGTCATTTTTGCATTGATAATCAAGTTTCTCTTGAGTTTGATCCCTTTGGGTTGTCTATGAAGGATCTTTGCAACGGGAAGGAGATCGCCAGGTTCAATAGCTCTGGCGACTTATACACGGTCCATGGCTCCCCTTCCTCGCCGCATGCCATGCTGGCCTCCGTCGCTTTGTGGCACCGCCGGCTCGGTCATCCCCAACACGCCACGACATCCACTCTCCTTCAAGAATTCCAGCTCCCGTACGACCGCGCTAGCCATGATGCTTCTCTGTGCCACGCTTGTCAGCTGGGAAAGCATGTCCGCCTGCCTTTTAGCACATCTACTACCCGTAGTTCTTTTCCTTTTGAATTACTGCACTGTGACTTGTGGACGTCACCTGCCCCTAGTATTTCCGGTTTTAAGTATTATCTTGTACTCCTAGACGACTACTCTCATTTTGTATGGACCTTTCCTCTTCGTGCCAAATCCGATGTTCACAGTCTGTTCATCAATTTTCATCGTTATGTATCCACGCATTTCTCCCTCCCCATACGTTTTCTCCAATGCGACAATGGCCGCGAGTTCGACAATTCTCGCAACCGCGCGTTTTTCCTTCAACATGGCGTTTGTCTTCGTTTCTCTTGCCCCTATACCTCCCCCCAAAATGGTAAAGCTGAGCGCTCCATCCGCACAATCAACGACATCCTTCGCACTCTTCTTCTTCAAGCATCCATGCCGTCTTCGTATTGGGTTGAAGCCCTCCGTCATGCCACTTTCTTGCTCAATATTCGTCCTACCAAACAATCAGCACGCCTCTCTCCCTACGAATCCATTTTCTTATCTACACCCACCTATACTGATCTTCGAGTCTTTGGCTGTCTTTGTTTTCCCAATCTTGCCGCCACAGCATACAACAAGCTCGCCACGCGCTCATTACCGTGTGTTCATCTAGGGTTTTCCGACTCCCACAAAGGCTATCACTGTCTTCACCTGCCCACGAGTCGCATTATTCTCTCGCGTCACGTCACCTTCGATAAAAACCACTTCCCTTTCCTCCAATATACCCCTCAAGACTTTTCTCAACCACTCCCGGGCGCTCGTGCAACACCTCTCCGGCCAACCATGATCGACGTGCATGGCCTGCATGGCCCTGTTCCTCTAAACCCCACCACTCCACGAGCACACGATCTAGTGCCTCCTCCGACGAGTACCGCCATATCCTCGACACACCTCTCCAACCCTGTAGTCCCGCCGTAAACGCATCCTCACCCAACCCCCCTACACCATCTCCTCCACCTCTCTTGCCTCCCTCAGCCGTCCCTGTTCCCATTACTTGCAATGCCCACTCGATGCACACCCGCAGCAAGCTCGGTTTTCGCCAACCTCTGCTGCGTCTCAACCTCACCGCCTCTCCCTCCCCTGTCTCGCCCATCCCTACGTCCTACAAAGCAGCTCTTCTTGATCCTCACTGGTTTCGCTCCATGAAAGAAGAATATGACGCTCTCCTCCTCAACAACACATGGTCCCTTGTGCCCCGTCCCTCTGGTGTCAACATTGTATCTAGCAAGTGGGTTTTTCGCCACAAATTTAACTCGGATGGGTCTCTGTCTCGCTACAAAGCCCGTCGGGTGTGCCGCGGGGACTCACAACAGCCTGGGATTGATTTCGACGAGACTTTCTCCCCTGTTGTCAAACCAAGCACTATCCGTGTTGTTCTGAGCCTTGCTGTCTCGTCCTCCTGGCCTATCCATCAGTTAGATGTCAAAAACGCTTTTCTCCATGTCTCCCTTACTGAAACAGTCTTCTGCCGCCAACCTCTCCGTTTTTCAGATCCCAATTTTCCCGACCATGTTTTTCACCGCCAGAAATCCTTGTATGGTCTCAAACAGGCACCTCGAGCCTGGTTCCAGCGCTTTGCTACTTTCATCCAGAGCATCGGCTTCTCACCCTCTCGCTCTGTTTCTTCCCTTTTTATTTTTCACACACCACATCACATCGCATATCTCCTCCTATACGTCGATGACATAGTTCTCACTGCTTCCTCTGCTTCCTTTCTCACACACATCATGACATCCCCGCGCACTGAATTCTGCATGACAGACCTTGGCTCTCTCCATCATTTTCTTGGCGTTGCGGTTTCTCGCACCTCCACCGGCCTATTTCTTTCTCAGCGTCAATATGCTCTTGACATCCTCTCGAAAGCCGGTATGATCGACTGTCATCCAGCACGCACTCCCGCCGAAACTGGTCCAAAGCTATCTTCTGACGGTGAGACTCTCTCTGAGTCTGACGCCACCCTCTATCGCAGCGTCACTGGAGCTCTTCAATACCTCACCCTCACGCGTCCAGAGATCACCTATGCCGTTCAGCAAGCTTGCTTGTTCATGCATAGTCCGTGTCTCCCGCACACGACTCATGTCAAACGGATTCTGCGCTACCTCAAAGGGACTCTTGATCATGGATTCACTATCACCTCCTCTTCTCCCACCAACCTCACCGCGTACTCTGA
Organism: Bromus sterilis; assembly: GCA_950022295.1. Taxonomy (NCBI): domain Eukaryota; kingdom Viridiplantae; phylum Streptophyta; class Magnoliopsida; order Poales; family Poaceae; genus Bromus; species Bromus sterilis. Next base: position 180,262,731 of record OX465600.1, on the reverse strand, counting down.
TGAAGACTGGGCGGGTTGTTCGGATACTCGTCGATCCACTTCAGGATTCTGCGTTTACTTGGGTGATAATTTGATTTCATGGTCGTCCAAATGACAGCTCACTGTTTCCAGGTCATCTGCGGAGGCTGAGTATCGCTCAGTTGCACACACCGTCGCGGAAACCGTTTGGCTTCGCCAACTCCTTGCCGAGCTACACCGCCCTCTCCACCAAGCTACCACGTTTACTGCGACAACATTTCTGCAGTGTACATGTCATGCAATCCGGTGCAACATCGCTGAACCAAGCATATCGAGATCGACATACACTTTGTCCGGGAGAAGGTTACGCTCGGGGATGTTCATGTTCTGCATGTTCCGACCACTGCCCAGTTCGCCGACATCTTCACCAAAGGACTGCCCACCGCACCATTCATCGGCATTCGTACCATTCTCAAGGTCGTTGTACCCGACGCTGACACTGTGTGGGGGTGTTACACAGTAGACTTGTTCAGCACACGATCCTCCCCATGTTCCCCTCTCTCTCCACGTTATAACTCACCGTGTGTGCCGAGCACCACATATTTGTACCCCTCCATGTACTCTGAATCAATCAAGCAAAGCATTACATCAGTTTTACACTCTGAAGAGAAAAATAGAACGGCTCGACATACGGCATGATGCGAACGATGCAGCGCGGCGGCAAACGCATGCTCTGCTACAAACTAGGAGGAGGCACGTGCATGTTCCGGTCATGCCATGGCCACGGCAGCCAGGCACGACACGGCGGCTGCGATGGTCGCGGCGGCTACCTGCTGCTACACGGGGCCTATGTGCTCATCAAAGGGAAGAGACGCTGGTCACCTAGGGGTTGCTGAAGGCGAGCTCCGGGGTCGCGGGAAGGCGGCGGAGGAGGTGGCAGTCGTTGGGGAAGAAGACGGCCGTGGAGTAGGCCGATGAGGCGAGCACGACTCGGAGCACCTCGCTACCACCTGCGAACGGGAAAGTTCACAGATGAACACCATGTACGCGCACGCAAGCGCAGGCTCGTCGCCAAGGCGAGACGGTGGCGAATTTTGGGGCTTACCGGAGGGAACAGGGAAGGTGTTGCTCGTTCATGGAGGCGGCGGCGGCGGAGGAAATTGGAGGGGCGAATCGAACGCCTATGGTTCCCGTATCCGGGAGCGGGTCCTGGTTATAAAGGAGGGGCGTCCCGGCCACGTCGACGGCATGCTGCCCTCGTGGCTCGCCGGCGTGAGAGAGAGGGAAGGAGAGGACCTCTCCACGCTGTAAAGAATATGAAGGAGGGCCCTTGGATGGAGATCGAAAGGCTGAGGAGAGTCCCGCATAACGGTTCGCCCCACTGGGTTGGAGCCCGCGAACGAGAGGCCCAGGTGGGCTTGGCCTGATCGTCTGTCTCCCGAGAAAAAAGAAGAAAAGGAAATTTTGCTATTATTTAAATAACATAAATTCCAGGAATATTCCAGAGCAAAAGACAAAAGAGAAAAACATATATAAATATGTTTTGGAAAATTGGTTTGGCCATTTTTAGAGCAACTAAAATGTGTGGCCATTTTTGAAATTCAAACTCACTTTGAACTATGGCCCAAATTTTTGGAGGTGGCAAAAATGGTGCAAGGGTTTTGAAGAGCTTGGGAAGGGGAAAGAATTGGCTATGCCAAGTTTGGGGGCAAGGGGAGCACACATGCAACATGGATAAATCTCCAAACACCTCTCTTTAACCATATTGTTTGAATTCAAAAGCAATTCAAATGAATTCAAAACCCTGTGGCATTTTAAATCATCACATGAATTTGTAACATCTAGCACCATGTCAAGTTTGGAAATCATATGACAAAGTAAAATTACATGATGATTAAAAGAATTGCTCTTGGGCTATTAAAATACTTTAGTTGTGCCCGCCAGAGCTAGTGCAGTCCCCACTGGCGTACAAATCTGTTTGTACGCCAGAAGAAATTTTCCCCGAAATTACTTGGAGGTGAAGGTGATGTTGCTGGCGGGCCCTTCGTGTTGTACTCCAGCACTAACTTACGTACCTTTGGAGGCCAACATTATTGTACACCAGAGGTAATCCTATGCAATTATTGGTGCTCAGGTTGCCACTAATTCCCTCCATTATTGTACCTCCATTATTTCTCTTCTCACTAGCTCAAAGTTCCTCCCATTCCCCCATCTCCACCACTCTTTTTAACCAATTAAAACTAGTTTAGGTGATAGATCTAGCTCCATTACCCTTCTAATGTCCTTTCTACCAAAAGAAATGGCCACAAAAGAACCAAATTTGCTCCTTTTGGTGTAGATCCAAATATATCATCTCTATAGGTCTAGCTAGATCTATCTACATCTCTCTTCTCTCCCACATTGTCTCTTAAGGTGAGGGATCAACATATATGTGCTATTCTTGTTTTGTGCGGGATATGTGATGATGCATATATATGTGCTATACATTCTTGATGATGATGCATGAATGCATATATGAGATCATGATTTTTTGCCGGATATGTGATGATGCATATATGTGCTATTCTTGTATTGTGCAGGAAATGAGGTCAATATTTTGCCGAAATGTTGATTCATTTCCATTTTGGAAAATTTTGGTACTCTCTTAGTCCTATTTGTAGGAAGGTCATCCCGAATTTTTTCATGAAAATTGATATGGTTTTACTTGTCTTGTGGTTCTATCACATGCATGAGATATGCACCCGGCCGTATGAGTGAACATGTCGTGAATAAATATTTGAGATGCGCTACAGATGACATGATACAAAATAACCGCAGGGAGATAAGGTGTCTGTGTTGAAAATGCTAAAAATTGGGCTTGCTGAACCCCTTTTCGGGAGAATTCCTCATACATGGTTTCATGGATGGCCACACTCAGTGGCTTGATGAAGATGATGATGATGATGAAGTCCATGATGGTGCGGCGGATGATCATGATCAGCATGTGATAACCCACAAGTGTAGGGGATTGCAACATTCTTCGCGGGTAGGTATAACCCAATTTATTGATTCGACACAAGGGGGGCCAAAGAATACTTATAAGCCTTAGCAGTTGAGTTTTCAATTCAACCACACCTGAAAAAGAACTAGACAATATATTTATTAGTAATGGTGTGTTGACGAGTGTATCCTTAGAGATTTCCCCAATCACCAACACCATAAAGTAGTAACAAAATAGTAGCAGCAATGATGAGAGCAATAGTAACAACGAAGGCAATGAAGATGAAAGGTGGACCGGGGTTCAAGTTTTCACTAGTGGTAACTATCCAAGAAAAGCATAGGTGTTGGGTGCACAAATTATAGTTGGGCAATTGACAAAATTGCACAAACTCTAGTCAAAGAACAAACTAGAGCAATCCTAGTCTAAAAACCAAACGTAGGCATGTGTTCCGTATGTAGTTGTACGTGCTTGCAATAAGAACTTGCACAACATCTATTGTCCTACCGTCCCGCTACAAAAGGGGCCAAAGGGAACTTACAGAGATTAAGGTGCTCCTATCAAAGAGCACCGGAACAAAGCATTAACACTCTATGAACACATGTATTCCTAAAATTATAGCCCGTCCCCTTTGGTGTCCCAAGCTGTCACCTTTGGGATCGCCGGTTCTGGACTATAATAGGTGCATAAAACCGTAGATAAGATCTAGAACAAAAATTATAATCATGCAACCGTAACGTGCTCCGATCTGAAATCATGCTACTCGTGCACTAGTAACAATCATTAAGAACAACTAAATTGCAGCAACAATAATTCATAAACCTCTTAGGACTGAACAAGGTAACAATTCATCGGATCCCAACAAACACAACACCAATTACATCATATGGATCTCAATCATGTAGGGCAGCTCATGAGAAATTTGTATCGAAGATCAAGGGGGAGAAGATACCACATAGCTACTCCCAAGAACCCGTAGTCCAAGGAGGAACTACTCACGACCCATCATGGGGGGAAGAAGAGTTGATGAAGATGGCCCCGGGGGCCAACGCCCTCTCCGGAACGGTGCCGGAGCAGGATCCTGGTGACCCTCGAAGCTAGGTTTCGGTGGCGGCAGAGATCGGGAGCGCTTCTGGAAAAGGGACTTCGATATCTCGGGTTTTTGCGTCACATGTGATTTTATAGGCCAAGGGGGAGTCCGAGGCGGTGCCCAGGTCGCCCAGGCGGCCACTCCGTGTGGGTGAGCCCTGGCCGCGCCGGGATTAAGCCTGGGGGCCTGGGGCCACCTCCTGACTCCGTCCTCCGGCTGGAGGAGTCTTCCGATGTAAATATTTTTTGGTAATTTTATGAGCAACTTCATTTTTGGACTTTTTCTGCATTGCAAAGAAAAAACAGACACGAACTGGCACTGGGCTCTATATTAGTATGTTAGTCCAATAAATGACTCAAAAGCATGGCAAAAAGATGTAGCAATTACACAAAAAGGGCATGGAACGAGAAAAAATTATAGATACGTTTGAGACTTATCTCCCCAATCTTAATTCCTGCTCGTCCTCGAGTAGGTAAATGATAAAAAGATAATTTTTTATGTGACATGCTACTTAGGAGTAAAGGCAATCAATCTAATGTAATGAAGATACATAAGACAAAGACTAAGTGATATAAAGCAATTGTGTATATTTGATATTAAGCAAGCAATGAAAGAATATATAGACAATTGAGCTCTTGCTGTCCGTGAATCGAATGTCTCAGTCGGAGTCCCCGTGCCAAGAGTGGGGAAGGTTTAGAGCATAAAAATACTGAGTAGTTGTTGAGAACTCAATCTACTAAATTTCACACATGGTCCCTTTGGAATCTTATTTTGACTCGTCCCCAGACCACTAGTCAGGTATAAGTCAATTTGATCCTCTCCCTTTCGACTTTGAGCACTCATGCAATGGATGAGCGCGAGCAACATACGTTGGTACTTAGGATGGCAAAAAAGAATAATGACGGGGGTAGGAAGTCAAAAAGTGAGAAAGGCTCACACCAATGAGGACAATCATAGGCGAGAAGCCAAATGATAAATACAGTGTGAGGAGTAGGGATTGCCATGCAACATGAGGATGCACAAAGAGCTATGAGTGTATGAAAGCCCTCCAATGGAACTAGTGGGGGTGCATCCAACTTGCTTGCTCATGAAGACCTAGAGCTCTTTTGAGGAGGCTCATCCTTGGAATATGCAAGCCAAGTTCTATAGTGTATAGATCCCCACATAGTTATACATGAATGATATGAAAACTCTCTATGAAGCACGGGTGCTACTTTGTAACAGCCCAGATTTCACAAAAATTATAAAATTGTTTTCGGTGTGAATTGTTTGAATTTTCTGAATTGTTTGCGGTGTTTGCATCCCCGATTTATCGATCGGCGATTATTTTTCCCCCTCTTATCTCGTATCGGACGGAGACCGACCCTTGCCACCCTGACACTCGACATTTGCGACACCGGGTTTCACCCGATCACCGTCGCGATAACCACACGAGACCAGCCGCAGCCAACGGAACGAAAAACCCCGTTTAATAATTAAACGGGTTATTTTTAGAGCGCACCAGAAAGTGTTCTTGGAACGGTTCCAGCGCGAGGTGAGTGCCTCCGGCTCGACACGCTGTTCGCGCAGTTCGAAGTTTTACCCGAATCGGAGGTACTGCGGACCCCCGGTGGTCAGAAACGTAAACACCGCGCGCGCGAGAGAAAAACCGGGGATGTTTTTGAAAACTGCCAGCCACCTGGGCTATATAAAGACCACCACTCCCCCACCCATTTATAGGGTTTCCCCTAGCAAAAATTGCAGCCACCCCCTCAGATCTGCCTCCAAATTTGCCCAATAGCCCCAATTTTCGTCCAAACCCTAGCCAGATAAAAAAAACAATCCCAGGCGATTTGGACCGTCGGATCGGCCGATCCAACGGCCCAGATATGCCCAGCCTCGACCCACTCTCCTCTCTCTCCTACCTCCAAGCAGCTGCCGCACATGGGCAACCGCCGGCCGGAGCCGCGCGCTGCCACACTCCACTGCCCGGAGCCGAACCCTCTCCTCCCTCCTTCCTCTCTCTTCTCCTCCCTCTCCTTCCTGGCCTCACCTCCCCCCCTCCTCGAAGGCACCTCGCGCCCTGCCGGAGAGCCGACGCGCCATGGATCAGGGCGAGCTCTGAGCCGCCGCCGCCAGGAGCTCCCGTCGCCGCCCTGCCTCCCTAGCCACCGGCAACCGGCGGCCACACCGCCTCCACTCCTCCTCCCACGACGTCCCTTGCGTCCATGGATCCTGCGCTGCCCGATCCGGCCGCAGCAGCCGGCCGACGTTGCCTCCCTGGTGCGGGATCGAGGCGGGCAGCCGCCGCCCACACGCTGTGCCATGGTGGGCCGGCCTGCGTCCAGCAGCCCAACCGCGGCCCGACCACACCGCCAGCCCGAGCCGGCCTCCAGCGCCTCCCAGCCTAGCGGCCAGTGGGCCGAGCCCACTAGAGGTGTTTACCGTCTTGTGTGCTTCCGCGGGTACCTTCGGAGACGATGCGAGCTTGCGATCAACTACACCTTCGGAACCCGACTTATCAACAGACAAGGACTATTTATTACTTATGATCCATTCTATTTCAACCAGCGGTTTGCATGCTATTTTAGGTTAGGTTCGATGTTTGATCCTACCACATGTTTACAACCTCTTTCAAACTGATACAGCCATGTCCCTTCCCAGCAAACCTTGTACTGCTATGTTACTATTGCTCGTTGCTCAGCCCCTGCTTAGTATGCATGCTTAGGACGCTACGATGTTACCCTGTTACTCCTTGGTTTGGGATATCACATTTTCATTATTATATTGTTGTTGATGATATGATTATTATAATGTTGACTATATTCGACGAAGGATGGAAGATCTAGGCTATCCCGCCCCGACGCTTTGTTCCATTCGAGTCACCTAGGATCCGAGTTCCGGGTATTGGTTTTAAGACTGAGCGTGCCTAACCGTGTGTGGGATTTTATGGGGTCCCCTTTTCTTACTTACCTAGCTTCAAGCATTTCTAGTGGTGGCCCAAGCTGATTTACCATTTGAAACCGTGTGTGTGCTGGTCAGCTGCCAGTAGTTTTCAAACCAACCCGGACCAGTGAGGACATAGTTCCCTTGCTGGCCCACCTTGTTCGACTCAGGACCCGGTTTCCCATGTGTGATTAACCGGCTATCCAAACCTGCGACAGACGGTAGAGACCAGATCGAGAGCGCGGCCGGCTCCTGAGCTGGATGTCGACTTACCGGGGCCCACCTAGATTTGTTCGTTGTAAGTTAGAGGGACCTATCGTTTCGGATCTCTTGGAATTAAATCATGAAATGGTTGCCTGTGATGGGTAGCAACTGAGAGAGATGGGTGTGCGTGTGGAGACTTGTAATGGGCAGTTGGTACACCCCTGCAGGGTTAAATCTTTTCGAGAAGCCGTGTCCACGGTTATGGACGACTTGAGACCTACTCCTTGTTTATAGACTACAACAACTGAGATAATCTTAATATAATTTGATCAACGTGGGTGTGCCTTGACTGCTTCTTCTTCGTCGGGATGCAAAGAGGAGGACCAGGTTAGGATAGGTGTTATGTTTGCGTATGTAGGTGGGTAGCAGACTTGTTGGGGGTGATTCCTCATCGAATGCATGGCTTCTTATCTTACTCTCTAGATCGTTAGCCCCTTCATAAATGCTAGTGCGGAAGCAACCTCACCACTTACCCCATCCTTACCGTAAACTACTAGTTGTCCTAGAATGACGAGTGATGAAGTCCTTGCTGGGTCAGTTGACCACTACAGTTGGATGCTGAGTACTTCTGTACTCATGGTACTACCCCCAACTCTTTTCAGGGTTCTTGATCAACAACAAGTATGGTGATCGACGTTTCATGTGGAGACTCGACGACGACTAGTTAGGCGGATCCCGACGGAGGGCCTGGACCCGTGTGGTTATGGGGATCGATGTTTTTCTCTTTGCCAGTAGGCATTTGATTGTAGTCTGTACTCAGACATGTATCTTCCGTTGTTGTATTGTATTAAGGCAGTTGTATGCTGATTGTATGAGATGTTGTATCCTTGTATCTGTAATGTTGTGATATCATGTTGGAAATCCGGGGCATATGGCTTCGTCATATGTCGCGGTGGGACCGATATGTGCTTCGTCCCCGGATCTGGATGGAAACATCTAGATCTGGAACAGTACCGCATATCGGGCCTTACATACTTTGAAGCACAAGTGTGGAATAAAGGATAGTAGTGTTGCCCCCTCTCTCTTTTTTTATTGTTTTTTTCTTTTTCACATATTTTTTTTGTTTTTGTGTGGCCTCCATGGCTCTTTATTCTCTCATTTTTTCGTCCACTTTGGGATCTTTTATTCCTTTCCTCACTGTAGGGGAAACACTCTATAAGAACGTCAACACACGTTTAATTACTTACAACTCTGAATCAAAAAGTAATGACTCTATATGAATGCCTCTGGCAGTATAGCAGTAGGCAATATGACAATAAAGGATAAGTCATATGAACATGAAGAACGATGGATGTTGCATGGAAATATATCTCGGAAAGGCTATGAAAATGCCTTGATAGGTAGGTATGGTGGCTACTTTGAGGAAGATAAGGAGTTTTATGTATGAAAGAGCATACCATGCCAAGGGTTTGGATGCACCGGCAAAGTTTGCACCAACTCCCACGAGAAGGGCAATGCATGGTGCCGAAGAGGCTAGCAAAATATGGGAATGTGGAAGTGCCAACAATCGAATACTCGCATTATTCCGAAGAACTCATGCACTTATTATCAGTAACTCTCTATCTAGTCAGGAGATTCACAAAGAGACAAGTACCCCGAGGAGGATTGTATGGGGGTTTGGTTATCCTTGTGCATCCTCGACCCATGGTACGTGGGGGTACTCTATATATCCCAACCCCGCAAATATTAGTGATCCTTTTACTAGCTAGAGTTCTCAACTAATTTTTCTTAGTTTTCAAAAATAAGGCACGGTTACCCAAGATGCGACACCTATCACTAATGGGCGCAAGCTCAATTGCATAAACATTCATCATTACCCAATCAATACCTCAAAACTATTGCAAGATATCCAAATCTAGACCTAGTGATCTAGATTACCTATACACCACATATAAAACATACCATGAGAGATATAAACCATTGCAACAGAAACAACTCTCTAAACAAATATAAGTGAAGCACGAGAGTTCTATACTTTCTACAAAAGAAAATAAATGATCTCAAAAAAGATCTAAGTGAAGAACAAGAGCTAGCAAAACAGGCAGTAGATGGATTTAACACTCAACAGATATAAGTGAAGCTCTAGAGTGTTTTTTGATAAAGTGGAGCGTGTATCTCTCCCAATCGACCATGGTAGGGTACGACGTTGTAATGACCAGCAAACAAAACAAAACTAAAAGAAAATATACAGACGCTCCAAGAACAGCACATATCATGTGAAGCAATAAAAATATAGTGTGGAGAAGGACGAACTGATGATTGTTGATGAACAAGGGGATGCACGGGGGCATCCCCAAGCTTAGACGCTTGAGTCTCCTTGAATATTTTGTGGGGGTGCCGGGGCATCCCCAAGCTTAAGATTTTGGCACTCCTAAATCTTCTTTCATAATCTCCCTTCGCACACTTGAAAACTTTCTTCACACAAAACTTCTCATAAACTTATTAGAGCGGTTAGTACACTAACAAATAATCTGCCAAAACAGGACAAATTGTAAAGATTGATTTTTTAGGTGCATTTCTGCTGCTCAAATAAGAAAACTAAAAACATATGAAAGTTTCACAATTGAATAGATCATGTTGTGTAAAAATTTCAGCTCCAAAAGATTAACTTGTGATTTGTTTTGATTTTTCCGTCAAGCAGACAAAATCTGTTTCTGGACAGCATGTCACAACTTTTGCTTCCCTAATCATAAGAGGCTAGAACTTGGCACGATACTTGAAAATAAAGATACAATGGTGTTGCTACAGTAGTAAAAACATCCAAGACTCAAAGAAAGCAAAATAAACCTAATCCGTTTTGGGCTGCGTCCCAGAAGCGCTTCTTTAAAGCCATTAGCTAGGCATGGGTGTAACGATGCTCACAAAAGAATAAAAAGTTTAAGCACAAAAGAGAGCATCAAAGAAGCAAATATAAACCATATTTAAGTCTAACATGCTTCCTATGCATGGGAATCTTGTAAGCGAATAAATAAATGAAGCACAAAGTATCAAGCATAGGAAGGTAAAAGAAGAGCACCTTCAAGATTTTCAACATGGAGAGAGGTGTTTTCCTAACATGAAAATTTCTATAACCAAATTTTCCTCTCTCATAATAATTTTCAGTAGCATCATGAACAAACTCAATAATATAACCATCACACAAAGCATGGTTGTCATGATCTAAAAGCACATAATCATATAAACTTTCTAAGCAAAACTCCTCATCATTAAGTACATCCATAGTAGGCAAAAATAGAGGGTTATCATAAGACTTATAAAAATAGCAAGGGTTATCATAAATAATAGTAGAAAAATTATCCTTGCAAATATCATTCATAGGGGCATCATGGCCAAAAGCATCAATTTCATCAAAAAGGGATATTTCAAAAGATTCAATAGGATCATAGCAGTCAATATAGCAATCATCCTCCTTTGGTAAGCATGGAGGGAAATCATATATAGTAAGAGTTAAAGAGTTACTCTCATTAGTTGGTAGAGATGGGTAGCTACTCCATTCTTCCTCCCTTTGTTCGTCACTCTCCTCCTCTTTTTCAACTAAGGAGCATTCAGTTTCAGCAATTTCTTCTTTCGTAGAGTCCTGCTAAGCATTAGTCTCTTCCTCTTGTGGAGAGAACCTTTTGAGATAATCAGTAATATAATCATTATCATTATAATTCTCAAAGAAATATTTAAGTATATCAAGACTCTCAGATTTATAAGGGGCATCTTCAAGATTTTCAACAAAGGAAGCAGTTTCATAGGCACCCTTAACGACAACAAATTCTTTTATTTGTGCTACATCAAAGAAATCCTAATGTCCCCTAGTATAAGATACCAAGGTTTCATTATCATTACACCAACATTGGAAGGGAAGGTTTTTAAAGGGAAATCAACAACAAGATTCATCAAAGCAGTAATATATATCATAAACAGAGCATAAGTTTCTAGCATAGTGATATAATTTTTGTGTCAGTTTCCATATAAATATTCGTCTTTCAGACAAGTGGTATTCCTTATAATATTTTTGTTGATCCTTAGTGAATCCACCTTGCTTAAGAAGCCTTATTTAAACACAAGCCCTCCACGAGGGAACCAGAACTCTGTCTGGGACTACACTAGCTTGATCAGTCGTCGAGCTCCAAGAAGAAGCCACCATCGAGGTCACTGGATTCATCTAAAAACATAAATAAGCAAACGTGAGTACAAAGTCGTACTCAGCAAGACTTACGTAGGAACTTTACTACTCATGCTCAAGTATCAAGGCAAAGGGAGGTGGTCTTTCAATGTAGAAGTGCCATCTTTGACTTGGCTAGTCCTATACTACGAATACTAGAATGAGGTAAGAAGCGTACACGAGTCCACTATCCAAGTCTCCCAAACAATACTCCACTATGGATCCTTCCTCGACTTCCCAGGAGAAAGCAAACCATAGCACTCACACTTATCTTGGCAAGTTTTAGAGTTTCCGATGAAGTTGTCTAATAATCAAGCACAGATAACCAAGTAGTCCATAACCGCGGACGTGGCTATTCGAATAGTTTTTATAACCCTGCAGGGGTGTACCGCAACACACACATGACCATCAGTTACCGCCATGTCTCGTCACCATTCAAGGGGTGCCGGCGAGGATGCTCACCACAATTGTTACCTCATAGCCGATCTACTCCATGAAAGCCGCCTACCTGGGTTGGTTACCATTATCGTGAACCCGTCCATTTATCGAAGTGGACCCAGACGATGTGCGCGTGGTGCATAAGCCGGTCTCGGTTGAGCCATTCTCTCACATAGGAGCCAGGCAACAAACCTACCAGAACTCCACACTACTGCGACATCTGGACATCGACACAGGATGAGTTAATAGGTTGAGAGGGGTCAGTGAGCACAATGTGTGGTTGTACTCTTTATCTTGGATCACCACACAAGAACTCGGACTTAGGGTAGTGTTCAACGAGACAACCCACTGTGTACTCCTACACCGCCTCTCATCGCTCACCTTGTTTAGGGTAGATTTACCAACACCATTCCACCATCATCATCATGATCACTACCATCCCGATTCACATAACAGTATCCACATTGTATCACTCTAAGCATGTAATAAGAATTAACAGTTGCAGGGGCCACATGATATCAATCAACTCCTACATCTGCTAGGATTGTGGTTTCCTTACTACTAAGACAAAATGATAGGTCATGCAAAGGAATGGGTTCATCTATGCGGTAGAAACGTATCATGGTAGTCATCCTAAACAATGCATAAGCGAGACTGAGAGGGAAATGGGATTTTATCGACATGATCAATGGGCTTTTGCTTGCCTTGCTGACGAGGGTCGTACACGGTATCTTCAACGGAGGGGGTGATCTCGTGTTCCTTGTCCACTTCTATCGAGAAAACATTGCAAATAAGGGGATCAATATAAATACAATGCACAATCACATGATCAAGTTTGTAGTGTGATGTTCATGGTTACAATATGCTGACAATTCCATTTAAAAGAAGTTCTTTGCAAAGGAATTTGCAAAACAATTCCAAATTTGAATTTGAAAAGGATCCATATGCACATTTTCTTCTGTTCACCCTATTTATATTGTTCAAACATGAAAACATAGTCCATATTCATAATCCTTGCATTTTTCTGATAATTTTACATATATTATATGTCCAATTTGGAGTTAAAATGAATTAGTTATGAATTTCCAAAGTTTAATTAATTGTGTGACTTTTCTGGAATTATTCTTTAATTAGAAATTCAATTATTGCGTCATGCTTGCGCAAGGGTGACGTGGGGGGGTTGCTGACAGGTGGGGACACCATGCCAGTGTCACTGTTAAGTTAAACTGTTGATTTTAATTTAATTAGAGGAATAACAGGGGGCAGGGCCCACCTGGCAGTGACACTAGGGGTGGGGCCAGGGGTGTTAACCTCGCCGGACACGTCACTCGCCGGTGACGTGCCTCCGGCGACCAACAGAATGGCGGCGCTGATCGGGGAAGGCGTTCCAAAGGGGCCATTCAAAGCGGGGCTTGGTGCGTTTGGTAGCTGGGAGCAGCACGCGTCCATTTGGGCTAAGCAGAGGAGCTGCGGTTCGTCGGAGGGTTGTCGACGTCGAGGTTTGCGGGGGCAGAAGCACGGCGGAGAGGCAAAGCTCTCTACGGTGCACTACTTGAAGCGGAGATGGCGCGTTTGAAGCAGAGGATCAAGGCGAAGGCAATGGACAAGGTTGCGGGCATGTTTGCTTCACGGTGGCTCACCGACAAGCAGCACAGCGGCAAGGTTCTTCGTCTCCGATGGATGATCACGGCAGAGCCAGTAAAAGGGGGCAGGGAGAGAGGGGTTGGAACCGCCTGCTCACCTGGAACTCAACGGAGTTGGCGGCGAGGGTTGGGGTGGCTTGTTGGAGAGGTATTCGTCGATGGCGCACGACAGTTGTAGACGAAGACGATGGCTCGATTCGGAGGCTCAAGGAAGCTTCAGCTCGACATCTTCTGCTCGGAGACGAAGTCGTTGATGGCGATGACGGTGGACATGGCCAGTCGGCTTCTCGTCATCGTTGGCCACGTGATCTTGGCAGCGTGCTCCATGGCGGTTCTCGGGTGACGAAGAAATTAGGCGGAGGAGTGGGCGAAAGTGACCGGGGAGAGAGGGAATCAATCCACGGCGTCGCTCTTGACTCTGTGGCGCAAGGAAGGAGGCTGGGAGGCTGGTGCGTGGCCAGGGGCACATCGGCGCACTCGGCATGGTCGCCATGCTGCTGTGCGTGCCCTTGCCTGGGGAAGAGGACAAGGGAGGCTGATGGGCTGGGCCGGCTGGGGCTTGAGTTGGGACAGAAGCAAAGGTAAGCCCTTTTCTATTTTCTGTTTGTTTTCTTTTCTGCTATTTGTTTTGACTTAGCTATATAAATAGCTAGCCATTTTTAAAAATGTTCAAAATTCATATGTGGCTTTACATGACCAGTGACTAGTCACATCCAAAGTTTTAACATTTTTGAAATTCAAAATATTTGAATTCAAATTCAAATAGGGGTATTTATTCAATTTCATCCTCCTCTTTGAAATTTTGAAAAATCCATGAGCATGAGATCCTAGAACATACCTAACAGAGGGTTCTGACAACTCGCCCCCACTCAAAAGAATCTCGTCCCGAGATTCAGAAGTCATCGGGAGGAAGGAGTGGTACTTGGCACTGAGACAGTCTTCTCTTTCCCATGTGTCTTGTTTCTCAGAGTGGTGTGACCATTGCACTTTCAGAAACTTAATCTTCTGACGACGAGTGACACGCTCCGTTGAATCAATAATACGAACGGGGTACTCTCGACAAGAAAGGTCATCTTAGAGATCAAGCGTTTCATGGTCGACTTCGCGGATGGGGTCCTTGAAGCAACTCCTGAGTTGTGACACATGGAATACATCATGTACTCGGAAAAGGTGCGGGGGTAGTTCAAGTTGGTAGGTGATACGTCCAAAACGTATCAATAATTTCTGCTTTCTCCATGCTTCTTCTGTGTGATATTGCTATGATATTGATGCAGTTCCATACACTTTTCATCATATTTTGACTAGCCTATTAACTCAGTGCACCCCACTGCCAGTTCCTGTTTTCTGCTGTTTTTGTATTTCAGCTTTTCCCATTACTTAAAGTGCCAGAAAAATTCCGGGAAAAATATAGGAAAAATCAGCGTACAGGAAGCTTCGGGAAGATCCCAAGTGGGGCCAGAGGGGATCCAGGGGTGTCCTAGGCGGCCACCTAGTGCGACCACCCCCTAGGCCGCGCTAGGGGGGCGCTTGGGGCCCCTGGTCCACCTCTGGCTACCCCCCTTTGCCTATATATCCCTCTCGTCCCGAAACCCTCGAGGACAGAACTCTTTTTCGCGATCTCTCCTCTGTTCCGCCGACGTCGCGCTTCCAAGATCGGGAGCACCAGCAGCCCTCTTCCCGGCACCCTGCCGGAGGGAGGAATCACCTCCGGGAGCTTCTCCACCACCATGGATGCTTCCCGGATGAACCGTGAGTAGTCCATCTTGGACTATGGGTCCATGATCAGTAGCTATGTGATGTTCTCCTCCCCTCTTTGTTCTTCATAGTTTAGACCTCGTGGGCTGCCCTACATGATCGAGGCACATATGTAATCTTTTTGCTGTTGCGATGCTGAGTTTGTTGGGATCTGATGGATTATGAGACTATGTTCAGATTTTGTTTGAGTAATATATTTGATTCTCCTCTTTTATATTTATGTTCTTGAGTATTTCTTGCATGTTCTCCATTGCTGTTTATTGCTTTGCCCAAGTAGTAGGTAGTAACTCCACGAGGGAGCGTTATGCATAATTGTGGGTTCATGCCCCCTGATGACTAGCTTGAGTGACAGAAACGTGAGTCTAGGGATGTGTTGTTGCCACAAGGGAGAAACAAATGGTGCTTGTACTTGCGGTGCAAGGATTGTTTACTTTACAAAAAGTTATTTAATGCAGTTGTCTATTGCTTTGAGCTTACACTTTGGGTGGGATTCACAACTTAATACCAGCGAGATGTTCTGGATAGATTTCTGAAGGTGGATGATTAGTAGGTAGATGCAGATGGATTTCGGTCTACTTGTTTTGGCGTACCGCCCAAGCTTTTGAGCCTCTTCCTTTCTTTATAGCATAGTTAGTATTGGTTTGCGCATATAATCCTGTCAATTGCCCAGCTGTAATTTGTTTACCTTGCATGGCTATTTTATCGTCTTTTGGGAGAGAGACATCACTAGTGAACATCATGGGACCCCGGTCCATATTTCCACCACTGTTTACACCCGCTATTTATTTTCTGCTTTATTTCCTTTTCCGTTGCTATCACTATCAATATTATCCCGTGCGTTTGATCCTTTTTAAACAACTACGCCGAAGGGATTGACAACCTCTCTGTACTCGTTGGGAGCAAAGTTATATGTTTTGTGTGCAGGTCCACTTGAACCGCCTAATTGCTGGCGCCATTGTCACCTTCCTGTCGTTGTCGGAGTCCTACTAGAGACAAACCTTGGTATCTTGACCGAGGAAAATTTTCTTTTTTCTACATCTCAACCATCCACTTTGGGTAACCAACGAGGGGCGAGAAGCCATCAAAGCTAATTTATGGCGCCGTTGCCGGGGACTCCACTCTTCAAGATAGGGGAGTTGCACACTATCTTTTATCTTTGCTTTTTATTCTTGTTAGTTTACCTTTCAATTTTTGCTTTAGTATCCCTTATCAAAAAAAAAATAGTTACCTTGCTTGCTGCTGCTATGGGTTCCCCCGAGAACACCAAGTTATGTGACTTCACTAGTCATAACAACAGTGACTTTATCTGCACTCCTATTGCTCCACCTGCCACTTCAGCACCTTCTTATGAGATTAAACCTTCTTTGCTGAA
Organism: Bromus sterilis; assembly: GCA_950022295.1. Classification (NCBI taxonomy): domain Eukaryota; kingdom Viridiplantae; phylum Streptophyta; class Magnoliopsida; order Poales; family Poaceae; genus Bromus; species Bromus sterilis. The sequence continues at coordinate 180,246,156 of OX465600.1, read as the reverse complement.
CCTTGTTATGAAAGATCAATTCTCCGGTGCTAGAGATGATGCTGCTTTGCACTTAAATAATTTTGTTGAGCTCTGTGATATGCAAAAGTACAAAGAAGTTGATGGTGATATCGTTAAGCTTAAGCTTTTTCCTTTCTCCTTGAGAGGAGGAGCTAAAATCTGGCTTCAATCCTTGCCTAGGAATAGCATAGATTCTTGGGATAAATGCAAGGATGCTTTTATTGGGAAGTACTACCCCCCAGCTAAGATTATCCAATTGAGGAGTAATATTATGAATTTTAAGCAATTGGATAATGAGCACGTTGCCCAAGGTTGGGAACGCATGAAATCTCTTGTTAAGAATTGCCCTACGCATGGTTTGACTACTTGGATGGTTATCCAAACTTTTTATGCAGGCTTGAACTTTACCTCGCGGAATTTGGTAGATTCGGCCGCGGGAGGAACCTTTATGTCAACAACGCTTGGTGCTGCCACAAAACTACTCGATGTGATGATGACCAACTATTACCAATGGCACACCAAAAGAGCTCCAACTGGTAGGAAGGTAAACTCTGTCGAGGAGATCTCCTCCCTAAATGAAAAAGTTGACTTGATTATGTCTCTACTTACCAAGCAATCTCCTATTGATCCTCATGATGTTCCTTTAAATTCTTTGATTGCTCAAGATCAAGTAGATGTGAACTTTATCTCTAGAAACAACTTCAATAACAATTCTTATTGGAGTAATTTTTGTAGCAATCCTAGACCGTTCCCCTCCAACAACTATGGGAACAACAACACTTATCCTAGCACCAGAAACTCTACCCCTAGAGATAGAGACATGCCTAGTTATGAGAAACTTTTGGAAATAGAGAAGGCCACTGAAAACTACATGCACACCCAATATGAACAAAATAGGACCTTCTCTAGGCAATTAGATGAGCATAATTCTATCTTGCAAGACATTGGTAGACAACTAGAGAGTCTGAAAATTGAGATTTCTAACCTTCAGACAGGCTTACCACCACGGAAACCCAAGTTTCCAATATGTCTCACACACAGGCTACTTTGATAAACCAACTGGCAGCTAAACCTGAAGTGGTTTCGACTATAAAGAAGGAAGAAGATAGAATTTAGAGCCTTCCCACAAACCATACCGTTGCTACTATCCAAGTAGTTGAGGATATCCAAACTCTTAGCACCCAATGCACCCCTAGTCCCATAGGACCTATTAATGGTGATGCTATGACCTCAACCGTAGAAGAAGAAACACCTATGACTATAGAAGCTACCAAACAAGTGAGCCTAAAGGACACCACTACCACTTTACTTGATAGTAGTGATCTTGATTTTGATAATTGCACCCTTTCTGGAGTTATTGGTTTCCTTCACAAGATGTCTAGAGATCCCCACGCTAGCACACTGAATCTTGCCTTCACGGATCATATCACTAATGCTCTCATTAGAACTAGGGAGGAGAAGCTTAGGGTTGAAGCCTCCATACCTAGAAAGCTAGAATATGGTTGGGCTCCTATGATTAAAATTAAGTTGAATAACTTCTCTTGCTATACTTTATGTGATGTTGGAGCTAGTACCTCCGTTATGCCCAAAAGAATTTATGATATGTTCGAATTAAAACCTTTTTATCCTTGTTCTTTTGGTGTTCTTCTTGTTGACTCTTCCGTAAAGAAACCTTTGGGGAAGATCGATGATGTTATTATCATTGTCGATGATAATTATGTTCCCGTTGACTTTACTATTATGGACATTGAATGTGATCCATCATGTCCAATTATTTTGGGACGCCCTTTTCTTTGCACCGTTGGCGCTGTCATTGATACGAAAGAAGGGAATATAAAATTCCAATTCCCTCTCAAGAAAGGGATGGAACACTTCCCTAGAAAGAAGATTAAGTTACCTTTTGAGTCTGTTACACGGGCTAGCTATTCTCTTATCTTGATAAAACTTGATTTTCTCTTTTTTCATCAAGCCTAGCTAATGGCTTTAAAGAAGCGCTTTCGGGAGGCAGGCCGCAACGAATTTAGGTTTTCCTTTTTGTTTTTCTTCTGTTTTTAGTTGTCTTGATGATTGCTACTACTGTAGCAACATCATTGTATCTTTACTTTTCAAGCTTTGTGCCATTTATAGCCTCATATGACAAGGGAGGTGAAAGTTGTGACATGTTGTCCAGAAAACAGATTCTGTCCTCGTGACGGAAAAAATCATAGAAAAGTCCCAGTTCCTCTTTTTGAGCTGAATTTTTTACACAGCGTCCTCTATACAATCACGGAACTTTCGTATGTTCTGAGTTTTTTGATTTGAGTTGCAGAAGTACCCCTAAAAATTATTTACTACCTGCTGGTCTGTTTTCCACAGATTATGTCCTGTTTTGCCTTTTCTTCGCTTTGCAAACCTTATGCTTGCTTTTTCTTTGAAATTTTTTTTTGGAAATCTTGAGAAACAGTATCTCTTCAAGAATATCCTTATTTACAGTAGAGTAGAAATTATTTTATTATGGGTACTAACCTCGCTAATCAGATTATGATGAGTTATGTATGAAGGGAGTTTTCAAGTGTGCGAGGGAAGATGATAAAAGGAGATTCAGGAGGGTCAAACGCTCAAGCTTGGGAATGCCCCCGTGCACCCCCAAGAAATATTCAAGAATAATCAAGCATCTAAGCTTGGGGATGCCCCCATGCATCCCCTCTCCATCAACAATTATCAGTTCGTCTTTCGTTCCCCTATATTTTTATCACTTCATGCGTTATGTGCTATGCTTGGAGCGTCTTGCTCTTTATTTCCTTTTTAGTTTTCTTTAGATTTGCTTGCTGTTAATAACAAGTTAGAACCCAGCTTTCTTTGTGTGGGAGAGATACACGCTCCACTTCACCCTAGAACACAACATAGGATTTTCATGCTTATCTTTGCTGTGTGTGTTCTTTATCTTTTTCGTAGCTGCTGCCATGTTTAGCTCTTAGTTTTCATGCTTATCTTTTTAAGAGCTTTTGTTTAGTTTATTCCTGGAACTCTCTTGAGTTTTCATGTTTATCTTTTTTAGAGAGTTTGCCTGTTGCACTGAGTTTTGTGTCTTGACTTGAAGTAAGTAATTGAGGTTGCTATTCAATTGTAGTAGTAACTTGCAAAAGTTTTGAGGTATTTCTATGAGTAATGTTTGAACTTTTGATGTCAAGATCTTTATCCTATTAGTGATAGATGTCGTATTTTGGGCAATCCGTGTTTATTTTCAAAAAAACTACAAAATTAGTTGAGAACTTTAGCTACTAGATGGATCACTAATCTTTGGAGGGATCGAATATTAGAGTACACTCACGTACCCTGAGTCGAGGATGCATAAGGATAACCAAACCCCCATACACTATTCCTCGGGGTACTTGTCTCTTTGTGAACCTCCTAATTAGATTGAGAGTTACCGATAATAAGTGCATGATTTCTTCGGACTAATGTGAGTATTCGAAAGTTGACACTTCCACCATCCCATATTTTTCTAGCCTCTCATGTGTCGGGCATTACCTCCTTCTCACTCCGAGAGTTGGCGTCCACCTTTGTCGGTACATCCAAATCCTTGGCACGATACGCTTTGTCATCATAAGCCTCATTATATCCTTCCCAAAAACATCCACCATACCTATCTATCAAGGCATTTCCATAGCCTTTCCGAGATGAATTGCCATGCAACATCCACCTTCTCATGACCTTATCTTCATGTCATACATGCTTTTGCTTGATCGATGAGCCGCATGCTAGTTGGGCCTTGCCCTAATCATTGCTACATGACGCGCTAGTATCATTGCATATCCTACTACACTGGCAGAGGCATACATTTGCATACTTTATGATAGTTTCATTTTCTTTATGTTGAGTACTTTTGTAAAGTGTGAAAGATCTTCTATACTTCTTGTAATATAAAGAGTGTTGCCCCTAAAGTGAGGAAAATATCCCAAAGAGGACAAAATTAAAAGATCCCAACGAGGGAAAAATCAAAAGATCCCAAATAGGACAAATGAGAGTTAAATAGAAAGAGCCATTGAGGCCACCAAAAAATAAAAAAAATAGAAAAAAGAGAAAAAGAAATAAAAAGAGAGAAGAGGGCACACTACTATTCCTTTTGAGATATCCACACTCGTACTCCATCTTATACCTTGTACTCCATAGAGATTATCATTCATGCATATAGCTATGTGGGGACCTTCACACTATAGAACTTGGCTTGTATATTCCAATGATGAGCCTCCTCAAATGAGATCTAGGTCTTCTTGAGCAAGCAAGTTGGATGCACCCCCACTAGTTCCATTGGAGAGCTTACCTTAGCTCATATGTGCATCCGTTGCATTGCTGATCCATTGCATGAGTGCTCAAACTATCGAAAAGGACCGGATCATTTTGACTTGTACCTGGCTAGTGGTCTGGGGATGAGTCAAGATAAGATTCCAAAGAAGACCAAGTGTGAAACTTTAGTAGATTAAGTTCTGAACAATAAAAACTATGTTTTACTCTCTCGTATATCCCTATCCCCTTTCTTGCACGCAAACAACATTTGGAGACATTCGAGTCACGGACAGCGAGAGCTCTTGCACCTTTATGTTCTTATGTTGCTTGTTTCAATGCTAATATAGACTCTTGACTGTTATGACTTGAATTGAATTACATGCCTTGATTGTTTTACTTAAAAGTTCTTATATGGTTGGTAGCATGTCACCACAGAAATTATGTTTGTTATCATTTACCTACTCGAGGACGAGCAGGAATTAAGCTTGGGGACGTTGATACGTCCAAAACGTATCTATAATTTCTGCTTGGTCCATGCTACTTTTGTGTGATATTGCTATGATATTGATGCACTTCCATACACTTTTGATCATATTTGGACAAACCTATTAACTCAGTGCACCCCAGTGCCAGTTCCTGATTTCTGCTGTTTTTTCTATTTCAGGTTTTCCCATTACTTAAAGTGCCAGAAAAATTCTGGGAAAAATATAGGAAAAATCAGCGTACCGGAAGCTTCGGGAAGAGCCCAAGTGGGGCCTGAGGGGAGCCAGGGGTGGCCAGGCGGCCACCTAGCGCGACCACCCACTAGGCCGCGCCAGGGGGGCGCCTGGGCCCCCTGGTCCACCTCTGGCCTGGACTTATTATCGGTAACTCTCAATCTAATAAGGAGGTTCACAAAGAGACAAGTACCCTGAGGAGGAGTGTATGGGGGTTTGGTTATCCTTGCGCATCCTCGACTCATGGTACGTGAGTGTACTCTAATATTCGATTCCTCCAAAGATTAGCGATCCATCTAGTAGCTAGAGTTCTCAACTAGTTTTGTAGGTTTTTGAAAATAAACAAGGATTGCCCAAAATACGACACCTATCACTAATAGACTAGATCTCTTGACACTAAAAGTTCAAACATTACTCACATCAATACCTCAAAACTATTGCAAGTTACTACCAAAATTAAATAGCAACCTCAATTACCTACTCTCAAAACAAGACACAACTCAGTGCAACAACCAACTCCCTTAACAAGATAAACATGAAAATTAAAGAGAGTTCCAGAAAAAAAAAACATAATCCAAGGCTCTTGCTAAAGACAAACTAAGACTAAAACTAAACATGGCAGTAGCTATGAAAAGATAAAGAACACACAACAGCAAAATGATAGGCATGAAAAATCTTATAATGTGTTCTAGATTTTGAAAGTGGAGGGTGTTTCTCTCCCACACAAAGTAAGATGGGGTCTAACTTTTAATGAACAGCAAGAAAAACTAAAGAAAAGTACAAATAAAACCTAAGAGCGGGACACTTCAAGCATGGCACATAACGCATGAAGTGATAAAAATATAGTTAGACGAAGGACGAACTGATGATTGTTGATGGAGAAGGGGATGCATGGGGGCATCCCCAAGCTTAGACGCTTGAGTCTCCTTGAAAATTTATTGGGGATGCATGGGGGCATCCCCAAGCTTGAGCGCTTGACACTCCTGGATCTTCTTTCATCATCTTCCATCGCACACATGAAAACTCCCTTCATACATAACTCATCATAAGCTGATTAGAGAGGTTAGTACCCTTAATAAAATAATTTATCCCCACTGGATATAAAGATATCTTGAAGATCTACTATTTCTCAAGATTTCCAAAAGGGTTTTTCAAAGAAAAAGCAAGCTTAAGGTTTGCAAAAGTAAGGAGAGACAAAACGTGGCAGAATCTGTGAAAAACAGAACAACATCTAGTAAGAATTTTTTAGGAGTACTTCTGCAACTCAAATCAAAAAACTCAGAACATACGAAAGTTCCGTGATTGTATAGAGTATGATGTGTAATAAATAAGGCTCAAAAAGATGAACTGGTGATTTGATCCGATTTTTCCCGTCACGAAGACAAAATCTGTTTTCTGGACAGCATGTCACAACTTTCGCTTCACTTGTCATATGAGGCTATAACTTGGCACAAAGCTTGAAAATAAAGATGCAATGATGTTGCTACAGTAGTAACAATCATCAAGACCACTAAAAATTACTTGGCACAAAGCTTGAAAATAAAGATACAATGATGTTGCTACAGTAGTAACAATCATCAAGACCAATAAAGATACAATGATGTTGCTTGGCATAATTCTTTTCTCTGCTTCCGAAATTCTGTCCCATGCCTTCTCCATCCCTTTGACGGAAATCGAGAACTTCTGATTCCCGCAAAGCACCAAGTCCTAACATGTTCATCTAAACAAGGAGGACTACTAACATCAAGATAAATATATTTTTTGTGATTTTTGATATAAGACACAAAGATAAAAATAGAAAGTAAACTAACAAGAAAAAATGTAAAGATAAAAGGTAGTGGGCAACTCCCCTATCTTATAACTCGGAGTCCCCGACAACGGCGCCAGAAATTTTCTTGATACACGAGAGATGATAATGGCTTCTCGCCCTTCGTTGGTTACCCCAAGTGGAAGGTGAGATGTAGGATAGCAAAAAATTTCCCCTGTGTAGAGGATAGGGTTTGTCTCCCGTAGGACTTTGGAGATGATAAGTAGGTGGAAAGAAAATAATGGCACCGTTTACGACAAAAGTTATTTCCTTGACCAGGACCTGCACACAACACAAATAACTTTGCTCCCAACAAAGATCAGAGAGGTTGTCAATCTCTCCGGTCTTGTTGTTTACAAAGGATTAAAACACAAGATAAGGTTAATGATAACAACTGAAATTAAATACTGATAAGAAAATAAGCTTGTAAATAGTGATGAGAATATGGACCGGGGTCCCGTGATGTTCACTAGAGATGTCTCTCTCCCAAAAGACAATAAAACTGCTATGGGAGGTAAACTAATTAAAGAAGGGCAATTGACAGGATTATAAATGCACCGCAATGCTAACTATGCTACCAAAGAAAGGAAGAGGCTCATATGCATGGGCAGTACGCCAAAATAAGTAGACCGAAATCCATCTGCATCTACTACTAATCATCCACCTTGAGATATGTATCCAGAACATCTCGCTGTTATTAAGTTGTGAGAAACACCCAAAGTGTAAACCCAAAGAAACAGACAACTGCATTAAAAAGAACTTTGCGGAAAGTAAAAAATCCTTGCAACGGCGGTTACAAGAACCATTGTTTTCCCCCTTGTAGCCACAACACATCCCCTAGAAACATGTTTTTGTCACTCAAGCGTGTCATCAGGAGGCATGAACCCACAATCGAGCATAAAATTCCCTCTTGGAGTTACTACCTACTACTTGGCCAAAGCAATAAACAGCAACGGAGAACATGCAAAAATTACTTAGGAACAAAATTATAAGAGATAAAAACCAAATATATTACTCTATCACAATCTGAACATAATCTCATAATCCATCAGATCCCATCAAACTCAGCATAGCAACAACAGAAGAATTACTTATGTGCCTCGATCATGTAGGGCAGCTCACGAGGTCTAAACCATGAAGAACAAAGAGGGGAGGAGAACATCACATAGCTACTGATCACGGACCCACTGTCCAAGGTAGACTACTCACGACACATCCGGGAAGCATCCATGGTGGAGGAGAAGCTCCCGGAGGTCGATCCTCCCTCCGGCAGGGTGCCGGGAAGGGTACTAACGGTGCTCCTGATCTTGGAAGCACGGCGGCGGAACAGAGGCAAGTTTGCGAAATAGGGTTCTGTCTTCGAAGTTTCCCCGTGACGCAGACTAAACAGGCGAAGGGGGCAGCCAGGGGGGCCACGAGGGGTACAGGCGCCCCCCTGGAGCGGCCAGGCCCCTGGCCGCGCCAGGTGGCCGCCTAGACACCTGGTGGTGGCCTTCTGGCCCCACTTTGGTGATTCTGGAAGGCTCCGTTGTGCTGATTTTTTATCCGACTTTTCCCGAATTTTTGGATCATTTTTAATATGGGGGAAACCTGGAATAGAGAAACAGCAGAAAACTGGAACTGGCACTTGGGTGCACTGAGTTAGTAGGTTAGTCCAAATATGTTCAAAAGTGTATGAAAGTGTATCTAGATCATAGAAATATCACATAAAACATGCATGGAGCAAGAAGAACTTATCGATACGTTTGAGACGTATCAACATCCCCAAGCTTAATTCCTGCTCGTCCTCGAGTAGGTAAATGATAATAAACATAATTTCTATGGTGATTCAATTCAAGTCATAACATGCAACAGTCTATATTAGCATTCAAACAAGTAACAAAACTCTCGCTGTCCGTGACTCGAATGCCTCCAAATGGTGTTTGCGTGCAAGAAAGGGGATATGGAATACGAGAAAAAAGTATTTTTGTTGAGAACTCAAGCTACTAAAGTTTCACACTTGGTCTTCTTTGGAATCATACCTTGACTCGTCCCCAGACCACTAGCCAGGTACAAGTCAATTTGATCCACTCCTTTTCGATATATTGAGCACTCATGCAATGGATGAGCATAAGCACAAGAGTTGACACTTAGGATGGCAATGAGAGAATATGGTGGAGGAGGAAGACAAAAAGAATAATAAAGGCTCACATCAATGAGGACAATCATAGAGAGAAGGCCAAATGATAGATATGATGTGAGGAGTAGGGATTGCCATGCAACAGATGCACATATGATCTGAAAATCTCTCCAATGGAACTAGTGGGGGTGCATCTAACTTGCTCGCTCATGAAGACCTAGAGCTCGTTTGAGGAGGCTCATCATTGGAATATGCAAACCAAGTTCTATAGTGTGAAGGTCCCCACATAGCTATATGCATGAATGATCATCTCTATGGAGTACACGGATAAGAGGGAGTACTAGTGTGGATCTTTCAAAAGGATAGTAGTGTTGCCCCTTTCTCTATTTTTTGTATTTTTGGTGGCCTCAATGGCTCTTTCTATTTAACTCTTGTTTGTCCTCTTTGGGATATTTTATCTTGTCCACTTTGGGATCTTTTCCTCACTTAAAGGCAACACTATAATTTACAAGAGGGTATAGAAGCTCTTTCACACTTTACAAGGTACTCAAAACATAAAGAAGATGTAGCTTTACATTAGTCCGAAGAACTCATGCACTTATTATCGGTAACTCTCAATCTAATAAGGAGGTTCACAAAGATACAAGTACCGCGAGGAGGAGTGTATGGGGGTTTGGTTATCCTTGCGCATCCTCGACTCATGGTACGTGAGTGTACTCTAATATTCGATCCCTCCAAAGATTAGCGATCCATCTAGTAGCTAGAGTTCTCAACTAGTTTTGTAGGTTTTTGAAAATAAACACGGATTGCCCAAAATACGACACCTATCACTAATAGGCTAGATCTCTTGACACTAAAAGTTCAAACATTACTCACATCAATACCTCAAAACTATTGCAAGTTACTACCAAAATTAAATAGCAACCTCAATTACCTCCTCTCAAAACAAGACACAACTCAGTGCAACAACCAACTCTCTTAACAAGATAAACATGAAAATTAAAGAGAGTTCCAGAAAAAAATAAACAAAATCCAAGGCTCTTTCTAAAGACAAACTAAGAATAAAACTGAACATGGCAGTAGCTATGAAAAGATAAAGAACACACAACAGCAAAAAGATAGGCATGAAAAATCTTATAATGTGTTCTAGATTTTGAAAGTGGAGGGTGTTTCTCTCCCACACAAAGTAAGATGGGGTGTAACTTGTTATGAACAGCAAGAAAAACTAAAGAAAAGTACAAATAAAACCTAAGAGCGGGACACTCCAAGCATAGCACATAACGCATGAAGTGATAAAAATATAGTGAGATGAAGGACGAACTGATGATTATTGATGGAGAAGGGGATGCATGGGGCATCCCCAAGCTTAGACGCTTGAGTCTCCTTGAATATTTATTGGGGATGCATGGGGGCATCCCCAAGCTCGAGCGCTTGACATTCCTGGATCTTCTTTCATCATCTTCCATCGCACACATGAAAACTCCCTTCATACATAACTCATCATAAGCTGATTAGAGAGGTTAGTACCCTTAATAAAATAATTTTTCCCCACTGGATATAAAGATATTCTTGAAGATCTACTGTTTCTCAAGATTTTCAAAAGGGTTTTGCAAAGAAAAAGCAAGCTTAAGGTTTGCAAAAGTAAGGAGAGACAAAACGTGGCAGAATCTGTGAAAAACAGAACAACAGCTAGTAAGAATTTTTTAGGGGTACTTCTGCAACTCAAATCAAAAACTCAGAACATACGAAAGTTCCGTGATTATATAGAGTATGCTGTGTAATAAATTAGGCTAAAAAAGTTGAACTGGTGATTTGATCCGAGTTTTCCCGTCACGAAGACAAAATCTGTTTTCTGGACAGCATGTCACAACTTTCGCTTCACTTGTCATATGAGGCTATAACTTGGCACAAAGCTTGAAAATAAAGATACAATGATGTTGCTACAGTAGTAACAATCATCAAGACCACTAAAAAAATAAGTAGCAACATTTTGGGTTGCCTCCCAACAAGCGCTTTCTTTTACGCCTTTAAGCTAGGCATAAGGCATAAGAGGAATCAAAGGTCTCCAAGGTCGTCGGAATCATAAAAACTTTCAAACTGATTTTCAATAAGCTCATTCTTCTTCTTCCTAGGAAAGAGGTACTTAACTTTCGCATTACCGCGTAAGAATATGAACCCGTTACCAATATCAATGAAGCCTTTCATGGCTCGGAGGAAGTTCCTTCCAAGCACAATGTTGCTTTGGCTTGGCTCCATGACGAAGAAATCTATCGATGCAATCCTATGAAGGAATGTAACATGGACTTATTTTACCTTTCCTTTAACCTCTGAAATATCTCCATTAGCATGTTCATGATAAGATGAAAATTTATCCATATCTAGTTTTAGAGAATCATAAACTAGTTTTGGCATGGTAGAAACTATGGATCCAATATCACAAAAGAAAGGAAGTCTTGGTTAGAGAGGCTAATCCTAACAAAGGGCTCCCAATCATCATCTATCTCCAACATCTCTTTTTTGTTGGTCTCTAATTTTCTTAAATCTAGAGCATCCATCCTTTTTTCAATAGTGGCAAGTCTATCTATAACAGTAACAACACTACGATCATAAACAAAATAACTAGATAGACTATGCAAAATATCAATAGCTCTAGCTTCATCACACTCTAAAAAGTCTCCTTCAACTATAATATCAAGAGAGTGTTTACACCACTTAAAAATACCATGTTAGAAATTTCTAAGAACAAATTTTATAGGTATCCAAGGCATAATTCTTTTCTGTGCTTCAGAAATTCTGTCCCATGCCTTCTTCATATTTTCTCCATCCCTTTGACGAAAATCAAGAACTTCCGATTCCTGCAAAGCACCAAGTCCTAACATGTTCATCTAAACAAGGAGGACTACTAACATCAAGATAGATATATTTTTTGTGATTTTTGATATAAGACACAAAGATAAAAATAGAAAGGTAAACTAACTAGACAAAAAGTAAAGGCAAAAGGTAGTGGGCAACTCCCCTATCTTATAACTCAGAGTCCCCGGAAACGGCGCCAGAAATTTGCTTGATACACGAGAGATGATAATGGCTTCTCACCCTTCGTTGGTTACCCCAAGTGGAAGGTGAGATGTAGGATAGCAACACATTTGCCCTATGTAGAGGATAGGGTTTGTCTCTCGTAGGACTTCGGCGACGATAAGTAGGTGGCAAGAAAATAATGGCACCGTTTATGACAAAAGTTTCTTCCTTGACCTGGACCTGCAGACAACACAAATAACTTTTCTCCCAACGAAGATCAGAGAGGTTGTCAATCTCTCCGGTCTTGTTGTTTACAAAGGATTAAAAACACAAGATAATGTTAATGATAGCAACTGAAAGTAAATACTGAAAAGAAAATAAGCTTGTAAACAGTGATGAGAATATGGACCGGGGTCTCGTGATGTTCACTAGCGATGTCTCTCTCCCAAAAGACAATAAAACTGCTATGTGAGGTAAACAAATTACAGATGGGCAATTGACAGGATTATAAACGCACCGCAATGCTAACTATGCTACAAAAGAAAGGAAGAGGCTCATAAGCATGGGCAGTACGATAAGTAGACCGAAATCCATCTGCATCTACTACTAATCATCCACCTTGAGATATGTATCCAGAACATCTCGCTGGTATTATGTTGTGAGCAACACCCAAAGTGTAAACCCAAAGAAACAAACAACTTCATTAAAAACAACATTGCGTAAAGTAAACAATCCTTGCAACTGCGGTTACAAGAACCGTTGTTTTCCCCCTTGTGGCCACAACACATCCCCTAGAAACATGTTTTTGTCACTCAAGCGTGTCATCAGGGGGCATGTACCCACAATCGAGCATAACGTTCCCTCTTGGAGTTACTACCTACTACTTGGCCAAAGCAATAAACAGCAACGGAGAACATGCAAGAATTACTTAGGAACAAAATTATAAGAGATAAAAACCAAATATATTACTCTATCACAATCTGAACATAATCTAATAATCCATCAAATCCCATCAAACTCAGCATAGCAACAGCAGAAGAATTACTTATGTGCCTCGATCATGTATGGAAGCTCACGAGGTCTAAACCATGAAGAACAAAGAGGGGAGGAGAACATCACATAGCTGCTGATCACGGACGCACTATCCAAGGTATACTACTCACGGCATATCCGGGAAGCGTCCATGGTGGAGGAGAAGCTCGTGGAGGTCGATCCTCCCTCCGGCAGGGTGCCGGGAAGGGTCCTGACGGTGCTCCCAAACTTGGAAGCGCGGCGGCGGCGGAACAGAGGCGAGTTTGCGAAAAAGGGTTCTGTCTTCGGAGTTTGCCCGTGACGGAGATTAAATAGGCGAAGGGGGGAAGCCAGGAGGTCCACCAGGGGTCTAGGAGCCCCCCGGGCCACCCCAGGTGCACGCCTGGACACCTGGTGGTGGCCCTCTAGCCCCACTTTGGTGATTCTGGAGGCTCCGTTGCACTGATTTTTTATCAAATTTTCGCGAATTTTTGGATCATTTTTAAGGTGGGGGAAACCTGGAATAGAAAACAGCAGAAAACAGGAACTGCCAATGGGGTGCACTGAGTTAGTAGGTTAGTCCAAATATGATCAAAAGTGTATGAAAGTGTATCTAGATCATAGCAATATCACACAAAACATGCATGGAATGAGCAGAAATTATCGATACGTTTGAGACGTATCACCTGGCTGCAAAGTGAGAGAACGGCTCAACCGAGACCGGCTTATGCACCACGCACACATCGTCTGGGTCCACTTCGGTAAACCGGCCGGATTCACGATAGTGGTAACCAACCCATGTAGGCGGCTTTCATGGACTAGGTCGGCTATGAGGTAACAGTTCTGGTGAGCATCCTCGCCGACATCCCTTGAATGGTGACGAGACATGGCGGTAACTGATGGTCATGTGTGTGTAGCGGTACACCCCTGTAGGGTTAACAAAACTATTCGAATATCCGCGTCCGCGGTTATGGACTACGTTGTTATCTGTGCTTGATTATTAGACAACTTCAATGGACACTCTAAAACTTGCCAAGATAAGTGTGAGTGCTATGGCTTGATTTCTCGTGGGAAGTTGAGGAAGGATTCCTAATGGTGTATTGATTGAGAGACTTGGATAGATGGACTCGTGTACGCTTATTACGTCATTCTGGTATTCGTAGTACAGGACTAGCCAAGTCAAAGCTGGCACTTCTGCATTGAAAAACCACCCCCTTTACCTTGAAACTTGAGCATGAGTAGTATAGTTCCTACGTAAGTCTTGCTGAGTACGACTTTGTACTCACGTTTTCTTATTTATGTTTTAGATGAAACCACTGACCCCGATGGTGGCTTCTTCTTGGAGCTCGACGACTGATCAAGCTAGTGTAGTCCCAGAAAAAGTTCTGGTTCCCTCGTGAACGGCTTGTGTTTAAACAAGGCTTCTTAAGGCATTTGTTAAACTTTTCTGTACTCAGACCTAAGTTGCTTCCGCTTGTACTGATGTAATGTTGGATCACAGTCTTGTGATCTCTGTGTGTACTCTATAAGAGTTAAATAAAGTTGTACACTTTGTAGAGAAATGTGATGATACCTGTTGTTCACACTGGACATGTATGCTGCGTGTATGTTTATAACGTGCATGTCTTAGTGTGGGTTTTTGAGAGCTTGGTTATGATCTTACTGGCGGTCTTTTATACACCAAGTGGCCCTTAGATGTGCGCAGCTTGGGATATCGCGATGCGATTGCTCGTGACTCTCTCACGTGGAACACTTTGTTGTATGATCGAGCCCACCCGAGACCCCGACTAAGTGATCACGGTGGAGTAGGTTTAATTAAGTGTTAGAATACAATTGATAGTATGGTTGAGGCGACTTGTCTATGAGTATGGGAGTTCACCACCCATATCATTTAGACTTGTGTGCCGACGATGAGGACCCATCTCAGTTGATCATCCGGCATGGATGTGATAGCCCTCACATTCGATGCTTTCCGAGAGCGTTCTGTGCTTGGCCTTGTCTGCTTAGACAAGTGGGTACAACTCTCGGCTCTCCATTTGATTGTGTTGTGACAGGACTTGCTTACGCAAACCCCTTTTTGGAGCAACTTTCATTGTGGACATTTGAATTAAATTCATCTGTGGGGTGTTCTCTTTCCCATTTCAATTTCATTTGAAAATTTTGACATGAATGAAAGGTGAGACTTGATCATAGAACATACCTAACAGAGGGTTCTGACAACTCGCCCCCACTCAAAAGAACCTCGTCCCGAGATTCAGAAGTCATCGGGAGGAAGGAGGGGTACTCGGCACTGATACAATCTTCTCTTTCCCACGTGGCTTCTTTCTCGGAGTGGTGTAACCATTGCACTTTCAGAAACTTAATCTTCTGACGACGAGTGACACACTCTGCTGAATCAAGAATACCAACGGGGTACTTGTCGGGGGGATGGATCAGGCCCATAGACCCGGCATTAGAAACCTCTGGGCCGGCTTACATATGAAGGCCCACAACGAAGACCCGGCCAGGAGTCTGACGTGCCAAGCGTGAAGATTGAAGCCCTAGAAGGAATTTGACTTACCTTGTATAGCACGTAGCAAACTTGTAAAGTAGAATAGAACTCCACATCGTGTTGGAGTCGGGCTCTCGGAATCCCGGGACCCGGCACCTTTATAAGCTGAGGTCCACGGGAGCCAGAGCCAGAACTTACCTCAATCCAGGACTAGACAACTCGCGCTATAACCTAGATCTCCACGAGACTAAGGTTGCGAAACATCATCAGTGTAATCGATAAGATCGGCTCTTCCTATTGAGGAGTGGATCCCACAATAGTCAAGAAGCAGGAGTAGGTCTTTACTGCATCGACGGGGCCGAACCTGGGTAAACCACCGAGTCCTGTGTCTATGTCGACTCTCTCCTCGAATTCGCCTCCCAGCAAAGGTCCCATGATAAGTCCGACTCTACAGAGATCTGTCGTGACTTTCCCACGACAGTTGGCGCCCACTGTGGGGCTTGCGCTCGCAGGTGTTGAGATTCTAGGGGAAGCTCTGCAAGATATGGAAGAATTTGATACTGGGGGAATCAACAGAAGCCGGAGCGGGATGCTCTACATCAACGACACCACCTGGGGTCCCCAAGCTTATTTCATTGAGTCAGGCTATCATATCCCAGTCGGCTCCATCCACGTCTTCATTGGTGGATTGAACGGGTCGGAGCCGGAGCCAGATCATTATGGCCCTACTGAAGCAGCAAGCCGGCTACTTGCCGGCTCCGATCGCCCCTTTATTGGATTCATCTTCGAAACCCTGAAATCAACATGCTCTGTAGAAACCACGATGGACGATGAGCCGGCGGAACTCCCTGAACAAAACGAAGTCCATATGGAAACGCCAAGACAGCCGCCAAATAGGCTTTACGGCCTGAAAAACGCAGCAGCCACCTACCAGCGGGTATGACAGAGCTACTTCGATAAGAAAATAAGTCAAAAAGCTCATGCTTGTGCGGATGACATGTTCGGATCCCAGTTAAACGACTTGCTTATCAGTAACCTACAAGTTTCTCTCGAAGAGATGAGTCGGCTTGATATTGCCCCCCATCACGCCTTCGTCGGGTTTATTGGTGAATTCCCAGAACAGGAGCGTTCTGACAGAACCCCAAACCACGATAAGGATGGATTCTCCGACGCCGACTCATACCAAGAAGAAAACAAATACTCAGACAATGGATCAATTCGATCATCCGGGGAAGGCAGACTTAGATCCGATCCAGAAGAATACGACCCAGGCGCTCCTGAGTTCGACAATTCGGCTCACGAGACACGTGGCAATGCCGACGCCACCCAAAATCCTTCAAAAACAAAAACGGCTCAGAACTACGAACCACCAACGTATGGCGGCGACAGAGCTGGAACAGAGCTGACTCTGACGAGGAATTAGAAGAAAACTAGAAAAAGGCCATGGTGCTATAAGAAGAGATAGCCTGGGAACATAAAAGTCTCACTGAGGCACAAGATCGACTTCCACAGGATATACCGCATGACAAGATTCAGGAGCCGATAGGCCTTCGCCTTACACCTATAACCAACGCGCTAAGACGCATAAAGGAGGTAGTAGAGGACCTAAAGGGACTCGTAGATGCTGTCGCCAGATATGCCGAGTCTAGTGAAGCCAAATATGAGGAGTCCCAACTTCAATCTCGGACCCACCACAGAAAACACAGGTACAATCTGACCTCGCAGGAATACGGTAGCAACCACTCCCAGAGAAACGGACAACCACCAAGGAAGGAAAAAGGCACCGGGATTGTGACAAAGCTATGAAAGAAGCTTGCCCAAAGCATTCCGGACCAGGTCGCCTTGCTAACCACACCTAGGATCAGTGCTACTTCATACAGGAGTACAGACGCCAAATCGAGAAAAACATCCTAGAGGCAAGTCAGTACGATGACGGACCAACCGGCTCACACAGCCACAAGAGGTCAAGAACATGGACTCGTCCACAATAGAGAGTTGATCCGGGTTATCAAACCCAAAGAGAGAGGCCAAAGGGACGAGACATCCCAACATCTAATTATAGTAAAGCATAAATATTTCTCATTAAAGCCTACCGACTCATGAAGCAAACGAAGAAGCCGGCAGCCCACATACTTATCACCAAGTGAAAGAACACGGGATATCGTCTGGCTCCGTCCCTACTACATCTAGAGTCGTTCAAAAAAAGGACGACACTCGTCGCCCCGGCTCTCGCCATATAAACATAAGTCGACACTCGTCGCACCGGCTCTTGCCAATATAATAAATATAAGTCGACATTCGTCGCATCAGCTATCGCCGCACTTCAAAAAGCCGACTCACGTCGCAATAGGCCATCGCCGTTTACAATATAAGCCGATTGTCATCATACCGGCTCTCGCCACATATAATAAATAAGTTGATTGCAGTTCGTACCAGCTGTCGCTACAGAAATTCTCGTCACTGACTACGGTCACGGCGACTCCTTCAGGCATTACATCCTATGCTTTGCATGCAATTATTTTCTCATCATCTTTGCATCATACATACTTTGCATTATTATAAATCAGAGACCTGAGGGCTTGATCAACCCTTCTATTGGTACTGAGCATGTATATCGCTTATTCAGAGGAATCGGGGAGCTCAATGACATCCGTTGACTCTAATCTGAGAACTCGGCATATATATGTAAAATTCTCCATGTATATGGCTTATTCAGGGGAAGTAGGGGAGCTCGATGGCACCCATCGACTCTTATCCGAAGAAATCCCGTCATATACATGAACTGGCTAAAACACGCCTTAAACCTTGGCCTGTATAGCTCAAGCACATACGACGTACGTGTACCCGGCTTAGTCTAAATACCTTGGGGGCTTACAGCAACGCCTACTGAGTTTAGTCTCAAGTACAGGGAATGCTAGTCATATCTTGCTGGCTTACAGAGAAGTACCGACTCAAAGATAACCCAATTATCTATCTCAACGAGAAGATAAGGCGTGTTAAAACTAGAGTTGACTTCTATATGAGCCTTTGCACTTTATTTCTGCATGCATCATAGCATCCTTTCTTCTGCTATTATTTTTTGTTGCAATCTTAAAACATACACGCCGACTTCAAAAAGAATATGTCCCGGCTGTAACCATGGAAAGCTAGCACGAATACTAGCCTTCTTCCAAAAGTGTCTTTTACAAACACTAGCTTTGCCACTGGAAACACCCACATAATGCAACATGAACGTTAACCTGTGTGAATCGGTATAACACAAATATGTTCTTACCGAATCATGGGGACTACAGTTCAAACTATCTTCGTGAATCGGCATGACGCGACGACGATCATATCGACTCATGAGGATTATAATTTCAAACTATTTATGATTCGGCAAAAACTTGTCGATTCACATATAACAAAGGTGGTCAGACTATTCATAAAGTCGGCCTCTAAAAAAACCTTCCACTATGAAGTCAGCCGACTCTCAGGAGTTACACCAGTTGGTGAACAGGGTAAAGCCGACACATGGCTCTCTTCTACAAACTCATATCAGAAGGAAAATCTTCTCCAAGCAAGCGACAAATAAAGTCAAAGGAAAAGATGGATGGCATCATAAAGATTGGCATTCAAAAGCCGAAAAGGAAAAATTCAAATGAAACGCCATAAAAGTATCTGACCTCATGCCGGTCACAAGTCACGGGACATGTTTCCCAATATTACAAACTCGGCACTACGACCGTACAAATATTATAAAAGTTTTTCTCTCTCCAAGAGGCTTACGATGGGACGTTTTCCTGGCTCTGAGATGAAGACCCGGCAACATTCGCCGATGGCAAGATCTCGTTGCAACTTTCCACTAAGACCACATCAGCAATGTCATCCATCATCAAGTCATCCTCTTCTCCTCCTGGAAACGGCTCCACATGATTCGCCGGCTGCGAAGCCTTCTTTAGAGGAGGAAGAAGAGAGAACTCGACGGGAGTCGGAAGATTGATCCGACGCCTCTTGCTGCTCTCATTATATCCAGTCTCTAACCGGCTTAGCTCGATGTCATCAGCAATCTTGGTGGCAAAAGGACGAGTCTCTTTATGCACCTTGACGAAATCTTCCTCCGGGAAGCCGGCAGCCAGACGATCCAGCTTCAGTCCAGAATGATATGCCTTGGCAATCTCTAAGTCACGCATCACCCCCATACAGCAAGCCGATTGTTTCCCCAGACTTACCCACTCAGGTACAACTGAGAAAGGACCCATTATGTCTGTAATCCTCTTCATGCTTGGGGGCTTGGGTTGAGTCACACATATCGCTTTACACGCAGCCTCAAACAATTGTTTGACCAGGGAAAGCATGCAAGTGAGCTTCATAGAAGGCGTCTCACCTAGAATATCATGATCTTTGCCTATCACAAAGACAAAACAAAGATAAAAGTCAGCACTGAATGAAGAAAATTGGAACACCCAGATTCAAAAAACAAATCACCTTTGCCGACTCACCAAAGCTGGCTGACACAAGTCGGTGGATACTATCCTTGAGTGTTTCCAGTTTCTTTTGTGCCGACTTTAATTTTCGCTCGACTGTATCACGCTGGGCCGCTGCATCATTTACAGCTCTAGTCAGAACATTGGTGGCCTCAGACATCTCAGCTTTGACGGCTTTCATTTCTTTGTCCTTTTTCACCAACTCATCACGGAGTCAACCAATTTATTCATCAGCTCCTTTCAGCTTTCCCGAGTCCGCAGCGAGTCGTTCCTCCATCCGATGTCTGGATTGGCCATCATCCATGGCAACAGCCTACAAACGACGAAATATCACAAAGTATTTACTTCGACCTAAAATGCCTAACCAGTCACTTGGGGGTTACACTTTCCAAACAGACACCTGACCCGGCAGAATAAGATCACATCCAGCCGGCTCATGGGGGTTACAACTCAAAAAACTATGATGACTCATCATACCACATGATTGGTATATCGATCCATGGGGGCTACAGTTCAAACTTATCATAACTTGGCATACCACAAGATAGGTATACCGACTCATGGCAGATATAGTTTGTTTTCTATAACCCAGCATGGAAATCAATCACCAAGCCGGCTTATGGGGGCTACAGTTATATGTCATCAAAGGACAGTGCAGACAAATAAAAATATGTCATAACGCCCCCGAAGTTGGAGGAATATGTCATGCTTCTCCGAAGAACAAGCTAATGACCGCTTGAACAATTCCTCAAGAAATGTCTTCTCAGATATCGAATCATCAGGCTGACCTACCACCTGACTCTTGTCGTCCAAAACCTTCATCATGGTAGTACAAGCAGGTGGGTCACCCTTCTAAGTCCCGGTGATCAAAACTTCATCTTCAACAATTGCCTTTTCCTTGGAAGGAGTCGGCACAGAACTTGGAGAAACCTCCACTTTCTCAGAATGAATTGTCGGCTTATTAAGGCCCACTTCAGGAGAATTATCTTTGTATATTCCTGATGGGCTTGACTCATTTAAACCAGCTTTCTTCAAAGCTTCAGAAACCGAAGTTTCTGGCAATTTTTCTGATATAATAGCCGACTCCTTAGCAAAAGAAGAGTCGGCCAGATCCTTGGGATCAATTCAAGCACTGATCAAAGAAAAAAATATAATTTATCAGCAAATCATGCATATAAAAGACAAACTACCAATGACAACGAAGATGGCATCATTTCCTTTATGGGATTTTGGAAAGCCAGTGATGAAATCCGTACTGACTTTGTCCCATTTCCACTCGGGAATAGGCAATGGTTGAAGAGTTACAGCAGGTCTTTGGTGTTCGGCGTTAATGCTAGGACAAACATCACATTTGGAAACATATCGAGAAATGTCTCTCTTCATCCTAGTCCACCAAAATCTCTGGCGTAGATCTCGGTACATTTTTGTGCTACCGGGATGAATCGAGAGGGAAGTGTCATGAGCTTCTTTAAGGATGAGTTGCCTTAGATCCCTATTCTTTGGTACTACCAAACGATTTTCAAAGAATACCATTCCTTTGTTATCTGTGGAGAACAATTTAGCAACTCCTCTAGCAATGTTCTCCTTGATTCGGCGAACACCTCATGCACGCCTTTGGGAAACTATGATTTGATCCTCATGGGTTGTTTTTGCCACAAAGGTAGAAAGAAAGGCATCAGGAACAATCTCGAGATTGAGCTTTCGAAATTCCTCATGAAGAAGTGGTTAGCACTGTTGTAACATGAGGTTGTTACAATACGAATTACGACTTTGTGCATCAGCCATGACATTGGCCTTGCCTGGGGTGTATGAGATTCCAACGTCGTAATCTTTTATCAACTCTATCCAGCGTCTTTGACTGAGATTATGATCTAGCTGGGTGAATATGTATTTGAGGCTATGATGATCAGACTAGATCTAACAACGATTACCAAGGAGGTAATGTCCCCAAGTATTCAAGGCATGAACTACGGTAGGGAGTTCAAGATCATGGGTAGGGTAGTTCTCTTCATGTGAACGCAACTGGCATGAAGCTTAAGCTACCACATGTCGATCTTGCATCAGTATGCATCCTAACCCTTGCCGTGAAGCTTCACAATAGATCTCGAAATCCCTTTTGGTGTCTAGAGGCGAGAGTACGGGTGCAGAAGTCAATCTTCTCTTTAATTCTCGAAAGCTTTCCTCGCACTTGGGGGTCCATTCGAATTTCTTATCTTTCTTGAGGAGCTCAGTTAGAGGCTTTGCTATTTGGAGAAGTTCTAAACGAAGCGTCCACAATATCTTGCTAAGCCAAGAAAACTCCTAACTTGTGAACCGATTCATGTGGAATCCAGTCAAAGACATCCTGAATTCTCTCGGGATTCACAGCAATGCCTTTCGCAGAAATAACATGGCCTAAGTAGGTCACTTCTGGTAGCCAAAATTTGCACTTAGAGAACTTGGCATAAAGGCGATGCTCTCGAAGTTTCATCAATACCAGCCTAAGATGTTCTGCGTGCTCTTCTTCGTTCTTAGAGTAGATGAGAATGTCATCAAGATAAAGTAAAACAAATTTATCCAAGTACTCCATTAAGATCAAATTCATCTTGCGCAAGAAAGTGGCGGGGGCATTGGTTAAACCGAAGGACACGACGGTGTCCTCGTAAAGACCACTATCGTGAAACCAGCCGGGTTACCGAAGTGGACCCAGACGAGATGTGCGTGGTGCATAAGCCGGTATCGGTTGAGTCGTTCTGTCACTTTACAGCCAGGCCACAAACCTACCAGAACTCGAAACTACTGCGAGATCTGGACATCGACACAGGATGAGTTAATAGGTTGAGAGGGGTCAGTGAGACCAATGTGCGGTTGTACTCTTGATCTTGGATCACCACACAAGAACTCAGACTTAGGGCAGTGTTCAACGAGACAACCCACTTTGTACTCCTGCACAGCC
Organism: Bromus sterilis; assembly: GCA_950022295.1. Taxonomy (NCBI): domain Eukaryota; kingdom Viridiplantae; phylum Streptophyta; class Magnoliopsida; order Poales; family Poaceae; genus Bromus; species Bromus sterilis. Next base: position 180,223,330 of record OX465600.1, on the reverse strand, counting down.
TCTCATCGTTCACCTTGTTTCGGGTGGATTCACCAACACCTTTCCACCATCATCATCATGATCACTACCATCCCGACTCACATAACAGTATCCACATTGTATCACACTAAGCATGAAATAAGAAGTAACAATTGCAGGGGCCACATGATATCAATCAACTCCTACATCTTCTAGGATTGTGGTTTGCTTACTATTGTGAAAAAATGATAGGTCATGCAAAGGAATGGGTTCATCTATGCGGTAGAAATGTATCATGGTAATCATCCTAAACAATGCATAAGCGAGACTGAGAGGGAAATGGGATTTTATCGACATCATCAATGGGGTTTTGCTTGCCTTGCTGACGAGGGTCGTACACGGTATCTTCAACGGAGGGGGTGATCTAGGGTTCCAGCTCCACTTCTATCGAGCAAACATTGCAAACAAGGGGATCAATATAAATACAATGCACAATCACATGATCAAGTTTGTAGTGTGATGTTCATGGTTACAATGTGTTGACAATTCCATTTAAAAGAAGTGCTTTGCAAAGGAATTTTCAAAACAATTCCAAATTTGAATATGAAAAGGATCCATATGCACATTTTCTTCTGTTCACCCAATTTAAATTGGTCAAAGATGAAAACAAAGTTCATATTCTCTTAATCCTTGAATTTTTCTGATAATTTTACATATTTTATATGTACAATTTGGAGTTAAAATGAATTAGTTATGAATTTCCAAATTTTAATTCATTTTCTGACTTTTCTGGAATTATTCTTTATTTAGAAATTGAATTATTGTGTCATGCTTGCGCAATGGTGACGTGGGGGCTGCTGACATGTGGGACCACCATGTCAGGGTCACTGTTAAGTTAAACTGTTGATTTTAATTAAATTAGAGGATTAACAGGGGTAGGGCCCACCTGGCAGGGACACTTGTGGTGGGGCCAGGGGTGTTAACCTTGCCGGTGACGTGTCTCCGGCGACCAACAGAACGGCGGCGCTGCGCGAGGAAGGCGTTCCAGGGGGCCATTCGAAGCGGGGCTTGGTGCGTTTGGTAGCTGGGAGCAGCGCACGTCCATTTGGGCTAAGAAGAGGAGTTGGAGTTCCTCGGAGCGTTGCCTAAGTCGAGGTTTGCGGTAGCAGAAGCACGGCGGAGAGGAAAAGCTCTCTATGGTGCACTACTTGAAGCGGAGATGGGCGCGTTCGAAGCAGAGGATCAAGGTGAAGGCAATGGACAAGGTTGCGGGCATGTTTGCTTCACGGCGGCTCGCCGACAAGCAGCATGGCGGCGAGGTTCTTCGTCTCCCATGGTGGATCACGGTAGAGGCAGTAAAAGAGGGCGGGGAGAGAGGGGTTTGAACCGCCTACTCACCAGGAACTCAACGGAGTTGACGGCGAGGGCTGGGGTGGCTTGTCGGAGAGGCAATCGTCGATGGTGCACGACGGCCGTAGACAAAGATGATGGCTCGATTCGGCGGCTCCAGGAAGCTTTAGCTCGCCATCTTCTACTCGGAGACGAAGTCATTGATGGCAATGACGGTGGACATTTCCGGGCGGCTTCTCGTCGTCGTTGGCCGCGTGATCTTGGCGGCGTGCTCCACGGCTGTTCTCGGGTGACGAAGAAATTGAGCGGAGGAGTGGGGGAAAGTGACCGGGGAGAGAGGGAATCGATCCACGACGTCTGGCTTGACTCCATGGCGCGAGGAAGGAGGCTGGGAGGCTGCTATGTGGCCAGGGGCACGTCGATGCGCTAGGCATGGTCGCCACACAGCTGTTCCTGCCCCTGCCTGGGGAAGACGATAGGGGAGGCTGATGGGCTGTGCCAGCTGGGGCTTGAGTTGGGCCAGAAGCACAGGGAAGCCCTTTTCTATTTTTAGTTTGTTTTCTTTTCTTCTATTTGTTTTGACTTAGCTAAATAAATAACTAGCCATTTTTATAAATGCCCAAAATTCATATATGGCTTTACATGACCAGTGACTAGTCACATCCAAAGTTTGAACATTTTTTTAATTCAAATAGGGGTATTTATTTAATTCCATGCTCCTGTTTGAATATTTGAAAAATCCATGAGCATGGGATTGGTTCCACATCACTTGATATGTGATCACACTCATTTATGGGATTTTTAAAAAATGCAAAAGGAATTTTTGGAAGAACTTTCATTGTGGCCAGTTGAATTAAATTCATCTAGGGGTGTTCTTTCTCCCATTTCAATTTCATTTGAAAATTTTGACATGAATGCAAGGTGAGACTTGATCCTAGCACATACCTAACAGAGGTTTCATACAAGAAGAACGTAGATCCCCACAATCTCGGAAGCCGTGGTTACCCCGGAAAGCAGCCAGTTATGTATATGGAGGACGCGGAAAGTAAAGGGCCTGACCCCTACCCGAAGTTAAAAAACCCGCTAGGAAATAGATTTGTGCTGGCCCAATACAAGGTAAATCCTAAAACAAAGGAGCTGTGGACGAACGCGAAGGTTAAGGATCTTGAGAAAAGAAATGGGGAGGAAGAAGAATTAGCTCAATCTCAAGGATCCTCAACACAGGTGTCGTATGACGCCTCTTTCGAAAGGGCACTAAACAAGGAAAAGAACTTTCCGGTGTCAGCGCCGCCGCATCGTGGCCGTGCGGTCGGTGCCGGACTCAATCTCAAAAATTCATTTTACTACCCTAAGACTAAGGAGGCATGAAAGTAGAGGAAGAGGAACGAGGAGAAGAATGTGAGGAAAGAATTGGAGACTATCAAAGCTGAGATGCCCAACATAATCAATGCGCAAGTTACACAGACGGTCAACAACCTCCTTCCAACCATGATGAAGTCGATCGCAGATTGGATCGACAGATGCCGACAAGGGCCTCTCCCCACGTTCACCTTAGGTGCAGCAACTCGAATAATGAGCCGCCTATTGTGGAGAATACGACGGCGGCCGACAACACACCACATGGTGTGAGGGATGAATCGCCGGCCGGCATCGCGCCTCGTAGCAGCCCTTCCATTTCTTAAACGCCAGTGGCCGTCCGCGGTCCTTTGTCACTAGATGAGCTCAACGCCCTGACGGTAAATAAGCGTCGCAAAAGTCTCGACTAGTTTAATTGGCGCTTGCTTGTCCTCTCTAAAGCCTTACATGTTTTCGCAGGCCAACGAGGTGGGGTGCACATTGCTATTACAATTCAACAATGAGTTGAAGGACCTGGCAAAGGCACGTATCGTGCACCACTTAACCGTGTGTTCCACACAGTGCATATGGCCGATACCATGTTTAGGGTTACATTGGACCGGGTGTTCCCGGGTTGCACAAATTTGGATCCTCCGACTCAACCCCCGGAAGCTGATAGCGAGTTGAACCTCAAACAATGCTTGTCTTGGCCCATGCTATGGCCTAAATATCTGATTGTTGTGGACCCTTCTTTCATCACCTCAGAGAAAAATGAGGCCTTTGCTGAACTTGCGGATCATCACGACGACAATGATGTTCGCGTTGAAGACTTCGTCACTGATTATGAGGACTTACTTGCTGCCAGCCAAGGTCCTCTTGATTATATACAAGTCGCCGGTCCCAGCCAGGGTCCTCCCTCCTTCCGTGCTGATCATTGCTCGAGACATCTATTCTCTTCTCAAGGAACGCCAGAAGCAGCCCCCTTCAGCCCTCGTGATCCAGCTGGTCTCAACCAAGACACACACCAAGAGGCGCTCCAAGATTAATTTGTGCATCCTGCTAGTAGGAAGACGACCGGGAGAAAAATACCAAAGAAACATGCCTTTGACTACAGCAGGCCGCCGGTGGAGGGGTGTAGGAAGGCGATCCGGGTCCAGGACAAGGTACACATCGTAAACTGGCATGAGATCCATGAGTTGGGTAAACCAATGTTGCTGCCAAAATTGTTAGAAAGCATCACTTCCGATATGATGAACCTCTTTAATGCTATTCTATATGTGGAGACAAATATTGCCAAAGATGACAATCCAACATACCCGCTTTACATAGGAAAGGTACCGGAGGGCTTGGGCTTTGTGGAAAAATACACAAGGGTCTTGTTCTTCTTGTGGTTTAATGACATCTTTGACATGTTCCACATGAATGCGCTCCACCCATCCATGGTCCGCCTAGCTGCGCTCAGCTTGGCTCACCAACTCATCAAAGAGAATACCCCGAACATCGCTATAATGGACCCCTTCTACATGCAAAAGAAGTTCTGGAACAACAATAAGGGTACGATAGCGGCAACGAAGTACATCGAAGATTTCTTCGTGGATCATCCTTCCAAGAACATCTTTCGCATGCCTTACTTCCCCGAGTAAGTCATTCTCGCTTGTAGCCGTAACATGCTTTCTCCATCGTTAAACTAATCTGAGGCTGATGATCTCTTTGAACTACAAAAACTATTTTGTGTAGCAACCAATACGGCACCCTCATCGCTCTGGAGCCGAAAGACTCGCTTGCCATATATCTCGACTCGGGGAGTCATAAAAAGTACAAAGACTACAAGCTAATCAAGGATGTTCTCGATGATGCTCTCACTAGCTACTCTTATAGGGAGGGCATCATAAAAAGAAAAATCCAAAGGCGAGGAAAGTACACATTCATCCATAAAACGGACTTCGCCTGCATCAAGCAGACGCCAGGAAGTACGAGGGAGGCCTGGTACGACATCTATCACATGCGCGAGTACGTAAAGGATGAAGAGAAACTACAATATATGGCGTCTCTCGAAAAATGGTGCAGAAACTTGGCGGGGTCCTCCATGCCGAAGTAAGACAAGAGTTCGGCCGAATCCAGCAAATGATCGCGCGAACAATCTCCAGGGATGACATACATAGCGATGGGGTGTTCTTCTACAGTCGTCGTCCACTACCTAACGCTGAAATAGAAGCCCTCTTACATCAACATGGTGATCACAAACCATTCAACTCATTGCAAGGTTGTCTCCCGTTCCCTCCGCCGAAGCCGAAGCCGAAGTCGAAGTTGAGCAAGAAGTGAGACTGTGTATTCTCTATGCATGTAGTTTTTTCGAACAATCGATGAACATGTGTTGTAAACTTTATCTCACGTTGAACTTTTATACGTCTTACATGATGCATATATTCTATATTTAGGGTTATAAGAATCGTGTGGATACTTAACGATTTGCTATCAAATATTGCAGACATGTGAACTCCTTTTAAATTGAACTAAGTCTTCTTTTATAATGTATGAATGTACACACATCTTCCTTTTTAACTATCTTGGGTAATATTTTTATATGTCTTTTATACTGCATATATGAAGAAGTGGTATGTGGTGTACGAAGGTAGCGTTCCAGGAGTCTATGAGCACTGGGAAGATTGCTTCAAGCAAGCGAAAAAGTTCAAGGTCAACAACTACAAGAGATACAAGAGTAAAGCGGAGGCGGAAGCTCGGTACTTGAACTACCGGCAAGGGCAAGAGAGGAAGAACCACCTGATGAAGTCCAACTTCATCGTGATCGCCTTCCTCCTCATCGCTTTACCATTCTCTTGTATGCGATTGTAGTATAGAGGACACTACTTCCTTTCGAAAAACCTTGCGACCTAAACTACCAATTCCATCGAGATGTAGTTTGTGCGTGATACAATGTAGTAATGTAACTCCTAACTTGTCTATTTTTCAGTTGATCTATGTGTGATACAATATGTGTGATGCCACTACAACTTCTCTATTTTGTTTAGTAATGTGATGTAACAATATTTGATCACTCTTGTATATTTGAACTTATGGATTCTGTGTATTTGTATTGTCTTGGTAAACTACAAAAATATTTGAGTATTTGTGTTGCTGGAATAACAAGTTTCAGCAAAAAAGTAATTCCATAAAATATATTGCTGGCATACAGAAGTGTTTCTGTTGGAGGACAGTACCTAATCCAGATATTATACTGCTGGCGTACATTTGTTTGACCTCTTGCGGGCACAGCTGAACGCAAGAGGCACTAGACGATATAGCTGGCGGGCAAACAAACTGTACGCCAACGGTAAAAGAATGTAGCGCTGGCGTACAATTGGTACGCCAGCGGTACCTATTACCACTAACGGGACATCGCTGGCGTACGCCTGCCCGCTAGCGGTAGAGAAATACAGTACGCCAGCAGTAGGTTGTATCCTACTAGTGATACTAGCATTCAAAGAACTATTCTACCAATTAGGCCTTCAAGATATCAACAAATGGAAAAATCTTCTACATGGAGCGGCCTAGTCTTGTCGTACTGGTCGATTTTGATATTTGAAACGTCCAAATCCGAGTTCGTATGAAGAAGTTACGGCCAAAATGATGCAGCACTGAAAAGCCAGTCCGGACCGTCCGGGCTAGACCTCGGACCGGCCGGATAATTATGACCCAAAAGGGGTCTCGGTGATAATTTTCCGGACCATCCGGCCTTGGGGACGGATTGTCTGGGCTGAGGTCGGACCGTCCGGGCTGGAGCCCGGATCGTCCGAATAATTATGACCCGAAGCGGGTTTTGGCCATAATTATCCGGATCGTCCGGCCTATGGTCCGGACCGTCCGGGATGATCGCCGGGAGTCCGATTTCGCTTGGAATATTGGTATATTGAACGCGAAAAGGACTCGTTTTCTTACAAGGGACGTCCAACCCCCTCATAAATAGATGAGGTGACGGCCCATTGAAACAATACACAATCGCAAAAACATATAAACACTAATCTTCGTCTATTTTTCCACATTCTTCTCCCTCGTTCTTCGTTTGTTCTTGTTCTGCAGGGAAACGATCCGCGAGAGCTCTAGGGCGGTAAGGTCGACCAAGGGCAACCCATAGCCGCCGTGCGTTCTTCGTTTGTTCGTTTGTTCTTCGTCTATTTGGATTTGAATTCAAGGAAAAAATGGAAGCCAAAGGTGTCATGTATGTAGAGCTTACGGTAGGGAGCAAAACTTTGGCTACCGCGTTCTTTGTTGCTGAGGTGCAGGGTACCTACAATGTCATACTTGGGCGCGATTGGGTTCATCCAAATCAATGTGTGCCATCAACCATGCACCAGTTCTTGATTCAGTAGGTTGATGAGGAAGTGGAGGTTGTTCATGCGGATAATCTGGCATGTGTTGCTTTGGACGATGCACTGGTGGATTGGCGACATCCGCATGCTACTTTGTTGATGGGGCGTGACTTGTCAGATTTTGATTTTCCTAGCGCCACAAAGAATGGTTTCGTACCCGTCTCTATAAAGCCGGTTGGTGGTAACCGACTCCAAGGAACAATGCATTTAAATGGATTCTAACTGTGAATGGTTGCAAAAGTGTCTTGAAGAATATCGGTCCAAGGAGAACGATATATTTGAGTCGATAGAAGAGTTGGAAGACATGGATAAACTAGGACAAGTTTTTGCGTCGGCTGATCCATTAGAGGAGGTATACATTGGAGATGTTTCAATTCTGAGGCTGACGTTTATGAACAAAAATCGGGAAGCCGATTGTAAAGTTAAAATAATCGAGTTGTTGTAAGAATATATTTGTTTCTTTGCATGGGAATATCATGAGATGCCGGGTTTAAGCCGAGAGCTAGTTGAGCATCGGTTGCCTATAAAGAATGTTTTTAGGCCTTATAAGCAAACGACTAGAAATTTTAATCCTAAAATATATGACGTATCATGGAAGATGTTGGTCGATTGCTTAAAGCTAATTTTATTAGACCTTGTAGGTATGGTGAGTGGATTTCTAATATTGTGCCTGTGGAGAAGAAAGGGTCCACAAGGTGAGGGCTTGTATTGATTTCAAAGATTTGAATAGAGCTACACCAAAAGGTGAGTATCCCATACCTGAGATTTGAATAGAGCTACACCAAAAGCCGATATGCTTATTAATGAAGCTTCTGGCCATAAAGTTATTAGCTTTCTGGATGGTAATGCGGGATATAATCAGATTTTTATGGCCGAAGAGGATATTTACAAGACTGTTTTTCGGTGCCCCGGTTTGTTGGTCAATATTGATGATATTGTTCTCAAATCGGATGCTTTTGGATCTCACTTAGCCGATTTGCGTTTAGCTTTTGAGAGGATGAGGAAATATGGATTGAAGATGAATCCTTTGAATTGTGATTTTGGCGTATCGGCTGGCAAATTCTTGGGTTTTATTATTCATGAGGACGGTATAGAAATTGATCCCAAGAAGACAGAAGCTATACAGAAGTTGGAGGCTCCAATGTGCAAGAGAGATATGCAGAAATTCCTTGGCAAGATTAATTATTTGAGGAGATTCATTGCTAATTTGTCAGGGAAGGTTGATGCATTTACCCCTATACTTCGGTTAAAGAATGACGTTGATTTTACTTGGGGGCCAAAACAGCAAGAAGCATTTGACATGATCAAGAAATATTTATGCACTCCTCCGGTGTTGAAAGCTCCTCAGCACGGGAAGCCCTTTAGACTTTATATTGCGGCGGAGAAATGTGTTATTGGTGCTGTTTTGACTTAAGTGACCGAAGGGAAGGAACATGCTATTACTTATTTGAGCCGGCGCCTTTTAGATGCCGTAACAAGGTATACCTTCATTGAGAAAATATGCTTATGTTAATATTGTGCTTGCACTAAATTGAGACATATTCTAGTGCGTAGTAATTGCATAGTAGCTTGTTAAACCGATGTCATCAAATACATGTTGCATAAGCCAACTCTTAGTGGTAGAATTGGCAAGTGGGCTTATGCTTTAATTGAGTATGATTTGGCTTATGAATCTTTGAAATCTATGAAAGGCCAAATTGTTGCTGATTTTATAGTTGAACATCGGATTTATAGTGAGCATGATATTGATATAAACCCTGTTTCGTTAGTACCATGGAGATTATATTTTGACGGTTCTGTTTGTAGCAATGGCCAGGGTGTTGGTGTTCTTTATATATCTCCTCATGGTGTTGTTTTTGAGGCCTCATGCCGATTAGAATACTTCTGCACCAATAATCAGGCCGAATATGAAGCATTGTTATTCAGCTTAAAGATGTTGCTTGATATAGGTGCTACACATATTAAAGCTTTTGGTGATTCATTATTAGTAGTGCAAAAAGTTTATCTTGATAAATGTCTAGATGTAATTTCTACTTTAGACCATTTTAGCATTGCTCATATACCTAGACATGGAAATTGGAAAGAAAATGAATTGGCACAACAAGCATCTGGTTATCATGTTGATTATGGCATGTTTCCAACATAGAAGAGACCGAATTAGAACTTACTACTTTGGCCACTAATGATATAGCTAGTGTAGGTGACAATCAAGAATGGAGGAAGCCCATTATTGATTATTTGCGTGATCCTAGTAAAAGGGTGGACATGACTGTTCGGCGTATAGCTTTTGAGTATGAGTTGAGGGATGATGATCTTTATCGCCGAACGTTGATGATGTTTCTTTAAAGAGTTTGGATGATGCTCAAGCGAGGGTTGCTATGGGAGAGGTACATGAAGGAATCTATGGTACTCATCAGTCGACTGCAAAGATGAAGTGGTTATTGCGACGTGCTGGATTTTATTGGCCGACTATGATTAGTGATTGCTTCAAATACTATAAAGGATGTGAAGCTCGTCAAAAGTGTGGTGATATTCAGTTGGCTCCCGCTACTATGTTACATCCTATTGCCAAGCCGTGGCCTTTCAGAGGTTGGGGATTAGGTTTCATTGGACAGATTCATCCTTCCTCTTCAAAGGGGCATCACTTTGTGTTGGTGGCAACTGATTATTTCACCAAGTGGTCTGAAGCAGTACCTCTCTGGAATATGACGCATGTGGAGGTAACTAAATTTATAAGCGAGCATATTATTCATAGATTTGGCATCCATCAAACATTGACTACGAATCAAGGTTCGTCTTTCATGGAACAACAAGTTAGAGAATTTGTCGAATATTTTAATATAACGTTGCTCAATTCCTCCCCGTATTATGCCCAAGCTAATGGACAAGCTGAGTCCAGTAATAAGATATTGATCAAGCTCATGAAGAAGGAAATTGAAGATAATCCAAGGAGATGGAATGAGCTATTGTCTGAAGCTTTGTGGGCACATATGATTTCAAGGCATGGTGTTACAAAGGTAACTCCATATGAGCTTGTATATGGTCAAGAAGTTGTTTTACCCGTGGAAGTTAATTTGAATGCCTTGAGCAGAGTCAAGAAAAATTATTTATCAGTGGTGCACTTTTATAATTTGATGATGGATAAATATTGATGAGGTCACCTATAAGTGTTTGGCTGCGTTAAAGGCCATAGAAAAGCACAGGTTGAGATTTGCAAGAACTTAAAATAAGAAGGTGAAATTGAAGAATTTTCAGATTGGAGATCTTGTGTGGAAAGTGATTCTACCAATTGGTTCAAAATATAGAAAATTCGGAAGTGGTCACCAAGATGGGAAGGTCCTTCCAAGATTACAAGAGTAGTTTCCAGAAATACATATTTGGTGGAATCCATACAAGGAACGCTGCTGCCTAAATCTCTCAATGGCAAGTATTTGAAGAAATATCACCCAAGTGTGTGGCAAGAAGCCTGAATGGGCTAATGGCCGATATATGATTATCCCCCTAAGAAAAATACGTGGCAGATATGTCATTATCTCCCTATGAATATGTATGGCCGATGGATTGTTGACATCGTCCTTAGACCCTATGTGGTGCACATTATTTTTCGGCACGCAAGTTTTGCCGAAAAATAGGGGGAATGTGTTGACACCACTTTTTGTCATGAAAATAAACGTATATAAGATGAACTCAAATGAAGAAGTTCTTTACTTGAAAAAGTTGGGCATTGTCGATGTGAACATCATTGTAGTTCGAGCCATCGCTATCCGATTCCATCTCGAAGACTGAAATTATGTTTGAAGAAGTAAGATACTAGCATTCGAAGCAGTATTCTGCCAGTTAGGCCTGCAATATGTCATCAAATGGAATAATCTTCTACATACAGCGGCTTGGTCTCGTCGAACCGGTCGATTTTGATATTTGAAACGTCCAAATCCGAGTTGGTATGAATAAGTTACGGCCAAAACGGTGCAGCACTGAAAAGCCAGTCCGGACCGTCCGTACTAGTCCTCGGACCGTCCGGATAATTATGACTTGAAAGGGATCTCGGTGATAATTATCCGGACCGTCCGGCCTTGGGGCCGGATCGTCCGGGCTGAGGTCGGACCGTCCGGGCTGGAGCCTGGATCTTCCGAATAATTGCGATCCAAAGCGGGCTTTGGCCATAATTATCCGGACCGTCCGGCCTATCATCCGTTCCGTCCGGGATGATCGCGGTTAGTCCAATTTTGCTAGGGATTTTGGTATATTGAACGCGAAAAGTACTCGTTTTCTTGCCAGGGAAGTCCAACCCCTCATAACTAGATGAGGTGACGGCCGATTGAAACAACACACAATTGCAAACACATATAAACCCTAATCTTCGTCTACTTTTCCACGTTCTTCTCCCTCGATCTTTGTTTGTTCTCGTTCTTCCAGGGTAACTATCCGGGAGAGCTCTAGGGCGATAAGGTTGACCTAGGGCAGCCCATAGACGCCGTGCGTCCAGACGGGGTCCCTCCCGGGCGTGTGGGGTTTTGGGTTTTCCAAAAGTACCCGCCGAATTTCTTGTGTATCGCGCTTCCGGTCGGGTCTCCTTCGACGTGAGTTGCAGTGCATCACCCCCGGCGTCGAGGCTACATGTGACGTGTTCATGTGTCAAAAAGATCTTGTTCTGTCCGAGCCATCGATGCATTGAGTGCTGATGGAGTCTTCGAGTCGTCGACTGCTGGTGATGCAATATCCGAGATCGTGAATCCCTACTTATGTCTTCTCCACGGTCGGCGCCAATTGACGAGGATTAACCTCAGCAAGTCCCAAGGTTAGGTACCCTGGGTGTGATCGTAGAAGAGGGAGTGCAAGGTTGGTAATCTCGTCGGCTAACAGGAGACAGGGATTTACCCATGTTCATGGCCCTCGAGCGGTAAAACCCCTACTTCCTGCTCGATGTACCATATGGTGGAAGCGATTATACTGGATGTTTCAGCAAGATTGCTCTAGCCAGAATTATTTTGGTGGGTCTTGGGGATATTGGATGCCCTAGACGTCCCCTCTCCCATGATTTATATACTAGCCTGGGTCTCGAGGAGTCCACCTAGGTTTACAGAGATATTTTCCTATTTTATCTATTCTTGACCGTCAAGTCTTGGACTCCATGTCGGTTTGGACTCCATGTCAGCGCAGTCGTCGGTGCTTCGGGTGAGCTGATGCTGGGCCTTCTGCAGCTTCTAGTGGGCCACCAGTCTTCACACGCACCATGTACCCACATTGTGAGGAGTCGTGAGGATATCCCCTCGTCAACATCCCTACACCCACGTCCCCGCCAGCTACACATATTTGACCAGTTACTAGAGCTTGCGCACGCCAACTAAATTACCAGGTACTTTCGTTTCTTGGACATCCTTCTAATGTTCATGAACATATGATCTTCCTAAATTAGATTCTTTTGTTTTACTTATGAATGAAGGACCTAGCATGGACAAGAAGGACGGACATTGGAGCGGGATCAAGCATGGAGAGGAGGTGCGTTTGCGGGGAAGAACAATGGAGCTTCTAATGGTGATTACCACACTTTGAATCCACAATAATGAGTGCGCGAAGGGTTGGAAGAAATACACAAGATGCCACTTTATTATTTTCATCGAAGTGTTATTATAGGCGTTGCGTCACCTCATTATTTGTCGAGAGCCATGTAATTTCGAAATACCACATTATAGGCTGTTTTTAGAGTCCGCATGTGTGGGGAAACTGAGTTTTGGTGTGTTTCGGACCCCTCCTCGAAGGGAAATGAAAATGCCCTCTTTTCCCCCATATATACAGCCCTTAGGGCATCGTTTAGACTTGGATTTTCATTAGATTTAAGATAGCCATCGCATCAACATTGATTTCTTTGTTTGTGTCAACCGACCATGCCAAGACCGCATTGGAACCCAAACTTTCGTCAATCATTGATCTTAAATTCGCAATATCCAGATTGTAATTCTTAGTTCTTGCTTGTTCTTCAATTGCTTCTAGGAATTAGACCTTCGTGGTCAGGTTGATCGTGCATCCGCGGGATCAATAACCTCTCAGAGTTCGTTTAGCGATCACTAAGGCGCAACGTCTTCACACGTTTGTATTCGGGTCGTCAAAGTCGTCTCCATCATAATTGATATCCACCATCTCATCGAAACATCGGACACCTTCGCCTCTATCAAATGGTATCAAATTTCTAGGTTGAACGGTGAGATTTACCAGTTTTTCGTAGTTTAGATTACTTTAAGTCTGCATACCTACAGTCAACGTAAAAACCACAAATAATTAGGTTTAGATCATCATGTCCCAAGACAGTCCAAGCCTTTTCCAATTTTTCTTTTCAGTAGTTTGCTTTGTTGAATTTGTAGTTGCATCATTTTATAAATTTGCTGATCTTAGTGTCTAGTTCCTTTAGGGTTTTGAGTTTTGATCACGGATTGTCACGACGCTGCCGCACTAATTCCATCTATCCTCTACCAATCCGAGTCCATATACACCATCACATACCAGCACCAGTCCACTTGAGTTCCATATACACCACCATGTATCACCACCAGTCCGACTTAAGTACCATATACACCACCACATACCACCACAACTCCAATCAGTCCATATACACCACCACGTACAACCACCATTCCGACTTGAGTTCAATATACACCACCACGTATCACCACCAGTCCGAGTTCAGTTCCATATACACCACCACGTACCACCCCCATTCTGGGTTGTGGTCCATCATAAGTTCGGTTTTTGATAAATCTTAGTCATCTCGTAGCTAAGGAGCTTTAAAAAAAGGTTTCAATTAAAAACAAGTCCTACACATTAAAGTGCCACCTCCTAGTTAATGAAAGGTTCATTCACAAGTCCGCAAAGAGTGCCAACCTTGTCGCAAAAAAGTGCCAAAGTGTAAATAGTCATTTTCTGCCTATACTAATTTTCGGCCCCTAGGGGAATTTTGAGACACTCGCCATCATAGTGATTTTTTGCAAAATAGAGCGCAAAAAAGAGCCAAGAATGAGTAAACAAAAATTCAGAGTGTGCTTCTCTGTTGTCTACGTGCCACGCCGTGATTTTGTTGGTGTTCTAGGCTCGCGTCTCTAGTACGGTCTAGCCTAGGATCAACACAATACCGATGATGAGTGTTTATTTAACTTTGCCTCTCAGGTTTGATTACCGTTGATCTTTTTCCTACTATATTTGGCAAGCCTACATACAGCTCCACATACTTTCTACACCGTTCGCTGACACCTCTTGACCATCGCCCTACCACATCTTTGAGAATTTTGACCCCTTGGTTGTACATCACCACCTGTTGTTTGGTAAGAATCGGTAAGAACAGATAAAATCTTGAAGGATTTGTGTTTTCCACCACAACAAATCCTCACTACAAAATCGGGGATATTTTTTTGACGAAAATCATCATGACGGGACAAAAACGTTATCAAGAACAATCTTTCTTGACGGAGACCTTCACCACAAAAAATCCCTTCCGTTCCATCGCCCTCGACAACTTCGGTGACAGTCCCGCCTGATCTTAGACGACGTAATTTTGCCATCACTTCACATGTATAATTTCTACGATGGTCCCCGTGTCACGGGATATGGATAAAGCGTCACGATGGCATTGTAGGAAAAAAGTATATTGGTCGGATTGAAGAAGGAAAATAAATTGTAATATAAAAGATGTTGTGTGCGAGATTCGAACCAAGGAACGTCAAACTTTCATGCAGTGGCCTCAAATATTTACCAATGCGCTATAACTAGTCTACTTTGCCCCTTTGAGGTTCTGGAGTATTTGATGACAAAACGGTTAAGGGACTGATGTGTTTGTGAGTATACACAGGAGAACAGTCCCTGAAGAAGAGGTTAACCACCGTTGTCGACCCCCCAAAATGTCGAGGAACATTGAAGAAATCGGTGTGTTTCCCGAAGACTAGCGAGGCGCGAAATCCTGAGGAAATAGAATTCTGAAGCATTCTTCTGAAGCTAAAGAAGTTGTTCAAGATCCTGAGGCACCTCGCGCCGAAGCCGAAGTTGAAGCGTAGTCTACGTTAAGACTTTAATACTTATTGAGTCGTAGGAGAACACCGCACTGTTGGAGGGGTTGAGGAAAATGAGTTCTGTATTTCTGAGGAAGTGCTCAAATAGAAATCCTGAAGAAAACCGAGAGAAATCTCTTGCAGTAGAATTTCAGTTCCTCGGGTGTCTGAGACGTTGTTCTTCAGGACACTGAGGAATCTGTCTTCGATTGAGGAGTCAGGAAACTACCAGTGAAGTTCGCCTAAAGAAAGAGAGTGTTCGTTCCGACCGTGCCACGTGTCGCGTGGAGAGTGTTGGTACCTGTCCAACCAACGGTCCGAAGGGTGGGCACGAAATTAATTTCTTGCATGGGCATTTATGTCCTTTCACCTAGGGTTGCTCCCCGGATATAAATAGCCGCCCCTAACCCCATTTGTGGGTTGGCTGCTCCGAGAGAAAAACTGACACTAGTCAATTGAGTGCAACCCACCTCTGAGGAACCTGAAGAACCGAAGTGAGGAAAACCAACAGCCTGAGTAGTTGAGCATTTCTGAGGAAGTCGGTTCGAATGATCCGAAGCTTTTTACTCTTGAAGACTGTGGTCTTCCAGCCGGTGTAGAGGTCATCGTTCTGAGGAAGTCAAGATGCAATTGTGACTTCCCTGAGTGAACGGAGTCTGTGAAGGTTTCGAGAGTCTACCTTGAAGACTCACCTGAGTAATTGGATGGAGTCTGAGGACTTTAGTCCAAGTAGAATAAGGTGAAGACTATGTCTTGTGAGTTCAATCTCAGCTTCTCCAACCAGATGTAGAGTTGTCACAGCAACTTGAACTGGTCGATCGAATCCGTGTCTTCATTGCCATGGTGCTATTTCTTCAAACTTCACTCTTATGTTTATGCACTGATGACTTGTCCTGATGCCTTCCCTTCTGAGTTTCCTCAGCCCTAATTCCTCATGCATTGCATCTGTTACACTTTAGTTCTCATGTTTGAAGTTGTTTCTCTAGCAATATGATGCTTTGCTGTCATGACTTCATTCTGTGATGTTTTTGTACTTACTTGTTAGTTAAGTTTCCTCAATTTCGAATTGCCTCAGTCTTGAGGAAATTGAAATTCCTCAAGAAATTTGAAAATCTCCCATTCACCCCCTCTAGTCGATATACTGCGCTTTCAAATTGTATCAGAGCAAGGTACTCCCTTGTTCTTTGTGATTCGGTTTAACCACCTGAAGTTTTAGCTATGTCGAACTCAGGTACAATGAGAGTTGCTTCAAACTGCCCCACCTTCGACGGTACTAACTACACGTACTAGAAGAACAAGATGAGGATGCATCTTGAAGCCATTGACAAGGATCTATAGGACATTATTGATCAAGGCATTCCTGAACCTACCCTCATGACTTCCCCTGACGTTGTCAAGAGAAACTGGCACCTTAATGCAAAAGCTCGAAGCATTATTCATGGCCACCTCAACAAGGCTCAGTTCAATCGTATCAGCGGTCTGGATACAACAAAGAAGATTTGGACAAGACTATCAAAAGTCAATGAAGGAGTTTCCGCACAACGAGACTCTCGAGTTGATACACTTTGCAGTCTCTTCAACATGTTCAAGAGGCTAGACAATGAACATCTGCATCAAACCTTTGACAGCCTCACTAACATATCAAATGAACTTCAAGCACTTGGTGCCACTGACATCACAGATCACGAGGTGGTGAAGAAACTACTGAGGTCTCTGGACGACTCATTTGAGTTCCTATCACTGATGATTCAAAAACGTCCTCATTTCAAGACTCTCGATCCTGCTGACATCCTTGAGCGCCTCAATGCTCATGAAGTGAAGCTCTCTGAGAAACGAGACTTATACGGCTCCACCCCAAAAGTCCGCGCGGTAAAAGCAAAGGCACAAAAGGAATCCTCTGAAGGAGAGTCTGAGGCTGATTCTGATTCTGATGATCCTGAAACCCTCAGTCGGGAACTGGCTCTCCTCACCAGAAAGTTCCAAAAATTCACGAAGAAGAATCGCTTCCGAAATTCCTCAACATCTTCCTCAAGAATAAGCAAAGATGATGACTTCGTTGAGACAAGAAAAAGAGTCTTCCACAAGTGCAAGAAACCTGGCCATTACATCGCTGAGTGTCCTCTTTGGGAAAAGGAAGCTAAGCTGAAGAAGAAGAAGAAGAAGAAAGGGAAAGATGACAGTTCTGATGAAAGGTCAAAGAAGAAATTCCCAAGATCCTCAAACTCTGCTGGGTACAAGAACAACAGCTCCCGTAAGGCTCCCGCATATCTCGGCAAAGAATAGGATTCTGAAGAATCTGATTCCAATCTTGAAGCTGAGGAAGAAGGATCTGAAGAATCTGAGTGTGTGGCCAGTCTCGCTCTTTCCACATCACTTGTTAGCAAGTCAATCTTCAGCACTGAGGAATATGACACACGCCACGTTGATGATGAAGCTAAAGATACCACTCGTGCCTTCTGCTTCATGGACAAGTCCTCCAAAGTATCTACTTACTCTTCATGTGATGATCCCTCAGATGAAGAACCTGATGAAAACTATGCTAAACTTGCTTCTTAGCAACAACTTGCACTTGAAATAATTCAGAACTCACTAAACAAGAGTGATGATATGTTGGTTGAGGAAATGACGAACACTAAAAAATTGACTGATGAATAAAAAGTTCTTCAGTCAAAGTTTGATGACTTAATCAGTCATCATGAGGCACTCCTTACCGATCATGAGAAGATGGCTCATGAGTTCCTCATGAGAAAGCAAGAACTTGAGCGCGTAAGGATGTATCATGACTATCCGAGGAAATAAAATGACTCGCTCCTCTCCCAATAGATCATCATGCCCCAAGAAGGATTTAATCCTCCTTTCTTAAAGTGCATTCAACATGACCGTATTACTTCTGTACCTAGTTCTTCAATATCTTCAGACTCTGTTATTTGAACTGCCTCTGTGGTATCTAACCCCTCATTTGAGGATACCATAGACATTGCTGAAGAAAATCCTAGGTTGAAGAGTCTTATGGAAACCGGTATATTCAAGAGTCTGAAAGGGCATCAGATTCTTCGTGACGTCCTCAAGAAAAAGATCCTCAACATGAATCGAAGGAAAGAAGGTGTGGGATTCACCCGAAACCTCAATTTTGATGGGTCTTACTGGAAACCTGAGCAAAACCCAAAGACCACATGGGTTCTAGAAAAAATGCCTCCTCCTGATCCCTATACTTTATCTGGTTATGACATTGCTTCCTTAGATGTGGTGATTGAGTCCTTTGACTCAAACTATAAACTCTTTAAAGATGTTAATGGTGAGGTATTCGCCAGATACATCGGGACTAACTGCAGGAACGGTCCACCAGTAAAGCAGATCTAGGTTCAAAAGGACCTCATCACTAACCTTCCTGTGAATGCAGATGAAAATGAGCTGAGGGTATCATCTGAGGACGATACCTCAAAGGGAGATTATTATAACTATGTCTCAGCTAACCAATTTATTCACAGGGAAGCTCCTCATAAGAAGGCTTATTCATTTGTTTATCCTGATACCACCATTTCACGTCCCATTAGGTCTCATCATTCTCATCAGTCCTCATATGCTTCAAGGCCACCCATTAGGATGTGGGTGGTGAAAAAGAACTAATCATCTTTGCAGGAACGCGTCCTGAGGCAATCATAAACTTTGCAGATCATATGTGTAAGGCCCGATATGCGGTACTGTTGCAGATCTAGATGTTTCCATCCAGATCCGGAGACGAAGCACATATCGGTCCCACCGCGACATATGACATAGCCATATGCCCCAGATTTCCGACATGATATCACAACATTAAAGATACAAGGATACAACATCTCATACAATCGGCATACAACTGCCTTAATACATTACATCAGCGGAAGATATATGTCTGAGTAGAGACTACAATCAAATGCCTACTGGCAAAGAGAAAAACATCGATCCCCATAACCACACGGGTCCAGGACCTCCGCCAGGATCCTCCTAACTAGTCGTCGTTGAGTCTCCACGTGAAACGTCGATCACCATACCTGTTGTCGATCAAGAACCCTGAAAAGAGTTTGGGGGTAGTATCATGAGTACAGAAGTACTCATCATCCAGCTGTAGTGGTCAAATGACCCAGCAAGGACTTCATCACTCGTCATTCTAGGAAAACTAGTAGTTTACGGTAAGGATGGGGTAAGTGGTGAGGTTGCTGCCGCACTAGCATTTATGAAGTGGCTAACGATCTAGAGAGTAAGATAAGAAGGCAACCATCCGAAGAGGAATCGCCTCCAACAAGTCTGTTATCCACCTACTTACGCAAACATAACACCTATCCTATCCTTGTCCTACTCTTCGCATCCCGACGAAGAAGAAGCAGTCAAGGCACACACACGTTGAACAAGTTATATTAAGATTATCTCGATTGTTGTCTTCTATGAACAAGGAGTAGGTCTCAAGTCGTTCATAACCATGGACATGGCTTCTCGAAAAGATTTAACCCTGCAGGGTGTACCAACTGCCCATTACAAGACTACGCATGCAGGCCCATTTCGATCAGTTGCTACACATGATAGGCCACCATTTTATGATTTAGTCCCAAGATGTCCGGAATGACAGGTCCCTCTAGCTAACAACGCACAAATCCGGGTGGCCCCCGGTGAGTCGACATCCAACTCAAAAGCCGGCCGCGCTCTCGGATCGGCCTCTACCGTCTGGACGAGGTCGGGTTAGTTACCTAAACTATGTGGGCAACCCCCGAGCTTCCAGGTTTGGACCAACAAAGAAACCATGTCTCCGCTGGCCCGAGTTGTTTGAAAATCTGCGAGGTCGACACTCGCGCACACACGTTTTGCAAAAGGTAAAACCAGCTTGGGCCACCACTAGAAATGTTTGAAGCTAGATAGGTAAGTAGAGGGGACCCCATAAAATCCCACACGCGGTTAGGCACGCTCAGTCTTAAAACCAATACCCGGAACTCGGATCCTAGGTGACTCGAATGGAACAAAGCGTCGGGGCGGGATAGCCTAGACCTTCCATCCTTCGTCGAATATAGTCAACATTATAATAATCATATCATCCACAACACTGTAATAACGTGATAGCCCAAACCAAATAGAAACAGGGTAACATCGTAGCATCCTAAGCATTCATACTAAGCAGGGGATGAGCAACGAGCAATAGTAACATAGCAGTACATGGTTTGCTGGGAGGGGACATGGCTGTATCGGTTTGAAGGAGTCTGTAAACATGTGGTAGGATCAAACATCGAACCTATCCTAGACTAGCATGCAAACCGCTGGTTGAAATAGAATGGATCATAAGTAATGTATAGTCCTTGCCTGTTGATAAGTCGGGTTTCGAAGGTGTAGTTGATCGCAAGCTCGCATCGTCTCCGAGAGGTACCCGCGGAAGCACACAAGATGGTAAACACTGGAAAGCAATCAACGAGCAAGCATCTATTACTACGAAGCAATCACAAGCAAGCATCAACAAGAAGACAACACGAGACAACGCACCTACCGTCCAGAGCGATTACTAACAGGTTAAGTGGAGTACTCGTCACACACGACGATACCGCACGTTTACGGTGGTTCAAGTTGTTTAGCTATAGGTGATCAACAAAGTTGTTAACATGACATATCACTCAAGCATGGCATAGCACTCAAACATGGAAAGAGGTGAAACATAAAGGATACTATCTATGCTAGTCAATTTAAGTGAGGCACAACCTAAACATGGCATCCACTAAGTGCCCCACGACAATTAAAGGATTTGGTACTGTTCTGTCCTAAACCATATTTTAGGTTGGTTAACAACAGCAAACAATAGCATAAACCCAAATAACACGAAAAATTAATCAAGTTACATATAAAGAACACTCCAAACGGAGTTACGGTTAAAAATATACAAGCAAAACAAGTTACGTGCACAGTCTGCCAACATCAGGAAGCACACTTTAGAGCATTGCATAAACAGGGCAATGAGTGCAAACATGCTCACAAATGATATGCAATTAAAGTAGACATGACAGGTAAGGCATGGCAAAAAGAATCATGCAATTTGGCATCATAGATCAAAAGATATTAAGCATGCAACATGGCATCGGAACGTTACAGAGTAAAATAGAGGTGGCTGTCAAAAACAGCGGGATAGCAACTTTGGAGCTCAATAACTATATGACAAGCAAGCATATCATCAAAATTCAATACATATAATGGAAGTAGACATGATTCTTAACAGTATGCAATTGGAATCACTCAATTCCGATAAACGGTTGCGACGCAACCGTCACCCGAAGTTGCAACAAATTAACAGTTTTCAACACAGCAGCACATTAACATCAGGGTCACCACTTTGGAGCAAGATTTAATATAGCTAAAGCACTCAAACATGAAAAGTTAAAGCATGGGAATGAAGTACACATGATGCTTAACACATAGGAAAAAGAATCAATGCAATAGGCCTCATGGATTTTACACAAGCATCACCCAAAGTTTGAACAAAATAACAGCAGCAGTAGTTAACAGCAGATTAGCAACTTAACGATCTGGTGCCCTGTTCAACACACAATTACATATTCAAGATGAACTCAAAATAAATAACTTCCTAAAGATGAACTCTAGAGCACGCAAAGCACAACCAAACAAAAAAAGAATCACTTCATTTGGACCTACGAGTCAACGGGAATTAACATTGCAAAAATGGACAACAGAAAAAAATTTACCAGACTCTGCAGAGGTTTTGCACTTTACCCACGCTATGGAGTTCTTCCTCCATCAAGTTCCTTGGAACTTGTCCCAAAGGAACCTTGGAACTCGTACCATAGGAGTGGACTAGGACTTCTCCAACGAGACCATTCTACCACGTGCCTCCCTTACCGTATCACCAGACATACTCCACGAGTCCTGCCTTGGGTATCCCCGTGTACTCCAGACATCGGCCACCGTCGTGGAAAACGGCCACTGCGTGGCAAACAACATTGTCCCAAACGGGACGGAGCTCCATATAACAAAATTGGCTCTCAAGACTATCACCGCTTACCTGATCAGGGTAACCGCACACACATAGCGTCCCCACGTTGGTGATACGAATAAGAGAGCCCATCGATAGACCGAGCCAAGGCCTTCCCATACAGGCGAGTGTGGCTGCACTCATAACTTCGGTTCAGTGGCAGTTGATCAACTTGGCACAACGCATGTATCCAAATGCATAATCAATTATTAGGTGCAACATGAAAATCCCTAGTCCAAGTCATAGCAATGCATGTAGAACAATCCAATGTACGGTTATATCATAATCCACAACATGTTTAGGTGATTAACTTAGCATTGGAAAAATGAGAAAGATAGTAACATGCAACATAGCAAGATTATGAACATGACTAGGGGTTATGATGCATTCAAGCATATTCATGGCAATGACATTATTATTAAAATAATCTAGTTATAACAAGAATGGTCACCATATTATCCGAAAGTTAAAGAAAGATGCAAACCACGTCAAAGCTTTATGAAGATGAAAAAGAAGTTGTGTCTTGCCTTTCACCAAGGAAGTGTGAAGTACTCCGAGTCTTCAACACAAACAAAGCCCTGAAAATATATTTTTAAAAATGCCAAAAGAAATTGTCACATAAAGTTTTCTTTTGACCAGCAAATAAAAACAGAACATCATAGCATGAAACCTATGCCAAATTGAAGATGAGCTCAAGAAAAACTAGGCGAAAAAGAATCAACTCAAATGGACTTGTGGTTTAAAAGATATAGCAGGTCAAAGTTTGGTCAAAATATGATTTAAAAATGATTTTAAATCATTTGCTGGAATTTCTAGTGGGGCTGACGTCGAAGGCGTATTTGGGGAATATGTCTTCACTTAAGAAAAAGATTCGGGCGTGGGGGTGACGCTGACTGCTGGGGCCACGGTGTCATATGAACAAAGACAGAGGGGGAAAAGTGCACGGTGAGCTCACCGGCGGGAGAACTCTGACGAGGGGCCTCGGCGAGGTGCGGCGAGTGCACGGCTGGAATAGGGGCACGACAGCGCACCTGCCCATACCAGTAGCTTTCCTAGAGGTGGCCGGACGGCGAGGGGAGGATCATCGCGGCGGCGCCGGGCTACGGTGTCTGTCGGCGTCGTTGGGGCCACCTGATTCCGGCGACTAATCGGACCGCGGGGAGTTGGGGAAGGTCCAGGGGGGCTAGGGGATTGCGGTGGTGGTGCTTGCATGGCTAGGGGTTCACCGGAGCAAGGAGGAGGTGACTGCAACTACGCGGCGGCGTGCTCGTCGGAGGTGGGGAAGAAGTGCTCCCACGGCTCGATTGCTTGTGCTGGAGCGCGATTGGAGGAAAGGGGAGGGTGGTGGTGCGGTGAGCCGAGGCCGGGCATGACTTAAAGAGCTGGTGCAGAAGATGGTATTCTCCGTGGCCAAATATGGCTAGCAGGTTCTCCGTTCATTGCTGACTACTGAGGTGTCTTTGACTGGTCTAGGGGAGCAACAAAGTGATCTTATCTTCACTGCAAAGTTTGCAGCAGTAAACTTCGTGAAGAAGAAGTGGTCAAATAGTGAAAAGTGGGAGAGGGATATGTTGTCACATTTGTTTAGGGTGCAAAGGGATCCATGTCTGTGAAGTTTGAGGTCAAATGGACATGTTTTGCGTACACTTCCTTTGTAAGTGCCCAAATTGTCCAGAAAAGCCTTGTTCAAAGTAGCATCATCTAGGCTTGATGGATTTGGCTCAAATTTGGTGTAGAGGGATTATTTGGTGGTGTGCACAAGTGTGCAAAATTTCAAGGCTAGGGGAAGTACCTAGATAGCACTTGATTCACCAGGTACCCTGTTGGCCAGAAACTTGATCTTGATGATGCCATCACATGGGTGGTTGGTTTTGGCTAAAACTTGGCTTAGGAGAGTCATTTGGGTGTGGGATCATGTACAAAAAGTTTCAGAGCAAATGGATAGTCCTATCATCCACTTCTTCACAATGCCCCCTTACTGCACACAAACTTTGGGAATTTTGGGATGGAGTTTGTCTAGTCCCCTAGAGCTGAAAATTGGCATAGGCTCTTGAAATGATCATAACAGATTGCATGAAAGTTTCACCAGCAATGGATAAGGATAAATAACACTTCCTTCACAAAATGCTATTCTGCCCCCACAGACAAATGAATTTCTATAGGTGAAAAATCCATTTGGGCCATGCAATGTTTTTTGATATTTTGGCAAGATATGGCATCAAGGACATGTGGGAGTTATGTGGGGATTTATGGAGAAATAACAATAGGGGTTTCTTCACAATCCTGAAATAAAGAGAATATTCCTTTTAATGGAAAAGGAATATATGGCATGAACAAAAATGTGGCTTGGATGGGATGGATCAAGGGATGATCATTGGAAAGGCTTAGGGAATCATGGTCCAATTGAGCAAGCAAAGAAAATATTCTCAAGTTCCAAGTTCAAAGAGTTTCTCTAAATCAAACTAACTGGAAAATCTTGAATTAAATCAGAAAAGTTTTTGAAAATGATAAGTTGCAAAATCCAGGGTGTCACAACCCTAACCCCCTTAGAAAAATCTCGTCCTCGAGATTTGGTTGCTCAGGGGACCATTGAAAACATACCGTTTTTAGGAAACTTATTGTTTCTTGGCTTCCTTTTCACTGCATAGTGTTCCCTCGGTAGCATCCAAGAAATTGTGGCTTAGGGAGTTTACTTCACCCATTCCTTATTTCCGACATGATATTTTCCCTTTATGTATTAGATCCTTTCCCACTGACTTCCATCCTCATGTCGGTTGACTTGTATGCTAGCGAGGTCTGTTGCCATAGGTTGACTGCCGACAATATCCGTACTATCCTCGGGGTATCTCGGGCCTTATCTTTGTATTGGCCTCTTTGAGAATAGACCTAGGTTTCATGGTCAACTGGTTAACTCAGAATGCTCGTGATTATTATAGACCTATGTGCGGAACTTTGGCTGTCTGCACATAGTTTTGCATCACTTTGCTTTTGGCTCGTCCATCTTGAGTATTAATTCTGACCGCGGGGGGGGGGGGGGCACAAGCTTTAAATTTTTGACTCACGCTAAGATTTACTGGGTATGTTTCCATATCCGGGTGTGGAGGTTGTCCGTGCTATACTTCAACACGGTCATTGCAGTGAAAATGCTGAGCTGGGTAGGGTAGCTTTAGCGAAACATACTTGAGTGCTCCAGCACTTATGTAAAATTCCAAATGTGTGTAATTGCACCAGTTGAAAGGCTGGGTACTCTAACTTTTCCCATATGAAATGGGATTCCTTAGGTTAAGTGTCCATGGGGATCCGTATGGAATCATGGTTTCGACCCATCGAGGTGAATGTGACCTTGGACTCCATGCAATAAATACTTCCCTTACTTGTCGGACTCGCATGGGTTGCATACTTTGGCAGCTTATGGGTGTAGCACTAACTCTGGTCGCATATATCATAGCAAGATACGCCATGCCTATCTACCTTGGTCCTTGCTAGTGCGACAATCACTCTTTTAGGGTGCTCCTCGTATACTGACCTTCCTGTTGTCGGAATGCTTTCTCTAAGCTAGTTGGGCTGCCTTCATCCTTTGTCTCTTGGCTATCCATAATTACTTTTGGTTGCAATAAATTGGGCCTCATGGTTATACTCCTTCGGGGCCTTTTCAACGCGAGGAGCTGAACCTCGTGGTTCTGGTCACGACCAAAGGCTTAATTATGCACCTTACTTAGGGTGTTCCCTCATGACTTGTCAATCTTTACCCCAGGCTAAGATGTGTGTCTGATTCTTATGCCGGAGTTGCTCGCCTAACTTGAGAAGTGTGCCCATGATATGTGGGGGTCCATACGTGACTGAAGATGTTGACATATTCATTGCTTTTGAATAGTCGGGCTTCTGAAAAAACTGTTGCAGGCACGATGGCGTGTTGAAGAAGACTGGGTGGCGTACCCTCGAAGCTTGGCCGGGGTAGCGTGCTGAAGAAGGTTGGGTACCGTGTTTCGGAAGCTTCCTGCGGTGGCGTAGTGAGGAAGACTGGGTGTCGTACGCGGGAAGCTCCTTCGGTAGCTTACTGAACAAGACTAGTTGCCTCAGAAGTTTTCCTCATTGTACTATGGATGTACGGGTTCCTTGTGCTGGAATCTTCTGCGGCAGTTTACTGTAGACGGTGGGGTAGCTTGTGCTGGAATCCATCCATGTGGCGTATTGAGCAAGATTAGGTGCTTTGCACCATAAGATCCTCCCGGTTTCTTGTGGTAGAAGGCTGGATGTCTTGTACGAGAAGCTATCCAGATGCCGTACCGAGGAAGGTTGATGCACTATACAGGTCGGCTGTGTACTCTATCTTACCAAAGAAGGACGCGGTGCCTTATGTCCGATGTTTTTCCATGATAGCGTGTGGAAAAATATGAACACTGTCCCGGTGGTTTATTGACTTTCTGACTGCGGACTCGTCAGGGGGGTCATTGTTCCAAAACATTTCTTTGTTGTGTACTGAGTTCATGGCTCATCCTGAACTTCTTCCAGGGTATACGATAATTAAACAGCTTGCGCATAATAAGATTGCAACTTGTGTAGGCCATACCTTTGATGCAGATATCCAGGGGTCACAACTTATCTTTTCCCTAATTGAATCTTCACGGTTGTAATAGATGAATGAAGGATGCTGACTTGATTCAAATGATTCATCTTGGTAGAAATCCTACTTGAGCCCAATACTCCCAATCCAATCGGGTATGAATCCTTCTTGACTTGCTGACGTAACAGCCCAGATTTCACAAAAAATAAAAAAATTATTTTCAGTGTGAATTGTTTGATTGTCTGATTTATTTGCGGTGTTTGCATCCCCGATTTATCGATCGGCGATTATTTTCCCCCTCCTATCTCGTACCGGACGGAGACTGACCCTTGCCACCCTAACACTCGACCTTTGCGACACCGGGTTTCACCCGATCACCGTCGCGAAACCCGCACGAGACCAGCCGCAGCCAACGGAACGAAAAACCCCGTTTAATAATTAAATGGGTTATTTCTATAGCGCGCCGGAAAGTGTTCTGGAAACGGTTCCAACGCAAGGTGAGCGCCGCTGGCTCGACGCGCTGATCGAGCAGTTCGAAGTTTTACCTGAATCGGAGGTCCTGCGGACCCTCGGCGGTCAGAAACGTAAACACCGCGCGCGCGAGAGAAAAACCGGGGATGTTTTTGCAAACTGCCAGCCACCTAGGCTATATAAAGACCACCACTCCACCTAGCCCTTCTAGGGTTTCCCTCTAGAAAAATTGCAGCCACCCCCTGAAAAATTCCACAAAATTGCCCCCAAATCCCTCTCTCCCCGAAGCCCTAGCCTCAGCCCTCGATCTGGACCGTTAGATCCAGACCGGAAGGTTCCCAACACCCCCACGTAGCCTCCCACCAACCTCCACCCCGTTTCGAGCCCCGCAGGGCCATTCGAGCCGCAGCCAGCCCGCCGTGGGCCGGATCTGGGCTCGGCCAGCCGCCGCGCCGCCCGCACATTCTGGCCGGCCGCTGCCGCCGGGGACCACGGCAGCCGCCTCGCGCCGCGCCCCCCATGGTGAGCTCGCCGGCCTCCCCTTATCTCCTCCCCATGCCTCACCCGCTTCCCCTCTCTGCACAGGTCACGGCTGCGCCGCCATGCTCTCCCAGCCACGCCGCCGGACTCCAAGGCGAGGGGCCGGTCGAGCCGACCGCCCGCAGAAGCTCGCCGCCGCCGCGTTCCAGTCCGCCTCCCCCCACCGCCTTTGGACCCGGCCGCCTCCTCCGCCAGGCGCCGCCTCCGCGGCCTCCCTCGCGTCGCGTCTCCACGCCGAGATGGCCACCACTGGCGGCCTCGATCGGAGCCGAGGACGGCAGCTCCTCCCGATCCGGTCACCGTGGCTTGGGCCGGTCCAGCCCCGTGGCCCACAGGAGCCACCAGGCCTAGCCAGGCCGGCCTCCTCCCCTTTCCAACCGCTAGTGGGCCGAGGCCCATGTGGGGTGAGCCCCTTAATTGTTTTAAGTATAACCCTGCGAATTTCACTAAGTCTTGTAAAAATTGTGGTGCTGATCCCGTTTTGCAAATCGATTTCCCGTTGACTCGTAGCTCCGAATGAAGTGATTCTTTTTTTGTTTGGTTGTGCTTTTTGTGCTCTAGAGTTCATCTTTAGGAAAAAAATTTTTTGGTCATCTTGAATATTTAATTGTGTGATGAACAGGGCACCAGATCATTAAGTTGCTAATCTGTTGTTAACTACTTTTGCTGTTATTTTGTTCAAACTTTGGGTGATGCTTGTGTCAAATCCATGAGGCCTATTGCATTGATTCTTTTTCCCATGTGTTAAGCACCATGTGTACTTCATTACCATGCTTTAACTTGTCATCTTTGGGTGCTTTAGCTATATTAAATCTTGCTCCAAAGTGGTGACCCTGATGTTAATGTGCTGTTGTTGATGAAACTGTTATTTTGTTGCAACTTCGGGTGACGGTTGCGTCGCAACCGTTTATCGGAATTGAGTGATTCCAATTTCATATTGTTAAGCATCATGTCTACTTCCATTATATGTATTGAATTGTCATGATATGCTTTCTGGTCATCTAGTGATTGAGCTCCAAAGTTTCTATGCCGCTGTTGTTGACAGCCACCTCTGTTTTTCACTAAGTCTGTAACGTTCTGATGCCATGTTGTTTGCTTAATATCTTTTGATCTATGATGCCTATGACCTTGATTCTTGTTTGTACCTAATCATCATCATGTATACTTCATGCCCATGTATTGCTATGTCATGTTGCTGCACTTTTGCATATAGTTTTGCTCCTGTTTATATAGCATAAAAATAACAGTTTCTGCTCTGATTTCTTTGATTTTCACAAAGTCCTTGACCATTAATGTTTTATTACATTTTGCATGGGATATAACTAGTTGTTCATGATGCCTATTTGCATGATTCTTTTTGCCATGCCTTCCCTTCCATGTCTACTTTAGTTTCATATCATTTGTGAGCATGTTTGCATTCATTATCCTTCTTATGCATTGCTCTAAAGTGTGCTTCCCGATGTTGGCAGATTGTGTTCCAAACTTGTTTTGCTTGTATCTTTTTAACCATAACTCTGTTTGCTTGTATCTTTTTAACCGTAACTCCGTTTTGCTTGTAACTTGTGTTCTTTTTCGTGTACTTTGTGTTTATGCTATTGTTTGCTGTTGTTAACCAACCTGAAATATGGTTTAGGGCAGAGCAGTACCAAATCTTTTAATGGTCGTGGGACACTTAGTGATATGCCATGTTTAGGTTGTGCCTCACTTAAATTGACTAGCATAGATAGTTTATCTTATGCTTCACCTCTTGACGTTTTTGTGTGCTATGCCATGCTTGAGTGAGATGCCATGTTGACAACCGTTGTTGATCACCTGTAGCTAAACAACTTGAACCTTTCAAAATGTGTGGTATCGTCGTGTGTGACGAGTACTCCACTTAACCTGTTAGTAACCGCTCTCGACGGTAGGTGCGATGTCTCGTGTCGCCTTCTTGTTGATGCTTGATCGTGTTTTCTTCGTAGTAATAGATGCTTGCTCGTTGATTTCTTTCCAGTGTTTACCGTCTTGTGTGCTTCCGCGGGTACCTTCGGAGACGATGCGAGCTTGCGATCAACTACACCTTCGGAACCCGACTTATCAACAAGCAAGGACTATACATTACTTATGATCAATTCTATTTCAACCAGCGGTCTGTATGCTAGTCTAGGTTAGGTTCGATGTTTGATCCTACCACATGTTTACAGCCTCTTTTAAACCGATACAGCCATGTCCCCTCCCAGCAAACCTTGTACTGCTATGTTACTATTGCTCGTTGCTCAGCCCCTGCTTAGTATGCATGCTTAGGATGCTACGATCTTACCTCCTGTTACTCCTTGGTTTGGGATATCACATTATTATATGATTATTATAAATGTTGATTATATTCAACGAAGGATGGAAGGTCTAGGCTATCCCGCCCCGACGCTTTGTTCCATTCGAGTCACCTAGGATCCGAGTTCCGGGTATTGGTTTTAAGACTGAGCGTGCCTAACCGCGTGTGGGATTTTATGGGGTCCCCTCTTCTTACCTACCTAGCTTCAAACATTTCTAGTGGTGGCCCAAGCTGATTTACCATTTGAAACGTGTGTGTGACTGGTCCGTGGCCGGCAGATTTCAAACAACGTGGGCCAGCGGAGACATGGTTTATCTTGTTGGTCCACCCCAGGGAGCTAGGGGGTTGTCCACATCTGTTTGGGCAACTAACCCGACCTCGTCCAGACGGTAGAGGCCGATTCGAGAGCGCGGCCGGCTATTGAGTTGGATGTCGACTCACCGGGGGCCACCCCGATTTGTTCGTTGTTAGCTAGATGGACCTGTCGTTCCGGATCTCTTGGGACTAAATTATAAAATGGTTGCCTATCATGGGTAGCAACTGAGAGAGATGGGCGTGCGTGCGGAGCCTTGTAATGGGCAGTTGGTACACCCCTGCAGGGTTAAATCTTTTCGAGAAGCCGTGTCCACGGTTATGGACGACTTGAGACCTACTCCTCCTTCATAGACAACAACAACTGAGCTAATCTTAATAAACTTGATCAACGTGTGTGTGCCTTGACTGATTCTTCTTCGTCGGTATGCGAAGAGGAGGACAAGGATAGGATAGGTGTTATTCTTGCGTAAGTAGGTGAATAGCAGACTTGTGGGAGGCAATTCCTCATCGAATGTTGGCTTCTTACCTTACTCTCTAGATCGTTAGCCACTTCATAAATGCTAGTGCGGCAACAACCTCACCACCTACCCCTTCCTTACCGTAAACTACTAGTTGTGCTAGAATGACGAGTGATGAAGTCCTTGCTGGGTCAGTTGACTACTATAGTTGGATGCTGAGTACTTCTGTACTCATGATACTACCCGCAAACTCTTTTCAGGGTTCTTGATCGACAACAGGTATGGTGATCGACGTTTCACGTGGAGACTCGACGACGACTAGTTAGGCGGATCCCGGCGGAGGGCCTGGACCCATGTGGTTATGGGGATCGATGTTTTTCTCTTTGCCACTAGGCATTTGGTTGTCGTCTGTACTCAGACATGTATCTTCCGCTTTTGTATTGTATTAAGGCAGTTGCATGCCGATTGTATGAGATGTATCCATGTAGCTGTAATGCTGTGATATCATGTTGGAAATCCGGGGCATATGGCTTGTCATATGTTGCGGTGGGACCGATATGTGCTTCATCCCCGGATGTGGATGGAAACATCTAGATCTGGAACAGTACCGCATGTCGGGCCTTACAACTGATTTCCCAATTCATTGCGACCTTTCATTGATTCCTCGCGGTATGCGGTGGGTTGGTGAGCAACTTTCCATAAGGGGGAAAATAAGGCGACACCAAAGAACCAAATGAAGAACCAACGAAGAAATCCAAAGGAGTTAAGATCAATAGCAATCGACAGAAAGTTCACCACTTCACAAGTTTTAACGGTGGTCGATGACCATCTGAATCTCTTGCATGAAATCAGCAACTAACCCAGTAGCCACCAGAACGGTCTTTACAACTCAAATCTGGGACGTTTACTCGAATCACTCAAGCAATTCTCAAGACGGCCGAAAAACAGCTCAGAGCATGAGACAACATTGATAAAAAGAATGTCGAGAGCCCCTAAGACGGTCGAAAAGCAGCTCAAAGCATAGGGTCTCCACTGCGAAAAGAAACTCAACAACTGCCCGAGACGGCCGAAAAGCAGCTTAGAACACGGGTCGATTGTTTAAAAGAGAAAGATAAAGTTGGCATCTAGCTCGGACGGACGGAAGCAGCTCAGAGCACAGGCGTGGTGCCGATACCAAATAAAAGCATGCAAAGGTCCGTCACAGTCACATACCACCTAAAAACATATTCATTAAACACCGAAGAACCAAATAAAGAACCGACGAGGAAATTCAACGAGGCAAAGATCAGTAGCACTGAAAATGCGTCGAGGTCACACACAAACAAGATCACATCCTATTGCTACACACAAAAACATGCAATAGGAAAAATGCAAGACTACTACTACTCATGCAACATGAACTACGCGAAACTTAGGCGCTAGGGTCTACCGACGGGTTGCCGGAGGCTGAGGAAGCTGGTGGAGGAGTTGCTGAAGACAAGGCGATAGCAAGAGCTCTTATTGCATCCGTTGCATCACATACTAGGTCGACGATGAGGGCGTATTCGGCGATTATGTAGCGGGAAATGCTGATCACCATTGCGTTGGCTTCCGCAAGAGGACGAAGAAACCTTACCTGTTGAGGAATGGTGGCCAAGGTGGGATAGAAATGGAAGGCATGATTCCGTTGCATCGAGCTTTCCTGGTTTCGAAGACTTGTGAGGCCTTCCAAGCTAGCAAGTTGAATGGCACGATCTGGGGTCGAGGCATATCCACCATGGAATTTTTAGGTACGCATGCCGATGGGGAGGTTGACTGCCATGAGGACCTTGGCTTGGTACTACAGTACCGGTCCTCCGAGTGGTATCTGGAGCACTTAGTACCTTGGAACTTCTCCACTGGGATAGAGACTCCACCAAACGTCGGCCAAAAGATAGGCAAAGCTGGTTGGTGAAGGGATGATTGGTGGTCAAGTGGATACTCTGCCATCTACATTCATTAGACCAGATCGTTACCGAAAATAATGCTGTCTATATGCAAGCTATGAAGCAATCAAATGCATCACACAAGAAAGCTACATACTCTAGCTCTAATGGGATTCTAACGTCCGCGCTAACTAGGGCATCCTATAGTCAGTCCTGCTCTGATACCAAGCATTATGGCACCCCGACTCCGAATACTGGAACGCCCCGTGCTCCAGCCCAGAGATCAAGTCTTCTAGAACACGGCGCTGCTTGATATAGAACTGAACCACTTATATTACCAATGATATGGGTACAATCGGTCTATTACAACGCTAGCGGAGCGAGGTGAAGAAAAACTTGCTCCTAATGCTTGCCATGGAACTACATCAAGAAGCTAGATAACTTTATAGCAGCGGAATAAGACTTAACAGCGGAACAATGATGACGGTGATGAACTCCACTCCACCGGGACACTAACTGGGGCACCTCCTAGCTCGCAAACACCGGGAACGTTGTCGTACGCAATCACAACATTTCCTACAAGTCTGGCATGACACGCCAGGTTAGTACATTGATTGTACTTGCAAGCTCACAACAACCAAAGTACCAAGGAAAAACAACAACATGGCATTAATATTTCATGCAATGGTACCATGATGAATCTAGCATATTATCAAGATTAAGACTAGTGCAAGGAAAACCATCATTTAAGGTCACTTGGACCCCACATGATCATAGCGTGATCATGCGGCTTAACTCCGAGAACTTGCAGGCTCAACAATCGGGATACGGATCATCGCATGACCAACAATCTTGGCACGGGTCGTCGCACGACCATTCAACGGGTCAGGTGTCATTGAATTACCACCCAACCAATTCGTTCATCGCATGACCAACAACTTTCACGGGTCATCGCATGACCAACATCTTATATGGGTCGTCGCATGACCATGAACTTTCACGATCATCAAACCGGGTTAATGTTGATCCATAGTGTGACCTAGTACGAACTTTATCCAATGCCGTGGACTCGTCTACTCGAATAGAATTTTAACACTCTGCAGAGGTTGTGCACTTTACCGACGCTATGGAGTTCTTCTTCCATCAAGTACCTTGGAACTTGTCCTACAGGAACCTCAGAACTCGTACCATAGGATTGGACTAGGACTTCTCCAACAAGACAGTTATACCGCGTGCTTGCCTTACCGTATCACCCGACATACTCCGTTAGTCATGCCTTGGGTATCCCCGTGTCCTCCATACACCGGAAACCTTCGTGGAAAACGACCACTTCATGGAAAGAAACATTGTCCCCAAAAGGGACGGAACTCCATATAACCAAACCGGCTCTCAAGACTATCGCCTCTTACCTGCTCAGGGTAACCGCGCGCGCATAGCCTCCCCGTAATGGTGATAAGAATAAGAGACCCCACCGATAGACCAAGCCAAGGCCTTACCATACAGGCGAGTTCGGTTCGGTGGCACCTTATCAACTTGGCACAACGCATGTATCCAAATGCATAATCAAGTATCAGGTGCAACATGAAAATCCCTAGTCAAAGTCATAGAAATGCATGTATAACAATCAAAGGTACAGTTTTATCATAATCCACAACATATTTAGGTGATTAACTTAGCATTGTGAAAATGATCAAGATAGTAACATGCAACATAGCAAGATCATCACCATGACTAGGGGTTATCATGCATTCAAGCATATTCATGGCAATGGCATTATTATTAAAATAATCTAGGCATAACAAGAATGGTCACCATATTATCTGAAAGTTAAAGAAAGACGAAAACCACGTCAAAGCTTTACGAAGATGCAAAAGAAGTTGTGGCTTGCCTTTCCCCAAGGAAGTGCAAAGTACTCCTGATCTTCAACACAAAAAAGCACTGAAAAATATATTTTTTTAAATGGCAAAATAAATTGTTACATAAAGGTTTATTTTGACCAGAAAATAACAACAGAGCATCATAGCATGAAACCTATGCCAAATTAAAGAGGAGCTCAACAAAACTAGGGGAAAAAGACTCAACTCAAATGGACTTGTGTTTTAAAAGATATAGCAGGTCAAAGTTTGGTCCAAATATGATTTCAAATGATTTCAAATCATCTTCTGGAATTTCCAGTGGGGCTGACGTCGAAGGTGTATTTGGGGAATACGTCTTCACTTAAGAAAACGGTTCGGGCGTGTGGGTGAGGCTTACTGGTGGGGCCATGATGTCATATGAACAAAGACAGAGGGGGAACAGTGCTCGGCGATCTCATCGGCGGGAGAACTCCGGAGAGGGGCCTCGAAGACGTTCAGCGAGTGCACAGCAGGAACGGGGGCACGACGGCGCACCTTCCCGTACCCGTAGATTGCATGGAGGTGGCCAGACGGTGAGGGGAGGGTCGTCGCGACGGAGCCAGGCTATGGTGGTCGTCGGGGTCGTCCGGGCCACCCAATTCCGGCGACTAATTGAACCGCGGGGAGTTGGGGAAGGTCTAGGGGACTAGGGGAGTGCGGTGGTGGTGCTGGCGTGGCTAGGGGGTCACCGGAGCAAGGAGGAGGTGACTGCAACTGCGCGGTGGCGTGCTCACCGGAGGTGTGGAAGAAGTGCTTCCGTGGCTCGATTGCTTGTGCAGGAGAGCGATTGGAGGGAAGGCCGGGGAGGGTGGTGACCCGGTGAGGCGAGGCCGAGCATGATTTAAATAGCCGGGGGTGATGCTCGGGCTCGGCCGCCGCCATGGAGAAGAGGACACGGCGAGGGGTGGCGGGGGCGGTGAGGTTAGACGCTCGGGTTGCTTCTAGGGGGATCTGGAGGCGTCACGCGCAATCAGTGCGGCTCATGGAGCACAGGAGGGGGCATGGAGATGGGGACGTGACGGTGCACTGTGCCCGTCGAGTTCTGGGCGGCGGCGAGTCCAGGCGGGCGATTCTGGCGAGGGAATGGAAGAGGAGGGGATGCGTGTGAGGGGGAAAGGTCGTGCGGCAAGGGTTGACACGGGGAAGGCGACATGGGTGCACTACAGGTCGATTCCAGTGGCTCGGGCACGCGCAGAGGGCGCCAGTGGCACACCATGGGCGTGGCCACCAAGTGGGCTGGTGCACAAGATGGTATTCTTCGTGGCCAAGTATGTCTAGCAGGTTCTCCTTTCATTGCTGACTACTGTGGTGTCTTTGACTGGTCGAGGGGAGCAACAGAGTGATCTTATCTTCACTGCAAAGTTTGCAGCAGTAAACTCGGGGAAGAAGCAGTGGTGATATGGTGAAGAGTGGGAGAGGGATATGTTGTCACATGTGTTTAGGGTGCAAAGGACTCCATATCTGTGATGTTGGAGGTCAAATGGACATGTTTTGCATACACTTCCTTTGTAAGTGCCCAAATGGTCAAGAAAATCCTTGTTGAAAGTAGCATCATCTAGGCTTGATGGATTTGGCACAAATTTTCTGTAGAGGGGTTATTTGGTGGTGTGCACAAGTGTGCAAAATTTCAAGGCTAGGGGAAGTACCTATATAGCACTTGCTTCACAAGGTACCCTGCTGGCCAGAAACTTGATCTTGATGATGCCATCACATGGGTGGTTGGTTTTGTCTAACACTTGGTATAGGAGAGTCATTTGGGTGTGGGTTCATGTAAAAAAAGTTTCAGAGCAAATGGATGCTCCTATCATGCACTTGCTTAACAATGCCCCCTTACTCCGCACAAACTTTGGGAATTTTGGGATGGATTTTGGCTACTCCCCCAGGGTATAATATTGGCATAGGTTCTTGAAATGATCATAAGAGATTGCACAAAAAGTTTCACAAGCACTGGATAAGGATAAATAACACTTTCTTCACAAAGTGCTATTCTGCCCTCACAGACAAATGAATTTCTCTAAGTGAAAAATCAACATGGCCCATGCAATGTTTTTGGATATTTTGGCAAGATATGGCATCAAGGACATGTGGAGATTTATGGAGCAATAACAATAGGGGTTCCTTCATAATCCTGAAATAAAGGGAATATTCCTTTTAATGCAAAAAGGGAAATATATGGCATGAACAAAAATGTGGCTTGGATGGGATGGATCAAGGGATGATCATTGGAAAGGCTTAGGGAATCATGGTCCACTTGAGCAAGAAAGAAAATATGCTCAAGTTCCAAGTCCAAAGAGTTGATCAAAATCAAACCAACTAGCAAATCTTGAATTAAATCAGAAAAGTTTTTTGAAAATGAAAAGTTGCAAAATCCAGGGTGTCACAATGGTCTACTTGTCTTGGCGTACTGCCCATACTTTTGATCCTCTAACTTTATTGCAACATAATGAGCACTGCTGTGGGTTTGTAATTTTGTCAATTTCCGAGCTGTAAATTTTTCACCCAGCTTAGCTATTTTATCGTCTTTTGGGAGAGAGACATCAATAGTGAACATCATGAGACCCCAGTCCATATTTCCACCATTGGTTACACCTGAACTCATTTACTGCTTTATTTCCTATCATTTGCAATCACCATCACTATTTCGACCGTGTGTTTGATCTTTTCTAAAAAATAAGTACGGAGAGATTGAAAACCTCTCTGAAATAGTTGGGAGCAAAGTTATTTGTTGTGTGTGCAGGTCCACGTCAACCTCGGACCAATCCGACAACTTAATATCTGGCGCCGTTGACACCTACTTGCTGAATTCGGAGTCCCCCGGTTCGGTAACCTTGGTATCTTCACCGAGGGAAATTTGTTGCTATTTACATCATAACCTTCCAATTGTGGTAGCCAACGAGGAGGTGTTATCTACACCCAGCAAGCATAATTTCTAGCGCCGTTACCTGGGACTCCAATCTTCAAGATAGGGGAGTTGCACATTATCTTTTACCTTTCCTTTTTAGTCTTGTTAGTTTACTTTCTAGCTTTTTCTTTTGATTCTTATATCAAAAACCAAAAAAATAGTTGCTACCTTTTGTCTTTGTCTTTCTTTGCCTACTGATGTTATCTTTAGCATGGGTGTGGAACCACCTAAATATGGTAGGATGGACATGTTTCACTTGAATCATCTTCGATCAATTTGTGCTCGCGCTAAACACTACTAGAGAAATAGCTATACATGGAAACCTTATTAGTGGCGCATTTTATATGTAATGCGCCACTATGTTGTAAGGGGTGGCGCACTGGTACAAAATGCGCCACCTATAAGCTCTTATAGGTGTATCCCTAAGAGTGGGCCAGCCCAGGATCCCCTTATATGTGGCGCATTTGGAGAAATGCGCCACCCATAAGAACCTTATAGGTGGCGCATTTTGGAAATGCGCCACCCCTAAGAGCATATGGGTGGCGCATTTTGGAAATGCACCACCCCTAAGGAATTATTAGTGGCACATCCAGAATGCGCCACCAATAAGCTCTTAGGGGTGGCGCATCTTGCATATGCGCCACTACTAAGCAAAAACTGTGAGGGAAAATTCCCAAATACACCCCCACACCCCCCCCCCCCCCCGTGGACCGCCTTTTCAATTTGAAACAAATTAGAAGAAAATGATAGAAATGTCAAAAAAAATATGTGGTCTAGTTGTTAGGAAAATTTACAAATATGAATTTCGAAAAAAAATTCAAAATCTCTCGAGAATTTTGTAAAATGGGCATAACTTTTGCATACGACCTCCGATGAAAAAGTTTTTTATATGAAAAATCATCTACTCGAAAAGTTATATCCAAATTCAACCGGGAGGGGGGGGGGGGTACCCCGTTGATCATTTTTCGAATCCTCAAAAACCTAACAGAAAAAAAGTTATGGGAATTTTAAGATCTGGAGACAAAAAAATTAAATAAATTTGAACTTAGTAGTGGTGCATTTTGTATGAAATGCGCCACTAGTAACAGAAAAAAATTGAAAAAAAATTAATTTTTTTAAATCAAAATAGGCTAGAGGACCGATCGGGAAGTTTCAAAAAAGATAATTTTACCTAGTAACATTGAAAAGTTTTAAAAATTATTTTTTCAATTTTTTTTTAAAAGTTCAAAATATGCTGGAGGACCTATCGAGAAAGTTTCAACAAAATGTTGAAAATTTTAGCACACCCATGAACATCAACAAGGTCCTAGACATCAACATGGGTTAATAGGATTTATATGATATATATATCAACAAGTGCCTGCTATGTGAGCTGGAGTGGGAGTTGAATAGAACCGAGAAGTTAAGCGTGCTAGGGCTGGAGTAGTGCTAGGATGGGTGACCCTCTATGAATCTTTGTGCTAAATTTATGATTTTACTTGCTGCTCTAGAAAACATCGTAAACACCTTCCTTTCCAATGTGAGTTTAATGAAAATGAGATCATATCTTCTTATGCTAAAGGTGTTTATGATTACTTTGATGTTGAAAAGATTGAAGAGTTTGTTTCTTTTAAATATGCTTATGAGATTGCTTCTTTGATTGAAAAGTATTAGGATACTATTCACAAGTTCTTGCTTATTGCTTCGAGAATTATACATCCAATACTTATATTGAGGATTTTAAAAATAAAATGTTTGTTCAAAAGAAGAGGCTAATGATTGCTTTGATGAGGAATCCCATGATTCCGAGGACTCACTTGATCCATCCCTTTCTGAAGATCTTGATACTTGTTATGTTTTTGGCCAAGATGCCACTTTGGATGATGCTTACGGAGATGAACTTGCTATAGTTACTTATGTTAAGCATAAAATTGTTGCTATTGCACCCACACTTGATTGTCCTATTATCCTTTTGAAATATCCAACTCGTATTCCGGAGAATTTTGCTCTTATTGAGGCTCAAAGTGATGGGATGCATTTATCTTATCATCACAATGATTGTATTGAGAGTAATACACTTGTGTTGTTAGGTCATGAACAACATGCTCTATGTGATAGTTATATTCTTGATGTCGTTCATGATGCTACTAAAAATTATTTTGAGAGAGGAAAGTTTGGTTGTAGAAACTTTCATATTACAAAAACACCTCTCTTTATGATGAAAGTTTTGAACTTGTTCTTCTGTTACCTTCCTATGCTTGTTACTCTGTGCTTTCATGATTTATTTCTTTACAAGGTTCCGAGGCATAGGAAGTGGGTTAGGCTTAAATGTTTTTCATATTTACTCCTTGATGCTCTCTTTTTCTTCAAATACTTATTCTGATGA
Source organism: Bromus sterilis (assembly GCA_950022295.1). NCBI lineage: Eukaryota > Viridiplantae > Streptophyta > Magnoliopsida > Poales > Poaceae > Bromus > Bromus sterilis. Next base: position 180,183,565 of record OX465600.1, on the reverse strand, counting down.
GAGCACCTTTTATAATCTTCATGCGTAGCTAAAAGGCATCAAAGAAAGCGCTTACTGGGAGGCAACCCAAAACGTTTTTACTTTCAGTTTTATTGGTCTTGATGTTTGTTACTACTTAAGCAACATCATTGTATCTTTATTTTAAAGCTTTGTGCCAAGTTTTAGCCTCCGATTTCAAGAAAGTTCAAAAGTTGTGACATGCTATCCGGAAACACATTATGTTCGCTTGACGGAAAAATTCACCATAAATCACCAGATCATCTTTTTGATCTGAATTTTTGACAGTATGCTCTATACATTTAGCTTTCCGGCTCCTGTTCTGATTTTTTTTATTTGACTTGCATAAGTGCCCCACCAAAATTATTTACTACCTGCTGGTCTGTTTTTCACAGATTCTGCTACGTTTTGCGTTTTCACCGTTTTTCAAATCCTAAGCTGGATTTTTCTTTGAAAAATCTTTTTGGAAATCTTCTGAAATAGTAGCTCTTCATGAAAATATTTTTTCCCAGTGGAGAAAAATTATTTATTTATGGGTACTAACCACGCTAATCATCTTATGATGAGTTTCGTATGAAGGGAGTTTTCAAGTATGCGATGGAAGATGATGAAAGAAGATCCGGGAGTGTCAAAAGCTCAACATTGGGGATGCCCCAATGAACCCCCAAGTAATATCCAAGGAGACTCAGGCGTCTAAGATTGGGGATGCCCCCGTGCATCCCCTTCTCCATCAACAATCATCAGTTCGTCCTTCTCCATGCTATATTTTTATCTCTTCATGTGTTATGTGCTATGCTTGGAGCGTCTCACTCTTTACTTTTAAGTTTTTTTCTCTTGCTTGCTTTTCATAACAAATTGTACCCTAGCCTTCATTGTTTGGGAGAGAAACACGCTCCACTCCACCTTTTTGTGTGTTCTTTATCTTTTCATAGCTGTTGTCATGCCTAGCTCTTAGTTTTCATGTTTATATTTTTAAGAGCTTTTATTTAGGATTTTTTTGGAAATCTCTTGAGTTATCATTCTTATCTTGTTTAGAGAGTTGGTCTGTTGCACTGATTTGTGTTTCTTGGATGAGTAGGTAATTAAGGTTGTTATTATAAGTGTAGTAGTAACTTGCAATAGTTTTGAGGTATTGATTTGAGTAATGTTTGGACTTTTGGTGCCAAGAGCGTGAGCCTATTAGTGATAGGTGTTGTATTTTGGGCAATCCGTGTTTATTTTTGAAAACTACAAAAAAAATAGTTGAGAACTCTAGCTACTATATGGATCGCAAACCACTAGAGGAGTTGAAATATATAGAGTACCCTCACATACCATGGGTCGAGGATGCGCAAGGATAACCAAACCCCGATACCCTCCTCCTCGGGGTACTTGTCTCTTTGTGAACCTCCTGATTAGATAGAGGCTTAACGATTAGTGCATGAGTTCTTCAGACTAATGTGAGCATTCAATTGTTGGAACTTCCACCTTCCATATTTGTCTAGCCTCTTCGGTACCGTGCATTTCCCTTTCTCATCTTGAGAGTTGGTACAAACTTCGCCGGTGCATCCAAACCCTTGGCATAATACGCTCTCTCATCATAAACCTCCTTATACGTTCCTCAAAACAGCCACCATACCTACATATCAAGTCATTTCCATAACCTTTTTGAGATACATTGGCATGCAACATCCATCATCTCATGACTTGATCTTCATGTCATGCATGCTTTTGCTTGATTGAGGAGTCGCATGCTAGTCGGGCTTTTCCCTTATCATCGCTACATGATGTGCTAGTATCATTGCATATCCTGCTACACTGGTAGAGGCATACTTTGCATACATCATGATATTTTTTCAGTTTTCTTTATGTTGAGTACATCTTGTAAAGTGTGAACATCTTCTTTATATTCTTGTAAAGTATATAGTGTTGCCCTTAAAGTGAGAAAAAGGTCCCAAAAAGAACAAAACAAAAGATCCCAAAAGAGGACAAATTAAAAGATCCCAAAGAGGACAAATGAGAGATAAATAGAATGAGCCAATGAGGCCAAAAAAATAGAAAAATAGAAAAAATAAAGTTAAAAAGAAAAATAAAAAGAGAGAAAGGGCAACACTAATATTCATGTTGAAAGATCCACAGTCATACTCCATTGTCATATTTGTAATCCATAGAGATATTCATACCATTCATGCATAACTATGTGGGGATCCTTACACTATAGAACTTGGCTATTATTCCAAGGATGAGCCTCCTCAAATGAAATATAGGTATTCATGAGCAAACAAGTTGGATGCACCACCACTAATTGCATTGGAGAGCTTACCTTAGCTCATATGTGCATCCGTTGCATGGCAATCCCTACTCCTCACATCATATCTATCATTTGGCTTTCTCTCGCCTATGATTGTCCTCCTTTCACACCTTTTTCTCTTCCTTCGGCATAATTTTTCTCTTTGCCATCTTAAGTGACAACTTATGTTGATCGCGCTCATCCATTGCATGAGTGCTCAAAGTCAAAAGGGACTGGATTAGTTTGACTTGAGCCTGACTAGTGGTCTTGGGGCGAGTAAAAATAAGATTCCAAAGGAGACCAACTGTTAAGTTTTAGTAGATTGAGTTCTAAATTAAACTATATAGTATTTTTATGCTCTAAACCAATCTCCCACTTTTTGCACGCAAACACCATTTGGAACATTCGAGCCACGGACAGCGAGAGCTCTTGCACCTTTATGTTCTTACTTTTCTAGTTTCAATACTAGATATAGACTCTTGTTATTTTCTTTAGTTGAATTGCATATATCACTTGCTCTACATTCAAGTTCTTATATGTGTGTTAGCATGTCACCATAGAAACTATCTTTGTTATAATTTCCCTACTCGAGGACGAGCAGGAATTAAGATTAGGGATGTTGATATGTCCCAAACGTATCTATAATTTCTTCTTGTTCCATTCTCTTTTGGATGACAGTGCTATGTGTTTTGCTACACTTTCATACCTTCTTACACATATTTGCACTAACCTAATAACTGTAAGGCCCGATATGCGGTACTGTTCCAAATCTAGATGTTTCCATCCAAATCCGGGGACGAAGCACATATTGGTCCCACCGCGACATATGACAATGCCATATGCCCCGGATTTCCAACATGATATCACAAAATTACAACTACAAGGATACAACATCTCATACAATCGGCATACAACTGCCTTATATACATTACATCAGCGGAAGATACATGTCTGAGTACAGACTACAATCAAATGCCAAGTGGAAAAGAGAAAATCATTGATCCCCATAACCACACGGGTGCAGGCCCTCCGCCGGGATCCGCCTAACTAGTCGTCGTCGAGTCTCCACGTGAAATGTCGATCTCCATACCTGTTGTCGACCAAGAACCCTGAAAAGAGTTTGGGGGTAGTATCATGAGTACAGAAGTACTCAGCATCCAACTGTAGTGGTCAAATGACCCAGCAAGGACTTCATCACTCGTCATTTTAGGATAACTAGTAGTTTACGGTAAGAATGGGATAAGTGGTGAGGTTGCTGCCGCACTAGAATTTATGAAGTGGCTAACGATCTAGAGAGTAAGATAATAAGCCAAGCATTCGATGAGGAATCGCCTCCAACAAGTCTTGCTATCCACCTACTTACGCAAGCATAACACCTATCAAATCCTGGTCCTCCTCTTCGCATCCCAACAAAGAAGAAGCAGTCAAGGCACAAATACGTTGATCAAGTTATTAAGATTATCTCAGTTGTTGTTGTCTATGAACAAGGAGTAGGTCTCAAGTCGTCCATAGCCGTGGACACGGCATCTCGAAAAGATTTAACCCTGCAAGGGTGTACCAACTGCCCATTACAAGGCTCCGCACGCAGGCCAAGCTCTCTCGGTCGGTCCCGTTAAAGACACGCATTGAAGAGTTGTTCGGAGAGATCCGGACGTCATATCCCCTCTAACTAATAACGCTCAAATCCAACTCAAAAGCCGGTCGCGCTCTCGAATCGGTCTCTACCGTCTGGACGAGGTCGGGATAACCTACCCTCGCCCGGGCAGGCTCCCTAGCTTCCAGGTGTGGACCAACATGATATACCATCCCACTGGCCTTGTTTATTTTAAATCCACTGGCTGGACACCAGTTACGCACACGGTTTCTCAAATGGTAAAATCAGCTTGGGCCACCACTAGAAATGTTTGCGGCTAGGTAGGTAAGACAAGGGGACCCCAAAGTATCCCACACGCGGTTAGGCACGCTCGCCAAGAGACACAATACCCGAACTCGGGACCTAGGTGACTCGAATGGAACAAAGCGTCGGGGAGGTATAGCATAGCCCTTCCATCCTTCGTCGAATATAGTCAACATGATAATAATCAAATCATCCACAAAAATATAAATAGTGTGATAGCCCAATCCAAGGAGTAACAGGAGAACAATTGATAACATCCTAGCAAGCATACTAAGAAGTGGTTGAGCAACGAGCAATAGTAACATAGACGAACAAGGTTCGCTGGGATTTGGGGGACATGGCTGTTTGGGTTTTTTTGAGAGGCATAAATATGAAGTGGTAGGATCAGGCAATCGTTCTATCCTATACCTAGGCGCGAGTGAGCTGAAAGTTATAAGCATGATATATGCTCCCCCTGACCTGCTGAGAATACGAAACCGAAGGTGTAGTCGAACGCAAGCTCTCAATGTCTCCGAGAGTACCCGCGGAAGCACACAAGAAGGAAAGCACTAGAAAAACCATCGAAGAACAAGCATCTATTACTATGAAGCAATCACGAGCAAGCAACAACAAAAGGAAACACGAGACAACGCACTTCGATCGCATCTATCGTCGAGAGCGGTTATTAACAGGTTAAGTGGAGTATTCATCACACACGGCGATACCGCAAATTTAGAATGATTCAAGTTGTTTAGATACACAACATGCGCAAAGGTTGTTAACATGGCAGCTCACTCAAGCATGGCATATCACACAATCATGGCAAAAGGTGAAGCATAAATAAACTACCTAGGCTAGTCAATTTAAGTGGGGCGAAATCCTAAACATGGCATATCACTAAGCACCCCATGACAATTAATAGTTTTATTACTGTTCTTCCCTAAAGAACATTTTATTATTTTTATTAGCAAGCAAGAGCAGCATATACACAACCTACACGAAATTCTAGTCAATTTACATATAAGAAACATTTTAAACGGAGCAACGGTTGAAAAGTTATTAAAGAAACAGTTTATGGTGGCATGCGATGTAATTAGCAGTCAAAAAACATGTAAACAAAGTCAAACATGGCAAAAGAGCACATTTTATTAATCTACACGAAAAACTAAGCAAGTTTCAAGTTTAACGCGTCGCGATCCGAGCTACCGTCTAAAAGATATTCGCATCGCAAAAATATAATACAATCTTCCAATTTATCAATAAACCAGAAAAAAAAGAGTCTTTTGGCCGAAATCTACTGGTACTGGACTGAACAGGGGCGGGCGCAAAATAATAAAATACGCCCACTGGCGCTACGCAATGTTGGGTCGAGCCCACTAGCGCATCAAAGGAAAAAAAGGGGGGCGCTGTGCTCACCGAGCGGGCCACGACCTAGCTTGAGGGTGGGCGACGGTTAGCGGTCTATAGCCGTGGGAGAGGAGCTGGGACGGGCCAGGGCGGTCATTGGGCCGCGTGGGGCGCGCGGGGCTACAGGCCACGGCTCGGGTGCTGGGCCGGCCCACCTTGGCCGGATCGGGCGGGGACGAGCTCGTCCTCTTTTGGATCGGACGGGCGGCGACACAGTTGTCCTCCGGCGCGCGGTGGCTGGCTTTGCCGGCATGGGGCGGCGTGAGGAGGCGGGGAAAGGGGCCCGCGGTTGCGGATCTAGCCGGGACAGCGTCCTCTGGTGGCGCGGTTGTGGCGGGGTCGGGGCTCGTGCTCCCTGCGTTCAAGGCGGCGGCGGCTTCAAAGGTCGTCGATGGTGGCTCCTTGCTCCATGGCGACTCCTTGCGAACAGAGAGAGGAAGAGGAGAGGTTAGGTAAGAGAGGAGAGCGAAGAAGGGAAGCGGAGGCACGGGCGTGCAGGGGAGAAACCGAATTGGATGGAGGTTGCCTAGGATTTGTTCAGATCTGGTAGGTAGCACCTACTATATGTAGTAGGTGGGTGTTTAGGGTTGTTTTGGGCCGCAAAATAGACCGTTTCGGGTCCTTTTTTCGGGTGGATTAGAATCCGATGATAAGCGGGGAATCCGGGGGTCCAGCTAATAGCGCATGCGGCATTTTATAAATACACCCCTCGGATTACATCGGCTACTATGCCTGGCACCTCCGATCGTTTAACTACCCGACGAAGTCGAAAACATGCGAAACTCAAAACACCGCCTCAATTCACTGAACTGACGTCGTCTGCAATGTTTAACGCCAAAAGAGAACTTCGAACACTTCCGATAAAATAACTGATTTAAATATAAATGGGGGTTTTCCCACTGATGGTGATGGCTGGTCTAGTGCCGAAAGTTGCGACGGTGATCGGGTAACTTTCTCGATGTCCCAACGAGGTCGTGTGCCATTGGGGAAAAGGTTTGAACTCGCAACCGATACGAGAATGAGGGGGAAATATTCACCAACTAATAAATTGGTGAAGCAACCACTGCCAACAATTCTAGCAAGCAATAAAATAAAGCAAGAAACAAATTTTTTAATTTGGGTGAAAATCCCGGGTTGTTACACTAACTCACTGCACCAAGTGAAAGTTTTTGTCTGCTGATGCTGTGAATTGCAAGTTTTCACCCATATTTACAGAGCCCAAAAAATTCCAAAAAATTATAGAAAAAATCAGCGTGATGGAAGCTTCCAGAGTACCGATGAAGGGCCAGAGTGGGCCAGGCTCCACCCAGCAGCCCAGGTGGCGCGGCCCCACTCGTGTCCGCGCTAGGAGGGCGCGGCCCCACTCCCCTGGTGCCCCCCTTCGGCATATATTTACACCCCGTTCCAGAAAACCTCGGCAGGAACCCCACATCGCAATTTTCACCTCTGTCCACCGCCGCCTCGCTTCCAAGAATGGGAGCACCAGAAGACCTCTTCCCGGAACTCTATCGGAGGGAGGATTGACCTCCGGGAGCTTCTCCAACAACATGAGCGCTTCACGTATGTGCCGTGAGTAGTCCCCCTTGGACCATTGGTCTATGACGAGTAGCTATCTGATGTCTTCTCTCCAATCTCGTACTTCAATTCTTAGCTGATGTGAGATGCCCTACATGATCAAGGCATCTATGTAATTTTCCTGCTATTGCTATGTTGTGTTCGCTGGGATCTGATGGATTATGATATTATGTTCAGATTGTGATGAGTTATATATTTGGTTCTCCTTTTATATTTTCTCCTTGAGTAATTCGTACACGTTCTCCATTACTTTTTATTGCTTTGGCCAAGTAGTGGATACTAACTCCAATAGTGAGCCTTTATGCTTGATTGTGGGTTCATGCCCTCCCTGATGTCTAGCTTGAGTGACAGAAACATGAGACTAGGGGATGTGATGTTGCCACCAGGGAGAAAACAATGGTGCTTGTAACCGCGGTTGCAAGGATGGTTTACCTTACGCAAAGTTTGTTAATGCAGTTGTCTGTTGCTTTGGGTTTACACTTTGGGTGGGGCTCGCAACTTAATACCAGCGAGATGTTCTGGATAGATATCTAAACTTGGATTATTAGTGAGTAGATGATGTTGGATTATGGTCTACTTGTCTTGGAGTACTTCCCATACTTTTGAGCCTCTAACGTTCTTCCAACATAATTAGCATTGCGGTGCACTTAGAATTCTGTCAATTGCCTAGCTATAATTTGTTCACCCAACTTTTCTATTTTATCGTCTTTTGGGAGAGAGACATTACTAGTGAAAATCATGGGAACCCGGTCCATATTTCCACCATTGTTTACACCTCAACTCATTTACTGCTTTATTTTCTGTCAATTGCAATCACCATCACTATTTCGACCGTGAGTTTGATCCTTTGTAAACAACAAGGCCGGAGAGATTGACAACCTCTCTGAAATCGTTGGGAGCAAAGTTATTTGTTGTGTGTGCAGGTCCACGTCAACCTCGAACCAATCCGACAACTTAATATCTGGCGTCGTTTATACCTACTTGCTGAATTGGAAGTCAGCCGGTTCGAAAACCTTGGTATCTTCACCAAGAGAAATTTGTTGCTATCTACATCATAACCTTCCACTTGGAGTAACCAACGAGGAGGTGTTATCTACACCCATCAGTGACCAAGCGGGGAGCAGCTTTCATCGATGAAAAGCAACAGACAAATGAGGTCCATATATATGACCTCCACCATATATATGCATGTGGCCCTAATACATGTTTCATAGGGTTTCATTATATTTGAATGTATATCCAAATGCACAACTTTGATGTGGCACTTGCTTTATAAGAAAAAAAAATATGTATATGGTTGTATATTAACTTATGCTGTGAGTCCCGCGCTTACAGCCGACGAAAGGCAATCTTATGTACATGGACTTGCTTCACAAACATATGACTATCACCCTCAAAGGTGTATTGGACTTAAAGTATGAGTCCTTTAAGTACGATGTAAGTGAATCCTTGTGAATACTATGCCCCAAATTTGGTTTGAAATGTAATATATGAGGACAAACCTTATATATACATGCAAACCAATGGATTTTTTTACCATTGGGGCTACCCATTTTTTAGGTTGGAGACCCTAGAAAAAGAGGAGATAATTTTTTAGACAAAAACACGAGTGAGCTGTGGATTCTCCCCCCCACCCAACTGTATGTGACCCTAAGTACATAGAAGATGCTTACAATGGTTTTTACATTTTGAATATGCAAATGCATGGTTTTGACGTACCAAATCTTTTTCTTCACAAAACACATAATTGTCACTCACTGTAATTAATGCATGCTATGTTCCAGATCACTTATAGACTTAATTTAGAGTCGATGAAAGGAAATTTTGTGAATTCTTTACCTAAAACTTAGGGGTTGTTTGGATTTTGACTAACTTTGCCACAGCTAATAACCTTAGGGAAAGTGTCGTGAATAAAATTAACGGCCTCCACAAAGTCTGGCAAGATGTGGAAAAAATATGAGTCTAGCTATGACATGTGTACCATAGTCCGTAACAGTAGTAAACTGTGGCAAGCCACAAGTGTGGCAATGAACCAAACATACACCTAAGATATTGTGGCATGATTAAGCTTAATTAGGTGTGGCAACCTTAGCCTAAGAACCAAACAACCCCTTAGTTACATGTGGCATACATGTCAAAACTGGAACTAACCAAGAGGAATTCACTATGGAGCACATTCTTGAAGAAAAAGGTGACTATATTGACCACAAATCTATGGACATAAAAATGGTACATAATTTTCCATCATAACAACTGGTAAAGAGATTATCTTCATTGCATTGTCATTTTGCGAAAAGCATGAAACCTTCATACGTGATGTTCCGTTGTTGTTAAGATTTTTTGAACTTGAGGATGGTTTGTATGTGTGTGCCAAAACACAATCTTGATTCTAATCAAAGTACGTTATGGATTGGCTTGTGCATCACACACACACACACATGAGTGTACAAGTGCACGACTCTGAATCAAAATTTTGGTTCCCTCCTTTTCGCTTCCTCCTTGCTGGGTTTTGGGAGCACACATCTGCGTGTACAAGTTCGATAACAACCTCTCAATTGATATTGAAATAGTCGAAATTTTGGTTCCCTCCTTTTTGCTCCCTCCTTGCTGGGTTTTTGGCACACACATATGCGTGTACACGTCCAATCTCAACCTCTCAATTGATATTGAAAGAGTGTAAAATTTGGTTCCCTCCTTTTACTTCCCTCATTGTTTCCATTCCCGCCTACATTCCCAAAGCGTGCCTGAGAATAATTTTCCACACCCACCATAAATACCTCGTAGTTAATCTCACACTAATTTTGTACCACACTGCACGTCACCTCACCTCTTCCCTCTATCTTCATCCAGATCCAGACGACTATCGACGGCGACAGTGCCCTCCTCGGGCCTCGGCAACGGCGTACGCCATGACGAAGAATCACAACGCAAAATCATGCCTTCAGAGCGGCAAGGAACGTAAGGTTTCTCCTGCCACATGCATCACAAAAATTAATCGTAGACGTATAGGTAACACTTCCGTTCAGCATTTGGTTCGCATGTTATTGAAATCCAATGGTGCAACTCCTACATATTCTATTAGAGAATCCATGTTCCCTTAGGATTATGGTTTGCATAGCTAGATCCCGGCGACTCTAGATTGCTCCTGGTCTCCATCATCACATCTCATTCGTTCTTTTTGAAAAATGATTTATTTGTTTGCTCAAAATAGAGTACTCTATCATAACAACGCATGTTGTTCTCATGTTGTTATATGTTCAAATCCCAAGAAAGAGTTTTTATATTTACTAATTTTATGATTAATTCATCTTTGATATATAGTTGCTACACCCCTGTCTACACACAGTCCGCCAATTCCTGAGTGTCTGAAGGTGAGGGAAAGGACAATTAGGGAAAATGCTCTTCGAATGAAGGAAATATTTCGAAAAAGGGTCATCCTAATGGTCTTGACATTTCTTCCGAAATCGCACGTAGTATTATTTATTCGAATGGTAAGGAAGGTGCAGCGAAACAATGAAATGGGGGTATCCGGCAGAAAAAAGCGCGCATAGAGGAGGAGGCAGAGGTAGAGGTAGAGAAGGAACCTGACTTTGAACCATCTCGTAAAGATGCGGGAAGTGATGAAGAGGACGATGATGATGAAACTTTAGATGGAAACAATTCAGAGACAGAACCTCCCCTCATAGATGTTTGGGAAGTAGAGGCACCAAATAATATCTCGAGTCCATATGAATTTCACAGGACCTAACCAGCTTTTGTGACATTAACGTTCTTAAACTTTTGTGTTCGAGGCAACACAGGATCAACGGTCTCAAGAAACTTCTCCTCGAACTCATGCACGACCAAGATGTAGAGCAGAAGTAGAGGTACCAAATAATATCTGCACTCTGGAGGCCATACTAATTTCACAGTAATTAATGAGCTTTGTCGTCACGTTCCTAAACTCTTTTCTTCCAGTCAACACATATGAACAGACTAAAAACACTGCTCCTGGTACTCATGCACTACCAAGATGTAGAGCTGAAGTAGAGGTACCAAATAATATCTAGACTTTGGAATCCATATTAATTTCATAGTGCCTAATTAATCAGCTTTGTGATGTTGAAGTTCCTACACTTTTGTCTTTTAGGCAATACAGGATGAGCAGAGTCAAAACACTGCTGCTGGTACTAATGTAGTGTAAAGATCTAGAGCAACAATGTTGCAAAAAACAGTAGTTCACAAACACATGTACATCCTGATGACGAGGACATAGCTGAAGACTTGCAGATCACACCAAAAAATCAACTTACTTCTAAGAGAAACCCCACTATTGTCAACTCCCATAATAATTCTGAACCAGGTGGTCCTGAGACTCAAAACATTGATAGGAACATCATTCCACAACAACATTCAGAAGAAGACGTACACCTTTTAGACGAGAATAAGAAGAGAGGTGAGCGTGGACCTACGTTGGGGCGTCAATTAGACTCTATTAACAAAAGGGAAGGATACAAGATGAAGACTGAATTGCTGCCAGGTCTAAGAAGACCTCTTCACTTTTTGCAAGCTGAAAAACTTACCTCGGAGGTTGGTGTGCACATGAGAACACATATGCTGCTGAACACCAAGTGGAAGGAGTACAATTTCAAGGCGGATGAGCATATTATTCCTGTAGCTTCCATGAAAGTAAAGGTCAGCAATCAAATTATTTTTCTTTTCCAATTTTCCCATAGCGCATCTTTCGAAATTAGCTCTGCAGACATGCATTGTTTCATTGATGTGTGCAGCAAAGGTTCGATATTGGAGAAGATAAAACATTGTACTCCGAAGTGAACAAATCGATCCTAGAAATCCTTGCTGTCACACCAGCACCGTCTTAAGAAGCAATAGTACATTAAGGTTAAAAACCTTACCATGGAGCAAGCCATGAAGCTAAAGCCACCCACTATTATCGAAGGTGGTTGGAAAGAACTGCTGCAATAGTGGAGTGAAGCAGGACCAAACCACTGGTTCTAGATCCTTTATTGCACAGTTTTACGAAAAGGTAAGAACTCGAACCAGCATTCAGAATTGATTTGTTTATAACTATATGGAATGTGGCACTAATGTTTATCATGTCCTTTTTATCATGTAGGAAAAGCCATGTCTCATTGATTTTTATATTCCTTGCAAGCATAGGAGCGTCATCTAGCTCAAGGAAGAAATAAACATCTCATGAACACATCAAATATCTTGAACAGAGGCTTCAGACTCAAGATCTAGCAGCGAGATTGACAGCTGATAGGTATCAAGAAGAGATGAATCCAATATTGGAATCGCAGCGACGGGAACTACATGACCTCAAAATGAAGGAGGAAGAAGAAATTACAGCTATTAAGAGGGAACAAGTGCAACAAAATGCAAATGTGGTGGCCAGGCAAAACCAACATGATTCAATGTTGACTTTCATGCTATGACAGTACAATTCCAATGAGCCCATACCGCATCCCATGCTAGAGACCATGTCGCATCCCATGTTGCAGCCAATGTCGCAGCCCTGATTTTGTTCTTCGTTGTGGAACATAGGTTTTCTTATTATGGTTTTTAGGGTCGTGTTCTTATTATGGTTGTCATAGCTGGTACTGTGTTTTATCATTTGAATGATCATTATCTGTGATACAATTATGTAATGCATGTCTGTTTGAGCGTTAATTATAGTTATATTGGTCTCATTTTCATAATTTATTCAATTTTAAAACTGTAATATACGATAGTGCTATGAAAATTATAGGACCGTCACCAAGTCTGCGACCCCACATGTTAGCTGCCATGTCAGTACCTCCTAGACCCACTTGTAAGGCTCCACGTCAGCATTTTCTGGGCCCATATGTCAGAACAACTGACCAGTAAAAAAACGACAATCTTATTAGTGATAGACACGTAAGGCGGTTAAATCACATCCGTGCCCACATTAAAAGCAGCCACGTCGGCAAAAAAGGTGGGCCCATTTGTCCGAAAATTGACCAGGTGAATGAACAAGAAAGATAACAGGTGACGGATTACCGTCAACAAAAACGAACTTGCTTGACGTTAAATCAGTATTGGATGACCGTTGTGCCCCGTTGATACGTCCCAAACGTATCTATAATTTCTGCTTTCTCCATGCATGTTTTGTGTGATATTGCTATGATCTAGATACACTTTGATACACTTTTGATCATATTTGGACTAATCTATTAACTCAGTGAACCCCAGTGCCAGATTCTGTTTTCTTCTGTTTTTCTATTTCAGTTTTCCCCCATATTAAAAGTGCTCCAAAAATTCGGGAAAAATCAGATAAAAAATCAGCATCAAGGAACCTTCCGGAGTCTCGAAGGGGAACCAGGTGGGACCCACCAGGGCCGCAGGAGGCCACCTAGCATGTCCTATGGCTTGGCCGCGGCAGGGGGACGCCTGGACCCCTGTTGCCCCCCCTGGCTGCGCCCCTTCGCCTATATATCTCCCGTGACGTGAAACTTTTGAAGAGAGAACCGTTTTTCGCGATCTCGCCTCTGTTCCACCGTCGCCGCGCTTCCAATATCGGGAGCACCATCAGACCTCTTCCCGGCACCCTGACGGAGGGAGGATAGACCTCCGGGAGCTTCCCCTCCACCATGGACGCTTCCCGGATGTGCCATGAGTAGTTTCCTTTGGAACACGGGTCCGTGAGCAGTAGATATGTGATGTTCTCCTCCCCTCTTTGTTCTTCGTGGGTTAGACCTCGTGAGCTGCCCTACATGATCGAGGCACATATGTATTATTTCTGCTATTGCTATGTTGAGTTTGATGGGATCTGATGGATTATTAGATTATGTTCAGATTGTGATAGAGTAATATATTTGGTTCTTATCTTCTATATTTTTGTTCCTAAGTAATTCTTGCATGTTCTCTGTTGTTGTTTATTGCTTTGGCCAAGTAGTAGGTAGTAACTCAAGGAGGGAACGTTATGCTCGATTGTGGGTTCATGCCCCCTGATGCCACGCTTGAGTGACAGAAACATGAGTCTAGGGGATGTGTTGTTGCCACAAGGGGGAAAACAACGGTGCTTGTAACCGCGGTTGCAAGGATTTTTACTGTACGCAAAGTTCTTTTTAATGCAGTTGTATGTTGCTTTGGGTTTACACTTTGGGTGGGGCTCGCAACTTAATACCAGCGAGATGTTCTGGATAGATATCTCAAGGTGGATGATTAGTAGTAGATGCAGATGGATTTTGGTCTACTTATTTTGGCGTACTACCCATGCTTTTGAGCCTATTCCTTTCTTTTGTAGCATAGTTAGCATTGCAGTGCGTTTATAATCTTTTCAATTGCCCATATGTAATTTGTTTACCTCGCATAGCAGTTTTATCGTCTTTTGGGAGAGAGACATCACTAGTGGACATCACGGGAACCCGGTCCATATTCTCATCATCGTTTACACGCTTGTTTACTTTTTTGCTTTTACTTTCAGTTGCTATCATTATTACTATCCCTTGTGTTTTGATCCTTTGTAAAGAAGAAGACCGGAGAGATTGAGAACCTGTCTGAACTTCGTTGGGAGCAAAGCTATTTGTGTTGTGTGCAGATCCAGGTGAAGCAAGTCTTCAAACGGCGCATCACTTGTCAAACCACCTACTTATCATTGTCGGAGTCCTACGGGAGACAAACCCTATCCTCCACACAGGGGTAATTTGCAGCTATCCTACATCTCACCTTCCACTTGGGGTAACCAACAAAGGGCGAGAAACCATTATCATCATCTCGCACATCACCCGTCCTCGAAGGTAGGAAACTTTGTCGATCGTAGAGTTGTCACCTAAAAAACGATATTAGGCAAGGAGAAATTGGTACCGTCGTTATTTTCATCTTTTTGACGGTGCACCAGTGACGAGTTGATTGACGGAGGAAATGCGTCGTTGGCGTATCATTATTGACGAAAAATGATTTACCATGACACCAATGGCCCGTCAACTGATATCGTTGATTTTGTAGTGCCTATTAGTTAAGTAGGACCATATTCTTGTGTGTTGTATGTTTCTGCTAACCATGCCAGGATCACAAGATGAGAGCGATTGGGTGAACATGACAAACTAGGAGATACATGAAAATTTTGCACATATCAGACTAAACAGGTGCATGACAGAACAAATTCGCAGAGGCCATGGATAAAATTGATGACGTGCATAAGATGATCGACTCCTATCTCGACGCCAAGTTTAATGAAGTTTTCACATGTCTACCTCCTATATGACGAGTGTAGCGTTCTCCGCTTGACCAAGGCCAACATTCTGGTGTTATTGTTCAGGTGGCCACTACTGCTAATAACGTCGACAAGCAATACGACTACGCGGGTGATTACGAGGACGAGGTGGCGGAGGAACAATACTATGAACCGCTGATGACCCACAAATGTGGGGGATCTATCGTAGCCTTTTCGATAAGTAAGAGTGTCGAATCTAATGAGGAGCAGAAGGTACTGAGAAGTGATCTTGAGAAAGGAATAACTGCAAGCACTAAAAGTTAAGTTTTTATGGGTTTTATAGTATAAGCAACAAGGAAATAAAAGCAAGGAAAGAAAATGAAGGCAAGGTGCAGCAAGTGTCCCAATCCCTTCGAACAAAGGATAAGCCGAAGGATTAAACTTATAAAGACTAAACCGTTCCTGAGGAAACACACGAGATATAGTCAAGTGCTTTCGCCATATTCCGTCTAGTACTATGTTTTGTGTTGATAAGTGTTGTGTGGGTGCACCTATTCTAGTGCACCGTCTAAGCTAAGACAAGTACACTCTTATGATTAAACCCCTTGCAAGCATACGAAAATACAAGAGTGAAATTAAGGAAAAGCCTAACCATAGAAATAAACTTTAGGATCCAACACTCCCTCGTGCAAAAGTATGCGAACTGGGGTTCAGGTTTCTGTTTGTAATGACCGGGTCCCGAAGGGAACCAAGTCTACTATGCTTCTGTGCTATCCCTGGATCACTATGCTAGCACGGACAGTACTCGATTAAATACCATAAATCACATGTCAAAAAGTAATGTAAGTACATGGTATTTATTACCTTATAGCCTTTGGGCTAGAATACACCGCGGAAAAAACAATACATAGGTGGAGTCCCATCAACACTAACAGAAAACTTGAGTGTAGAAATCGTAACCCTACATCGCATCACTTACTCGTCATATACAATCCTGCAACCCCGAAGGTTACAACCCAAAATGGGAAGTACTTTGAATGTACGGCAAGTTACTCCCAAAAGAATATATAACAGACCTATCTTCTACATGAAATTTGGCTGATGGAAAAGCTCTAAGTTTCAATTTGAATAAAGTTGATTTTGTCCTACTCAAAGAGTATCATATCAGTACTACAAAGCTCATAATATGATTGAGTTGGTTTCTCCAACTCAATCTATTTCCAAATTTGATTAAACCTGATTGATTAATTAAAGATGATGAGATCCGTCAACATTCATACTTCTAGATGCTCAAAGTCGTCCGTAACCATGGACACAGATAATCATGATCATTTTGTACACTCTCCAGAGGTTTTTGCACTTTTCCCCACAAGACTCGACCACCTCCTTTTTAGTTCATCACACTGCATGTTGTATGGGAACCGGAAGGTCGAGACATGGTCTTTTAGAAGAGTTTGCCTCACTCTGGCGGTTCCCATGCCACCCACTATAACTACGTTCGTAGCACCACCTAGTAAAAGTCACTACAACTAATCAACCAAGCCAGAGCCCATAATAACTTGTGGCTGCACACGTAAGCTTCTAGTTATGAAAAATATGATTGATCCATTTAAGCCTGGGTGGCATTTCACAGTGATTACTGGCCATCTCAAGCTCACTCAGGCAAATCCACTGGTTCCTCTAGTGTGCCCCCAACCATTCCACCCACGTAGTTCATTAACTTTCTGTTGGTCCTGTTTACTACTTAGTCACTCATACCTCATAATGGATTACTTCCCAATCGACATCTACTTAGCAAAGATGTATAATTCTACACGGTGGCGACAATTATATAAGGTTCGGACCTACCTCAATGAACTAATGGGTGTAATAGTATAGTATAAAGTATAATCCTATCAATGCATAATATTTAAGTTGGACTACAATGCATAGGAAAAATACAGGTAATACTGGAGCATGATGAAAAGAGTAACTTGCCTGGATCCTGAAGGTGAAATATTTTTCTCGTAGTCGTCTCTCCTTCTCGTTATAATATATCTAACGGTAAAAGAGAAACACTTCACAACACGATACAAAGTGAATATCCAAATAAAGATACAATTAACAAAAATATTTGGTTATTAAATTAATAAGCTAACTACTATGGCATGGCTACGTTGAGATAGTATCAAGTTTTCTTGGGTGGAAATATGATGGAAGTCATATTCCAAGAATTTGATCAAAGGGATACAAGTTATAATTAAGGGTACGATGAAACTAGCGTTTATGAGTATGTCCGACAACCCGGTCGCCGTCCGCGCCCGTCCCGGCCTCCCCCGCCTCGCCACCTCTCGCCGGAGCACGGAGGCCGCGGCCGCCGGTGGCCTGGTGCAGAACGGGATCGGGAGGAGCCCGACCACCCGCTCGATGCGTCCCCATGGGTCGGCCCACCACCAGGCAGCCCAGCATCCTCACCCTCCAACGGCCCAGCAGGCGGCCAAGGCCCAGCCGGCCTCCCCTCTCGAAGCCCAGCACCAGCAGGCCGGCCACCTCACCCGTTTCGGCTCACTTCGGTCGAAGGCCCATAGTGAGCGCCTCCCTCCTTTTTATTTCTTTAAGTCCCTGGTGAACTGCTTGATGTATGCAGTTTTGTGATTAATATTGAGAGTAAAACGTACCCCGGATAACGATGCTCTCAAAATGAAAAGTGCTCATTTTTGTGTGCTCTAACTTTTGAGGTCATTAGGGTGGGGCAAACTAGTGTTGAAGTGGGTACCAGATCGTTAACTATTGCTGCTATTATTTTATTCAAACTTTGATTAATGATTGTGTCACATCCATGAGGCCTATGCTATTGATTCTTTCTTGTATGTGTTAAGCATCATGTGTACTTCAATTATATGCATCCCTTTGCCATGTTTGGCTGCTGTAGCTATTTTATATCTTGCTCCAAAGTGGTGACCCTGTTAACATGTGCTGCTGTTTATATAAAGTTGCTACTTTGAGGCCTTATAGTTAGTGATACATGCTTCATATGCATTAGCTCCTATGTAACTAATTGATCCTTGCCATGTATACTTTGATGCCATATATTGATATGCCATGATATCCTTGATGTTTATATAGTTGTTGAGGTTCCAAAGTGCAACCCTGCTGTTTGCTGTCACATGCCTTGATTTTCACTAAGTCCCTAGACCAGTAGTATTTTCTTGCTTTTTGGATGGGTTACAATTACTTGTTCCAGATGCTCATATACATGAAAAGTTATTGCCATGCCTTCCTTGTCATGTCTACTGTTTATCCACATCATTTTGGTGCATGTTTGCATTCAGTAGCTAATTTTTTGTAACCCCTCTCGACAATAGATGCGAGATCGTACTGTGTTGTCTCATGTTGCCTTATTATTGTTGCTTGTTCGTGATTTCTTGTAGAAATAGATGCTTGCTCGTCGATTGCCTTTCCACTGTTTCCTTCTTGGGTACTTCCGTGGGTACCTCTCGGAGACGATGTGAGCTTGCGATCTACTACACCTTTGGTTTCGTCTTCTCATCATGTAAGGGGGAGCATATATCATACTTATAACTTTCATCTCACTTGCGCCTAGGTTTAGGATAGAACGATTGCTTGATCCTACCAATTCAAATTCATGCCTCTCAAATAAACCCAAACAGCCTGTAACGACACGATTCACTAAGAATCCAAGTCTCTATGCATTCTGTGCTAGTCCCTGGATCAATAACTAGCACACACAATACATGATGTAATATCAAGAATAAACCACATGTCATAAATATTACATCGAAGATCCAGTGTTACAGTAAAGCATACCATCATAGCTTAATGCTAGCTTACAAATAGAATACAACGGAAAAACAATAAAAGCTTCATGGCGTCCATCAACTCCACCGGCAAGTTGTAACAGCCCAGATTTCAAAAAAATTAAGAATTTTGTTTTCGGTGTGAATTGGTTGATTGCCTTCTTTGTTTGCGGTGTTTGCATCCCCGATTTATTGATCGGCGGTTATTTTCCCCCTCTTATGTCGTGCCGGACGGAGAACGACCCTTGCCACCCTGACACTCGACCTTTGCGACACCGGGTTTCACTTGATCACACTCGCAAAAACCAGCACAAGACCAGCCGAAGCCACCGAAACAAAAAACCCAATTTAATAATTAAATTGGTTATTTTATTGGGCGCCGGAAAATATTCTCGGAACAGAATCGAAGTGAGGTACGATTGACGGGCTCGACGCGCTAAGCTCGTGGTTCGAGATTTCATCCAAATCGGAGGTCGTATGCACCCCCGGCGTTCAGAAACATGGAGCATCAGACGCGCGAGAGAGAAAACCGAGGGCTTTTGGGCAAACTTGCCAGCCAGACCACGTATATAAACACCACCACTCTCCCACCCCTTTCTAGGGTTTCCCACTAGAAAAAATTGGAGCCACCCCCTCCCCTTTGCCAGATCTGCCCAAAACACCCCCAAAATCCCGAAACCCTAATTCCTAAGCAATTTCAGCTGTCAGATCGCCAGATCTGTGGCTCAGATCAAGCCAGCAGCCTCTCCAGCCGATCCGAGCCGCGCCGGGCCCGCTCCGCCGCCGTCAGGTCCCGCCCAAGCCCATATGGCGCCCGAGCCGGCCTCCCTCCTCCCGTGGACGCCGCCTCGCCTCCGTTGGAGCGCCGGCGAGCCGTCGGAGGCCGCCGCATCGGCCGAGCCTGCCAGGTTTCCTCTTCACCTCCCACTCTTCCTCCTCTCTCCCATATCCTCCTTCCTTACCTCCGTTCAGCCTGCCGTCGAGCCGACCTCGCCGCCGCCGCCATGGGAGCTCGTCCTCTCGAGCTCGCGCTGCCGGAGTTCGGTGCACTGCCCCAGGAAGCCGCCGCCGCCCCGCCGCAGATCCGGTGAGCTTAGCGCAGCCGCACCCGTCCACCCCCTCCAGCCTCCTCATCGCGCCTCCTGTCGCCGGTGGTGGCGATGCCGGCCTCGGTCTCGGTCCCGATCGAATAGGGCGAGACGAGCCAGCCGCCACGACCAGGTGGGTCGGCCAGTGCGCCCTCGCGGCCCATCTCGCCCTGAGGCCCAGCCGCCAGCCAGGCCGCCTCCTCCGCCGCCAAAAGATGGATTGTCAAGAATTGCGTGCTCTTTCGTTCATCTGTAGAAAGTTATTTCATTTGAGGTCATCTAGCTGCTGTTAATCTCTCTCGAAGTGAGTACCAGATCGTTAAGTGTTGCTGCTGCTACTGCTGTTATTTTTTTGCAACTTCGGGTGACGGTTGCGTCGCAACCGTTCATCGGAATTGATTGATTCTTGTTGCATCCTGTTAAGCATCATGTCTACTTCAGTTATATTCTTTCACTTATCTTTTTGACAAGCTGCATGTTGATTGTATCTTCACCCAAAGTAGCTACCTGTTAACTTTGTGCTGCTGTTTATACAAAGTTTCTACTTTGCTGTTCTATATCTTTTTAACCCTGCATCCTATTGAGCATTGCAATATGTCATTTTGATCTATGCCATGTCTACTTCCATTATATGTATTGCATTGTCATGTTTACATTCCTAGTCATAGTTATGTTCAGCTCCAAAGTTGCTATCCTGCTGTTGTTGACAGCCACCTCTGTTTTTCAGTAAGTCTGTAACTTTTCGATGTCATGTTGCTTGCTTGATATCTTTTGATCTGTGATGCCTATGACCATGATTCTCGTTTTTCCCTGATCACCATCATGTCTAGTTAATGCCCATATATTGCTTTGTCATGTTGCTGCACTTTAGCATATAGTTTTTCTCCTGTTTATATAGGATGAAAATAACAGTTTCTGCCCTGTTTTCTAGATTTTCACTAAGTCCTTGACCAGTAATGTTTTATAGCTTTCTGTGTTGCTTATAACTAGTGAACCATGATGCCTATTTTCATGATTCCTTTTTCCATGACTTGCCTGCCATGTCTACTTTAGTTGCATATCACTTTTGTGCATGTTTATAACATTTTGCTTGTTTATTTGTTTCTCTAAAGTGTGCTACCTGATGTTGGCAGATTGTGTGCATAACTTGTATTGCTTGTACTCCGTTTGGAGTGTTCTTTACATGTAACTTGATTAGTTTTTCGTGTACTTTGTGTTTATGTTATTGTTTGCTGTTGTAACCAAAATAAAATATGGTTTAGGGAAGAACAGTACCAAATGCTTAAATTGTCGTGGGGTACTTAGTGGAATGCCATGTTTAGGTTGTGCCTCACTTAAATTGACTAGCATAGATAGTTTAACTTATGATTCACCTCTTTTCATGTTTGTGTGATATGCCATGCTTGAGTGAGATGCCGTGTTAACAACCTTGCTCATGTTGTGTAGCTAAACAACTTGAACCATTTCTAAATGTGCGGTATCGTCGTGTGTGACGAGTACTTCACTTAACCTATAAGTAACCGCTCTCGACGATGGACACGATGTCGTAGTGCGTTGTCTCGTGTTGCCTTCTTGTTGATGCTTGCTCGTGATTGCTTCATAATAATAGATGCTTGCTCGTCGATTGCCTTTTCTAGTGTTTCCTTCTTGTGTGCTTCCACGGGTACCTCTCAGAGACGATGTGATCTTGCGATCGAGTACATCTTCGGTGTCGTCTTCTCATCAAGTAAGGGGGAGCATATACCATGCTTATAAATTTCAGCTCACTCGCGCCTAGGTGTAGGATAGAACGACTGCTTGGTCCTACCACTTCATAATCATGCCTCTCAAATAAACCCAAACAGCCATGTCCTCCACATCCCAGCAAACTTTGTTTCGCTATGTTACTATTGCTCGCTGCTCAGCCACTACTTAGTATGCATGCTAGGATGTTATCAAATGTTATCCTGTTACTCCTTGGATTGGGCTATCACATTATTATATTATTGTGGATGATATGATTAATATAATGTTGACTACACTCGATGAAGGATGGAAGGTCTAGGCTATCCCGCCCCGACGCTTTGTTCCATTCGAGTCATCTAGGACCCGAGTTTCGGGTATTGTGTCTCTTGACGAGCGTGCCTAACCGTGTGTGGGATGCTATGGGGTCCCCTCTTCTTACCTACCTAGCTTCAAACATTTCTAGTGGTGGTCCAAGCTGATTTACCATTTTAAACCAAGTGTGTGTCTGGTCCAAGGCCAGCAGATTTCAAACAACTCGGGCCAGGTGAGGCTAGGGAAGCCCCTGAGTTCAGGTGAGCCTAACCCCGACCTTAGCCATAAGGAAGAGTCCGATCTGAGAGCGCGACCGGATTTTGGGTTGGGTGTCGACTCTCCGGGGGCCACCCGGATTTGTGCGTTGTTAGTTAGAGGGACCTGTCGTTTCTGATCTCTCGGGACTAAATCATAAAATGGCTGCCTATAATGGGTAGAAACTGAGAGATATGGGCGTGTGTGCGGAGCCTTGAATTGGCAGTTGGTACACCCCTGCGGGGTTAAATCTTTACGAAAAGTTGTGTCCACGGTTATGGATGACTTGAGACCTACTCCTTGTTCATAGACAACAACAACTAAGATGATCTTAATATAACTTGATCAACGTGTGTGTGCCTTGACTGCTTCTTCTTCGTCGGGAAGCGAAGAGGAGGACAAGGATATGATAGGTGTTATGTTTGCGTAAGTAGTTGATAGAAAGATTTGTTGGAGGCGATTCCTTATCGAATGCTTGGTTCTCGTGTTACTCTAAAATAGAACGTTAGCCACTCATATATTGCTAGTGCGACTTCAACCTCACCACTACCCCCATCTTACCCGTGAGAAGTAAGTTACAAGACTTTGATATAGCTCACCTCTTTCTTTTCTCTTTTACGCATGTTATGCAAACGATCTTGGACTTCAGAGGAGCTCGACGACCCTTCTTCAGGACGCCTTCGCGGAGACTCGACGACGACTAGTTAGGTGGATCCCGACGGAGAGCCTGAACCCGTGTGGTTATGGGAATGGTGTTTTTACCTTTGCCACTAGGCATTTGAATGTAGTCTGTACTCAGACATGTATCTTCCGCTGATGTAATGTATTTAAGGCAGTTGTATGCCGATTTTATGAGATGTTGTATCCATGTAGTTGTAATGTTGTGATATCATGTTGGAAATCCGGGGCATATGGCATTGTCATATGTCGCGGTGGGACCGATTTGTACTTCGTCCCCGGATCTCGATGGCAACATCTAGGGCTGGAACAGTACCGCATATCGGGCCTTACACAAGGTTAGTATAGACATCGTAACCCTACATCGCATCACTTACTCGTCGTATACAATCCTTCAACACCGAAGGTTACCGCCCGACAACGGGTCAGTACATCTGATTTGTACGGAAAGTCACACGAAAAAGGATATAAAAGACCTATCACTACATGCAAGGTAAGTCAAAGGAAGGCTTATGATTTTGTTTTGAAGAAAGCTGATTTTTCCCTCAATCTACTTAAGTCAAAATTTTAGTTTAATTTACTACATAAGGTTGAATTGGGCTACTCCAATTCCAACCCATACCCTTTATTAAATCTTCCCACTCAAGTTTTATTAAGGTGAGTCATCTGTCAAGATCCTCCAGTAACAGTAATGCCTAGTTGCTCAAATTTGTCCATAACCGGGGACACGGCTAATCATGATTAGTGTGTACGCTCTATAGAGGTTTGTACACTTTACCACTGGACTCAACCCGAAGATTGAGACAAAGTCTTTTAGAAGAGGTCACCTACACCCAACGGCAAGCCGGTACACCTGTCATATCTACATCTGGTAGCTTTGCACGGGAGAGGCTTCCTACAACGTACTCAACTAAGCTAGAGCCTATATGGCTAGCGGATGTACATCGAAGCTCCTAGTCACCAAGTATGTCTGATCTTTTTGAGCCGGGACGGCGCCCACTTACGTGAAGAGGGTAGATACCATGACGTTATTTATACCACCAATACCATCCATTAGGGGTACAACCTGGTCTCGCCTTAGATAAGGTAAGATCCCCTAGGAAGCACTCCCTGCCTATCCAGAGGTGTATTCTAATTAAGGTTTGCTAGTCAAGTCATTAAATCCTCACATAGCTCATTGTAATCTCAAACCAATCCCAGTCTACAATCATAGCATTATATAACAAACACGAACTAGGGCGACAAAGAATACAGGATCAGATGATATGGCTATCGTACCAGGTTTGCAGCATAACATTATATACTAGTCCTACACATGCATAGTGTAAATTGCCTTATACTTCGATGAAGTTCTTCGCTCTCATGATGCCGATAACTCTACTCGTCACACTCCGAGCAATCTATCATAAAAGAAAACATAACACATAAACAATCACGAAAAAAGGAAACAAAAGATAAACAAATAAAACACAATAAGGTTTAACAACAAAAACTACTAGGCTTGACAGATATAGGTGTCGATGTGCTAGAAGGTGATAGGTGAAATGTGAACTCGAAAGAGTCGACGGAAAAAGTATTGTTGATATAAAAGATTATGACCAAAGGCATTATGAATTCAAGGTGAACATCATGCCAATATGAATGGTGTGTGGATATAGCCGATATGATGTTTCAAATGATTCGATATGCAAATAGAATCACATGAAAAGGAATACTACAACACGAGTTATAGCAGGTTGAAGTTTGAATTAAATATAGATTTAAACAGATCAAAAAGTATTTGAATATGGTGTATCGATTATGTGAACAGATGGCACGAGTGATCCAACGCAAAAAGAATTAATCGAATTGGATCAACGGTATAAAAGATATGGCCTCCGGAAGTTTGAATTTGAATTTGAATAAATTCAGATTCAACTATGTGCAAAAGTTTGGAATCTTAACTCTATGATAAACTACTGATCAATCCGAACGTGTAGGAAAAATAATCACCTAAAACCGACTTATGTTTTAGAAGATACGACAACGGAGATTCTAGGGTGCAATATGTAACAAGGGCCCAACCGTGAATAAAATAACTTCTTCATCACAGCTAGGTCCCTGGACGCTGCGGCACGAACAACGTTCGCTCCGGTGGAATTCCGGCGAACATTCGCTGTGTAACAACTACGGTTAACCTCAGAAAAACCGGGTCAACTCCGATTAACCGGAAAAAAAACAAAACCCTAGATATGAAAACTCCTTGATCTAAACAAGACCGTAGGACGGAGATCCAATGTATGAGAAGGGCGGGGAGGCGATGCGGCTCACCAGAAGCGGCGGTTGGCGGCGGTGTCCGGCGGCTGTCCGCGGCGGCTCCCGGCGGCGTCGGCTCCGGCGAGGTCGGTTACGGCCGACGAGGTCGCGCCGGCGGCACTCTAGGGTGGGCGGCGAGGCGTCGGAGTTGGCTGGAGGTGGTGCCCGCGCGCGTGCTCCGGCGAGTGCTGGTCAAGCGCCGGTGGCTAGCCAGTGGCGGCGTGCTTCGGTGGCGACGGCGCAAGGAGGGGGCGGCGACGCTAGGTGGCGGCCGCGGGGTGGCGGTGACGCAGGGAGGCGACGCGCTCCAGCGTGCCATGGTGGCGCGCGGTGCTGCGGCCGACGCGGGGGCGCGCGGCGGCGCTCTTCTCCAGCGTGGCCTGCCGGCGGCGTCAGGGCCTTTCTGGCGGAGGCGGCGGTTCCGGCGAGCCGGGCCCCGCTCCCTACGGTTTTTCTTTTTCTTTTTTTAGAAGAAAAAGGCAAAGAGAGAATGAATTTTTCTAAATTCTATTTATAAGCAGTCACAACAGAGAAGAAAAAAACCCGACTCGGGCTCTAATTGCACTCGTGGGCGAAAATGAGCTACTAGGATAGCTATTGGCCCAGCTGTTTTTTTTACACTTAACTTCCAACAATTCTATAAAATAAAATACACATCCGAAAAATATGAAATAAATTCCTAAATTCGTCAAATAATCTAAAGAAAATTATGCAATGAACATATTTTTCAAAAAGATAAATAAAAATAAAGATATTTTTCAAAGACATTATTTTTATTAAATATTTCAAAAATCAACAAAAATGTCAAATAATTATTTAAATAATTTCCAATTAATTTTTCTGAAGAATTCATTTTATCTTCTCTCAAGTTGTTATTATTTTTGAATGGAAAATTATTTAAATAACTCAAACTAAAATAAAATCACATTAAAACATTCCCAACTTTCTTTTCTAATGAAGGAGTCATTTTACCTTCTCTCATTTTACTTTTAGTTGGATTTGTTTTAAATGATAAATTTAAAAACACCAAAAATGAATAGTAGGGGAAAGTCAACATATAAAGCAAACAACTCCAAAAGTTTTAAGTCTTAGTGAAAATCCAACATATCAAGCAAACTATCATTATTATAATTACTATATTAACATTGCACAATTTGGAAATTTTTGGGATGTTACACAGCCATGTCCTCCACATCCCAGCAAATCTTGTTCGGCTATGTTACTATTTCTCGCTTCTCAGCAAACTGCTTAGTATGCATGCAAGGATGCTATAAACTGTTATCCTCTTACTCCTTAGATTGGGCTATCACACTATTATATTATTGTGGAGGATGAGATTGTTATAATGTTGACCATATTCAATGAAGGATGGAAGGTCTAGGCTATCCCGCCCCGACGCTTTGTTCCATTCAAGTCATTTAGGACCCGAGTTCCGGGTATTGTGTCTCTTGACGATTGTATGAGATGTTGTATCCTTGTAGCTGTAATGTTGTGATATCATGTTGGAAATCCGGGGCATATGGCATTGGCATACGTCGCGGTGGGACCGATATGTGCTTCGTCCCCTGATTTGGATGAAGACATCTAGATCTGGAACAATACCGCATATCAGGCCTTACAACTTGATATCAGAGCCTTACCGACCGTTGGATCCCTTTTCTTGCCAAAGTAGAGTATAGACAAAAACTATTTTGTAATTACTAAGTTAGGTATCGGAGAGTAGGATTATTTTTCCTCCTTCCCCATGCTCTGGTCAGGAAAAGTGTCGTAATTTTTTTAATTCTCGTCTTATCCCCTTCAAACTCTAGGATCTCGAGTGTATGGAGTATCGGAACCGTTACAATGCCTTGCTTGCAGCGTATTGTCTCGATTCTGATCTCAGGTTGGGAATTCCTGTAGTACCTTTAGCTTCCGCGACTCCGGATAACTTCTTGGTCATTCATTGCCATCCATTTCTCTTTCCTAGTATCCGCACGATTTGAGTGAGAATGCTTCCCTTGATCATTGCTTTGAACTGTCGTTCTTCCTCTTGATCTACCGATGGTTCTTTTCTCCGACATTGCCATCTCTCTACGAAAAGTCTCTGGATGACAGTTCGACGTCGGCATGGAGCAGAGTCCCTTGTTGGTGGTGTTGAAGATCGTCGATTCTATTTTCTCTCCCCTCCTCTCCCCGGGATCATCCAGGATCTCGGGACGAGATCCCTTGTTGGTGGTGTTGTATTGTAACAGCCCGGGATTTTCACCCAAATTAAAAAATTTGTTTGTAGCTTTATTTTGTTGATTGCTAGAAATTGTTTGCAGTATTTTCTTTGCTGATTTATTAATCGGTGATTATATTCTTTCCCTCTTTCTCGTCTGAGATGCGCAACTAAACCTTTTTCCCCAACGGCACACGACCTTTGCGACACCGGGTTCACCCGAGCACCGTTGCAACTTCCGGCACAAGACCTGCCGTCGCCATCGGAACGAAAAACCCTATTTAATAATTAAATGAATTATTTTGTTGCGCGCACAAAAAATGTTCTCGGAACGGTATCAAAGTGAGTTAGAACTGACGGGCTCGCCGCGCTGAGCGCATGGTTTGAGATTTTGTCCGAATCGGACGTCATATGGACTCCCGACGGTCAGAAACGTGGAGTACCGGATGCGAGAGAGAAAACCCGAGGGTGTTTGCGTAAACCAACCATCCAGGCCAGCCATAAATAGAACACCACTCTCCCCTAGCCCTTCTAGGGTTTCCCCCTTGTAAAAATTGCAGCCACCCCCCTCCACTTTGCCTAGATCTACCATTTTTCCCTCGAACCACCGAAACCCTAGCCCAGATCTGGAAACCCTAGCCCAGATCTGGAAACCCTAGACAAATTGATCCAAAACCTTCAAATCTAGACATCCGTTGGCTCACAGCGAGCCACGTCGTCCCCATCGGAGCAGCCTCCATCCAATCCGGGCCCCGCCGAGCCAAGCGATGCTGCCGCGGGCCCACGAAGCCCGTCACGCCGCCGCCGCCCGAGTCGGCCTCTGCCTCCACACCCGCCGGCTGCCGCGCACCATGTCCGACGAGCTCCTCGTGCATTGGGCTTGCGCCGTCGCCTCGTTGTTCACCTTCCGCGCTGCCTCTCGCACGGATTTGGCGAGATCCGGCGACCACATCGTCGTCTGCGCCCGTCCCGGCCTACCCTCCCTCGCCACCGCTCGCCGGAGCACGGCGGCCGCCTCCACCGGTGGCCTGGTGCGGAAGGGGATCGGGAGGAGCTCGACCACCCGCTCACTGCATCCCCGTGGGCCGGCTCAACAGCCTCACCCTCCAACGTCCCAGCAGGCGGCCAAGGCCCAGCTGGCCTCCCCTCCCGTAGGCCGGCAACCTCACCCATTTCGGCCCACTTAGGCCGAAGGCCCAAAGTGAGCGCCTCCCTCCTTTTTATTTCTCTAAGTCCCTGGTGAACAACTTGTTGTATTCAGTTTTGCGCTTAATATTGCGAGTAAACCGTAGCCCGGATCACGATGCGCCCAAAATGAAAAGTGCTCAGTATTGTGTGCTCTAACTTTTGTCTTTCGTGAGTGAAGCCATTTAAGGTTATTAGGGTGGTGCAAACTTGTGTTGAAGTGGGTACTAGATCGTTAATTGTTGTTGCTGTTATTTTATTCGAACTTTGGTTGATGATTGTGTCACATCCATGAGGCCTATGCTATTGATTATTTCTTGTATATGTTAAGCATTATGTGTACTTCAATTATATGCATTCCTTTTCCATGTTTGTCTGCTGTAGCTATTTTATATCTTGCTCCAAAGTAGTGACCCTATTAACATGTGTTGTTGTTTATTGAAAGTTGCTACATTGATGCCTTATAAGTAGTGATACATGCTTCATATGCATTAGCTCCAATGTAATTCATTGATCCTTGACATGTATACTTTGATGCCATATATTTCTATGCCATGATATCTTTGTTTTTCATATAGTTGCTGAGATCCCAAAGTGCAACCATGCTAGTAGTATTTTCTTGCTTTTTGCATGGTTTATAATTACTTGTTCTTGATGCTCATATACATGAAACTTTGTTTCCTTTCCTTCCTTGTCATGTCTACTATTGATCCACATCATTTTGGTGCATGTTTTCATTCAGTAGATAATTTTTTAATTGCCCTAAAGTATGCTCCCTGATGTTAACAACATGTACCCGTAACTTGTGATGCTTGTATCTTTTTAACCGTAAGTCCATTTGGAGTGTTCTTTACATGTAACTTGATTAGAATTTCATGTAATATGTGTTTATGCTATTGTTTTCTTTTTTTAACCAACATAAAATATGGTTTAGGGTAGAACAGTACCAAATTCTTTAATCATCATGGTGCACTTAGTGGAATGCCATGTTTAGGTTTGTGCCTCACTTAAATTGACTAGAATAGATAGTTTAGGTTATGTTTCAACTCTTGCCATGATTGTGTGATATGCCATGCTTGAGTGAGATGCCATCTTAAAAACTTTTGCTCATGTTGAGTAGCTAAGCAACTTGAACATTTCTAAATGTGTGGTATCGTCGTGTGTGACGAATACTCCACTCAACCTGTTAGTAACCGCTCTCGACGATAGATGCGAGATAGTGTGTTGTCTCATGTTGCCTTATTATTGTTGCTTGTTCGTGATTCCTTGTAGTAATAGATGCTTGCTCGTCGATTGCCTTTCCAGTGTTTCCTTCTTGTGTGCTTCCGCGGGTACCTCTCGGAGACGATGCGAGCTTGCGATCGACTACACCTTCGGTTTCGTCTTCTCATTAGGTAAGGGGGAGCATATATCATGCCTTTAACTTTCATCTCAATTGCGCCTAGGTGTATGATAAAACGATTTCTTGATCCTGCCACTTCAAATTCATGTCTCTCAAATAAACCGAAACAACCATGTCCTCCACATTCCAGTAAACCTTGTTCGGCTATGTTACTATTGCTCGCTGCTCAGCCACTGTTTAGTATGCATGCTAGGATGCTATAAGTTGTTATCCTGTTACTCCTTGGATTGGGCTATCACACTATTATATTATTGTGGAGGATGAGATTGTTAGAATGGTGACTATATTCGACGAAGGATGGAAGGTCTAGGCTATCCCGCCCCGACGCTTTGTTCCATTCAAGTCACCTAGGACCGGAGTTCCAAGTATTGTGTCTCTTGACTAGCGTGCCTAATCGCGTGTGGGATACTATGGGGTCCACTTTTCTTACCTACCTAGCTTCAAATATTTCTAGTGGTGGCCCGAGCTGATTTACCATTTTAAACCCCATGTGTGTGCTTGGTTGTATCACCTCGCAGTTTTTAAGCAACCCGGGTGTAACAGCCCAGATTTCACAAAAATTAAAAAATTTAGTTTTCAGTGTGAATTGGTTGATTGCCTGCTTTGCTTGCGATGTTTTCATCACCGATTTATTGATCAGCGATTATTTTCCCCCGCTTATCTCATATCGGACGGAGACCGACCCTTGCCACCCTAACACTCGACCTTTGCAACACTGGGTTTCACCCGATCACCGTCGCGAAAACCCGTTTAATAAGTAAACGGGATATTTTTATAGCACGCCGGAAAGTGTTCTCGAGGTGAACGGCGCCGGCTCGACACGCTGATCGCGAAGTTCGAAAATTTACCCAAATCGAAGGACGTATGCACTCCCAGCGGTCAGAAATGTGGAGTATCGGACGCAAGGGAAAAACGAGCGTGTTTGTGTAAACTTTCCAGCCAGACCCCCTATATAAAGACCATCACTTTCCCACCCCTTTCTAGGTTTTCCCTAGCCTAAAAATTACAGCCACCCCCCTCCACTTTGCCCAAATTTTCCGCCTAGCCCCTCCTACTCCGAAACCCTAAACCCCACCCTCGATCTGGACCGTTAGATCCAGATCGGAGGGCTCCCAGCCGTCCACATTGTTCCCACAGCCACCTCCAGCAAATCGGCCCCGCAGGGCCCCATCCGCCGCCGCCAGGCCCGCTCCAAGCCCGATCTGGGCCTGGGAGCTCGCCTCGCAGCCGCCGACGAGCTCGCAGCAGCCGCCGGTTGCCATATCCTCCAGCTCCTTCCTCACCGCCTCCCTCTCCTCTCCACCCCCGCGCTCTCACCTCACCCCTCCTTTTTCTTCCCGCAGACCGCCGTGCCCACCATTGGAGCCGCCCGTGGAGCTTGCGGCCGCCGGGCTTGAAGCGCTGCCAGCCGCCGGCCACGTCTCTGGCCAGATCCGGAGAGGCGATGACCGGATTCGCGTCGAGCCCCAAGATCCGCCCCCTCCCGCCGTAAGGATCCCTCTCCTACGCTGCTCGACGGCATGGCGGAGGCGCCGCCGGCCATCGCGGCCACCAGCGCCGCCAGCCGCCATCGCCAGCTCGGCCCGGTGCGTCCCAACGGCCCACCAGCGCGCAGCCCGTGCACACCTCTCGCTCTGGGCGAGGACCTTCTAACTGTCGCCCACCAGCCGGCCTGATGGGCCACGGCCCATGGTAAGCCGCCGCCGCCGCATTTTTTATTTTTTTTCTTGCTACTGTAGTTGGGCCGAGCCCAGTAAGGGTGAGGCCCCCTTTTTTCCCTTTCTCTGTATTTTTCCTTTTATCTAATTCCAGCTAAGTCCTTGTGATTTTACTGTTGTGATCTGTTTTGCGATGTTGTTGCTCAGAATTGCGTGCTCTAGCGTTCATATTTTGGGATTAATCCATCTGAGGTCATTTGGGGTGTGCAAACTTGTGTTGAAGTGGGCACCAGACTGTTAATTGCTGCTAGACTGCTGAAACTGTTATTTTGTGTCAACTTCGGGAGACGGTTGCGTCGCAACCGTTCATCGAAATTGAGTGATTCTTGTTGCATACTGTTAAGCATCATGTCTGCTTCAGTTATATTCTTTAACTTGTCATTTTGGCCTTCTGCATGTTTATTGTATCTTCACCCAAAGTAGCTACTCTGCTGTTAGTATGCTGATGTTAACGTAAGAATACATGCTAGGATGTTATCAACTATTATCCTGTCACTCTAAATAATATAATATTGATTGACTTGTTTGAATTTCAGAGTAAATTAAAACTTTTCATTTGAGTTTTTGTTTAAACATTTACAAGCCATTTAATAAAATATGGATAATCATTTATCCAATAATAAAAATCTTTGTTGTGAAGTTTATTCAAAATTCAAAGAATGATTTTCGTTCTTTTGTCGTTTTGAAATTTGGTAGGAACCACAATTAAATATTTTAGAGTGAGAATAAAATGACTTTCTCAAATTTATTGTGGTCCCATAATCATTCTTGAATTCTTATTTTACATTGGAGGTTATTTGATATTAACATTTAATAGATATTTAAATATTTCCAATAACTCAATTAATAAAATGAGAGGAGATAACATGACTTCTTCGAAAATAGTATTGGAAATATTAAAAAAAATAATTGATTATTTTTGTAATCATTTTTGGTATATATAAAACCCTAAAACTAATTTAGGGAATTTATTAATACCAGAAATAAATTTTTGGATGATAAAAATATATTTATAAAAAATTTATACGGAGGAGGAATTATATTTTCCTAAACTTTCTATGTTTTATTTGACCTATAAATTTTTATTATTTATTTGGGAGTAATTATTTCCAAATTGTATTGTTATTAGAAATTAGAAAAAAACGAAATCCTAAATCATTTGGGCCGAGCCCACATCTTTTTTTTCTATCTCTATTTTCTGTACTTTTTCTGTTGGTCCAGATTTCCAACTACGGCCCATCCCTACAGGATCGTCTTCCTCCTCGTTCCCTCGTATGTGAGCATCACTTTGTTCACAGAAGTTTGCTCATGGCACAGAACCTTCTTCCTCTCCTCCTCCCACTCCGTCCCTTGACTGATTCAACTCCGAACCTACACAAAAATTGTTGAAAAGTTCATGGAGAATCCATTCAGGGAAACAACAATGTGAATTAATGTCTTAAATGTCCATAATTTGCTACATGAACGCCATTGAAAGCTTTCCATAACCTAGCCTCAATCTCCTTCTATGGATTTTCATGGGCCTTATAAATACCACCCAGAGGAGCACCTTCGATCCACTCCTCCACACGCTAAAAATCCCCCTCCAAAGCTCTCTCATTTGTGAGCAATTGCTCCTCGGAGTTGTGGTACAACCACACTACAATACGGGAAGAATCTAAGGGCAACCTAACTGCCGGGATAAGCCACTATAGACGGCAATTGGACTACTGGCAACGGTTCTTTGCCGGCAGGCCGGCCTGTCCGGAATAACCCTGTCGGGAAAAGTCTTTCCCTGCAGGCAAATCTTCCCCGACAGTTCTATAGCCATGTTTTCCCTATCATTCTCGGCAGCCAGTTTTGCGCTCGGCAAGCCATCGGCTTGCCTGGATAACCTATGACGGCAGTTTGATTGCCGTGGAGGGCTGACTTTTTACGGTAGTTGAATTTCCGTCGAGGGTTGTAACTAGCTAAACTGCCCCTTCACCACATATACAACATGTCATATCTCATTTCAATGTTCAAAATTCAAACAAACTTGCAAAGATAAGATAGCATCATACATATATAAGTGAACATGATCCGAAATACTTGCACAAAATCATATTTGGTACTCCCTCCGATCGATAATAAGTGTCGTTCGTTTTGTACTAAGCTAATACATAAGCTAGCGACACTTATTATGGATCGGAGGGAGTAATATATATAAGAAATTCATCCACAGAGTCATGAAATGGCTTCATCAAGTAGTACATTACCCACACCCAACAACAAGTAACTCCAAGTGATGGCGCCCATCGCCCAACACCCAGCGCGCATCGCCTAGCTCTGTGTCTCCTCTTCTAGCGCGCATCGTCAGCATCGCTATCTCCTAATGCCTCCTTGCCCAAGCGGCCTTCAACCAGGTGCCTCTTCGACAAGCTAACCCCCGACTAGGCGCCTAGCAGCAAGGCGATCAACGCCTCCTCGACTAGCAAAGCACCTCATGCTCGACGCGCTCCTCCTTGGCTAGAAGCTCCAGGCTGCAAAAATTATAGCACTCAATTTTTTTTTCATCCTTTAGATATTAATAAATTATAGATCCAAAAAGTTATATATGTCCTCGTGCTAATATATGTTGATCAGTTGGTACATCATGTTACAATAAAAGTACTCCAAAATTCTGCAATTTAAAATTAAATATTGAAAAAAACAACGCACATAGAGAGATGAGATGCACGAGGCAGAGTTCAGAGGCAACCTATTCCAGTAATCATAAGAAAGCATAAATTAACATCAGGGCAGCGACAACAATAATCAAAAAATCTAGGACGTATGGATCCAAGCACAACCAAATCCCAGAAATTAAGATAGGGAGAGGGGAAGGAGAAGAAGGAAAAGAAGGGTAGGGGAGAAGATTTTACCACCACCGCACATGAGTAGATGTTATGGCCTTGCTGCCGCACCGAAGCAAACTTTAGATTTGGCCTTCACATGAATAAACGGAAAAATAGTTACACTCTTATAAATGTGAAAGTCTGTATAAAAACATCACCCAAGCTAACCACAACAAGAATTCAGTTTTTTAACCAAGCAGAATCTAGATATGCAATGTTGCACCAAAACCAGTGCATACAAATGCACATTATTTTTATATATAATGTATATATGTAAAGGGTCTTAGACAATTTCAGGTACTGAACAGAGGGTCTTAGATACGCAACGCCCAGGTGTTCAACAACACCAGCAGTACTATTATACAAATTTGATATAGCTCTGATTTATAGCTAAACGGATTTTAACAAATTACATATTCAATAAACTCGCGGTATCCATAAGCAGAGCAACATATCCACAGATTGAGGACGCATACCATGAGAATGTGGATTACAGAACCATAATCGGTTGGTTGTGAATGCCACCTTCAGTCCTTAACAATAATTGTAGTCCATCCCCAATTTTAGTTGTTGTTTCCTTAAGCTGCAACCAAGAACATAGAGTAAAAGATGTGAACACTGCATATAAACTACAGAAATAGAATCAATAAGAAAAATTGAAGAGAACCAATGCCTAATATTTCTTGTAAACTGCTCAATGTTTCAGTGGAGAGGAAAGAAAATTCCACCATGGAGAGCTGGTGCGCACGGTGCAATGTAAGGGGCCATGGAGAAATTGAGGCATTAAGAGCAGCCTACACCTACTAATGCACATTCAAAAGAAATTAGATTTCTTCTATGACTTGTTCAGGGTGCTACATAGTATTATTGTAACAAAGGGCAATAATTGGAAACAAGTTCACATGTACTTGGACACTTGTCATAGATAAAAACTGGATATTCATTTGTGTTGATGTTAGCAATAAAAAAAAGTGTATGCAGATTGCGGGCCAAAAGGTGTAGATGATTTATGACATCATGAGATCAATGTTATATAAAAAACCAAGCAAAGACCTGACATGTCCATTCCGTAATTAGTTACTAAGATCGAATGTAAGAATATATTGGCTAAAAGCTGAAATAATGGCAATGTAACATGTTAAAACAAAAAAGAACATGTCAAGATCACACTAATCTGTTAGCGTATTATAGACAACTGAATGTCAATATCACTGTGACAATATGTGCAGCCACTTCATATACATCCAACAAAAAACAGAAAATGCAGCCATTGAACGACCATCCATAAATGTCAATATCACTTTGACAATATGTGCATAACATATGTTAAAATAAATTTTCTACAAAGCAGCAACTTAAATGATCCTACTTGTTATATATCTCCACTGTCAAAAGCTACATAACTAAGCCTTTTGCCTGGAATCATTATCCACTCTTATCCGAGATGGCTAAGAAAAGCTCAGATGAGGGGAAATTGTGAACGTACATGGTCACATAATTCTGATTCTACGGTCATTCATAGCGTCACCCCCCATGCGCTGCCACCATTCTATTGTAAGGCCCGATATGCGGTACTGTTCCAGATCTAGATGTTTCCATCCAGATCCGGGGACGAAGCACATATCGGTCCCACCGCGACATATGACGAAGCCATATGCCCAGATGTCCAACATGATATCACAACATTACAGCTACAAGAACACAACATGTCCTACAATCGGCATACAACTGCCTTAAATACATTACATCAGCGGAAGATACATGTCTGAGTACAAACTACATGTAAATGCCTAGTGGCAAAGGTAAACCACACCATTCCCGTAACCACACAGGTCCAGGGTCTCCGTCGGGATCCACCTAACTAGTCGTAGTCGAGTCTCCACGAAGGCGTCTAGAAGAAGGGTCATCGAGCTCCTCTGAAGTCCAAGATCGTTGCATAAAGTGCGTAAAAGAGAAAATAAAGAGGTGAGCTATGTCAAAAGTCTTGTAACTAACTTCTCACGGGTAAGATGGGGGTAGTGGTGAGGTTGCAGACGCACTAGCAATATATGAGTGGCTAACGGGCTATTTTAGAGTACGATGAGAACCAAGCATTCGATGAGGAATCGCCTCCAACAAGTCTGCTATCAGCTACTTACGCATACATAACACCTATCCTATCTTTGTCCTGCTCTTCGCATCCTGATGAAGAAGAAGCAGTCAAGGCACACACACATCGATCAAGTTTATTAATATTATCTCAGTTGTTGTTGTCTATGAACAAGGAGTAGGTCTCAAGTCGTCCATAACCGTGGACACGGCTTCTCGAAAAGATTTAACCCTACAGGGGTGTACCAACTGCCCATTGCAAGGCTCCGCACGCACGCCCATCTCTATCAGTTTCTGCCCATCACAGGAAGACATTTTATGATTTAGTCCCGAGAGATCCGAAACGACAGGTCCCTCTAGCTAACAACGAACAAATCCGGGTGGGCCACGGTGAGACGACATCCAACTCAAAAGCCGGCCGCGCTCTCGAATTGGCCTCTACCTTCTGTATGAGGTCGGGTTAGCTACCCAAACCAAGTGGGCAGCCCCCTAGCTCCCTGGGGTGTACCAACTAAGAAATCATGTCTCCGCTGGCCTAAGTTGTTTTAAAGAGTATCTGCCAGGAGCTACCCGACAGACAGACACACGGTTTTCAAATGGTAAATCAGCTTGGGCCACCACTAGAAATGTTTGAAGCTAGGTAGGTAAGAATAGGGGACCCCATAGCAGTCAAGGCCCACCCCTTCCAAGGAGTAATAGGATAATAGGTGATAACATCCTAGCATGCATACTAAGAAGTGGCTGAGCAGCGAGCAATAATAACATAACCGAACACTTTTTGCTAGGATGTGGAGGACATGGCTGTTTGGATTTATTTTGAGGCATGAATATAAGGTGGTAGGATAAAGCAATCGTTCTATCCTACACCTAGGCGCGAGTGAGCTGAAAGTTATAAGCATGATATATGCTCCCCCTTACCTGATGAGAAGACGAAACCGAAGGTGCAGTCGATCGCAAGCTCGCATCGTCTCCGAGAAGAACCGCGGGAGCATACAAGAAGGAAACACTAGAAAATGCAATCGACGAGCAAGAATCGATTACTATGAAGCAATCACGAGCAAGCATCAACAAGAAGGCAACACGAGACAACGTACGATATGGCATCTATCATTGAGAGCGGTTACAATAGGTTAAGTGGAGTACTCGTCTCACATGAAGATACCACACGTTTAGAAAGGTTCAAGTTATTTAGCTACACAACATTAGCAAAGGTTGTTAACATGGCATATCACCCAAGCATGGAATATTGCAGAAACATGAAAAGAGGTGATGCATAAGGTAAACCATCTATGCTAGTCAATTTAAGTGAGGCACAACCTAAACATGGCATTCCACTAAGTACCCCACGACAATTTAAGCATTTGGTTCTGTTCTGACCTAAACCATATTTTAGGTTGTTTAACAACAGAAGAAAATGGCATAAACACAAAGTAAATGAAATTCTAATCAAGTTACATATAAAGAACACTCCAAACGGAGTTACAGTTAAAAAGATATAAGCAAAACAAGTTATGCACACAATCTGCCAACATCAGGAAGCACACTTTAGAGCAACAAACAAACAAGCAAAACTTGTAAACATGCACGAAAATGATATGCAAGTAAAGTAGACATGGCATGCAAGGCATGGGAAAAGGAATCATGCAAAAAGGCATCATGGTTCACTAGTTATAAGCAACACACAAAGCTATAAAACATTACTGGTCAAGGACTTAGTGAAAATCAGGAAAACATGGCAGAATCTATTACTTTCATGCTCTATAAACAGGAGCAAAACTATACCTAAAGGTGCAGCAATATGACATAGAAATATATGGGAATGAACTAGACATGATGGTTATCAGGGAAAAATAAGAATCATGGTCATAGGCATCACAGATCAAAAGATATTAAGCATGCAACATGGCATTGTAAAGTTACAGACTATGACCAGGAATGTAAAAACAGCAGGATAGCAACTTTGGAGCTGAACATAACTATGACCAGGAATGTAAACATGACAATGCAATACATATAATGGAAGTAGACATGGCATAGATCAAAATGACATATTGCAATGCTCAATAGGATGCACGGTTAAAAAGATATAGGGCAGCAAAGTATGAACTTTATATAAACAGCAACACATGTCATCAGGGTCACCACTTTGTAGCAAGAATTAATATATCTATAGCAGACAAAAATGACAAGTGATTGCATAGGATTGAAGTATACATGATGCTTAACAGTATGCAACAAGAATCAATAGCATAGGCATCATGGATGTGACACAATCATCAATCAAACTTGCAATAAAATAATAAAAGCAACACTTGACAGAAAGTAGCACCAGTTAACAGTCTGGTGCCCACTTAAACAGTGATTAACAACATAAAGATGGCCTCAAATCAAAATTCTCAAAAAAGATGAACTGAAGTACACATAAAACTAAACAATTTTCCTTTTGGGCGCAACGTGATCCGAGCTACGGTTTACTCGCAAACTACGTCGCAAAACAACATCAGCAACACAATTTTACAGACTTCGCAAAAAATAGATAAAAAGGAAAATAAAAATAAAAAAAAGAGGGCCTCACCCCTAGCTAGGCTCGTCCCAACAGCAGCGAGAGGCCATGGGCCTTGCGGCGTTGTACGGGCCGGCTTGGTGGCTGGGCCGGCCGAGGCTGGGCCGGCCCATGTGGCCGTCCACGCGAGGGGTGGCTGTTCCCTCGTCGTCCCGAGCGAGGAGGCGGCTGGCTGTCGCCGGTCAATTGAGGAGGCTCATCCTTGGAATATGCAAGCCAAGTTCTATAATGTAAGGATCCCCACATAGTTATGCATGAATGATATGCATATCTCTATGGAGTACAAATATGGCAATGTAGTACGAGTGTGGATCTTTTTAAAAGGAATAATAGTGTGGCCCCATTCTCTTTATTTATTTCTTCTTTCTTTCTATTTTTCTATTTTTTGTATTTTTTTGGCCTCATTGGCTCTTTCTATTTATCTCTCATTTTTCCTCTTTGGGATCTTTTAATTTGTCCTCTTTGGGATGTTTTTGTCACTTAAGGGCAACACTCTATATTTTACAAGAATATAAAGAATATCTTCACACTTTACAAGAAGTACTCAACATAAAGAAAACTAAAAATCAATCATGATTTATGCAAATGTATGCCTCTGCCAGTGTAGCAGGATATGCAATGATACTAGCGCGTCATGTAGCAATGATAAGGGGAAGTCCCAACTAGCATGCGGCTCCTCGATCAAGAAAAAGTATGTATGACATGAAGATCAAGTCATGAGATGGTGGATGTTGCATGGCAATGTATCTCGGAAAGGCTATGGAAATGCCTTGATAGGTAGGTATGGTGGTTGTTTTGAGGAAGATATAAGGAGGTTTATGATGACAGAGCATCTCATGCCAAGGGTTCGTATGCACTGGTGAAGTATGCACCAACTCTCAAGATGAGAAAGGGCAATGCACGGTACCGAAGAGGCTAGCAAAATATGGAAGGTGGAAGTCCCAGCTATCGAATACTCGCATTAGTCCGAAGAACTCATGCACTTATTAGTGGTAACTCTCTATCTAATCATGAGGTTCACAAAGAGACAAGTACACGAGGAAGAGTGTATGGGGGTTTGATTATCCCTGCGCAT
The DNA here is from genome assembly GCA_950022295.1 of Bromus sterilis. Classification (NCBI taxonomy): domain Eukaryota; kingdom Viridiplantae; phylum Streptophyta; class Magnoliopsida; order Poales; family Poaceae; genus Bromus; species Bromus sterilis. The sequence goes on along the minus strand of OX465600.1, from coordinate 180,143,026 downwards.
CCTCGACCCATGGTACATGAGGGTACTCTATATATTCCAACCCCTCCAGAGTTTAGCGATTCATCTAGTAGGTAGAGTTCTCAACTATTTTTTTGTAGTTTTGGAAAATAAGCACGGATTTCCCAAAATACGACACCTATCACAAATAGGCTCAAGCGCTTGGCACCAAAAGTCCAGACATTACTCAAATCAATACCTCAAAACTATTGCAAGTTACTACTACACTTATAATAGCAACCTTAATTACCTACTCATGCAAGACACACAACTCAGTGCAACAAGCCAACTCTTTAAACAAGATAAGCATGAAAACTCTAGAGAGTTCTAAAGGAAACCTAAATAAAAGCTCTTAAAAATATAAGCATGAAAAGTAAGATCTAAACATGACAGTAGCTACGAAAAGATAAAGAACACACGAAAAGGTTAAGCATGCTAGCCCATGTTGTGTTCTAGGGTGGAGTGGAGCGTGTTTCTCTCCCAAACAATGAAGTCTAAGGTCCAACTTGTTATGAACATCAAGAAAAAATAAAACAAACTAAAAATTAAAGAGCGAGACGCTCCAAGTTTAGCACAAAACACATGAAGAGATAAAAATATGCCATGGAGAAGAACGAACTGATGATTGTTGATGGAGAAGGGGATGCACGGTGGCATACCCAATCTTAGACGCTTGAGTCTCCATGGATATTTCTTGGGGGTGCATGTGGGCATCCCCAAGCTTGAGCGCTTGACACTCCCGAATCTTCTTTCATCATCTTCCGTCGTATAGTTGAAAACTGCCTTAATACGAAACTCATCATAAGCTGATTAGAGTGGTTAGTACCCATAGTAAAATAATTCTTTCTCCACTGGAAATAAAGATTTTCATGAATACCAACTGTTTCTTATGATTACCAAAAAGTTTTTGCAAACAAAAAGCAAGCTTAAGATTTTCAAATCGATGAAAACGCAAAACATGGAAGAATCTGTGAAAAACAAACCAACAGGTAGTAAACAATTTTTTTGGGGTACTTATGCAACTCAAATAAAAAAACTCAGAACAAACGGCACAAAGCTAATTGTATATAGCATACTTTCAATAAAAATCAGATCAAAAAGATGATCTGGTTATTTACCGTGAATTTTTCCGTCAAGCACACATAATCTGTTTCTGGAAAGCATGTGACAACTTTTGAACTTTCTTGCAATCGGAGGCTAAAACTTGGCACAAAGCTTGAAAATAAAGATAGAATGATGTTTCTAGAGTAGTAACAAGCATCAAGACTAATAAAACTGAAAGTAAAAATATTTTGGTTTGCCACCAAATAGGCGCTTTCTTTTATGCCTTTTAGCTGGCATGATGCAAAAAAGATCAAGTTTTATCAACTCCGAAAGAATAACTTTCCCGTGTAATGAACTCATAAGGTAACTTAATCTTATTTCGAGGGAAGTGTTCCATTCCCTTCTTGAGGGGAAATTGGAATCTAATGGTCCTTTCTTTCATGTCAATGAGAACACCAACGGTGCGGAGAAAAGAACGTCCCAAAATAATTGGACATGAGGGATCACACTCAATGTCCAAGATTAAAAAAAAGCAACGATAACATAATTATTGTTGACAATAATAAGAACAACATCAATCCTCCCTAGCTCCAACATCACATAAAGCAATGCAAGAGAAATTATTCAATTTAATTTTGACCATAGGATCCCAACCATCTTCTAACTTTCTAGGAATAGAAGTCTCTAACTTGAGATTCTCCTCCCTAGATTTTATAAGAGCATTGTTAATATGCTCAGTGAAGGAAATGTTAAGTGTGCTAGTGTGAGGGGTCTTTAGCCATTCTTTGCAAAAAAGTGATAACATCAGAAAGGCTACAATTATCAAAATCAAGATCACTACCATTAATTAAAGTGCTGGTGATGTCATCTAAGCTCATTTATTTGGTAGCCTCTAAGTTCATGGGACCTTCTTGTCCTAAAGATGAGGTATTAGCATCACCATTAATAGGTCTATCGGGACTAGGGATGTGTTGGATGCTAAAAGTTTTTAGATCCTCAATGTGTATAGTAGAAATAGTAGTGTGTGTAGGAAGGATCTTAATCCTATATTCCTCTTCCTTTTTTCTCTAGACCATCTATCTTTATGTTTTTCTAGCATTCTAATGTTCTCATTAATTTTCACTTGAATAGCATTCATGGGTGTAGTTTTCCTTTCCTCAAGGGGAGAAGTTCTAATTTTAAGCATATCTACGTCATGAGCTATGTTGTCTACCTTCAAAGATAGGCTATCTAGTTTTTCTAGTTTCTCTTCTACAATCTTATTGAAGGATTTTTTGAGAATTAATAAAGTCCTAAAGCATGCTCTCTAATTCAGAAGTGGAGTTTTTGGTGCTAGGATACGTGTTGTTGTTCTCATAGTCGTTAGATGGTAACGGTCTAGGATTGTTTCTACCAAATATACACCTATAAGCATTATTATTAAAGTTGTTCCTATAAATAAAATTAACATCAACTTGCTCTCTTTCTTGAGAAACCAAAGAATTTAAAGGAACATCATGAGGATCAATAGGAGCTTGCTTGGAACTAAAGACATGATCATGTCAACCTTTTCATTCAAAGAGGAGATCTCCTCAATAGAGTTTACCTTCCTACATGTTGGACCTCTCTCGGTGTGCCATTGAGAATAATTTGTCATCTTCTCGTCCAAAAGCTTCGTGGCAGCACCAATTGTAGTTGACATTAAGGTTCCTCCCGCGGCCGAGTAAAACATATTCCGCGAAGTAAAGTCCAATCCTGCATAGAAAATCTTGATAATCATCCAAGTAGTAAAACCATGTAGAGGGCAATTCTTACCAAGAGATTTCATGCGTTCCCAAGCTTTGGCAACGTCTTCATTATCTAGTTGTTTAAAATTCATAATGTTACTTCTCAACTGGATAATCTTAGTAGGAGCGTAGTACTTTCCAATAAAATCATCCTTGCACTTATCCCAATAATCTATGCTATTCCTAGGCAAGGATTGAAGCTACACTTTAGCTCCTCCTCTCAAGGAAAAAGGAAAAATCTCAAGTTTAACAATATCACCATCTACTTCTTTGTACTTTTGGATATCACAAAGCTCAACAAAATTATTTAGGTGCAAAGAAGCATCACCCCCAGCACCAGAGAATTGTTCTTTCATAACAAGATTCAACAAAGCAGGTTTGATTTCATATGAAGGTGTTGAAGTGGCAGGTGGAGCTATAGGAGTGTTGATAAAGTCATTGTTGTTGTGACTAGTGATGTCACACAACATGGTGTTTTCAGTGGAACTCATAATAACAACAGCAAGAAAGAACAAAGGAACTAAATTTTTTGTTATTTTTGGTATAAGACTCGAAGGCAAAACTAGAAAGTAAACTAACAAGACTAAAAATCAAAGGTAAAAGATAGTATGAAACACCTCTATCTTGAAGATTGGAGTCCCGACAACGGCGCCAGAAATTGCTTTGATGGCTTCTCGCCCCTTGTTGGTTACCCAAAGTGGAAGGTTGAGATGTAGCGTAGTGGCAAATTTTCCGTGCAAAGATACCAAGGTTTGAGTCGAATTGTTGGACTCCGAATTCTTAAAGTAGGTCGCAAGGAAACAATGGCACCGTTAAGACAAGAGTTGCTTCCTTGACCTGGACCTACACACACAACAAGTAACTTTGCTCCCAACGAGTGTAGAGAGGTTGTCAATTTCGCCGGCCTTGTATTTTACAAAGGATCAAACATAAGCGGGAAATAGTAGTGGTGATTGCAACTGAAAGGAAATAAAAGAAGTAAAGAGTTGATGTGTAAAAAGTAGTGGAAATATGGACCGGGGTCTCATGATGTTCACTAGTGATGTCTCTCTCCCAAAAGACGATAAAATAGCTAAGCTACGTAAACAAGTTACAGCTCGGCAATTGACAGAATTATAATCGCATCGCAATGCTAATTATGTTGCACAAAAAGTTCTCAAAAGTATGGGCAGTGCACCAAGACTAGTAGAACGAAATCCAACTTCTTCTACTCACTAATCATCCACCTTGAGATATCTATCCAGAACATCTCGCTGTTATTAAGTTGCGAGCCCCACCCAAAGTGTAAACCCAAAGCAACAGAAAACTGCATTAACAAACTTTGTGTAAGGTACACAATTCTTGCAACTGCGGTTGCAAGCACCATTGTTTTCTCCCTGGTGGCAATAGCACCTCACCTAGTCTCATCTTTCTGTCACTCAAGCTAGACATCGGAGGGCATGAACCCACAATCAAGCATAAACGCTCCCTCTTGGAGTTACTATCTACTACTTTCCCAAAGCAATAAAAAGAAACGGAGAAAATGCAAGAATTACTCAAGAACAAAATATAAAAGGAGAACCAATATATTACTCATCATAATCTGAACATAATCTCATAATACATCGGATCCCAGCAAACTCAGCATAGCAATAGAAGGAAAGTTACATAGATGCCTTGATCATGTAGGGAAGCTCAGAAGGGCTAAGAATTGAAGCACAAGATTGGAGAGAAGACATCACATAGATATTGTTCATGGACCCATGGTCCAAGCCGGACTACTCAAGGCACATCCGGGAAGTGCTCATGGTGGTGGAGAAGCTCCCGGAGGTTAATCCTCCCGCCGGCATGGTGCCGGGAAGAGGTCTTCTAGTGCTCCCGATCTTGGAAGTGAGGAGCGGCGGAACAGAGGTGAAAATCGCGATGCGCGGCTCCTCCCGAGGGGTTTTGGAATGAGGAGTAAATATAGGCCAAAGGGGAGCACCAGGGGGTGGACTCTCCCCCCAGGTGCCCTGGTGGCGCAACCTAGGGTGGTGTTGCGCCCCCTGGCCGCCTGGGCAGGGGCTGGCACCCCTGTGGCCCTCCTTCGATGATATGGAAGCTTCCATCATGCTGATGTTTTATCTATTTTTTTTGGAATTTTTGGAGCTTTGTAAGTATGGGTAAAAACCTTAACTTAAAGACATCAACAGACAGAAACTACCACTGGGTGCACTGAGTTAGTAGGTTAGTCCAAATATGTGTAAAAAGGTATGAAAGTGTAGAAAAATACGTAGCAATGACACCTTAAAGAGCATGGAACAAGAAGAAATTATAGATACGTTTGGGACGTATTAGCACCCGAGCTCAGCGGTATTTTATGCCCTTGTGGGACCATCCGGGTTGTATGTCAGACCGTCTGGGTGTTGCCCGGACCGTCCGGAATGTACCCCGGACCGTCCGACAAGGTCGTCACCCACGGCCTTCGTAGGTTGCCTTCGCGTTGACCTAGTGGGACGTCTAGGCTCTGTGTCGGACCGTCTGGGTTTGGCCAGGACTGTCCAGCTTACTGGCCGGACCGTCCGAGACCCACACTGGCTGCACCAAAATGGCTATTTTTGTGGGGGTCTATAAATAACCCCCACTCACCTTGGGTTAGGGTTTACCACTTCATTCAATACACTTAAGAACACCAAGTGCTCCCTCTCTCTCATCTCCTACACTCAATCCAAGAACCCGAAGAGATTTGTGAGAGTTTGTTTTGGATCTTTCACCTCGTGATATATCCATCCCTTCCCCATCTTCCGACAAAAGAAAATAGTGATTTGATCAAGCATTGAGATTTTCCCCATCTATCTTGGTACTCTTGGAGGTTGGAGACTCCTAGGTGGGTAGGAGTTCTTCGGATAGGAATCGACCATTGTGATTAACCCCGTTGAGTTTGTGAGGTCTTGGTGACCACCTTTCTCACAACCCCAAATTAGGTAAGTGCTAGGGTTTGATTGTGCCCTTTGCATCATGTGAAAATTTCAAAAGAAATTCAAAAATGGGGAAAAGAAAAGCCCTAGAGAATTTAATTCAAATGGCCAGACAAAAATTGCTTCCAAAAATTCTTCTGTTATTTTAGAAAAGTCTTAATAAATATGCATGATCACATATAAAGTGAAGTGGGTCCCACTACATGCACCAAGATTTTTTAAAAATTCCAAAAAAGGCTTGGAAATTAAATAAATACCCTATTTGATTTGAATTTCAAATTATTTGAATTTCAAAAATCTCCAAAACTTGTGAGTGGCTAGCTATATATATTATAAGCCCACATAAAAGTTTTGAAGATATTTTAAAATGCCTTGCTATTTTAGTTGGAGCAAAACAGAAGACAGAAAATAGAAAAAAAAACAGAAACAAAGAAAAAAGAAAAAGAATCCCAGCCCAGCCAGCTTGGCCGGCCCAGCCCACCTGGGGCAGGGTGGTCTTCCTCCAGGACAGCCGAGCACGCCACTGCGTGGCGAGCATGCGCTCGTCGCCGGCCACACAGCAGCTTGGTCTCGGCGTCACCTGGCCGCCTGGAAGCCCCCCTGGAGACTTCTCTCCATTCCCCCCTCTCCCTATGGTCGCCCGTTCCTTCTTCCTCGCCAAATCCCGCGAACTCCGAGCCCTAGCCGAAGCACGGCCGTGCGCCGCCGTGGCCACCGAGCCCTACACGACGAGACACCTTGTCCAGACGAATCCTCGACGACGGCTTCGTCAACCACCGCCCCCAATTCGAGCCTGGAAGCCCTGGAGTCGCCTCCGTTCTCACCATCTTTCCGCGGGCCTCCATCAACTCCGGCGAGGAATTCCTCCGTCGCCGTTGCCCTCCGACCTCCCCGACGTATCCAACGCACTCGGGGTGAGCATCCCGTTCTTCTCCACCTATCTCCCGCTCCTCCCCGCGCCTTCCTCGTCGAGTTCCTCGGGAGCCCTAGCTCCAGCCGCCGCGGGGCTGTGAGCCGGCGTGCCCCCGGCGCCCCTCTGGACGCCCCGATGCTCCCCTTGACGCGCAAGAGCGCGGGAAGCCATTTGGCACATTCCCCACGCGCTCCCGTGGCCGGAGAGGCCCTGACCAGTGAGAGCTGCCGCGGTTTGAGCTCACCGCCGGCCGGATTCCGGCGAGGCCCACACATCAGAGAGATTAGGGGCTTAATCCCCCCTAATCACTCACTGGCAGGTGGGGCCCTGCCCCTAATAACCCCCTGTTTCATTTAAACAGAGGGGATTAACCCCCACTGAGGCTGACAGGAGGGCCCCACTGGCCAGAAGCCCCCCACGTCATGCTGAGGTTAGCATGACGCAATAAAGGGGTTTTCTATTTAAAATAATTAAAAAGAAAATCAGAAAATTGCAGAAAATCATATAAACTTAGGAAATTTATAATTAATTAACCATAACTCCAAATGGGGCATATAATATGTCTAAAATTATAAGAAAAATGCAAGGATTATGAATATGCAACTTCTTTTTATGTTCGACCATTTTAAAATGGGTGAACAGTAGCAAACATGCATATGGCATAATTTGAATTTGAATTTGAAGTTTGAATTTGCAAACCTTTTGCAATACACTTCAATTAAATTGAATTTGCAACACATCAGCACCATATACATCATGTTCTACAACTTGAGCATGTGATTGTGCATTGTACATTATATTGATTGCAATGTTTGTGATGTTTGCTCGAGTAGAGGTGGAGCCGGAACTGGAGGCCACCCCCTTCGTTGAAGACACTGTACTGAACCTCGTCAGCAAGGCAAGCAAACCCCATTGATCATTTCTATAAAATCCCACTTCCCTCTCAGTCTCGCTTATGCATGTTTAAGAGACCACCTTGTTATCGATTCGACCGCATAGTTGAACCCATATCCGATGCATGACCTATCATCTTGTCATAGTAGTAAGAAAACAACAATCCTAGCTGACATAGGAGTTGATTGATATCATGTGGCCCCTGCAACTGTTACTTCTTATTGCATGCTTAGAGTTTACAATGAGGATGCTTTTGATGTGACTCGGGATGATAGTGAACATGGTGTTGATGAAAGTGAAACTGTGTTGGTGAATCTACCCTAATACAAGGTGAACGATGAGAGGCTGTGTAGGAGTACACAGTGGGTTGTCTCGTTGAACACCGCCTTAAGCCTGAGTTCTTGTATGGTAATCCGAGACAAAGAGTACAACCACACATTGGGCTCACTGACCCCTCTCGACCTAGTAACTCACCCCGATCCAAGTCCATGAGTCACACCTAGTTCGGGTTTTCCATTCGGCATATGCATAGAAAGATACAGGAAATGAAATGTGGCATTCATGGTAGGGCTTGTAGCACATGGCTTGTCAAGCGGAGAACGATCCGTCGAGGTGGGCTTGTCAGTCGTGCCTACATGGTTTGAGTCCTGACTGAAAGCTCGGTCGGAAATCCAGTTGGGTTTGGAACTCAGACAGTTGACTCCTTGGACTAGAACGGAGCTGTGGGGGAAGTGTTGTGATGAACATCCTCGCCGACACCCCTTGAATGGTGCCGATACCTGGAGGTAACTGATTGTCATGTGTGTGTAGCGGTACACCCCTACAGGGTTAACAAAACTATTCGAATTGCCGCGTCCGCGGTAATGGACTACATGGAAATCTGTGCTTGATTATTAGACAACTTGAGTGGATACTTATAAAACTCGCAAGATAAGCATGAGTGTTATGGTGTGCTCCTCGTGGGGAAGTCGAGGAAGTAACCATAGTGGTGTATTGGTTGGAGACTTGGTAGTGGACTCGTGTACGCTTCTTACCTCAAGTCTGGTACTCGTAGTAGAGGACTAGCCAAGTCAAAGCTAGCACTTCTGCATTTTGAACCCCCACCTCCCTTTACCTTGAAACTTGAGCATGAGTAGCATAGTTCTGATGTAAGTCTTGCTGAGTATGACTTTGTACTCACGTTTGCTTATTCTATGTTTTAGATGGAAACCCAGACCCCGATGAAGTCACCTTCCTGAAGCTTGACGTTGACTAAGCTAGTATAGTTCCAGACAACAGTCTAGTCCCTCGTGGAAGGGCATGTTTGTTGAACAAGGCTTCTCTAAGCCCTTTGTTAAACTTGTCTGTACTCAGACCTAATTTACTTCCGTTGTATGATGTAATGTTGATCACAGACATGTGATCTTTGTATGCTCTATGTGTAAGTCAATAAAGAAGTATTTTGTAATGTTATGTGATGATACCTCCTATTCATACTAGACATGTGTGCTGCGTGTATGTTTATAACATGCATGTCTTAGTATGGGTTTTCGAAACCTCGTTGTGATCTGGCTGGCGGTCTTTTATACACCAAGTGTCCCTTAGATGTGCGCAGCTTGGGGCATCGCGATTGCTCGTGACTCTGTCACATGCACACTTTGTTGTATGATCGAGCCCGCCCTAGACCCTGACTAAGTGATCGTGCTGGAGTTTGTTTATGTAAGGGTTCTGATTCAATCGATAACATGGTTGAGCCGAATTGTCTATGAGTATGGGATTTCACCACCCATAATCATTTATACTTGTGAGCGGGTGATGAGGACCCATCTCAGTTGATCATCTGGCCTGGATGGGATGCCCCTCACGTACGATGCTTTCCGAGAGTGATCTGTGCTTGGCCTTGTCTGCTTAGACAAGTGGGTACGGCTCTCGACTCTCCATGTGATTGAGTTGTGACTGGAATTACATACGCATATTCCGGGTCCCGACAACCTTTAATGTCAACCGGTAGTGCTTGGGAATCGCCTTTGTGGTGATATCTCAAGGGGAATAGTGTGAGCCTCCGTTGCGTTGGTGTGCCTTCATGGTTACACCCACCCTCTCCGAATGCTCACCTTGGTGAATCCTTGTGTAGCGGTTAAAGATGGAGTTGTGACTGTTGGACACAAGGTACATCATCGTGGTGTCAACATCACATGCACTCAGACATGGTGGCTACGGCCACCGTCTATCCCTTAGTAGACATTTTTCGTCAAAGGGCACCTTCATGATCTTCATATTTTGGTTTGCGTGATCTATATGTTCTCTCGATACGTATGTGTTTTCAGAAGGGACTTATTCGACCCGGTGCTTCACCTTGGGGATCGCCCGTTCTTTTTGTGGACAGGAGAGACGACACCATACGCATGTGTGTGGACTACCGAAAGCTGGATGAAGTGACCATCAAGAACAAGTATCCGCTCCCCAAGATCGAGGATCTGTTCGACCAGTTGAATGGAGCCCGAGTCTTCTCCAAGATTGACTGAGGACCAGATATCACTAGCTGAAGGTCCGAGAGTCGTACATTCCCAAGACAGCCTTCACGACCCGGTATGGTTTGTTCGAGTACACTGTGATGTCATTCGGACTTACCAATGCCCTTTCCTATTTCATGAATCTCATGAACAAGATCTTCATGAAGTACCTTGATAAGTTTGTTGTGGTCTTCATTGATGACATCATGATATACTCCAAGATTGAAGAAGAGCATGCCGAGCATCTGCGCTTAGTCCTCGAGACTTTGCGGGACAACCAGCTCTACGCCAAGTTCAGCAAGTGCGAATTCTGGCTCAAGGAAGTCGGATTTTTTAGACATGTATTGTCAGAAGGAGGGATATCCGTTGACCCCGCCAAGATTCCGTCCATCATGGACTGGACTGCCCCGACCAACCAGACCGAAGTTAGAGGATTCCTCGGATTAGTGGGATAATACCGCAAATTCCTCGAAGGATTCTCCAGCATTACCCATCCTATGACTCAACTTGTTGAAGAAGGACCAAAAGTCTGTGTGGGCAGAAAATTGTGAAGCCAGTTTCCAAGAGTTGAAGAGGAGATTGGTATCTTCCCTAGTTTTGACGATGCCTGACGTAACCAAGAGCTTTGATGTGTATTGTGACGCATCGAAGATTGGTTTGGGTTGTGTCCTGTTGCAAGTGGGCAAGGTGGTTGAGTACCTGTCACGGCAGTTGAAGCCGCATGAGTTGAACTACCCCACCCATTACTTGGAACTAGCCGCTGTTGTGCTTGCTCTCAAGAGATGCATACACTACCTGATGGGTCACCGTTGTGACATATACACCGACCATAAGACCCTAAAGTACATATTCTCTCAGAAGGAGTTGAACATGAGGCAGAGGAGGTGGATCGAGTTGATCAAAAACTACGATCTCGAAATCCACTACCACCCTGGCAAGGCCAATGTGGTAGCAGATGCCCTCAGGCGCAAGCCTTGCACACTTAATGCAATGATCAGAGAGAAGCAGCCAGCTCTGTACGAGGAGTTCGAGAAGCTGGGTTTGGAGCTTGTTACACCCAGTTTTCTTGCTCACCTCGAGCTGACTCCGACTTTTTTTGATCAGATCAAGGGGGCACAGAAGGGACACGACAGTATCGAGGGAATTAAGAAGAAGATACCACTCGGCAAGGCCCGAACTTCTCGGAAGATGATGAAGGACTTATCTGGTTCGATGGCCGATTGTGTGTGCCCGATGTAGAGGAGTTGAAGCTCACTATCCTGAAAGAAGCTCACGATACACCTTATTCCATCCACCCTGAAGGGACTAAGATGTATCAACACCTGAAGGACTTATTCTGGTGGCACGTTATGAAGCGTGAGATTGCCTGCTATGTTCCCAAGTGCCACATCTATCAGAGGGTGAAAGCAGAACATCAGAGACCTGCAGGATTGCTGCAACCACTCCGAGTTCCTGACTAGAAGTGGGAACAGATAGGCATGGACTTCATCATAGGACTACCGAGGTCGAGCAAAGGTCATAACTCTATCTGGGTCATCATCGACCGACTCACCAAGGCAGCACACTTTATTCTAGTGCGAACCACCTACTGTGGAGATCAGCTCGCAGACTTGTACCTGTCGAGGATCATTTTTCTTTATGGAGTCTCGAAGGAGATTGTGTCAGACCGATGTACCCAGTTTACCTCGAGATTCTAGAAGCAAGTTCAAGAGGCACTAGGCACCAAGCTTACATTCAGCATATCCTATCAATCACAGACTGGAGGCCAGACCGAGCGAGTGAACCAGATACTGGAGGATATGCTCCGCGCATGTGCTCTAGCATATGGTTCCAAGTGGGAGGACTCCTTGCCTTATGCCAAATTTTCCTACAACAACAGCTACCAGTCGAGTCTGCAGATGGCCTCATTTGAAGCCCTGTATGGACGGAAGTGTCGCACGCCCCTAAACTGGTCTCAGATCGGGGAAGGGAAGATTTTTGGACCGTATGTTCTGAAGGAAGAAGCAGAGCAAGTTTGCCAGATTCGTGACCGTCTCAAGATAGCACAGTCCCGGCAGAAGAGCTATGCCGATTCTAAGCACCGCAATGTGACCATCAACCCTGGAAATTTTGTGTACCTTCGAGTCACGCCTCTAAAGGGAATGCAACTATTCCATGTGAAGGGAAAGCTCACGCCAAGATATAATGGTCCATTCAAGGTTATCAGCTAGAGTTGCCCCCAGAGTTTTCCGATGTGCACGATGTCTTCCACGTGTCGCAACTTCGAAAATATTTGGAGGTGCCAGACAAGCCAGAGGTGTTCAAGAACATCGACCACCGCACAGTAGACATCAACCAGGATCTCACGTACCGTGAAGTACACCTCCGTATCCTGGAAGAAGCCACTTGCGTCACCTGAAAGCATGCCCTCAAGTTTTTCAAGGTCCTGTGGAGCAACCATTCCGAGAAGGAAGCCACCTTGGAATGGGAGGACTAGCTCAAACGCGAATTTCCCCACCTGTTCACTAGCTGGTGAATCTCGGGGACGAGATTCTTTTAAGGGGGGAAGGTCTGTCACCCCCAACTTTTGTGACCCTTTTTTATTAGAATGCTAAATTTAGGGCCAACAAAAACTTTGCTAAGTTGCGATGTGATAGTAATAAATTTGTCATGTCATGTCTGCCTGTTGCTTGTTATGTTTGTTTAAATCTTTCTTTAACTGCTATGTTTAGTAGGATGCCTTGATTCTTGTCTTACCATGCTTGACATGACTTTCTTAATAAGTATGCTATGCGAAATGAATAACCAATATGGTATTACCCGTCTTATGTTAAAATAACCCTTGTGTCCCTCATAAAAAAAGAGAATTAGCAGCAATAAGAGTATAAGAAATTAAATATTTTCTTGCATAAATACTCATTATTTAATTAAATAAAAATACCTTTATAGCAGAAGGTATTTAAATAACATATTTAAAAAGTGCTAAATGATTACTACTATTATAATAATATTAATAATATTAACAACCTCATTAAAAACTCACTAAGAATCCTATAACATTTAGGATGAATATTCTAGAATATTATAAAATATTTTTGTGGTTTAAGTTAGATGTTTGTTTTCAGATTTATATCAAACAAAAATATATTTGAGGAATTTATTGCAAAAACTATAGAAAAAAGGTCCCTTGGGCTGAAGCCCATCACTTCCTATCTCTATTCCACGCCACCTTCTTCTACCTCCAGCCCCTGTCACCTTGAAACCACTGTAAGACTCAGAGTGCATGCCAACGTAAGCGATGAAGTTAGACTGCGGGCCCGTGCTGATGACAGCCGGGCAACGTCAGCCCTCACCGCCTCCTTCACCCAGTAACCGGCGAGGCCGCACATCGCCGTTTTCGCGCGGTTGCCTCGCTCGCCACCCTCGTTTCCCTCCTAGCCAGTGCTCTCCCCGCTCCAATAAAATCCACCCGAACACCCCCCTGGAACCGCATCCCTGCCAATCTCCCAAGCCTGTGCCACTCCGACCGGTCTCTGTTGCGCCAAGTCGCCTCCAAGCAGGAGCCAAACGCCACTAAGCCGCCTCTGAACCGAACGCCATCGTCGTACCAAAAGGAAAAAATGGGTTGCCCCCGTATCCGCGCACGCCCGTCGCCTCTAGGCCCGCCGGTGAGCTCCTACACCCCCCTGGCCGCCATGCACGCTCCCAGGACGAGCTGGTTGAGATCGGGAGGAAGACGGCCTCCTGGTCGTCAGATCTGTTGGGATCTAACGGCATGGGAGGCCCGATACCCTTCGCTAAAAGAAACGAAATCGAAAAAAGCCAGCCACCGCTCCGAAGTGCACAGGCTCGGTCCATAGAGTGATTTCCCGCCCGGGCGAGAGCCCTGGGCCGCACGCCCCCTTTCCTTTTTTACTTTTGATTAAACATCAGAAACTAAAATACTTTTAGAAAAATAAATACACCTCATAAAAAATATGAAATACCAAAAGTACTCATTAAATATGTATAAATACTTTTGTTTAGGAGCCTTATCTACTTAACTAAAAATGGTACGACCTAATTCTAAAATACAATATAAAAATGTTGAGTAGCGAACACCTTAGTAAGCTAAATACCACGTTTAATTTTAATCTTGTTTTTACTCTTGTTGTTATGATGCCATGCATAATAAACACCATGATAAGCTAGTCACTAATAATATTGTTACTCCCTTGTTAGTAGCTTGTTGATGACATTGCAATGTTATGGTTAAGATTGAGTGTTATTGCTTGTATGCCTTGTTTGTGGGTGTCCTGATTGTAATTGTGTGTTTATTTTTCCGCAACGCGTAGACGAGATGCTTGACGTTGCAGGTGAAGACTCCTCCGAAGCCGTCGAGGAAGCCGTACCAGTGGACATCGCCGAGGAAGGCAAGCCATCTCCCAAAACTCAACCCTTGTCCTATGTTTTAAACTTTTTCCTTTCTTTGTATCATGCTATCTATCATCATTATGTTAGTTATATCATGCGGAATGGGAACTATTGTAGTTGTAATAGGTGAAACTAGTACACCCCCCTCCAGCCTACCTATGGATCATCAAAAAATAGCACCCCGATGATCTTGATGTACTATCAAGATCTTCACCCAGCCATTAGAGGTTAATCATTAACGACTAAATTTAGATGGTGGTCATGAAACACCTTCATTCTGATGGCATACATCCATGGGATGTGATGGAAAAGACTTGTATTTGTGATATACATCCAATGGATGTGATGGCTAAGGATGTTCATAAAATATGGCAACATAAGCAAAGACTCAAAGGAATATCTAGGGCTGAAGTGCCGCTAAAACCTAACCCTATAGTACAGCCACATTACCCTGGTATGGGACATGGCTAGTTGGAAGCTTGTTTACCTTAGTATGTAGATCTTATAACTACATAATGGACATTCGAGTCCTAGAAACCGGGATCCTGCGGGTGAAATACGATGCTCTCAATGTCGATACGGTGAAGGCATGGGACAAGAGGAGCATGACCTTGCACAAAGACAGTTCAGGATGTGTGCATTGCGTAGATCACCTGTACTACGGTAGACAAGGGGAAGACTATGGTCGATTATCCGAGACCTTCATACTAAGGTATGACACTACTGGAAAAAAGGTCTTTAATGGCGCACTATATTTTGACATCAATGGCGCACTTTAGGTGCGCCAATACTAGCACGCCATTAGTAAGTGATAGTAATGGCGCACATTTAGTGCGCCATTACTATCCTTTATACTAATGGCGCACCAGAAGTGCGCCATTACTAAGGCCAGTCATGAGTCACTGATGTTACTGGTCCCACCACATGTGTGTCTTCTGCTCTGGGTTAATAATGGCGCACTTTCAGGAAGTGCGCCATTGTTGTGTTTCTCCACATGCGCCACTGAGGCACACTATGTGCGCCATTACTATGAATATTAGGTTTTTTTTTTCTTTTGCTTTTCTGTATTTGCACAGGTTACAAACAGATATAAATAGCAGATTTATAAACAGCACAGATATAAACAACAAATTTATTGACTACAATAGAGGATTAGTCTCCAATTACAAATCATCATATTAGTCTTCGAATTCAAAATACCGAACAAAGTTAGAACATTACAAGTCTCGAGTAGCGAGTTTGATCACATTACAAGTCAATATATCTAAACTACCATGACATTGAAGAAGAGGGTGGCGGTCACGATGAGCATCATCTTGACCAAAGTGATCTTCATCCGGTTCCTCCTGCGCTCCCTCCTCTCCCCCGCTAGATAGCGCGCTTATCTAGCTTCCGCCTCCGCCCTTGTGGGGTACCCTTTGTAACTGTTACCGCTAAAACAGTGAACCTATCTCCGACAATCCTCCCAGTCGTCATAGACTCCGGGAATCCTACCAATGTACACGACATACGACGGCATCTGCTTTATGCACTGGACAAACAAAACATTAAGAGAAACTTAACGATAATATTTAAGCAATACTTACATATACAAAAAAATTAAGGACCAAAGGAAGAGAAAAGCAACACACATTAATAGCACACGGTTCATGGTCCTAGTAATAAATAGCATCGATTACATATAAGTTGAATGATGACTGTTTAAACTAAGGAGACATATGTACATACAAGTTCATCAAAGTTTATACAACACACACGAGCTCTCGTCGATAGTCCAGAACTACATATCTGGGCGCACGGGCATCAATACTTTTGACTCCGCTCACGAGCCGGAGCGTGGGTGAAGCCGCCGTCTTTCGTGATGGTCATGAATTAGCGATCGCCGTCTTCCTGAAATCTTAGAATTGTATCTATTTCACGGTTGGACAATTGATTGTTGAGGTAGAACTCGCCCGTGTTACGAAGGACATCTTCAGAGATGATTCCTGCCAACTCCGACTGGATGCGAAAGAATTCTTGTCTGAGGTCGGCGTCTTGGATTACCTTCGGCCCAGTGCTTGAGATGAGCTTGGAGCGTAAGCTGCTGCTGGTCCCGTACAAACGCCCGCATGTGATGGATGGCGTAGTAGGCATCCTTTTGACCGCCAGGCGGCTGCTTGACGCAGGCGAACTTTGTTACGTGAGTGAACACATGCGCGCCATACCTAACAACTTCATTCTTGAAGGTGCCTCCAGATTTGGAGTAGCACGAGAGAGCCTCATCGAGAACTTTCTTGATATTTATGTAGTCTTTGTTCGACTCACGGTCCGGGTCCAAATACGTGGCCATGGACCATTTCGGGCTTAGAGCGATGAGTGTGCACTTTGTTTCATCACTGCACACAACACGAATGTTAGGAGGAAAAGAACAACCAAAATCTAAGCAACCTAATGTACGTTACGGGGATGTGAGGGGATGACTTACTCGGGAAAGTAAGGCAGGAGGAAGTTGTCCTTATCCTTGTTCGCCAGAATGACGCCTTCGAGGTAATCACTAGCGAGTCGCCGGTCCTCGGAGCTGCACAAGAGCTTGGCACGCATGTAGAAGGGGTCGACTATAACGATGTCCAGGGTCTTGTCTCTAATGATCCACATCTCCATACTGAGCGCAAATAGCCGAACGAATGTGTAGTGCAGAGGAAAAAGGTGAAACATAGCGAAGATGTCATCAAACCGCAGGAAGATCACACGTCCGATGTGGCAAGCAACAAAGCCCTTTCCCTCTGGCACCTTGGAGGTGAAAACCGGGTATGCCACATCATTCTCTCTGAGACGTCGCGTCTCTGTATTCAGAACAATGCCATCCAGACTCTTCATAGCACCGGTTGCAGCATCGTGCATTGCAGCAGATAGCATCGGCCTACCCGCCACATGCACCCTCGACATGATTTCGTCGGGTCTGGGTGGCGTGTCTTGAGCACGGATCGTCGGTGTCGGCTGGCTCGCAGTAGTGGGACCCTTCCTCCTTCTTGTCCGTCCCTTCTAATTCGGCTTCCCATGTAATGGGACCTTTACCTGCTCGGAGACCGCCTTCCTGAGTGTGTTGGCGCTGATAAAATTTCGCGCCTCGACCGTCTCAGCCTCGGTGAAGGCGGCAGCTGGAGGCGTCTCCTGAGAACTGAACAGTCAACGATTATTGTTGGAATTCATCTCCGCGCTACGAGATGGGTGGGAGGAGTCTTTTGCACCAAGGTTTGGTTCTTGAGAAGCAGGCGGGAAAAGGTCGTCCCTGTCGCACCCACCGTGTTACTCGTAGAAGTCATCGACACGGGAAAGTAGTGTGTTGGTGTTGGTGTTGCTCCAATCTTGTGCCACATCGATGTCCGTGGGGTGGTGGCCTGGATCAGCCGACGGCGTTGCAACGGTCTTGGCATGGCTTGGCGCTGGCACGACTAGCGGTGGGGTGGAGTAGTTCCCCACCCCCAAACGAATCTGGCACTTCGGCCAAAGCAAGCTCCAGTTCAAGCAGCCGTGGAGGTCGATCACATCTTCGTCCTCGGCTCCAGGGGGTCGATAGGGAGGTAACAATTCGCCGTAGCCATCCAGCACCCGAATCAGTTGAACCTTATACACATTGGTTGGCATCGGATTACCATGGAACACGCGGATACCCGGTTGAACGATTCTTCCCACGGCAACATCGACCAACTCCTCGTCCACGAAGTGCAGGAGAGTGCATGGAACGTTGACGGTGCCCTGCGAAAACTTGTAAGGCGTCACGGATGCCCAGTCAAAGGCAAAAGGAGATGAAGTCATCCGCCGAGGCTTAGTTACCGTGATGGCATCGAGCTCGGCTAATTTTGATGGACCGCCAACGGCGGGCGGGCATGTGACGGAGGGGGCGCTTTCTCCTGAGGTGCCGGGCGTTGGTGTTTTACGCTCCAATACTTGCGCCGCCACCGGGGTCACAAACTCATCCGTCGTCGGGGACACCTAAGGGGCCGCCGCCGCTGCCGTTTCGTTGTGAGAGTTGCTGCCCATGAAGCTGGGAATCGGGGACAAGCCCTCTTGACCGCTCGCAAGCCATCCTCGCATGAACACAAACAAGGAAGGCATAATGTTGTTGAGCGCATGTCCAACTTGTTCTTACGCAATGCATGGAATCTGCTCCATTTTTTCCTGGAGTTGTGCCTCCGAGCCGCTAGTGCTTTTCTCCTTTCACCTAGTGTTATAGTAGTCCCACCATTTTGTGGAACAGCCTTTGCCGGACACACGACCAGCTGACGACGGCTTACTAAGATTATCCTTTTTCTTGAGTGTGTTGATCGCCCAATTTAAAGAATTGTCCCAAGGGGCGATAGGCGGGGACCCCGCGCTGCTGCTTTTAGTTTCCTGCACAAGGTACGCGGGGACCATTGAGAAATTTGGCTTCACTAATTTTAAAATGCAACCATATGTAGCTAATTTAACAGGGGGGGTATTCTTTACCAGAATCCGCTCAAGCTCCTCCACCTTCGGATCCGTCGTAAGCTCCCCTGTTATCGGGTTCCTCTTGTACCGGGCCCTGACATAGTTATCGTTAGGCTTATCTCCGTATTTTTTGAAGAGGGCGGTAGGCCTTGGGCGGCACGCTCCGCGTCCTCCTTGACCCATTTCGGCTCCGCCACTCTGTAACCGCCGGGACCGAGTCTGTGGACCCCTAAGTTCAATTGCCGCATACTTTTCCCCCACTGACTCGATTCACTGGTTGAGGTGTCCTCGCACTTGAGCTTGAATTCCTCGTAGTCAGTTTCGCTGATCGAAGGATTTTCCTCCTTGATCTTCTCGTAACTAACATCTTTACTAATCATTTTCTTCACCGTGCTTCTCCAAGTAGCCAGGGATGTTCTCATCTTCGTGAGGGCGGCACTGTTCACTTTATTCCCGTTTAGTTGTGTGTTGGCGAATTGAGCGGGGAACTTGTATCGGTTGTGCATCTTCGTGAAGAGGAGGTTGCGCAAATTCGCTCGGTCAGGATGCCTTAGGTTCTCGGTGTTGATCGAGATGGTACCCCGGAGAATGCACCCGAGTTGTCCGGCGTACCCACCGACTAATTCTTTGGGCGCCGTTGGAAGCCCATTTTTTTCCACTTCGGTAAATTCCTCCTTGACGGTGCCTAGCTTGCTCGGGCGCCTCTCCTTTTTTTGCCTCTTCGGTTGGCTTCCATCTGTGGGTTGGCTGCCATCATCAGTGGCGGGATCGGCCTCCGCGGCACCACAATCATCCCCGATAGCGGTTGTGTACTCGGGATTGGTAGAGTCATCCCCGATGCCCTCGTAGCGGGGTTGAGGTTGTGGATCATCGTCCATGCTCATCTCCCAATATTTCTTCTGGCGGTGTGAACCGGAGGCCTCATCGTTGTCAGCCATTTACACCCACTAAATAG
The DNA here is from genome assembly GCA_950022295.1 of Bromus sterilis. Classification (NCBI taxonomy): domain Eukaryota; kingdom Viridiplantae; phylum Streptophyta; class Magnoliopsida; order Poales; family Poaceae; genus Bromus; species Bromus sterilis. The sequence goes on along the minus strand of OX465600.1, from coordinate 180,123,188 downwards.
GATAAGAAAAATGCTACTAGAGTGATTGGATGATATCAGGGTAGCTAGTATAAGAAAAATAAAAGGCAGGTTTTAGAAAATGTGGTCAAATGAATGATGTGCAACCAGAAAATAACTATCAATATAAATAACTAGAAAAAGTGCATGCAAAGCACCTTCTAGGTCAAGAAAATTAATAAAGGTCATGCACGAAATCACGGAAAAATTCGGCATGACCTTTGCTAATTTTCTTGAGCTAGTACCCCATTCTCAACCAAAACGGAACTTGACCTACATTTCGGAAGAATGGGGTCATTATTTGTACCTGCACAAAAAAGGCCTACATATAGGCACAACAAGCATATATATAGGCACAACCAGGTGCACAAAGGACAAGTGAAAAAAGCATACAATATATAAATAGAACCGTGAACAGAACTAAGCTATGGTTTCACGACTCTAAAAACATCGCCCACATGATACTAACAAATTCACGAAAAATCACCTAATATTTAAAATTTGCAACATGCCAATGATACTAACATATCTAAAATTTGCAACCTGCCCAGGCAATGGAACTATAGAAGTATAACAAGGCCTTTCAAGTTTACCTTTAATAGAAGAATGCTTCAAGTCCTCTTCCTGCAGCTATACAAATTGATTATGGTTAGTGCTTACTTAAAGAAGAGATTGCAATTGTCTTATATTTCAAGTATCTACATAGCAACAGAAAAAGGCCTGAGCTTTGTGGAATGAGTAAATGTTGCAACAACAGCAGGAAATTTATTGTTTCCATGTTGGTACTTCAGTTTTAGGTGTTCCTAGGTAACTTAATATAACTGAATCTGCCATAGATACATTCTGAAATTTTCACAGAAAAATGATTGCTATAAGGATTAAGGAACACATCTCAAATTAAACTACATTTTGAGGCGATGGCCCAGGTTTTCCCTGCTTAATTAGAATGGTCCTGTGTGTGTGCACATGTCATGTTCTTTTTAAGGAATGTAATAGGATTTCAAGTCTTTGATTAAATGTTTGATATGGTAAAAGACTCCAGCTTTAAAGAGAATCCTAACAAAAGGCAATCATGAAGAATTTAACATGCAATGTTTATAAGCGTTTCATAGATTAGATATCAACCAATACACTGGAACACCCTGTCTTAATTGACTGGTTTGGCCTGGCTTTTGACCACCACCCTGTCCTTCTCCTCTTTATTCTTCGATCAGGCCATATAAAGATAAAAATTTCAGCCAGATTATCTTTCCTTAATTATCATCACTCTGGGTTAGTACTAGTGGATAGCTAATGTTTCTGAAATGTTTACAGTTCAATTTTCATCAACCAAACTGCGGCATGAATCATGTATGAACAACTCAGATCCCATACTGACTATATATATCAACAATAGCATTCACCAAAATAAAGTAAAACAACCATTCTTCTTAAAAATTTCAGTCACCAACAACTGAACAATCACTTGTTTCTGTACTTTACATTAACTTCTTTTTTTCCTGAATTTTGAAGCTCGATTGCCACACTCAAACAATATATAAATTCCTATTGAAATCACCAACTACAAGTACACTGATAAGAAGTAGCTACATTGTGTATATAACTGAATCTGCCATAGATACATTCATACCTACTTATGAGATCCATTAATAGAAGAGGCCAGTGCTACTAATTCAAACAAGCAAAAAAAACCTAGATAGATAACACTGCCAATTCGTCAAACTGCTCGAAATTTCAGATAAACTACTGGCTGATTGGTTGATTACCGTCAAGATGATATCTATACAAAAGAAAGAGGAGCACGTCTAGGGTTGAGGTGAGGCTGCGTACCTTGAGGTGTGCGTTTCTTCTTCCAGCGTCGAGGATTCGACAGGCCGGGGTCGACGAGGTCGAGGCGGTTGGCGGTGGCGTGGCTGGACGGCGGTGTGGACGATGACGAAGAAGGCGGCGAGTCACTGCGCAGAGCAAAGGAGGGGGAGTGGTGAAACCGTGAGAGAGAGGGAGGTACGGAGGATGGGAGAGGGACGGGAAGCTCACCTTGTTGTCGCCGGAGACGGGCAGGGACGTAGGGGTGGACGAGGTCGAGGCGGAGACGGGGGCGCGGGGTCGCCGGAGGGGGCGGCGCGGCGGGGCAGTCGCGGGATGGGATCGGGGCGTTGGGGAGAAGTGTGGGGTGAATAGCTAGGGTTGAGGGGGTGGGGTGGGGATCAATTAGGGCTACAGCATAGTAATGGCGTACATTTTAAGAGTGCGCCATAAGATTAAGGATAGCAATGGCGCACTTTCTACCTGGTGCGCCATTACCATTAGTAGGAATAGCTGGTTAAAAGAGTTTCCTGTGTGTCTAGGACAGAACCATTCACTTAGCCCAGTGGTAGGTCCCTTGATACATAAACCAAGCCACCTAGGTTCAAATCCTGGCACCCCCATTTTTTGCACTTTTTTATAAAATTTATTTTAACTTTATCATAAACATCCACATCCCCACGTGTAAAATTTATTTTAACTTTATCATAAACATCCACATCCACACGTGTAATTAATTTTTTGCACAAGCTAATTAATTTTATAAAAATATGGTAATTATAATTAATTATGTAGTATATTTAAAATAATGACATATCCATCTCACGTGGGGTTATGACAAAAGACTGACATGAAATAACAATCATCAAAGATTAAGCTTGGCACTGACACACACACACGCGACAAGCATGTTGTGATTGGATCTTAGCGATCATCTTTGCACAATCTTTTGCCCTTCTTTTTCGCGTTTGCATAATTTAGCCCCAGAACCCCTTGATTTCTTCTCTTGAACGGGCAACCGCATTTAGGTAGGGTGGTCCTGCTTCTTCTTGTTTTGTATGCCACTGCATCATCGTCATCATCATCTTCAATCTTCGGGTCGCCGTACTTGTCGAAGTCTTGCTCGTTGGCGGCTCCATCCATTCCGATGATGTTCCTTTTGCCTCCCCGCACGACAACACGGCTGGGCTATGACGGGTCGGTAATGAAGAAGCATTGGTACACTTGGCTAGCCAGTACCCATGGCTCATTTTGCGCGGCGATGTTTGCGCCCGCGGTCTTGGATTTGGCTTCGGGTATAACCATGGTGGTGAAATACCGGCTTTCTTTTACGATGCTCTTGGCCCACCTGACGCAGAACATCAGCACCTTCTCTCCAGCGTAGCTGAGCTCCCAGATCTCCTCGATCCTTCCGTAGTATCTTTTCTTGACGTTACCGGTGTAGGCTTCCATCGTTACACCGGAGTTCTGATAACGCTCTTCATGTCCTTTTCCTCGGTGTAAAATGTGTAGCTGTTGATATCGTACGCTTGATATGTCATCAGGTTGTGCGCGGCGCCCTGTGACAAGGAGAATACGAATTTTTCTTCCTCGGAAGAGTCCTCATGTAAAGGGTACGATAGAAGCTTGTCCTTGAACCAACGCGTGAAGCATGAGTTGTGCTCTTTGAGTACATCTCCGTCCGTCCAGTGTTGGCCTCGGTCATTGTACGTCTTCTCAATTGAGGTTTTGTGATCTACCACCCAAGGATCGACCAAGTCAATGTGTTGCAGCGCGACTAGGTTTGCTCTTTCAAAGTCAGCGAGTCGATCCTGGAAGTCGACATGCATTTCGTGGCGCCCCTCGCGGTGACCACATCCAGCGAGCCTGCCGAGGTGCCTGTTGACGGGCAGACCAACGGGGTTATCGATGAATAGATAATTCGTGCAAAAGGAGATGCACTCTTCGGTCAGAAAGCCCTGGGCTATGCTTCCATCTGGAGGTGCCCTGTTGCGAACGTATCCCTTGATCACACCATTCATCCTTTCGAACGGCATCATGCTGTGCAGGAACGTCGGCCCGAGTTGGATGATATCATCCACGATATGGATGAGGAGATGCACCATGACATCGAAGAATGCGGGCGGGAAGTATATCTCGAGCTCGCATAGTATCACCACGACCTCTTCTTGTAGCCTTCTGAGTTTCCTCACGCCAAACGACTTCCGAGAGATGACATCAAAAAAGTTGCATAGGCCAAATAGCGTTTCACGGACGTGGTCGTCCATGATCCCGCGCATTGCAACCGGAAGTAGCTACGTCATCAGCACGTGAAAGTCATGAGAATTCATCCCGCTGAACCTCTGCTTCGCTGAGTCTAGGTATCTGCTGATCTTCCAAGGGAAACCGTAAGAAAGTTTTATTCCTAGGAGCCAGTTGATAAACTGATGGATCTCCTTCTGACTTAGAGTGAAGCACGCGGGGGGGGGGGGGGAGTAATAATGTTCGCTCTGCTTCTTGGCCTTTTTGCCTTTGCAACGACTTTCCGTGTCCTCCGGTGGCTCATCATCATCATCATCGTCGTCGTCATCATCATCATCATCATTAGGGTGGTTTGCGTGAAGCTCCTCCCTGATGCCCATTGATACGTCCCAAACGTATCTATAATTTCTGCTTGCTCCATGCATGTTTTGTGTGACTTTGCCATGTTTTGCTTGAACTTTCATACACTTTTGAGCATATTTGGACTAACCTATTAACTCAGTGCACCTAGTTGCCAGTTCCTATTTTCTGCTGTTTTTGTATTTCAAGTTTTCCGGCCATTAAAAGTGCTCCAAAAATTCCGGAAAAATTATATAAAAAATCAGCGTACTAGAAGCTTCCGGAATAACAAAGACATGGCAGGAGGTCCACCACCAGGGGGCCAGGAGGGTGCCCGGCGCGTGTCCACCCTAGGCCGCGCCACCTGCCCTCTTGGCTGCCCTGTGGCCCCCCTGGTTCCCCCCTTTGGCCCTATTTTTACCCCCGCGAAGAAAACCCTGATTCCGGACCCCTTTTCTCCAGAAGCAATTCCGATCTCTGCCACTATCGCCATAAGGTTTCGGGGGCAAAGAATTCCTGTGCCGGCACCCTCCCGGGACGGGGAAGTTCCCCCGGATTCATCTCCATCGACGTTGCTTCCTCCCTCCATGAAGCGGGAGTAGTTCTCGCTCGGGGCTGAGGTCTCTACCAGTAGCTATGTGTTCTTCTCTCTCTCCCATGATGTGATCTTCGTTGTGATCATAGGCTATGTTAATCTAGGGTGATCCCATGATATTTCCCCTTCCTCTATGTATTGAATTGATGTACTCAATTGATCTTATCTAGTATAATCCCCGAGACCAAGGTGACAACGGTCTATTGGACATGGGTTAGAAGAATATTATCATGAGTGATTTCCTCTTTTGTGTGTTGATTGAAGATTGAGAGTCTCTTGGTGCTTGTCTTTGACTATCCTTGAGATATGTTGTGGTGATTTTGGTACTCTATTTGGATGGCCGGGGTGACATTGGGAAATCCATAGATTGAGAACTACGAACTTTGAGGTGTGCTTTTGTAGCCCTACATAATTCTCATCCTCTCTTGACCACGAAGGAATGACCTCCGAGTGCGTCTCCATTGCATGATTTATGGGAAATATCATGTGATTAGACTATGTTAATGTTGTTGAGAGTTGCCACTAGTGAAAGTATGAAGCCTAGACCTTGTTTCCACCATTGTTACACCGTTTCTGCTCACTTTTGTCACATGTTTGCTTGCTGCACTTTTTATTACAGATTTATATTACCTTGCTTTGCCACACCTATCACTCGTATTTTACAATTTCTTCGCCGAACTAGAGTACCTATACAACTCCTAGTAGTATTACGTGTGTTGGGGACACAAGAGACTTCTTGTATCTTAATTGCAGGGTTGCTTGAGAGAGACCATCTTGAACCTCTACGTCCCTGAGTTCGATAAACCTTAGGTCATCCACTTGAGGGAAATTGTTGTTGTCCTACAAACCTCTGCGCTTGGAGGCCCAACATAGTCTACAAGAATAAAAGCGTGCATAGAAATCAAGCTATTTCTCGCGCCGTTGCCTGGGAGGTAAGGTTTGAAGGTATATCTTTAGATCTTGCAATTAAATCTTTTCGTTTCTTGTTTTTATTTTCACTAGTTAGGCTTATGGAAAACAACAAAAATATTATGAGAGAGCTTTATGAGCTCTACCTTGAGTTGGGACATGAAGTGTTTGAAGAGAAAATCAAAAAGCCTATGGAGCTTCATTATTTGCACAACACTCATGTTAGTAGCAATGTTATTAGCATGTCTTCTTTGAATACTTTTGATACTAATGATATGCAAAGCCATAAGCTTGGGGATGCTACGTTTTATGAAGATGGTCTTGTTAGCCCCCCAAGTTTTAATGAGGAAATTTATTTTGATGATACTTTGCATCCTATCTATGATGATTATTGTGATGACAATTATACTATAAATAATAAATGTTTGCAAGTGTATCATGATAAGAATGATTCTTGTGATAGCTATTTTCTTGAGTTTGCTCCCACTATTACTAATGAGATGGATTTTGCTTATGTGGAGAGTAACAAATTTTCTATGCTTGTGGATCATGATAAGAATGTTTTATGTGATACTTATATTGTTTAGTTTATTAATGATCCCACTGAAAATTATTATGATAGGGGAACATATGCTTATAGATATTTCAATAATATCAAGTTCCCTCTCTTTATGTTGAAGGTTTTGAAGTTGCACATTTTTTGCCTTCCTATGCTAATATCTTTATGCTTCAATGAGTTATTTCTCTACAAGATCCCTTTGCATAGGAAGCATGTTAGACTTAAATGTGTTTGATATTTGCTTCTTGATGCTCTCTTTTGTTCTTCAACTCTTATTCCTTATCCCTATGAGAGCATCATTAAAATCTTAAGCCTATCTTTATGGCTATAAAGAAAGAGCTCTAGGGAGACAACCCTTGTTATCTTTAGTTCGAGTTTTTTACTTTCAGTTTTTAGTGGTCTTGATGATTGTTACTACTGTAAAAACATCAGTGTATCTTTAATTTTCAAGCTTTGTGCCATTTATAGCCTCATATGACAAGGGAAGTGAAAGTTGTGACATGCTGTCCAGAAAACAGATTCTGTCCTCGTGACTAGAAAAATCACAGAAAAATCCCAGTTCATCTTTTTGAGCTGAAATTTTTACACAGCGTGCTCTATACAATTACGGAACTTTCGTATGTTCTGAGTTTTTTGATTTGAGTTGAAGAAGTATCCTAAAAAATTCTTTACTACCTGCTGGTCTGTTTTTCGCAGCAAGAATTTTTGGAAATCTTGAGAAACAGTAGCTATTCAATAATATCCTTATGTACAGTAGAGGAAAAATTATTTTATTATGGGTACTAACCTCGCTAATCAGATTATGATGAGTTATGTATGAAGGGAGTTTTCAAGTGTGCGATGGAAGATGATGAAAGAAGATTCGGGAGTGTCAAGCGCTCAAGCTTGGGGATGCCCCCATGCATCCCCAAAAAATATTCAAGGAGACTCAAGCGTCTAAGATTGGGGATGCCCCCGTGCATCCCCTTCTCCATCAACAATCATCAGCTCGTCCTTCGTCTCACTATATTTTTATCACTTCATGCGTTATGTGCTATGCTTGGAGCGTCTCGCTCTTCGGTTTTATTTTTAGTTTTCTTTAGCTTTGCTTTCTGTTCATAACAAGTTAGATCCCGTATTACTTTGTGTGGGGGAGAAACACGCTCTGTTTGAACTAGAACTCCTCATAGGATTTGCATGATTATTTCCTTAGCTGTGAGTTGTTCTTTTTCTTTTCTTAGCTGCTGCCCTTTTTAGTTGTAGTGCTTTAGTTTTCTTCTAGAGATTTTCTTTTTTCTCAGGTTGAACTTTCTATAGGTTGCATGTTTTATCTTGTTAGAGAGTTTGCATGTTGCACTGAGTTTTGTGTCTTGACTAGAAAGTAGGTAGTTGAAGTTTCTATTCTCTTTGTAGTAGTAACTTGCAATAGTTTTGAGGTATTGACTAGAGTAATGTTTGAAATTTTGGTGTCAAGTGCTCGAGCCTATTAGTGATGGATGTCGTATTTTGGGCAATCCGTGTGTTTTTCGAAAACCAAAAACCCCTGTTGAGAACTCTAGCTACTAGATGGATAACTAACCTCTGGAGGGTTCGAATATTAGAGTACACTCACGTACCATGAGTCGAGGATGCGCAAGGATAACCATACCCCCATACACTCCTTCTCGGGGTACTTGTCTCTTTGTGAACCTCTTGATTAGATTGAGAGTTACCGATAATAAGTGCATGAGTTCTTCGGACTAACGTGAGTATTCGAAAGTTGACACTTCCACCCACTTATACTTTTTCTAGCCTCTTCGGTACCGTGCATTTCCCTTTATCACCTCGAGAGTTCGCGCATACTTCGCCGGTGCATCCAAATCTTTGGCACGATACGCTTTGTCATCATAAGCCTCATTATATCCTTCCTCAAAACATTCACCATACCTACCTATCAAGGCATTTCCATAGCCTTTCTGAGATACATTACCATGCAACATCCACCTTCTCATGACTTGATCTTCATGTCATACATGCTAATTGCTTGATCGATGAGCCGTATGCTAGTTGGGCCTTGCCCTAATCATTGCTACATGACGCGCTAGTATCATTGCATATCCTGCTACACTGGCAGAGGCATGCATTTGCATCATGATAGTTATATCTTCTTTATGTGAGTACCTTTGTAAAGTGTGAAAGATCTCCTATTTTCTTGTAAAATATAGAGTGTTGCCCCTAAAGTGAGGAAAAGATCCCAAAGAGGACAAAATAAAAAGATCCCAAAGAGCACAAATGAGAGTTAAATAGAAAGAGCCATTGAGGCCACCAAAAAAATATAAAAAATAGAAAAAAGAGAAAAAGAAAAATAAAAAGAGAGAAGGGGGCAACTACTATTCCTTTTGAGAGATCCACACTAGTACTTCATCCTTTATCCCTTGTACTCCATAGAGATCATCATCATGCATATAGCTATGTGGGGAACCTTCACACTATAGAACTTGACTTGTATATTCCAATGATGACCCTCCTCAAAAGAGCTCTAGGTCTTCATGAGCAAGCAAGTTAGATGCACCCCACTAGTTCCCTTGGAGAGATTTTAGCTCACATGTGCATCCGTGGCATGGCAATACCTACTCCTCACATCATATCTATCATATGGCCTTCTCTCGCCTATGATTGTCCTCATTGATGTGAGCCTTTCACACCTTTTTGTCTTCCTCCTCCACCTTCTTTCTGTTTCGCCTTTTAGGTGTCAACTTTCTTGCTCACGCTCATCCATTGCATGAGTGCTCAAAATATCGAAAGGGAGTGGATCATTTTGACTTCTACCTGGCTAGTGGTCTGGGGACGAGTCAAGATAAGAATCCAAAGGAGACCAAGTGTGAAACTTTAGTAGATAGTTGTTCTCAACCTTTTTTCTCTCTTTTTCCCAGTCCCATGCTTGCACGCAAACAACATCTGGAGACATTCGAGTCACGGACAGCGAGAGCTCTTGCACCTTTTGTTCTTTTGTTGCTTGTGTCAATGCTAATATAGACTCTTGCTTGTTAATACTTGAATTTAATTGCATGCTTTGATTTATTTACTTAAAAGTCCTTATATGGTTGTGTGGCATGTCACCACAAAAATTATGCTTGTTATCATTTACCTACTAGAGGACGACAAGGAATTAAGATTGGGGATGTTGATACGTCCCAAACGTATTTATAATTTCTGCTTGCTCCATGCATGTTTTGTGTGACTTTGCCATGTTTTGCTTGAACTTTCATACACTTTTGAGAATATTTGGACTAACCTATTAACTCAGTGCACCCAGTTGCCAGTTCCTGTTTTTTGCTGTTTTTGTATTTCAGGTTTTCCGGGCATTATAAGTGCTCCAAAAATTCCGGAAAAGTTATATAAAAAATCAGTGTTCCGGAAGCTTCTGGAATAACCAAGACATGGCAAGAGGGCCACCACACAGGGGACTAGGAGGGTGCCCGGCGCGGGTCCACCCTAGGCCGCGCCACCTACCCTCCTGGCTGCCCTGTGGCCCCCCTGGTGCCCCCCTTTGGCCCTATTTTTACCCCCGCGGAGGAAACCCTGATTCCGGACCCCTTTTCTCCAGAAGCAATTCCGGTCGCCGCCATTGCCATCAAGTTTCGGGGGGACAGAATTCCTGTGCCGGCACCTTGCCGGGACGGGGATGTGCCCCCGGATTCATCTCCATCGACGTTGCTTCCTCCCTCCATGAAGTGGGATTAGTTCTCCCTCGGGATTGAGGTTTCTACCAATAGCTATGTGTTCTTCTCTCTCTCCCATGATGTGATCTTCGTTGTGATCATAGGCTATGTTAATCTAGGGTGATCCCATGATATTTCCCCTTCCTCTATGTATTGGATTGATGTACTCAATTGATCTTATCTAGTATAATCCCCGAGACCACGGTGAAAATGGTCTATTGGACATGGGTTAGAAGAATATTATCATGAGTGATTTCCTCTTTTGTGTGTTGATTGAAGATTGAGAGTCTCTTGGTGCTTGTCTTTGACTATCCTTGAGATATGTTGTGGTGGTACTCTCTTTGGATGGCCGCGGTGACATTGGGAAATCCATAGATTGAGAACTACAAACTTTGAGGTGTGCTTTTGTAGCCCTACATAATTCTCATCCTCCCTTGACCACAAAGGAATGACCTCCGAGTGCGTCTCCATTGCATGTTTTATGGGAAATATCATGTGATTACACTATGTTAATGTTGTTGAGAGTTGCCACTAGTGAAAGTATGAAGCCTAGGCCTTGTTGCCACCATTCTTACACTGTTTGTGCTCACTTTGTCACATGTTTGCTTGTTGCACTTTTTATTACAGATTTATATTACCATGCTTTGCCACACCTGTCACTCGTATTTTACCATCTCTTTGCCGAACTAGTGTACCTATACAACTCCTATACCATTGTATTAGGTGTGTTGGGGACACAAGAGACTTCTTGTATCTTAATTGCAGGGTTGCTTGAGAGAGACCATCTTCAACCTCTACTTCCGTGAGTTCGATAAACCTTAGATCATCCACTTGAGGGAAAGTGTTGCAGTCCTACAAACCTCTGCGCTTGGAGGCCCAACATAGTCTACAAGAATAGAAGCGTGCGTAGACATCAAGCTATTTCTGGCGCCGTTGCCGGGGAGGTATGGTTTGAAGGTATATCTTTAGATCTTGCAATTAAATCTTTTCATTTCTTGTTTTTATTTTCACTAGTTAGGCTTATGGAAAACAACAAAAATATTATGAGAGAGCTTTATGAGCTCTACCTTGAGTTGGGACATGAAGTGTTTGAAGAGAAAATCAAAAAGCCTATGGAGCTTCATTATTTGCACAACACTCATGTTAGTAGCAATGTTATTAGCATGTATTCTTTGAATATTTTTGATACTAATGATATGCAAAGCCATAAGCTTGGGGATGCTACGTTTTATGAAGATGATCTTTTTAGCCCCCCAAGTTTTGATGAGGAAATTTCTTTTGATGATACTTTGCCTCCTCTCTATGATGATTATTGTGATGACACTGATGCTATAAAGAATAAATGTTTGCAAGTGTATCATGATAAGAATGATTCTTGTGATAGCTATTTTCTTGAGTTTGCTCTCACTATTACTAATGAGATGGATTTTGCTTATGTGGAGAGTAACAAATTTTCTATGCTTGTGGATCATGATAAGAATGTTTTATGTGATACTTATATTGTTGAGTTTATTCATGATCCCACTGAAAATTATTATGATAGGGGAACATATGCTTATAGATATTTCAATAATATCAAGTTCCCTCTCTTTATGTTGAAGGTTTTGAAGTTGCACATTTTTTGCCTTCCTATGCTAATATCTTTATGCTTCAATGAGTTATTCTCTACAAGATTCCTTTGCATAGGAAGCATGTTAGACTTAAATGTGTTTGATATTTGCTTCTTGATGCTCTCTTTTGTTCTTCAACTCTTATTCCTTATCCTTATGAGAACATCGTTAAAATCTTAAGCTATCTTTATGGCTATAAAGAAAGAGCTCTAGGGAGACAACCCTTGTTATCTTTAGTTCGAGTTTTTTACTTTCAGTTTTTAGCGGTCTTGATGATTGTTACTACTGTAGCAACATCATTGTATCTTCACTTTTCATGCTTTGTGCCATTTATAGCCTCAAATGACAAGGGAAGTGTAACAACCCACTTGCAATAATTATAAAACATCATGTAACTTTACTTTATCTGTTGGCTTTGTAACTTCACATGGTGGTTGTCCATGACATTTAATGTGGTGATTTTAAATTGCATTGGAATTGGAGCCCATTTGGTTTGATTCAAATTGCTCCCAAGTTGATTCAAGTGCCATGTTCATGCAATTGTTCTGTTTCAATGTCAACTTCCCTAGATCCCAATCTTGGCCCATCCTTTTCTTTTGCAAGGCCAATAGTTTTCAAATGGTCAAATCATTTTTGTCATCACCAAAAACAGTGGCTATAGTTCAAAGTGAATTTTTAATTCAAAATGAGCTCACATTTTGTTGTTGCCAAAAATGCCCTAACCATTTTTGGAATTTGAAGAATATTGCAAGGATAATTTTACATATTTTTATGTATTTTTAAACCTTGTAATTAATTCTGGTAAACCCCAAATCCTTTTTGTTTTATTTTAAATGGAAAGGAAAAGCAGAAGGGGTTTTCTCTTTTTCCAACTTACTTTTGCAGGCCCAGCCCACCTGGCCTTTCTCTGCATCTCGGGCTAGAGCCCAGCCACGAAGTGGTAAGTTGGGGGGCGCCCGAGCCGTCTGTTCTGCATCCAAGGGCCCTCCTTCTTCTTCTTCTTCCCAGCGTCGACAGAGGTCCCCTCCCGCTCCTCTCTCACGCGCGAGTCCGGCCAGAGCCGATGGAGCCCTCCGGCCAGGGAGAGCTGGCCCCCCTATAAGAGGCAGCCGGGGACGCGCTAGGGAACCTAGGGTTCCTCCCCCCCCCCCCCCAATTTTTCACCTCGGTTCGCCGCCGCCGCCGTGCCCAATTTCGCCGTTCTGTTCCGCCGTGACCGCAGGTGACCGGGAGAAATTCTCCGCCGTTGAAACTCGTCATCGGCCGTGCCTTCGCGGTCGTCCTTCTGCGCGTTTTCCTGACCCTTTTCCGTCGGCAGGTTGGCTGTAGGAGCCCCGCTTCGATCCTGCGACGAGGCCACCCGCAGTGCCTCCGTTCTGCTTCATCGACGACCTGCTTCGCCGACGTCTCCTTCAAGGCATCGAGGTCGTCCCCGAACACCCCTAGGTGAGCACCCGATGCTCCCCTGTTCCCCTCGTAGTCGCGAGCTAGTGGGTCGCCATAGCCATCATTTTCCGTGATTAGGGCGTCGTCGAGGTGTGTGCGAACGTGCTCTGGGCACGTCCAGGTCGCGTTCGCGGCCTCAAAGGACTAGCCTTTGGGGTGCCTGCGTGTAGGTGCTCTGAACTCGGGTTCAGAACCGCAGCCGCAGGGTGTTTCCGGCGAGGCTGGGGTCTGCTCCCGTGTGCTCCGGTGTGAGCTCGAAGTGTGAGGTTGGAGCTGGATGTTCCAGGAGGGCGTAGCTACTCACGGTGTCGCCGGAGGTGCCCTGTGTGCGAGGCTAGCATCGCCAGAACCTGGTTGTCGCCGCCGCCTGAAACTTCTGTCAATAAGTAGAGAGGTGCGCCGTCGTTTTCAGAGGAGCCTAGCATCTATTCCTTTGGGCCTCGATCAATTCCGAGGGCATCCACGTGTTCGTGGTGGTGCCCTCTCCACGTTGCGCTAGATGGATAGGACGGAGACGTCTCGACAACGACGAGAGTCTCGCCGTGGTTTTCTGCCGCTGGTGTTTGTCAGGGATGTACCAAGTTCAGTTAACCACTCGGGGTTGACTCACCATATCTTGCCATATATGTTTTTGGGGTCGTTTTGCCCACTGATCACAGTGGTGATGTTCATTTTGCAGTTTGCCCCCTCGAATTTTTGGAGTATTGGTAATTTGTCAAAGAAGCCCCTCACTTCTTTTGTATTTGCAAAGTGTTTTGCAAATTCAAAGTGTGACATGCCATATATGTTTTGGGGTAAAAAATTGCAGGGAGTAAAATGGTGATGTCCACTTGATGTTTTGTGCAACTCAATGGACATGGTGTGATCACCTAACCATATACCACCTTGCCTTTCTTTTCTTTGTTTCTTTCAACTTCAGTGCATGTTGAAATCCTGATCATCTTTTCGTTTCAAGTCTCTCTTCATGTCATCTTCAAATCTTTGCATCATTAAACCAGCCCCTAGCATGTTGTCATATGCAATGTGGCTGGGTTCCTATCTTTTGTTGCACCTTTCCGATGTCAAGTTCATCGACATCTCTCCGTCTCCGGAATCGATGTTTTACTTCACGTTGTAATTACTTTGTTAATTGTTGTTGTTGTTTCATGTCATGTTGCCATGTTACTTACACCAAAATTAAGGCTAAGGCCAAAGCCATAGAAATGTAAATAATTGCATATGAAGTTATTGACGTGTCGTTACCACCTTCATTTAAATTGACTAGATAGGGTCACATCATGTCTATTAAACTTGATCATACCATCCTTGCCCGTGCATTGCACCCGTTGCTTACTTGTGTGCCTTTTCCTTGCCGGTACCTTACGTTAGCACCTGAGACTACCGAGGAGACTTACGTGGAGGTTTCCGACACCGAGCCGAGGACCCTGCTACTTCTGCTTCGACGACCGATTACCCAGGAAAGGGGAAGATTTATACCATTACTATATACCTTTCTGCCCACCTGCCTAGCTGTAGTCTAGAACGTTTGTCTGATCCTATCCTCCTTGTTCATGCCATATTCAAACCAAACAGCCATGATCCCCACATCCCAGAAAATCATTGTATTACTAAGTTACCGCTGCTCAGCCATTGCTTAGTATGAGTAGGAAAACTTGCTGCTTACCCTATGCTATGGTTTGGGATATCATGCTATTTAAAGAAGTTGGTTAATATTTATTATTATTATGATGTTAATTATATACTTGACGAATGATGGGAGACCAGGCTGTTCCCGCTAGGTATTTTGTTCCATTTGAGTCACCTAGGTCCCGAGTTTCGGGTATTGTGTTTCTTGACGTGCGTGCCTAATCGTGTGTGGGATTCTATGGGGTACACTTGTCTTACCTACCTAGCTTCATACAAATCTAGTGGTGGCCCGAGCTGATTTACTATTTGCAAACGTGTGTGTGCTTGGTTGGTACCCCAGCAGTTTTCGAAACAAGCCGGACCAACGGAGACATAGTTCCTCTGGTTGGTCCACACTGGTGATCTAGGGAAGTCCCATGTTATATAGGTGAGACTAAACCCGACCTTAGCCATACGGTAGAGGACGATTCGAGTGCACGGACGGCTTTTGAGTTGGATGTCGACTCACCGGGGGCCACCCGGAATTGTGCGTTGTTAGTTAGAGGGACTCTGACGTTCTGGAGTTTCAGGCGCTTACCTAGCCAAGTGGAAACCGGGCGTACATGCGAAGCCTATGATGGGCAGTTGGTACACCCCTGCAGTGTTAAATCTTTTCGAAAAGCCGTGTTCGCGGTTATGGACGACTTGAGACCTACTCCTTGTTCATAGAATAACATCAATTTGAATCATAATTAAAACTTGCCTACCGTGTGAGTGCCTTGGTTGCTTTTCTTCGTCCAGGGGGGACCGAGAGAAGATCCAGGTTGTGTTATGTTCGACGTAAGTACGTGAATAGCAGACTTATGACGCGAAGTCACGTGCATTCTTGGATCTTACCCCTACTCTAATAGAACGATAGCCACCATATATGCTAGTGCGGCTGCAACCTGTACCTTTACCCTGTCTTACTGTAGGGAGTGTTTATCCTGTAATGATATATTCTCACCCCTGTTTTCCTTTTGTGCTTTTACTGTTTTGCCTGATCGGCCACTGCAGTTGACTACTACCTCGACCCGAGCACCGGACGATACTTCGTGGAGGGGCCCCCGGAGGACGACGATGAGGATGACTTCATTCAGTAGATCCTATAGTTGGGTTCCGACGATCTGTGGGTGGACTATTTATGTGCAGCCCTCTCTAGGGTCATTTGGATTGTGACCGTACTCGGTCGGGATTGTCTTCCGCTTGTTGCATGATGTACTATTGGGTCTATGGACCTCTAAGATGATGTAATAATTCCCAGCGGCGATGTATGCCTTGGACTCTATATATTTATGTCTTAGTACTAAGTTCATTGTTCTTATATCTGTTGTTGAGAATCCGGCAGCGACACGAGTGCGAGTGTCGTGAGTCGGTGGCCTTTTATGCGCTACTAACTTGAGTGGGACGTGAAAGCGACTAACTCGAGTTAGCACTCATCGCGGGCCTTAAAACTAGTCGGTGGCCTTTTATGCGCTACTAACTTGAGTGGGACGCGAAAACGACTAACTCGAGTTAGCACCGCATCGGGGGCCTTACAGGAAGTGAAAGTTGTGACATGTTGTCCAGAAAACAGATTCTGTCCTCGTGACTAGAAAAATGACAGAAAAATCCCAGTTCATCATTTTGAGCTGGAATTTTTACACAGCGTGCTCTACACAATTACGGAACTTTTGTATGTTCTGAGTTTTTTGATTTGAGTTGCAGAAGTATCCCTAAATTATTCTTTACTACCTGCTGGTCTGTTTTTCACAGATTATGTCCTGTTTTTCCTTTTCTTCATTTTGCAAACCTTAAGCTTGATTTTTCTTTGCAAAAACTTTTTGGAAATCTTGAGAAACAGTAGCTCTTCAAGAATATCCTTATTTACCGTAGAGGAAAAATTATTTTATTATGGGTACTAACCTCGCTAATCAGATTATGATGAGTTATGTATGAAGGGAGTTTTCAAGTGTGCGATGGAAGATGATGAAAGAAGATTCGGGAGTGTCAAGCGCTCAAGCTTGGGGATGACCCCATGCATCCCCAACAAATATTCAAGGAGACTCAAGCATCTAAGCTTGGGGATGCCCCCGTGCATCCCCTTCTCCATCAACAATCATCAGTTCGTCCTTCGTCTCACTAACTCGAGTTAGCACTCATCGGGGGCCTTACAACTTGGTATCAGAGCAGGACTGACTGTAGGACCCCTTACTGGTCGAAGTTGAGTCTAGAAATTATTTTATAGTTATTAAGGAAAAATCGGAGAGTAGGAACTCTTTCTTTTTCTTCTTAACCCACCCTCCCACCCCTTTTCCGTGAGGAAGTGAAGCTTTGTTTTCTCTCTGCAACTTATCCCCTTTCAAAACAAATCTAGGTTCTCGTTTACATGAGGCTTCGATTCCTCTATAATTTTTTGCTAGCGACGAGAAGGGTTGGTGTACGTTGAGAACACTGAGGCGCCACTTGGGGTTGACAGCTCCACCTTGCAGACGGCGCACCTCAGGTGAAACTCCTATACAGGGATGGTTGGCATCCTCCGGATGTGGTTCCTCCCCCTATAGGAGACCGCTTCGGCGGGCCGCTCAGGGCAGATGTCTCAACGTTCAGGTCTTCAACCACTCATATATATTGTTGTGTGCTCGCTAGCAGATTATTATCTTGGATTCGGATGATCTCGGTTTGGGGATTCCAATAGCACCTAGCTTTCGACTTTCCGGGTTAACCTTGGTGGAATTTCAGCCTTCGGCTTTCTCATACCTCGTGAGAAAGTTTTGTTGTCAATGTTGCTTTATCTTCTTGTTTCGTCAATGTTTCTATCATGTTCTCATAAGTGTTCCTGTATACAGGATGCCAAGAGCGAACATGCCGCCGCCAGAGAACCCTCTCCTTGGGGAGGCTGTGACCGCAGTGGCTCAGGGCACAGCTATGATCTTACAAATGCTGCAGAACCAGACTGCCCAGAGCAGCGATCGACCACAGTACACCACTCTGCAGCAGTTCCTTGCCATCAACCCCCCCAGGTTCTCCGAGGCTCGAGACCCGCTGGAAGCGGATGATTGGATTGCAGAGATCAAGAGGCACTTCAATGCAAACACCATCAGACCAGTCGACTACGTCACCTTCGCCTCCTTCCAGTTTCAGGGTGCAGCAGCTAGCTGGTACGATACCTACAAGGCCAACAAGGGCGATGCTATCATCACGTGGGCAGACTTCGTCGCAGACTTCAGAGCAGCACATATTCCGAATGGCTTGATGGACAGGAAGCGAGAAGAGTTCTTGGCTCTGAGACAGGGTGAAAGGTCAGTTCAGGAGTACAATCTTGCCTTCGTCAGGCTCGCCAGGTACGCTCCGGAGGAGGTCATCACAGAGGCCAAGAGGATTGCAGGTTTCGTGGGGGTCTCAGCACAGAGATCAAGTACGCACTCACCCAGTGCAACCCCACGCTGTTCTCACAGTTCGTGGATCAGGCTATCCGCCAGGAGTCATCCAGAGCAGAGTGGGATGCAGACAGGAAGCGCCAGAGAGAGCACAGTTCCACAGTGATGGTTCACAAGAAGGAAAAGACTTGGGTTACAGAGGCACCACCGCAGAGGCAGCAGTTCCAGAAGAGGGGGGCAGTTTTCCGCACTTTTGCCCGCCCTCCCGTCCCAGTTCAGCAGGGGCCTCGCTCTACACCACCACACGCGAGGCCACCCAGGCCGTAGTCCCAATCCAGACCAGGCGTGATCTTCTACAAGTGCAGAGAGCTAGGGCACACCTCTCCCACAGGGGGGTGCATTTTGTGAATTTTTTGGCCACGTCAAAAAGTCAGTAATGGCACACCTTTAGAAAGTGCGCCATTACTATGTCTATGACAGGGTCAACCCTTGGTCAAACATAGTAATGGCGCAGTTTGTATACGTGCGCCATTACTAAGTTTGACATAGCAATGGCGCACATATACAAAGTGCGCCATTACTATGTCTAGGACTGGTGCGCTATTACTATGTCAACTTACAAATGGCGCACCTATACAAAGTGCGCCATTACTATGTCCAGGAATGGGTCAAACCTTGGTCAAACATAGTAATGACGCACTTTTTCCCTGGTGCGCCATTATTGTTTAGGTTACTAATTGCGCACCTGCACATGGTGCACCATTACTATTTAATAATGGCGCACCACATGTATAGTGCGCCATTAGTTTCCATATTATATATAGACGTTTTTTCAGTAGTGTATATATTGGCTCTTTGAATTTCTACTAAATGAGTTGTAGAACAGAGCATATACAATATTCAAAATAAAAATAAAAATAAGTCATGCTAGTACTCAACTATGCTATGCTAGCAACTACTAAGATAACTATGATAAGCATTAACATGATAAGGTAGAGACATCAACAAGATACTCATGCTAGTACTCAACTCAAAGGAAAACAAAGCTAGACCGATACAAGGCAATTAAAAAACAGCAGGTACTTCTCACACTAAAGAGAGAGACTAATTATCATACTTATCTAGCCTCAAACAACAAGTTTGTCAAGGAAGGTAAAAACATTAATCACATAAACATGTTTGGCATCCACATCACTATTAATTTCCCCTACAAGGTTAAAGTAGTGACTAAGCAATTTTTCAAAGGCTTAACTTCATTCTTGCAAGACTAAACACTACTAGGAAACTTCAAAATCACAAGCTAAGATGTCATGACAGCACTATCAAGATCATATTAAAAGTAACAACATAAAAGCAAGCATAAGCCAAGTTTTAATAATGCTCACTACTAACAAACAACACATGCTTAACACGCCAAATTATCTAAAATTAGCCACCAACAGTACTTGGTTATGATTTTTTACCCAGTCATGCAAACCTAGCCTTGGCACCATGTAGTTTGTTGTAAGGCCCCCGATGCGGTACTAACTCGAGATAGTCGCTTTCGCGTCCCGCTCAAGTTAGTAGCGCATAAAAGGCCACCGACTCACGACACCTGCACTCGTCTCGCTGCCGGATTCTCGACAACAGATATAAGACATAAATATATAGAGTCCAGGGCATACATCGCCACTGGAATTTATTACAACATCTCAGAGGTCCATAGACCCAACAATACATCATGCAACAAGCGGAAGACAATCACGACCGAGTACGGTCAAAATCCAAGTTACCCTAGAGAGGGCTGCACATAAACAGTCCACCCACGGATCTTCGGAACCCAACTATAGGATCTACTGAACGAAGTCATCCTCATCGTCGTCCTCCGAGGGCACCTCCACGAAGTATCGTCCAGTGCTCGGGTCGAGGTAGTAGTCAACTGCAGCGGCCGATCAGGAAAAACAGTAAAAGCACAAAAGGAAAACAGGGGTGATATTATATCATTACAGGATAACTAAATCCCTACGGTAAGACAAGATAAAGGTAAAGGTTGCAGCCGTACTAGCATATATGGTGGCTATCGTTCTATTAGAGTGGAGGTAAGATCCAAGAATACACGTGACATCGTGTCATAAGTCCACTATTCACCTACTTACGTCAAACATAACACAACCTGGATCTTCTCTCGGTCCCCCTGGACGAAGAAAAGCAATCAAGGCACTCACACGGTAGGCAACTTTTAATTATGATTCAAATTGATGTTATTCTATGAACAAGGAGTAGGACTCAAGTCGTCCATAACCGCCGACACGACTTTTCGAAAAGATTTAACCCTGCAGGGGTGTACCATGTTCCCATCATAGGCTTCGCATGTACGCCCGGTTTCCACTTGGCTAGATAAGCGCCTGAAACTCCGGAACGTCAGACTCCCTCTAACTAACAACGCACAATTCCGGGTGGCTCCCGGTGAGTCGACACCCAACTCAAAAGCCGGCCGCGCTCTCGAATCGGTTTCTACCGTATGACTCCAGGTTTGGATTGCCGGTTAAATATCATATGAGACCGGGTCCTCAGCTGGTCAAGGTGGGCCAGCCAAGAAACAAGTCCTCCTGGCCCAAGGTTGTTTGTAAACAACTGGGGTACCACCAGCACACACACGTTGCAAATATTAAATCAGCTCGGGCCACCACTAAAACTGTATGAAGCTAGGTAGGTAAGACAAGGGGACCCCATAGAATCCCACACACGATTAGGCACGCTCTTCATGAAACACAATACCCGGAACTCGGGACCTAGGTGACTCAAATTGAAAAAAACACCTGGCAGGAACAGCCTGGTCTCCCATCATTCGTCAAGTATATAATTAGCATCATAATTATAATAAATATCAACCAACTTCTTTAAATAACATGATATCGCAAACCATAGCATAGGGTAAGCAGCCAGTTTTCCTACTCATACTAAGCAATGGCTGAGAAGCGGTAACTTAGCAACACAATGTTTTGCTGGGATGTGGGGATCATGGCTGTTTTGTTTTTGAATGTGACATGAGAAAGTGGATAGGATCAAACAAACGTTCTAGACCACAGCTAGGCAGGTAGGCAGAAAGGTATCAAGTAATGGTATAAATCTTCCCCTTGCATGGGTAATCTGTCGACGGATCAGACGTAGCAGGGTCCCCTGGATCGGTGTCGGAAACCTCCACGTAAGTCTCCTCGGCGGTCTCAGGTGCTAACGTAAAGTACCGGAAAGGAAAAGGCACACAAGTAATAAATGGGTTGCAATTTACAGGCAAAGATGGTATGATCAAGTTTAATATACATGATGTGACCCTATCTAGTCAGTTTTAAATGAAGGTGGTGACGACACGTCAACAACTTCATATGCATTTATTTACATTGAATGGCTTTGGTCTTAGCCCTAATTTTGGTGTAAATAACAAGGCAACATGACATGATCAACAATGCAATTAACAGAAAAATAATTACAAGGTGAAAAGTAAAACATCGATTCCGGAGACGGAGAGATGTCGATGAACTTGACATTGGAAAGGTGCAACAAAAGGAAGGAACCCAGCCACATGGCATATGAAAATAGGATAGGGGCTGGTTTTTGATGAAAATATTTGAAGATGACATAGAAAGGGACTTGTAATGAAAAGATGATCAAGATGCAACATGCACTGAAGTTGGAAGAATACAAGGCAAAGAAAATAGGTTGATATGGCTAGGTGTTTCACACCATCTCCACATGAGTTGCACAAAACATCACATGGACATCACCATTGCAATCCATGCATTTTTCTACCCCAAAACCATATAAGGTATGGCTCCATTTGAATTTGC
This sequence comes from Bromus sterilis, assembly GCA_950022295.1. NCBI lineage: Eukaryota > Viridiplantae > Streptophyta > Magnoliopsida > Poales > Poaceae > Bromus > Bromus sterilis. The sequence goes on along the minus strand of OX465600.1, from coordinate 180,101,179 downwards.
AAAGCACAGTTGCAAATTCAAATGAATTCAGGGGCCTGAGTGCAAAGTTGCACTACTTGCATTTCAGGAAAAATTAAAATGGCAAAACCACTGTCACCATGTTGATCCTTGGGAAAAACTACCCAAAATTCATATATGGGTTGCCACACTTGAGCTTTGGGAAGTGGTTAAAAAAACAAAAGAAAAGAGGGGCCTATTTGCATAATTGCCACCATCACAAAATTTGAGGGGGCAAATTGTAAAATAGTCATCACCACTGTGTTAAGTGGGTCAAACTACCCCAAAAACATATATGGGATGCACAAACTTGAGTTGAAGTTAAAAAACAAATTTGAATTTGAAAACAAATTCAAATTTGAATTTCAACAGAAAAGAAAAAGAAACAAAAGGAAAAAGAAAATGGCACAGGCCACATGGGCTGCCTCGGGCGCCAGGGCCTATCTCTCCTTCTCCTCTCCACGGCCCAGCTCGGCTGAGACAGAAAAAGGAAAAAAAAACAAAACAAAAACAAGGAAAAAGGCCACGCTCTCAAATCCTGGCCCAAGGCCACTTCTCCTCCTCCAAGCCTAGGGCGACAGCCCCTTCTCTGAAACTCGCGCGACACTGACGAAACACGGCGCCGTATGAACCCGACACGGCGAGCTCTTCCGGCGACGCTCACCTTGCGCTCCGGCCACCTCCTCGCGAACTGCCATGGGGAAGCTCGAGAGGGCACTCTCCTCTACGCCTGGATGCAAGGCACGGCCACCCTCAACCTCTCTGCTCGCCGGAATCTTCAAAGATTCAGAGGTGCGGCGGCAAGTTCAGAAGATGCAGACACACGCAATTCCCGGCGAACTCTCGGCGAGCCTAGCACGGTCTACATCTCGCCTCCGGCCGAACTCCGGTGTTCTACTCGTAGCTGGGACACCCCTCTATGCAAACGCACCGCATATCCGGCCTCAAACTCACAGACAGCGACGCGAGGAACACCTGAACACGGCGGCGCCATGGACTGCACCTGCAGTTCTTCAGCAGAGATGCGCCGCAGCTGCTGTGGTGGCCAAGGCGGCACCTTTGCAGCCATATGCAAGCTCTGGACGCGGCCACGACGGGCGCAAGAATTCCCGAGCAGCGCCATGGGCACGGCGTGCACGGGGCGCTCGCAACGGCGACTACCGGCGGGCAAAAACTACGATGCTACGCTGCGACACGAGCCTAGACGAGCTACGCGACTCAGGGCACTCCGAGGCTCACCTTGGGGGTGATGTGGTCGTGCTCGAGGCGCGGGTCGACGAGGAAGGAGACGACGGTGACGAGGAAGAAGACGCGGTCGTGGCGGAGGTCGTCGTCGCGGGACCGCGGCGGGGCTCCTGCAACCACAACGACGACGGGGAATGGTCAGGAAGGGCTGCAGGAAGGCGAGTGCGAAGGCGTGGTCGACAACATGGATCAACGGCGGCGGAATCGAAGAAATTGGCCGGCGGCCATGGCGGAACAGGGAAGGGAACAGAAGACGAACCCAACGGCGGCGAGGGGAAACGACTAGAGGAATGGAACCCTAGGGGGCTCCTGCGGCTCTGGGGGCGGCTTATATGGAGGGGGCGGCCCCCAACCACGTCGGCAGGCGTCGACGTCGATGCCCTCACGCCAGTGTGAGAGAAGAGGGGGAGGGGACCGCTCCACGGTGGAAAGGCGATGCATCCCCTCCCTCGGATCCTGATCGGGCGGCTAGGACTCGTCCTACGTACCGCTTCGCTAGCGGAGGCCCAGGTGGGCTGCGGGCAAGGGGAGGCCTAGATGGGCCGGCCTGCTGGACTGCCTCCAGAGAAAAAGAATAAAAGAAGGTTTTTTCCATTAAAAATTAACAGAAATTACCAAGAGTTTTTGTGGCCAATCCACAAAAGGGAAAAACATATAAAAATATGTTTTGGAAACCTTGGAATATTCTCCATTTTCTAAAATTGGTTTGACCAATTTTGGAGCAACTAAAATGTGGGTCCATTTTGTAAATTCAAATCACATTGAAATGTGGTCCACATTTTTTAAGTTGGCAAAAATGTTGCAAGGTTTTTAAAAGGCTTGGGGAAGGCAAGGAATTGGCTATCCCAAGCTTGGGGTCAAGGAGAGCATGCATGCAACATTGAAAAATCTTTAAACACCCTTCTTGAACCATTTTGGATGCAAACTCAAACAAACCAAATCGGCTCCAATCCCAATGAAAATTTAAGTCACCACATGAAATGTCAAACTCTAGCATAATGCCAAGTTACAAAGTCATCAGACAAAGTACAATATCATGTTGATTTCTTATTATTGCAAATGGGCTGTTACATTTGTGCCTAGCAAGCAAGATAAGAAACAGAAAAAACTAACACTAGCAGTAGTAACAAAAATATCAGGTTTGATGCTAGTACATGAAGCCACTAGTTGGCTGCTAAATTTTTTACAAAAAATCTTGCATAACATTTCTGTTCTTTATTCATTGTTGATTGCATTTCCAGTTTTAGGCTGCCGTAGGCCTTTTTAATTAAAATTATAGAACCTATCTAAGGGCCTAATAGCGACTAGTTTTCCTTTTATTTATATTAGACAGTTTAGATAATCACCCAATCTCTTTCTATAGATTTCCGTGTATTTCGTTTAGTATGTTTAGCTACAGTATTTGGTCTGACTAGTTTTCTTCAATTACTAAGTGTTCTGTATTTTAATCCAGAAATGGCTTGTTCTATATGCATCAAATAAAAATTTGTACAATGTGTGACTATAATTGAAGATGAAGTAGCATTGAGCAACAAACAAATTCAGCAGCAGTAGCACGACCTAATTCCCACCGAAATTATGTTAGGGCCAGGGGAGCAACAACCAAATTCAGCAGCAGCACCAGTAGCAATGAGCAACACTAGACTTGGGGACAGGGGAGCAAGGGGTGGATGGAGATGTAGGGGGATTCATGTTCACCTCGGGGGGCGTCGGCCTGGCCGCTCCGATGGCGTCGAGGAGGCTCCCGGGTGGCGGAGACGATGTGATCGACGACGATGTCTGCGGCGGCCTTGAAGAAGACGGCGATGATGGTGAGCGCACGGGGCCTCCCAACTCGGGTTCCGCGGTGGAGAGGAAGGAGACGACCGCGAGGAGGCTCCGGTGGCAGCTCCGGTGGAGGCGATGGCGGTGCTCGGAGAGGGGGGGGGCTCGAAAGGCGAGGGCGGCTCTAGTGGCGGTCGGCGACAAGGAGAGTGGGATTGGGAGAGAATGGCCAGTGGGGATTGCGTGTGGGCAGGGGCAAGGGGAGGGGCTGATGTAGAGGTTAAGTCTTAGGGGTTGGCATATTTCGAAGAAATGCGCCACCAAGTTGTTTCTTATGCGTGGCGCATTTCTGCGAAATGCGCCACCCTTAAGCACACTTAGTGGTGAATTTATGCATAATGCGCCACCCCTAAGAGTTTTTAATTTTTTTTGTTGAATTAATTGGCCTAGCTATCGCTACTAAATATCTATCTAGTCCGTCAAATATTTCGCTCGTTCCAAATGGTCCAAGATACTAACATGGTTAGCGAGGCCATGGCCTTCCTTCCCATTGGTGTGTTACCCATCCTATCGATCCACCATGCCTTAACCGTGTTGTCGCCTTGCCATGCAGGGATGTCAATGTATTGGTGGATGTGGAACCTTTCTCTAACCAAGCTCCACAAATGCAAGGTGTAGCGGCATTTGGAAACATAAGAATGTGATCATCAATTACAAAGTGAAGATTAAATCCTTGCATACACAAAGTGCTCATAAATTACAAAATAGTTTTTTAAATTTGGAGCTAACTATCTAGCTAGCGTTTCCTCACGATCTTCTTCTTGCCCTTCTTTGTCGTGGTTGAATAATTTAGGCCCAGGACACCTTCACTTTTCCTCTTGAACAGGAGACCTTTCTTCGGTAGGGTTGTGGTGTATGTATCCTGAGCGACGTAGTCATCTTCCATCTTCGGGTCACCGTACTTGTCAAAGTCTTGCTCGTTGGCGACACCATCCATTCTGATGATGTTTCTTTTGCCTCTCCTCACTACAACGCGTCTAGGCTTCAATGGGTTGGTAATGAAGAATCATTGGTCCACTTGGCTAGCTAGTACCCATGGCTCATTTTTCGCGGTGACGTTTGCGCCAGCAGACTTGGATTTGGCTTCGGGTATAACCATGGTGGTGAAATAACGGTCTTCTTTTACGACGCTCTTGGACCATCTCGCACGGAACATTGGCACCTTCTCTCCATAGTAATCGAGCTTCCATATGTCCTCGATCCTTCCGTAGAATCTTTCCTTGACGTCATCGGTGTAGAATATCCCCGTTACCCCTAAGTTCTGGTAATCACAATTAATGTCCTTTTCCTCCATGTAGAATGTGTAGCCAATGATATCATATGCTCATAGGTCATCAGGTTGCATGCGGCGCCCTATGAGAAGGTGAATATCATCTTTTCGTCCACGGAAGCTTTCCTTCCCAAGGGATTAGCACGAAGCTCGTCCCTTAACCAAGTCATGAAACTTGAGTTGTGCTCTTTTCTTAGCCGTGGATCTCGGTCTGTTATCTGCAGGCCCTGTTCACTGTACTTCTTCCGGATTACATCCTTGTGCTTTATTATCCAAGGATTTACCAGTTGGATGTGTTGTAGCGCGACTAGCCTTGCTCTTTCAAAGTCGATGTCTCCACCCTCGAAGCTAACATGCATTGCACGGCTTCCCTCGTGGTGACCACACCCATCGATCCCGCCAAAGTGCTTGTTGACGAGCAGACCAACAGGGTTCTCGGTGTTTAGATAATTCGTGCAAAAAGAGATGCACTCTTCGGCTAGAAAGGCCTTCTCTATGCTTCCATCTGGTTGACCTGTTACGAACGTATCTTTTGATGTGTCCATTCATCGTTTCGAACGACATAATGATGCACAGAAACGCAGGCCCAGCTTGAATCCTCATGTCCGGCATCTTGATCTACATGATCTGCTCCGGCATCTTCTTCATGATCATGGGAAGGACCTTTTCATATCGAAGAATTATATCGGTCCGGTGCAATCAAGATTAACAATTTTGAAGGCACCAAACCTCAAGTTGTGAATGGAAAAAGACTCAAACATACATGGCAGGCGATCCTATCAATGTGGATGTGAACATGATATATTCAAGAACTCATGAAGAACATGTTGCACCCCAGTTTCAGACACCAGCAGGAGAAGAATAAGAAAAGGTATGTAATACGGTAAGGAAACATCGCGAACGTCAATAAAAGTTTATTTTTCGAGGTTTTTGCAAAATTAGGAAAATTCGAAGCCCAAGTAGAGCCGGAGTGGAGCTCCAGCGGGCCCAGGAGGCCTCCTAGCGTGCCCCCCCCTCCTGGCCACGCCAGGCACCCTCCTGGGATCCCCGGACTCCGACTCCGACTCCACCTTGGCTTCAAACCTTCCTTCCCTTGCAGAAAGTTTTGCTATATATTTGCCCGGATCATCCCGGCACCGTATCTCTCGATTTCGCGTGTTTTCTCCTCGAGCTGTTTCTTCCAGGACTAAAAGTTGATTAGTAGAGATTTCTTCTTGTGGCTCGAGCGGAGAGGAATTCTTGGGATGGCATCTACGTCAAGTCCAAAAGGATCTTAATCAAGGGAAGCACCTTGATTGGGCTACCGAAGAAGAAATTTCCGCAAGACAAGCGGAGATGGAGCTCTCCGTTAGAGAGGAAGTCAAGACTATCACTGCCCAACAACAAGGAGGTCCAAGCAATCCCATCGTGGTGGGATCTGTCCAACCTCAATATGATATTTCTCTTAACCTTTCAGGGCCCTCCACTTCACTTGAAGATCAACGCGCGCTTTCCACCATCTCCGAGGCCTACCGCATCACCAACCAACTCTGTGAAGATTTCCGTGTACTAAAAATTCAAGTGGAAGTCTTGGAGTTAGAGAACCAAACCCTTCATCGTGTCATCAGGGATCTGAAGAAACAACCACATAAGGATGAGGAGTAAATCTCCTCGGGTAATGGCACCCCCAAAGCTTGTTCCAATCTTGGGGGAGTGCCCGGTATCTTTATCTTTATCTTTTTCTTTAGGAGTCAAGTAGAGTCGTATCATGTCTAGGGAAGATACTTTATGAAATAGGTGTTACATTGAGGTCTATCACTTCTTTTGTGGAGATTTTTGTATCCGTGAGGGTGGATTCGTCTATGAAGGAATATTAATGAGAAGTCTATTGGTTTCTTCGCTGCACTCGGTATTCTCTTCACGCAATCGACATTATGAGCTGATTTATATGGGGAGTATTGACCTTATATCAGTTATGGCTTCAAAAACTTTATTTAATCTTGGCAAGTATAGCTTTGGTCACAACAACAAGCATGTTTTTCTCAAACTAGCGACATAGCCAAAACCTTTGTGTTATTATGCTTGAAGTGTTATGTTGACAAGGGAGACAACTTGATGTGCCATGCTAGTTTTAATGTTTATGCTTTATATTGCATGCATCCAAGGCATCATCAATTGTCTGGTCTCTCAAAGCCTTGCTAGCCAAAACTCTGTACCAAGCGGAATTCTGCTTGTACTTCCATACCCCAAAACCAACATCTTCCACTTGAGTCCACCATACCTTCCTATTCGTGGTATTCCACTACCACTCCTAAAGTATATAATTTTTGTGCTATCTTTAGATATTCAAAATCTTATGTTTTGTGCCTCTGATTCAGCTCATGAGGAAGTGGTGAGTAACCCATGATCTTATTAATTTGGACAAGTTTTATCTTGGGATTGCATGTCTAATCTGCAAACCCCTAATACGAGAAGGGACTGGCATGAGTGCCCAGCTCGTAAAAGATAAATACTAACACACAAGTTCCTTCGCCCATTTATGAGTAATAAACAAAGGAATTTAAGGGGATGTGATCGTCCCCACATGGGAGCCGTTCCTCGAAACTTGTCTAAATCATGAAGTGAGTGAGTTATCTATCAGCAGTCATTGACGGATCATGCACCCCCAAAGTATGTTTTTATTCTTTTTGATCTAGAGATGGCACATGAGTTTTCCCTTCTTACCCTTTTGCACGGGGTTTATCCTTTATTTTGTGATGAGTCAGTCCTTCCTACTTCCTTCCTTTCCGAGAGAGAACAAACACTTGATGTTGATAAAGATTCTTGCATATAAAGCTGCATTGAGAGTTAGCATGTTACATCTTTGTTGACATTATCTTTTGATAAGTAAGTTGTTTGCAAGGCTTATGCCAAGTAAACATCTTCCTTTGTGTTAACTTGTGCACTTCTTCACTAATAACATGTTCTTTCAAAAGCTTCAATTGGTTCCTTTATAAGTGAAAGAGCAAAAGTAAAAGTTATTAGTTGTTCCTTGACCAAGGCTATGTTTGCTATGATTTGATGAGTTTTCTTGGTCCTACTTTGTTATAATTGTTACTACTTTCTCATAAGGACCTTATGAGTTGAGGTTGCTGTTGAGGATGCTTCAGTTCGGTGAGAAATCTTGATGCTTCCTGTCCGTATTCTTTTATCGACACTTCAATCTCTAATCTTGTGAACAGGTTTTCGAAGCTCAGTAATCGCTTGGGGACAAGCGAGGTCTAAGCTTGGGGAGTTGATACGTCCAAAATGCATCACTATTTTATATTGTAATTTAACCCTATTCATTGATATATTCCACTTTAAAGTATTGTTCTTATGTTTTTTTTGCTTGTTTTACATAGTTTGGAACTTTCCGGTGCCGAAGAAGGAGAAGCAGAATTCAGCGGTGAAAAGTGGACATCAAGTTGCTGAATCAGATCAACTCCAAATTCGCGAAATTTGACGGAGATCATTTTTATGAACATTCACTTGAGTTCACCAAAGAGGGACCAGAGGGGACCCACCAGGAGACTAGAAGGGTACCTGGCGCGGCCCCCCTAGGGAGCGCCAGGCACCCTCCTGGATGCCTGGTGGCCCTCCTCGGTGCCCCCTCTGGCCTATATTACCCCCCGGGGTAAAAACCCTAGAATGAGAGGATTTTCAGAGTTTCTCCGCCGCCTCGTGGTGGAAACCTACAGAGAAGAAAAAGCCATCTCCGCCGGGAAGATTCCGCTGGGGATCACCTCCCGGAAGGGGAGATCATCGCCATCGTCATCATCATCGTCACGGGAATCATCGAGATCATCATCAACATCATCCCCAACATCAGCGCCATCTCCATCTCCATCCCATCTCATCTCACAATTGCAACTTATGTTGTTGAAAGTGCAATATATCGACCAGAGGGGGTGAATGGGAGATTTTTAAATATCGCGAGGAATTTCTATTTCCTCAGGACTGAGGCAATGCGAAATTGAGGCAATTGAAACCCGAGGAGGAACAAATGAAGTACAAAAGCACTGGCATGAATTGAAAACAACCTATAGCATAGCTACGGTAAGATTGAAGCACGAACTAAGGAATCAGTACAGAGTGAACACGGAAATTAAGGCATCAGGATAAGTCATCAGTGCATAAACATAATAACTGAAGTTGAAGAAATAGCAACCGGGCACTGAAGACGAACACTTGATGAACCAGTTCGAGTTGTTGTGACAACTCTACGTCTGTTTCGAGAGGCTGAGATTGAACTCAGAAGACATAGTCTTCACCTTATTCTCCTTGAACTAAAGTCCTCAGACTCCATCCAATGACTCAGGTGAGTCTTCAAGGTAGACTCCCAAAACCTTCACAGACTCAGTCACTCCGGGAAGTCACAATTGCATCTTGACTTCCTCAGACTGAAGACTTCTACAAGGCTGGAAGATCACAGTCTTCGAGAGTAAAAAGGCTTCGGATCACTCGAACCGACTTCCTCTGAAATGCTCAACTACTCAGGCTGGTGATTTTCCTCACTTAGGTTCTTCAGTGTCCTCAGAGGTGGGTTGCTCTCAAATGACAAGTGTCAGTTTTTCTCTCGGAGCAGCCAACCCACAAATGGGGCTGGGGTTGGCTATTTATAGCCGCGGAGCAACCCCAGGTGAAAGGACATAAATGCCAATGGACGTAATTACTCTCGTGCCCTCGGATATGACTGTGGCTAGAGAAGTTCTAGCTTCTCACCACGCAACACGTGGCACGGTCAAACTATTCTCTCTCCTCACAATCTTCAGAAGAATCGCACTGGCGATCTCCAGACTCCTCAACCGAAGTTAGTTACCTCAGTGTCCTAAAGAACAACGTCTCAGACACCCGAGGACTGAACTTCTACTGTAGGAGATATCCCCAGGGTTTTCTTCAGGATTTCTAATTGAGCACTTCCTCAGAAATACATAACTCATTTTCCTCAACCCCTCCAACAGTGCAGTGTTTTCCTACGACTCAAGAAGTATAAAAAATCTTAGCGAAGACTACGCTTCAACTCCGTCTTCAGCGCGAACGTCCTCAGGATCTGGCACAGCTTCAGCTTCAGGTGAACGCTTCAGGATCTTAATTCCTCAGGATTTGGCACAACTTCAGTCTTCAGGAAACACACCGATTTCCCCCTTGTTCCTCAACATTTTTGGGGGGTCGACAACGGTGGTTAACCTCATCCTAAGGGACTGTTTTCCTGTGTATACTCACAAACACATCAGTCCCTTAACCGTTTTGTCATCAAATACTCCAAAACCTCAAAGGGGGCACTAGATGCACTTACAATCTCCCCCTTTTTGGTGATTTGATGACAATCAGGTTAAAGCATCAACGGGATAAAATAATTTTGAGGAAAGACTTGAAGAAAGCAATTCATTGTTTGAAACAGTGCATCATATGGAATAATTTGAGATGCTCCCCCTGACGATATGCATGTTTTGAGGACTTGATATAATTTTTTTAAAACATGAGGAGCTCCCCCTATATCCCGGATTGTTTGAAACAGTGCATCATATGGAATAATTTGAGGAATCAAACATAGCACTGAGTAATGTGGTTGCAGAGGAATAACATGAGTAATAGATAAACCTGAATAATATCATGAGGTAACTTAAGAGTATCAGAAACCACACAAAATATCAGTGTACAACTCATTACAAAAATGATCGGAAGAACGAGAGTTGTAACTGAGGAACCCATATGAACCCGCTTGAAGACAACTATTTCTCACCCTTTGTCATTAAATGAACAAAAAGGAGAGACTACTGCTAACGTCCCAAAGAAGTGCCTCAGGGTTGATCATCAGGACGGAGGCACGCCGTGGCCGTGTGAGGACAAGCCGCAGTATCTTCAACTTCGTCAGGCGATAATTCTTGCGCTGAAGAAAAGGAGTCCATCGCTAGAGGTGGTGTCTTTCTTTTGGTGAACTGACGTGGAGGCCAAATCTCATGAAGTGGAGGCTGTCTCAGGCCAAGCTTGGCGAGTTCTTCAGGAGTAATCACCTCAGTCAAATGAGCATCAAGTCGCTGATACGTACGATGAGCATACTGATGAACTTTCTTCTGAGTTTTATGCATATGCGCCATATACCTGAGGATGTCACCGATCTGACGCTTCGTCCAGTCATGATTCCGATCCACCTTCTGATGCAGACTGAGGAGGACCTCACGATCAGTCATCAGGCGAGCTTGAGTTGTTTCCTCAGTCGAGGAATGGGTGCGCTCCTCATGAGTGGTGCGAGACTGAGGCTGGCGAATGTTTCCACCGAGCGAGTCCTGAGGAAGTACTGCTTCATAAAAAGGCGCTTTGCCCTTGGCATTAGCATCAAGAGTGTGTTGAAGCTAGGGCTGGATTAACGAGTTGCTCGGCTCGTTAAGCTCGTGCTCATTAAGCTCGTGCTCGTTAACCTTTTGCTCGTTAAGCTCACTAATATTAACGAGCAAAAACTCGTGCTTGGCTTGGTTCGTTAAGAGCTCGTTAAGCTCGCGAGTGTTCACGAGTGCTCGTTAAGATAATAAATGATAATTGACTATAGAAGCATTCATCAGCAAATTCACAACAACATAATTTAGCAAAGCGGTACCTTAGAATAATTTAAATATTCAAAATTCAAATAGTAACCCTATCTCTCCTTCTCGCGTGAGTCACGATCCGTCGATCCCCTTCTGGGCATTCTGGCCTTCTATTCTTTGTTCGTGTTGGAGAGAGGAGGTGTGCTGGAAAGGAGGAGGTGGGATCAATTGGGCCGGGCTGAGGCCTGAGTGACTGAGCAGTGAGCACCCTAAAAAAACTAGGATTTTGCCTTAAATAAAACAAACTAAAAACTTAGTGATTAAAAAACAAGCTAAACGAGCTGCTCACGAAACTCACGAGCGAGCTTGTTAAGCTCATTAATATTAACGAGCTAAAAATGTTGTTCAGCTTGGCTCATTAACTAACGAGCACGAGCCTTAACGAGCCGAGTTTCCAAGCGCTCATTATGCTCGCGAGTAACGAGCTTTTCGTCCATCCCTAGTTGAAGCACTTCAACCGGACGAACATACGGACGATGATTAGCCTGATCGAGCTTGAATTTGATGCCATTCTTGGTGCAAATGAGCTTCATAATCCATGCAGCATATTGCTTCAGAATATGAGGATTATGAGCAGCATCCACCAACGTCCTGAAGAAGAAGTCTGAGACGTTAATTGGAGCCGACATGCAGAGGCTATATAGAATGTTCTTCATGATGCCCACGACTTCCTCAGCAAATGATTCATATCCCTTGATGGGGCAGAAGGACTTAGCCAAACTTCTGTACAAGGTGTTGGGCAGATACTAAAGCTCAGAAACGTGGAACTTTGTCTGAGGTGGAGCTTCAGGGGCTTGTGGCATCATGAGCATAGTCATCACGTCGTCCCGAAGAAGTGGAGCACCGTATGTGCTGGGGACTGAGGCTTTAGAAGGAGGGAGCTGAAGAATCTCCAGAATCTCAGGTACTGAGGCAGTTTAGTGCTGATGCTGAGTCATCCATTCAAGTACCCAAGTGTTGATGTCTTTGTGGTCCCCTGAGACATATAGTGTTGCATAAAATTGAAGCACAAGTTCTTCATTCCAATGGATTCACTCAGAGCAAAACTGAAGCAGCTTGGCACGATACAAATCCTGCAGCACATTGTTGAAGCAAGGGATGTTCTCCATATCCAAATGAGGAATATGTTTATGAGGAAACACCTTTCGTGCCATGTAGAGGACTCAGGCATAATAGTTCTTCTGTGTATCTGTCCAGAACCTCAGGAGCTTGCTGGGCGGAGGAGAGTGATACGGATTCTGGATCCCAGCCTGAAAGAAGCTCATAGCGTTGAAGAATGCATCCGTGTTGAAGTTTGGACGTGCATCAGCTTCAAGGTTGCAATAGAATGGATTCTTCTGCTTTGGGCACAGTGACATGGCTGAGGCAGTCTCCTGATGAGCTGGTGAGTCTGAAGCAGAAGGTGGAGGCGGTGGAGAGGCATGGTCTTCAGCATGCGACTCAGGCACTAGGTTTGGCGAAGTTACAGGTGCTGAGGGAGATGTAACTTGTCTATCCTCGGTGCGATCTGGTGCAACCTCAGTATCAGCATTGGTGCTGTGCTCGGCTTCAGCTTCAGATGTGGGGGGATCAGTCTCAGGTTCAGCCGTTGTGGTCGCCGCAACATCAGTATCAGCAGCAGAATTGGGGGGGTGCACTCGTGGCTTCAGGTTCATCAGCATCAGAGGCTGAGGATGATGCACCATCAAATTCTTCAGACCGGAGAGAGGTATCAGGAAGCACCTCAGTCACAGTGGGAGAGTGAAGCTCTGGGGAGAAGATTGTATGAGTGGGGGAGTTTGTCAGTCCATAATCCTCATCATGGACGCGAGGAGTACAATGATCCATAATGTCTACATCCATGTCTTCAATCTCAGTGATAATTGGGGGAGGTGGGCACTGAGGTGTTGGAACAATTGGTGTGACCGCAGTTGGTGGAGTGAAGACGATAATGCTGCGCTGAGGATTTGTGGGTGGAGTGTGAGCAGCAGGGGAATGAGTTGTGGTCTCAGCAGCCCTAGATGCCGGAGGAGCTGAGGAGAGTGGTGTAGCATCAAGTGGCTCCTCAATTGTGGGATCCAGTGTGGGCTTCTTTGCAGCAGGTGGAGTTGAGGGTCGAGCCACGGGAAGGCGCTTGAGGCCTTTAGGGGCTGAGGTAGCAGAGGGTGCTGAGGCAGTGTGCTGTCGAAGCTTCATCAAGTTAGCCATCTGTTGAGACATCCTCTCCTTGGATTTGCCGATATAGGCACGGTTGGCGGCATATTCAGTGTTGAGGCGTTGAACTTCACACTGATGCTCTATGAACTCCTGAGGAGTAATAGCAGTAACATGTTTCTTTTTAAAGTCACTGAGGACTTTCTTCAGTTGAGCCTTCAACTGTTTCTGAAGATCACGTGGATGAATCTCATTGATGAGGAACTGTTGAACATAGAACTTGCTGTCTTTAGGTATGTCCAAATCATCAAGAGGAGTATCAGGCTTGACAGACCAGATTTCAATGTATTCCAAGATCTTCTTGGGATCAAGGAGAAGCGGAATTTCAGAACCCGTTGCTTCAACTTTGCGTCTAGCTGCAGCACACACATATTCAATCTTGTGTTCTTCAGTGGCGACGAATCCGGGCAAATCTTCAAATTCATCTTCATCATCAGAACTCTGTGTATCATGATGAATGGCACCACGCATAGCGGTTTTCTTGGGTGAGGGTCGCGGGCCACGTTGAAGAATCGTTTTGGACTTCAGCCGAGGCTGAGGCATTGTGGTTGAGGCCTCAGGAGCACTACCAGACTCGTCAATTCGAATCCTTGAGGCGGGGGCAGCACCGTCCGTGAGTTGACATGAGGAACCAGGAACTTGAGGCTGAGCTGAGGATTTCTTAGAGGGCTTGATGCCAGGAGCCTTTTTGCGATGTTGTGTTTGAGGTTGTGGCTTCGGTTGAGGCTGAGGCTGAGCCGGAATCTACACTGAGGTAGCCAAGTCACGGGCCAGATCACGGGCGAGATGAGCCGTTCGCTTGAGATAACGCTGATAAGCATTAGGGAAGACATCGTGAGTCCTCAGGGTTGTAGGATCAGGAATGACACCCGGTGCAGGAGGAGGACGAGCCTTGATGCTCAAGGTCTTCAGTGGTGGATTGACTGTGAATGATTCCTCATGCTCAGGATTGATCCATTCCCGCATGATTTTCTGAACCCTTTTCTTTCGGTCATTCGCAGTTTCATGTTCGGGAGTCTTCAGCTTCTCATAGAGATCTGAAGGCAAGTCTTTAGCGGTATCAGTGATCTTACGCCGAGGAGCCATTTTCTTCAGCGGTGGAGACTGAGGAATGGTACGTTTGAGCTGAGCTGCAAATGAAGTGAGACTATGAGAACCATACGATTCCTCAGCAGACATGTACCTGTGACAGAATTAAGTTGCGAGGGAAGTGGGGTACGGTTATATGCGTTCATGAGGAATAGGCTGAGGAAAGAAAAATAATGAGGCATAGGTATAGGTCTCATAAAGCTAGCAATACTGTTGAGGATTGGAGAGTTCTTGAGGACACAACAGTACTGAGGAATAAACAACTGAGGAATAAGCATACCAGGACTGAGGCAAATGCTGAGGAAACACGAGTCAATCTTCCCCGGCGATGGCGAACTCTGGCGACGTTAGCACGAGAGATTGAGGAGCTCAATGGCGGCAGCACGAGAGGGAGAGGAGAGGTGGGGGGAAATGACCGTGGGGTGGATGGCTATTTATAGAGGGGTGAAAGCTGAGGGGTTGCGATATTTGTGGACAAGATTGCCCCTGATGGTTGGGATCCTCAGTGGTTATCATAATGGTAGATAAGCACGACGTGTGGTAAAATCGCAACAAATTTGGGAAAATCGTAACTGATAATCCTCAATTTTTGGAAACCTGAGGACAAAGGCTGAGGATGATAACAAATGGTCTCAGGCTGAGGAAAAACATGATTTCCAGACGAACGCGTATGAGATAGAAAGAATGGATAAGTGAGCACAGAGGGACGGGTCCGATCACGCTCATCTAGATGAAGAAGCAAATGCTGAAGAACAATAACTATAGGTGAACGCTATAGAGGACAAGCACGTTAATCATCAGCGATGAAGACTTCAACTGAGGAACAACACAACAGATCCTGAGGAATTTGGGCGGTGGCGCTACCCACCTTATAGGGAATGAGACACTTGTCGTATGGATCTTGAGTCAATTCCACGTTAATTTCTTCACACTTAGCAAGGTAGTTCCTCATGATTTGAGGAGTACGACGCATCGTGTGTTGTACATCAGGATTCTTCAATATTGTTTAAGTGTTAGGATGTCTGTCCATTCACTGGACATTTGAGGAATCTAAGATATTTAGCTCACACCTCAAAGTGCTAACTCGTTTCTCATCCAAAGGCTTAGTGAATATATCAACAAGTTGGTTTTCAGTCTTCACGTGGCTGATGACGATGTCTTCCTTCAATACATGATCCCGAAGAAAGCTATACCGAATCTCAATGTGCTTCGTCCTCGAGTGTTGTACTGGGTTCTGAGAAATCTTGATGGCGCTCTCATTGTCACATAGTAGTGGTACTTTCTTCAGGTTGATGTCGTAGTCTTCAGAGTTTGCTTCATCCAAAGAAGCTGTGAGAAGCTAGCACCAGCAGCAATGTATTCAGCTTCAGCAGTGGAGAGGGAAACGCAGTTCTGCTTCTTCGATGACCAGCACACCAGAGAACGCCCGAGGAAATGACATGTTCCTGAGGTAGACTTCCGATCCACTCGATCTCCAGCATAATCTGAGTCTGAGTACCCAACGAGATCCAGCTGTGTGCCTTTTGGATACCATAAGCCTAGCGACGGGGTGTGAGCCAAATATCGAAGAATTCGTTTCACCGCTTGGTGATGCGATTTCTTTGGTGCCACTTGGAATCGGGCACACATGCAAACGCTCAACATTATATCAGGCCTAAATGCACATAGATATAGCAGAGAACCTATCATAGAACGGTATACCTTTTGATCGTAGTCCTTTCCATTGTCATCAGGGCCTAGTTGCCCATTTGTAGGCATCGGTGTCTTGATACCCTTGCAGTCTTGCATCCCGAATTTCTTCAGGCACTCCTTGTGGTACTTCTCCTGAGAGATGAAGATGTCGTTGCGTTTTTGACGAATTTGAAACCATAAGAAGAACTTCAGTTCACCCATCATGGACATCTGATACTGTTCACTCATCAAGAATGCAAATTCTTCACTGTATTTCTTGTTAGTGCATCCAAATATAATGTCATCAACATAGATTTGACATATGAATAATGCATCATCATATCGTTTTGTGAAAAGAGTTGGATCGAGGGAACCAGATTTGAAGCGCTTGCTGATGAGGAAGTCCCTTAGTGTGTCATACCAAGCCCGAGGGGCTTGCTTCAGTCCATAGAGGGCTTTCTTAAATCTGTACACCATATCATGTTTCTTTGAGTCTTCAAAGCCTGGTGGTTGAGCAACATATACTTCTTCCTCGATATTACCATTGAGGAAAGCACTTTTTACATCCATTTGATATAACTTGATATTATGATGGTTAGCGAATGCAAGCATAATACGAATGGACTCAAGTCTAGCAACAGGAGCGAAGGTTTCACCGAAGTTGATCCCCTCGACTTATGTATATCCTTGTGCTACGAGACGAACTTTGTTTCTGATGACTTGTCCATCTTCATCGAGTTTGTTCCGGTAGATCCACTTCGTGCAGATGACATCGTGAACTCGAGGATCAGGACGTTTGACTAATTCCCAAACATCATTCAGTTTGAACTAAAGAAGTTCGTCTTGCATCGCCTGAATCCATTCCGCTTCTCTGAATGCCTCGGTGACTTTGGTGGGCTCTGAAATTGATACAAACGAGAAATGCCACAAAAGTTAGCTATACGATTAGCTCTTGCACGAGTGAGAGGACCTGGTAGATTGACATCGGCGAGGATTCTGTCCACTTGAACTTCATTCACCACGCGAGGAATGCGAGGAAGTTGATCTTGAGGCGCATCTTCGTCATTGCTGTCAGATTCATTTGCATCTGCTTCAGGTGCTTCAGGAGCTTCAGGGGTATCAGGAGCCTCAGGATCAGGATCGTCATCAGGATTATTTGCATTAGGATTTGGATGTTCTTCAGGAGCATGAGGTATGTGTGTTTCTTCAGGATGATCCACCGGAATGATATCACCAGCACCCATCTTCTTGAACTGTTCTTTAGGTGGAGCTTCATCTAAATCATGTGGAAGGTGCTCTCTTTGCGAGCCGTCAGATTCATCAAATCACACATCTACATTCTCAACAATTTTATAATGACTGATATTGAAGACTCTGTAGGTGTGCGAGTTAATACCATAACCAAGCATGAAACCCTCACATGCTTAAACATCCTTAAACAGTTTATAGTTTGAGTCAAAAGACTCAATCACCAATTCTGAAGAAACAACATCATAACCAGATAAAGTGTAGGGATCAGGAGGAGGCATCTTTGCCCGAACCCAAGTGGTCTCTGGATATTGTTCAGGTTTAAAGTAAGACCCATCAGGGTTGACTTTCCGAGTGAATGCGACTCCTTCTTTCCTCGGGTTCCTGTTGAGAATCTGTTTCTTGAGGATGTCACAAAGAATCTGATGTCCTTTCAGACTCTTGAACATGCCGGTTTCCAGTAGACTCTTCAACCTAGCATTTTCTTCATTAATGTCTATGGTATCCTCAGATGAGGGGTTAGATACCACAGAAGCAATAGAAATAATAGAGTCTGAAGACATTGAAGAACTAGGCACAGAGATAATACGGTCATGTTCAATGCATTTTAAACAGGGAGGATTAAATCCTTCTTGTGGCATGATGATCTATTGCGAGAGGAGTGAATCATTTTCTTTCCTCAGATCGTCATGAGACATCCTCTCGCGTTCAAGTTCTTGCTTCCTCATGAGGAACTCATGAGCCAGCTTCTCATGATCGATGAGGAGTGCCTCATGACGATTGAAGAAGTCGTCAAACTTTGACTCAAGAATTTTTGATTCATCAGTCAATTTTTGAGTCTTTGTCATTTCCTCGACCAACATATCATCAATCTTGTTTAGTGAGATCTGGATCTTTTCAAGTGCACGTTGTTGCTTAGATGCGATTTTAGCAAGTTTAGCATAGTTTTCATCAGGTTCTTCATCAGAGGGGTCATCCGATGATGAGTAAGTAGATACCTGGGAGGACTTGGCCATGAAGCAGAAGGCAGGGGTTATGTCTTCAGCTTCATCATCAACATGTGATGGATCAGATTCCTCGGTGCTGAAGATTGGTTCGAGACAAGCGACGTGGCAAGAGCCAGACCAGTCAGACCCTCAGATTCTTCAGATTCTTCTTCCTCAGCATCAGGGTCGGACCCCAATTTTTCAGAGTCCAATTCTTTGCCGAGATATGCGCGAGCCTTACGGGAGTTGCTATTCCTGTATCCAACAGACTTTGAGGATCTTGAGGATTTCTTCTTTGTCTTTTCATCAGAACTGTCATCTTTCCCTTTCTTCTTCTTCTTCTTCTTTAGTCTAGCTTCCTTTTCCCATGAGGACACTCAGCGATGTAATGTCCAGGTTTCTTGCACTTGTGGCAGACTCTCTTTCTTGTTTCAACAGAGTCATCATCTTTGCTTTTTCTTGAGGATGATCTTGAAGAATTTCCGAAGCGATTCTTCTTCGTGAATCTTTGGAACTTTCTGGTGAGGAGAGCAAGTTCCCGGCTGAGTGTTTCAGGATCATCAGTATCAGCCTCAGACTCTTCATCAGAGGACACTCTTCGTGCTCTAGCTTTTAGCGCGCGGACTTTAGGCGTGGAGCTGTACAAGTCTCGTTTTTCAGAGAGCTTCAGTTCATGAGCATTGAGGCGCTCGATGATGTCAGCAGGATCCAGAGTCTTGAAGTCAGGCCTTTCTTGAATCATCAGTGATAGGAACTCAAATGAGTCATCCAATGACATCAGTAGTTTCTTCACCACCTCATCATCTGTGATATCAGCGGCACCCAGAGCTTGAAGTTCATTGGATATGTCAGTGAGTCTGTCAAAGGTTTGCTGCACGTGCTCGTTGTCCAGCCTCTTGAACCTGTTGAAGAGACTGCAGAGTGTATCAACTCGTGAGTCTCGTTGAGCAGAGACTCCTTCATTAACTTTTGACAGTCTTGTCCATATCTTCTTTGTGGTATCCAGACCACTGATACGGTTGAACTGATCCTTGTTGAGATGACCACCAATAATGCTTCGAGCTTTTGCATCAAGCTGCCAGTTCTTCTTGACAACTTCAGGAGAAGTCATCAGAGTTGCTTCAGGAAAGCCTTGATCAACAATATCCCACAGATCCTTGTCAATGGCTTCAAGATGCATCCTCATCTTGTTCTTCTAGTACGGGTAGTCTGTCCCGTCGAAGATGGGGCAGTTTGAGGCAACGCTCATTGTACCTGAGGTCAACATAACTTAAACTCGAGGTGGTTAAACTGAATCACACAGAACAAGGGAGTACCTTGCTCTGATACCAATTGGAAGTGCAATATATCGACCAGAGGGGGGGTGAATGGGAGATTTTTAAATATCTCGAGGAATTTCTATTTCATCAAGACTGAGGCAATGCGAAATTGAGGCAATTGAAACCCGAGGAGGAACAAATGAAGTACAAAAGCACTGGCGTGAATTGAAAACAACCTATAGCATAGCTACGGTAAGATTGAAGCACGAACTGAGGAATCAGTACAGAGTGAACACAAAAATTAAGGCATCAGGATAAGTCATCAGTGCATAAACATTATAACTGAGGTTGAAGAAATAGCACCCGGGCACTGAAGGAGAAGACTTGATGAACCAGTTCGAGTTGCTGTGACAACTCTACGTCTAGTTGGAGAGGCTGAGATTGAACTCAGAAGACATAGTCTTCACCTTATTATCCTCGAACTAAAGTCCTCAGACTCCGTCCAATAACTCAGGTGAGTCTTCAAGGTAGACTCCCGAAACCTTCACAGACTCAGTCACTCCGGGAAGTCCCAATTGCATCTTGACTTTCTCAGACTGAAGACTTCTACACCGGCTAGAAGATCACAGTCTTCGAGAGTAAAAAGGCTTTGGATCACTCGAACCGACTTCCTCAGAAATTCTCAACTACTCAGGCTGGTGATTTTCCTCACTTAGGTTCTTCAGTGTCCTGAGAGGTGGGTTGCTCTCAAATGACAAGTGTTAGTTTTTCTCTCGGAGCAGCCAACCCACAAATGGGGCCGGGGTTGGCTATTTATAGCCGCCGAGCAACCCCGGGTGAAAGGACATAAATGTCAATGTGTAAGTGCATCAAGTGCCCTCCCCTTGATGTTTTGGAGTTTGATGACAAAACAGTTAAGGGACTGATGTGTTTGTGAGTATACACAGGAGAACAGTCCCTGATGAGGTGTTTAACCACCAATGTCGACCCCCCCAAAATGTTGAGGAACATTGGAGAAATCGGTGTGTTTCCTGAAGAATGAAGTTGCGCGAAATCCTGAGGAAGTAGGATCCTGAAGCGTTCGGTTGAAGCTGAAGCTGAAGACGATCCTGAGGAAGTTCGCGCAGAAGACGAAGTTCAAGCGTAGTCTTCGCTAAGACTTTTTATACTTCTGGAGTCATAGGAAAACACCGCACTGTTGGAGGGGTTGAAGAAAACGAGTTCCGAAGGTCTGAGGAAGTGCTCAGTTAGGAATCCTGAAGAAAAACCCTGAGGAAATCTCCTGAAGTAGAAGTTCAGTTCCTCCGGTGTCTGAGACGTTGTTCTTCAGGACACTGAGGAATCTGTTTTTGGTTGAGGAGTCTGGAGACTGCGAGTGCAGTTCTCCTGAAGAGAGAGAAATCTCCTGCAGTAGAAGTTCAGTTCCTCAGGTGTCTGAGACGTTGTTCTTCAGGACATTGAGGAATTTGTCTTCGGTTGAGGAGTCTGGAGACTGCGAGTGCAGTTCTCCTGAAGAGAGTGAGATCTCCTGCAGTAGAAGTTCAGTCCTCATGTGTCTGAGACGTTGTTCTTCATGACACTGAGGTAACTAACTTCGGTTGAGGAGTCTGGAGAGAATACTTTGACCATGCCACGTGTTGCGTGGTGAGAGGCTAGAACTTGTCTAGAAACGGTCATTTTCGAGGGCATGAGAGTAATTGCATGCATGGGCATTTATGTCCTTTCGCCTCGGGTTGCTCCGTGGCTATAAATAGCCACCCCCAGCCCCATTTGTGGGTTGGCAGCTCCGAGAGAAAAACTGACACTTGTCATTTGAGAGCAACCCACCTCGGAGGAAACTGAAGAACCTATGTGAGGAAAACCACCAGCCTGAGTAGTTGAGCATTTCTGAGGAAGTCGGTTTGAGTGATCCGAAGCTTTTTACTCTTGAAGACTGTGATCTTCCAGCCGGTGTAGAAGTCTTCAGTCTGAGGAAGTCAAGATGCAATTGTGACTTCCCGGAGTGACTGAGCCTGTAAAGGTTTCTGGAGTCTACCTTGAAGACTCACCTGAGTTATTGGACGGAGTCTGAGTTCTTTAGTTCAAGGAGAACAAGGTGAAGACTATGTCTTCTGAGTTGAATCTCAGCCTCTCCAACCAGACGTAGAGTTGTCACAGCAACTTGAACTTGTCTACCAAACCATTGTCTTCAATTTCTGGTGATATCTCCTCAATCTCTTAAGACTCAGTATTATGTCTTCAGTATCTATGTTGACTGCTTGTGCTTCAGCTCTCCCTCTGCTATTAGTCTTCATACTATGCATCTGAAACACTTCTGCTTATCTGAATTGATTTATTTCTGTTGCATTATGATGAGCTGCCCTGATGATTACATCCTATGAAGTTTTATTTCTTCATGATTTTGGTTACTTCTTCAGCTTCATGATGGCTTCAGTCCTGAAGAAAATCAAAATCTCGTAGCAAAATTGAAAATCTCCCATTCACCCCCCCTCTGGTCGATATATTGCACTCTCAATTGGTATCAGAGCAAGGTACTCCCTTGTTCTGTGTGATTCGGTTTAACCACCTGGAGTTTTAGTTATGTCGACCTCAGGTACAATGAGCGTTGCCTCAAACTGCCCCATCTTCCACGGAACAGACTATCCATACTGGAAGAACAAGATGAGGATGCATCTTGAAGCCATTGACAAGGATCTGTGGGACATTGTTGATCAAGGCATTCCTGAAGCAAATCTGATGACTGCTCCCGAAGTTGTCAAGAAAAACTGGCAGCTTGATGCAAAAGCTCGAAGCATCATTGGTGGTCATCTCAATAAGGCTCAGTTCAACCGTATCAGTGGTCTGGATACTGCAAAGAAGATATGGACAAGACTGTCTAAAGTTAATGAAGGAGTCTCAGCTCAACGAGACTCACGAGTTGACACACTCCGCAGTCTCTTCAATCGGTTCAAGAGGCTGGATAATGAGCACGTGCAACAAACCTT
Source organism: Bromus sterilis (assembly GCA_950022295.1). NCBI lineage: Eukaryota > Viridiplantae > Streptophyta > Magnoliopsida > Poales > Poaceae > Bromus > Bromus sterilis. Next base: position 180,078,829 of record OX465600.1, on the reverse strand, counting down.
TGACAGACTCACTGACATATCCAATGAACTTCAAGCTCTTGGTGCTGTTGATATCACAGATCATGAAGTTGTGAAGAAACTGCTGAGGTCACTGGATGACTCATTTGAGTTCCTATCACTGATGATTCAAGAAAGGCCGGACTTCAAGACTCTGGATCCAGCAGACATTCTCGAGCGCCTCAATGCTCATGAACTGAAGCTCTCTGAAAAACGAGACTTATACAGCCCCACGCCTAAGGTCCGCGCGCTAAAAGCTAGAGCACGAAGAGTGTCCTCTGATGAAGAGTCTGAGGCTGATACTGATAATCCTGAGACTCTCAGCCGTGAACTTGCTCTCCTTACCAGAAAGTTTCAAAGGTTCACGAAGAAGAATCGCTTCGGAAATTCCTCAAGATCGTCCTCAAGAAAAAGCAAAGATGATGATTCTGTCGAAGCTAGAAAGAGAGTTTGCCACAAGTGCAAGAAACCTGGGCATTACATCGCTGAGTGTCCTCTATGGGAAAAGGAAGCTAAACTGAAGAAGAAGAAGAAAGGGAAAGACGAAAGTTCTGATGAAAAGACAAAGAAGAAATCCTCAAGATCCTCAAGGTCTACTGGATACAGGAATAGCAGTTCCCGTAAGGCTCGCGCTTATCTCGGGAAAGAATTGGACTCGGAAGAATCTGGTTCCAACCCTGATGCTGAGGAAGAAGAATCTGAAGAATCTGAGGGTGTGGCTGGTTTGGCTCTTGCCACGACACTTGTCTCAAAGTCAATCTTCAGCACTGAAGAATTTGGTCCATCACATGCTGATGATAAAGCTGAAGACACAACTCCTTCCTTCTGCTTCATGGCCAAGTCCTCCAAGGGAAAGACTGAATGGGTGATGGATAGTGGATGCAAAAATCACATGACTGGTGACAGAAGTCTTCTTATGGAATCATCACTAAGTCCTTCTTCAAAGAAAACCATCACCTTCGCTGATAAAGGTAAAAGTAAGGTATTGGGTCTCGGCAGAGTGGCTATCTCTCGAGACCAACACATTGATAAAGTCATGCTTGTTGAATCTCTTGGATACAACTTGATGTCTGTATCTATGCTGTGTGATCTTGATCTCGCTGTTCTCTTCGGAAAACATGGTTGTATTGTCTTCATGATTAGCGATAAATCCATAGTCTTCAGTGGGGTTAGGAAAGGTGACCTGTATATTGTAGATTTCTCTGAAGGTCCTCAGGTTGCTACATGTCTCTTGGCACGAGCCTCAGAGTGCTGGCTATGGCATCGAAGACTCGGCCACGCTGGAATGAGAAATCTTCAGAAGCTGGTACTGAAGAAACATGTCCTCGGGAATGAGGAAATCAGATTCTCAAAGGACCGGCTCTGTGGTGCCTGCGAAGCTGGAAAGATGACCAAGGCCAGTCACCTAGCGAAGACCATCATGACTACTACGAGACCACTGGAATTGCTTCACATGGATCTATTTGGTCCTCCAAAGTATTCAAGCTTTGGAGGTAACATGTATGGTCTTGTTATTGTTGATGACTTCTCACGATACACTTGGGTGCATTTTCTTCTCTATAAGTTAGAAACTCCAGCAATCCTCAAGCGCTTTGCCCTACGAGTCATGAACAACTACAACCTGAAGATCAAGCACATTCGAAGCGACAACGGCACTGAGTTCAAGAACTTCGGTGTGGAAGAATTCCTAGATGACTTGGGAATTGCTCATGAATTCTCTGCGCCATACACTCCTCAGCAAAATGGCGTTGTTGAGAGGAAGAATCGAACCCTCATCTAGATGGCTCGCACGATGCTGGCTGAGTACAATACTCCACTCAAGTGGTGGGCTGAAGCAATCAACACTGCCCGTCACGTCGTCAATCGAGTGTATCTTCACAAGTTCTTCAATAAAACATCATATGAGTTAATGGTCGGTAAGAAACCCAATGTAAGTTACTTCAAAGTATTCGGTGCACCTTGCTGGATACGTGATCCTCATGACGAGTCCAAATTTGCACCCAAAGCATGTGAGGGTTTCATGCTCGGCTATGGTATCAACTCGCACACCTACAGAGTCTTCAACATTAGTCATTACAAAATTGTTGAAACTGTAGACGTGCGTTTTGATGAGTCTGATGGCTCCCAAAGAGAGCACCTGCCACATGATTTAGGTGAAGCACCACCTGAAGAACAGATCAAGAAGATGGGTGCTGGTGACATCATTCCTGTGGATCATTCTGAAGAAATCCAAATACCTCCTACTCCTGAAGAACACCCAAATCCTGAAGCGAATAATCCTGATGACGATCCTGATCCTGAGGCACCTGATACGCCTGAAGCTCCTGAAGCACCTGAAACTGATGCTAACGAATCTGACAGCAGTGACGAAGATGCGCCTCAGGATCATCCTCCTCGACTTCCTCGTGTGGCAAATGAAGTTCAAGTGGACAAAATCCTCACTGACATCAACCTACCAGGTCCTCTCACTCGTACAAGAGCTAATCACATAGCTAACTTTTGTGGGCATTTCTCGTTTGTATCAATTTCAGAGCCCACCAAAGTCACCGAGGCATTCCGAGAAGCGGAATGGATTCAGGCAATGCAAGACGAACTTCTTCAGTTTAAACTGAATGATGTTTGGGAACTAGTCAAACGTCCTGATCCTAGAGTTCACAATGTCATTGGCACGAAGTGGATCTACCGTAACAAACTTGATGAAGATGGACAAGTCATCAGAAACAAAGCTCGTCTCGTAGCTCAAGGATATACTCAAGTCGAGGGGATCGACTTCTGTGAAACCTTCGCTCCTGTAGCTAGACTTGAGTCAATTCGCATTATGCTTGCATTCGCTAATCATCATAATATCAAGTTATATCAAATGGATGTGAAAAGTGCCTTCCTCAATGGTAATATCGAGGAAGAAGTATATGTTGCGCAACCTCCAGGTTTTGAAGACGCCAAGAAGCCTGATATGGTGTACAGATTGAAGAAAGCCCTCTATGGACTGAAGCAAGCCCCTCGAGCTTGGTATGACACACTAAGGGACTTCCTCATCAGCAAGGGCTTCAAATCTGGTTCCCTCGACCCAACTCTTTTCACAAAACGATATGATGATGCATTATTCATATGTCAAATTTATGTTGATGACATAATATTTGGATGCACTAACAAGAAATACAGTGAAGAATTTGCATTAATGATGAGTGAACAGTATCAGATGTCGATGATGGGCGAGCTGAAGTTCTTCTTAGGACTCCAAATTCGTCAACAACGCAATGGCATCTTCATCTCTCAAGAGAAGTATCTCAAGGAGTGCCTGAGGAAATTCGGAATGCAAGACTGCAAGGGCATCAAGACACCGATGCCTACAAACGGACAACTTGGCCCCGATGAAAATGGCAAGGACTACGATCAAAAGGTATACCGCTCCATGATAGGTTCTCTGCTATATCTATGTGCATCCAGGCCTGATATAATGTTGAGCGTTTTCATGTGTGCCCGATTCCAAGCGGCACCAAAGGAATCGCATCACCAAGCGGTGAAACGAATTCTTCGATATTTGGCTCACACCCCGTCGCTAGGCTTATGGTATCCAAAAGGCACACAGCTGGATCTCGTCGGGTACTCGGACTCAGATTATGCTGGAGATCGAGTGGATCGGAAGTCTACCTCAGGAACATGTCATTTCCTCGGACGTTCTCTTGTGTGCTGGTCATCGAAGAAGCATAACTGCGTCTCCCTCTCCACCGCTGAAGCTGAATACATTGCTGCTGGTGCAAGCTGCTCACAGCTTCTTTGGATGAAGCAAACCCTGAAGGACTACGGCATCAACCTGAAGAAAGTACCACTACTATGTGACAATGAGAGCGCCATCAAGATCTCTCAGAATCCGGTACAACACTCGAGGACGAAGCATATTGAGATACGGTATCACTTTCTTCGGGATCATGTCTTGAAGGAAGATATCGTCATCAGCCACGTGAAGACTGAAGATCAACTTGCTGATATATTCACTAAGCCTTTGGATGAGAAGCGATTTAGCACTCTGAGGTGTGAGCTAAATATCTTAGATTCCTCAAACGTCCAGTGAATGGACACACATCCTAACGCTTAAACAATATTGAGGAATCCTGATGCACAACACACGATGCGTCGTACTCCTCAACTCATGAGGAACTACCTTGCTAAGTGTGAAGAAATTAACGTGGAATTGACTCAAGATCCATACGACAATTGTATGGTATCAGGTGTCTCATTCCCTATAAGGTGGGTAGCGCCACTGCCCAAACACCTCAGGATTTGGTGTTCCTCAATTTCCTTAGGATTTGATGTTATTGATCTTCCTCAGGATTCTAAGTCTTCATTACTGATGATTATTGTGTTTGTCCTCAACAGCGTTCACCTATAGTTATTGATCTTCAGTTTTTGCTTCTTCAACTAGGTGAACGTGATCGGACCCATCCCTCTGTGCTCACTTATCTAATATGTCTATCTCATATGCGTTCATCCGGAAATTATATATTCCTCAGGCTGAGACCTTAAGTCATCATCATTCGCCTGAGACCATTTGTCTTCGTCTTCAGCCTTTGTCCTCAAGATCCTCAAATCACGGATTTTCTGTTACAACTGTCTTCAATTTTTTGCGATTTTACCGCACGCCGTAATTATCCACCATCACGATATCCACTGAGGATCCCAACAATCAGGGGCTATCTCGTCCACTAATTTCGCAACCCCTCAGTTTTTACCCCTCTATAAATAGCCCTCTACCCCCTCCTTCGGTCATTTACCCCCCAACGTTTCTCTCACTCTCGCGCCGCCGTCCTTGAGCTCCTCAAGCTCGAGCGCTAACGTTGCCGGAGTTCGCCGTCGCCGGGGACGAAGACTCATTGTTCCTCAGCATTCGCCTCAGTCTGGTATGCTTATTCCTCAGTGGCTTATTCCTCAGCATATTATTCCTCAGTACTGTTGTGTCCTCAGGCCAGTTCATCCTCAACTGTACTGCTAGCCTTCTGAGACCTGTACCTATGCATCATTCCTTTGTTTTCCTCAGCCTACTCCTCATGAACGCATATAACCGTACCCCACTTCCCTGGCAACTTAATTCTGTCACAGGTACATGTCTGCTGAGGAATCATATGGTTCTCATACTCTCACTTCATTTGCAGCTCACCTCGAACGTACAATTCCTCAGTCTCCTCAGCTGAAGAAAATGCCTCCTCGGCGCAAGCATACTAATACCGCAAAAGACTTGCCCCCTCAGCTATATGAAAAGCTGAAGACTCCCGAACGAGAAACCAGTGATGAATGTAAGAAACGGGTTCAGAAGATCACGAGGGAATGGGCCAAGCGTTGGGTGGCCTACCAATGGCTGAATCCTCAACATGAGGAAATGTTTGCAGTCAATCCGCCACTGAAGACCTTGGGTATCAAGACTCGACCTCCACCAGCTCCTGGAGTCGTTCCTGATCCAACCACACTGCGCACTCCTGAAGACTTTCCAGCGGCATATGAGCTATACCTCAAACGCACTCGCAGCCGGGTCAAGAATCTGGTCCGTGAAATGACTGCTTCAATACAAATTCCGCCTCAAGATCAGTCTCAACCCAAACAACAACCTCCGCCTCAGCACCGCAAAAAGGCTCCGGGCATGAAACCTTTCTCGAAGACCTCAACTAAGCCTCAAGTTGTTGGTTCCTCATGTCAACGAACAGATGGTGCTGCCCCCTCTTAAAGAATACGCACTGATGAATCTGGTGCTCCTGAGGCCTCAACCACAATGCCTCAGCATCAGCTAAAGACCAAAACAGTTCTTCAACGGGGCCCTCGCCCTTCACCAAAGAAAACTGCTATGCGTGGCGCCATCCATCATACTCAATCTTCTGATGATGAAGATGAATTTTAGGATCTGGCCGGCTTCGTCGCCACTGAAGCTGATAAGATTGAATACGTGCGTGCTGCGGCCCGACGCAAAGCTGAAGCAACGGGTTCAGAAATCCCGCTTCTCCTTGATCCCAAGAAGATCTTGGAATACATTGATATATGGTATGTTAAGCCTGACACTCCGCTTGATGATTTGGACATCCCGAAAGACATCAAATTCTATGTTCAACAATTCCTCATAAATGAGATTCATCAACGAGATCTTCAGAAACAGCTGAAGGCCAAACTGAAGAAACTCCTCAGTGACTTCAAAAAGAAACCTATCACTGCAGTTACTCCTCAGGAGTTCGTTGAGCATCAATGTGAAGTTCAACGTCTCAACATTGAGTTCGCTGCCAACCGGACATATATTGGCAAATCCAAGGAACGGATCTCACATCAGATGGCCAAGTTGATGAAACTTCGCCAGCCTGCTTCCTCAGCACCCACGGATGCTTCTGCCAAAAGCCTCAAGCGCACGGCTGAAGCTCAACCCTCAACTCCACCCACTGCGAAAAAGGCTACTGTGGATGAACCAATTGACGCTACACCTCTGTCCTCAGCTCCTCCATCAAAACAAGTCACTGAAACCACCATACTGGTTACTGCTGCATCAACTCCACCACAGAATCCTCAGCGCAACTTAATCGTCTTCACACCACCACCTGCTGCCACACCCATTGTTCCCACTCCACCATCCCCACCGCCACCAGTTATCACTGAAGTTGAAGACATGGACATCGACATCATGGATCATGGAACTCCTCGTGTTCATGATGAAGACTTTGGGCTGACCAACTCACCCACGCACACCGTCTTCTCCCCTGAGCCTCACTCTGATACAGTAACCGAGGTGCTTCCTGATACCTCTCTGCAGTCTGAAGCCTCTGTTGGTGCATCATCCTCAGCGTCTGATGCAGATGACCCCGAAGCCTCCAGTGCTCCAACACACTCTGCTGCTGATACTGATGCTGCAGCCCACACTACTGCTGATACTGATGCTGCAGCAAATACTACCACTGATACTCATGCTGCTGCTCCCAAGTCTGACCAACCCGCCGCTGAAGCTGAAGCTGAGCACAGCACCAATGCTCCTCCTGAAGCAGAAAACAGTACCAACGCAAATGCTGACACCTCAAAGGATGGCTCTGAAGACAAACAGGCCACATCACCTCGACTTCCCAAGGTCCCCAAAGAGCCTGAAGCATCTGCTGCACCTCCACCTCAGCCTCAAGCCTCTCTTCAGATTGAAGTGCCTCAAGCGCCTTCACCACCTCAAGGCCCAATTCAAGCTCGGTCCTTGTGTCCAAAACAGAAGCAACCATTCTTCCGTGACCTTGAAGCTGATGACACTCCAAGCTTTGATGCTCCTGATTTCTTCAATGCCATGAGTTTATTTCAAGAGGGGATTCAAAATCCGTATCACTCTGCTCCACCTCGAAAGTTGCTGAGGTTCTGGACTGCCACTCAGAAGAATTACTATGCTTCAGTGCTATATAAGCAAAACAAAATATTTCCACACAAGCATATTCCTCTGATGGATATGGAAGCACTTCCTTGCTTCAACAATGTGCTTCAGGATCTACATCATGCCCAGCTGCTTCAATTCTGCTCTGAGTGCATACACTGGAATGAAGAGCTTGTGCTTCAGTTCTATGCCACATTGTATGTTTCAGGAAATCCTCTGGATATCACCACCTGGGTCCTCGAATGGATGACTGAGCATCATCACTACACCATCACTGTTCCTGAAGCAATTGATATACTTGAGTTGCCTCAGTGCACTTCCCCTGCGGCCTGTTCCTATGGGTCTCAAATTCTTCGAGATGACTTGATGAACATGCTCATGACGCCTCTGGCCCCTGAAGCCCCAGCTCGCACAAAGTTTCCAGTCTCTGAACTTCAGTATCTGCCGAGTACATTGTATCGGATTCTGGCGAAAACCTTCTGCCCCATTAAAGGCTATGAATCCTCAGCTGAAGAAGTAGTTGGCGTCATGAAGAACATACTTCACAACCTCTGCATGTCTGGGCCGATCAACATTCCTGACTTCTTCTTCAGAACTCTTGTTGATGCTGCACAGAACCCACACATCCTGAAGCCATACACGCCATGGATCATGAAGCTCATCCGCGCCGTAACAAGAATTGAGTATCAACCTGATCACCCGAATCATAGGACCTATCTGCCGCCTGTCGAAGTGCTTTAGCATACAATTGCCACAAATGACAAAGGCAAAGGCATCTTCTATGAAGAAGTTCTCCCGACCAATTCCCTCGGTGGAAATATTCGTCATCCTCAGTCTCGCACAACTGATGAAACAAGAACTCATGCCTCAACTGAGGATACAACTCAGGCTCGAGTGATGACTGACCGAGAGCTTCTGATTAGTCTTCATCAGAAAGTTGATCGTAATCATGATTGGGTGAAGCGTCAGTTTTCTGAAATTCTCAGCTATATGGCTCAGACGCATTCTTCAGTGAAGAAAGTGCATCAATATACTCATCATACATATCAACATCTTGATGCCTTGATGAAAGAAGTACTCACCCCTGAAGACATCGCACAATTGGATCTTCAAAAGCCTCCGATTCCGGCGATCAAACCCCCGAGGCAATTCAGACGCTGCACGACTCTTCCTCCGGCCATGGACTCTTATTCCTCAAACCAGGAGATGACTGCTGAAGAAGCTGAAGACACTGCTGCCTACCCTCACACTGCAACGGACTGCCTCAGGCGTGACTCACCTCAGCCTTGAAGCATCTTCTAAGGGGCGTTAGCTTCAGTTTTTCCCTTTTTGTTCATTTTATGACAAAGGGGGAGAAATCTGTTAGTCTTCAAGCGGGTTTTAGTTATGGGGTTCTTCAGTTACAACTCTCGTTCTTCAGATTTTTTTTGTAACGAGTTGTAAGCTGTAATTTTGGTGTTTGCCTGATACTATTCATCAGTTACCTCATGCTATTTCCTCACGTTTATCATATATGCATGTGATTATCTTGCAGACATCTCTATCAGTGCGTTGTTTAATTCCTCAAACACTTCATAACATGCACTGCTAAAAAAAATGCCTGGATATAGGGGGAGCTCCTCATATACCTCAAAATGCTTTAGATATTAAACATTCTTCAATTTATATGCATATCCTCAGGGGGAGCTTCACTATATTCAGCTTAATGTTAAAAATGTTCTTCAAAGTTTTTTTTCCTCTTCAAACTCATAATTTTATCCCCGTTGAAGCTTAACCTGATTGTCATCAAATCACCAAAAAGGGGGAGATTGTAAGTGCATCAAGTGCCCTCCCCTTGATGTTTTGGAGTTTGATGACAAAACGGTTAACGGACTGATGTGTTTGTGAGTATACACAGGAGAACAGTCCCTGATGAGGTGTTTAACCACCAATGTCGACCCCCCCCAAAATGTTGAGGAACATTGGAGAAATCGGTGTGTTTCCTGAAGAATGAAGTTGCGCGAAATCCTGAGGAAGTAGGATCCTGAAGCGTTCGGTTGAAGCTGAAGCTGAAGACGATCCTGAGGAAGTTCGCGCAGAAGACGAAGTTCAAGCGTAGTCTTCGCTAAGACTTTTTATACTTCTTGAGTCATAGGAAAACACCGCACTGTTGGAGGGGTTGAAGAAAACGATTTCCGAAGGTCTGAGGAAGTGCTCAGTTAGGAATCCTGAAGAAAAACCCTGAGGAAATCTCCTGAAGTAGAAGTTCAGTTCCTCCGGTGTCTGAGACGTTGTTCTTCAGGACACTGAGGAATCTGTCTTCGGTTGAGGAGTCTGGAGACTGCGAGTGCAGTTCTCCTGAAGAGAGAGAAATCTCCTGCAGTAGAAGTTCAGTTCCTCGGGTGTCTGAGACGTTGTTCTTCAGGACATTGAGGAATTTGTCTTCGGTTGAGGAGTCTGGAGACTGCGAGTGCAGTTCTCCTGAAGAGAGTGAGATCTCCTGCAGTAGAAGTTCAGTCCTCATGTGTCTGAGACGTTGTTCTTCAGGACACTGAGGTAACTAACTTCGGTTGAGGAGTCTGGAGAGAATACTTTGACCGTGCCACGTGTTGCGTGGTGAGAGGCTAGAACTTTTCTAGCAACGGTCATTTTCGAGGGCATGAGAGTAATTGCATGCATGGGCATTTATGTCCTTTCGCCTCGGGTTGCTCCGCGGCTATAAATAGCCACCCCCAGCCCCATTTGTGGGTTGGCAGCTCCGAGAGAAAAACTGACACTTGTCATTTGAGAGCAACCCACCTCTGAGGAAACTGAAGAACCTATGTGAGGAAAACCACCAGCCTGAGTAGTTGAGCATTTCTGAGGAAGTCGGTTTGAGTGATCCGAAGCTTTTTACTCTTGAAGACTGTGATCTTCCAGCCGGTGTAGAAGTCTTCAGTCTGAGGAAGTCAAGATGCAATTGTGACTTCCCGGAGTGACTGAGTCTGTAAAGGTTTCGGGAGTCTACCTTGAAGACTCACCTAAGTTATTGGACGGAGTCTGAGGACTGTAGTTCAAGGAGAACAAGGTGAAGACTATGTCTTCTGAGTTGAATCTCAGCCTCTCCAACCAGACGTAGAGTTGTCACAGCAACTTGAACTGGTCTACCAAACATTGTCTTCAATTTCTGGTGATATCTCCTCAATCTCTTAAGCCTCAGTATTATGTCTTCAGTATCTATGTTGACTGCTTGTGCTTCAGCTCTCCCTCTGCTATTAGTCTTCATACTATGCATCTGAAACACTTCTGCTTATCTGAATTGATTTATTTCTGTTGCATTATGATGAGCTGCCCTGATGATTACATCCTGTGAAGTTTTATTTCTTCATGATTTTGGTTACTTCTTCAGCTTCATGATGGCTTCAGTCCTGAAGAAAATCAAAATCTGGTAGCAAAATTGAAAATCTCCCATTCACCCCCCCTCTGGTCGATATATTGCACTCTCACAATGTACGCAATTACTCTCGTGCCCTCGGATATGACCGTTGCTAGACAAGTTCTAGCTTCTCACCACGCAACACGTGGCACGGTCAAACTATTCTCTCTCCTCACAATCTTCAGAAGAATCGCACTGGCGATCTCCAGACTCCTCAACGTAAGTTAGTTAACTCAATGTCCCGAAGAACAACGTCTCAGACACCCAAGGACTGAACTTCTACCGCAGGAGATTTCCTAAGGGTTTGCTTCAGGATTTCTAATTGAGCACTTCCTCAGAAATACAGAACTCATTTTCCTCAACCCCTCCAATAGTGTGGTGTTTTCCTACGACTCAAGAAGTATAAAAAATCTTAGCGAAGACTACGCTTCAACTTCGTCTTTAGCGCAAACATCCTCAGGATCTGGCACAGCTTCAGCTTCAGCTGAATGCTTCAGGATCCTAATTCCTCAAGATTTGGCACAACTTCATTCTTCAGGAAACACACCGATTTCTCCCTTGTTCCTCAACATTTTGGGGGGTCGACAACGGTGGTTAACCTCATCCTAAGGGATTGTTTTCCTGTGTATACTCACAAACACATCAGTCCCTTAACCGTTTTGTCATCAAATACTCCAAAACCTCAAAGGGGGCACTAGATGTACTTACAGTTGTAATCCTTACTATCTATCCTCTCTACTCTGTTTGTGTTGATTACTAATTTGTGGTGAATGCTATTGAGTTTTGTTGGAGAAATATTATTGTGTCCAGATTGTTTGCCACCCATCTATCACCTCTGATCATGATCTCTTTTATTTCTTGTGAGTAGTTCCTTTAGTTCTTGAGGACATGGGAGAACTCTAGTTGTTAGTAGTCATATGACGTTGATGTATTATGTGTTGTTTGATACTTAAGTTCTGTTGTTATTTTCCTAGTGTTGTTGTGTGAGTCGAACACCCAACACTTCGCCTTATTAAGGACCTAGGGGAATACATTGTGTACAAAGGATGCTTATGGTGGGTTTCCGGAGTGACAGAAACCTGAACCCCAGTTCGCACACTTTTGCACAAGGGAGTTATGGATCCTCGAGCGTAATGTTGTGGTTAGGCTTATGCCTTAATTACTACCTTGTATTTGCGGATGCTTGCAAGGTGTGTAATCATAAGAGTGCACTTATCTTAGTCTAGAAGGTTTACTAGCATTGATCCACCCAGCAACACTTATCGACACAATACATACTACTTGGCGGAATATGGTGAAAGTAACTTGAGTATCTCTCCCGTGTGCCCTCGAGAACGCTTTAGATTTTATAAGTTTAGTTCCTAGGCTTATCCTTGTGAAAGGATTGGGCCACTTGCTACTCCTCAGTTACCCTGTTTACTTTGCTTGTCTTTTACCTTTCTGTTGCTTAAATAAAAAATCCCTAAATATTTATGTTTTAGTGTTTGCAGACCTTTCCTTATCCAGGGTCACTTGTCAATACCTTCTGCTCCTCGTGGGATCGACATCCTTATTTATCGAAAAACTAAAATTGATCCCCTATACTTGTTGGTCATCAAGAATCGTTTACTGGAGCGGTTGACGGGGGAGGCATCCCAACTAAACCTATCAACTTCACCGCCATCAACATCAAACCACAAGCTTCACATATAAATCAAACCACAAGCTTCACACATATATACGACATCATTCCACAAGCTTGCCATACACATATAAATCAAACCACGAGGTTCATACAAAAGGAGGACAAGAAAACAAGTAGATCTAGCTAATAAAGGCAAGTATGGGTGATAAATGGAAGAAAAGAGTTGGGGAGGAGGTCCACTTACATTAATATGAAACAAAGTAGATTTAAAGCCAAGTATGGCTGGATAAATGGAAGAAATGAAGTGGGGAGGAGGAGAAAACTGAGTAGATCTAGGGTGAGAAGTGTGTGGAGTACATGAGAGGTGGTAGGTGGGTGGAGTAGATAAGGGAAAATCTAGGTAATTAGTGGCGCACTTGGAAAATGCGCCACCATCAACTCCTTAGGGGTGGCGCACATTCAGTAGATAAGGGAAAATCTAGGTAATTAAGGAATAAATGCGCCACTATTTATTCCTTAGGGGTGGCACATTTCCAGAATGGGCCACCCCAAAGGTCTTATACGTGGAGCATTCTGCAAAATGCGCCACCCCTAAAATATTTAGGGGTGGCGCATTTTTCAGAATGCGCCACGTATAAGATGATCCAGGCGGGCCCACTCTTAGGGGTGGCGCACTGGAAAATAATGCGCCACCCCTAAGCCCTTAGGGGTGGCACATTTTGAACCAGTGCGCCACCCCTTACAGATGGTGGCACATTGCTTATAATATGTAATAGGGTTTCCATGTATAGCCTTTTCTCTAGTAGTGCGTCCGGGTGCAACTCCATCCTTCCACGTATACTCATTTTTCTGGAACTATCATTGTGTCATCTAATTTTGGGCTCTCTCTTTCACATGCACAGATTCTCGTAGCCAAGGATTTGATGACTCTCACGAAGGCATGCGTCCTCGTCATTGCCTCCGTAAGGGCTGTGGTGCTGACGGTTAGGGAAGAAGTCATGCGCAACATGACTCATATTTTGAAGACTATATTGAGGAGGAAGAGGTTGTTCGTTCTTCTTCTCCCAAGGCTGGCACCCGCAAGAAGATGCTCCCCTATCGTCAGCGGGAGCCTGTTTCTCCCAACACTCCTCGTCGTGTCCCTCCACCATCCAGGGAACCTCTTTCGGGTTTGGCCATTTTGTTGGCTCCTCCAACCAAGCACGGCAGGCTTCCGGTGGACTAATATCACATGGTTTCCAAGGATTAGTCCAGGATAAGTTCTGAGGACAACGAGTTTAATCTTCCTGGCACTGCTACGGGTCTCCGCTTTCACACCCTTGCGCAGCATGACATATTTGAGACCGTTTTCCTCCAGCTCAATGCCACTACACCGCAAAAGTTCATCAATATGGGCTTCTTTGAGAAGCACCCTGATCTATTTGCAGATCTGATTCGCCTCATTGATGTCAAGGCACTGCGTCACGCCCTGATTCTCAGGTTGACTAGAGCCATGCAGCGATTCTCCAATTCTATGCCACTTGCACCTTCGGCATTGATGACTATCTCTCATGGCGGACAAACCATCAGACCACGATCTCTTATGTTCAGTGGTGTGAGGCTCATGGAATGCCTATCCGATCTGATGGCCTCCATCGGATTCACAGCCGCACCACCGAATTTGAATCCAAGCCCTTTGGTTCTTGTATGGATTGTCTGATTCCGTCTACCATTCCTAAAGGATCCAACATGGCCCCGAACAACTCCTCCATCTTTCTGCCACAGTTTCTACATCTCTATTAGTTTATTTTGCGCACCCTGGTTCCCAAGCATGGTGACAAAGCAATGGTGCGCTCCTTTGCTATTGACCTCATGGCATATGCAAAGGGGCGTTTGACAGTCTGCAGCTGTCTCATGTTTCCCGTCCTATTGATGTTGTTGATTTCATTTGGCACGAGGTGTGGCTCTTCTCACTTCAGAAGCGCGATCACTTCCCTTTGGCTCCGTACATCAAGTGTTTGAGTGAATGGTTCAGCACCGTGCCTATCCAGTGGTGCACCAGGAGTGGATTCCTCAAAAGGGTTCATTGATGGCGTGGAAGTGATAATGGCTTCTCGCCCTTCATTGGTTACCCAAAGTGGAAGGTGAGATGTAGGATAGCACTAAATTTCCCCTATGTAGAGGATAGGGTTTGTCTCCCGTAGGACTCCGGCGATGATAAGTAGGTGTCAGCAGCGCACCTGACACAGACCTGCACAAAACAAAATTAACTTTTCTCCCAACAAAGTTCAGAGAGGTTGTCAATCTCTCCGGTCTTATTGTTTACAAAGGATCAAACAAAAGAGATAATGATAATGATAGCAACTGAAAGTAAATACTGAAAAGTAAATAAGCTTGTAGACAGTGATGAGAATATGGCCCGGGTCCCGTGATGTTCACTAGTGATGTCTCTCTCCCAAAAGAAGATAAAACTGCTATGCGAGGTAAACAAATTACAGATGGGCAATTGACAGGATTACAAACGCACCGCAATGCTAACTATGCTACAAAAGAAAGGAAGAGGCTCATAAGCATGGGCAGTACGCCAAAATAAGTAGACCGGAATCCATCTGCATCTACTACTAAGCATCCACCTTGAGATATCTATCCAGAACATCTCGCTGGTATTAAGTTGCGAGCCCCACCCAAAGTGTATTCCCAAAGCAACAGACAACTGCATTAAAAAGAACTTTGTGTAAAGTAAACAATCCTTGCAACCACGGTTACAAGCACCGTTGCTTTCCCCCTTGTGGCCACATCCCATCCCCTAGACTCATGTTTCTTTCATTCAAGCGTGTCATCAGGGGGCATGTACCCACAATCGAGCATAACGTTCCCTCTTGGATTCACTACCTATTACTTGGCAAAAGCAATAAACAACAACGGAGAACATGCAAGAATTACTTAGGAACTAAAATATAAAAGATAAAAACCAAATATATTACTCTATCACGATCTGAACATAATCTCATAATCCATCGGATCCCATCAAACTCAGCATAGCAACATCAGAAGAATTACATATGTGCCTCGATCAAGTAGGGCATCTCACGAGGTCTAAACCATGAAGAACAAAGAGGGGAGGAGAACATCACTTAGCTACTGATCACGGACCCATGGTCCAAAGGAAACTACTCACGGCACATCCGGGAAGCGTCCATGGTGGAGGAGAAGCTCCCGGAGGTCGATCCTCCCTCCGGGACGGTGCCGGAAGGGTCCTGACGGTACTCCCGATCTTGGAAGCGCGACGGCGGCGGAACAAAGTCGAGTTTGTGAAATAGGGTTCTGTCTTTGGAGTTTCCCTGTGACGGAGCATAAATAGGCGAAGGGGGGCAGCCAGGGGATACACCAGGGGTCCAGGAGCGCCCCTGGCGCGGCCAGGTCCCTAGCCGCGCCAGGTGGCCGCCTGGACACCTGTTGGTGGCCCTCTGACCCCACTTTGGTGATTTGGGGAGGCTCTGTTGCGCTGATTTTTTTATCCGAATTTTCCCGAATTTTCGGAGCATTTTAAATATGGGGGAAACATTGAATAGAAAAACAACAGAAAATAGGAACTGGCACTGGGTGCACTGAGTTAGTAGGTTAGTCCAAATATGATCAAAAGTGTATGAAAGTGTATCTAGATCATAGAAATATCACACAAAACATGCATGGAATGAGCAGAAATTATCGATACGTTTGAGACGTATCAACATCCCCAAGCTTAATTACTGCTGTTCCTCGAGTAGGTAAATGATAATAAACATAATTTATGTGGTGACATGCTAGCATCCATATAAGAACTTTGAAAACTAAATCAATCAAGGCATGTGATTCAATTCAAGTCATAACATGCAAGAGTTTATATTAGCATTGAAACAAGCAACGAAAGAACATTAGGTGCAAGAGCTCTCGATGTGCGTGACTCGAATGTATCCAAATGATGTTTGCGTGGAAGAAAGGGGATAGCGAATACGAGAAAAAAAGTATTTTTGTGTTGAAAATTCAATCTACTAAAGTTTCACGCTTGGTCTTCTTTGGAATCTTATCTTGACTCGTCCCCAGACCACTAGCCAGGTACAAGTCAATTTGATCAACTCCTTCTCGATATTTTGAGCACTCATGCAATGGATGATCATAAGCACGAGAGTTGACACTTAGGATGGCAAAGAGAGAATATGGTGGAGGAGGAAGACAAAAATGTTAGAAAGACTCACATCAATGAGGACAATCATAGGCGAGAAGACCAAATGATAGATATGATGTGAGGAGTAGGGATTGCCATGCAACAGATGCACATATGAGCTGAAAATCTCTCCAATGGAACTAGTGGGGGTGCATCTAACTTCCTCGCTCATGAAGACCTAGAGCTCTTTTGAGGAGGCTCATCCTTGGAATATTCAAGCCAAGTTCTATAGTGTGAAGGTCCCCAAATAGCTATATGCATGATCATCTCTATGGAGTACAAAGATAAGAGGGAGTACTAGTGTGGATCTTTCAAAAGGATAGTAGTGTTGCCCCTTTCTCTCTTTTTATTTTTCTTTTTCTCTTTTTTCTATTCTTTTGTATTTTTTGGTGGCCTCAATGGCTCTTTCTATTTAACTCGCATTTGTCCTCTTTGGGATCCATTATTTTTTTCACTTTGGGATATTTTCCTCAATTAAGGGCAACACTCTAATTTACAAGAGGGTATAGAAGATCTTTCACATTTTACAACGTACTCAAGTCATAAAGAAGATGTAGCTATCATGATTTATGCAATGTATGCCGCTGCCAGTGTAGCAGGAACATGTATGACATGAAGATCAAGTCATGAAGAGGTGGATGTTGCATGGCAATATATCTCGGAAAGGCTATGGAAATGCCTTGATAGGTAGGTATGGTGGTTGTTTTGAGGAAATATATAAGGAGGTTTATGATGACAGAGCATATCACGCCAAGGGTTAATTTGGATGTACCGGAGAAGGTGGACGCCAACTCTCGGAGTGAGAAGAAGGCAATGCACGACACATGAGAGGCTATAGCAAATATGAGGAGGTGGAAGTGTCAACTTTCAATACTTACATTAGTCCGAAGAACTCATGCACTTATTATCGGTAACTCTCAATCTAATAAGGAGGTTCACAAAGAGACAAGTACCCCGAGAAGGAGTGTATGGGGGTTTGGTTATCCTTGCGCATCCTCGACTCGTGGTACATGAGTGTACTCTAATATTTGATCCCTCCAAAGATTAGTGATCCCTCTAGTAGCTAGAGTTCTCAACTAGTTTTGTAGGTTTTGAAAATAAACACGGATTTCCCAAAATACGACACCTATCACTAATAGGCTAGAGCTCTTGTCACCAAAAGTTCAAACGTTACTCACATCAATATCTCAAAACTATTGCAAGTTACTACTAAAATTAAATAGCAACGTCAATTATCTACTCTCAAGACAAGACACAACGCAGTGCAACAACCAACTCTCTTAACAAGATAAACATGAAAAACAAAGAGAGTTCCAGCATCAAACTAAACAAAAGCCAAGTCTCTTGCAAAGGACAAACTAAGACTAAAACTAAACATGGCAGTAGCTACGAAAAGATAAAGAACACACAACAGCAAAAAGATAGGCATGAAGAATCCTATGATGTGGTTCTAGATTTTGAAAGTGGAGCGTGTTTCTCTCCCACACAAATTATGACGGGGTCTAACTTGTTATGAACAGCAAGCAAAGCTAAAGAAAACTAAAAATAAAACCTAAGAGCGAGACGCCCCAAGCATAGCACATAACGCATGAAGTGATAAAAATATAGTGAGACGAAGGACGAACTGATGATTGTTGATGGAGAAGGGCATGCAAAGGGGCATCCCCAAGCTTTGACGCTTGAGTCTCCTTGAATATTTATTGGGGATGCATGGGGGCATTCCCAAGATTGAGCGCTTGACACTCCCGAATCTTCTTTCATCATCTTCCATCGCACACTTGAAAACTCCCTTCATACATAACTCATCATAAGCTGATTAGAGAGGTTAGTACCCTTAATAAATATTTTTTCCCACTGGATATAAAGATATTCTTCAAGAGCTACTGTTTCTCAAGATTTCCAAAATATTTTCAAAGAAAAATCAAGCTTAAGGTTTGCAAAAGTTTGGAGAGACAAAACGTGACAGAATCTGTGAAAAAAAAAACAGGTAGTAAAGAATTTTTTAGGGGTACTTCTGCAACTCAAATCAGAAAACTCAGAACATACAAAAGTTCCGTGATTGTATAGAGCATGCTGTGTAAAAAATTCAGCTCAAAAATATGAACTCGTGATTTGATCCGATTTTTCCCGTCACGAAGACAGAATCTGCTTTCTGGACAGCATGTCACAACTTTCACTTCCCTTGTTATATGAGGCCATAACTTGGCACAAAGCTTGGAAATAAGGATACAATGATTTTGTCTACAGTAGTAACAATCATCAAGACCACTAAAAACATAAGTAAAAAACATCTTGGGTTGCCTCCCAACAAGCACTTTACTTTACGCCTTTAAGCTAGGCATAAGGCAAAAGAAGAATCAAAGGTCTCCAAGATCGTCGGAATCGTAAAAACCTTCAAATTGATTTTCAATAAGCTCATTCTTCTTCTTCCTAGGAAAGAGGTACTTACCTTTTGCCTTACCGCGTAAGCATATGAAGCCGTTACTAATATCAATGAAGCCTTTCATGGCTCGGAGGAAGTTCCTTCCAAACACAATGTTGCTTTGGTTTGGCTCCATGATGAAGAAATCCATCGGTGCAATCCTATGAAGGATTGTAACTTGGACTTCTTTTACCTTTCCTTTAAACTCTGAAATATCTCCATTAGCATGTTCATGATAAGATGACAATTTGTCCATATCTAGTTTCAATGAGTCATAAACTAATTTTGGCATAGTAGAAACCATGGATCCAATGTCACAAAAAGCAAGGAAGTCTTGGTTAGAGATGCTAATCCTAACAAAGGGCTCCCAATCATCATCTATCTCCAACATTTCTTCCTTGTTGGACTTAAGTTTTTCTATTTCCCTGAAATCTAGAGCATCCATCCTCTTTTCAATAGTGGCTAGTCTATCTATAACAGTATCAATACTACGATTATAAACAAAATAACTAGATAGACTATGCAAAATATCAAGAGCTCTAGCTTCATCACACTCTAAGAAGTCTCCTTCAGCTATAATATCAAGAAAGTGTTTACACCACTTAAAAAGACCATGGTAAAAATTCCTAAGCACAATTTTTATAGGTATCCAAGGCATAATTCTGTTATGTGCTTAAGAAATTCTGTCCCATGCCTTCTTCATATTTTCACCATCCCTTTGACGGAAATCGAGAACTTCCGATTCCCGCAAAGCACCAAGTCCTAACATGTCCATCTAAATAAGGAGGACTACCAACAGCAAGATAAATAATTTTTTGTGATTTTTGATATAAGACACAAAGATAAAAATCGAAAGGTAAACTAACAAGACTACAAAGTAAAGGTAAAAGGTAGTGGGCAACTCCCCTATCTTATCACTCGGAGTCTCCAGCAACGGCGCCAGAAATTTTCTTGATGGCGTGGAAGTGATAATGGCTTCTCACCCTTCATTGGTTACCCCAAGTGGAAGGTGAGATGTAGGATAGCCGCGAATTTCCCCTATGTAGAGGATAGGGTTTGTCTCCCGTAGGAGTCCGACATTGATAAGTAGGTGTCAGCGGCGCACCTGACGTGGACCTGCACACAACACAATTAACTTTTCTCCCAAAGAAGTTCAGAGAGGTTGTCAATCTCTCCGGTCTTGTGTTTACAAAGGAATAAACACAAGAGATAATGATAATGATAGCAACTGAAAGTAAATACTGAAAAGTAAGTAAGCTTGTAAACAGTGATGAGAATATGGACCGGGGTCCCGTGATGTTCACTAGTGATGTCTCTCTCCCAAAAGACGATAAAACTGCTATGCGAGGTAAACAAATTACATATGGGCAATTGACAGGATTATAAACGCACCGCAATGCTAACTATGCTACAAAAGAAAGGAAGAGGCTCATAAGCATGGGAAGTACGCCAAAATAAGTAGACCGAAATCCATCTGCATCTACTACTAATCATCCACCTGGAGATATCTATCCAGAACATCTCGCTGGTATTAAGTTGCGAGCCCCACCCAAAGTGTAAACCCAAAGCAACACACAACTGCATTAAAAAGAACTTTCTGTAAAGTAAACAATCCTTGCAACCGCGGTTACAAGCACCGTTGCTTTCCCCTTGTGGCCACATCACATCCCCTAGACTCATGTTTCTGTCATTCAAGCGTTTCATCAGGGTGCATGTACCCACAATCGAGCATAACGTTCCCTCTTGGAGTCACTACCTATTAATTGGCCAAAGCAATAAACAGCAACGGAGAACATGCAGGAATTACTTAGGAACTAAAATATAAGAGATAAAAACCAAATATATCACTCTATCACGATCTGAACATAATCTCATAATCCATCGGATCCCAACAAACTCAGCATAGCAACAACAGAAGAATTACATATGTGCCTCGATCATGTAGGGAAGCTCACGAGGTCTAAACCATGAAGAACAAAGAGGGGAGGAGAACATCATCTAGCTACTGATCACGGACCCATGCTGCAAAGGAAACTACTCACGTCACATCCGGGAAGCGTCCATGGTGGAGGAGACGCTCCCGGAGGTCGATCCTTCCTCCGGCAGGGTGCTGGGAAGGGTCCTGTCGGTGCTCCCGATCTTGGAAGCGCGGCGGCGGCAGAACAGAGGCGAGTTTGTGAAATAGGGTAGTGTCTTTGGAGTTTCACCGTGACGAAGAATAAATAGGCGAAGGGGGGCAGCCAGGGGGGACACCAGGGGTCCAGGCGCCCCCCTTGCGCGGCCAGGCCCCCTGCTGCACCAGGTGGCCGCCTGGACACCTGGTGGTGCCCTCTGACCCCACTTTGGTGATTCTGGAAGGCTCCGTTGCGCTGATTTTTATCCGATTTTCCCTAATTTTTGGTGCCTTTTTAATATGGGGGAAACCTGGAATAAAAAAACAAAAACAGTAACTGGCATTGGGGTGCACTGAGTTAGTAGGTTAGTGCAAATATGATCAAAAGTGTATCTAGATCATAGCAATATCACAAAAAAATGCATGGAACGAGCTGAAATTATCGATACATTTGAGACGTATCAGTCATCAATGTATGCTGGTGGCCCTCACCCCTCTGTTGCTGCTAACTCCACCTCCCGTGCTTCTCGGTGGTCCAAGCCTATGGCTGAGCCTCTTTGACACATTACTCGCTTTCTAGGCAAGTCTAAGCATGCGATCTTCAATTCCTGCACTGCAAATGCCACTGCTACCCACCAGCTCGAGGTTCGCCGTGTCCAGAAGACCAATGCTCTTTGGGCCCACCTTCGGGATTGCCCTGGGAGCCCTGTGAGTGCTGATGAGGAACCTCCTCGCGCCCCTTGGTATGTTTTCTACGGCTTCCCTTCAGCTGCAGACTACAATGAGTTCTTAACCGATGGTGTGGACGATCATGATGAGGACGTGTAGTTGTTCTAGCCACTTTGTGGTTTCTGCCCTTTTTGGTCCTGGATGCCAAAGGGGGAGAACCCATCTCTATCGTAGTTTAATTTTCATCATCATTTGTGACTACGTACCTTAGTGGTGATCTGTGCTTTATAACACTATGTATTAAGACCTTGATGTCATTGTATGAAATCATGTGGTTTATCTATATTTGCATGGTTATATATTTTGGACATCAGTCACTTTATCATATACTGAAATGTCTTACTCGAATGTTGCTCCTTCATATAAAATGATAGTGCACCTTCTAGGCTAAGAGAAGTACACTCATATGATTAATCCCCTTGCAAGCATCCGCAAATATAAGAGAGAAATTAAGGCAAAGCCTAACCACAACAATAAACTTTAGGATCCAAAACTCCCTCGTGCGAAAGTATGCAAACTGGGGTTCAGGTTTCTGTCACTGCGGCAACCCACAATAAGCATCCCTTATACACAATGTATTCCCCTAGGTCCTTAAATAGGCGAAGTGGTATGTAGTCGACGTTCACATAAGACCTCTAGAAGAATAGCACCACAACTTAAATATCAATCAACACATATTACTTCAACATCATATGACTACTAACAACGAGACTTCTCACATGTCCTCAAGAACTAAAGAAACTACTCACAAGACATAAAGGAAATCTTGACCAGAGGTGATGAATATACGATGAACAAACTGATCATAACCATAATTCTCCAACAAAACTTAATGGCATTCACCACAAAAGTTTAATCAACACCGGTAAAGTAGAGGGGATGAATAGTGCAAGTAACAACTTGGATTGCAATGGTGAGATGAGATGGGATGGTGATGGAGATGGTGCTGATGATGAGGATGACGGTGATGATGATCTCGATGATGCCCGTGGCGATGGTGATGATGATGAGGACAATCTCCACCTCCGGGAGGAGTTCTCCCCGGTGGAATCTTCCCACCGGAAAGGTCTTTTCTTCTCTGTAGGTTTCCGCCATGGAGTGGCGGCGGAACTCCGGATCCAACTTTTGTTGCAGGGTTTTTCGGTCACGAGGGATATATGTGTCGAAGGAGAGCCCCCTGGGTGGGTCCCACCTCCCAGGCGGCCACGTAGCGCGGCCTAGGTGATGGCCACGACACCAGGCCGCCTAGGAGCCTGGTGGCCGCCCCCGGCTCCACTTTTGTGTGCCTTTGTGATTTCTTAAGAAAGTTCTTCCCCATAAATTTCAGGACATTTGGAGATGTGTTGATATGCCCATTCTATGTGCACTTTTCCCCGCTGATTCCTGCGTCAGCTGTTTCGGCACCAGTAAGTTGTAAACTGTGTAAAACAAGCAAAAACACTATAAGAACATCATCATAATATGAAATATATCAATGAATACATGTAAATTATGATAAAAAATAGTGACGCATTTTGCACATATCAACTTCCTCATGAGCTTAGACCTCACTTTTCCACAAGTGAATACTCAGCTCACTAAACCTGTCCACAAGTTTAGAGAGTGAAGTGTCGATAAATAAGAATACGGACAAGAAGCATCATAATTTCTCTACTAAACGGAACCATCCTCAACAATAATCTCCACTCATAAGGCCCTTATGAAAGATTAATATCAATTATAATCAAAGGCAGGGCTAAGGAAACTCATTAAACCCTGGAAAACATGCTCTTGGTCAAAGGACAACTAATAACTTTTATCTTTTGCTCTTCCTCTAATATTATGATGAGATCATTTGAAGCTGTTGAGAGAACGTGTTATTAGTCAAGAAGTGAAAATGCTAAGACAAAGGAAGATGTTTGATGGTGAAAAGCTCAACAAACAACTTATTTATCTTGATGATAATGTCAAAAGAGATGTAATATGTAAATTCTTAAAGAGACAATATATACTGATGCATCTTTGTCAACATAAGGTGTCTGCTCTTTTATGGGATAGAGGGAACTAGGTTTACTGACTCAACATAAAAGTAAAGGCTTAACCCTTCGTAGAGTGAAGTAGGGAAAACTCATGTGCTAGAGTTTTAAGGATTTTGAAAGCCATAAGATTATAAAATAAGCTTTTGGGAGGTGAATGATTCGTCAACGAATGCTAGCAGATAACCAAATACTTATCCAACTGGATAATTTTTGAGGAACGACTCCCAAGGTGGGGACGATCACATCCCCTTACGTTCCTTTGTTTATCACTACCAAAGTTTTCTGGTTTATCATGAACAACGCGTGAAGGAGGTTTTGTTTGTTGCTATTAACTTTTATGAGCTGGGCGCACTCATGCCAGTCCCTCCTCGTGTTATGGGTTTGTAGATTAGACATGCAAGATAAAGCTTGTCCAGTATGAGAAGATCATGAATTATATACTACTTCCTCATGAGCTAAAACAGAGGCACATAACAAGGATTATTACTATTTTTAAGGTTTAAATATAGCACATGAATAATATACTTTAGGAGTGGCAGTGAAATACCACATATAGGGAAGGTATGGTGGACTCTTTGGAAGGTTCAGTTTTCAAGGTATGGGTGCAGAAGCAGTATTCCCGCTTAGTACAAGGTTTGGCTAGGAAAGGCTTTTGAAGGCAGACAGACGATTTTGACTTGGATGCAAAACAATATAAAGTCTAACATTAAGAATTTGCATGGAACATCAAGTTGTCTTTCTTGTCAGCACAATACTTCAAGCATAAGAACTTCAAGCTTTTGGCTATGTCGCTACTATAAAAACTCATGCTTGTTGTTATGACCAATGCTATGTTTCCCAAGATTAAATAAATTTTCAAAGCCATACCGTAAATTTTCAAAGCCATACCTGATATATTTTATTATCAAGCAAGAGCAGCATATTCACAATCTACACACAATTCTAGTCAAGTTACATATAAACAACATTTTTTTTGGAGCAACGGTTAAAAAGTTACGGCCTAGTACATTTAAGGAGGCATGCGGTGTAAATAGCAAGTAAACAACATGTAAACAAGTGCAAACATGCAAAGAGCAACATTTCATTAATCTACATGAAAAACTAAGCAACTTTCATGTAAAGAGCGTCTCCATCCGAGCTACCGGTGAAAAGATATTCGCATCGCCAAAATACAACTAAATCCGCCAAATAATCTATCCGAAAAAAAATACTAAAAAGGGCACTGGGCCGAAACTGCTCTTAACAGTCTAACACAGGGGCGGCGCTAGATAACTGAGCTATGCACTAGGCGCCACATAGCTCTGGGCCGAGCCCACTACCACATCATAAAAAAAACAGGGGAAGGGCGCCTCACCATGGGCCTTGGCCCAGCCGGCGAGGCGGCGAGGGATAGCGCTGCATGCGCTCAGGCGGGAGGAAGCAGCGGATGGTGGCGCGATGTTGCGGGCCGGGGCGAGGCAAGCCCAGCATGGCTAGATCGGGCGGGGACGGTTCGCTCTCGTCGTCCCGGACGTGCAGCGAGCGGCGATAGAAGGTCGCCGGCTCCGGCGAACTCCGATGAGGGAGGAGGAAGGTCCGGGAGGCGCTGGAGAGGTGGGGACGGGGATCGTGAGGTAGGTTGCTTAGCTACAGGTGATCAACCAATGGTTATTAACATGACAACTCAAGCAAGCATGGCATAGCACAGAAACATGACAAGAGTTGAAGCATAAATAAACTACCTAAGCTAGTCAATTTAAGTGGGGGGGGGGTAAAACCTATACATGGCAAACTATTGCGGACCCGACGATATTTATTGAATTTGGTACTGTTTTGTCCTGAACATAATTTTAGGTTTATTAACAATAACAAACAATAGCATAAACACAAAGTACACGAAAAACTAATCAAGTTACATATAAAGAACACCCCAAACGGAGTTACGGTTAAAAAGATATAAGCAAAACAAGTTACGGGCACAATCTGCCAACATCATGAAGCACACTTTAGATCAATGCATAAACAGGGTAATGAATGCAAACATGCTCACAAATGATATGTAACTAAAGTAGACATGATAGTGAAGGCATGGCAAAAAGAATCATGAAATAGGCATCATAGATCAAAAGATATTAAACATGCAACATGGCATCGTGACGTTACAGACTTAGAGAAAAACAGATGTGGCTGTCAAAAACAGCAGCATAGCAACTTTGGAGCTCAATAACTATATGACCAGTAATGCTAACATGAAGATGCAATACATGTAATGGAAGTAGACATGATGCTTAACAATATGCAATTGGAATCACTCAATTCCGATAAACGGTCGCGACACACTCGTCGACCGAAGTTGCAACAAAACATAAACAGCAGCACACTAACAGCAGGGTAGCTACATTGGAGCAAGATACAATCATGATGCAACAAGCAATTATGGCATGTGAATACATAGAACTGAAGTAGAAACAATGTTTAACGCAACACAAAAGGAGTCACTCAGTTCCGACGTACGGTTGCGAAGTTTGAATCAAGCAACAGTTTCAGCAAGTTTAACAGCAGCAGTTGCAATTAACGATCTGATGCCCTGTTTGACCAGCAAAAACTATATCTAAACAACCACAAAACAATTAACTCACAAAATATAAAAGCTATAGCACGCAATTCTAAACAATTCTTCTTTTGGGTGCAACGCGATCCGAGCTACAGATTTACCGCAAATCTAATCGCAAAACTGAAACAGCAGACAGTTTTTTTTCCAGACTTAGCAAAATTAACTAAAAAAAGAAAAACTCCTGGAGAAAAAAAAACGTGTGGTGCGGGCCTCACCATGGGCCTCGGCCCAACTGCGGCTAGGCTGCTGGCACCGGCTGGACAGGAGGTGGGCCGCGTTGGAGAGGGCCCATCCCACCGTGGCGGTTGGAGGGGAGCAGCTGGCCTGCTCGCTCCCATGCCCGTTCCCGATCGGGACGTGGTGGCCGGCGGCTGGATCGACACCGGCCTCGTGCGGCGGGCTCCGGCGGCTCGTGGAGGCGCGAGGCGAGGCGGATCCGGCCGGCTGGGACGACGCGGGGTCGTCGGGGTCCAAGGGGCGGCACGGCGTGGTTCCGCGGGCGGCGGCCGAGATCAAGGCCGACGGCCATGGCGCGGCGTCTTGTGAAGGGGAGAGGGAGGAGGGAGGCGAGGTCAGAGAGAGGAGAAGAGGAGAAGCGCGGGGAGGAGGAGGACCTGGGCGCGGTGTTGCAGTCGTCGGGGTGGCGCTGCTCGCCGGCGGCGTCGGTCGTGAGGCAGAGGTGGCGGCGGCTGTGCCCTCGGGCTGGCGACGGGGCTTAGGAGAGAGAAGAGGTGGGACCTGGCTAGGGCGCATCTGGACCCATGATCTCTCAGATCAACGGTCAGAAATGCTTGATGGCTAGGGTTTCGGGATGTGGGTGTTTTGGTCCAAAATTTGGACCACATATGGGGGTGTGGCTGCAATTTTGTGGCTAGGGAAACCCTAGAAATGGGTGGGAGTGTGGTGGTCTTTATATAGCCCAGGTGGCTGGCAGTTTGCAAAAATGTCCCCGGTTTTTCTCTTGCGCGCGCGATGTTTACGTTTCTGACCGCCGGGGGTCCGCAGTACCTCCGATTCGGGTAAAACTTCGAACTGCGCGACCAGCGCGTCGAGCCGGCGGCGTTCACCTCGCACTGGTACCGTTCCGAAAACACTTTCCGGCGCGCTATAAAAATATCCCGTTTAATTATTAAATGGGGTTTTTGTTCCGTTGGCTGCGCCTGGTCTCGTGCGGTTTTCGCGACGGCGATCGGGTGAAACACGGTGTCGCAAAGGTCGAGTGTCAGGGTGGCAAGGGTCGGTCTCCATCCGATACGAGATAAGAGGGGGGAAAATAATCGCCGATCGATAAATCGGGGATGCAAACACCGCAAACAAATCAGACAATCAAACAATTCATACCGAAAAAAAAAATTTAATTTTTGTAAAAACTGGGCTGTTACAGGCACCAACATTACTGCCATGCAGTACGTACAGCTCATGCTCGACGGGTCAGTACAACACTGGTTGAAGAACCTACAGTGAGGCTCCATCAGCTCCTGGAAGCAATTTTGCAGCTCTTTCATTGACAACTTTAAGTCAACATACAAACGACCGACATTACTCAAATAACTAAGAGCCTGCAGGCAAGGAACCCAAGAGTCCCTAAGGGCGTACATCCAAGGGTGGACTATACTCAAAAACCGAGACGAGGAAATATCAGACGAAAGCGCAATCGACGCATTCCGACGAGGACTACAACGCATAGACTTCAAAGAACAGCTCGGACATCTCAAAGTCCGAACACTCGCGCAATTGCTGGAAAGCGCCAATAACTGGGCTGACGGAGAAGACTCCATACGCAACGACTCAGACGCACCCACGGCTCGCACCGAGCACGACTACGACAACTACGGCGGGGATAGGAGTTTCGACCGAAGACAAAAGCGGCCCAGGTGAAACTTCTATGACCACAAAGGACCCGATATGGTCGCAGCTGGGTTCCAAGGACACAGAGATGGAACACGCCGTGATGACAACAGACTGCAATGGAGGGACAACTCAGACGACCCGCCACACGTCTAAAAACGAGAGGGGATAATGCGGCAGCCGCGAGATGACACTTGAGCACCTCGCTCGGCCAAACAACAACTGGACGGGTCATACGAGAGAGAGGATAGTGGCTTCTCGCCCTTCGTATGTTACCCCAAGTGGAAGGTGAGATGCAACGTAGCGTCAAGTTTCCCTTGGTTAAGATACCAAGGTTGAGAGTATCGACCAGTAGGACTCTGATAATGATAAGTAGGTGGTTTGGCAACTGACGCGCAGTTTACGATCATCACGTGCTTCGCCTGGACCTGCACACAGAAACAAATAACTTTGCTCCCAACGAAGTTCAGAGAGGTTGTCAATCTCTTTGGTCTTGTTGTTTACAAAGGATCAAACGCAAGGCATAATGATAATGGTGATAGCAGCTAGATAGTAAAAGCAGAAAATAAAATAGCGTGTAAACAGTGATGAGAATATGGACCGGGGTCCCGTGATGTTCACTAGTGATGTCTCTCTCCCAAAAGAAGATAAAACTGCTATGCGAGGTAAACAAATCATAGCTGGGCAATTGACATGATTAAAAATGCACCACAATGCTAACTATGCTACAAAGAAAGGACGAGCTCAAAACGATGGGCGGTACTCTAAAATAAGTAGACCGAAATCCAACTGCGTCTACTACTAATCATCCACCTTGATATATCTATCCAGAACATCTCGGTGGTATTAAATTACAAGCCCCACCCAAAATGTAAGCCTAAAGCAACAGACAACTGGATTAAAAAACACTTTGCGTAAAGTAAACAATCCTTGAAACCGCGGTTACAAGCACCGTTGTTTCCCCCTTGTGGCAACAGCAGATCCCCTAGACTCATGTTTCTGTCACTCAAGCGTGTCATCAGGGGGCATGAACCCACAATCGAGCATAACCTTCCCTCTTGGAGTCACTACCTACTACTTGGCCAAAGCAATAAACGGCAACGGAGAACATGCAAGAATTACTTCGGAACAAAAATATAAAGGATAAGAACCAAATATATTACACAATCACAAACTGAACATAGTCTCATAATCCATCAGATCCCAGCTAACTCAGCATATCAACAACAGAAAGTTACATATGTGCCTCGATCATGTAGGGCAGCTCACGAGGTCTAAACCATGAAGAAAAAAGAGGGGAGGAGAACATCACATAGCGTCCTAGGGAGACTACTCACGGATCATCCGGGAAGCGTCCATGGTGGAGGGCAAGGTCCCGGAGGTCAATCCTCCTTCCGGCAGGGTGCCGGGAAGAGGTATGCTAGCGCTCCCGATCTTGGAAGCGCGGCGGCGGCGAAACGGAGGAGAGATCGCGAAAAGGGTTTCTGTCTTTGGAGGTTTCGCGTCATGGAGAATATATAGGAGAAGGGGGGCAGCCAGGGGGGCCATCAGGGGTCCAGGCGCCCCCTGGAGCGTCCAAGCCCTAGGCCGCGCCAGGTGGCTGCCTGGTGCCCCGGTGGGTCCCCTGTGATCCTCCTTCGGGACTCCGGAAGCTTCCGTTGCGCTGATTTTTTATCTGATTTTTCCTATTAATTCCTGCTCGTCCTTGAGTAGGTAAATGATAACAAGCATAATTTCTATGGTGACATGCTAACAACCATATAAGAACTTTGCAAGTAAATCAATCAAGGTATGTAATTCAATTCAATTCGTAACAGGCAAGAGTCTATATTAGCATTTGAACAAGGAACATAAGAACATATGGTGCCAGAGCTCTCGCTGTCCATGACTCGAATGT
Source organism: Bromus sterilis (assembly GCA_950022295.1). Taxonomy (NCBI): domain Eukaryota; kingdom Viridiplantae; phylum Streptophyta; class Magnoliopsida; order Poales; family Poaceae; genus Bromus; species Bromus sterilis. The sequence continues at coordinate 180,048,639 of OX465600.1, read as the reverse complement.
CTCCAAATGGTGTTTGCAAGCAAGAAGGGGGATATGGGAATACTAGAGAGAAAAATATATTTGTTGAGAACTCAATCAACTAAAGTTTCACACTTGGTCTTCTTTGGAATTTTATCTTGACTCGTCCCCAGACCACAAGCCAGGTAGAAGTCAATTTCATCCACTCCTTTTCGATATTTTGAGCACTCATGCAATGGATGAGCGTAAGCGCGAGAGTTGACACTTAGGATGGCAAAGAGAGAAATATGGTGGAGGAGGAAGACAAAAAGGGTGAGAAAGGCTCACATCAATGAGGAAAATCATAGGCGAGAGAAGGCCAAATGATAGATATGATGTGAGGAGTAGGGATTGCCATGCAACAGATGCACAAATGAGCTAACAAAAGCTCTCCAATAGAACTAGTTGGGGTGCATCCAACTTGCTCGCTCATGAATACCTAGAGCTCGTTTGTGGAGGCTCATCCTTGGAATATGCAAGCCAAGTTCTATAGTGTGAAGGTCCCCACATAGCTATATGCATAAATGATCATCTCTATGGAGCACAAGATAAGAGGGAGTACGAGTGTGGATCTTTCAAAAGAAATAGTTGTGTTGCCCATTTCTCTCTTTTTATTTATTTTTTCTCTTTTTTCTATTTTTTTTACTTTTTTAGTGGCCTCAATGGCTCTTTCTATTTAACTCTCATTTGTCCTCTTTGGGATCTTTTAAATTGTCCACTTTGGGATCTTTTCCTCACTTAAGGGAAACACTCTATTTTACCAAAAGGTATAGAAGATCTTCACACTTTACAATGTACTCAACATAAAGAAGATGTAGCTATCATGATGTATGCAAATGTATGCCTCTTCTAGTGTAGCAGGAACATGTATGACATGAATATAAAGTACTGAAGAGGTGGATGTTGCATGTCAATATATCTCGGAAAGGCTATGGAAATGCCTTGATAGGTAGGTATGGTGGCTGTTTTGAGGAAAGATATAAGGAGGTTTATGATGATAGAGCGTATCATGCCAAGGGTTTGGATGCACTGGTGATGGCGTGGAAGTGGTAATGCCTTCTCGCCCTTCGTTGGTTACCCCAAGTGGAAGGTGAGATGTAGGATAGCAGCAAATTTCCCTCAGTGAAGATACCGAGGTTATCAATCCAGTAGGACTCCGATAACGATAAGTAGGTGGTGAAGTGAACAATGGCGCCGTTCACAACCTCAGGGTTGCTTACTTCACCTGGACCTGCACACAGACACAAATAACTTTGCTCCCAACGAAGTTCAAAGAGGTTGTCAATCTCTCCGGTCTTGTGGTTTACAAAGGATCAAACACAAGGGATAATATAATGATAGCAACTGAAAGTAAAAGCGAGAAAATAAATGATCTTGTAAACGGTCATGAGAATATGGACCGGGGTCCCGTGATGTTCACTAGTGACGTCTCTCTCCCAAAAGACGATAAAACTGTTATGCGAGGTAAACAAATTACATATGGGCAATTGACAGGATTATAAACGCACCGCAATGCTAACTATGCTACAAAAGAAAGGAAGAGGCTCATAAGCATGGCCAGTATGCCAAAATAAGTAGACCAAAATCCATCTTCATCTACTACTAATCATCCACCTTGAGATACCTATCCAGAACATCTCGTTGGTATTAAGTTGCGAGCCCCGCCCACAGGGTAAACCCAAAGCAACAGATAACTGCATTAAAAAGAACTTTGTGTAAAGTAAACAATCCTTGCAACCGCGGTTACAAGCACCATTGTTTTCCCCCTTGTGGCCACAACACATCCCCTAGACTCATGTTTCTATCACTTAAGCGTGTCATCAGGGGGCATGTACCCACAATCGAGCATAACGTTCCCTGTTGGAGTCAGTACCTACTACTTGGCCAAATAAATAAACAGCAACGGAGAACATGCAAGAATTACTTAGGAACAAAAATATAAGAGATAAAAACCAAATATATTACTCTATCACGATCTGAACATAATCTCATAATCCATCAGATCCCATCAAACTCAGCATAGCAACAGCAGAAGAATTACATAAGTTCCTCGATCATGTAGGGCAGCTCAAGAGGTCTTAACCATGAAGAACAAAGAGGGGATAAGAACATCACATAGGATCATGGTCCCATGGTCCAAAGGAAACTACTCATGGCACATCTGGGAAGCGTCCATAGAGGAGGAGAAGCTCGCGGAGGTCGATCCTCCCTCTGGCAGGGTGCAGGGAAGGGTCCTGATGGTGCTTCCGATCTTGGAAGCGCGACGGCGGTGGAACAGTGGCGAGTTTGCAAAATAGGGTTCTGTCTTCGGAGTTTCCCCATGACCGAGAATAAATAGGCAAAGGGGGGCAGCCAGGGGGGCCACCAGGGGTTCATGCGCCCCCTGGCGCGGCCAGCCCCTAGCCACGCCAGGTGGCTTCCTAGGCACCTGGTGGTGGCCCCCTGGCCCTCCTTCGGGCTTCGGGAAGCTTCCAACACGCTGATTTTTTATCTGATTTTTCCCGGATTTTTGGAGGACTTTTTATATAGGGAAAACTGAAATAAAAAACAGCAGAAAACAGGAACTGGCACTGGGGTGCACTGAGTTATTAGGTTAGTCCAAATATGACCAAAAGTGTATGAAAGTATATCTAGATCATAGCAATATCACAAAAAACATGCATGGAACGAGCAGAAATTATCGATACATTTGAGACGTATCAACATCCCCAAGCTTAATTCCCGCTCGTCCTCGAGTAGGTAAATGATAATAAACATAATTTCTGTGGTGACATGCTAGCAACCATATACGAACTTTGAAAATTAAAGCAATCAAGGTATGTGATTCAATTCAAGTCATAACATGCAAGAGTCTATATTAGCATTGAAAAAGCAACAAAAGAAAATTAGGTGCAAGATCTCTCGCTGTCCGTGACTCGAATGTCTCATAATGGTGTTTGCGTGAAAGAAGGGGATAGGGAATACGAGAAAAAACTATTTTTGTGTTGAGAACTCAATCTACTAAAGTTTCACACTAGGTCTTCTTTGGAATCTTATCTTGACTCGTCCACAGACCACTAGCCAGGTTCAAGTCAACTTGATCCACTCATTTTCGAAATTTTGAGCACTCATGCAATGATGAGCATAAGCCCGAGAGTTGACACTTAGTATGGCGAAGAGAGAATATGGTGGAGGAGGAAGACAAAAAGGATGAGAAAGGCTCACATCAACGAGGACAATCATAGGCGAGAAGGCCAAATGATATATATGATGTGAGGAGTAGGGATTGCCATGCAACGGATGCACATATGAGCTAAGAAAAGCTCTCCAATAGAACTAGTGGGGGTGCATCTAACTTGCTCGCTCATGAATACCTAGAGCTCTTTTGAGGAGGCTCATCCTTGGAATAGGCAAGCCAAGTTCTATTGTGTGAACGTCCCCACATAGCTATATGCATGATCATCTCTATGCAGTACAAGGATAAGAGGGAGTACTAGTGTGGATCTTTCAAAAGGATAGTAGTGTTGCCCCTTTCTCTATTTTTATTTCTCTTTCTCTTTTTTCTATTTTTTGTATTTTTTGGTGGCCTCAATGGCTCTTTCTATATAACTCTCATTTGTCCTCTTTGGAATCTTTTATTTTGTCCACTTTGGGATGTTTTCCCTCACTTAAGGGCAACACTCTAATTTACAAGAGGGTATAGAAGATCTTTCACACTTTACAAGGTACCCAAATCATAAAGAAGATGTAGCTATCATGATGTATGCAATGTATGCCGCTGCCACTGTAGTAGTAACATGTATGACATGAAGATCAAGTCATGAGGAGGTGGATGTTGGATGGAAATGTATCTCGGAAAGGCTATGGAAATTCCTTGATAGGTAGGTATGGTGGCTGTTTTGAGGAAACATATAAGGAGGTTTCTGATGATAGAGCGTATCATGCCAAGGGTTTGGATGTACCGGCGAAGGTGGATGCCAACTCTCGGAGTGAGAAGAAGGCAATGCACGGCACATGAGAGGCTAGCAAATAGGAGGAGGTGGAAGTGTCAACTTTCAATACTTACATTAGTCCGGAGAACTCATGCACTTATTATCGGTAACTCTCAATCTAATAAGGAGGTTCACAAAGAGTCAAGTACCCCGAGGAGGAGTGAATGGGGGTTTGGTTATCCTTGCGCATCCTCGACTCATGGTGCGTGAGTGTACTCTAATATTCGATCCCTCCAAAGATTAGCGATCCATCTAGTAGCTAGAGTTCTCAACTAGTTTTGTAGGTTTTGAAAATAAAAACGGATTGCCCAAAATACGACACCTATCAATAATATTCTAGAGCTCTTTACACCAAAAGTTCAAACATTACTCACATCAATACCTCAATACTATTGCAAGTTACTACTAGAATTAAATAGCAACCTCAATTACCTACTCTCAAAACAAGACACAACTCAGTGCAACAACCAACTCTCTTAACAAGGTAAACATGAAAACTAAAGAGAGTTCCAGAAACAAACTAAACAAAAGCCAAGGCTCTTGTTAAAGACAAACTAAGAATAAAACTAAACATGGCAGTAGCTACGAAAATATAAAGAACACACATAAGCAAAAAGATAGGCATGAAAAATCCTATGATGTGTTCTAGATTTTGAAAGTGGAGTGTGTTTGTCTCCCACACAAAGTAAGACGGGGTCTAACTTGTTATGAACAGAAAGCAAAGCTAAAGAAAACTAAAAATAAAACCTAAGAGCGAGACGCTCCAACCATAGCACATAACGCATGAAGTGATAAAAATATAGTGAGACGAAGGACGAGCTGATGATTGTTGATGGAGAAGGGGATGCATGGTGGCATCCCCAAGCTTAGACTCTTGAGTCTCCTTGAATATTTTTTGGGGATGCATGGGGGCATCCCCAAGCTTGAGCGCTTGACACTCCTGGATATTCTTTCATCATCTTCCATTGCACACTTGAAAACTCCCTTCATACATAACTCATCATAAGCTGATTAGAGAGGTTAGTACCCTTAATAAAATAATTTTTCCCCACTGGATATAAATATATTCTTGAATAGATACTGTTTCTCAAGATTGAAAAAAGGATTTTTCAAAGAAAAAGCAAGCTTAAGGTTTGCGAAAGTAAGGAGAGACAAAACGTGGCAGGATCTGTGAAAAACAGAACAACAGGTAGTAAATAATTTTTTAGGGGTACTTCTACCACTCAAATCAAAAAACTCAGAACATACGAAAGTTCCGCGATTGTATAGAGCACGCTGTGTAAACAATTCAGCTAAAAATTATGAACTGGTGATTTGATCCGATTTTTCCAGTCACGAAGACAAAATCTGTTTTCTGGGCAGCATGTCACAACTTTCGCTTCCCTTGTCATCTGAGGCTATAACTTGGCACAAAGCTTGAAAATAAAGATACAATGATGTTGCTACATTATTAACCATCATCAAGACCACTAAAACAGAAGTAAAAACATCTTGGGTTGCCTCCCAACAAGCGCTTTCTTTTACGCCTTTGAGCTAGGCATAAAGATTTTTTTAAAGGTGCTCTCACAAGAATAAGAATTTGAAGCAAAAGAGAGCATCAAGAAGAAAATATGAAACACATTTAAGCCTAACCCACTTCCTATGCATAGGCATCTTGTAAGAAAATAAATCAAAGAAGCACAAAGTGACATGCATAGTAAGGTGGAACAAGAACAACTTCAAAACTTTCAACATGAAGAGAGGTGTTTTTGTAACATGGGAGTTTCTAAAACCAAACTTTCCTCTCTCAAAGTAATTTTCAGTAGTGTCATGAACAACATCAAGAATATAAATATCACATAAATCATGTTGTTCATGACCTACGAGCACACGTGTATAGTTTTCAACACGGTCTTTAGGATCATAAGATAAATGCAACCCATCAAATTGAACTTTGATAAGAGGAAAATTCTTCGGAGTTTGAGATTTCACAAGGATAATAGGGAAATCAAGTGTGGGTGCAATAGCAACAATTTCATGCTTGACGTAAGGAACTATAGAAAGTACATCTTCGCAAGCATAATCCATATTGGCATCATGGCCATCAACAAAGCAAGTATCAAATTCCTCAAAAAGGGATGTATCAAGTGAGTCCCGAGAATCATGAGATTCCTAATCAAAGCAAACATTAGCCTCCTCTTGGGCAGCAAACATTTTATTTTTAAAATCCTCAATATAAGTATTGGAAGTATAATTCTCAAAGAAATAAGCAAGAACTGCAAAGTTTTTGGACTGGTGAATAGTATCGTGATACTTTTCAATCAAAGAAGCAATCTCATAAGCACCTTTAAAAGCAACAAACTCTTCAATCTTTTCAACATCAAAGTAATCATAAACACCTTTAGCATAAGAAAATAAGATATCCTTTTCATTATACTCACATTGGAAAGGTAGGTGTTTATGATCTATATTATAACAACATGTAAAATCATAAATGTGCCACAAAAGTTTAGCATGGCAATAAGAAACATGTATTTGATCCCATAAGTGTTTCCCTTTCTGAGATAGGCGGTGCCGCGTATAATGAGCATGCCCATCCAAAGATTTTCCCTCAACCAAGTCGGTTGGGTTTTTAGCGCGAGAACAAATTGATCGAAGAAGATCCAAGTGAAACATTTCAAACCTGTCCATCCTACCATATTTGTGTGGTTCAGAACCCATGGTGAGGATAGTATTGCTAGGCAAAGCAAAGACAAAGGCAAAAGGTAGCAACAATTTTTTTGGTTTTTCATAGAGACACAAAATAAAAAATAAAAACTAGAAAGGTAAACTAACAAGACTAAAAAGAAAAGGTAAAAGGTAGTGGGCAACTCCCCTATCTTAACACTCGAAGTCCCCGGCAACGGCGCCCGAAATTTGCTTGATGGCGTGGAAGTGGCAATGGCTTCTCGCCCTTCGTTGGTTACCCCAAGTGGAAGGTGAGATGTAGGATAGCAGCAAATTTCCCTCAGTGAAGATTCCGAGGTTATCAATCCAGTAGGACTCCGATAATGATAAGTAGGTGGTGAAGTGAACAATGGCGCCGTTCACGACCTCAGGGTTGCTTAATTCACCTGGACCTGCACACAGACACAAATAACTTTGCTCCCAACGAAGTTCAGAGAGGTTTTCAATCTCTCCGGTCTTGTTGTTTATAAAGGATCAAACAAAAGGGATAATGATAATGATAGCAGCAGAAATGAAATGCGAGAAAATAAATGATCTTGTAAACAGTGATGAGAATATGGACCGGGGTCCCGTGATGTTCACTAGTGATGTCTCTCTCCAAAAAGACGTTAAAGTCCTATGCGAGGTAAACAAATTACAGATGGGCAATTGACAGGATTATAAACGCACCGCAATCCTAAATATGCTACAAAAGAAAGGAAGAGGCTCATAAGCATGGGAAGTACGCCAAAATAAGTACACCGAAATCCATCTGCATCTACTACTAATTATCACCTTGTGATATCTATCCAGAACATCTCGCTGGTATTAATTTGCGAGCCCCACCCAAAGTGTAAACCCAAAGCAACAGACAACTACATGAAGAAGAACTTTGTGTAAAGTAAACAATCCTTTCAACCGCGGTTAGAAGCACCGTTGTTTTCCCCATTGTGGCCACAACACATCCCCAAGACTCATCTTTCTGTCACTCAAGCGTTTCATCAGGGGGCATGTACCCACAATCGAGCAAAACATTCCCTCTTGGAGTCACTACCTACTGCTTGGCCAAAGCAATAAACAACAACGGAGAACATGTAAGAATTACTTAGGAACAAAAATATAAAAGATAAAAACCAACTATATTACTCTATCACGATTTGAACATAATCTCATAATCCATCAGATGCCATCAAACTCAGCATAGCAATAGCAGAAGAATTACATATGTTCCTCGATCATGTAGGGCAGATCACGAGGTCTAAACCTTGAGGAACAAAGAGGGGAGGAGAACATCACATAGCTACTGATCACGGACCCATGGTCCAAAGGAAACTAGTCACGAAACATCCGGGAAGCGTCCATGGTGGAGGAGAAGCTCCCGGAGGTCGATCCTCCCTCCGGCAGGGTGCCGGGATGGGTCCTGACGGTGCTCCCGATCTTGGAACCGCGACGGCGGCGGAACAGAGGCGAGTTTGTGAAATAGGGTTCTATCTTCGGAGTTTCCCTGTGACGGAGAATAAATAGGCGAAGGGGGCAGCCAGGGGGGGCCCAAGGGGTCCAAGAGCCCCCCTGGCCTGACACGCTGATTTTTTATCTGATTTTTCCGGGATTTTTGGAGCACTTTTTATATGGGGGAAAACTGAAATAAAAAAACAGCGGAAAACAAGAACTGGCACTGGGGTGCATTGAGTTAGTAGGTTAGTCCAAATATGATCAAAAGTGTATGAAAGTGTATATGGATCATAGCAATATCACACAAAACATGCATGGAACAAGCAGAAATTATCGATACGTTTGAGACGTATCAACCCTCGAGGTGGACGCCAACTCTCGGAATGAGAAGAGGGCAATGCACGGTACCGAAGTGGCTAACAAATATGAGGAGGTGGAAGTGTCAACTTTCAGTGCTTACATTAGTCCAAAGAACTCATGCACTTATTATTGGTAACTCTCAATCTAATGAGGTTCACAAAGAGACAAGTACCCCGAGGAGGAGTATATGCAGATTTGGTTATCCTTGCGCATCCTCAACTCATGGTACGTGAGTGTACTCTAATATCCGATCCCTCCAAAGATTAGTGATCCATCTAGTAGCTAGAGTTCTCAACTAGTTTTGTAGGTTTTCAAAATTAAAATGGATTGCACAAAATATGAGACCTTTCACTAATAGGCTAGAGCTCTTGACACCAAAAGTTCAAACATTACTCACAACAATACCTCAAAACTATTGCAAGTTACTACTACAATTAAATAGTAACCTCAATTACCTACTTGCAAGACAAGACACAACTCAGTGCAACAACCAACTCTCTTAACAAGATAAACATGAAAACTAAAGAGAGTTACAGCAACAGAAGAAACAAAAGCCAAGGCTCTTGCTAAAGACAAACACTAAAACTAAAACTAAACACGACAGCAGCTAGGAAAAGATAAAGAACACACAACAGAGAAACATAGGCATGAAAATCCTATGATGTGTCCTAGATTGGGGTGGAGCGTGTTTAGCTCCCACACAAAGTAAGCTGGGTTCTAACTTGTTATGAACAGCAAGCAAAGCTAAAGAAAACTAAAAAGTAAACCTAAGAGCAAGACGCTCCAAGCATAGCACATTACGCATGAAGTGATAAAAATATAGTGAGACGGAGGACGAACTAATGATTGTTGATGGAGAAGAGGATGCACGGGGGCATCCCCAAGCTTAGATGCTTGAGTCTCCTTGAATTTTTATTGGGGATGCATGGGGGCATCCCCAACCTTGAGTGTTTGACACTCCAGGATCTTCTTTCATACATAACTCATCATAAGCTGATTAGAGAGGTTAGTACCCTTAATAAAATAATTTTCCCCACTGGATATAAATATATTCTTGAAGAGATACTGTTTCTCAAGATTTCAAAAAGGTTTTTGCAAAGAAAAAGCAAGCTTAAGGTTTGCAAAAGTAAGGAGAGACAAAACATGGAAGAATCTGTGAAAAACAGAACAGCAGGTAGTAAAGAATTTTTTAGGGGTACTTCTACAACTCAAATCAGAAAACTCAGAACATACGAAAGTTCCGCGATTGTATAGATCACGCTGTGAAAAAATTCATCTCAAAAAGATGAACTGGTGATTTGAACCAATTTTTCCCGTCACCAAGACAAAATCTATTTTCTGGACAGCATGTCACAACTTTCGCTTCCCTTGTCATCTGAGGCTATAACTTGGCACAAAGCTTGAAAATAAAGATACAAGGATGTTGCTAAAGTAGTTACAATCATCAATACCACTAAAAACAGAAGTAAAAACATCTTGGGTTGCCTCCCAATAAGCGCTTTCTTTTACGCCTTTAAGCTAGGCATAAAGCAAAAGAAGAATCTAGCTTTATAAAGAGAGAGAGAATAGCTAGCCCGTGTAACGGACTCAAAAGGTAACTTGATTTTCTTTCTAGGGAAGTGTTTCATCCCATTTTTGAGAGGGAATTGAAATTTTATATTCCCCTCTTTCATGTCAATGACAGCATCAACGGTGTGAAGAAAAGGGCGTCCCAAAATAATTGGACATAAAGGTTCGCACTCTATATCCATAATAGTGAAATCAATGGGAACATAATTGTCATTGACAATGATAAGAACATCGTAGATCTTCCCCAAAGGCTTCTTTACATAAGAATCAACGAGACGAACACCAAAAGAACAAGGCTCAAAGGGCTTCAATTCAAACATATCATACATTCTTTTGGGCTTAACGGAGTTACTAGCTCCAACATCACATAAAGCATAGAAAGGGAAGTTATTCAATTTAATTTTTATCATAGGATCCCAAACATTATCTAGCTTCCTATGTATGGAGGCTTCTATTCTAAGCTTCTCCTCCCTAGCTTTGATGAGAGCAGTAGTGATATGCCCCGTGAAGGCAAGATTTGGTGTGCTAGTGTGGGGGTCTCTAGGTATTTTGTGTAGCAAGCTAATAACTTCTGAGACGGTACAACTATCAAAATCAATATCACTACTATCAAGGGTGGTAGTGGTGTCATTTAGGCTCACTTGTTTGAAAACCTGTATGTTCATAGGAGTTTCTTCTTATATGGTTGAGGTATTAGTATCACCAATAATAGGTCCAATGGGACTAGGAGTGTGTTGGGTGCTAATAGTTGAGGGGGTCCTCAACAATTTGGATAGTAGCAACTATGTGGTGTGTAGGAAGGCTCTTAGTTCTCTCCTCTTCCTCTTTTTCTCTAGCCCATCTTTCTTTAAGTTTAGCCATCATCCTAATATTTTCATTAATTTGTAATTGGATAGCATTAATAGGAGTGGCCTTCCTCTCCTCAAGGGGAGAGGTTCTAATTTTAAGAATCTCAACATCAAGGGCTAAGCTATCTACCTTCAAAGAGAGATTATCTAATTTAGCTAATTTCTCTTCTACATTCTTGTTGAAGCATTTTTGGTTAGTGATAAAGTCTCTAAGCATGCTTTCTAATTCAGAAGTGGGGTTCTTGTTGCTAGGATAAGGGTTGTTGTTCCCATAGTTCGATGGAAACGGTCTAGGATTGCTAGCAAAATCGCCCCTATAAGCATTGTCGTTGAAGTTGTTTCTAGCAATAAAATTCACATCTACTTGTTCCTGAGCAACCAAAGAATTTACAGGAACATCTTGATGATCAATAGAGGGTTTCTTGGTAAGTAGAGACATAATAAAGTCAAAATTTTCATTTAGGGAGGTAATATTCTCGACAGAGTTTACCTTCCTACCTGTTGGAGCGTGTTCGGTGTGCCATTGGGAATAGTTGGCCATCATCTCATCGAGAAGTTTTGTGGCAGCACCAAGTGTAGTTGACATAAAGGTTCCTCCCGCGGCTGAATCTAACAGGTTCCGCGAGGTAAAGTTCAAGCCTGCATAAAAAGCCTGTATAACCATCCAAGTAGTCAAACCATGTGTAGGGCATTTCTTAACAAGAGATTTCATTCCTTCCCAAGCTTGGGCAACGTGTTCATTATCCAATTGCTTAAAATTCATAATGTTACACCTCAATGGGATAATTTTAGCTGGTGAGTAATACTTCCCAATAAAAGCATCTTTGCACTTATCCCAAGAATCTATGCTATTCCTAGGCAAAGATTGAAACCAGATTTTAGCTTCTCCCATTAAAGAGAAAGGAAAGAGCTTAAGCTTACCGACATCACCTTCTACTTCTTTATACTTTTGCATATCACATAACTCAACAAAATTGTTCAAGTGTAAAGCAGCATCATCTCCAGCACCAGAGAATTGATCTCTCATAACAAGGTTTAGCAAAGCAGGTTTAATTTCATAAGAGGTAGCTGAAGTGGCAGGTGTGGCAATAGGAGTGTACATAAAGTCTTTGTTGTTGTGACTAGTGAAGTCACACAACTTTGTGTTTTCAGTGGAACCCATAGTAGCAGCAAGTGTGGCAGATTTTTTTATGATTTTCGTTAAAGGACACAAAGAAGAAAACTGAAAGGTAAACTAACAAGACTAAAAAGCAAAGGTAAAAGATAGTGTGCAACTCCCATATCTTAGCACTTGGAGTCCCTGAAAATGGCGCCATAAATTTGCTTCATACGCGAGAGAGTATAGTGGCTTCTCGCCCTTCGTTGGTTACCCCAAGTGGAAGGTGAGATGCAGCGTAGCGGCAACTTTCCCTTGGTGAAGAGACCAAGGTTGAGAGTATCGACTAGTAGGACTCCAATAATCATAAGTAGGTAGTTCGACAAGTGACGCGCCGTTTACGATAATCAAGTGCTTCGCCTGGACCCGCACACGGAAACAAATAACTTTGCTCCCAACGAAGTTCAGAGAGGTTGTCAATCTCTCCGGTCTTGTTGTTTACAAAGGATCAAACGCAAGGGATAATGATAACGGTGATAGCAGCTAGAAAGTAAAAGCATGAAATAAAATAGCATGTAAACAGTGATGAGAATATGGACCGGGATCCCATTGTGTTCACTAGTGATCAATGTTTGGGATATCGCTTCTTGTTACCGTATCGGTCGATCCACGATAAGAGATAAATCGGCTTATCCGCCGATTTATCGATTTTTTCGATCGACCATTTATCAGCAAGTTTTTTTAAATATCTAGATTTTCTAATCAGAATGATGTAAAATATGTTATATTATACTCATAAAAATATTGGAAAGAAATATAATACTGAAATTTTTGCACCTAAGCTAGCTCCGACTATATACATATATATATATTATTTTCCATAATAGTGAAAAATTTAAAGATGGATATCATTAATCCCATGTTTTAGCAATCAAAAATCGGAATAGCGGCCGAAAAATCGCTTGTCGGACCGATAAACCGACCAAAACGATAAACATGGACGATAAGCGATACATCGGGGGATAAATCGGCTTATCGACCGATATTTTGAACAATGCTAGTGATGTCTCTCTCCCAAAAGAAGATAAAACTGCTATGCGAGGTAAACAAATCACAGCTGGGCAATTGATAGGATTAAAAACAGCCCGCAATGCTAACTATGCTACAAATAAACAACGAGTCTCAAAAGCATGGGTGGTACGCCAAAATAAGTAGACCGAAATCCAACTGCATCTACTAGTAATCATCCACCTTGAGATATCTATCAAGAACATCTCGCTAGTATTAAGTTGCGAGCCCCACCCAAAGTTTAAACCCAAAGCAACAAACAACTGCATTAATAAGCACTTTGCGTAAAGTCAACAATCCTTGCAACCGCGGTTACAAGCACCGTTGTTTTCCCCCTTGTGGCAACATCACATCCCCTAGACTCATGTTTCTATCACTCAAGCGTGTCATCAGGGGGCATGAACCCACAATCGAGCATAACGTTCCCACTTGGAGTCACTACCTACTACTTGGCCAAAGAAATAAACAGCAATGGAGAACATGCAAGAATTACTTAGGAACAAAAATATAAAGGTGAAGGACCAAATATATTACTCAATCACAAACTGAACATAGTCTCATAATCCATCAGATCCAGCAAACTCAGCATAGCAACAGCAGAAAATGACATATGTGCCTCAATCATGTAGGGCAGCTCACGAGGTCTAAACCATGAAGAACATAGAGGGGGGGAGAACATCACATAGCTACTGATCACGGACCCATGGTCCAAGGGAGACTACTCACGGATCATCCAGGAAGCGTCCATGGTGGAGGGGACGCTCCCGAAGGTCAATCCTCCCTCCGGCAGGGTGCCGGGAAGAGGTCTGTTGGTGCTCCGTATCTTGGAAGCGAGGCGGCGGAGGAACAGAGGCGAGATCGCGAAAACGGTTTCTGTCTTTAGAGGTTTGGAGTAATGGAGAATATATAGGAGAAGGGGGGCAGCCAAGGGCCCAACAGGAGTCCAGGAGCCCCCCTGGCGCGACCAATCCCTAGGCCGCACTAGGTGGGCGCCTGGGGCCCTGTCGGGTCCCCTCTGGTCATCCTTCGGGACTCCGGAAGCTACTGTTGCGCTGATTTTTTATCTGGTTTTTTCCGATTTTTTGTACCACTTTTAATATGGGGAAACCTGAAATAGAAAAACAACAGAAAACAGGAGCTGGCACTGTGGTGCACTGAGTTAATAAGTTAGTCCAAATATGATCAAAAGTGTATGAAAGTGTATTTAGATCATAGCAATATCACACAAAACATGCATGAGGCAAGCAGAAATTATAGATACGTTTGGGACGTATCAACGGGCCACACACAATCCATGAATTCAAAAACGAACACGGAGAAACCAGGTCGGGGCACAACTTTCGAGATTCCAGGCGCTTCAGCGAACTGTCAGAAGAAAAAACCTGGTCCGCAACACCGACCTCGCAACCACTAGCAAGTGTAGCAGTCGGGCCAATCGCACACAATGCATCGCCTGCACCCGCCATTCCAGCAAGACAAGTAGCATCCATCTAGCAACGACACATTGCACCCGAAGAAGAAGAAGAGTACCCAGAGGCACACAGTCGAATCTTCATGATTCAAGAAGGAAGGTCATCAAATAGGCAGCAGAAGCACGTTTCTAGACAAGTTTTCCTCGCAGTCTCCTCGCACATGGCCATCCCAGAATACATTCGTGTAAGGCCCGATATGAGGTACTGTTCCATATCTAGGTGTTTCCACTCAGATCCGGGGACGAAGCACATATCGGTCCCACCGCGACATATGACAAAGCCATATGCCCCGGATTTCCAACATGATATCACAACATTACAGATACAGGATACAACATCTCATACAATTGGCATACAGCTGCCTCAAATACAATATAACAGCGGAAGATACATGTCTGAGTACAGACTACAAGCAAATGCCTAGCGTCAAAGAGAAAAACATCGATCCCCATAACCACACGGGTCCAGGCCCTCCGCCGGGATCCGCCTAACTAGTCGTCGTCGAGCCTCCGCGTGAAACGTCGGTCACCATACCTGTCGTCGATCAGAACGCTGAAAAGAGTTTGCGGGTAGTATCATGAGTACAGAAGTACTCAGCATCCAACTGTAGTGGTCATCTATAACAGCCCAGTTTTCACAAAAATTAAAAAAATTTGTTCTCGGTGTGAATTGTTTGATTGTCTGATTTGTTTGCGGTGTTTGCATCCCCGATTTATTGATCGACGATTATTTTCCCCCCTCTTATCTCGTATCGGACGGAGACCGACCCTTGCCACCCTGACACTCGACCTTTGCGACACTGGGTTTCACCCGATCACCGTCGCGAAAACCGCACGAGACAAGCCGCAGCCAACGGAACGAAAACCCCGTTTAATAAGTAAACGGGATATTTTTATAGTGCGCCGGAAAGTGTTCTCGGAACGGTTCCAGCGCGAGGTGAACGCCTCCGGCTTGACGCGCTGATCGCGCAGTTCGAAGTTTTACCCGAATCGGAGGTACTGCGGACCCCCGGCGGTCAGAAACGTGAGCACCGCGCGCGCGAGAGAAAAACCGGAGATGTTTTTGCAAACTGCCAGCCACCGAGGCTATATAAAGACCACCACACTCCCACCCCTTTTTAGGGTTTCCCTAACCACAAATATGCATCCACACCCCCGTTTTACCCCAATTTTCGCAGCAGTTCCAGCCCAGCAGATCTGGACCGTCAGATCGCCCGATCTGACGGCCGAGATCGCCTCCCAACCTCCTCTCTCTTCCTCCTCCAACCAAGCCGCTGCCCACGCCCGTGGAGGCGCCGCCCGCAGCCGCCGCCTCCCTCCGGCCGCCGCCGAGCAGCAGGCCTCCGTGCCCCTGCTCCTCTCTTCACCGCTACGCCTCCCTCTCCTTCTTCTCTCCTTTCCACCCTCACCCTCTCTTCTCTCTCTCACAGGTTAGCACCTCGCCGCGCCATGGACAGGAGCCTGGAGCTCCCTGTCACGCCCCCTTCTTCGCGCGCCAAGGTCTCGCCCGCCGCCCAGCCACGGGATCCGGCGACCGGCGGCTGGATCCGGCCGGCCCCGCGGCCCCTGGACCTCCCCTCGTCGCTCCCCTCGCTAGCGTCCGACCTGGCGGCGCCGCCGCTCGTCGGGAGGACGAGGTCCCGTGCGCTCGCCCGCTCGGTCCTCCCCGAGGGCCGGTGCCCCCCAGGCGGCCCAGCTACGGGGCCCAGGCGCCAAGGCCCAGTCGCCTCCAGGCCCGTGAGGCGCGTCCAGCTGCCAGGCCATATCCAAGCCATCTTGGTCCGAGCCCAGCTGGGTGAGGCCCAGCTCCCTTTTTTTCTGTTTTTTTTTTCCATTTACCAGATTTCTGCCAAGTCTGGAGGAAAACTTGTATGCTGATCTGTTTTGTGACGCGTTTTCCCGTTAATTCGTAGCTCCGATGAACGTGCCCCCAAAATGAAAGTTGCTCAGAATTGCGTGTACTTTAATTCATCTTTTGTGAGCATTTGCATTTGAGCTCATCTTGATTGTGTAATTGTGTGCTGAAGTGGGCATCAGGCCGCTAAACTGCTACAAATTGCTGTTATGTGCTGCTGTTATCGTTTTGTTGCAACTTTGCATGATGATTGTAACAAATCCATGAGGCCTATTGCATTAATTCCTTTTGCGTTGCGTTAAGAAATGTTTCTAATTCAGTTTCATGCTTTCGCATGCCATATTTGCTTGCTGAATCATGTTTATATCTTGCTCCAAAGTGGTGATCCTGATGTTATTGTGCTGCTGTTACTGAAACTGTTATTTCGTTGCAACTTCGTTCGACGAGTGTGTCGCGACCGTTTATCGGAATTGAGTGATTCCAATTGCATATTGTTAAGCATGATGTCTACTTTCATCCCATGTATTGACTTGCCATGATATGCTTGCTGGTCATATAGTTATTTAGCTCCAAAGTTGCTATGCTGCTGTTTTTGACAGCCACCTCTGTTTTTCTCTAAGTCTGTTACTTTACGATGCCATGTTGTTTACTTAATATCTTTTGATCTATGATGCCTATTTGCATGATTATTTTTTCCATGCCTTCCATGTCATGTCTACTTTAATTGCAAGTCATTTGTGAGCATGTTTGCATTGATTATCCTGTTTATGCTTTGCTCTAAACTGTGCTTCGTGATGTTGGCAGTTTATGTGCATAGCTTGTTTTGCTTGTATCTTTTTATTTGTAACTCCGTTTGGGGTGTACCTTATATGTAACTTGATTAGTTTTTCGTGTACTTTGTGTTTATGCTATTGTTTCCTGTTGTTAACCAACCTAAAATATGGTTTAGGGCAGAACAGTACCAAATCTTTTAATCATCGTGCGACACTTAGTGTTATGCCATGTTTAGGTTGTGTCTCACTTAAATTGACTAGCGTAGATAGTTTACTTTGTGCTTCACCTTTTGCCATGTTTGTGTGCTGTGTCATGCTTGCTTGAGTTTTCATGTTAACAACCGTTGGTTGATCACCTGTAGCTAAGCAACTTGAACCACCATAAATGTGCGGTATCGTCGTGTGTGACCGATACCCCACTTAAATTGTTAGTACCCGTTCTCGACGATAGATCCGTATCGCGTTGCCGTGCCTTGTGTTTCCTCTTTGATCTTGTATTTCTCCGTAGTAATAGTGGTGCACCGTTGATTGCTTTCCAGTGTTTATCGTCTTGTGTGCTTCCGCGGGTACCTCTCGGAGACGATGCGAGCTTGCGATCAACTACGCCTTCGGACCCCGACTTATCAACAGGCAAGGACTATACATTACTTATGATCCATTCTATTTCAACCAGCGGTTTGCATGCTAGTCTAGATTAAGTTCGATGTTTGATCCTACCACATGTTTACAACCTCTTTCAAACCGATACAGCCATGTCCCCTCCCAGCAAACCATGTACTGCTATGTTACTTTTGCTCGTTGCTCAGCCCCTGCTTAGTATGCATGCTTAGGATGCTACGATGTTAGCTGTTACCCCTGGGTTTGGGATATCACCTTATTATATTGTTGTTGAAGATATGATTATTGAAAATGTTGACTATATTCGACGAAGGATGGAAGGTCTAGGCTATCCCGCCCCGACGCTTTGTTCCATTCGAGTCACCTAGGACCCGAGTTCCGGGTATTGGTTTTAAGACTGAGCGTGCCTAACCGCGTGTGGGATTTTATGGGGTCCCCTGTTCTTACCTATCTATCTTCAAACATTTCTAGAGGTGGCCCAAGCTGATTTACCATTTGAAAACATGCATATATATCTTGTCGGGTCGCTCCTAGCAGATATCTTTTAAAACAACTTAGGTCAGCGGAGACATGGTTTCTTTGTTGGTCCACACCAGGGAGCTAGGGGGTTGTCCACATCTGTTTGGGCAACCTATCCGACCTCATCCAGACGGTAGAAGCCGATTCGAGAGCGCGGCCGGCTTTTGAGTTGGATGTCGACTCACCGGGGGCCACCCGGATTTGTTCGTTGTTAGCTAGAGGGACTTGTCGTTTCGGATCTCTTGGAACTAAATCATAAAATGGTTGGCTGTGATGGGTAGCAACTGAGAGAGATGGGCATGCGTGCGGAGCCTTGTAATGGGCAGTTGGTACACCCCTGCAGGGTTAAATCTTTTCGAGAAGCCGTGTCCACGGATATGGACGACTTGAGACCTACTCCTTGTTCATAGACAACAACAACTGAGGTAATCTTAATATAACTTGATCAACGTGTGTGTGTGCCTTGACTGCTTCTTCTTCGTCGGGATGCGAAGAGGAGGACAAGGATAGGACATTGTGAGGGGGGTGGCTGCAATTTTGGACTAGGGAAACCCTAGAAAGGGGTGGGAGTGTGGTGGTCTTTATATAGCCCCGGTGGCTGGCAGTTTGCAAAAACATCCCCGGTTTTTCTCTCACGCGCGCGGTGCTCACGCGCGCGGTTCCGAAAACACTTCCCGGCGCGCTATAAAAATATCCCGTTTACTTATTAAACGGGGTTTTTCGTTCCGTTGGCTGCGGCTGGTCTCGTGCGGTTTTCACGACGGTGATCGGGCGAAACCCGGTGTCGCAAAGGTCGAGTGTCAGGGTGGCATGGGTCGGTATCCGTCCGGTACGAGATAAGAGGGGGGGGGGGAAATAATCGTCGATCGATAAATTGGGGATGCAAACACCGCAAAAAAATCAGACAATCAAATAATTCATACCGAAAACAAATTTTTTTATTTTTGTGAAAACTGGGCTGTTACAATTCGCAGGTCCGAGAGTGACATAACCTTCTCTCGGGAGGACCATCCACCAGCCATCCCACGGCCAGGGGACGCCACACTGGTGCTTGAAGCAAGAATTGGAAACTAGAACATGTCGCGGGTCATCATGGACGGTGACAGCGACATCAACATCATATTCACTAAGACACTAAAAGAGATGTTCATCCAAACCTCAGCACTCAAAACCTCGGGCACAACCTTCCACGGAATCGTGCCAGGCAAAGCAGTCTACCCCCTAGGCAAGATAAGTCTGGAATTGGTCTTTGGCAACGCAAGCAACTTCAGCAAGGAGACGCTATACTTTGAAGTGGTCGACTGGAAATCACCGTACCATGCCATCCTCGGCCGACCAGCCTTTGCGCGCTTCATGGCAGTACCGCACAACACGTATCTCACACTGAAAATTCGAGGACCAAAAGGGGTGATCAGCATCAGCGGTAGATTCGTCAGATCCGATCGCTGCGACAGAGAATTCCACAAGATATCGGAAACCTTCGGAGCGCACCAAAGCAGCGGAACTGAGAGATCAGCAAGGCAACACAGCGGGAAGCTTCAAACTAGGAGATCTGGGGAGAAATCGGCGTTTCACGCCCACCTCCAAATATGTTAGCAGCAAATTTTCATTCCTAGGGCTATCAAGACATCGATCCGAATAAAGGGTTGTTTTTTCTTATCCCCTTCGTGCAAGAACATCAGGGAATGATCCGAGAAAGAAAATGTATTCCCAAAATATCTTACGCGACCCAAAATTGGCACTAGGGGGCTCGCTCGCAGCAGCCTCCCACCGAGGCGTTACTCGCTTACGCAACCTAAACTTGGCACTTGGGGGCTCGCTCATAGCTTCCACCCTCTGAGGCGTTATTTGCTTACGCGAGCCAAACTTGTCACTCGGGGGATCGCTCGCAGCAGCGACCCTCCGAGGCGTTATTCGCTTACGCGACCTAAACTTGGCACTCGAGGGCTCGCTCACAGCAGACACGTTCCGAGTCGTTATTCGCTTACATGACCTAAACTTGGCACTTGGGGGCTCGCTCGCAGCAGCCACCCTCTGAGGCGTTCTTTCCTTACGCGACCTAAACTTGGCACTCAGGGGCTCGCTCACAGCAGACACGTTCCGAGTCGTTATTCGCTTACATGACCTAAACTTGGCACTTGGGGGCTCGCTCGCAGCAGCCACCCTCCGAGGCGTTATTTCCTTATGTGACCTAAACTTGGCACTCGGGTGCTCGCTCGCAGCAGCCACCCTCCGAAGCAAGTCAACAGCTCAAGCACTCGGGGGCTCGCACACAATAGTCACCCCCAATACATCAACCGACTCACGCGACCCAATGACAGCATGCATCACACAAGGAAGAATCCATTAGAGACTCCAACAAAAAAGGAAGAATGTACAAGACCCAAACAGTACTATACATCAGGATCTGCCTTCACTTTACAAAGTGCGCCCTGCACACGATCGTTCTCCTCGCAAACTTTCTTCACAACCAAGTGCGAGGGTGCATCCGCCGCCTCATAATGCTCTCCCATCGTCTCATATCGACCACCACGAGGACCGCGAGCCGCTGACATCAGATCTATCCCGGGCTAGTGACTATGCACAAAAGCAAGAACCTGCATGAATCTGATGATTGACAACAAGGTGAAGCTCTGCGGGCTGAGAAAACACCCGACAAAGTTTTTCAAGAGTCATTGGAACAAGGTCTAAGGGATAAAATTTAGAGAAAATACTACCAAGCACCCTACAGTAGTACCCAAGGGCCCTCGGTACCCTGTTAACCCCGACTGCGCAACATCTTCTTCCTCGCAGGAGCGACCAGACAACTCCGACTGCGCAACATCTTCTTCCTCGCAGGAGCGACCAGACAACACTTCACAGTGAAGCAGACAACAGACGAAGATCAGCTAGAGCACGAAAAGAAGTACTCGAACAGCCGAAAAATTAAAACAGCAGCACTCACCCTTCAGCAGATCAGATAGCTTTGGTATCCAAGCAACCAAATTATCCAGCGAATCCTCAGCATGCTCGCGCTTCGAGCGATGGATTGCAACGACACCTTTTAACCGGACAATCTCACGCTCCACATCTCTAAGTCTCAAGCAGAGGGACTCATAGGCACCCTCGCGAGCATCCTCCTTCAAAAAATTCCAATCCCGAGAGACGCCTGGGAAGGCCTACCGCAAGAAGAAAACCAAAAGGAGTCAAATAAGGAAGGAAAGGTCAGCCACAAGGACAAAGAAACATAGTTTTGATCCGAAGAGGAGTTATTAAAAAAATTCAAAAGTCATCCAAACACATGGACACCAAAGTTTTCCCCCCATTTACTGAGCACCCTGAGACTTGCAGACATCATGGTCCACAACCAACTGGAGCCAGAGGCCAAGGTCAGTAGCCCGCCTGCTCTACTCCTCCGTGTAGTCGGGCACGCTATCCACCATGGCATCTTCAATCGTCATACCCCGCCCCAAGAGAACAACAAAGGAGGTCGCAAGACCACTCACCATGGTTTCACAGACTAAGCCTTCCAAGAGGCTACCGTCCGGACCGAAGGCAGCTACCAACAGATCAAGGCCTTCGGGTTGATCCTCCACCTCTGGATACATGTATTCATGCCAAATCTTCAGGAGGGTCGAAGCTCGACCACAGACATCCTTAACGGCGCCCACAAATCTCGATATGAAATCCACACCACCATGAAGAGTGCCCGAGTCCGCAGGGGAAGACGTTGCAATCTCAACACCCACAGAGTCTACATCATCACAAAAACGACAATCAGCAACCTGAGTCAAAACTTGACACCAAGGAAAAAGTGCAGGAATCTCTCACCTGTCAAAATCACTCGCCAGGGCGTAGGCGATCGACCTTAGTCATCTCGACCCGCCGAAACTTCTCCTTCACCTGCCGAAGCCAACCAACCTCATCAAGTTGCACTTGAAGATCCTTCTCCTTCCACTTCAAGGTGCCCCGAAGCGTGGCGAGTTTCTTCTCCGTCGTAGCAGCCCGCTTTTCAGCCCCCTTCTTGCGGCCTACAGCAGAAACATCATAAAACCACACAAAGGAACTACAAAAGTACAAAAAGGAGCAAAGCAGCTTACGCCTTATGAGGGTCGGTTTCCCTTGGACAGTATTGTGCGCTCGCCGGGACCGGTCAGCATCAGTCAGAACGCGCTCGCACATCCGGAACAACGCCTACAACAACACGAAAGCAAGCAATAAGTTCACGCAAAGAAGAACAGCCCAAGACTGCAACCAACCACAAGGGATTAATCACAACCTCGGGGGCTACTCCCATCGGGAGCGCTACCGCGCCCCCAATAATAATCATAAAACAAAGCCACGCAAAGAAGAACAGTCCAAGACTGCAACCAACCACAAGTGACTGATCGCAGCCTCGGTGGCTACTCCCATCCGTAGCGCTGTAGCGCCCCCAATAATAATTAGAAAACAAAGCCACGCAAAGAAGAACAGTCCAAGACTGCAACCACCAAAATTGGTTGCTCGCCGCCCCATGGGCTACTTCCATCGGGAGCGCTGCCGCGCCCCCAATAAAATTCAAAGGACGAATGGGTGAATACCTGCGCAGCCATCCGGTCGAAGAAAGCAACTTTCTCCTCAACAGGGAGGGCCATTTTTTCCAAGAAATACCTTTCAGGAACCACGGGGTTCACATCCGGAGAAGAATTACCCTCAGTAGCTGGTCCAGAACCAACAGATGGCGAGGGCACAGGAGTCGTACCCGCGCCTGAGACTGCCAGAGTCGCCGTAGGACCCAACTGCTCCACAGCCACCCCATAATCACTCGACTGCAGATGAACAACTAAGGCACTCGCCGAGGAAGCAGCCGGAGCAGGAACGATACTGCAGCACGAAAAGTATCAGTACAATAATTGGCAGCAGAAATTCAAACAGTCGGAAGACGGAAGAAGTACAAACCCAACAGGTGCAGCTTTTGGCCGCATAGGTATCCCAAATTTTCGGTACTTTGGAACTGCCGGAGGGGGGAAAGGAGGAACATCCAATGCTTCCGGGGGCGGCACTCCACCATCACCCCCAGCTAGCTTCTCAGTAGAAGGCGAGGAGCGATTCCGCCTAAAACACAGCGGGGGCCGGTCCTCTTTATCATCTTGATCAACCAGGAGTCGACCACCAGCACCAGCACCTGGACCCAAGTGCTCGCAAGCTTTAGCTTGCGAAAGCTGACCGACACCTTCGGTGTTTGCAAGCATGGGATCCACCATGATCACATCGGGGTCCTCCCACATTTCAGCATCCTCGAGCTGCGGTGGATTGTTCAGCAGAGAAACATGTCCCTACAAACAACGCACCGTCAGCTAGCAACAAGACCGTGGGAAACTTCTCAAGATGGACGAGATACGAACAAATACATCAGGAAAGGTTCGTTAGTAGCATACGGAAATACAGAGATCTCGAGACCGGTGCTTGCGCACTTGGTGAATTTTTTGATACGAAACAAGAGGTCACTACCCGAAATGTCTGTTGGCGAGCACCTAGTTGGGTCATCGATTCCAGCATACCTCCACATGGGATGCACCCGATATTGCAGCGGCTGGATGCGCCTCCTCATAAACACAACAATGAGTTGCCCGCCAGTTATCCCCCTTTTCAGATACGCGAGTTTCCGCACTAATGGCTCGACAACGGCTACTTCGTCAGCAGACAGGGTGTGTCCCCAAGATGACTGCTTAGTCACTCGCGCAACCAGTTTAAAAGGAGCAAGACCAAATTGCTGGCCATCGACATGCTAATCCTTCAAATAGAACCAACCTTTCCGCCATGTATGGACAGAATCAATTTTCTCCATATCAAAATAGGCATTTTTATCCTTAATGGAAATGCCGACGCCCCCAATGGAATATTCAGAGTTTTTCCTCTTCACATTGAAGAGGCGTTTCCGAAGCACATCCAGGTCAGCAACTTCAAAGGACGTCTGCTGCCATCTCCCTGTCATCCCCGCTGACGATTCTTGCGATGCACCCTTAGCCTCCCTTGTGCTCTCCGCACGCTTGGACATAACCTGATAGACATCCATGCGGCACAAAGGATCGAAGAGGCAAGATGTAGCGGAAGAAGAAGAAGAAGAAGAAGAGGAAGGCGAGAGCTGGCTAAACTCTAAATCTACCCAGCCCTCTAGTATTTAACAAACAACGAAGGGCCATCCACCCACAATAAATTTCGGAAATCAAATCAATATGGCACGATCCCTGACATCTATATAGCATGGAAATCTCAACCGGAGCAATTACCACGCCGGCAACTTTGCATGAAAACCAAGGAATCATCACGCACCTTGGAATTACCGCGGCACGTCACGTCACACCTAGTCGCGGCACGTATCCGTCCACAACTGTCAGCCCCTCCTGTAACGTCCCATCTTAGCAGGACGTGCTTAGCGCACGCTAGTCCAAGAGAACCTTTTAGTACAGACCGCTCGTCATCAGCAAATCTTGAGCATATGGACCTTCAAAACTATTGCTTTACATCAAAAATTTACTCCCATCGGGAGTGCCCTGTCTTTTCTAAAATAGAGAATGGACCAAGCGTCGAGGGTTCGAGTGGTCACTCCCCTCCAAACGAGAACAAGTGCATATACAGAGTTCGGGTCCTCCCTCACCTAGATGACGAGGTGCTCAAGTGGTTACTCGCACTAACAAGCAAGACTCGAATGGCACACAGAAGGACAATCCACCCGAGCACTCGAGAGCTCCATGGGTGCTTATGCTATTAGCCCACTCGACGACTATCCGAGTGGGTGTATCTGTTATCAATTCCTCGCCTGAGCTCGCAAATGCTCCGCGAGTGACTACTATTAGTCGACTTGATCGGTATCCAAGTGGGTGCAATTTATTTTGGCACTACCCCCCTACAAATATTGTCTGGGCTGCGACACACTGCACCCTAGGCCGCACAAGCTCACGCGTAGGTAACACCCCGCTACGCAGTCGGCCGGGCTGGGACTTGACACAACACGACTTCACTCCCGATGCTTCCATGCGCGATGCATGAAGAAAGTTGATCCAATAACGGACGCGTTAAAGCTTTATTTGATGAGACCAGCGACATTGATCATGTAAGCCCTGGAGTGGCATGGACCTTGATAGACACCGGCTGTATCCAAGTTTGTGTCGAGGGACACGGGCTTGATTGGGCTACTAAGGTATTTTCCACTAACGCAATTCACCAAGGCTCGACCAATCGAGTACCTTGGGACCTTTCAGCTTAGCATCCCTCAAAAAAAAGCTATATCTTGTGGCTAACAGCCGACGACTCACAGAAAAGCGACGCGCACAACTGCAGATGATTACGTGCTTGAGTCCCTGCATGACTCTTCTAGTCCCCTAGGCACTCGAGGGCTACTGACGAGGGGGTGTCCCCACGACTCCTACAGATGGAGGTACCTGGTGCGTGTCAAGACGAAAGCCCCAGTGGAAGCTTCGACCGGCCCACGACTAGCCCACTCGAAGCACAGACGTAGGAGTCCTTGGCGATTATGGAAGCTATGACTTAGCGTCCAAGACTAAACTAGATTAGGCAATTGCTTCTGTAAAACTTGATGGACTCCTTGCAACTAATAACCCACAAGTGTAGGGGATCGCAACAGTCTTCGTGGGTAGGTATAACCCAATTTATTGATTCCACACAAGGGGAGCCAAAGAATACTTGTTAACCTTAGCAGTTGAGTTGTCAATTCAACCACACCTAAAAAATCACTAGACAAGATATTTAGTAGCAACGGTGTGTTGACGGGTGTAGCCTTTAAGACTTCCTAAATCACCAAAACCACAAAATAGTAAAAAAGTAGTAGCTGCAGAGAGAACAATTGTAACAACTAAGGCAATAAAGATGAAGATGGACTGGTGTTCAAGGTTTCATTAGTGGTAACTCTCCAAGAAAAAAGGCAAGTGTTGGGTGCACAAATTACAGTTGGGCAATTGACAAAATTGCACAAACTCTAGCAAAAGAACAAACTAGATCATCCTAGTGTAAGAATCAAATGTAGGCATGTGTTCTGTATGTAGTTGTACGTGCTTGAAATAAGAACTTGCACAACATCTTTTGTCCTACCATCCCGCTACAAACGGGGCCAAAAGGAACTTATGGAGATTAAGGTGTTCCTGTCAAAGAGCACCGGAACAAAGAATTAACACTCTATGAACACACATAATCCTCAAATTATAGCCCATCCCCTTTGGTGTGCCAAGCTGTCACCATTGGGATCTGTCATGGAAAAGTCACGACAGATGTCTGAAGAGTCGGACTTAACATGGGACCTTTGCTGTGAGGTGGATACAAGGACAGAGTCGACATGGACAAGAGACTCAGTGATTTACCCAGTTTTCAGCCCCTCTTTGTCTTGAGGTAAAAGCCTACTCCAGATTCCTATTATTATGGGTTCTGACTCTCCAATTAGAAGAGTCGGCAGATCGATTACAAGTGAGCCGGATCACAACCTTAGTTCTCGAGGAGATCTAGGTTGCGCCGAAAGTGTCTAGTCCTATCTTAGATTGAGATTGTTCTGACTTTGGATCCCGTGGACCTCGAATTATAAAGGCACCGGGTCCCGGGACTCCGCGAGTCCCACTCCGACACGAGGTGGGTCCTATTCTACTTTATAAACCTTCTACATGCTATACAAGGTAAGTCAAATTGCTTCTACGACTTCGATCTTCTCTGCTTGGCGCAACCAGACCGTGGCCGGGTCTTCTTTTGTGGGCCTTACTTAGGTGAGTGGGCCTCACAAAGCAAAGACGGTGACCAAGCGTAGGCTTCTGATTGATCAACTTTGAAAAAACTTCATGATATATTTGATACGGCCGTAGTGCCAGGTTTTGTAATATTGGGAGACATGTCCCGTGGCTTGTGACCAGTGTGTTGGTCGAAATATCTTATGGTACTTTGCCTTGGATTTGCCTTGTGGCTTGTGAATGCTGATCTTTTTATGGACTTCACCCTTTGTCCTTGCGCTTGTCAACTCATGATAGTCGTTTCTTGAGAGATTTTGATCTCAACTGAGTTTTATGCTTGTGAAGAAAAGTCGGATTATATACCTTGGTTTGCCATGATTGTAGTTAATTGTTTGTAGGAAGAAGAGTCGGCGTCTGTGCCATGATGCCAAAACCTTTTTGATAAGCAATTTTTGAAGTGTTTCTCCCCAGGAGTCGGTGTACGCACCTAGGTGCTATACCGAGTCTTCATTTGAGGAGAAACCTTGAAGTGTAGTCCCCATGAGTCGGTGCGCGCATCTGGGCATGGTGCCAAGTCACATAGGTTTAACTTATAAAAAATCATCGTAAATAGTTTGTAAGATGCAGTATGATGAAAAAAATGAATATGCAGATGCTAGTAGATGCCAACTTAGACCTCATCTTCTCGTGTTGAGAAAGATTATTGGTTCCGGAGTCGAAAGTTCTCGGTAGAGCCGGTTTTCAATGACTAGCATGCCCGGCTCTTAGGACTATATTCGATGGGTATTTATGTAAACCTCAAAGTTTAGACCAACCGGTTGCACGCTAGTTATGTAAAACTCTAAGTTGTACAGGCCGGGGGGCGTGGTGGCCAATTCATGTGTATGCCGAGGTTTCTTCGGTTTTAAAGAGTCGATGGGAGGCATCGAACCCCCCTTTAACCCTTAATCAAAACAAACAAATGTAAAGTTTTACATATATATGACGGCTTTTCTAGTAGGAGTCGACGAGTATCATCAAGCCCCCCCCCCACTTCACATTATCAAAGCATATACATGCTCAGAGCCGATAGAGGGTTGATAAAGCCCCCAGGTCTCTGAGAAAATTGTAATTTATGATGCAATATGAAAAGATATGGAGGTATCAAAAATACGAATGTCGATCCTGATGAGAGTCGACTCTACGGATATATGTGGCGATAGCCGGTTGCGATCGAAGATCGAATTTATTTATGGCGAAAGCTGGATGCAATCGAAGATCGACTTTATTTGCGGCGAAACCAGTTGCGATTGAAAATCGTCTTTATTTATTGCGAAATCCGGTTGCAATTGAAGATCAACTTACATAGAGGTGGCGAAGGCCTACTTGCGACAAAGGTCGCCTTTCGAAGTATGGAGATAGCCTAGTGCGATGATAATCGACTTATATTGAGAAGAAGAAATGAAGATCCGGCTCTTATTGTGGGCGGGTCCATGTTCTTGACCTCCTATAGTAGCATGAGGCGGCAGGGGCTCCGTCATACTGGTTCGCCTTTTGGATACTTTCCTCAATTAGGCTTCTGTAATCTTGCACGAAGGTGCACTGACCCCAGGTGTGTTTAGCAGGGCGTCCAGGTCTAGAGTGCTTAGGGCAAGCTTCTTGGATGGCTTGTGCGCAGTCCTGGTATGTTATTTTCTGCTGGGATGGCTGTCCGTGGTCCTGGGGATAATTGTCGTCGTGGAGTTTGAGCTTCTTATTGCGCGTCCGGATTTGGTTTGGCACCATCCCGTATCTTGCTTCATTGGACTCGGCGTAGCTGAAGACAGAATCTACGATCCCTCTTAGGTCTTCGGCTACTTCCTTTATAAGTTTCAGCACATTGGTTATAGGTGTGAGCCGGTGGCTTATCGACTCTTGCAGGTCATTGTGTTGTAATTGTTGTGAGAGCCGGTCCTGAGCTTCTGTGAGATTTTGATATTCCAAAACTATCTCCTTCTGCAACCTTGTGGTTCTTTCCTGGTATTCCTCCAATTCCTGGTCAGGATCGGCTCTGTTTAGGCTCAATCGCTACCACACGTTGGTGGTTTGCGTGTCTGAGTCGTCTGATAGAGTCTGGATGTCATTGGCTTTAGAAGTCGGGCTCCTATCTTCAGAAGAGTGTCGTCGTCTTCGATTGTCCGTTGCAAAAATGGCTCCTTCCCGAGGGGACTTGAGATAGGGAGAATCTGGATTATACTCCTCTGGGTCAGATCTGAGTCCTCCTCGTTTGACGAATTGAATCGACCCGGTGTCTTCATACTGATCCTCTTCTTTGTTTGAGCCGGCGTCAGAGAGATTCTCTGTGTCGCCGTGAATCGGGATCTCGATGGCGTGTTCCGGCTCTGGGGACCCACCAACAAATCCTACGAAGGCATTATGGGGAGTGGTATTTAGCCGACTCATACCTGGAGGACCGCTTGTTTGTTGATAGGTGGTCGCCGCGTTTTTCAGGCCATAGGGCATGGTAGAAGGCCGGCTCGAGGTCCCCACGAAGGCTTCACGATCTGGATCTAGTTTGGATCTATCTTTTTTACCGATGAAGATGTGGATGGATGTGATTTGGACCCGATATCCTGATTCGACAGAATCGGCATTAGGGCCCCAGGTAGAGTTGTTGATGAAGAGCTTTCCTCGCTAGGTTTTGGTGATCCGTCCAGCGACGAATCCCTCCATGCCTTGTAGAGCTCCCTCCAGCATCTCAACACCTGTGAGCGCCGGCCCCACGGTGGGCGCCAACTGTCGTGGCAAAGTCACGGCAGATGTCCGAAGAGTCGAACTTGACATGGGACCTTTGCTGCGAGGTGACTTCGTGGGGAGAGTCGACATGGACAAGAGACTCGGCGATTTGCCCAGGTTTCAGCCCCTCTTTGTCTCCAGGTAAAAGCCTACTCCTGCTTCTTATTATTATGGGTTCGGACTCTCGAAAAAAGATTCGGTTGATCGATTACAAGAGAGCCGGATCATAATCCTAGTCTCGATGAGATCTAGGTTACGCCGAAAAGTGTCTAAACCTATCTTAGGCTGAGATTGTTCTCTGGCCTTGGATGCCATGGACCTCGTCTTATAAAGGCATCGGGTCCCAGGATTCCGCGAGTCGGACTTCGACACGAGGCGGAGTCCTATTCTATTTACAAATATACTATATGCTATACAAGTTAAGTCAAATTCCTTCTATGGCTTCGATCCTCTTTCCTTGGCGCAGCCGGCCTGTGGACGGGTCTTCTTCGTGGGCCTTCCGTAGGTGAGTCGGCCCATATATGTAATGATGGGTTATGGGCTTGGTCCATCCCCCCGATAATGACCTTGGTAGCTATGAGCCGTGCCATTTCCTCTCCAATGGCATTTCTTTTATCGTCGTTAAAATGAGGGAGGAATTGCTTCACTAGTTTCAGCTTGGAGTCTATGTTAAGGTAGTGATCCGAGAGTTCTCTCGGAACACCAGGCATGTCAGAACGTTTCCATGTGAAGATATCCCGATTATCAAGGACGAAGTCGATGAGCGCGCTTTCCTATTAATCAGACAGGCGTGCCCCAACGGTGAATTGCTCAGTATAATCACCAGGAACAAAACCGACCTGCTTGGTGTCCTCTAATGCTCAGAACTTCAGACCAGGGTTAAGAGCCGGATTTTTCAGGGGAGTTATATCAGGGGGGTCGACTTGTTGTTTGTTGTATTTCAATTCTTCCTCTGCACAAGCCGACTGTGCATATGTAGCATCTCCTTTCTCGCATTCCAGCGCAAGTGCTCTGCTCCATCAATAGTAATGGTCCCCTTGGGAAATGATCCCTCCCGGCAGACCAGCCGAAGCATCGACCGGCCGACCCAGTCTCCATCGCGATTCGCAGCGAACGACCCATCGGCCCATAAAGTTCACTACACATGACTTTTTGCATATGGCATGCGAATATGATGCAACTATGATACAAAAATGTTACCAAATGTATAACTACGATGCAAAAAATTCTACTATCTTGATCTATGTTAGTTTTCGCTAAACGGATATATCTAGATGTATTTTAGTCCTAAGCATATCCATTTAAAAGTGTGACACAAAAATGCTACTATGCTCATTCATATTACTTGTTGCTCAAATAGATGTATCTAGATGTATTTTAGTGGTATATACATCCATGTAGAAAGTGCGGCCGGTGATGACGGCGGTTCTTTTTTTTCATACAACGGGCAACGGGAAAAGCTACCATTGACCCTCGATTTTTCCTACAAACAAAAATAATAAAGTATGATTGACGATGATGGGATGCGATTTTTTTTTCAATCGGTAGCAAAATTGCTACTACCGGTGATCAAATTTTTTGGTACCTATTGATGGCCAATATGATAAGCAACAAAAAAAATTCATAAATTTTTCTGAACCGTTACTAAAATTTGAAAAAAAAAAGTACACACAATAAATTTTTGTTGCATATGTGTATAACGAAAGCTGCAACCGACATCTAAAAGATATAAATCGGTACGAGTTAAAAAAAATTTCAGGGGTACATAGCAATCTGAGTAGTTGAATGCCCATGATCGGAAGGAGCAGGTTTGACTGGCCCAATAGAGTCGGTCGGCTGACGTCTATGATTTCCCTTGAGATGAACACAACAAGAGTGTGCCATAAACCTCCCTGCCTAACAGGGCATGATACGGTCTCAGGAACTTGACGACTTGGAAAGGGAGGATTTTCAGTCTGAAATGTTTGGTTGTTCCAAAAGAGACCTCCAGGTAGATTTTTCTACCAGGTTGAGATGATTTTCTAGGAACTATGACGTGGAAGATAGTGGAGGATGGCAGCAATTTCTTATCTTTGAGGTTCCTCCGGGTGAAAGTCTCATACTAGAGTATGTTTATGTTGCTGCTTCCATCCATGAGCACTTTGTTAACGTATAACCTCCCACTTGCGGCTCCATGATAGTGGACTTGGGTTTTGAACTAGAGGAGTGTGATCTTCCCGGCTCTAGGTGATGGGTCATTTCGACCAATTTAGAGATCGCACGGCTAGCTCTACAACATTCACGTCTTGTTGTTGTATCTTCCTATCCCTTATGAAATTTCTTGTAGTGAAGACGTGGTATTTCCCACTGTTGTTGAGCTGCTTGGGATTAGGCTGGAACCCGGCAAGGCCTGCCTGGGCCTGCCCTCCATTGTCGGCTCCCTGATGTTTATCACCTTCGACACCTCCGGTTTTTGCTTCCCTGTGGTATTGCCCACTGTGGTCTTCGCTTGGCTGATATCCTACACCCTGGTAGCCTCCACCTTTGTAGCGAGCTCCATGATTGTGGGATCCCTGGTGGCCGGTTCAAGGATTTCCTCGAAAACCAACGCCATTGTCACCATTGTTATTATTGCCCCCAGACTCTATGCTCTTGAGTCCTTGCATGATTAAGCAATTCTCCCAGGAGTGGTTTTATGGATGGTTGGGTCTGCTGTGTTTAGGACACGGGCCCATGAGAGCATGCTCGTAGTTATTTGGGTGAAACCCTTGAGCTGGCTTCTGAAATTCCTGTTCTGCCTTTGTTTCAGGAAGCTGGAATTGGTATTAGAGACCAGATCTGAGCTTCCTTCTCCAAACCCGCACTTGTTGTTGTAGTTGTTGATGTTATTATTGTTGTTGTGTTGGTTCTGATTTCCCTCATTCTGGTTTCCTTTGCCCCTATCCTTCTTCACCTTACTGGCTTTGTCATCGTCCAAATCTGGGTCTTTGGTTTTGTCAGACTCGTCGTACTTCACCACAACACTGATGAGCTCTCCCATGTCCTTCACTTTCCTTCTGATGTGTCCCAGTTTATGAGCTAATGACTCAAACTTACATTTTTTGTCTCCAGGATGAGAACAACCATCCTATCATGTCATACTTTCTAAGGAGTTGATGATTTCTATGACCTAATATGCCCAATGGTGGGCCAACTCTTTGTCCTTCTGCATGCAATGCAACATGTCGATGATTGTGGCCGGCGTTTGCAGGAAACTTAGAAGGTTTTGATGAATTTTCCATTTAGCTCCTACCATGTGTTGATGGAGTTGGACGGCGAGGTTTTAAGCCAAGTGTGAGTCGGTCCTTCCAACATCATGGTGAGGTATCTTGCGCAGACCCCATTGCTGATCTACAGCATGTCCATGGCCACTTCATATCTTTAGATCCAACCAGTCGGCTCCATCACCACAGTGTAGTTGGGGACGTTGTGAGGCCCTTTGAAGTCTTGATGCAATTGCTCGTTCCTCAAGGCTGGTCCCAGACACTAGGTTATGATGGTAAGAATTACAAAGATAGTTCCTTTGGGATCCGGCCCCGCCAACGCCTCTACGACGCGCAACTACTGGTGACAGTGGTAGCTGCATCGTGTTAGCAACAATTTCGGTGTGCGGGTCCCCCGGCACTGCCAATCCTGTCATTCATCATGGCATCGTTGACTATTAGAATTTGCAGCTGCTGGTGATTCTGTGTTTCGGCTCTTATTGCGGTTGTCATATGGCATACAATGCAACCGTGATTAGGTGTGCAAATATTGGTCTTGTTTTGTTACGATTATTTGGAGCACAGTGATATTCATTCGTGTGGTGTCCACCGATGAATTTAGAATAATGGGGACCAACGAGAGATGTTGAGTCGCAGCCAACCCATTGTTTATTGAGTTAGTGAAGTGACCTGGGAGACTATGAAAACGGGTCGGCTGTTGTACCGCTAACGTCATGCCGACTCCAGTCAATAGGGGTACAATGCCGGATCTAGGAGGAGGAGTACCCTGTGGGTTTTCGACGAGTACTTGAGGATCCAGGTCAGTTGGGCGGCGGCTATAATGCCTACCCTACTATTGAGTAGCCAGCTCTGCCAAGTAGGAGTCGAGCTCTATTCCTTCGTCATCCATGCGCTGGTGCTTTTTTTAGTACAAGATCCCCGACTTCAGCAAAACATTATTTTCTTCTTCAATCTCCTCCCGAATTTTTGTCAACTGCTCTTGTCAGTTCTGCCGTGATAGATCTGGCGAGGAGCGTGGCTAACATGTCCATTGCCGCGTCCAAGACTTATGTTCCTTGTAGTGTTGCCCCGCTCCTCCGGTTGCAGACGCAATTCCCACCATGGTCGTTAAAGTGTTGGTGAGCCGGCTCAAAGAGGCACGTGTTGGGTCTTGGCTCTCTGGGGTTTGGTGATACGTCCCAAACATATCTATATTTTTTGTGTTGTCCATGCTTGTTTCATGATATTTCTACATGCTTTTATTACACTTTTCCATAATTTTATAGCATTTTATGTAACTAACCAAGTAACCCAGTTCCCAGTGCCAGTTCCTATTTTCTTTTGTCGTCTAGTTTCAGAAATTTTACACAAGAAAAATATCCAGAAATGGATGAAAATTGGCATAAGTTACTTTTACACCGGAACCAACACAGAGTACAAAGGAGATTCGGGGAGACCCACCAAGGGTCCAGGTGGCAAGAGTGCAAGGCTAGGCCCCTTGGCGCGCCCCCATGTTTCTTGGGTACTCTGGGCTACCCCCGAGACCTCCCTATCACCTATAATACCCTCTCGAACTAAAAGTTACAGAGGAGGAAGAATTTAACCAGAAACCGTCGTTGTTCTGTCGTCACCTCGGAACTTTGATCTAGGGCTGTTGGATCCATGTCCCGGTACCCTGCTAGAGGGGGAGATTATACCTGGAGGCTTCTTCATCACCATCCTTACCTCCAAAATGATGCGTGAGTAGCGCACCATTAGACCAATGAGTCCATGGTAGTAGCTAGATGGTTATCTCTCCACTTTTGACCTTCACTAAGTTGTTCTTATGAGCGGCCTATCATGATCGAGGCACTTTTGTTGTAAATGTTACGTTGTGTTTGCTGGGATCCGATAGATTATGAGATTATGATCATATTGTTCATGTTTATATATGATATATTTTAATATGTTATTTTAATGTTCTTGCCTGCTCTACATTTTATGTTGTTACTTTGGCCAAGTAGTGGCTTATAACTCCAAGAGAGAGCGTAGTGCTAGATAGTGGGTTCATGCATGTCACCTCGTGTCCAGGCATGAGTGACAAAAAACGCATAAGACGATGGATGTGTTCTTTCCACTAAGGCTAAAATTGTGGTGTTTTTTGCTACTTCTTTCTCATAGATGTTGCTTACATATGTACCAAGCTAATAACATTTGTCTGTTGTGTTTGCAACTTAATACCAGCGAGATACACTGAATAGTGGTCTCAAGGTGGACTCTTAGTTATAGATGTTGCTAGATAGCGTAATATATATGTTTTATGCAATGCCTACATTATTAGGACCTTGAGCTTTCTTATGTGATAATTAGCATTGCGGTGCGTTTATAATTATGTCAATTGCTGAGTTGTAATTTGTTTACCCAACATGTTTATCGTTTTATGGAGAGATGCCACTAGTGAAGCTATGGCCCCCTATCCATCTTTTACCATTGTTTACAAACGTTTTCATTTACTATAATTTCCTCTTTTTCTTGATGTACTATTATACTATTAGTTGTCCCCTTCACACCATACGTTCAATCCCTTCGTAAATAGCAAGACGGACAGCTTGACAACCTTCATGGATCTTTGGGGATGAAATTGTTTGTGTTCTTGTGTGCAGATCCATCTTTCCTGTAAGCACCAGAGCAATAAACACGTAATTGAAGACTTTGAAGTCCTATTGGATTGATAACCTCGATATCTTCACTGAAAGAAATTATTGCTTGCTACATCACCATGTTCCTCTTGGGGTTACCAACGGGTGTGTTATATATGCACTAAGCATCAAGGAATTTTTTACGCCGTTGCCGGGGACATCAAGATTCAAGATAGGGGAGTTTCACACTTCCACTCATCCTTTCGTTTTTATTGCTTTCCTATATTACTTTTTATTTAGTTTATTTTTTTTGTTTGCTTGTCTTTTGTCAAAACCCAAAAAGTTTAGTTGCTAGTTTCTATTTTTATTTTTCTGATAGTAGTTTGGTTGCTTTGCCTCTTGCTAACATGGGTTCCTGTGAGAATACCAAGCTTTGTGACTTTACAAGTCACAACAATGGGGACTTTATTTGTACTCTTATTGCTCCACATGCCACCAATGCAGAGTTTTATGATGCCAAACCTGCTTTATTCAATCATATCATGAAAGAGTAGTTTTCTGGAGTAGGATAGGATGTTGCCTCGCATTTGAACAACTTTTTTAAGTTATGTGATATGAAAAAGTAAAAGAGGTAGATGGTGAAAAATTTAAGTTCAAGCTTTTTCCTTTCTCCTTGAGAGAGAGAGAGAGCTAAAGAGTGGTAGTCTTTGCCTAGGAGTACTATTGATTCTTGGAGTAACTGCATAGATGATTCTATTGGTAAGTACTATCCCCCTACTATTATTATTAAGTAGACGAGCAATATTATGAATTGTAGGAAACTTGATAATGATCACATTGCTCAAGCTTGGGAATGAATGAAGTTTATGGTTAAAATTTTACCCACTCGTGGACTAACTACTTGGATGGTAAATTTTTCTTTACAGAATATGTTAGACTCGACTTCAGGGAGGTGCCTTTATGTCTACACCACTTGGTGCAACCACTAAATTATTGGATGATATGATGGCAAATTATTCTCAATTGCACACCGAAATAGCTCCAACAGGTAAGAAGATAAATACTGTTGAGGAGATCTCTCCCTTGAATCATAAAATATATATGATTATGTAT
Organism: Bromus sterilis; assembly: GCA_950022295.1. Classification (NCBI taxonomy): domain Eukaryota; kingdom Viridiplantae; phylum Streptophyta; class Magnoliopsida; order Poales; family Poaceae; genus Bromus; species Bromus sterilis. Next base: position 180,011,964 of record OX465600.1, on the reverse strand, counting down.
TCGTTTTCTAAAAAAGTTCGTCTTGATCCTAGTAATGTTCCTTTGAATTCTTTGATTTCTCAAGAGAAGGAGCAAATAGATGTTAACTTTATTTCTAGGAACAATTTCACCAATAGTTATATAGGAGTAACTTTAGCAATATCAACTCTAGGTATTTTCTTCACACAATAAAATCTCCTATGTAAATGCTTATTCTAATAATAAGTGTTCTACCTCTGAACTTGAGGGCATGATAAAGGATTTTATTTCCTCACAGTTTTTTAACAAAACCATTGAAGAAAAGCTAGAGAAGTTAGATAGTCTTGTCATGAAGGTTGACAACATTTCTCACGATGTTGAGATGTTAAATATTAGAACCTTGCCCCTTGAGGATGAGACAGACAAGCCTTTTAATGCTATCCATGTACAAATAGATGAGAATATTAGAATGTTAACTCAAAAGCATGCTAGATGGGCTAGAGAGGAGAAAGAGGCTAAAACAGCCAAAACCTAGCGATGACCACTACCCTTGCCATTCAAGTGTATGAGGACCTCAAAACTTTTAGCACTCAGGAGTCCCCTACTATTGGGAATGATGAGGCCTCAACCTTAGGGAAAAACATCCACATGCTTTGGAGGGTGTCAAAGCTAGTATAGAAAAGAGTGTAAAAAGTGGGCTACATGATAAGATGACTTTACATATCATTGCTCCCACTTTGTTTGAGGGTAGTGACCTTGAATTTGACAATTGTAACCACTCCGAAGTGATTAAGTTCCAACAAAGGACGTCTGAGTACCCCAACACTAAATATGCCTTTTACCGAGCATATCACTAATTTTCTCATTTAAGGCTAGGGAAGAAAAGCTAAGGCTTGACGTTTCCTATTCGTAGGACATTATAAGATGGCCGGGATCCTATATTAAGATTAAATTAATGAATTTGGTTGCCATGCTTTACGTCATCTTGGATCTAGCGTTTCCGTTATGCCAAAGAGACTTTATGATATGTGCTTAATTTAAAACCTTTTATTAATTATCTTTGGGTGTTCATCTTGTTGATTCTAGTATCAAGAAAATGGTTGGGAGGATCGATGATGTCCTCATTGTGCTAATGATAACTATGTTCCCGTTGAATTTCTTGTTATGGACATTGAATTTGATCCTTCTTGTCCAATTATTTTGGGGAGACCTTTTCTTTGCACAGTCGGTGCCATCATTGATATGAAAGAGGGAACTGTAAGATTCCAATTTCCCATCAAGAAGAGCATGGAACATTTACCTAGAAAGAATATGAAGTTAACTTTTGAGTATCTTATATGGGCTATCTATGCTTTTGAGATAAGACTTGATCTTTGCATTGTGCCTAGCTAAAAGGCATTAAATAAAATCACTTATTGGAGGCAACCCATGTTATCTTAACTTTCAGTTTTGCTTTTTTTGTGTGTCTTGGAGGATGTTAATTATGTAGCAACTCCATTGTATCCTCTATTTTCAAGTTTTGTGCAACATTAGCCTCTAATGTTTAGAAAGAGAAAATTTATGTCTTGTTATCCAGACACAAATTTTTTTATTAAAAATCACTAGATCACATTTTCGGTGTGAAATTTTTACACAACAGGCCTGCTACTATTCTCTATCTTTCATTTCTTTCAAGTTTTTTTATTTGAGCTATAGAAGTAGCTCAACAAATTCGACCTTTACAGACTGTTCTGTTTTCAGCGATTATGTTTTTTAATTGCATTTGTCTCTTTACATGCTTTGTTTTTGGTTCTTTGAGGGAAGAACCTTAAGTAAAGTTTGGTAACAATAGCTAATGTTTTAATTGATTGTGTGCAATGTGTTTCTATAGTACCTAAGTGGGATTTATTTATTGTGTAGTAACCTCTCTAATGAAGTTTACGAGAAGTTTTGTGTGAAGAAAGTTTTCAAATGTTACAAGATAATATGATGAAATAAGATCATGGAGTGAAAAAATATTAAGTTTATGGGTGCCATGGGGCACCCCCAAGAAATATTTAAGAATACTCACGCATCTAATCTTGAGGATTCCCCGAGGCATCCATTCATCAACAATTATTAGGTCGTTTATTTTGATGCTACATGTTTATTGCTTCACATGATATGTGTTGTTCTTGGAGCGTCTTTGTTTTAGTTTTTGTTGTTTACTTTGTTTTGTTTGATGGTCATAACATGTTGGACCCTAGCATTATTGATTGAAAAAGAGACACACTCCGCTTTTTCTTAGAATACTCTTGGGCTTCACTTATACTTATTGAGTATTCTCTAATGCTTATGTTTAGCTCTTTTTCTTTACTTATATCTTGTTAAGAGCTAGTATTTTCTTGTTTTGCAAGTTTGTAGAACTCTCCTGCTTCACTTATATTTGTATCGAGATTGCTAAGTTTAACTTAGTATATTTTGCAATAATTTTGAGGTATTGATAGAGTAATGTTGAACTCTTGTGCAATTAACCTTGTGCTAATTATTGATAGGTGTCGTATGTTGGCTCAACATGCCCTATTTTAAAAAACTAAATTATTTGAGCACTCCGTCTCCTGAGTTGATCCACGTCTATGCGGTGACTGTAAGTAAACCCTCACGTAGGATGGGTTGAGATGCACAAGGATAACTAAAACCCCAAACACTCTTCTTGGGATACGTGGTTATTTGTGACTCTCTCTATTAGGCTTAAAATATCTATAATATGTTAGTATTCAATTTTTGGCACTTCCACATATCCATATTTTGCTAGCCTCTTTGGTACCAAGTGTTGCCCTTTCTCAATTTGAGAGTTGGTGCGTACTTCTCCGATGCATCCAAATCCCATGAGATGATACGCTCTCTCGCACATAAGCCTCATTAGATCTTACTCAAAACAAACACCATACCTACCTATCATGGAATTTCAATAGCCATTTCGAGATACATTGTCATGCAATATCCATCTTACGTTACATGACTCTATGTCATTCTTCATTGTCAAACTGGAAGAACACCCCACGCGTTGCAGCGGAAATCTTTATAGAAATTCTACCACGTAGATGGAAAGGGTATAAGATGCATGTAAGTGAAAGTGGATAACATGGAAAAATGAGTGAGTGGTGTGGATAGCTTGCATTTGATATAGATACCATAAATGCATCTTTGTGTTTTTTTAGTGGATGACATGAATAAATGATTGTCTATAATAGTGGGTGATGTGGATAGCTTGCATTTTGAGATAGACACCATAAATGCATCTTGGTGGGTTTTTTATTTATAAGAGATATAGATTGCTTTGCATGACTATATAACCACATGATAGTTGGGCTTTGCCCTTGTTCATATTTTTTCTACAAGTTACGCTATAGGCATTCAATCCATACATCATGTTTTATTAATCTTGTGTTATGAGTACCAAAAATTGTGTTGATGTTGTTTATATAGAGTGTGCCCATCCCAGTGAGGAATGGAAAGATCCCAAAAAGGCAAATAAAAAAAATAAGAGACCCCAAAGAGGTCAAATGAGATAAAATAAAATAAACCATGGAGGCCCCCAAAACATAATACTCCCTCTATTCCTTGATATAAGGTGCCTATGATTTTTTCCTAGAAAAAATAGGGAGAAAACAGTTCGAATCAGTATATAATAGGAAAGAGACTCTCAGTTCTATCTCTTTCCATAGGTATATTTACCTAAAAGGATGGTATAATACCAATATGCCATGTATTATGGAATTTTTCTCAAAACCTTAGGCACCTTATATCAAGGAACAAAGGGAGTATAAAAAGAGAAAATAACGAAAAGAGGGGGCAACACTACTATCTTTTATTCCATACTTGTGCTTCAAAGTAGCACTTATACTTCAGTTTGTAGAGAGTTTTCATATCATACTTGCATAACTATGTGGGGAACTTTTCATTATAGAACTTGGCTTCTACATTCCAATGATGAGCCTCCTCAAAAGAACTCTAGGTCTTCATGTGAGCAAACAAGTTGGATGCATCTCACTTGTTTCATTGGATAGATTTCATACACTTATAGTTGTAGTGCATCCGTTGCATGCCAATTCCAGCTCCTCACATCATATCTATCATAAGGTTTTCTTTTGCCTAATGATTATCCTCATTGGTGTGAGACTTTCTCACAATTTGACTTCCTGACCAAATTATTATTATTATTACCATTTAAGTGTCATTTATATTGCTTGCTCTCATTTATTACATGATTTGCTCGAAAGTCAAACGGAGATGATCATGTAGTCGTGTATCTGACCGAAACTCTGGGGTAGAATTGACAAGGTTCCAATAGACGATGAGCAACACAACGGTTGACTATGAGTTCTCAATAAAATATTATCATTATTCTCATCCTTCCTCACTCATGGCATGGAAACTCCGATTAAAGATATACGATTCACGGAAAGCAATAGCTCAACTTGCCTTTCTGTCTCTTTCATTGCTTATTTCAAATATATACTCTTGCTTTATATTACTTTGTCTCAAGTTATATATCTTGATTGTTCTTGATTATGTGGGTATCATATCACCTCAAAAATTATCTTTTTATTATTTCCCTACTCGAGGACGGACAGAAATTAATCTTGGGGATGTTGATACGTCCCAAATGTATATATTATTTTCGTTTGTTTCATGTTTGTTTCATGACATTGCTACATGCTTTTATGACACGTTCACATCTTTTTATAGCATTTTTGGAACTAACCTATTAACTCTTATGCCCATTGAAACTTTCTATTTTCCGCATCTTTTTGTTTAAGAAATCGTACATAGAAAAATATGTTCAGAAATAGATGAAAATTGGCAAATGTATTTTGCCGGAAAATAGAGGTGGATTTGGAGATGGGCGGTGAATCGGGGGGCATCGCCGAGTGACACTACTGGAAAAATAGCTATAGATAATATGGACACTAATGGCGCACCACAGGTGCAGTGCACCATTACTAAATAGCAATGGCGCACCAAGTCCTGGTGCGCCATTAGTTCCCCTGTTACTAATGACGCATGTACCATAAGGTGCGCCACTTCTCACTCATTCCTGGACAAGCCCCCTCCCTTGACTCAGCAATGGCGCACTACCCAGAAGTGTGCCATAAGGAACGAGGAGTGCTAATGGCACACTTCCCAGAAGTGCACCATTGCTAAGTGAGGGGAGGGGTGGGCCCAGGCCTGATGTCGTAGTAATAGCGCACTTCCCAGAAGTACTCCATTACTAAGTGAATAACTCTAATGGCGCACTTCTGGGATGTGCGCCATTGCTATCCTGGTCCCCCCTCTGGCCAGCTGGGACCACCTGTCCCAGAGTTAGTAATGGCGCATATTTGATGAGGTGCTCCATTTCTAACTCTGGGAGTAGCTAGATATTTTTGCAGCACACCACACTCACTTTCCCCACCTTCAACAAGCTTCTCCCGGTGCCTTCCTTCACCTCACCTTATTTGCACCATAGATCTACCCAAGATAAGTAGTTGTATCTCCTTTTTTAATTGGTAAGTAAGGTATCTCTCTTTATTGTTGTGTAGATCTAGTTTGTTCTCTCTCGAACACACTTTTTGTCGGTGTATATGTGTGGTGTGATGTGATGATCATGGGGTATATATGTATGTGTGTTGTGATAATGGATGTGTGATGATCATGGGATATGTATGTACATGTGTGTTTGCAGGTACCTGACATATGCGATAGTAGCCAATATTTTGCCGGAATATTGATTCATTTCCATTTCGGCGAAAATTTGGCACACTTTGCATTCTTTTTTGTCCTAATAATTAGGCAAGGTCATGCCAAAAAAAAATTTGGTTCTAAAATATCGTTTTGCTCTATGCCCCGCAGGCGACCATGGTTCGCAAGATGACCGGAGGCATCGTGGATAGATTTTTTAGATCCGCGAAGGCCGAGATGATTCAAAAGAACGAGACGGAGATAAGATGTTCGTGTCGAAGATGCAAGCTGAAGTGCCTTTTGGACCCGAATTCAAAAACCATAAAGGGGCACCTGCTCACGCGTGGTTTCATGGATGGCTATCGGTGGAAAGGTGATGAAGAAGATTATGAATTCGTCCAGGGTCGCCGGGCAATAGTAAGCAGAAATAGCGCCGAGGGCGGGCGAGAAGACAAAGAATCTCCCGGACATGATCACGATGTAGGACCCAATCATCATGTAGAAGATGTCGGACATGATCATGAGGAAGATCAAGAAGAAGGGCATGATCGTCATGAAGATGAAGATGCCAGAGAAGACGGCGATGATGGACCATCGTCGATGGACTGGGTGCAGGATCCTCATCTTCAAGAGTTGCTTCTGAACCAGGCGAGTAATAACGCAAGAGCTGCCGCCCGAGAGAAAGCCAAGATGAATCAACTCTAGATGGCCGCAGTTACTCCATTGTATGAAGGATGCAATCCCGAGGATACCCGCCTGAAAGTAGCGCTCATGGCTCTGGAGATGAAAGTAAAACATAAAATGACTGACACATGCTTCGACGAAAACATGTCATTCTGGCAAGACCGTCTTCCCAAGGGGAACACGTGCCCGACCAGTTTCAATGGGGCAAAGAAAATCATGTGTCCTCTGGATTTACCGCATGTTAGATACCATGTCTGCGTTAACGATTGCATCATTTATCGGCATGAGTACGCGGAGTCTACCGTATGTGCGAAGTGCGGCGCCATTCGATACAAGTAGAAGAAGAAAGCTCCTCAAAAAACGGTGTGGTACTTTCCGATCATTCCTCGTCTGCAGCGTTATTTCGCAGACCCTAAGGAAGCTAAGCTCATGCGCTGGCATGCGGAAAGGAAGCAGAAAAAGGAAGCTAAAAAAAATGATCCAGAAAATGACAGGATGTTTTGTCACCCTTCTGATGGGACCCAGTGGGAGGCGTTGAACTTTGAGGAGGACTTTGGGAAGGATCCAAGGAACGTAGTGTTGGTCGCGAGCACCGATGGAGTCAATCCTTTCGGCAACCAGAGCAGCACACATAGCACCTGGCCAGTGTTTGTGGGCATGTACAACATCCCCCCCCCCCCCGGGAGTGCATGAAGAGGAAGTACATGCACATGAGTGTACTAATTGAAGGGTCGAAACAACCAGGAAATGACCTCAATCTGTATCTGGGGCTCCTAAAAGAGGAGCTAGATACGCTATGGAAAACCCCAGTCAATACGTGGGACGCTCTAGAAGAAACATATTTCCCTATGAAAGCCGCACTTCTCACGATGGTGCACGACTATCTCGGTTTAGGATATGTCGCAGGGCAGGTGGTCCACAGACACCGTGGATCCGCTAGGTGCATGGACGACACAACGTATGACCAGCTACCTAAGGATCCCGGGTCTTCAAAAACCGTGTTCATGGGACATCGAATATGGCTTCCTCACAATGACCCATGGAGAAAATGCAAGGATCTGTTCGAAGGAACAGTCGAACCCCGAAAGGCCCCACGTAGGAGGAGCGGCACCGAAATAGACATGCTGTTGAAAAATTGGAGAGAGTGCCCACCACCAGGAAAGATCAATTCTAAGCGAAAGGCGCCAGAGCCGCTATTGAAGGTATGGAAAACGAGGTCTGTTTTTTGGGACTTGCCGTACTGGAACATCCTCGGTGTGCCAAACATCTTTGATGTCATGAATATCACGAAGAATGTGTGCGAGAGTCTGCTTGCTACCCTGCTCAACATGCCAGAAAAGACCAAAGATGGGACGAAAGCAAGGTCGGACTTGCTATCCATGGGCATCAGGGAGGAGCTTCACGCAAACCGCCCTAATGATGATGATGATGATGATGACGATGATCATGATGATGAGCCACCGGAGGACACGGAAAGTCGTCGCAAATAAAAAAAGGCCAAGAATCAAAGCGAACATTATTACTGCCCCCCGCGTGCTTCACTCTAAGTCAGAAGGAGATCCAGCAGTTTATCAACTGCCTCCTAGGAATAAAACTTCCTTACGGTTTCGCTGGGAAGATCAGCAGATACCTAGACTCAGCGAAGCAGAGATTCAGCGGGATGAATGTCGTGGTAATACTAAAGGCATACCCCTAGGCAAGGGAAACCAAGGGACACCCTTAAGCCCTTGGTTTTCCAAACACACCCAACAAAATAAGATCAGTAAAAAACTTGGAGCACGAACGATCTCCGAGTAACAAGTTACTCGGAGATCAGAAACCACTTCCGAGTATGCAGCTACTCAGAAGTCCAACAAGATTCGAGTAGATCGGCACTCGGAAGAGGTCGGCGAGCCATTCCTTACTCGTATGACAGGAACGCAATGGACAGGAAGCATTCAAGGCTGCGGGTGTTTCTCCTCCTTTATTAGTAGTAATGGGCATACCGTTTTCTGTATTTAGTACGCATTTAATCCTGTAATTAAGACCCATTTAAGACCAAGGCATTAAGGGGCAGGGGCGCACTCTATATAAGCCTCCCCCTCCTTCGGTTTGGTCACGCGCAACTCTATCCTCATACTTTTGAGCAAGAACACCCCAGTCAGCCTGGGACAGGAATAAGGTTTTTATCTCTAAGGAGAGGACTAACCTGTATAATCTTCCCTGCGTCAACCACTCTACGTACATATCCATTTAGCTCCTTTTATACCCCTATATCTATTGTCATGACTATATCCACGACAGTTGGCGCCCACCGTGGGGCTGAGTTGATCAGCAATCGTAGAGATGGCATTTTCCCATCCTTTTCGTCGGTTCACGGCCCCGAGCTCATCGTCGGAGAGGTTTTCCGTTTCGGATCATTGGCTTTCGTAGCTGACGATTCCGCCTGGTTGGTGGATTCTCCGCTCCAGGCACAACTGCTGCCTTCAAGAGGCAGCGTTCACTTCCGAGCGGACGAGTCAGGGGCCCTGCGCCTCCAACTATCGGCCCATCGTCAAGAACCTGTGCCGTTATCTATCCGTCATAAGAAGAAGCGCTTGGGCCGCCCGCGCGCTCTTCATCGTGGAAAATCGGTCAAGATACAGCAGGTGGTAGTCATCGATCCGGTGGAGTCGTCCCAAAAAGCCTTGGATGAACTAATCGCAAGAGAAGGCTCCACAGCATCTCTCTTGCCTCTGTCCGACTCGATCGAAGAAGAAGGCATGGCGGCGTCTGACCCCGAGTCGGGCGCCGAGCAAGAAGGCAGCAGGGGCGCCCCAGTCGCTGTTGCGGAAGTATGCATGGCCGAGACTCCGCCCTCTCAGCCATCGCCAGCTCGGGATAATCACGCCCGAGACAAAGCTAACAGTCCATCCAAGGCTGGCGCTCGGGAGCCGGCCCGGCGTGTATCCTCTTTCCGAAGGATAGAGCTCAGAGAAGCAAATCGCCAACCCCGCCCCCTTACTCGGGAGGAGCGGGACGAAGCAGAAGCGGCCGAGCGGCTGCTAAACAAACCCATCGACACAAGCACTCCAGAAGGGCGAGGCCTGGAGGCAGCCAGATTGACTAACTTGGCTGAGCGAGAGCGCCTGGCCGAGCTAGGAAACACCTTGGAGCGCCAAGCTCAGGAGGTGACTCGTCTCAGGCAAAGCAGAACAAGTCGGCAACTGCGGGGCCCAGGCCGGGAACCTTTCCGAGCTATGGGTACCCCCAGTAGAAAATCTCATAGCGGCAACTCGGATTGCAAATTCTCTGCAGCCCAGTGGATCGGCAGCAGAGGAAATTCAGCACTTGGCGTTTTTTCTGCAAACTGCAGTGTATCAAAACGCTGTTGTCAGTCAATCACAGCAGCGAATTCATTTCCAAGTTCCCCCCGCAAGAACGTCGTTGTCGGTGCACATGACCTATGGAGAGGCAAGGAGAAACAAAAACAATTCATCTCGGCGCAGAGATGAACCCCGAGGAGATCGCTACCAAGAACAGTATCGGCATGAAGATCACAGAAGGGCAGAAGCTCGAGGGATGGGTCGGCCCACACCGCGGAGAGAGGTGTTTCCTCGGCACCGGGATGACCGTCATTTTGATGTTGAAGACGACACCCGAAGCCACCTAGTACAAAGCCGAGTCGACCGCGCTAGATCGCATCGCCAGGACCAAGCTCGGCCCTCAATGGCCACCGGGCCAGTTTGCTTCAGCGAAAGGATTCGGTCTACCCCTATTCCGCCCCACTTCAGGATAGCTCAAGGGGTGGATAAATACCGAGGTGATGCTAAACCTCGGACATGGTTAGACGATTACAAAATAGCCGTGCAAATCGGAGGAGGAGGAGATGAGATAGCCATGATGCACCTGCTATTGATGCTAGAAGGCTCAGCTCGGGCATGGTTAAATCAACTCCCCCCTAGCAGCATTTGGGTTTGGGAAGACCTCGAGAAAGTGTTCGTCAAGAATTTTGAAGGGACTTACAAGAGACCCGGTGGCCTAACCGAGCTACAATTGTGTGTCCACAGCAGTACTGAATCTACTCGGGATTATATCCAGAGATGGATCACACTTCATAACTCGGTTGAAGGAGTCTCCGAGTTCCAGGCTATTCATGCCTTCAAGAAAGGCGTCAAGTACAGAGAGATGAGTCTCAAGTTGGCAAGGTCACCTCACGTCACCTCACTGGGAAAACTGATGGAGATAGCAAATAAATATGCCAACGGTGAAGAGGAGATTCAGCAGAAGAACCAGCATCACAGAGGAGGCAACAACTCGGCGCCTAACCCGAAGCAGAAGACCGGAGGCAACAACAAGCGAAAGGCAGAGGACGCCCCAACGGACGCAGAGTTAGTGGCCGCAGCAAACGCTTCAGGCATTCATGGCAAGGGCCAGGCACGAAAGGAGTGGTAGCCGTGGCAGAAAAAGCCGTCCAATGATGATGAAGTCCTGGATCAACCTTTTCCTCTTCACACCACCCGAGATGCCGAGGGAAAGTTAGTTCTCCCAAAGCATACAGCTCGGCAATGTCGCCTAATCAAAAGAGCGGCCCAAAATGCAAGGACGGGTTCTCAGCAAGATAAGGATACCGGAAAAAAGAAAGCGCCCAGCCCAAATCGGGACAACGAAGGCTTCCCAAGAGAAGACGGAGTGTTAGTCATCTTCGCAGGATGGGAGTCGAAGAGGGTAGAAAAGATAAGGTTCAGAGAAGTTAACTCAGCAGCTCCGGCAGTTCCGAGTTATATGAAGTGGGCTGACGTCCCAATCACATTCGACCAGTCGGATCACCCTCCTCACATCCCTCACCTCGGAAGGCATGCTCTGATTTTTTATCCTTTGTTGGAAACAGGGAATGGGAACTTCAGGATCAGAAATGTTTTGATGGATGGTGGCAGTGGAATTAACATCTTATATGCAAGCACTCTGAAGAGCATGAACATTCTGATGTCCAAGCTTCGCAAAAGCTATCTGGACTTCCATGGGATAATCCCAGGGAAAAAGGCATATTCACTCGGAATGATCTCCCTCAATGTGGTCTTTGGTACTCCGAGTAACTTCCGGACAGAAAAGATCACCTTTGAAGTGGTGGATTTCCCGAGTGCATACCATGCTTTACTTGGAAGACCAGCCTATGCAAAATTCATGGCCATCCCCTGTTACGTCTATCTGAAACTAAAGATGCCTGGCCTGCACGGCGTGATCACTGTCTCGGGAGATTACAAGCAAGCCGAAGAACTGTTGCAGAAGGGGTCCCTGATAGCCGACCAGCAAATGGCTGAGGTCGAGCTGGCCGAGTACAAAAAAGCCGCTGACTCATCCGGGTTACTGCAACCAAAGAAGACGTCTTCATTCGAGTCAGCTGGAGAGACCAAGAGGGTACAGATACATCCCACAGATAAAGAAAAATACACCAACATTGCAGCCGATTTGGATCCCCAATAGGAACTCGAGCTCGTCAACTTCCTCCGTGAGAATTGGGATATCTTCACATGGAAGCCTGCTGATATGCCTGGAGTCCCAAGGGAGTTGGCCGAGCACAAGTTACACGTTGATCCGAAAGCAAGACAGGTGAAAGAGTCCCTTCGGCGGTTTTCCTCCGAGAAGAGGAAGGCCATCGGGCAGGAGATAGCTAGACTATTAGCAGCCGGATTCATTAGGGAAATCTTCCACTCCGAGTGGTTAGCAAATCCTGTAATGGTTCCGAAGAAAGATAAATCTTGGAGAACTTGTGTTGATTTCCGTCATATCAATAAAGTTTGTCCAAAAGACCATTTCCCTCTTCCTCGCATTGACCAGATTGTGGATTCCACATCGGGTTGCGAGAGATTATGTTTCCTCGATGAGTACTCGGGTTACCATCAAATCCGACTATATGAACGAGATGAGCTTAAAACAGCATTCATAACCCCTTTCGGATGTTTTTGTTATATCACGATGCCATTCGGACTAAAAAACGCAGGTGCTACGTATCAACGCATGATGCAGAACTGCCTGATCTGGCAAATCGGCAGAAATGTGGAGGTCTACGTGGATGACATCTTGATCAAGTCGGTTAAAGGAAGTAGTTTGCTAGCCGACTTAGCTGAAACTTTTCAGAGCCTCCAAGCCAACAGCATCAAGCACAATCCTGAAAAATGTGTTTTTGGTGTGCCAGCGGGGAAGCTACTCGGATTCATGGTCTCCGAGCGGGGGATAAAAGACAACCCGGAAAAAATCGCGGCAATTCAAAACATGAAGCCACCCAAGCAGCTCCGAGACGTCCAAAAATTGACAGGTTGTCTCGCAACACTCAGTAGGTTCATTTCCAGACTGGGAGAGAAAGCCCTACCTCTCTTCCAGCTGATGAAAAAATCACCAAATTTCTTTTGGACGGAAGAAGCTCAAATGGCGTTTGAAGAGCTAAAAAAGCAACTGTCAACTCGGCCGGTCCTGGCAGCACCTCAAGAGAAAGAGCCGCTCTTGTTATACATTGCAGCCACAAGCCGAGTTGTCAGCGTAGCTATAGTGGTGGAAAGAGAAGAAGAAGGAAATTCACAAAAGGTACAAAGACCAGTGTACTTCATCTCCGAAGTCCTCACACCTTCCAAGCAGAGATATCCCCACTACCAGAAGTTGGCAATGGGAATTTACTTGGCATCACAGAAGCTAGCACATTATTTCCAAGATCATTCCATCAAAGTGGTCTCTGAAGCCCCCCTGGCAGAAATCATGAACAACAGATACTCAACAGGCAGAATAGAAAAATGGAGTTTGGACCTCAATTACCAAGCCAAAAAAGCAATTAAGTCGCAAGCACTGGTGGATTTCCTGGCCGAGTGGATTGAGCTCCAACATCCCCCACAGCCAACACCAGAGCATTGGACAATGTTCTTTGATGGGTCGAAGATGCTGAATGGAGCAGGGGCAGGGGTGGTACTGGTTTCACCAAGGAAAGACGAGATGAGATACGTCCTCCAAATCCATTTCCCCGCAACAAATAACGAAGCCGAGTACGAAGCTCTTCTGTACGGCATGCGAATGGCCATTTCACTCGGAACCAGGAGACTTATGATATTCAGAGATTCAGACCTAGTAATCACTCAAGTAATGAAGGAGTGGGACATCCGGAGTCCAGCAATGACAACCTACTGTGTAGCAGTGAGAAAATTGGAGAAAAAATTTGATGGGCTGGACCTCCATCACATTCCAAGGGTTAAAAATCAGGCAGCAGATGACCTAGCCAAGTTGGGTTCTACCAGGGGTCAGATCCCGCCAGGGATTTATTTGGAGCACTTTCACTCTCCAACAGTCAAGGAAGATCCTTTCCTAGAACCCGATCCAGATATGCTGCCAGACAAGAACATCCCCAACAAAGAAGATATACCCGAAGTAGTCGACATGGTGTTTGATGTGGAGGTCATTCCCCCCAAGTGGACACTTCCAATCCTTGCTTATCTAAAAAAACAAGAGCTGCCTGATGATGAGATAGAAGCTAAGCAAATCTTCCGCAAATCTAAGTCTTACTCAGTGATCAATGGGGAGTTATATAGAAATAGCATCACTCATGTCCCCCAGCGATGCATCTCCGAGGAAGAATGCCGCTGCATCTTACAGGACATCCATGCAGGAGATTGTGGCCACCATGCCTCAAGTCGGACGTTGGTGGAAAAAGCTTTCCGAGCTGGTTTCTTCTGGCCTGAAGCCCTCAGTGATGCTCGGTACATCGTGGACCACTGTGAAGGCTGTCAGTTTTATGCCAACCAGCCCCGCAAACCAGCCTCCGAGCTGAAGACAATCCCCCTAGCCTGGCCATTTGCAGTATGGGGACTGTATATGATCGGACCGCTCCGAACGGGCAAGAATGGTTTCACCCACATTTTGGTCGTAGTAGACAAGTTTAAAAAATGGATAGAAGCAAAACCTATCAAGACCCTAGACTCCGCCACATCAGTCAGCTTTATGCAAGGCATCATACATCGGTTTGGTGTTCCACATGACATCATCACTGATAATGGGTCGAATTTCAACTCGTCCGAATTCAAGGAATTATGTTGGACGAATGGTATTCAGGTCAACTTCGCCTCAGTCGCACACCCACAGTCCAAGGGCCAGGTCGAACGAGCAAACAGATTAATACTCAAAGGAATCAAGCCTCGGCTACTTCGGGAACTGAAGGAAGCAGCGGGCGCCCGGGTCGACGAACTCCCTTCGGTCTTGTGGGGATTGCGGACAACTCCCAATCGCTCAACTCGGTCCACCCCTTTCTTCCTCGTTTACGGTTCAGAAGCAGTTCTCCCGAGTGACCTTAAGCACAATGTCCCCCGTATAAGCCAGTACACAGAAGCCGAGGCCGAAGTAGCACGACAAGATGGTGTTGATCTCTTGGAAGACCTTCGCCTATACCACCCGTATACCTCGTATAAGACCACCCGCTCGGCGTTCTATCAGCAAGACCTTCGCCTATACCCCGTATAAGACCACCCGTATAAGACCACCCGCTCGGCGTTCTATCAGCAAGACCTTCGCCTATACCCCGTATAAGACCACCCGTATAAGACCACCCGCTCGGCGTTCTATCAGCAAGACCTTCGCCTTTACCACGACCGACATGTCCGAGCTCGCTCATTTCAAGAGGGTGATTAGGTACTTTGCATCAAGCAAACTTTGGACCACAAACTAGCTCCCCCATGGGAAGGCCCATATGTCATCTCTAGAGTACTGCACAATTGGGCCTATCGCCTGTACGATGTAACTAATAAGATAGAAGAGCCTCATGCATGGAACGCCCAGTTATTGCGCCGTTTCTATGCATGAGCACACTTGTAAGATATTAATAAAATATTATCTCGTACACACAGTGTGCCTTGCTAAATTTGTTTTCCATTACTATCAGGTTTTCTTCCGAGTTGTGCCCAACTCGGACGAAAACACACAATCAGGTTTTCTATCCGAGCTGTGAGCAGCTCAGACGAGAACGTAGAAAACTTATTATAAGTGCTTCCCAAAACCCCATGAGGCTTGGGGAAGCACAACATCATCTGCATTGAGGATCTTTCTACAAGATCATCAATAGAAAAAATTTCTAAGCACTTTCAAGTCTCAGGAGACTTGTGGGCTTCGTAAAGTTATAAAACCAGGTTTTCTTCCGAGCTGTGCCCAGCTCGGACGAAAACTCAAAATCAGATTTTCTATCCGAGTTGTGCGCAGCTTGGACGAGGATCTAGAAAATACATTATAAGTTCTTACCAACGCCCAACAGGCTTGGGGAAGCACAACAGCATCTGCATTGAGGATCTTGTCTACAAGATCATCAATGGAAAAAAATTCTAAGCACTTTCAAGTCTCAGGAGACTTGGGGGCTTCTTAAAGTTATAAAACCAGGTTTTCTTCCGAGTTGTGCCCAGCTTGGACGAAAACTCACAATCAGATTTTCTATACGAGCTGTATGCAGCTCGGCCGAGGATCTAGAAAATACATTCTAAGTGCTTCCCAAAACCCCACGAGGCTTAGGGAAGCACAACATTATATGCATTGAGGATCTTATCTACAAGATCATCAATAGAAGTTTTTCTAAATACTTTTCAAGTCTCAAGAAACTTGGGGGCTGCTTAAAGTTATAAAATCAGGTTTTCTTCCGAGCTGTGCCCAGCTCAGACGAAAACTCACAATCAGATTCTCTATCCGAGATGTGCGCAGCTCGGCCGAGGATCTAGAAAATACATTCTAAGTGCTTCCCAAAACCCACGAGGCTTGGGGAAGCACAACATCATCTGTATTGAGGATCTTGTCTACAAGATCATCACTAGAAGTTTTTCCAAGTACTTTTCAAGTCTCAGCAGACGTGGGGGTCACTTAAAGTCATAAAATCAGTTTTTTCGGAGCCGTGCGCAGCTCAGATAAAACTAAGAAAACTCCAAGAAGGACAAAACCAAGCATCGGCAGATAAATACGTTTTCCACCGCCAAACAGAAATGGAATTCATAAAACGAAGGAGTGCCCAGTACCTAGATCACGACATCAAGTAGTATAACTTATTACAGATTCACTTGGCATTCCAAGGCAAATTTAACAACCAGTGTTTTTTCCGACACGTCTATCCAATCAGGCTAACTCATTCCTCACCTGCCTCGTCGGACTCACTTGTTAAGCCAGTCGACTCTACGAAGAAGTCCAGATCCGGCATCAAGGCGACACGGCTGGTAGTTTCAGCAAATCTTGGAAGGAAAGTGGTGCAGATCTGACCATCCTTTGGATCACCACCGCCAACCCGCTCAAGATTATGGACCCGCTCCGGAAAGTGCGTTTTGGTCAAGGCCAGCGCATAATTCGCACCGCTCCGTGCCGCTGAGCATTTCCAGCGTGCCAGTTGATGAGGGGCATCTCGGAGGACGGGCACAACAGTGTCTAGCTTCGCCCTTCTTCCCTCATCAGGAGACAGCTTGCTCTTCAAAGCCAGGGTAGCACCCATGACTTCTTCTGCAAATTTCTTCGCCTTAGCGCACCTCATAGTCAGCAGACCCCGAGCCAGGGAAAATTCTATTGTTACTGGCGTGTAATTATCCTTTTTCATCATCTCGGCAAACTCGGCCATGCGCGCTTGCTCGGCCCCCGGGTCCGTCCCATATGCTGCATCAATAGAGAAGATGAGTACACAACGAAAGACTTGGGAACATTTTCCCATCACAAATCGGATCAGAAAACTCACCAGACAAAGTCTCACTGAAAATGGCAAACCACCCAGCGCAATACTCTTCAGCTGCCTTCACCGCCCTCCGAGTAGTTTCCAACTCGGCTAGATGTTTCTTTTCATCTTCGACACGAAGCTCGGATAACTTCTCCAAATCCGACTCAAGTTTCGCGATACAAGATTCGTTCTCGTTCACCGCCAGTTTGTAATGGTACAAACTTGTTTCCAGAGCCTTCTTCTACTGGGCCCGCCTCTCAACTTGGTCTATCTCCTTCTTCATTTTTGCAACGAAATCATCGTTCTCTTTAAGCTTGGCGTCAAAAGCTTTCTTCGCCGCTTCTGCAAACAGATAAATAGGACGATGAAATACACCAATACAGGAACGCAAAAGTCCTTACCATTGTCCTCAGCATGCTGCTTCTTAAGTTTGTTGTGCTCTTCAAGCAGCACCTCGTACGCACTCTTGGCAGAAGTGTTCTCCTCCTCCAACTTCATGAAGGCCGATCCAAGCTTGCATGCCTCCTATGAAGACGAAAGGAATACCATGCTAAAATAAAAGCCTCCTATCAACAGACTCCGAATAACTTCACAAAGTTACTCGGAGCCTTGGGGGCTACACCCAGTGGGTACACTAAGAAGTGCTCGCACTAGAAGTTCACTAAAATAAAAACCTCCTATCAAAAGACTCCGAATAACTTCACAAAGTCACTCGGAGCCTTGGGGGCTACACCCAGTGGGTGCACTAAGAAGTGCTCCCACTGGAAGTTCACTAAAATAAAAAACCTCCTATCAAAAGACTCCGAATAACTTCACAAAGTTACTCGGAGCCTTGGGGGCTACACCAAGTGGGTGCACTAAGAAGTGCTCCCACTGGAAGTTCACTGAAATAAAAGCCTCATATCAAAAGACTTCGAATAACTCCACAAAGTTACTCGGAGCCTCGGGGGCTACACCCAGTAGGTGCACTAAGACGTGCCCCCAGGGGAGATTTCAAACCCGCAGAATAACAACAATACGCCCAAAGGCCATTCCGACACCCATTAGGTAGGAAAACTTACATAAGTACTTACGTGCATGTTGGACTTAACCAACTCGGCCTCGGAAGCCAACTCACGCAGCCGCAGTTCAAATTGAGTCGCCCTTACCAAAGACTCCTTCAAACCACCAATGATGGCACTCTCCACCGGGGCACCATCTTGAATGGACGCCGAAACGGCAGGCCCGCCCCCTTGAATAGCTGCCGGGGCGACAGGAGTCTCCTTAGCAGACTCCTCTGTGGGAACGTCAGGGATGGCAGAAGAAGACACCGCTCCCCCAGGAACAATCACCACAGGTGGAGAGGTCTGAGTAGAGGCCGGCTCAGTCACAATCCGAGTTGGGCCAGCAGAGGAGTCAATATCCATATCTGCGAAATACATAGCAGACAATTGAAAGCAGGAAGATGAAAGTAGTAGGAGCCTCAACAGAGACAATGAATAATTCTCACCAACGACCACAACGTCTTCTGGAATAGTGTCCATAACAGGAAAGTCGGTCACCCTGCAAGTACTGACATCCTCGAAAGCGTCAACCCCAGGATCCTCGATCCCAGGCAGCGACTCAGAACCACTCGGACGAACACTACAAAGCGAAATAGTTAAGGGAAAGCCTGGGAAACCAATAGAGCGCTAAGCCATAAGAGAACTAACGACATTACTTATGGACGGTCTTCAAACTACGCCTCGGGGGAGAAACCTTGGCCGGACCAGTTTCAGCCCCCTTGGCCTTCTCAACAACAGCACCCCCCGAGGGGTTAGCCTCTCGGCCCCCAAGCGTGACAAGTTTCTTATTCTTCATAGGTGCAACCTTCCCAGAACTGAGGCCCAAGGACGGAAGTTTCCCGTTGCCCTCTTCGCCACTCGGAGTATGAGCCCTCTTATGGGTCCGAGTAAGCCCCTCCCGCGCCGACTCGCGGTCCTGGTTGTTCTTGGAGCGCTGCTCGGACGCCGCCTGAGCCCGAGCAACCTCGGACTCCAGCTCCTCCACCGCCTCAACTCCGACCCCCGCACCAGCAGTGCTATCTTCATCCTCCTCGACAGGATGTTGCAGAGCCAGAGGAATGGGAGAATGGAACTAGGAAAAATCCTAGCAAAAAATAAAGAAGACCGAGTCAGAACCAACAGGTGATACACATTCAAGACACATATGCACAAGATGGCATACCAAGGTGGGAGGATTCCCAATGCTGAGAGGTCTCACTCGGCCAGTCGGCTGGAGACCTTGGGTCACGCTGTTTATTATCTTCATCTGGAGCTCGAAGTCGTCCAGAGGCATCTCGGTGTTACTATAGCGGGTGGCATCCTGCAACCCGGAATACGTCCACATTCCCCGAGCCCTGGCTTGAAGAGGTTGAATCTTCTGAACCACAAAGGTGGCTATCAGATCCATGGCGTCTAAACCATTTTTCTTCAGCCTGATGACTTCACGCATCAAGGGGAGCACCAGCTCCTTCTCAGCATTGGTGAGTCGGGGATTCCAGCCCTGGGAGGAAGTTAGCCTAACGTCCGAGTAGGGTGGCAAGGTACGCACCTCCGGCCCCTCACCCACCTTGCAATAAAACCAACTGTTTTGCCAATTCTTGTAGAATCTTTCACACTAGAGGAAAAATACTACACCCCTTGTTTCTTAGCCAAGAACAGGCCGCCACTTAGGTGATTGAACTCCAAGCCACCCCCTCCCCTGAGTTCTTCCCCTTTTGAGGCTTAATGGCGTATATGCTACGGAAAAGGTGACAGTGAGGCTCTATGCCTAAGAATCTCTCATAGAGGGTGAAGAAGCTAGAGAGAAGAGTAACAGCGTTGGGGTCAATATGATGAAGCTGAGCACCCGTAAAAGCCAAGAAATCCAAGAAGAAGGGATGGGGGGGAAGAGAAAACCCACGGACCACGTGCGAAAGCAAAAGGAACCTCTCACCGTCCCGTGGAGCAGGCTCGTCTTCCCCGGCCGCAGGAAGGCGACAACCCTCGCGGGGAACCAGCCCAACATCCTGTTACCCCAGCAGCATGTCCTCCGTCACGATCGACGGGAGCCAATCCCCTGCAAACATGGTCTCGGTGGCGGCGGAAGGGCAGCGCGAGTGACAGCCTCCCAGGATGGAGCACGGGCGGCCGGCGAAGGTTCCCCAGCGGCGAACTTGAGTGAGCAAGAAAGAGGTGGAGCAAGAGAGAGAAGCGAGAGCGGCTGCGTAAGGGTGGGGAAAGTGAGCAGATCTGCCCCGAACCGAAAGGAAGGAGCGGTTTTATACCTCGAGGGGGCAACCGCCACGCGTCAGATCCGCATCCTATCATGGGCCTGCCGATTGCTCTCCCCATTAAACCGCTCCACTTCCCCATAATCCCTCCCACTTTCCCACGAGCATTTAATTATTATCTTATAAGACCGCCGCGGGAATCGAGGAGACAGGCCCAAATTGTGCGCCCAATTGTCTGGGCAAGAAGTTTCTCTGACAAGGAAAGATCCTTTCTAAAAGACCGAATCTGATTTTGATTCGAACCTCGAAACCACTTCAATTACTCGGAAGATACGAAGCATAACATACACCGACCAAACTCTCCGAGTACGCCATCACTCGGAAGAAGTCAATGAGCTCCCGTGGCGACCAAGCAAGTTGTCACTCGGAAATACAACGAAGAGAACCACTTGGGGGTTTTCCGCAAAACAAAAAATCTTGCACCCAACTACTCGGGCAAAAACCCGAGTAATGAACTCGCTGGTGGCCCGTCTCTGACGTAGAATGCCAGGTCACCAGTAAGACCCGGCGCAGGGGGTAAAGGATCAATGTCCCACGTGGCATGGCCTAGGACTCGTTACGATGTCCTAGGACATTGAACTTTACAAATTTGGTTCATATGGAGTTTAAGGCCTTTTACTCTGAGACACGCCTTCCGAGGCCTCAGTCCACCTCTTCCGAGAGACGTTTGAGTGTCGCCAAATTTTTCCGCTAACCTGCCCAACTCATACTCGAGGGAAAAGTTCAAACATCAATAAATCCCTTCCGGGCCTCTTACTGAGTTTAATCTTTGCGTACCTCAGAAAATCTGAGAAATGTCAGCCGCCTCAATTACGAGCACCCGAAAGCGCTTGGGAGCTACTGTCGTGATAATACTAAAGGCATACCCCTAGGCAAGGGAAACCAAGGGATACCCTTAAGCCCTTGGTTTTCCAAACACACCCAACAAAATAAGATCAGTAAAAAACTTGGAGCATCAACGATCTCCGAGTGACAAGTTACTTGGAGATCAGAAACCACTTCCGAGTACGCAGCTACTCGGAAGTTCAGCAAGATCCGAGTAGATCGGCACTCGGAAGAGATCGGCGAGCCATTCCTTACTCGGATGACAGGAACGCAACGGACAGGAAGCATTCAAGGTTGCGGGCGTTTCTCGTCCTTTATTAGTAGTAATGGGCACACCGTTTTCTGTATTTAGTACGCATTTAATCCTGTAATTAAGACCCATTTAAGACCAAGGAATTAAGGGGCAGGGGCGCACTCTATATAAGCCTCCCCCCTCCTTCGGTTTGGGCACGCGCAACTCTATCCTCATACTTTTGAGCAATAACACCCCAGTCAGCCTGGGACAGGACTAAGGTTTTTATCTCTAAGGAGAGGCCTAACCTGTATAATCATCCCTGCGTCAACCACTCTACGTACAGATCCATTTAGCTCCTTTTATACCCCTATATCTATTGTCAGGACTATATCCACGACAATGAAGTCTCACGACTGTCACGTGCTGATGACGCAGCTACTTCCGGTTGCAATGTGCGGGATCATTGACAACCACGTCCGTGAAACGCTATTTTGCCTATGCAACTTTTTCGATGTCATCTCTCGGAAGTCGGTTGGCGTGAGGCAACTCAGAAGTCGACAAGAAGAGATCGTGCTGATACTATGCGAGCTCAAGATATACTTCCCGCCCGCATTCTTCGATGTCATGGTGCATCTCCTCGTCCATATCGTGGATGATATCATCCAACTCGGGCCGACGTTCCTGCACAGCATGATGTTGTTCAAAAGAATGAATAGTGTGATCAAAGGATACGTTCGCAACAGGGCACGTCCAGATGGAAGCATAGCCCGGGGCTTTCTGACCAAAGAGTGCATCTCCTTTTGCACGAATTATCTAGGCATCGATAAACCCGTTGGTCTGCCTGTCAACAGACACCTTGGAAGGCTCGCTGGATGTGGTCACCGCGAGGGTCGCCGCGAAATGCATGTCGACTTCCAGGATCGACTCGCCGACTTTGAAAGAGAAAACATAGTCGCGCTGCAACACATTTCATGGTCGATCCTTGGGTGGTAGAGCACAAAACCTCAATTGAGAAGACGTACAATGACCGAGGCCAACAGTGGAAGGACGGAGATGTACTCAAAGAGCACAACTCATGATTCACGTGTTGGTTCAAGGACAAGCTTCTATCGTACCCTTTACATGACGACTCTTCCGAGGAAGAAAAACTCGTATTCGCCTTATCACTGGGTGCCGAGCACAACCTGATGACATATCAAGCATACGCTATCAACGACTACACATTTTACACCGAGGAAAAGGACATGAAGAGCGATTATTAGAACTCCGGAGTAACGATGGAAGCCTACACCGGTAACGTCAAGAAATGATACTACGGAAGGATCGAGGAGATCTGGGAGTTCAGCTACGTTGGAGAGAAGGTGTCGATGTTCCGCGTCAGGTGGGCCAAGAGAATCGTAAAAGAAAGTCGATATTTCACCACCATGGTTATACCCGAAGCCAAATCCAATACCGCGGGCGCAAACGTCACCGCGCAAAATGAGCCATGGGTACTGGCTAGCCAAGTGGACCAATGCTTCTTCATTACAGTCCCGTCAAAGCCCAGTCGTGTTGTCGTGCGGAGAGGCAAAAGGAACATCATGGGAATGGATGGAGCCGCCAACGAGAAAGACTTCGACAAGTACGGCGACCCGAAGATTGAAGATGACGACGACGATGATGAAGTAGCATACAAAACAAGAAGAAGCAGGACCACCCTACCTAAATGCGGTCGCCCGTTCAAGAGAAGAAATCAAGGGGTTCCGAGGCTAAATTATGCAAACGCGAAAAAGAAGGGCAAAAAGATTGTGAAAAGATGATAGCTAAGATCAAATCACGACATGCCTGCCGCGTGTGTGTGTGTCAGTGCCAAGCTCAATCTTTGATGATTGTTATTTCATGTCAATCTTTTGTCATAACCGCACGTGAGATGGATATGTCATTATTTTAAATATACTACATAATTAATTATAATTACCGTATTTTTATAAAATTAATTAGCTTGTGCAAAAAATTAATTACACATGTGGATGTGGATGTTTATGATAAAGTTAAAATAAATTTTACACGTGTGGATGTGGATGTTTATGATAAAGTTAAAATAAATTTTATAAAAAAGTGCAAAAAATGGGGGTGTTAGGATTTGTAGTTAGGTGGCTTGGTTTATGTATCAACGGACCTACCACTGGGCTAAGTGAGTGGTTCTGTCCTAGACACACATGCAACTCTTTTGACCAGCTATTCCTACTAATGGTAATGGCGCACCAGGTAGAAAGTGTGCCATTGCTATCCTTAATCTTATGGCGCACTCCTAAAATGTGTGCCATTACTATGTTGTAGCCCTAATTGAACCCCACCCCCACCCCTGCAACCCTAGCTATTCACCCCACACTCTTCTCCCAGCGCCCCGATCCCATCCCGCGACCGCCCTGCCACGCCGCCCCATCTGGCGACCCCGCGCCCCCGTCTTTGCCTCGACCTCGTCCACCCAGGCGTCCCTGCCCGTCTCCGGCGACAACAAGGTGAGCTTCCCGTCCCTCTCCCTCCCTCCCTACCTCCCTCTCTCTCATGGTTTCACCACTCCCCCTCCTTTTCTCTGCGCAGTGACTCACCCCCGCCTACTCCGCCGCCCAGCCATCGCCGCCTGCTTCGTCGTCGTCCACACCGCCGTCCAGCCATGCCACCGCCAACCGCCTCGACCTCGTCGACCCCGGCCTGTCGAATCCTCGGCGCTGGAAGAAAAAACGCACACCTCAAGGTTTGCACCCTCACCTCAACCCTAGACGTGCTCCTCTTTCTTTTGTATAGATATCATCTTGACGGTAATCAACCAATCAGCCAGTAGTTTTGCTGAAATTTCGAGAGTTTTGACGAATTGGCAGTGTTATCTATCTAGCGTTTTTTTGTTTGTTTGAATTAGTAGCTGTGGTTAGTGCACTAGCCACTTCTATAAATGGATCTCATAAATACCCAGCTATACACAATGTAGCTACTTCTTATCAGTGTACTTGTAGTTGGTGATTTCAATAGGAATTTAGATATTGTTTAGTGTGGCAATCGAGCTTCAAGATTCAAAAAAAAAAGAAGTGAATGTTCAGTTGTTGGTGACTGAAAATTTTAAGAAGAAATTGTTGTTTTACTTTATTTTGGTGAATGCTATTGTTGATATATACAGTCAGTATGTGATCTGAGTTGTTCCTACATGATTCATGCCGCAGTTTGGTTGATGAAAATTGAACTTTAAACATTTCACAAACATTAGCTATCCACTAGTACTAACCCAGAGTGATGATAATTAAAGAAAGCTAATCTGGCTGAAATTTTTATCTTTATATGGCCTGATCGAAGAATAAAGAGGAGAATGACAGGGTGGTGGTCCAAAGCCAGGCCAAACTAGACAATTAAGACAGGGTGTTCCAGTGTATTGGTTGATAACTAATCTATGAAACGCTTATAAACATTGCATGTTAAATTCTTCATGATTGCCTTTTGTTAGGATTCTCTTTAAAGCTGGAGTCTTTTACCATATCAAACATTTAATCAAAGACTTGAAATCCTATTACATTCCTTAAAAAGAACATGACATGTGCACACACAAATGACCTTACTAATTAAGCAGGGCAAACCTGGGGCATCGCCTCAAACTGTAGTTTAATTTGAGATGTTTTCCTTAATCCTTATAGCAATCATTTTTCTGTGAAAATTTTAGAATGTATCTATGGCAGATTCAGTTATATTAAGATGCCTAGGAACACCTAAAACTGAAGTACCAACATGGAAACAATAAATTTCCTGCTGTTGTTGCAACATTTACTCATTCCACAGAGCTCAGGCCTTTTTCTGTTGCTATGTAGATACTTGAAATATAAGACAATTGCCATCTCTTCTTTAAGTAAGCACTAACCATAATCAATTTGTATAGCTGCAGGAAGAGGACTTGAAGCATTCTTCTATTAAAGGTAAACTTGAAAGGCCTTGTTATACTTCGATAGTTGCATTGCCTAGGAAGGTTGCAACTTTTAGATATGTTAGTATCATTGGCAGGTTGCAAATTTTAAATAGTAGGTGATTATTCGTGAATTTGTTAGTATCATGTGGGCGATGTTTTTAGATTGGTGAAACCATAGCTTAGTTCTGTTCACAGTTCTATTTATATATTGTATGCTTTTGTCACTTGTCCTTTGCGCACCTGGTTGAGCCTATATATATGCTTGTTGTGCCTATATGTAGGCCTTTTTTGTGCAGGTACAAATAATGACCGCATTCTCCCGAAATGTAGATTAATTTCCGTTTCGGTTGAGAATGGGGTCCTAGCTCAAGAAAATTAGCAAAGGTCATGCCGAATTTTTCCGTGATTTCGTGCATGACCTTTATTAATTTTCTTGACCTAGAAGGTGCTTTGCATGCACTTTTTCTAGTTATTTGTATTGACTAGTTATTTTCTGGTTACACATCATTCATATGACCACATTTTCTAAAACATGCCTTTTATTTTTCTTATACTAGCTACCCTGATATCATCGAATCACTCTAGTAGCATTTTTTCTTATCCTATTTAGTGGGTGTAGATGGCCGACAACTATGAGGCCTCCGGTTCGCACCACCAGAAGAAATATTGGGAGATGAGCATGGATGATGATCCACAACCTCAACCCCGCTACGAGGGCATCAGGGATGACTCTACCGATCCCGAGTACACAACCTCTAAAGGGAATGATTGTGGTGCTGCGTAGGCCGATCCCACCACTGATGATGGCAACCAACCCACGGATGGAAGCCAACCGAAGAGGCAAAAAAAGGAGAGGCGCCCGAGCAACCTAGGCACCGTCAAGGAGGAATTTACCGAAGTGGATAAAAATGGGCTTCCAACGGTGCCCAAAGAATTAGTCGGTGGGTACGCCGGACAACTCGGGTGCATTCTCCGGGGCACCGTCTCGATCAACACCGAGAACCTAAGGCATCCTGACCGAGCAAATTTGTGCAACCTCCTCTTCATGAAGCTGCACAACTGATACAAGTTCCCCGCTCAATTCGCAAACACACAACTCCACGGGAATAAAGTGAACAGTGCTGCCCTCACGAAGATGAGCACATCCCTGGCTACTTCGAGAAGCACGGTGAAGAAAATGATTAGTAAAGGTGTTAGTTACGAGAAGATCAAGGAGGAAAATCCTTCGATGAGAGAAATTGACTACGAGGAGTTCAAGCTTAATTGCGAGGGCACCTCAACCAGTGAATCGAGTCAGTGGGGGAAAAGTATGTGGGAATTGAACTTAGGGGTCCACAGACTCGGTCCCGGCGGTTAAAGAGTGGCGGAACCTAAATGGGACAAGGAGGACGCGGAGCGTGCCGCGCAAGACCTACCACCCCTCTTCAAAAAATACGGAGATAAGCCTACCGATAACTATGTCAGGGCCCGGTACAAGAGGAACCCGATAACACGGGAGCTTACGACGGATCCGAAGGTGGAGGAGCTTGAGCGTCTTCTGGTAAAGAATACCTCCCCCCTGTTAAATTAGCTCCATATGTTTGCATTTTAAAATTAGTGAAGCCAAATTTCTGAATGGTCCCCGCGTTCCTTGTGCAGGAAACTGAAAGCAGCAGCGCGGGGTCCCCGCCTATCGCCCCTTGGGAAAAATCTTTAAATAGGGCGATCAACACACTCAAGAAAAAGGATAAGCTTAGTAAGCCGTCGTCAGCTGGTCGTGTGTCCGGCAAAGGCTGTTCCACAAAATGGTCGGACTACTCGGAGGCACTACTCCGGGAAAAAATGGAGCAAATTCCACGCATTGTGGAAGAACAAGTTGGACATGCGCTCAACAACATGATGCCTTCCTTTTTTGTGTTCATGCGAGACTGGCTTGCGAGCGGTCAAGAGGGGTTGCCCCCGATTCGCAGCTTCATGGGAAGCAACTCTCACAACGCAACGGCAGCGGCGGCGACCCCGTTGGTGTCCCCGGCGGCGGATGCGTTTGTGACCCCGGCGGCGGCCAGGACGGTGCCCCTGGCTGCGGATGCGACGGTGTCCCCGACGGCGGATGCGTTTGTGACCCCGGCGGCGGCGCAAGTATTGGAGCGTAAAACACCAACGCCCGGCACGTAAGGAGCAAGCGCCCCCTCCGTCACATGCCCGCCCGCCATTGGCGGTCCATCGACATTAGCCGAGCTCGACACCATCACGGTAACTAAGCCTCGGCCGATGACTTCATCTCCCTTTGCCTTGTACTGGGCATCCTTGACGCCCTACATGTTTTTGTAGGGCACCGTCAACGTTCCATGCACTATCCTTCACTTCATGGAGGAGGAGTCGGTCGATGTTGCCGTGGGAAGAATCGTTCAACCGGGCATCCGCGTGTTCCATGGTAATCCGATGCCAACCAACGTGTATAAGGTTCAACTGATTCGGGTGCTGGATGGCTATGGCGAATTGTTACCTCCCTATCGACCCCCTGGAGCCGAGGACGAAGATGTGATGGACCTCAAGGCTGCTTGAACTGGAGCTTGCTTTGGCCGAAGTGCCAGATTCGTTTGGGGGTGGGGAACTACTCCACCCCACTGCCAGTCGTGTCGGCGCCAAGCCATGCCAAGACCGCTGCAACGCCGTCGGCTGATCCGGGCCACCACCCCACGGACATCGATGTGGCACAAGATCGGAGCAACACCAACACCAACACACTACTTGCCCGTGTAGATGACTTCTACGAGGAACACGGTGGGTGCGACATGGACGACCTTTTCCCTCCGGCTTCTCTAGAACCAAACCTTGGTGCAAAAGACTCCTCCCACCCATCTCGTAGCGCGGAGATGAATTCCAACAATAAGCGTCGACTGTTCAGTTCTCAAGAGACGCCTCCAGCTGCCGCCTTCACCGAGGCTGAGACGGCCGAGGCGCGAAATGTTAGCAGCCCCAACACACTCAGGAAGGCGGTCTCCGAGCAGGTAAAGGTCCCATTACATGAGAAGCGGAACAAGAAGGGACAGAAAAGAAGGAGGAAGGGTCCCACTACTGCGAGCCAGCCGGCACCGACGATCCGTGCTCAAAACGGGCCACCAAGACCCGACGGAATCATGTCGAGGGTGCATGTGGCGGGTAGGCCGATGCTATCTGCTGCAATGCTCCATGCTGCAACGGTGCTATGAAGAGTCTGCATGACATTGTTGTGAATACAGAGACGCGGCGTCTCAGAGAGAAAGATGTGGCATACCCGGTTTTCACCGCCAAGGTGCCAGAGGGAAAGGGCTTTGTTGCTTGCGACATCGGACGTGTGATCTTCTTGCGGTTTGATGAAATCTTCGCTATGTTTCACCTTTTTCCGCCGCACTACACATTCGTTCGGCTATTTGCGCTCAGTATGGAGATGCGGATCATAAGAGACAAGACCCCGGACATCGTTATAGTCGACCCCTTCTACATGTGTGCCAAGCTCTTGTGCAGCTCCGGGGACCGGCGACTCGCTAGTGATTACGTCGAAGGCGTCATTCTGGCGAACAAGGATAAGGACAACTTCCTCCTGCCTTACTTTCCCGAGTAAGTCATCCCCTCACGTCCCCGTAACGTACATTAGGTTGCTTCTTTTCCTCCTAACATCCGTGTTGTGTGCAGTGATGAAACAAAGTGCACACTCATTGCTCTAAGCCCGAAATGGTCCATGGCCACGTATTTGGACCCGGACCGTGAGTCGATCAAAGACTACACAAATATCAAGAAAGTTTTCGATGAGGCTCTCTCGCGCTACTCCAAATCTGGAGGCACCTTGAAGAAGGAAGTTGTTAGGTACGGCGCGCATGTGTTCACTCACGTAACAAAGTTCGCCTGTGTCAAGCAGCCGCCTGGCGGTCAGAAGGATGCCTACTACGCCATCCATCACATGCGGGCGTTCGTACGGGACCAGCAGCAGCTTACGCTCCCAGCTCATCTCAAGCACTGGGCCGAACGCTTGTCGGTAATCCAAGATGCCGACCTCAGACAAGAATTCTTTCGCATCCAGTCGGAGTTGACAGAAATCATCTCTGAAGATGTCCTTCGTAACACGGGGGAGTTCTACCTCAACAATCAACTGTCCAACCGTGAAATAGATACAATGCTAAGATTGCAGGCTGACGGCGATCGCTCATTCATGACCATCACGAAAGATGCTGTCGTATGTCGTGTACATTGGTAGGATTATCTGAGTCTACGACGACTGGGAGGATTGTCGGAGACAGGTTCACCGTTTTAGCGGTAACAGTTACAAAGGGTACCCCACAAGGGCGGAGGCGGAAGCTAGATACGCGCGCTATCTAGCGGGGGAGAGGAGGGAGCGGAGGAGGAATCGGATGAAGATCACTTTGGTCACGATGATGCTCATCGTGACCGCCATCCTCTTCTTCAATGTCATGGTAGTTTAGATATATCAACTTATAATGTGATCAAACTCGCTACTCGAGACTTGTAATGTTCTAACTTTGTTCGGTATTTTGAATTCGAAGACTAATATGATGATTTGTAATCGGAGACTAATCTTCTATTGTATTCAATAAATTTGTTGTTTATATCTGTGTTGTTTATAAATCTGTTGTCTATATCTGTTTGTAACCTGTGCAAATACAGAAAAGCAAAAGAAAAAAAAAACTAATATTCATAGTAGTGGCGCACATAGTGTGCCTCAGTGGCACGTGTGGAGAAACATAACAATGGCGCACTTCCTGAAAGTGCGACATTAGTAACCCAGAACAGAAGACACACATGTGGTGGGACTAGTAACATCAGTGGAGCATGACTGGCTTTAGTAATGGCGCACTTATGGTGCGCCATTAGTATACAGGAATGTGCGCCATTACTATCACTTACTAATAGTATAACCAGCTGTTGGTTATAAGAAGATGCCATGTTATCTATAGCTAACCTTATAGTGAACAAGTACAATATGAAGGCTATAAGGAATACTACTTTAGCAATATATGGCCCACATATCTATCTCATAAAGTGCCTAGGAGCACGTGTTGCAGCTGGCTACTAATTAGTAGCCCGCTTCTCTTCTCTCTCCTCTTCTCTCTCTTCCAACTAAGCAACAATATACTATTTTATTCCTTATAGCCCGTCCAGTCAGCTCTATTGTACTTGCTCTAAAGTGCGTCATTGATGTCAAAATATAGTGCGCCATTAAAGACCTTTTTTTCAGTAGTATGAGTTTGTGGATTTGGATGTGGGCGGCGAGTCGGAACCACCTCACTCACTCTCGCTTTGCTCTCTTGAAGAAGATAAGGCTGGTCACAATAGGGAGTAACTTAGACTAGTAACATACACGGATTTCGAGTCTATGTTACTACCTTCACAATGGGTAGTAACATATATGTAGTGTCATATAAGACTTCATTTATTAGATTATAGACTCATATTGTCTTGGTATGTGTGATGTTACTTAAAGAGCAAGTAACTAGCTAAGTTACTACAAAAATCTCTCTCCTCATTAACTCATTGCCACATAAGCAAAATTGTTGAGTTGGACTCTATGTTACTGCTAAGTTACTCCCCATTGGGACCAGCCCTAAGGGAAGGGGTGGTCGCACATACACACCGCACGAACGAGATAAAATGATGTTGCGGTTTCCCGTGCGACAAGATTCGTGCAAAAATATCCAAAGATGGTTGAACCGATCGCGCAAGATTTTATGGGAGCGACGGTTTGCTGCCTATGATTAGGGTTATTTCTGAACCTTGGTTGAAGGGCAGCTCGTAGTTCAAAATATCCTTTTTGGTATCGGAAAAAAAGACCCATCTTGCTTACTAGTCCAAGTATCCCCGGGAGGGAGGCCGACACAGGAACCCCAGAAAAAATATCACGACAGCTAAATCATCTCATCCACATGCGGAGCAGGAGCCTCTCGCAACCTCACAATGTCCCGAAAACCTCTTCCCAGTTATCCAATGGCAGAGGCAAACAAATCCTATCCTCCTCCCTCGCACACTACACCATTCCCATCTTTTTCCCTTTCTTCTCGTCTCCGGGATACTGGCGTAGGTACCAGCTTTCTTTCTCTTTGTTCCTCACCCTGTCTCCGTGACCAACAATGGCGTTGGAAACATGCCTCAGAGCTTGGGCCATGCACGCGCCGCAGGCCGGCATCAGGGAAAAGCTTAGCAGCAGAAGCTACGCTCCTTTCAGGCCAAGGACCGCCGCCCCTGCAATTGTCTCGCCGTCCCCGTCCCCGTCCGCTCTAGTGGCGGCACGGCGGCCGTCACGCTATGTGTGCCGGTGCAAGAACGTCGTCGACGAAGGTACGTACTATACATGACTACCCGTACCTTACCCTGCCTCTAGGCTAGGCTAAGGTGAGATGTACATGTACTACGTACGGGAGCATAGCAGATGCTTGAAAATATACGAAGTAGTAGACTAAATAATAATGGCGCATGCATGCATGCATGCAGTGATTGTAGCGGACGAGAAGAACTGGGACAACATGGTGATCGCGTGCGAGTCGCCGGTGCTGGTGGAGTTCTGGGCGCCGTGGTGCGGGCCGTGCCGGATGATTGCGCCGGTGATCGACGAGCTGGCCAAGGACTACGTGGGGAAGATCAAGTGCTGCAAGGTGAACACTGACGACTGCCCAAACATCGCATCCACCTACGGTATCCGAAGCATCCCTACCGTGCTCATGTTCAAGGACGGCGAGAAGAAGGAGAGCGTCATCGGTGCCGTCCCCAAAACTACCCTTTGCACTATCATCGACAAGTACATCGGCAGCTAATTAACCATTCTTAATTAGCGATTAATCGAGGACGCACAACGTTCGGCTCTGTTCGTCATACACATTATATGTACTATCTATGTATATGATGCACGTATACGATCCATCCATCGGTTTTGACTGACGGAGTACTACAGTTAATTCAGATGTACGTATTCACCCAGTTCGGTGACGCCGAGTACTTTTCAACGACGATGACGACGATCAATGATGAACGACTAAGCACTAGTTAACTTTGTTCCTGCTCCAAGCGGCCGAAGCAATACGAAGCTAGCACTTTACACCAGTGAGAACGTGCACGTACATTTTTTTTTGGACGAAATGCAGTGAGCACTACGATACACCACCAGAATTAGCTGGTGTCCTGAAAGATCTACAGGAGAAAGACAGAAAGGTTTGGGAAGCAAACATCCAGACAGAACTGGGTGAATAACCTAGCTAACCAATATTTCTGCCTCGATCTTTATTGAAAATCACCACGGGAAGAGATTCCCTAGCTAAATATATTGCCTTAAAAAATAGGTTCAAGATACAAACACCATTACATAGTTAAGAGAGAGCTTGTAACCGACAGCTGAGATACAAGTATCAATTCCTGGCTGAGTCTCTTATATCAGTCTGTTTGAACCTAAAGAGCCAAATGGAGATATCATCAACTATGTTCCTGATTGTAAACTTAGCTGAGTGGAGTTCATCTCTGAATATGAGAGCATTTCTGGAATGCCAGGTTTTCCAGAGAATCAGCAATGCAACAGTGGGCCAGATGTTTGGATCCAGGATGACACGAGAGGCAGTGTCCCACAGTCCTTCCAAATCATGAGGGGGGGGGGGGGGCTAGGTAAATCGAAACCTGCGCGGAGAAAGAGCACTGGATGATCAGGTGGTTTGCATCCTCAAAGGTGATAAAATATATGTGCCGAATATATGTGTATGAGTTGAGCTACAGTTGGACTTGTAATAGCGGTGGATTAGGTGTTTGATTCGGACACGTATAACCCGGGCCTATTATATAAAGGCACCGAGGGATAGCAAAATAGACTAGACACAAGTTGATAGGCTAGACAGAGATTACGAGAGGGACGGTCTGGCGCCCGTGGCGGGGGCAACCGGACCGGACGTGGCGATGTGGTCAGGGCGTTGTCGGATGGCGTGACGGGCTTGTCATCGACTATATCATGCTGATTAATTAGGTACATGGGGAGGAACGCGATAGTCATGCTCCAGGGATGTAGCCAGGTTAGTGAACCTCGTTAACAAATCTCGGTGTCGTGCTTGTGCTTGTGGTGATTTCTTGATCGTTGGTAGATCAAGATGCGACCTCGAATTATTCTAACAATTGGTATCAGAGCAAGGTTTAAGAAAGCCGCAGGCTATTGATTTAGAGGAGGAAGAATTCGACATACTTTGTATAAAAGGATCGTAGCTGTGGGAGCGGAGTTTATCGGTGAGTTGCTGGCGAGTTCTAATCAGGAGGCAGCGATGGAGTGTACACGTGTTCTAATTCTTAAGAAGCAATCAGGATCGGCGGCGTCTGGCGTGTAGCAGGAGAGTTCTCGTGAGATTGGACCGTGTTCGGAAGGTGTAGCATGAGGCAACGGGAGTCTCAGATGTGGGCGCATGCAGCCAGGTGCCGGTGCACAGCAGCAGGATTCACAGAGAACGAAGGCGGCGTAACGCGCGTACATTGGACGGATTCAGCATTGACAGGTGGCGGCTGGAACAAGGTAGAGATCCATGGGGTTTTATTTTGTCCGGTCTAGTCGCGGAATCCAGCCGCGCAGCATAGTCCATGTGGTATTGGTGTGGCATGGACAACAATGGGACAAATAAGAAGGTATTGGAAGTTGTGGAGGCATACTCTCATGGTGCAACTACGGGAACTACCAATAAATAAATGATATTTGTTGGATGCATTGCAAATTGCACACTGGATTGTATCATGGTATTGGCAGATTGGGGATGTGCGTTTACAACTCGGAGGAGTTTGGAGCGTGTCGTGTAGGATAATGCAAACACAGGGCGTTAAGCAATGGACGAAGATGTGCGGGCGGATAGGACGCTGGGTGGAGCATGATTGCAGTTGGATAAGTAAGCATGGGTCGGACGTCAAAAGTCTCACGGATCGACATGGATGTTGGTCAAAGTAGAAGACGATGGTGATTTCGGTGATGATGACATAGGAGTGTTCTGCTGATGGTGACCGACTTATAGGGCGTGGAAACATGTGGCTCATGCCCGAGGGCTTGTGTGGTTCGACGTGAAAATGGCGCAGGGTTGATTCAAGGTAGTGCACATAGGAGAGCTTGAATTCAACAGGGCGCGGGGGAGGTGGCACGCACAACCACCATGGAGTCATGTTGAAGGTGTAGCTGGAGTCTGGTGGAATACTTCACTCTAAGCTGATGGAGGGGCTACGGCATAAGTCGACGGAGAGTCAAAGCCTATTTCAGCGGAAAAGCGAGAGACACGTTGTTCGGGTTGTGGCCAAGGGTTCGAGAGAGATGTGATACTCGGCATCGATCGTGCATGATGGATGGTTCTCTGCAGTAGGAGTTGAGTTGTTGTGGGTTCGCGACCCAGGAGACTCGACCAGGACAGCGGAGGCTCGACGCGGTAATAGCGGCAAGGCGTGCAGAAAGCACGGGACAAAGCGAGAGGCCAGGGCACATGAGCTCAGACATGTGATCAGAAAAATTGTGCAGATGGTGCTGAAGCAGTGTTGACGAGTACCAGATTCAAGTTGATGGCTAGATCTATCGAGTTTGATGCATCATATGGACGAGTGTTTACCATGGGAAAATCTGATAAAGTGGCGGAAAGTCAGGAATTGTCAATAGCCGAGAGAGTACATGGCCGTATATTTTGTGGTCTTCAATACATATGGTAAAATATTGATGACAAGTATAGAAGGAGGCAAAGTGCTATAGAGGTGGAACATGTCAAAGACTATCCGGAAAAGGGGTGAGACAACTGTGAATTTTGACTCAGCATGACAGAAGGCAAAGGTGAAATTTCTTCAAGTCTGAAATAGCAATCAAGAAAGATCTAGGATGTTGAGTTCGGATAACTCTTATATGTGGCGACCTATATGTGAGTTGTTCACTTTGACGCAGGCAGTGATCGGTGTGTGATGGCATTGAACGGTTACTTCAGGAGTTGGGACCACAAACAAGAGTAAAGAGTAACTTAATTTTGCTCATGTGTTGATTGTGGAGAAGACAAGAATGTACTACAGTTGCAGGTGGAGTCACATGGAGTCTGGCAGTAGCAGTGGTTCTCATGGTTCAAGTCCAAGATACACGGAGGTTCCCACATGGAGGTTTCAAGGTGGCGAGGATATATTCATTAAGGTGGAGTGTTAAAATATATGTGCCGAACATATGTGTACGAGTTTTGCTATAGTTGGACTTGTAATAGCAGTGGGTTATGTGTTTGAGTCGGACATGTGTAACCCGAGCCTATTATATAAAGACACCCCGGGGTAGCAAAATAGACTAGACACAAGTTGATAGGCTAGACTGAGATCACGAGAGGGACGGTCCCGCGCCTGTGGCGGGGGCGACCCAACCGGCCGTGGCGATGTGGTCGGAGCGCTGTCGGATGGCCGTGACGGGCTTGTCATTGACTATATCATGATGATTTGGTACATGGGGAGGAGTGCCCGTAGTCATGCCCCGGGGGTGTAGCCAGGTTGGTGAACCTCGTTAACAAATATCGGTGTCGTCCTTGTGCTTGTGGTTATTTCTTGATCCTCCGTAGATCAATATGCGACCTCAGATTATTCTAACAAAAGGGGTCAGCACAGCGGGGGCAGGCAGCATCAGGGGCCATATTCTTGGCTATTTCATGTTGCCTTTCGTGTTGACCCTGTCCCGGAAGAGGAGCCAGAAGAAAATCTTGACCTTGAGAGGTGCTTTAGAGGACCAGATGAGGCCATAGTTGGAGTAGATGTGGTGGTCTTCCATTACAGTCATTTAGGTATTTCGGGTGGTGAAGGGTAGGCCATGGATTAGCGATCGATCATCCGTTTTGTCTGTTGGCATGAAATCTTGCAAAAGATTAAGAACCAATTCCAAGTCTATCGAGGCAGCAGAAGTGAGACGTCTCCTCAAGTTATTCAACAAGCCAAAACTTGACACCGAAGCCACTAAAACATTGTCATCCTTAGTGTGTGAACACTGCTTTTAGACGTTTATGGGGCAACAAGGAATCAAGCCAAAAGAAGGTGGATAAGGAATTGTTTGTTAAGAAAAAGGTTTTGTCTAAAAGTTGTGGGAGTTGTTTGTTTACAATGGGCCGGAGGAAAGACGGTGAGGTGGGTTTATGGGCGGATATTCAGAGTAGTTTTTGGTGGTACCCACGATAGCATAGGGCTTTGGAGTAGTTGGAAGGCGAATTTCATTACCAGGAATGTTTTTATACCTAGGCCACCATTTTCCTTAGGTTTTCATACATTTTCCACGCAATTAAACATTTTGACCAGGTGCAGGTCTCCTCATTGGACCGGAAAAAGGATCTACGCAGAGAGTTTTGAGTAGTTTCTTTGGTAGACGAAACACAAACATAAAATATATTACGAGAGAGTCCATGGTAGATGTAACGCCCTGGTCACACACAGCTTCCCGGCCGTTACGCCTGGCGGGATCTGGACTATCCCCACAGACCAACACTAGTATTTCCTGCACACTTCGTCCTCACTTGTGCGCACCTGGGAACAATTTCCCGGTCGGTCATCCATCCTCAAACCGCTCCAAGCTAAGCACGCTTAACTTTGTAGTTCTTTGGATCTGTGCTTCCAGAAAAGAAGGTTCACCTTGTTGATATGAGTACTCTATCACCCCTATTTAAGACAAGCTGTCACATTAGTGGAGATTAGTGTTAGTATAGCTCCTTTAGAGAGCAACTTAGTTATTATGCCAAAAAGGAATTTCCTAAATCTATCGGTAATGGGGTCAAAGGAGAAAATATGAAGCTTGGTTGGGGACATGGGTAAGCCGAGATAGGTAGTCGGGAAGGCTTGTCGAGAGCATTGCAGAGTAGATGCAAATTCATGTGAGGTGAGGTCCTCAACCATGATTGTAAGAAAGGCAGTTTTATGGAAGTTAATTGTTAGGCCCGTAGACATGGCAAAAATGTCTAGTATTTTCTTCAATGAGTTTGCTGCCGCAACATCAGTTTTTGCGATGATGAGCCTGTCATGGGCGTACTGCAATGTGGTGGGGGGTTAATTATGTAGTGTGGGGTGGCACAGGCTACTGGGGCGAAAGCTTTTCTAATCAATCTTTGCAGGACATCTGCAACTTTTAGGAAGAGGTATGGTGAGAGGGTGTCGCCCTGTCTAAGCCCTTGCCGGCATTTGATCCATCTTCCATTTAGGATAGCAGCCGCTTGGTCCGAGACCAACATGGAGCCAATCCACCTCTAAAAAGACTGTGGGAATTGATAGAGGCGGAGGTGTCCCGATGTTTCGATGAGATGGTGGATAACGATTATGGTGGAGACGACTTTGACGACCCGACTACAAACGTGTGAAGACGTTGCGCCTTAGCAATCGCTAAACCAATTCGGAGAGGTTATTGATTCGACGATGCACGGTCAACCTGACCACGAAGTTCTAATTCCTGCAAGAAATCGAAGAACAGGAAAGAACTAAGAATTTTAATGTGGATATTGCGAATCGAAGATGAATGATTGACAAAATTTTGGGGTTCCAATATGGTCTTGGCATGGTCTATTGACAAAAACTAAGAACTCGAAGTTCCTGCGATAGATAACTTAAATCTAATCAAAACCCAAGTCTAAATGATGCCCTAAGGGTTGTATATATGGGGGAACAGAGGGGATTTTCATGGCCCCTTGGAGGAGGGGTCCGAAACACACCCAAACTCGGTTTCCCACACATACGGACTTTAAAAACAGCCTATCAGGTATTATTTCGAAATTACATGGGCCAGGTCCAATAATGAGGTGACGCGGCACCTATAAGCCCTTGGAAGTAAATAATGAAGTGCCATCTTGTGTATTTCATCCAAGCCTTCATGTACTCATGATGGTGGCTTCAAAGTGTTGTAATTACCACTAGAAGCTCCATTGTTCTTCCTCGCACGCGCACCTTCCTCTCCATGCTTGATCCCGCTCCAATGGCCATCCTTATTGTCCATGCTAGGTCCTTCATTCATAAGTAAAACAAAATAATCTAATTTAGGAAGCATCATATGTCTATGAACATTAATAGGATGTCCAAGAAACGAAAGTATATAATAATTTAGTTGGCGTGCGCGAGCTCTAGTAACTGGTCCAATATGTGTAGCTGGTGGGGATGTGGGTGTAACCTTAGTAGGGATGTCCTCATCATCCTCTCCTTCTTGAGTTGAGGTCGTCCTCGAC
Source organism: Bromus sterilis (assembly GCA_950022295.1). NCBI lineage: Eukaryota > Viridiplantae > Streptophyta > Magnoliopsida > Poales > Poaceae > Bromus > Bromus sterilis. The sequence continues at coordinate 179,973,528 of OX465600.1, read as the reverse complement.
GAAAGCTCGTCATCTTCTCCCAAATAAGGCTTCAAATCTGCAATGTTAATTCAGGGACTAACCCCAAAATCTACAGGCAGCTCGAGTTTATATGCATTATCATTTATTTTCTCCAGAACATAAAGGGACCATCAACTCGTGGCATTAACTTAGACTTTCATAAATCAAGAAACCTATCTTGACGTAAATGCTACCAAATAAGATCTCCCGGTTCAAACACAACATGTTTTCTACCCTTATTAGCAGCAAGATTGTATTTAGTATTCATCCTCTCAATATTTTCCTTAGTTAATTCATGCATTTTTAATATCAATTTAGCACGTTGCTTAGCATCAAAATTAACCTTCTCCGAAGATGGAAGAGGCAGCAAATCAATATGTGTACGAGGTAGAAAACCATACACAATCTCAAAAGGGCACATTTTAGTGGTATAATGTAATGAATGGTTATAAGCAAATTCAATATGAGGTAAAAATTCTTCCTACATTTTCAAGTTACTCTTTAAAACAACCCTAAGCATAGTGGACAATGTTTTATTGACTACTTCAATTTGTCCATCATTTTGCGGATGACATGTAGTACTAAAAAGTAGTTTAGTCCCCAACTTAGCCCATAAGCATGTCCAAAAGTGGCTAAGAAACTTAGTATCACGATCTGAGACAATAGTATTTGCCACACCATGCAAGCGTGTAATCTCACGAATGAATAATTAAGCAACATTAGCAGAAGCATTTCTTTTATGACATGGTATAAAGTGTGCCATCTTAGAAAATCTATCCACAACAACAAAAATGATATCCCCCTTCTTGGTTTGAGGAAAACCTGAAACAAATTCCATAGATATGTCCTCCCATGGAAAACCTGAAAAAAATTCCATAGATATGTCCTCCCATAGATATGGATTGAAGCAAGCACCTCGTGCTTGGTATGAAACATTGAAGGATTTCCTCCTGAAGAAAGGCTTCAAACCTGGAACCACTGACCCCACTCTTTTCACTCGATCATATAACAATGATCTATTTGTGTGTCAAAAATATGTAGATGATATTATTTTTGGCTGCACTAACACTGAAATCAGCGAAGAATTTGCAAGGATGATGTCGAAGAAATACTAGATGTCCATGATGGGAGAATTGAAGTTTTTCCTTGGACTTTAGATTCGCCAACAGAAGAATGGCACCTTTATTTCGCGAGAAAAATATTTGAAGGATTTCCTGAAGAAATTCGACCTTACTGATTCCAAGACCATCAGAACTCTCATGCCAATGGTTTTCTTGATGCTGATGAAAAGGGGAAACCCTTCGATCAAAAGAAGTATCGGTCTATGATAGGTTCACTCTTATACTTATGTGCATCTAGACCTGATATTATAATATCAGTTTGTATTTGTGCTTGTTTTCAGGACAATCCGAAGGAATCACATTATACTGCTGTAAATCGAATTCTTCGGTATCTAGCACATACACCTTCATTGGGACTTTGGTATCCCAATGTAACTTAGTTTGATTTGATTGGATATTCTGATTCAGACTGGGCTGGTGATAGAGTTGATAGGAAATCTACCTCAGGAACTTGCCATTTTCTTGGTAGATATCTTGTGTGTTGGGATTCAAAGAAGAAAAATTGTGTCTCAATATCTACTGCTGAAGCCGAATATATTTCTGCTGGCTCATGCTGCACTCAGATCCTTTGGCATAAGAAGACGCTGAAAGATTATGGTATTTATGTGAAGAAAATCCCCTTGCTGTGTGATAATGAGAGTCCTATAAAAATTGCACACAATCTTGTCCAACACTCTCGAACGAAGCATATCGATATTCGCCACCATTTTCTTCGAGATCATGTTCAGCGCGAAGACATTGAGATTAGTCATGTCAGAACTGAAGATCAATTGGAAGATATATTCACGAAGCCATTGGACGAGAAAATGTTCTGTGCTTTGAGATGTGAGCTAAACATCCTAGACTCACACAATGTTCAGTAAGATCGAAACTTTTCCCCTGTACATATTCACCTTCGTTGTGTGTTTGTTTACTTAGTTTCTCTTGAGTTTTTCTTCGTCCGTGTTTATATGTCTAGCTTCGTTTACCATTTGCTTCCAGTTTTGTGTTGTTTTTCATTCGTTTTGTTTGTACCCTGTGCTTATCACTTTTAGCTTCGTTGTTGTTTTTCTTTGAAGTGATAAGTTTTGGACCCTATCCCCTCCATTCTGATTCGCTCCAAATCTATTCTGTCTTCAATGGTTAAGCACATTGGAAACGGAAAGCATACTGCTTCGAACATCATTGAGTTCTGAATCAATTGCTTTCAACTTTATCAAAGTTTTTGCTCTCGGTCAAGAGTTATTCTTCGACCGTTGAGTCCTCGTCCTTTTAGGTCCGATGAGATTCGCTCACGAACCGCCACTTCATCCCCACCGTTTAATCAGAAGAGACACTCGCAGGGAGCCGTCCGATGCGATCTGATAACCGTTTCAGATCGACCACTATATAAGGGTATCCCACCCATGCGAACAACCTCCCGGCTGTTTCGTCTCCTCCGCTCCCCTTCTCCCTCCTCGAGCACGTCGCTGAGCTCTCGCCCCCGACGACAGCCGCGCCGCTTCACTGCTGGACAGTCGCCGCCATGGACGTTCCCCGCCGATGAAGAGCACTTCTCCGCCCTCCGTCGCCGTAGCTTCTTCGCGTCACCAAGTTAGGGTACGTAAAGCACCTTCTCGGATCCAATATATTCTGCGAATTTTCTTCTTCTTAGGATTTGGATCTGAGACTTGCCGATTGCGTTGTTCCTTCTATTTCTAGGGCTTCTAAATCCGTGTTGATCTTTGATCTTTGGGAAACTTGTTTGTAGCATCTAAAGGATCCCTTCTATTCAGGTCATTATTAGGATTAGATCTATTTGAGATTGGATTGGGTTAGAACTTGCTCTTGAACTTGTTCTAGGCTAATTCATCACCAGATATGCATCTGATCTTGGTTTTGCCCTGAATTCATGTCAAAGTTTGTTTTCGTCGAAGCCTTTGCCTGTGCTTATCCATCTCTATCATATTTTCCCTCTCTTCTGTTATTCTGTTCACAGGATGTCTGATGAAGAGGCTGCCTTCGGTAATGAATCTCCAGTCGTTGATGGGCTTGAGGATCTCCCTGAGCCCCCAAAGCAGAAAGGCAAAGGAGGCAAAACGAAGGAAGTAAACAATTCCCGAGGAATTCCCAAAGCCATTCGTGTGAAAATGGGTTATGACACTCCACCCGAAGAAACAGATCGCATGAGAAAGATTCGCTTGCAAAAGATTCGCCGCTACTGGGCGATTCGATGGTATAAGTACAAGAGAATTCCAGATTAGAAGTGGGCAATTCAGTTTGCCTTCAACCCACCATACCAGTACACCACGTCTATGCGTGCTCAGTACACTGCTGAGATCCGAAGAAAATACTACCCGAAGCCACCAAAAGTTCCTCACCCCAATTCTCTTAAGACATCAGATGATTAACCCAAGGAGCAAGAAAGGCTTGCTATTCTGGCTGAGAAGAAAAGAATCAGAGATGAGAAGAAATCCATGTTGGAAATATGCCCTAGAGGCAATAATAAAATGTTATTATATATATTTCCACGTTCGTAATTAATGTTTATATTTCTGTGCTATAATTGCAATGACCCTGACTATGAGATTCAGAAGAAAACTCATTTTCATGTGTGGAAATGTAAACACCAAGAGTTCCTGGTTTAGCCTCTAAGACCAGCTCATGTGCTAACTGATGATTACGTTTTCTTAATCATGGACATTGTTCTTGTAACAAGGATGTCAGTAGCAATGGGAATATATTGTTAGCAGAACAATGATGTTGAACCGACCCCAGTATTGAATGATATACTTAGAGATCACATCGTAACAACGTTATAAGTCATATCATGAAATGTTATCATATACGTAATTCCTCAGACCATGAGAGTATCGAGTTGCTTCACACAAGAATACATGCTTTGGTTCTTAGATGAATCCTCCCGTAAATGGGAAGTAGTAAAATAAGTTCTGGGTATGTCAGATGGTGTGGCTAGTGACTGTGATAGTTCAAGAATGGTATTTGCTCCTTCACGATGAAGAGATATTGACTTTGGGCCCACTCGGTATGACGGTATCATTTCTAGTCTGTCCAGACGCATTGTGATTTAATCACGGGGATACCGGAATACAATAACGAGAAATAGAGACAAACGAGCAAAGAGGATAACGAGTGGCTTGTGTTCAAGAAGTTGTTACACATGGGTGCCAAAGATCTCTCCTCTAACTTTGTCATATATCACGAAGCAAAGGGAATGGTACATGAATAAACATAATGGTTCACTCGAAGTTTCTTCGTGTATGTGCGGGAGTCAACATGGGTGTCCATAGCTCCGCTGTTGATTATTGGCTATTGACAAAAGGTTGTTGACCTATGTCCGAAAGATGTTCTGATTCATGTCCGCATTATACCAAACCTATTGGGTCACACACTTAACGAGCAGTAGTCTGTTAGAATACTGGAATGGTAGAAGGTTTAGTGGAAGCAAAACGGAATAGTTCATACGGGCACCGGAAGTAGTTCTGGGTATTTATGGAATTGTTCATAAGGGCACCAGAAGAACTTCTAGGTATTTAAGGATATGTCTAAATCACTCTGGAGTAGTCCTAGGTGGTTCTGGAACATATGAGAATGGTACTGGGGAAGTCCTGGATCAACCGGAATAGTTTCCGGTTAATCGGTGGACGTCCCGAAAATGACCGACGAACCAACGCAGGGCAACGGGCAGGCTAGACCGTAACCCGGATCGTCCTGGAACCTATCCAGATAGTTCCAAAAACGGTCCCTGAAGGTCTTGGAGGTGTTCCAGAAGGTTCCGGAATGTCCCAAAACCATCCCGGAAGGTCCTGGAATGGCAGAGAATGGTCCCGGCGAGTACTGGAAGGTCATGGAAGGTTCTGGAAGCTTCCGAAAGGTTCCACAAGGTTCCAGACAGTACCATATGCGCCCCACCACCCTTAGCCTTGCGGGGCAAGGCATCCCAAAGGGGCTGGCCGAAATTAGGTGGTGGGGGCGCCCTACTTGGGGATGAGTCCTCCTTGGACTCGGACTCCCCGGTGGGAAGGACTCCCTTTGGGAGTAGGAGGCCCAAGGGGACTCCACAACCCCTAGGTCGGCCAGGACAGCCCCCTGGCCACCTATATAAAGTGGGGGAGGGGTGGGGGCGCAACACAATTAAACCCCAAGGCCTATGCGCCAACCTCCCTCCCTCTAAACCCCGTTGCTCCCCAATTAGACCCCGGTTTAGACGTTGTTCTAGATCGGAATCCGTTAGGGTTTTCTCCCTCTAGTTTTCTCGGTGGCGTTCATCTCTGGACGGAGGAGCGCTGCTGGATTGCTGCTACGGAACGTGTGGATACTAATAGAGGGATCATATCTTTGGTCCTTCTCCGAGGAGCTTCTTCTTCCTCGGAGATCTTGTTCGAGGGACTTGCTCGAGGGACTTGTGCGTGGGACAGATCGAGGTGCTTTTTCTTCCTCGGTGATCTTGATCGAGGGACTGTTTGTGGGACGATCCGCGAGATCTACTTCAATGAGCTACACCAACTCTACTTCCGCTACTTCGGTTGGTGAGCCATGACCTAAAACCTTGTATGCAATCTTCTTGGATGATCTTAGGTTCTTGATTCGTAGGCCAATTTTTTTTGTTTTCTACTACGTTTCCCAACAATCCAAACACAGACTGCTGAAGGCCGTGCTGAAGAGGGCACATCAAAGCCAAAGAAATGAAGGTTGCGGAAACTGAGTGCTTCACCACCACCAGCTGTCTCAGACGACAACATGCGCAAGCTGCTGATGATGAAGCTGATGCTGATGCCGCACAACTTGAGGATTCCATTGATGAAGATCCTGCAGCTGATGCTGATGATGAGTCTTAGCATACTCCAATTTCTCCAAATCTCAAAAGGCAAAAGCTTCGGAAGCCTTTGAGGAAAAAGGCTGGAGAGAAACCGCCTGCTTCGAGAGGCGTGAGAATTCAAGATCCCACAGACCCTCCTGCTTCGCGGCCCCAAATTGCCTTAACAAATTTTGTGGTAGAGGCTCCATTGGCTTCAAAGCACCCTCGCCGCCTGGTCCCAGCAGAGCAAAGGACAAAGGAAAAGCATGACCTGAAGCAGAAGGCTGCTGATCCGCCCGAAGCTGCCGCTCCTGAGTCTGTCAAAGCCTCAAAACCTTCGAAGCTAAAATCTACTGTTGCAAAGACTGGCCAAACTTATGCCCAGGTTGGCAACAAGAAAATATCTGAAGCTGAATTGCGCAAGAGAGATCGTGCTGAAGCTGAAAGACTTCACTCTGAGCACAAGCCCAAGCTAAGGCTGATAAAAAAAGCTCAAGAGAAGGAAAAGGCTGACGGAGAAGCTGCCTTGCTTGAAAAGCGAAGGAAAGATCTGGATGAAGCCAACCAGAAAGCTGAAGCGAAGCGTAAGCTCGCCGAAGTAAAGAAGCAAGAAGCTAAGGCTGCTGCCTAAGCCAAATAGCTCAGTGAAGCCGAAGCCAAGCGCAAGGCAACACTTAATACTTTGAGAACAAGGAAAGCAGAGAAAGCTGCTAGAGCTGCATAGAAAGAAGCTGTTGTGGACATGACTCCAAAAGACGTTGCTCCAAAGCAAGTCACAGCACCTGCCCCAGAAGCTCATGAAGTAGCTGAACATAGTCACCACAACTTCCCTGATCAAAGACAAGGTGAACTATGGGATTGTCTAAGCCTGCATCAGGCATTCTGCAAGCTCGCTGAAGCTATTGATCCCGAAGCAATTGATGTTGGGAATGTATACATCTCACCAACACTCTCTGCAATGATTGAAACTTTGTATAACGAGCTAAGGGACTTGCATGCTAGGGACAGGTCTGAGTCTGCCAAAGTTCTGAAGTTCAAGAAGAAAGCTGACGCAGAATCTGACGAAGACTTCAAGGCCTAAGACGAAGCTGCTTCGAAGAAAATTGCTGATGTCAATGAGAAGACGAAACACAACATTCTAGTTTTTCAAGGCAAGATTAAATATGTTGTCGAAGAATGTTGCAAATCTCACAATGCTTCATTCATGGCACTCGACTCCAAGAAACGTGATGCAATGCTCAAGCAACTTGCTTCTCCCCTTCCTCAATTGCAGCCACGGAAACGAAGATTGATCACTGATGCTGCTGACGAAGCAGATGAGGTTAACTTTCATCCCGCAAATAAGTTACCAAGACGTGCTTCACCCCCACGATGCAAGATCATCCTCCTTCCCTCTCCCACTACAAACCCTCCTGCTTCCGAAGCCGTTCCACCCCGTGCTCCACCTCCACCTCCACCTCAACCTGCTCGACAACCCTCGCACCATGACAACTTCGAACCACAGCCCTCACCCAGGCTCAAGATAGGCCAGTTCCTTCAAGAGATTACTCTCCAGCTCACTCTGCGGATGAGTCCGAAGAAGAAGCGGGCGAAGCTAAAGATAAAGCTATTCCAGAAGAGCCCGAAGCCAATGCAGATGCTGATGAAGCAAATGAATTGGCCATCATGACTCAACCCCAAGAACGAGCCATAGTTTCTCGAAGGCAGGCGCCCCATTGCACACCTGCCCAGGATACTCAACTTGATTCCATCTACCCGCGCGAAACCTTTCCAATTTTTCTGGGTGATGCTACTTCAGCAAGACATGGGCCAGAATTTGATATCGAAGCGCATCGCCAGAAGCTTCGTTTCTTTGCCACAAGTCCTTATGATTTTCCCAGAACAGCTGATGACCTTCGATTCTGGACTGCTGAACAGCCGATTCTATACACGAAGCTGTATTTCCAGAAGGCTGTTTTGTTTCTGCACAGATACTTGTATATGTGAAGCCTATCATCTGCAACATGCTTCCAGAATATCATGGAAACTATCGAAGCACAAAATATTACAAGCCTGTTTTCCATGGAGACTCTATTCAACTCCGAATTAATCAAGAAATTCTATGCCACACTGTATGTATCTGGAAATCCAGATGATACTGATACTTGGGTACTGGAGTGGATGATTCAAGACAAAGTATTTCGCATGCACTCCCACGAGTTCATTGAAATAGCTAATATCCCTCGTCACACCGACAAACTTGCAAAGGTCCATTTGCTGCCTGATCCTACTGAGGCTGAATTTGCTTCGCTACTGGATCCCGAAGTCACTGGTGATCACATGCCAGAAAACATTCGCCCGAAGCATCTTGTTTTCATTTCAAATACTTGGTTTTAAATCTTGTCTAATTCCTTGATGCCTCTCAGCACTGCCAATGATGAGTCCAACATTCACTATAATGTACGTCATGCATTGCTGAAGCTCACTCATGGCCATGTGTTTGACTTCGAGGACTGTTTTCTTCGATACATGGTTCAAGCTGCTGAACTGGTCCATCAATTGAAGCCTTATGCTACCTGGTTCCAAGGCATATGCAATTATGGACGCAGTGAAGACTTTGTTGCCAATCATCACCCAAAGCTGTTCTGTCCTCCTGTGCGCGATACTATGAATATCTTCAGAAGGCCAAATGATCCATTTGCCACTTATGTTGGAGTCAGACATCATATCAATGAAAGGAATATGTCGAAGTCTTTACAGAAGGAATTCTACCACTTTGAAGTTGGCATTCACTCTCAACAGTTGTTGTAAAACTTCATCGAAGGCAATCAACGTCAAATGCAACATCTTTCACATGAAATCAATAGAGTTGGCAACATTGCTTTGAACAATAACCAGTACCTGAAGGTTCTGAAGCGCCACTCTTGGAAAGGATTGAGGAAATTCAACTCTGTCAAGAAGCTTGAAGATGCCAGGATTTACAAGGAGTATCCACATCTTGAGCGCCATTTCTCAAGAAATGATTCGATAGACCGCCCCAACCCAAAGATTCCTCCGTTGGAGAAGATTGACGAAGTTTTATTTGTCAACCCAGCTGAGAAGATTTGCCCTGACACGTTTTATGACGAAGACTCTCATACCTCGAAGCAAGAAGATAATACTCTCAATGAAAGCGACCTCGACTTGCTGCAGGCGCCAATGAACATTGAAGAACTTGAGTCGCCTACCTCGGCCGAAGGACACACTTCTGGAGATGCATCATTGATACGTCTCAAACGTATCTACTTTTCCAAACAATTTTGCTATTGTTTTGGCTTCATTCTTGCATGATTTGAACGAAACTAACCCGGACTGACGCCGTTTTCAGCAGAGCTACCAGTGTTGTTTTCTTTTGTGCGGGTTTCTGGATATTTAGGTACGCTGGAAAAATCCCAAGAAAATATATAAAAAATCAGCGTTCCGGAAGCTTCCGAGGATCCAAAGGGGGGCCACAGGGCAGCCAGGAGGGTTCCTGGCGCGGCCCAGCCCCTGGCCGCGCCACATGCCCTCCTGGCTGGGTCCCACACCCCCTGGTGACCTACCTTGGCCCCTATTTATTCTCCCAATGCAGAAACCCCAGAAAAGAAGTCGCTTTTCCAATCTAAGTCGCAAAGCCTCCGCCACCCTCTGTTTTTCTCCAGGAGAGCTAATCTGGAGGCTGCTTTGGCCTCCGGTGAGGGGAAATCATCTCCATCGTCATCATCATCGCCACTCCATCACCCCTCCATGACTTCTCCATCCATGAGAGAGTAATTCCCTGCTATAGACAAAGGGGATGGTAGGGATTGGATGAGTTAGATCATGTAATAGTTCAGTCAGATTGTTGGGGGCATGTTGCATATCATCTACTTGGTGTTTATCGTCTCTGTTACAACTTGTTGCTCTTAATGCTTGCCACTTTGGGCCCGAGTGCCATGATTTCAGATCTGATCACCCTTTTCTTTCTTGAGTTTGTGGTGTTCTTGATCCTATCTATGAGTTGTATGCACCTATTATAATCCGGAACCGGCGATCCCAATGGTCACAGCTTGGGACACCAAAGGGGATGGACTATAATTTGAGGATTCCGTGTATCCATGAAGTGTTAATGCTTTGTTCCGGTGCTCTTTGACAGGAGTACCTTAATCTCCCTAAGTTCCTTTTGGCCCCGTTTGTAGAGGGAGGGTAGGACAAAATATGTTGTGCAAAGTTCTTATTGCAAGCACGTAAAACTACCTTGGGATACATGTCTGATGTTTGATATTTGCCTAGATGATCCTTTCTTTTCTGTGAGCCTTGCCCGTGTTAGAATCTATTACATGTTCGTTCTCATCCAAGCAGCGCCCAACCATCCATCTCCCTAGCCTACAGTGTTTTCTTTCCTGCTGGTTACTAGTTGTTTACTTTTGCTGTTTCACTACCACTATCACCACTATTATCACCAGCACTACTACCACTGTATCACAGTTTCTACTAATACCTTTGTGCAAGCAAGTGTTTATTTCAGGTGCGGTTGAATTGACAACTCAATTCTAAAAGCCTGTACGTATTCTTTGTGTCCCCAAGTGTCGAATCAATAAATTGGGTTATCTTGCCCGCGAAGACTATCTTGATCCCCTACAGTTGAGTGTTATCAAGTACTGTTTTCTGGCGCCGTTGCCGGGGACCACAGCTTTATTTACAGGTCTACTTGAAGTATCCTACCTGCTGCACCCTATCCACTATGGGTAAGAAAGGAGACCCCAAGGTTCCGATCTTACCATCCCGTACGAGACGAGGTACTACTCTTAGCACTAGTGCTAAACTTGATTCACCTTCAGTTATGAGTCGGTTTGATTCACCTCAGTTACATGCTACTTCTGCTGAGTCTCGAAATATGTCAGATACTTTTGATGATGCTTCTACTATCTTCAAGACTACAGGTTCACTTGGTTCTTTTATTGAAGAACAGATTGCTGCTGCCGCCCGATTCTCGGGTGTTGAAATTCCTATTACCCAAACACCTATTGGAAAATTTCATGACCTTGCTTCCCTTAAGGAGAAACTCCTTGAGGACGATTATGTTATACTTGATGATGATTTATGCAGGGAGCTTAATGAATGTGCTGACTCCGACCCTGCTACTATAAAGAAGTTGCTAGCAAAGCACTGCCTGAAGAACAAGTTTACTCATGATCCTACCTTTGCTACGTCTCCTATATGCATCACTGATCCTGACTATGATTTCTCTGTTGAACTTTCACTTATATCCACAGTTGAAGCTGATCCCTTTTATGGAAGAGGAAATGATGATGCTATCGAGCACCTGACAAAACTCACTGAGTTGGGTGGATTGTTTACTACTGATGAAAGGATTCAGAACTTTTACGTGACCAAGCTTTTTCCTTTTTCCTTGAAAGGAGATGCTAGGGCATGGTATGATGCATTACCATGTGGTTCCATTTAGAGTACTCAAGATATGGCTATATCCTTCGTTGATAAGTATTTTCCTGCTCATATGCAACATGCTTCTTTGCAATGAATTTATAACTTTAAACAGTTGCAGGATGAGCATCTCCCTAAAGCTTGGGGGAGATTTTGCAGTTTGCTGAAGGCTAGACCGGGACATGAGATCCCTAAGAATGAATTACTTGATATATTTTATGCTGGTCTAACCGATGGGTCTAAATCCTATTTGGATAGTTGTGCTGGTTGTGTTTTCAGGCAAAGAACACCGGACGATGCGGAAGAATTGATGGGCAAGATTGCCAAAAACCATGAAGATTGGTCCGTGCCTGAACCACCTCCACCACCAAAGAAGAGGGGCATGCTTGTCCGAAGCCCCGAAGATATGCAAGAAGCAAAGAAGTCTATAAAAGAGAAAGGAATTAAAGCTAAAGACGTGAAGAATCTACCCCGAATTGAGAAGCTGTGTGAGCCTACCACTCACCCACCTATGGTAGAGGTACGGTCTCTTTTAGATTTCAATGCAAGTGACATCCCTAAAGGTAAACCTCCTGACCAATGTTTAGATGATCTTGATAATTTTATTATGAAGCAGAATCACTTCAATGAAAGGATACAAGGTCAGTTGCATGATAATACTCTTGCTATCAAAAATTTGCTTGATGTTCTAGGAAGAACAGTTAATGATGTTAAATGTCTTGTGAAGAATTTTTATATGGTTCAAACTCAGCTTGAACAAATTTCTAATGTGCAAAAAGATCTGCTTGCTAATAATGCCAAACAGGACAATTTACAGGCTTATGGTATAAAGACCCGAGGTGGAACAAACACCCAGGACCCTCTCTATCCAGAGGGGCATCCGAAGAGGATCGAGCAAGATTCTCAAGTGCAGGAAGAAGAAATTGTTAGCTCTCCAAAAAAGAAGAAGAAACACAAGGAAGCTGACAATTCCAATGATCCTATAGAAGAAGAAGAAGAACAAGTTGTTGATCCAAACATCATATCTACCTCCGATGCTGAGACTGAAGACGGTGTTGAACCTGAAAAAGATGCTGAAAAGAATGATCCACCCGATGTTCGTGAAGAAGAAGCACCCGAAAAGCGCAAGAAGTATACTAGAGAAAAATTTCTTGCAAGGAGACATGGGAAGTAACGAGAACCATGGGTCTAGAAACCCATGCCTTTCCCAAGCAAGTCCGTCAAAACCAAAGAAGAAGAGCACTACAACAAGTTTTGTGAGTGGATGAAACCTCTTTTTCTTCAAATCCCTTTGACCGATGCTATTAAGTTACCTCCTTATTCTAAATATATGAAAGATATTGTTACTAATAAAAGAAAAATCCCTAATGAGGCAATATCTACTATGCTTGCTAACTAATCTTTCAGTGGCAAGATTCCTGAGAAGCTCGGTGATCCAGGTATACCCACCATTCCTTGCTCCATAAAAAATAATTACGTTAGAACTGCCTTATGTGATCTTGGTTCAGGAGTGAGTGTTATGCCCTTTTCTCTCTACAAAAGACTTTGTTTAGATAAACTAATTCCTACAGATATCTCTCTACAGATGGCCGACAAGTCCACGGCCGTCCCGATCGGTATTTGTGAGGATGTTCCTGTTGAAGTTGCCAATTGCTTAATACTTACTGATTTTGTTGTGCTTGACATGCCCGAGGATGGGAGCTGTTATTGATTGCAATAAAGGGAATGTTACCTTCAACGTGAATGACAAAGAACACACGGTGTATTTTCCGAAGAAAATCGACAAAAGGCATGGCCTTAACTCCATTCAGAATATCGAGACCGTGAAGATTGGAGAATGGGATTGTCCACTACATGTATGCCATAAATACAAAACAACTATGGCGGGGACAATGTCCATTAAAGTGAGAGTGCAATGATCACTTCATAGGAGGCGAGACTCTCTACGCTATATACCACAGGTTTATTGGTAAGACTTGATCAACCTTGCTAACTAGCATGTTTTATATAGGTAAAAAGTTGAGCTTGTTATGTTTTCATTTCCTTTAGCTTTTATTCTCCTTGTTGTACCCAAAGTTTTTGTTTAAAGCTTCACTTGTTCTAACTTTTGTCTCAAGTTCATGGAAGTTTTTGTAGCTTTTTGAACTTTGAAAAATTCTCTACAGTGAAGCTGCCCAGAAAATTCCAGAAAATTCAAAATAAAAATTTCCAAATAAAAAGCCATCGGGGAGTACATGTGGCTGACCAGGGGGGTCCACCCCTGGCCCAGGAGGCCAGGTGGCGCGGCCCAGCTCCTGACCGCGCCACCCACCCTCGTGGGGCCCACAAGCACCCCCTGCTGGCATTTCTTCTTCCACTCTCTCTCTCACCCCGAAAACTCGTGTTCTTGCTCTAGTTTCGTGTTCTTGCTATTCTTGAGCACGGAACTTCGATCTCCCTCTACAACCACTCATTTGAGCTGAAATTTGGAACAAATACTCTCTGGTATGTGACTCCCTCACCCCTCCAATTAGTTTTCTAGTTGGTGGCTTCATTAGTGAGTATTTAGTAGTTCTTCGTGCTGTTTACTTGAGCTTAAATGTTTGTGTAGAAATTTATTTTTCAAGTTTTGTTGCTAGTTTGAGCCTTGATAAAGTAAGTAGAATGTTTTTCCCAAACTAGTTTTGCTTAAATCTTCGTTTTTGTGAATTGTTAAAAATTTCAGAAATGGAGAGGCTAGGAAAGTGGCTTGGGAAAAAGAAGCCCGAGCGCTCTAGCCTTGTCACGCGTTCCGCAGCTTCACCTTCATCCAAAAGGGTGAGCTATAATGAAGATATCGTACCCATGGAGATGTTGGACGCGTCACCCGCAAGAGCTATGGCATTTCCATGTGAAGACTTCATGCAGGATGCCGGCATACGAGAAGAGTTCTATGCTCTGTGTGCCAATGCAGGTTTGACACGGCTTGTTACGAGCCGTGTACCACAGTACGAGACACTCACCGCTATTTTTGTTAACAGTTTCAGGTTTTATCCTGATAATGATACTGTGGTGTTTCGACTTTATGAAAGATTGCTGACCATGCCTATGAGTACATTTTGCGAAGCTTTAGGTTTGCTAGGCTTGGTCGAGAAGAAGAAGAGGAAAAATGTCCAAACTGTTGCACTCAACACCCTCCTCGACTCGTTCTGTAACACTGAAGTGAGGGAATCCAACCGCCAGAAGATTTCCAACATTATGTTCCTTCACCTCAGGTATTTCGCCTATTATATTGCTAGAGGAGTGTTGGCTCGAGACAACACGAGCAGCACTTCTACGCCTGATACTGTTATCATGGCGAATGCCCTCTCAGGGAAGCACGAGTATCATGTGGGTTCGCTTATTGTGAAACGCCTTGCTACTAATAGTAACAAGGGGGACCTCTTTGGTGGCGTCTATGCCACACTTCTTTTGCAGTTTCTCCAGAACCGCGCCCAGATGATACAGTCTTTCCTTTTGTTAGCCTTGACTTGGATGCCATGAAGAGGCATTTCTTTGTTACTAAGGCCTCTGACCACTATAAACTTGATTATATTTTGCGGTTTAAAGACGGTGTGGAACGCACAGTCCGTCTACCTGCACATTCCCAACAAAATGATAACAGGCATAATTTCTATGGTGACATGCTAGAAACCATATAAGAACTTTGAAAAGTAAAGCAATCAAGGTATGTAATTCAGTTCAAGTCATAACATGCAAGTGTCTATATTAGCATTGAAACAAGCAACGAAGGAACATTAGGTGCAAGAGCTCTCGCTGTCCGTGACTCGAATGTCTCCAAATGGTGTTTGCGTGCAAGAAGGGGGATAGGGAATACGAGAAATAAAGTATTTTTGTGTTGAGAACTCAATCTACTAAAGTTTCACACTTGGTCTTCTTTGGAATCTTATCTTGACTCGTCCCCGGACCACTAGCCAGGTACAAGTCAATTTGATCCACTCCTTTTCGATATTTTGAGCACCCATGCAATGGATGAGCGTAAGCACGAGAGTTGACACTTAGGATGGAAAAGAGAGAATATGGTGGAGGAGTAAGTAAAAAAGGTGAGAAAGGCTCACATCAATGAGGAAAATCATAGGCGAGAAGGCGAAATGATAGATATGATGTGAGGAGTAGGGATTTCCATGCAAGGGATGCACATATGAGCTAAAAAGCTCTCAAGTGGAACTAGTGGGGGTGCATCTAACTTGCTCGCTCATGAAGACCTACAGTGTGAAGGTCCCAACATAGCTATATGCATGATCATCTCTATGGTGTACAAGGATAAGAGGGAGTACTAGTGTGGATCTTTCAAAAGGATAGTAGTGTTGCCCCTTTCTCTCGTTTTATTTCTTTTTTTCTCTTTTTCTATTTTTTTGTATTTTTTGGTGGCCTCAATGGCTCTTTCTATTTAACTCTCATTTGTCCTCTTTGGGATCTTTTATTTTGTCCAGTTTGTGATCTTTTCCTCACTTCAGGGCAACACTCTAATTTACAAGAGGGTATAGCAGATCTTTCACACTTTACAAGGTACTCAAATCATAATGAAGATGTAGCTATCATGATGTATGCAATGTATGCCGCTGCCAGTGTAGCAGGAACATGGATGACATGAAGATCAAGTCATGAAGAGGTGGATGTTGCATGGCAATATATCTTGGAAAGGCTATGGAAATGCCTTGATAGGTAGGTATGGTGGTTGTTTTGAGGAAGGATATAAGGAGGTTTATGATGACAGAGCGTATCACTCGGAGTCCCCGGCAACGGCGCCAGAAATTTGCTTGATACGCGAGAGAGTATTGCTTCTCGCCCTTCGTTGGTTACCCCAAGTGGAAGGTAAGATCAGCATAGCAGCAAGTTTCCCTCGGTGAAGATACCGAGGTTGAGTATCGACCAGTAGGACTCCGGCGATGATAAGTAGGTGTCAGCGGCGCACTTGACGCGGACCTGCACACAACACAATTAACTTTGCTCCCAACGAAGTTCAGAGAGGTTGTCAATCTCTCCGATCTTGTTGTTTACAAAGGATCAAAACCACAGAATAATGATAATGATAGCAACTAAAAGTAAAAAGCAAGAAAATAAATGAGCGTGTAAACAATGATGAGCATATGGACCGGAGTCCCGTGATGTTCACTAGTGATGTCCGTCTCCCAAAAGACGATAAGATTTCTATGCGAGGTAAACGAATTATAGAAGGGAAATTTACAGGATTCTAAACGCACCGCAATGCTAACTATGCTACAAGAGAAAGGAAGAGGCTCAAAAGCATGTGCAGTCCGCCAAAATAAGTAGAAAGAAATCCATCTGCATCTACTACTAATCATCCACCTTGAGATATCTATCCAGAACATCTCGCTTGTATTAAGTGGCGAGCCCACCCAAAGTGTAAACCCAAAGCAACATACAACTGCATTAAAAAGACTTTGCGTAAAGTAAACAATCCTTGTAACCGCGGTTACAAGTACCGTTGTTTTCCACCTTGTGGCCACAGCACATCCCTTTGACTCATTTTTCTCTCACTGAAGCGTGTCATCAGGGGGCATGTACCCACAATCGAGCATAACGTTCCCTCTTGGAGTCACTACCTACCAATTGGCCAAAGCAATAAATAACAACGGAGAACATGCAAGAATTACTTCGGAACAAAAGTACAAAAGATAAGAACCAATTATATTACTCTATCACAATCTGAACATAATCTCATGATCCATCAGATCCCATCAAACTCACCATAGCAAAATCAAAAATAATTACATATGTGCCTCCATCATGTAGGGCAACTCACGAGGTCTAATCCATGAAGAACAAAGAGGGGAGGAGAACATCACATTGCTACTGATCACGGACCCATGTCCAAGGTAGACTACTCACGACACATCCGGGAAGCGTCCATGGTGGAGGAGAAGCTCATGGAGGTCGATCCTCCCACCTGAAGGGTGCCGGAAGGGTCCTGACGGTGCTCCCGATCTTGGAAGCACGGCGGCGGCGGAACAGAGGAGAATTTGCGAAATAGGGTTCTGTCTTCGCAGTTTCCCCGCGACGGACAATAAATAGGCGAAGGGGGGCAGCCAGGGGGGGCCACCAAGGGTCTAGGCGCCCCCCTGGCGCAGCCAGGACCCTGGCCACGCCAGGTGGCCGCCTAGGCCCATGGTGGTGACCCTCTGGCCCCACTTGGGTGCTTCTGAAAGACTCCGTTGCTCTGAATTTTTATCCGATTTTTCCCGAATTTTTGGAGCACTTTTTATATGGGGTAAAACTGAAATAGAAAAACTACAGAAAACAGGAACTGACACTGGGGTGCACTGAGTTAGTAGGTTAGTCCAAATATGATTAAAAGTGTATGGAAGTGTATCTAGATTATAGTAATATCACACAAAACATGCATGGAGCTAGCAGAAATTATCGATACGTTTGAGACGTATCACGCGGCCAGGGGGGACCCATGGTGGGAGGCCGCCAGGGATACCTGGCACACCCATCTGTCTCCCCTTTGGCCCTATCTATTCCCCCTAACGCGGAAACCCGGGATATCCAACTCCTTTTTCCAGAAGCGCTCCCGATCTCTGCCAAGAAAACCTAGCTTCGGCGGTCACCAGGATCCTGCTTCGGCACCCTGCCGGAGAGGGCCTTGGCCCCCGGGGCCATATTTATCAACTCTTCTTCACCCCATGATGGATCGTGAGTAGTTCCTCATTGGACTACGTGTTCTTGGCAGTAGCTTGTTGGTATTCTCTCCCACGAGATCTCAATACAAAGTTCACATGAGCTGATCTTCAGGATTGAGATCCATATGATGTAATTGGTGTTATGTTTGTTGGGATCCGATGAATTGTTACCTTGTTCAGTCCTAAGAAGATGATGAATTATTGTTGCTGCAATTTGTTGTTCTTAATGCTTGTTACTAGTGCTTGAGTAGCATGATTTCAGATCTGAGCACATTATGGTTGCACGATTATAATTGTTGTTCTAGATCTTATCTACGGTTTTATGCAGCTGTTATAGTCCGAAACCTGGCGATCCCAATGGTGACAACTTAGGACACCAAAGGTGATGGGCTATAATTTGAGGATTACGTGTATTCATAGAGTGTTAATGCTTTGTTCCCGTGCTCTTTGACAGGAGCACCTTAATCTCCATAAGTTCCTTTTGGCTCCGTTTGTAGCGGGATGGTAAGACAAAAGATGTTGTGCAAGTTCTTATTGCAAGCACGTACAACTACATACGGAACACATGCCTACGTTTGGTTCTTAGACTAGGATGATCTAGTTTGTTCTTTGGCTAGAGTTTGTGCAATTTTGTCAATTCCTCAACTGTAATTTGTGCACCCAACACTTGTCTTTTTTCTTGGAGAGTTACCACTGGTGAAACCTTTATTGCCTTCGTTGTAACAATTGTTCTCTCTGATGCTACTACTTTGTTACTATTTTGTGGTGTTGGTGATTGGGGAAGTCTTAAAGGCTACACCCGTCAACACACCGTTGCTACTAAATATCTTGTCTAGCGCTTTTTCAGGTGTGGTTAAATTGAAAACTCAACTGCTAAGGCTTATAAGTATTCTTTGGCACCCCTTGTGTCGAATCAATAAATTGGGTTATACCTACCCGCGAAGACTCTTGCGATCCCCTACATTTGTGGGTTATCAAGACTATTTTCTTGCGCCATTGCCGGGAAGCATAGGTTTACTTATAAGTTCACTTCATAAGTACACCTTTGCTTATTACTTTGTTTGCTACTAATGGCTACTTTCTTTGAAACTAGATCTTATTGGCAAGGTGGATTCACAGAGGATCAACAAAAATATTATAAGGAATACCGCCTGTCTGAAAAAGGGATATTTATATGGAAAATAATGAATCGACTTGATAGATATGCTAGAAACTTATGCTCTGATTATGATAAATCTTTTTACTGTGATGAATCTTGTTGTTGCTTGATGTTTAAACAACTTTCTTACCAATGTTAGTGTAATGATAATGAAACCTTGGTATCTTATAGTAAGGGACATTATGATTTCTTTGAAGTAGCACAGATAGAAGAATTTGTTGTGTTTAAGGGTGTCTATGAAATTGCTTTCTTTGTTCAGAACATTGATGATGCCCCTTAAAAATCTGAGAGTTTTTCTATACTTAAATATTTCTTTGAGAATTTTAATGATAATTATTATATTACTAACAATCTCAAAAGGTTCTCTCCACAAGAGGAAGAGATTAATGCTTTGCAGGACTCTATGGAAGAAGAAATTGCTGAAACTGAAAGCTCATTGGATGAAAAAGTGGACGAGAGTCACAGACAAAAAGAGGAAGAATGGAGTAGCTACCCATCTTTACCAACTAATGAGAGTAACTCTTTCACTCTTACTTTATATGACTGCCCTCCATGCTTACTGAAGGAGGATGAATGCCATATTGATTGCTATGATTCTACGGATTCTTTTGAAATTTATCCCTTTTTGATGAAATTGATGCTTGTGGTCATGATGCCCCTTTGAATGAAACTTGCAAGGATTATTTTTCTATTGTTATTTATGACAACACTTGCTATTTTCATAAGTCTTATGATAACCCACTATTTTTGCCTACTATGGATGTTCTTAATGATGAGGAGTTTTTCTTAGAAAGTTTATATGAGTATGTTCTAGTAGATCATGGAAAGCATGCTTTATGTTAGGGTTATATTTTTTAGTTTGTTCATGATGATACTGAAAATTATTATGAGAGTGGAAAATTTGGTTGTAGAAATTTTCATGTTAGGAAAACACCTCTCTCCATGTTGAAAATCTTGATGGTGCTCTTGTTTTACCTTCCTATGCTTTATAATTTGTGCTTCACTGATTTTTTTCTTAAAAGATGCCTATGCATAGGAAGCATGTTAGACTTAATTGTGGTTTATATTTTCTCCTTTGATGCTCTCTTTTGTTCTTCAACTTTTATTCTCTTGTGAGCATCGTTTCACTCATGCCTAGCTAATGGCTTTAAAGAAGCGCTTCTGCGAGGCAGCCCAAAAGGGATTAGGTTTATTTTTCTTTTGTTGTGTCTTGGATGTTGTTAATACTGTAGCAACACCATTCTATCTTTATTTTCAAGTTTTGTGCCAAGTTTTAGCCTCTTATGATAAGGGAAGGAAAAGTTGTGACATGCTGTCCAGAAAACAGATTCTGTTTGCTTCATTGCAAAAATCAATAAAAATCACCAGTTCATCATTTTGAGCTGAATTTTTTACACAGCGTGATCTATACAATTTTTAAACTTTAATATGTTTTGAGTTTTATTATTTGAGCTAAAGAAGAGCACCTGGAAAATCTATCTCTACATTTTTTGTTGTTTTGGTAGATTATCTATTAGTGGAATAACCGCTCTAATAAGTTTATGAGAAGTTTTGTGTGACAGAAAACCAGAGGAAAAAAAACCTCAAGATAGGGGAAGCCCCGGAACCCCCAACAAGTATTCGAGGAGACTTAAGCATCTAAGCTTGGGGATGCCCCCGTGCATCCCTTTCTTCATCAAACAGTTATCAGGTCGTCTCTCTCAATACTATACTTTTATTACTTCGCATAATATGTGCTGTTCTTGGAGCGTCTGTATATTTGCTTTTTTTGTTTTGTTTGCTGGTCATTACAATGTCGGACCCTTGCATGCTTGATTGGGAGAGATACACGCTCAACTTTATCACATAACACTCTAGAGCTTCACTTATATCTGTTGAGTGTTAAATTTATTTACTTCCTGTTTTGCTAGATCTTGTTCTTCACTTAGATCTTGTTTGAGAGTGTTTAATTTATTTTGTAGAAAGTTTAGAACTCTCGTGCGTCACTTATATTTTTCTAGAGTGTTGTTTCAGTTGCAATGGTTTATATGTATCATGGTATGATTTATATGTGGTGTATAGGTAATATAGGTCACTAGGTCTGGCTTAGGATATCTTGCAATAGTGTTGAGGTATTGATTTAGTAATAATAATTGTTTATGCAATTGAGCTTGCACAAATTAATGATAGGTGTCATATCTTGGCTAACCGTGCCTTATTTTCGAAAACTAAAAAAATAGTTGAGAATTCTAGCTACTGAAAGGATCACTAATCTTTGCGGGGTTGGAATATATAGAGTACCCCCCACGTACCATGGGTCGAGGATGCGCAAGGATAACCAAGCCCCCATACACTCCTCCTTGGGGTACTTGTCTCTTTGTGAATCTCCTGATTAGATAGAGAGTTACCGATAATAAGTGCACGAGTACTTCGAACTAATGCGAGTGTTCGATTGTTGGCACTTCCACCATCCATATTTTTCTAGCCTCTTCGGTACCGTGCATTGCCCTTTCTCATCTTGAGAGTTGGTTCAAACTTCGCCGATGCATCCAAACCCTTGGAACGATACACTCTGTCATCATAAACCTCATTATATCTTCCTCAAAACAACCACCATACCTACCTGTCATGGCATTTCCATAGCCATTCCGAGATATATTGCCATGCAACATCCATCGTTCTTCATATTTATATGACTTTTCCTTCAATGTCATATTGCCTTACATGATCTCATAGCCTGCATGTAGTTGGGATTTGCCCTCTTCATATTTTTTCTACATGTTGCACTTGAACATT
Organism: Bromus sterilis; assembly: GCA_950022295.1. Lineage (NCBI taxonomy): Eukaryota > Viridiplantae > Streptophyta > Magnoliopsida > Poales > Poaceae > Bromus > Bromus sterilis. Next base: position 179,951,610 of record OX465600.1, on the reverse strand, counting down.
GCACATACAGCTACACTGGCAGAGGCATTCATATAGTGTCATTACTTTTTGATTCAGAGTTGTAATTAAATAAAAGTTTGTTGATGTTCTTATAGAGTGTTGCCCCTACATTGAGGAAAGGAAAAAAAGATCCCAAAGTGGACAAAATACAAAAAAAATCCCAAAGAGGACGAGAAAAAAGAGAGACTAAAGAGCCATGGAGGCCACCCAAAATTAAAAAGAATAAAAAAGAGAGAGGGGGCAACACTACTATCCTTTATTCCACACTTGTGCTTCAAAGTAGCACCTGTACTTCCATTTGTAAAGAGTTTTTAGGTTGTACTTGCAAAACTATGTGGGGATCCTTACACTATAGAACTTGGCTTCCATATTCCAAGGATGAGCCTGCTCAAAAGAGCTCTAGGTCTTCATGAACAAGCAAGTTGGATGCACCCCCACTAGTTCCATTGGAGGGATTGCATACACTTATAGCTCTTTGTGCATCCGCATGTTGCATGTCAATCCCTACTCCTCACACCATATCTATCATTTGTCCTTATCACCTATGATTGTCCTCATTGGTGTGAGACTTTATCAATTTTTGACTTCCTACCCCCACCATTATTCTATTTTTCCATCCTAAGTGCAAACTAATCTTGCTTGCGCTCATCCATTGCATGAGTGCTCAAAGTCGAAAGGGAGATGATCATTTTGACTTGTACCGGACTAGTGGTCTGGGGACGAGTCATAATAAGATTCCAAAGGTACCATGTGTGAAAACTAGTAGATTGAGTTCTCAACAACTATTCAATATTTTTATGCTCTAAAACTTCTCCACTCTTGGCACGGGAACTCTGACTGGAGACAATCAATTCACGGACAACAAGAGCTCAATTGTCTATAGGTTCCTTCATTGGTTCCTTAATATCAACTATAGACTATTGCTTTATATCACTTTTTCTTTGGCTTATGTATCTTCATTACATTAGATTGATTGCCTATACACCTATGTAGCATTTCACATAAAAAATTATCTTGTTATCATTTACCTACCTTAGACGAGCAGGAATTAAGCTTGGGGATGCTGATATGTCTCAAACGTATATATAATTTTTGCTTGTTCCATGCTCTTTTTGTGTCATTACTACATCTTTTTGCCATGCTTTTGAATCATTTATTTGACTAACCTACTAATATAGAGCCCAGTTCCAGTTTCTGTCTGTTTTGTCGTTGCAATGCCAAAAAAGTCCAAAAATGAAGTTGCTCAGAAAATTCCCAAAAAATTACCAAAAATCTTTTACATCAGAAGAGTCCTCCAGACCGAGGATGGAGTCAAGGGGTGGCCCCAGGCCTCTAGATCTGAGCACATTATTGTTGCATGATTATAATTGTTGTTCTAGATCTTATCTACGGCTGTATGCAGCCGTTATAGTCCGAAACCGGCGATCCCAATGGCGACAGCTTAGGACACCAAAGGGGATGGGCTCTAATTTGAGTATTACGTGTGTTCATATAGTGTTAATGCTTTGTTCCGGTGCTCTTGGACAGGAGCACCTTAATCTCTATAAGTTCCTTTTCTCCCCGTTTGTAGCGGGATGGTAGGACAAAAGATCCCCTAGACTCATGTTTCCTTCACTCAAGCGTGTCATCAGGGAGCATGTACCCACAATCGAGCATAACGGTCCCTCCTGGAGTCACTACCTACCACTTGGCCCAAGCAATAAATATCAACGGAGAACATGCAAGAATTCCTTCGGAACAAAAATAGAAAAGATAAGAACCAATTATATTACTCTATCACAATCTTAACATAATCTCATAATCCATCAGATCCCATCAAACTCAGCATAGAAAAAGAAGAAAGAATTACATATGTGCCTCGATCATGTAGGGCAGCTGACGGGGTCTAATCCATGTAGAACAATGAGGGGAGGAGAACATCACATAGCTACTGATCACGGACCCATGGTCCAAGGTAGACTACTCACGGCACATCCGAGAAGCATCCATGGTGGAGGAGAAGCTCCCGGAGGTCGATCCTCCCTCCGAAAGGGTGCCGGAAAGGGTCCTAACGGTGCTACCAATCTTGGAAGCGCGGCGGCGGGGGAACAGAGGAGATTTGCGAAATAGGGTTCTGTCTTCGGAGTTTGCCCGTGACGGATAATAAATAGGTGAAGGTGGGCAGCCAGGGGGTCCACCAGGGGTCCAGGGGCCCGCCTAGCGCGGCCAGGCCCCTGGCCGCCCAAGGTGGTGGCCCTCTAGCCCCACTTGGGTGCTTCTGGAAGACTTTGTTGCGCTGATTTTTTATCCGATTTTTCCCGAATTTTTGGAGCACTTTTTATATGGGGGAAAATTGATATAAAAAAACAGCAGAGAACATGAACTGGCACTGGGGTGCACTGAGTTAGTAGGTTAGTCCAAATATGATCAAAAGTGTATGGAAGTGTATCTAGATCATAGTAATATCACACAAAACATGCATGGATCGAGCAGAAATTATCGATACGTTTGAGACGTATCACGCGGCCAGGGGGGACCCATACTGGGAGGCCACCAGGGTGACCTGGCACACCCATCGGTCTCCCCTTTGGCCCTAGTTATTCCCCTTGATGCAAAAACCCTGGATATCCAACTCCTTTTCTAGAAGCGCTCCCGATCTCCGCCGCCATCGAAAACCTAGCTTCGGGGGTCACCAGGATTCTGCTCCGGTACCCTGCCGGAGAGGGCCTTGGCCCCCGGGGCCATATTTATCAACTTTTCTTCACCCTATGATGGATCGTGAGTAGTTCCTCCTTGGACTACGGGTTCTTGGAAGTAGCTTGGCGATCCTGTCGGGGGGATGGACCAAGCCTATAACCCGGCATTAGGTTCCATGGGACGACTCACCTAAGGAAGGCCCACAAAAGAAGACCTGGCCACCGGCTGGTTGCGCCAAGCAGAGAAGATCTAAGTCATAGAAGGAATTCGACTTACCTCGTATAGCACGTAGCATGTTTGTAAAGTAGAATAGGACTCCACCTTGTGTCGGAGTCGGAATCGCGGAGCCCTGGGACCCTTCATCCAGGGAGGCTTGAGGAAAAATGCACGCGCCTCACGGAGGAACGCACATAGCTCAAGGAGTCACATAAGCTATTAGAGGCTGCAGTATGGAGCCGCCAAGCCCTGGGAGGCATCGCACAACAACGCTGGGAGGAGCTCCCGTAGTAAGATGAAAAGGTCCGTATGAGGTCACGGAGGCCGAAGAGAGGCTCGTGACACTCATGAGGCAAGGGGTCTCCCTAGAACAGGCGGCCTCCAGGAAGCAACAAATTTAGGCTCGAGAAGATGTCGTGAAGCCTCACAAGGGAGACCTCGACAGGCGAGAGATGGACCTCCCCACCAAGACCGCAGAGTTGCGAGCCCTCGGGGAGAAGCTGAGTCGCTTGGAGGACCTCCAGAGGCTAGAGCAAGACCTCCTCACGAAGGCCGAAATTATCGAGCTCACGTCGAGTAGCTCACAATGTCCGCCTCTTTCCAGGTGTTGGAGCGTGAATTCTTGGAGAAGCGGGAATGTGATGTTGCTGCTAATGATGCCAATTTCCAGGCCTGCCTCGCCATGGCACACTACTAGGATAAAGTCTAGTAGTAGCGCCCTTCATGGTTATCAGTAGCGCCCCCCGACCTGCTACTGATAACACGCTACAACTAACTTGTAGCAGCAGTGCGCATACACACCCGCTACTACTACACAGGGTTAGCAGTAGCGCCTCCCGTAACTACTAATAGCGGAAGCACCCACCTATACCGGGCTCTACTAATATATGTGCGCTACTTCTATATGTAACAGGCGCTACTAGTATTTATTTTTCATTTTTTGTTCCTTTTTTCCCAGCGTATTTTTGTTGTATTTGTACATGTATATACAATATAGTCTCATACACATACACATGTTTTTTACAAAGTACAAATCTCATCATATCATACACATACAATAATCTGATGATCATATATATATCATCATGATCTCATATCCAACACAAATAGAGATAGAAGTTGTCACAATATCTTAAATACATGGAACTATAAGCAAGTTTCATCATCCATTTAAACTATGATATAGAATAGAAGAGCGGACACTATGAGGAAGAGCGGAATTATGTAGTACCTCATGAAGCGTCACCTCTGATCTTCCTCTCGCTCCTCTCGCGCTAGCGTAAACCTCAAGTAACTAGCTTCCGCTTCCTCTCTAGTATTGAAACCTCTTTGGATGCCGCCCGGGAACCGGTGCACTTGGGCCTGACACTCTGGCCACTCATCGTACACTCCTGGAACCTTCCCTATGTACACGACATAGCACTTCTTCACCATCGATGATATATGTACCTGTTAGAGATGCATATTAATCATGGGAATCTATAATACCTAAATATTTCATCCCCACTAACTTATTTATCTTGACATGCAAGCTATCCACATCATCAAGTAAGTCCACCTCTTTGCCAGTAACTCTTCATGCACATGCTTTCATTAAATCCGCATGCGCATGAAACCTATCACAAATAAATATTCACCTCTTTTCCACTAAATATTCATGCCCATGCACTAAGCCTCACAACTTAGAAGCGACTTTTTTTATAGAAAATCAAATTATGAGTTACCTCACATTTTATTTTTTATGTGACAATTTTTTGTTGAAAGCATATTTGTAGTTGACATCATTTTTGTAGGTTTAGCTAAGGGTGATGTCTTCACTCTCTCCACTAAAGAGGATGATAATCCTAAATGTCTTATAATCTTCATGCCCATGCACTAAGCCTCACAACTTAGAAGCGACTTTTTATATAGAAAATCAAATTATGAGTTACCTCACATTTTATTTTTTGTGTGACAATTTTTTGTTGAAAGCACATTTGTACTTGCTATCATCTGGAAGCCTCCGTGGGCGATCCATGGCTTCTCTGCATGGATTGGGCGGCTTTTGGCAAAGGTTGACGTCATGGTGGTGTCATTGCATGCGGGGAAAGAGAATGACATGTGGGACTGGGCGAGGTTTATTGTTAAAGGAAAGTGGGCTTTGGTCTGGTTAGCTAGGCTATTGTATTTATGTAAATACTGCTCCTATTTTTTTAGTAATAATCCATATCCGTTTTGAATTAAGTTTTTATATTAACTTCAAACTTAAATAACCTAAATATCTTATAATTGTTTAGGATTATCATCCTAATTTAATTAGTATTTTTAGAGAATATTAAATAATACTAATAATATTATTACTATTATATTAATAGAAATTAACCCATTAGTACTTTTTAAATATTATCAATAAATACCTTCTGCCATAGAGGTATTTTAATTATTGAAATAGTGATTATCTACACATGCAATAATTTATTTAGACAAAAATTTATTGATGCTAATTTTCCTATGGTGGTAAAATGTTGCAATTATAATTAGAAGTGGTGTGAGCCTAATAATGTTATGCTTAACTCTTTAGCAAGGCAAGGAAACAAACATAGAATGCTATTGACATGAATCAAGACAAAAAGAAGCATATCATTCTACTAGCATAGCAAGCAAAACAAGGCAAGACCAAAACAATCTTAGCAATCAAGACATGGCATAGCAATTATGATCCTCATCACATCACAACTAATCAAGTTTTTTGTTGGCCCTAAAACTTTCTATTCTAATAAAAGGAATAAAAAAGTTGGGATGTGACAGAGATGCCATCATCTTTAGGTATGATGGCTACGAGACCCTCTGGCCAAGGAGTTTTGACTCAGATGGTGACCGAGTCGGCTGCTGCATGGAGAGCTCCAGCAGCAGTCATGAAGACTTTTACAACAATGCAAAAGAAGCCCAAGTTTCATCAACTGATGATGAAACCGACTCTGAGGACGACCACTGAAGTAGTAGTTTCATCAAGTAGTTTAATATAAGCATTGTCGACTTTTGTCCTATTTTCTTTTGATGTAAGACTCGGCCTGTGATGAATGAGAATTTTAATTTCCCATAAAATCTGTAACTAGGTTTTGTACCTGAATTTTGATAAGATAATATTTATGTATGAGGGATGACTTTCTTGATGATATATGTAGCCCCCTGAGTCGATTTAAACAGACTTGTTTTTCGTGGACTCTTAAGAAAAATCGAGTTGTAGCCCTCATGGTTGGTATGGCCACATTGTGTGTCGAACCAAATCATAATTTTCTGAATTGATACTCCCCCAAGAGTTGGTACGAACATCTTTGCGTCGTGTAGAGTCCTAGAAAAAGTTATTGAGGTATAGTCCGCATGAGTCTGTATGAGCATCTTTGTTTCATGCTGAGTCACAGAGAAATTCGAGCTATAGTCCCCATGGGTCGGTATGAGCATCTTTGTGTCATACCGAGTCACACAGGTTTATGCTCATATTGTACAAAAAATTATGTATGGTATTATGACATATGAAATGATAAAAAATAAAGTATGCTATGATGCTGATGTATGCAAAAAGTAAAGTAAAAATGCTCATATAGAAGTGGCCCCCGGATTTAACATGCCTCATCTTCTCGTGTTGAGAAAGATTATTAGATTATCCATGAGTCGAAACCTCTCTGCAAGCCGACATCATATGACTAGAATTCCCGGTACTTAAGACCAAACTCGATAGGCGTTTCTGTAAGCCCCCAAGGTTTAGACTAAGTCGGGTCCACGTTGGTCGTATGAGCTTGAGCTATACAGGCCAAGATTAAAGTCGTAGGTTGGCCAATTCATATATATGCCGAGTTCTCAGATAAGAGTCGATGGATGTCATCGAGCCCCCGATTCCTCTTAATAAGTCATATACATGCGCAGTTTTACATATGTATGCTGAATTATCAGATAAGAGTCGATGAGTATTATCGAGCCCACCTATTCCTCTGAATAAGTCATATACATGCTCAGTACAATAGAGGGTTGATCAAGCCCCCAGGTCTCTGAGATATAAAATGCAGAATATGAAATGTATGATGCAAGATAAAAAATATATTGAATAGAGAAGTAAATATGACAGTTTTGGTATGGAGAGAGCCAGTGTGACGGAGGTAGACTTATATATTATATGGCGAAAGCCAGTGCGACATAAGTCGACTTATATAGATGTACAATAATGTTCTTGTTCTACTCAAGTATAATATGGATGGAGTTGTGCGATGTTCCATGGTCTGGGAGTCTCCTACATAGATGAGCGTGACTTCTGCCGTCTCGCCTATATCAACAAGGCAGTAGGATCCATTGTATAGGTTCTCGCTGACCACAAATGTTCCTTCCCATGGAGAGGATAACTTGTGCATTCCATCCTTCCTGGAAAGACCAAAATCTGATGCGGTGGCTATGGTAGCGTCGCAGATCTTGTTGGTAGATAGCCGACTAAGTTGCTGCCAGTTCTCGTTTTTAGTCAAGAACATCTAATGAGTCCTGCCTCACTTTTTCATTGTCGGGTTCTACGTATGCGGTGACTCTTGGCGCGGTTTGATGCCTCGAAGAAATACTTGGTTGGATCTCTCGGCTTGCCCGTTGGACTGTGGGTGAGCGACCGACGCAAGGTCGAGCCGGATATGCTCATTTTGGCAGAATCGCTGCATAACCCCAATTCTGATAGGTTAGATCCATTATCAGTGATGATGCTGTGGGGGTAGCCGAATCAATATATTATCTTTTTCAATAATTTCAGTGTTTTCGCAGCGTCGCATTTACTGATCGACTCTGCCTCAACCCATTTGGTGAATTTATCCACCGCCACAAATAAGTGTGTATTCTTGTTGGCTGGCCTTTTGAATGGTCCCACCATATAAATCCCCCACACAACAAAGGTCCAAGTGATAGGGATCATCCTGAGTTCTTCAGCCCGCACGTGAGCTTGCTTTGCATAACGCTGACATCCATCACACTTCTTGACTATATCCTCTGTATCCACATGTGCTCTGAGCCACTAGAAGCCGTGTCGATAGGCTTTAGCTACAAGCGAATGAGAGCCGGCGTGATGTCCGCAATCTCCCAAGTGTAATTCATTGAGGATGGCTCTGCCTTATTCTGGTGAGACACATCTTTGAAAGACATATGCGGGACTTCGCCGATGTAACTCACCATTGATGAGTACAAAGGATTTTCTCCTCCTGACAATCTGTCTAGCCAGTATTTCATCTGGAGGAAGGATTCCCCGGGTCTTGTAATCCAAGTAAGGTACAACCCATGAGGGGGTGGCGTGTATTGCGGCCACCAGAGCCGGTTCTGGATCTGGCTCTACTATGTCTTGCTCTGTTGGTGGTTGCATGGACAACTTTGTTAGGACATCCAGGAATACGTTTGGAAGGACCGACTTTCGCTGAGAGCCAAGCTGAGACAAGGCATCTGCAGATTCGTTTTGCTTACGGTCCACATAATCCACCTAGTATCCAACAAAGAAGCCGGCTTGTCATTCCACCTCTTGTCGATAAGCTTCCATCGTGGCATATTTGGAATTCCATTTTCCCGACACTTGTTGAGAAACGAGATCAGAGTCGCCATAGCATTGAATCCGGCTTGTGTTCATCTCACGAGCCAGCCTCAACCCATGAAGTAAGGCTTCATACTCTGTTGCGTTGTTGGTGCAAGTAAACTGCAGCTGCAAAACATAGCAGAACTTCTCTCCATTCGGTGAGGTAAGGACCATGCCGGCTCCTGACCCTTGAAGTTGATGACTTCCATCAAAGTGCATCATCTAGTACTTGGTAATCGGCTTCTCTGGAGGTGCTTGGATTTCAGTCCAATCATTGATGAAGTCGACAAACGCCTGGGACTTGATAGCCGTGCGTGGCTCATAGTTGATGTGATAAGGCCCCAAATCTATATCCCACTTTGCAATCCTTCCCTTGGCTTCCCGGTTTTGGATGATATATGCAAGTGGTGCTGAGCTGACTACAGTTATGGGGTGCTCCTGGAAATAATGTTTTAGCTTCCGACTCACCATGAATACACCAAGGAACAATTTCTACCAGTGAGGGTAGCGTTGCTTTGATGAAGTCAAAACTTCACTAACATAATAAACTGGCCTCTGCAGGGGGTTCTCTTTATTGGCTTCCATACGCTCAACAACAACTACAACACTGACTGCTCGATTGTTGGATGAGATATAGTGTAACATATGTTCCATTGGCTAAGGAGCCGCCAGGATTGGGGCATGGGTTAGCTGCTTCTTCAATGACTCCAGAGCCTGATCAGCCTCATCATCCCAAACAAATTTCTCTGACTTTCTCAAAAGTTGATACAGGGGTATCACATTTTCCTCGAGCCGGCTGATAAACCGATTCAAGGCGGCTACGCATCCTGTGAGTCATTGGACTCCGTTCACTGAGGCTGGCTTCTAAAGATCCATGATAGCGTTGATTTTTTCCGGGTTTACTTCGATGTCTCTCTCGGATACTATATTACCGAGGAGCTTCCATGCAGGGACTCCAAAGGTGCATTTGGCTAGGTTCAACTTCATATGGTACTTGCTAAGTGATGAGCACATCCCTGCTAATGTTACACCCACATCCTCACCAACTACACATATTGGACTAGTTACTAGAGAACGCGCACTCAAGTAAATTATCAGGTACTTTCGTTTCCTGCGAATCCTTCTAATGTTCATGAACGTATGATGCTGCCTAAATTAGATACTTTTGTTTTGCTTATGAATGAAGGACCTAGCATGGAAAAGAAGGATGGTCATTGGAGCGGGATCAAGCATGGAGAATAAGGTGTGCGCGCGGGAAAGGACAATGGAGCTTCCGGTGGTGATTTCCGCACTTTGAAGCCACCATAAGGCGTGCATGAAGGCTTGGACGAAGTACACGAGATGCCATTTCATTATTTTCGTCCAAGGCAATTATAGGTGCTGCGTCACCTTATTATTGGGCTGGGCCCATGTAATTTTGAAATACTACATTATAGGTTATTTTTAGAGTCCATATGTGTGGGGAAACTGAGTTAGGGTTGTTTTCGGACCCCTCCTCTAAGGGGTCACGAAAGTCCCCTCCGTTCCCTCATATATACAGCCATTAGGGCGTCGTTTAGAATTGGGTTTTGATTAGATTTAAGTTGGCCATAGCAGCAACTTCGAGCTCTTCGTTTGTGTCAGCCGACCAGGCCAAGACCGCATTGGAACCCCAACTTTTGTCAATCATTCATCTTATATCCGCGGTATCCAGATTGCAATTCTTAGTTCTTGCTTGTTCTTTTCGATTGCCTGCAGGAATTAGACCTTCGTGGTCAGGTTGATCGTGCATCCGCGGGATCAATAACCTCTCGGAGATGGTTTAGCGATCGCTAAGGCGCAAGGCCTTCGCACGTTCGTAGTCGGGTCGTGAAAGTCGTCTCCACCATAATCGATCTCCACCATCTCATCGAAACATCGGGACACCTTCGCCTCAATCAAGTGGTATCAGATTTCCAGGTTGCTCAGTGAGATTTACCAGTTTTTCGTAGTCTAGATTACTTCTGTATTCATACCTATAGTCCAAAAAAAAGCCAAAAAAAAATTTAGGGTTAGATCATCACGTCCCAAGACAGTCCTAGCCTTTTGTCCAGTTTTCTTTACAGTAGTTAGCTTTGTTGAATTTGCGGTTGCATCGTTGTGTCGAGTTGTTGATCTTAGTGTCTAGTTCCCTTAGAGTTTCGAGTTCTGATCACAGGTTATCACGCCGCCGCCGTCGCACAGTTTCCATCCGTCCACTGCCGCCAATTTGAGTCGATATACACCACCGCATTTTCACGAATCCGAGTTGAGTTCCATCACCTGTTCGGTTTGTGATCTCTCTGTAGCCAGATTAGTTTTGATTTGATTAGAGTCAGATCTCACCAAACTTTTGTCGTACGTAGAAGGGGGTGATTTCTAAAAAAACGTTCCACCCCTAGTTAACGAAAGGTGTTGATCTGGTTTTAGGATCCCAGGAACGTTCTGAGACACTTTCCATTATAGTGATTTTTTCGCAAAAAAAAAGAGCAAAAAAAAGAAAAAATTCAGAGTGTGCTATCCATATCATCAAGTAGGTCCACCTCTTTGCCACTAACTCTTCATGCACATGCTTTCATTAAATCCGCATGCGCATGCAACCTATCACAAATAAATATTCACCTCTTTTCCATTAAATATTCATGCCCATGCACTAAGACTCACAACTTAGAAGCGACTTTTTTGTATAGAAAATTAAATTATGAGTTACCTCACATTTTATTTTTATGTGACAATTTTTTGTTGAAAGCATATTTGTAGTTGCCATCATTTTTGTAGGTTTAGCTAAGGGTGATGTCTTCACTCTCTCTACTGAAGAGGATGATAATCCTAAATATCTTATAATCTTCATGCCGATGCACTAAGCCTCACAACTTAGAAGCGACTTTTTTTATAAAAAATCAAATTATGAGTTACCTCACATTTTATTTTTTATGTGACAATTTTTTGTTGAAAGCATATTTTTAGTTGCTATCATTTGGAAGCCTCCCTGGGCGATCCATGGCTTCTCTGCATGGATTGGGCGGCTTCTAGCAAAGGTTGACGTCATGGTGGTGTCATTGCATGCGGGGAAAGAGGATGACATGTGGGGCTGGGCGAGGTTTAGTGTTGGTAGATAGCCGACTAAGCTGCTGCAAGTTCTCGTTTTTAATCAAGAACATCTAATGAGTCCTGCCTCACTTTGTCATTGTCTGGATCTACGTATGCGGTGACTCTTGGAGCGGTTTGATGCCTCAAAGAAATTCTTGGTTGGATCTCTCGGCTTGCCCGTTGGACTGTGGGTGAGCGACCGACGCAAGGTCGAGCCGGATGTGCTCATTTTGGCAGAATCGCTGCATAACCCCAATTCTGATAGGTTAGATCCATTATCAGTGATGATGCTGTGGGGGTAGCCGAATCTATGTATTATCTTTTTTAAGAATTTCAGTGTTTTCGCAGCGTCACATTTACTGATCGGCTCTGCCCCAACCCATTTGGTGAATTTATCCACCGCCACAAATAAGTAAGTATTCTTGTTGGCTGGCCTTTTGAAAGGTCCCACCATAGCAATCCCCCACACAGCAAAGGGCCAAGTGATAGGGATCATCCTGAGTTCTTCAGCCCGCACGTGAGCTTGCTTTGCATAACGCTGACATCCATCACACTTCTTCACTATATCCTCTGCATCCACATGTGTTGTGAGCCACTAGAAGCCGTGTTGATAGGCTTTAGCTACAAGCGATCGAGAGCCGGCGTGATGTTCGCAATCTCCAAAGTGTAATTCATTGAGGATGGCTCTGCCTTATTCTGGAGAGACACATCTTTGAAAGACATATGCTAGACTTCGCCGATGTAACTCACCATTGGTGAGTACAAAGGATTTTCTCCCCCTGACAATCTGTCTAGCCAGTATTTCATCTGGAGGAAGGATTCCCCGGGTCTAGTAATCCAAGTAAGGTACAACCCATGAGGGGGTGGCGTGTATTGCGGCCACCAGAGCCGGTTCTGGATCTGGCTCTACTATGTCCTGCTCTGTTGGTGGTTGCTTGGACGACTTTGTTAGGACATCGCGGAATACGTTTGGAAGGACCGACTTTTACTGAGAGCCAAGCTGAGACAAGGCATCTGCTGATTCATTATTCTTACGGTCCACATAATCCACCTAGTATCCAACAAAGAAGTCGGCTTGTCGTTCCACCTCTCGTCGATAAGCTTCCATCGTGGCATCTTTGGAATTCCATTTTCCCGACGCCTTTTGAGAAACGAGATCAGAGTCGCCATAGCATTGAATCCGGCTTGTGTTCATCTCACGAGCCAACCTCAGCCATGAAGTAAGGCTGCATACTCTGTTGCGCTGTTGGTGCAAGTAAACTGCAGCTCCAAAACATAGCAGAACCTCTCTCCTTTAGGTGAGGTATGGACCACGCCGGCTCCTGACCCTTGAAGTTGATGACTTCCATCAAAGTGCATCGTCTAGTACTTGGTAATCGGCTTCTCTGGAGGTGCTTGGATTTCTGTCCAGTCATTGATGAAGTCGACAAATGCCTGGGACTTGATAGCCATGCGTAACTCATAGTTGATGTGATAAGCCCCCAAATCTATAGCCCACTTTGCAATCCTTCCCTTGGCTTCCCGGTTTTGGATGATATCTGCAAGTGGTGCTGAGCTGACTACAGTTATGGGGTGCTCCTGGAAATAATGTTTTAGCTTCCGACTCACCATGAATACACCGAGGACCAGTTTCCAGTGAGGGTAGCGTTGCTTTGATGAAGTCAAAACTTCACTAACATAATAAACTGGCCTCTGCAGGGGGTTCTCTTTATTGGCTTCCATACGCTCAACAACAACTACAACACTGACTGCTCGATTGTTGGATGAGATATAGTGTAACATTGGTTCCTTTGGCTTAGGAGCTGCCAGGATTGGGGCATGGGTTAGCTGCTTCTTCAATGACTCCAGAGCCTGATCAGCCTCATCATCCCAAACAAATTTCTCTGACTTTCTCAAAAGTTGATACAGGGGTATCACATTTTCCCCGAGCCGGCTGATAAACCGATTTAAGGCGGCTACGCATCCTGTGAGTCATTGGACTCCTTTCACTGAGGCTGGCTTCTGAAGATCCATGATAGCGTTGATTTTTTCCGGGTTTACTTTGATGCCTCTCTCGGATACTATATACCCGAGGAGCTTCCATGCAGGGACCCCAAAGGTGCATTTGGCCGGGTTCAACTTCATATGGTACTTGTGTAGTGATGAGGACATCCCTACTATTGTTACACCCACATCCTCACCAAGTACACATATTGGACCAGTTACTAGAGCACGCGCACGTCAACTAAATTATCAGGTACTTTCGTCTCTTGCGAATCCTTCTAATGTTCATGAACATATGATG